>CM060195.1:5792500-7090000 GCA_030549335.1 Pontederia crassipes | reverse complement strand
CTAGGTTCTTCTCCGATGATGCTCAAAGCATGAAACGAACTCAGAGCACTAAGAGAGTATCTCAAAGGTGCTCTTCTTTCTCGTGTCGATCTCCTGAGAACTGGTATGGTAGTACCAATATCTGGGTCTTCATCTGAATCTGCATCTTCAACTTCATTAACCGAGTCCTCTTGATCCGGTTCTATAACAGACTCAACTGAAGTATCTTGTGCATCCACCTCTGAAGTTTCAGAATCAGAATCTTCTTCAAGCACTACCACTTTCTTAGGTTCATCGCATTTTTGAACTTCAACTTGAGAACGTGATTCACGGAAAACAACATCCCTGCTGTAAACAATAGTCTTTGACTTTGGATTCCACAGTTTGTAACCCTTGATCCCTTCCTTGTATCCGACAAATATGTTCTTTTCAGATTTACTGTCAAGCTTACCCCGCTTTTCCTTGGGTATATGAACATATGCGTCACATCCGAACACCCGAACATGAGACAAATTTGGCTTCTTCCCAAACATTGCCTCATAAGGTGTCTGATCCTTCACTGATGAGGTCGGTGAGCGGTTCTTCAGGTAGTTTGCTGTGGCTACAGCTTCTGCCCAGAATTCTTGCCCCAATTCAGCCCAACTCAGCATACATCTGGCCTTCTCTATGAGTGACCGATTTAACCTTTCAGCTACTCCATTCTGCTCAGGTGTATATGGAGTTGTCTTCTGCCTAGCAATACCATTGTCCACGCAGAACTGCTCAAACTTATCTGAACAAAATTCACCTCCATTATCTGTACGAAGAACCTTGATCTTGCAGCTCAATTGATTTTCCACCAAAACTTTAAATTCTCGAAACTTATCGAATACATCTGATTTATTCTTGATAAAATAAATCCAACTGTATCTCAAAAAATCATCTATAAAAGAAACATAGTACCTGGACCCTCCAATAGATGGAGTCGGAGTTGGTCCAAAGACATCACTATGAATCAGTTCGAGAATCTTCGTTGCTCTTGAACTTGTGTGTTGAAAACTGACTCGGTTCTGTTTTCCATGGAGGCAATGTTCACAGAACCCGAAGCCCACAGAACAATCCGGAACTCCTTCTACCATCTGACTTGATGCTATAGTGGAGAGTCCTTTTTCACTGATATGGCATAATCTCCGATGCCACAACATAGATTTGTTGTCTTCATCTTCTTTGGCCTCTTCAGAAATAAATCCGCAGCCCACAGATATTGTCTCTCCGAGCAACTTGTACAACGTGCCATAGCGAACCCCTCGTGCAATTACAATCGACCCTCTGATCATCTTGCACGAATCCTTGTCGCAACTGAATATAACACCCGAGTCAGCCATTGTACCAACAGATAATAAACTCCTACTCATAAGTGGTATATGCATCACATCTGGTAGAGTCTTCACCGTGCCATCATTCATCCTCAACTTCACCCTGCCACGTCCAACAATCTGAACTGCAGTGTCATCTCCGAGCATGACATCCCCACCATTATACTCCTCATATTCACAGAACCAGTGTTTATGAGGCGTCATGTGGTACGAAGCACCAGTGTCGATAAGTCATACATCTTTATCTGACTGTGCCGTACATGCAGAAGCCACATACATATCTCCTGCCTCAGCCTCCTTTTTGTCCGAGTTTGACTCAGCTTCTTTCTTATGAACCGACTTGTTTTTGCAATCTCGCTTCAGATGGCCCCACTCTTGACATCTCCAGCATTGCACCTTCTTATCCTTACTCTTCGAACGCCCACGAGATTTGGATCTCCCTCTCTGATTTTGATTCCTTTCTGGTTGTCTTCCTCTGGCCGTCAGCGCCTCTTTACCAGAACTTGCTGATCCCTTTCTTCGTATTTCCTCTGATAACAAGGCAGCACATACACTTTCATACGAAAGTTCTTTATCCCCGCCACCAATCACAACAATTAGATTGTCCCATGAATCCGGCAGCGAACAGAGCAATGTTATTGCCTTATCATCATCTTGAAACTTAACACCGATTGATACAAGTTGACTGATCACCGTGTTAAAGTTATAAAGATGAGTAAAAAATGAATCACCCTCCTGCATCCGAAGATTGTACAATTTCTTCCTCAGAAATAACTTGTTAACCAACGACTTACTTTGATATAGGGATTCCAACTTCCTCCACAGATCTCTGGCAGTAGGTTCGCCCATCACATTCGTAAGAATTGAATCCGCGAGACACAGCCGAATCAAACCCTTCGCCTTTCTATCAATCCGATCCCACTCTTCGATCGCCTTTGGATCTGCCTGACTGGAGGAGGCCTCGTCCGCGACTTTCGCCGCCTCCATGCCTGGTCTCTCCTTCTCGATTGCCGTCCAAAGATCTCGATCACAGAGAAGATCCTCCATCTTCATCTTCCAGAGATCAAATCGCGTTCCATCAAATTTTTCTATCTCAATCCGCGATCCTCCTGACATCTCGAATAAACCCTAATTCCTCGAACAACCTGTGCTCTGATACCAATTGATGGGAAAATCCGAGAACAAGGAGAGAAGATCGCAGAGAGATTGCAGAAAAATAGAGGAGACACACGAAATTTACCCAGGTTCACCCTTGAGATAAGGGCTACGTCCTGCAAAGAGGTTCCACTATATGTTTAGGTTTACAGCCGCCACACAAAATTACATCAGAAATTAGGCTATTAATAGCCTCTCCAAACCGGGTTTAAAACCCAAACAAACAGAGAAAAAACCTAATCCGAACCACACGGGCTGGCTAAACAAAAGCCCAAGACCGCCGTCGGGGGGCGGGGCCCCCCGAACCCCCCCTTTCGTTCGTACGCCAACAATATTGTTAATTGGGTAATACTCAGATTCCCCTAAGCTCACGTGGGCGAACCCGGTGTGAGAAACAAGAGGTCCTGAAGTATTCACCAACTCTAACAATTCTAAAACCCACGACGCCGCTAACATAACCACCGGGGGCTTCAACAAAGGACATAGATGGGAGCATCGTTTTCCCATGGTAGTAAGTATCACCACACTTCATCCCAGAAACAAGACCAAAGTGACGGTAGCTGCAAGAGCATGTGTAATATTTAGTATTCACGGATGGAGGAAGGACGGGATTGTCATGAGAGGCACAGCGCAGGACGCCGCATTCCAGGAGGGAGGACTTGGCTTTCTATGAGCTGAAATAGATGGCGTCCATGGAATCCAAACTCTGATAGATATTGGTGAAGGATCCAGCCACACTGTCACTGTAACATTTCTAAAATCGCCCCTCCTGCTACGTAGACGTTCGGGTTGACTTTGGGGTCGTCACACTACCTACTAACTCTTGATCATACAATGATTTTGACCATTCAACGAATATCGCACGTCGCAATGAATAATATAGTAATAAACTCGATAGAAACTTTATTGCGGAAGAAAGAAATGTCTGAATATCAAAGGACACCACATCTAATGCGATTCATAATGAAAAGGAAATGACCATAATATCCAATAGGTCTAAACAAATGACTACATGTCTAATTTCAAGAGGAAAGACTAAATTATCCAATAATGCGAAAATAACTAATGCAAATGAAAAGAAAAAACACTATTGCTTGATGAGTCTTGTGCAACGATCCTTGAGCTCTGCGCCCTCCAATTACTCCTCTCTAACAGGGTTCTCACCTGCAAAATTCCAAATGCAAGGGCATGCATTATCCATAAGCGAAAAAACCCAGTACAATAGATAACATAGGCTATAAATTGATAATCAAATTATGTGAAAGTCAGTAATGGGGAAGCAATGATTTACTATGAACAAGTGGTCACATCTTTCCTTATCGTGATCAGTACCTTGTTCTTTACTATGCTTTATTCCATACTGTAACAATACTATGTCTTTACTATACCATACGATAACTATACTTTGTCTTTACTGTGCTATGTTCTATACTTTACCATATCATACTTTACTATGCTTTACTTTACCATGCGTTGTACTACATCTTTTACATTACTATGCAGTCCTTAAAGTTCGTTGTCCTAAGAGAGCTCGACGTTATTAGGTTGGGAAGTCAGATGTGCCTCTATGCATCTGTGGAGCCAGGGATGCCCACTTTGGGGGAGGTGTAATGCCAATTCATACCCTCTTCGGGATACAGGTGGGAGAAGACCTGTGTCCCAGGAACAGTGGTCGCTAAGGACCCGTAGGATACGCTATCTCCGTAGCTAAGCCACCTGTCCCTCTGGTGCTATATATACTGTAATCAATGTAATGCCCTCTTTGGGGAAGGAGATATGCCAATGTATAACCCTTTTCGGAGTACAGTTGAGAGAGGACTTGTACCCCAAGAACAGTGATCGTTAAGGACCAGTAGGTTTGATGTCTCCTCAGCTCAGCTACCTGCCCCTCCTCTATACCTTACTCTATACTTTGGGGCGGCACATAACAATTCCGTGATTTCATCTTTACTTTACTTATCTTTCTTAACATCTGTAGAGTTCAGGATCATGGATCAGAAAAAGGGCAAGGTCAGATCCTATTTCTCTGAGGCAATAAACTTATGTCCTATTACTTTGTCTCTATGTCCAAACCCGACCCATCCTTTGGTGAGGAAAGCCCATTATAGTCTTTACTATCTTGGACAATGTCTCAGGTGGGCCTATCGAAAGTGGAGCCCAATCAGGAAAAGATCGGAGCCCAAACAGAAAGCATCCTATTTTAATTGACAGAACCCGAGTCGAGTTAGGAAGGACTCGGGCCGGGTCACTGTCGGGTGACTCCAACATATGGCCCGGTCCGAGTCGAGAGTCGACTCGGGCCGAGCTATGGACCGTACACCGGCCATCGTCACGACCGAGCTCGTGCTCGGTTCGGTTGACCAGTCGATGTGACCCGGGCCGAGATGGAATCCGACTTGGTCGGGTCGATGCTTGAGGATCGCGCGTCATCATCGGCATGATGATTCGGACCGGGTATGTTTATACCCGGGCCGTGCGCAGACCCGTGCCGGACTTCTTCTAGGTTTCCGGCCAACTTTCGATCATCGGATCACAATGATTCCAATACAAAAGTTATGACTTATGATCTCTAGATTATTATAGTCATCACACACATTATATGATTAACGATTTATAGCCTAAGGGGATTTGGAATCTAAGGTACCTTTTCGATCGCTTTTTCGGTCGCCGGCGATTCCTACGTCGACTGCTCAGACTCCGGTCGGTTTTGGCAGGCGGGGGAGGTGCGCCCTGCCTTCACAGACGTTGAGGAAGACTGCTGTGTGCGCCGGACATCCGCTGCCTGCTCTTGTCATCCTCGTGCGCACGCAGTCCGCCGGAGAGGGAAGAGGGAGAACAAGGGAGAGGAGGCAGTGGCGGCGGCTGTTCATGGAGGTCGAAGGGGAGGTACAAGGCTCCTTCTCATGCCCTTTTATAGCGTCAGGCCGCCAGATTTAAGGAGGGATTGGGGGAGTCCGATTTGAAGAAGGAAATCGGAGGAGGAGATTTTCCTTTCCGATTTCAAATTTTTCGTTTCCTTTTTCTTTTCTTTCTTTGTTTCTGATTTGAATTCAATTTGTTTTCCTTTCCACTTTTCAATTTTCCATGTTTTATTTTCTTTGTTGTTTCCATGTTTTTGCCTTCCTGAATTTGCCGGTTATTATAATACCACCCCCTTAAAAAAATCGTCCTCGAATTTTGACTAGAGTTAGAACTTAACGAACAGTCCGGGAAACTTTTCGCGCATCTCTGACTCTACCTCCCATGTTGCTTCCGTTCCCTGGTGATGCTTCCATGCCACCTTGACTAGTGATATTGTCTTCTTTCCTTTTTGGTGCTCGTGGACTCCAAGATCTCTGTGGGTTGCTCCTCGTATGTTAGATCCTCCTTAAGGTTCAGTTCCTCAATTTTGATCACGTTGACGTAGCCGTGTTTGTATTTTCGGAGCAACGAGACATGGAAGACATTATGCACTCTGGCATATGTTGGAGGTAGAGCCAACCTGCATGCTAAGTCTCCAACATATCTAAAATTTGAAAGGGCCCACATACATTGGGCTCAACTTTTCTCTCTTGCTGAATCACATAACTCTCTTGGTTGGAGAGACTTTGAGGAGGACTTGATTGCTCTCATCGTTTCTTATCTGCATAGGCCTTCTGTCGTTCTTGGGCTGCCTTCATCCTTTTCTTTATTAGATCAATGTGGTCTGTGTACTCCTGAGTTTGCTTTCGTAGCTCCGTGCTTAATATCTTCCTTTTGCCTATTTCGCCCCAACATGCCGGAGAACGGCATGGTCGACCATACAATGCTTCAAATGGAAACATTTCTATGCTCGCATGGTAGCTATTGTTGTAGGCGAATTCGATCAGTGGAAGATGGCTGTCCCAACTGTCATGCCAATCCAAAGTGCATGCTCCAGTATATCCTCTAGCGTTTGGATTGTCCTTTCCGATTGACCGTCGGTCTGTGGGTGAAATGCAATACTATAGCAGAGTCTTATCCCGAAGGCATTCTGGAGACTCTTCCAGAACTTTGAAGTGAAACGGGGATCCTTATCCGACACAATAGTCGATGGGATTCCGTGGAGTCTAACGATCTCCTGCACATAAAGATTCATTAGACTATCAAGTGATTATTTTACCTTGATAGGTAAGAAACGGGTCGATTTAGTGGGTCGGTCCACTATCACCCAAATGGCATCATGCCTTTTCTGAGTCCATGGGAGTCCTGTGATAAAGTCCATGGCTATCTCTTCCCATTTCCATTAAGGAATCCCAAGACTCTTCAAAGTGCCTTGAGGTTTCTGGTGCTCCACCTTAACTTGTTGACAGACGATGCATTTGGAGACATATTCTGCAATCTCCTTCTTCATGTCAGGCCACCAGAAGCTCCTCTACACGTCCTTATATATCTTTATACTCCTTGGATGGATGGCGAATTTTGATTTGTGGCATTCATCAAAGACTTCCCTTATCCATAATCGATTATGGTACCGAATTCCATCGTTTGATGAGATTTTGAATTCCTTTGTCTCCTTATCGGTCTTGATCATCATGGTTTGATAATCAGGATCTTCAACTTGTGCTTCGATAATTCTCCTGATAAGGTCGGGCTCGATTCGCTGCATCATCATGAGCGAACTATCAGATCTCACTCTTGGTGCCCATTTGAAAAGTTCCTCCATCAGTTCAAATTGTCGGAGGCGCATGAAGGCCACTGATCCTTCCCATTTCTGACTGAGAGCATCGGCTACTGAGTTTGCCTTACCAGGATGGTAATTAATGGCAAACTCATAATCCTTCAGAAATTCCATCCATCTTTTTTGCCGCATGTTGAGGTCCTTCTGAGTAAATATGTATTTCAAGCTCTTGTGATCCGTGTACACCACGAACTCTTCTCCGTACAAATAATGATGTCAAAGCTTGAGGGCGAACACTACTGTTGTAAGTTCGAGGTCATGAGTAGGATAATTGACCTCATGCTTCTTTAGTTGTCTTGATGCATATGCCACCACTTTTCCATGCTGTATCAAGACAAATTCGAGTCCCGTGCCGCTGGCATCGCTGTAGATCACCTATCCACCAGTGCCTGATGGTAAGGTAAGGATGGGTGCTGTGGTTAATCATTTCTTTAACTCCTGAAAGTTCTCTTCGCATTTTGGGGACCAAATAAATTTCGCCCTTTCCTTGTAAGCTTGGTCAGCGATAGTGCCAGTTTGGAGAAATCCTTAATAAAATGTTGGTAATATTCAGCCAAACCGAGGAAACTCCTAATCTCGGAGACGTTCTTCGGCTGTGTCCATTTTGATACCGCTTCAAACTTGGCTGGGTCAACTGAAATTCTGTCTTTGGAGATGATATGACCAAGGAACATCATTTCCTCTAACCAAAATTCACATTTAGAGAACTTTGCATATAGCTTCTTCTCTTGCAAAGTTTCTAAGACAATCCTCAGATGTTCCTTATGCAGCTCTATACTTGGCGAGTAGATGAGAATATCGTCTACGAAGACAATCACGAACTTGCCCAGATATTCGTTGAAGGTTCGATTCATGAGGTCCATGAATGCTGTTGGGGCATTGGTTAGCCCAAACGGCATAACAAGGAACTCAGTGTGTCCATATCGCGACCTGAAGGCCGTTTTGGGAATGTCCTCTTCTGCTACCCTGAGTTGATGGTATCTGCTCTGTAGGTCAATCTTTGAGAAAACTTTTGCTTGTGATAACTGATCAAATAGATCATCTATGCGTATCACGAGTACTTATTCTTCACCGTGACCTTATTGAGCATCCGATAATCTATGCAGAGTCTCAATGAACCGTCCCTCTTCTTGACAAAGAAGACCGGTGCGCCCCATGGGGAGACACTTTGTCCAACAATTTTTGAATTTGTGTCTTCAACTCTTTCATCTCTGTCGGAGCCATACGGTATGGAGCTTTGGAAATCGGAGTCGTACCGGGCACCAACTCAATATTAAAATCTACCTCTCTCCTGGGTGGTAGTCCACTAATATCTTCTGGGAACACACCAGGGAATTCATTTACCACTTCTATATCTTGTAGGGTCTTGATAGATGCCTCGGTCTTGGTCACACTGGCCAAGTACCCTCTGCATCCTTGTCAAAAGAGTTTGTGCGTCTTTATAGCGGACACTATGATCTTAGGTTCTTTCCGACCTATACCTCTTACTGTAACTTTGTCTTTACCATGCGTTCCTATAATTACCTTCTTTTGTTTGCACAATATGGAGGCATCATGGAGAGTTAACCAATCCATGCATAATACTACATCATAATCCTTCATAAGTATTATGATTAGATTAGCAGAAAATTCCTTTTTCCCTATTTTTATGGGAACATTAGGTAGGTACTTAGTGGTAAGTAGAGTTCCTTGTGGGGTGAGTATTGCCATGTGATGATCTAAGTTTGTCACAGGTAGCCATAAAGTAATGATACATTCTTCTGATATAAATGAATGTGTAGCTCCAGAATCGAATAAAACTGTAGTAGGTAGCTTGGCTACAAGAAGCGTACCTCGAATGACTTCAGCGTCATTCTGTGGAGCGTCTTCTTCTAGGTTGAAGAGTCGTCCCTGGACCAGTTGTCCACATCTTGGGCAGTTTACTGAGATATGTCTCATTCCTCCACAGTGGAAGCATGCTCCAGTCTTCATGCGACACTCGTCTGCGTGAGTCCTACCACAAAAGTTGCATAAGACCCGCTCACCGAGTGTAGGTAGTGCTTGAGGGGCCCTAGGCGGTTGTTGTCTCTGTGGTTGTCCTGGCCTCCTTGGCGGCTACTGAGGAGGCCGCTAGTCTTGACGCTGTGGTGGGACCTGCTGAGGGGGACATTGTGGTAGTGGTGGTTGTTGGTGGTACCGAGGCTGTTGGTATGGCTACTCATAGCGAGGACGGTCATGCTGTTGCGGTGCTTGATATGGACGGGGCCGGTTGTCCCATCGTGGGTCCTGTCGCTGTTGCTGACGGTCATTCCTATGGAAGGGTTGTTGCTGTGAACCTTGTCCCCTTCCTGTTGTCCATTCTTGTCTCTTTGTCATTCTTGGTGGTCTCTTTCCATCAGAGTGGCCAAACAAACTGCTTGATTCAGATTCTAACAGTTATCGAGCCGTGTCTTTGTTCTCAGACCCGGATTCAGCCAATTTATGAAACGGTTGGCCTTGGACAAATCATCCATATTCATCTTTGAGTATTTGCCCAGTCGGATAAATTTCGTCAGGTATTGGGACACCGTCATGGTCCCTTGTTTCAAACTCAGATACTCCTGCTGCTTCAAATCCCTTTGATAAGCAGGAAAATAACGCTCCTCAAATAACCTTCGGAAATCCTCCCATGCTATGACCCTAATGCCTAGGAACTCAGTTGCTTTCCACTAGTCTTTGACATCTCTTGTGAGGGTGTCAACAGCGAATAACACCTTCTTATTCTCAGCGTAGTCCAAGAGTTCAAATTTCTCTTCGATGGTCTCTATCCATTGTTCAACTGCATCAATATCCCCTTCGCCATTATAAGTCGGCGGCTTCAAATTCCAGAATTCTTGTATAGTGCATGGGGGACGAGGCGGTCGCTCTTCTTGTTCTTGCCGTGGAGGGCTGTCGTGTATTGCCTCGTCATTAGGACCATCAGACTCATCATTTGATACATGTACTCTTCTACGAGGAGTCATCTATGAAAATTATATAATTTATGTAAGGAGTTGCGAGAATTAATAGTCTTAAATCAAAATGGCATTTAACCATAATTATATTACACAAAAATCCTTTGGCAAATACTATCTACCATGACCATACATTATAAGGTTTTGATTGCAAAAAAAAAATGTAAACATCTAATTAAAACCAAGACTAGGTGACTATAATGTTTGACTCTAAGACATCTGATATTCCTTAGTTGTGCGGAGGAGTCCCTCTGATATCCCTGCTCGAAGGGTCCTTGGGTTCCTTAGGATTCAGACACTGCCCAAAGAGATGTCCAGTCTGCCTACACTGAGTACAATACTCCGGCTCTTCCAGAAATAAGCAGCGACGACGGTGTTTGCAAGGTGGTGACTTCTCTGGTTCCGAATTGAGTCGCATTCCCGCATATCTTTGGAGAACATCTTCGGAAGGCTATGATGGTAATGGAGACATTATTGGTTGGTTACTGCCAACACTTTCCATATCAGAGTGCTCAAATTCCTCTTGTAACATGGGAGGTGGTACGTTACGTCCACGACCTTGGCCACGTCCCTGACCACGACCTTGGTCGTGTCCTTATCTTTGTTCCTACTCCTGAGAAACTGGGTCCATGGTTTTGTCTCCATCACATATCAGATTCTCCTTCCTCCTTGAACGACCCTCGTTGTCATACGTCAAGGAGGCATCTATAGTAATAACATAACTAAATAGAATAAATATTTGCATAGGAAATTTTTATTCGTTACTTACTTGAGGAGTGGAGTCGCAACTGCTCAGGATGCTTGCACACGACTTTACTATGACCATGAACACTATGAACAATGAATAACAATGCATTGACCTATATCCTACTATGAACAATGGGGAGCCAAGAACTTAGGCTCTGATACCAAGCCGTAACGCCCCCAAAATCGCCCCTCCTGTCACATAGGCATTCGGGTTGACTTTGGAATCGCCACACTGCCTACTAACTCTTGACCATACAATGACTTTGACCATTCAACGAATAGCAAACGTGGCAATGAATAATATAGTAATAAACTTGATAGAAACTTTATTACAAAAGAAAGAAACGTCTGAATATCAAAGGACACCACATCTAATGCGATTCATAATGAAAAGGAAATGACCATAATATCCAATAGGTCTAAATTATCCAATAGGAAATGACCACATGTCTAATTTCAAGAGGAAAGACTAAATTATCCAATAATGCAGAAACAACTAATGCAAATGAAAGGAAAAGACACTATTGCTTGATGAGTCCTGTGCAACGATCCTTGAGCTCTGCGCCCTCCAATTACTCCTCTCTAACAGGGTTCTCACCTGCAAAATTCCAAATGCAAGGGCATGCATTATCTATAAGCGAAAACACCCAGTACAATAGATAACATAGGCTATAAATTGATAATCAAATTATGCGGAAGTCAGCAATGGGTAAGCAATTCTTATGAACAAGTGGTCACATCTTTTCTTATCGTGATCAGTACCTTGTTCTTTATTATGCTTTATTCCATACTGTAACAATACTATGTCTTTATTATACTATGCTCTTGTACTTTATGATAACTATACTTTGTCTTTACTGTGCTATGTTATGTACTTTACCATATCATACTTTACTATGATTTACTTTATCATGCGTTGTACTACATCTTTTACATTACTATGCAGTCCTTAGAGTTCGTTGTCCTAAGAGAGCTTGACGTTATTAGGTTGGGAAGCTAGAGGTGCCTCTATGCATCTGTGAAGCCAAGGATGCCCACTTTGGGGGAGGTGTAATGCCAATACATACCCTCTTTGGGATACAGGTGGGAGAGGACCTGTACCACATGAACAGTGATCGTTAAGGACTCGTAGGATTTGTTATTTCCGCAGCTAAGCTACCTGTCCCTCTAGCGCTATATATATTGTAATCAATGTAATGCTCTTTTTGGGAAAGGAGATATACCAATGCATAACCCTTTTTGAAATACAGGTGAGAGAGGACCTGTACCCAGGAGCAGTGATCGTTAAGGACCAATATGTTTGCTGCCTCCTCAGTTCAGTTACCTGCCCCTCCTCTATATCATGTCATACTTTACTCTGTACTTTGGGCAGAAAATAGAAATCTCATGATTTCATCTTTACTTTACTTATCTTTCTTAACATATGTGGAGTTTAGGATCATAGATCAGGAAAAGGGCAAGGTTAGATCTCATTTCCCTGAGGCAATAAACTTATGTCCTATTACTTTGTCTCTATGTCCAAACCCGACCCATCCTTTGGTGAGGAAAGCCCATTATAGTCTTTACTATCTTGGACAATGTCTCAGGTGGGCCTATCGAAAGTGAAGCTCAATCGGAAAAAGATCGGAGCCCAAACAGAAAACATCCTATTCTAATCGACAGAACCCTGGCCGAGTTGGGAAGGACCCGAGCCGGGTCACTGTCGGGTGACTCCGACATATGGCCCGGTCTGAGTCGAGAGTCGACTCAGGCCGGGCTGTGGACCGTACACCGGCCGTCGTCCCGGCCGAGCTCGGGCTTGGTCCGGTCGACCAGTCGATGCGACCTAGGCCGAGACGGAATCCAACTCGGTCGGGTCGATGCTTGAGGATCGCACGTCGTCATCGGCATGATGACTCGGACCGGGTATGTTTATACCCGGGCCGTGCTTTGGATAACCCGGGCTGAGTCATTCTTGACTCGGGCCGGGTCGCTGGTGCGCAGACCCACGCCGAACTTCTTCTTGGTTTCCAGCCAACTTTCGGCCGTCGGATAGCGATGATTCCAATACAAAAGTTATAACTTATGATCTCTAGATTATTATGGAGTCATCACACACATTATATGATTAACGATTTATAGCCTAAGGGGATTTTGAATCTAAGGTACCTTTCCGATTGCTTTTCCGGTCGCTGGCAGTTCCTGCGTCGACTGCTCGGACTCCGGTCGATTCTGGCCGGCGGGGGAGGTGCGCCCTGCCTTCACGGACGTCGAGGAAGGCTGCTGTGTGCGCCGGACGTCCGCTGCCTGCTCTTGTCGTCCTCGTGCACGCGCAGTCCGCCGGAGAGGGAAGAGGGAGAATAGGGGAGAGGAGGCAGTGGCGGCGGCTGTTCGTGGAGGTCGAAGGGGAGGTACAAGGCTCCTTCTCATGCCCTTTTATAGCGTCAGGCCGCCAGATTTAAGGAGGGATTGGGGGAGTCCGATTTGAAGAAGGAAATCGGAGGAGAAGATTTTCCTTTCCGATTTCAAATTTTTCGTTTCTTTTTCTTTTCTTTCTTTGTTTCTGATTTGAATTCAATTTGTTTTCCTTTCTTTTGAATTCTGATTTAATTCTGGTTTTCTTTCCACTTATCAATCTTCCATATTTTATTTTCTTTGTTGTTTCCATGTTTTTGCCTTCCTGAATTTGCCGGTTATTACAGTCGCCCTTGAGGAGCTCGCAAAGGGGTGCCCAATGGCATCTCCATGACCCCAAACAGGAAGTCGACGACCTCTTTGCCGGCTTCTCCGAACACGACCTTGTTGTCCGTCTTGTCAACCCTAAGCTTCAACATAAGTTGGGTAGTAGAAGAAGTGCTAGCCATGCTCGAAATCTGAATCGTCTTCTTTCTCGCCGTATATCCGCTTCAACGTCGAGACTTGTTTCCACTATGTTGCATACTTGCATTGCATGATTTCATAGATACGAAAAGCAAAACATTAATTATTGTTGCAGCTTCTTAAAAAGCTCAAACGGTGGTGTTGACACTGATACTTAGTTACCTAGGGAAGGCGTATCGCCGCATCATTAATGAATCATCAAAGAAGATTGAACATCACCAATTTATTTAGGGCATTTGGCGCATTACCAATTTAATTAACCGATAATTTAAATCACTATTTAAATAGATTATCATTATTTAAATTACTTATAATATTATATTATATTATTTGATAAGTATCGGTAATATAAATAATAGTCAAAATGGATAGTGAAAAAATTATGAAAATACACCTAAAACATGTAATTATAAATGAACAAAGGAAAAAAATAAAAAAAAGTGAATATATACAAAAAAAAGATGAGACAGAATCAAGAATTATTTGTAAAAGATTTCAAATAATAAAAAAGATGAAGTTAAATTATATATATTTATTAATAAAATATTAAAATAAAAAATTTAATTAAATGGATATTGACATCTCTCATACCTGTTATCTAGATTATAAGTGAGGTGATAATTAAGAATAATTAAAATTACCGATAATCAATCACAGTTAAACGAATGTGGTGGACCCTCAAAATTTTAAATAAAATAATCGATAATATATTTAGATTACCTCGTACCGAAACGTTGTTAATGAAAAATGTGACAGCCCAACTTTTTTAGAGGACACTCAAAAGAAAATCCCAAAACTTGTCAAGAAAAAAAATTCTCACTTTGGAAAGCTTCTTCTTTTAGTGGGCATGATTTTAGTGGATGAATTTTTTTTCGCACCTCAAGATGCTGCATTGAGCTGTAAGCTCCACCTCTATTAGTGAAACTTGTGAAATTAGTATATAGTATACTCGATATCTTTTATTTGAAATTCAAACCACTCAATTTCCTGATCAATTAATCAAGTCATGAACCTGTAGTTGATAATGGGCCTAACGGCCTGTTTCAAAGAGAGAGAATTTTTATATATATTCTTCGCATTTTTTTTCTTATAAATAACTTATACATTATTTTGGTTTAGTTCTTTTCACTAAATAGACCATTAGTTTAGAAAGAATAAATTTATAATACCTATTTATCAGGATTTAAACTTCCTATATTTGGATATTTTGTGCTACAATTTTTAATAGTTTATTTATAATCATTCTATTTATGATGATGGATAACATATTATTCAATTAATCAATTCATCATCCGTCATTAATCGAATAATAATTAATAGAATGTTACTTATGCAAAAGAAAAGAGGAAGTCCACCCGCGGGTCTCAGGCCCATTCCAAAATACAAAAAGAAAAAGAAAAGCGTAGCACGCAATGCGTGGGCGCGGCCCGCTTGCACCCCGCAACACGGTCGCGTCGATCGGGCCGCTGCATCGTGCAACCCAGTCGTGCGGGCTCTACCCGCATGTGCCGTGCAACGCGGTCACGTAGGCTCGGCCCGCAACTTCCACAGGCGCAGGCAAACCGAAAGGGAAGTTTATGCGCAACGCGGTCGCACGGGCATGGGCCTACACGCGGCCCAGAAGAAATGTTTATGAGAAAAAAATTAAAAAGAATTCTAGAGACAAGAATATGTTTGTGGACTCAGAAAATTTTAAAACTTTTTTGAAACATGAATGAGTGCATTTTATTTGATTGTGCATTTTTCGTGATTTTTATGTCATTATAAACATATATGAGAAATTAGATTATTTCTTATGTATATCCATTAACATATTACAAAATTGTGAACGTTCTTTTGCAAATCCATAATATTAAAAGTATTCATATCATGTATTTTTTTCACATCTGATTATATGAATTTTCATATTATGCCATGTTCTTTTGTGTAATTGATAATATTTAATATGTATGTTAATTATCATGTCACATTTATTCTAAATATAAGTGAAATGTACTAGTTTCAATATAAAAACAAGCATATTCTGGTTTATTATACACTTTTATATTTTAAATAATTATGTCATAAATTAATATGAAAAATGGAAATTGTTTGTAAAAATGGTCATGTAATGTTAATAAGAATATTTTTAAGAATAAATTTTCTAAAAATTGTATGATATATAATTTATGCATATTAATTTTATTATGCATATAATTTTTTATTATACGAATAATCCTCCAACTTTAGGTCAAATGAAAAGAGGGCTTCAACCCCCTACAGGCCGACGAGGCTGCCACCTCTATTTTTATATTTTATACTTTTTATTATATATTTATATTATTTTTTCTTGCATGACCATAATCATGACCGAAAATTGGTTATTTTTTTCGTCATGTCAACACTGTGATTGGAAAGTTGGCTATTTACTTAAAAAAAATGAAGATTCCAATTACAAATTGAAGTTGTGAGCTCAAGTAGTTACCTGATACAAAATTGGAAGATGATTTTGTAATTTACCTATATATATTATTACATCATATATCTTGAGGCACCATGCACATTTAAACTAACTTTCGTACGAATTTAATATTCATACAAATAAGCATTTATTTGAAATACTTTTAAGTATGACACCAATGTAAATTGACACGATAAATAAAATATACACATTATTTAAGGACAATGCTATATCCTCCTAATTATCCTCCTAAAAATCCTCATATCATCTCACAATGACATGAATTGTAATTTCATCAACTTTTTAGGGTGTTTTACATATGTGAGTGTTAGGAGGATGAAGCATTTTCCTTTTGACATAATATGTGTTTGTGAATTCTTTATGAGATTAATTCACATATATGTATAAAGTGTATGTTTTCTCATATTTATTTAAAATTTCATGTTAAGTATATATTAGATATTAGAATGAGAAAAGATATGGATCATTTCTAATTAATATAGTTTCAAAATTATTTAAAATGAAAAAAATCATTTCTATCTATCAAATATGCTTTTAGTCCCACATTCAAAGATTTCCAAATATAAATGAAATGAGATAAAATGAAAAATGAAAGCATATTCAAATATCTAATTTAATCCCACATTTGAAATTTATAGTATGAAATAGATAAGATGGATTATAAAATAGGAATAATTCACAAACTTTATAATTATCTTTCCGAATTAAGTCGATCAATATCAATAAGTTTTAAAACTTAAAGGCAAAAGCATGTGACGTGTAATCAAATAAAAAAATGGCAAATAAACTCTAATTCTAAGTTATATAGAAGCTAAATATAACAATCATATATATACTTTATATTGTTTCATCGAGAGCAACCCAAATGTCAAATATAAAAGATAAATTTATGTATTAATAATAATTCACATTATATTGAGAGGGGAAGGGATAAATGCTACTTGGCACATAAAATAATCCTTTTAAATAATATATTATATAATGTCAACATGAATAAACTAAATATTAATTTATATAAATATATCATATATTATTTTAGTTCCTCGTGTAAATATTATCAAACACTAAAAAAGAAAAAATAATAACCAAGGTGAGGATTTGCATGAAATTAACTTATGACCAGCTTAAAAAATTTCTACCCATACTCAAATAATAATATTAAAATATATATTACTTATATTTTTTATTAACATAAATGCTATCAACACCAAATATACACTTTTAATTATATTAGATAAAATATTTAACTCCAACCATTATTTATATTTAATACATACATAACATGCATATAAACACACATCTTTAAGAAAGTTAAAAGTTAGATGTATCATGTAACTCTATCACGAAGTCATGTAATATGATCTAGATAATTGATTTTTTAAAGTTAGATCATGCATGATAAAAAAATATTAATTAATTTTTAAGAATGAAAAATATTATTGTTTATATAGATTATTATAAGAAAGTTATAACTATTGAATATATATATTACAATAAATATAATTAATTAAGAAGTGAATTCCTTTTTGGTGGACATTTTTTAAAAAATAGACAACAAAATATAATTAACTACAAATTATAAAAGGATATAATAATAAAAGAATTTACATATTATTATCATCTTTGACATTTCATCATCAATCTCTTCATCTCTCTCTCTCTCTATCTATCTATCTATCTATCTATCTATCTATCTATCTATCTATCTATCTATATATATATATATATATATATATATAATTAAATGGAAAGGTAGAAGTTGACCTATGACATTATTTCATTAAGACACATGCAAGGCTTAAAATATTTAAATAATTGAACAGTCATTTTAATATGATATATAATAATATATATAAAGTATTTATGTTATATATCTTTACATACATATACATGTCAAATATGACATTTTTATATTGTCACATGGAAAATGAAATAGATAAAATGAAAAAGCAAAATAATAGACATTGTTAAAAATATTTAAATAAATAGTATTCACTAAATTCTAAGATATGATATTGTTAAAAAAATATCGATATCAATTGCTATTTATATCTATATTATATGGAAGTTAGAAAGAAATATAGTTTCAAAGGAAAAGTCACAATGTTTCTATATTGTCATATGTAAATTAATATTAATAAAATAAAATGTTTAAGTAATAGATGTTAACAAAATAACAAAGTTAAGGGGGCAAAGATAGAGTAAAAAATAATTAAAAATCAAAGAGAATGTAATAGATTTAAAAAACAATTCCAAATAAGTTTAATTTATTATAACATATTTACACATATAAGTTTCTAAAGTTAGAAAATGATTAAATATTCTATAAAATTTATATCAAAATAAATTTTATTTTATTTTATAATCAAAATTTGTATTTAATTCTGTGTATGCGCGGGTCATCGTACTAGTATGTATAAAGTGTACGTTTTCTCATATTTATTTAAAATTTCATGTTAAGTATAAATTAGATATTAGAATGAGAAAACGATATGGATCATTTCTAACGAATATAGTTTCAAAAATTATTTAAAATGAAAAAAATATATACTTAATCATTATGTTCTCTAGTTTATAGAAATTAACGCATGCCATCGAACAACTAAACGCCGCTGGGAGGTTTTAATTGTGTCATTTTAACGCCTTTTTCTTCTGGGGAGTCCTCGCATGCTTGATGCATTTTCGAGGTTTATTTGTGCGGTCCAAAGAAAGGAAGTGATGCCCATAGACACTTTGAATTTTCTTGAACCATTCAAATGATGAGAAGTCCCATTAAGAATAGAAATATCACAAGTTAATTTAGTGAACTTGATCTAACTAAATTATTTACCGATGGTCGACATTGTAATGACCCTCATTACTCTCTCTCCTCTCTAATTAAAATTCAAAAGTCGGAATTAAAAAAAAGGGGACGAGAGAATCGGTCCCTCCCTCTCACCCCACTCTTTCCCCCATGACTCTCTCTCGTGAGAGAGGGTCGTCAGGGGGTATAAGGGAGGGAGTAAGGTGGACTCCCTCCCCCTTTCGCCATAGCCGCACCCTCTCGTTTCTCCTCCTTCGTCTGCTCTTTCTGGCGAACCTCGAACCAGCGGATGGCGACCGGCGCACGACAATCGAACCGCACAGAGCAAGGATGACTCGACGATCAGATACCTCGACACGTTCGTGAAGGTCGGGCGCACGTCTCAACCGGCCAAAGACGACCGGAAGTCGAACGGATGACCAACAGCGACTCCGGCGAACTTTCCACAACAAACCGAGGTACCATAGACGTAAAATCCCCTAGACGAAGAAATGTCGATCCAATGTCATAAATTTCAATTCCATTATGACCTAGAATGTTTAGCAATATTTTTCGTATTGAAATTATTGGGATTCGACGATTGGAAGCTGGCCGAAATCTCAAAAGTCGACCGGCGACTCTATTTTGTATGTAGAATTGATCGACCGATTCAGCAAGATCGATCGACCGATCCATTCGAAACCATGTCAACCGGATTGTTGGCAGGATCAGTCGACCGATCCGGCAGAAGTCGCCGAGCCCGATTGCACATGATCGGTCGACCGATACCTAGATTGGTCGACCGATCATGCAACAATGATCGACCGACTGATTCACGTCGAACGGTCGATCAGATCGTCAAGAAGAATCATTCGGCCGAGAGTAGAATCGATCGACCGGTCCATTGGGACGGTCGATCGGTCCAGAAGGGAAAAATCCTAAACTTCAATGTGAGATGACTAAAATGCCCTTGGAGGGCCAGAGCATCGATAATGAATACTGAACATTCGACTGGCCACTATAGGCCATGTCCAATCTAGTAATAAGTAATGGACTCTTCGTCCGCAGGAAGGAGACCAGACCTTACACCTTCTCTAAATCATGATTTCGAAACCACACATGTAAAGAAGATAAGTAAAGTAAAAAAGAAATGAATGTGATAGCTATGTGTTATTCATGATAAAGGTTAAAATATTGTACAGTGTGTTATTCATGGGATAGCTATGTGCTATTCATAGAGAGGCAGATAGCTGCACTGAGGAGACAGCGTACCTACTGCTCCTGGACCATAGGCCCTCTCTCACTTGTGCTCCGAATAAGAGTGACGCAGTGAACGCACTCTTTCCCCACGGGGGCACATATGAATTATATTGTTTATGTCAGATGGACAAGTAGCTTAGTTGAGGAGATAGTGAACCTACAGGTTCGTAACGATCACTGTTCCTGGGATGCGAGTCCTCTCCCACCTGTATTCTGAAAAGGTTATGCCTAAGCATACACCTTCCCTTTCATGGGACCCTGGCAACATACAGTGTAGAGACACCTCTAACTTTCCAACTAATTAAAGTCGAGCTCGTATAGGATAACGAACATCAAGGACCTTGTAGTAATGTAAAAGATGTAGTCTCACATAGAGCATAACAAAATAATAATGGATAACAGAACATGATAATGGATAATAGAATATGGTAATGAATAACAGAGTATGATAATGGATCACAGAGTACAGTAGTGAATAACAGAGTATCGTAATGGATAATAGAACATGGTAATGGATAACAGAGTATGGTAATGGGTCACAGAGTATGATATTATATAAGGTATTATTAAAGTAAGAGTAAGGTAACGGATTATTGATTCTCATTTCATCGTCTATGACTCCATGTATACTGAGCATTAGTCACGGGCATTCCATGCTCCTGCTTTGGGATTTTGCAAGTGAGAACCCTACTTAGGGAGGAAGTGGATAATGTAGAGCTCCAGGTTGGCGGCACATGACCTGCAACATAACCACAACTTTCCGCCATTTATATTATGCATTTGAATTATCAGACTTTGTAATTATGAGATACTTAAATTTTTCTTTTTAGCCTTGCTTACAATGATATTCCTAGAACTATTCGAACTATCTTTGTTTCCTTATTTTCTTGAATTATCTCATGTCATGTGACATCTTTTGATTTCGAATGATATCTCTTCCGCATTTTCATGTCATTATTATTTCTCTATCATTTCTAATGCCACGTGGGTCATTTGTGAACCGCTCAAAGTCAAAGTAAAAGTCAAAATAGTTATAGGCAGTGTAATGTTCCCTTAGTCAGTCTGACTGCCAGCGTGGCGGGAGGGCTGATTTTGGAGGTTTACAGACATACACACTTTGATTTCTTTTTATAATTAAACATAAGCTTCTGAATGCAGTCCATCCTAAGGACCTTAATTTTTTATTGGAGTTATTTTTTTTTTCATTTCCACATGTATGAGACGTTTCCCATTTCCTAGTTTCATTTTTTATCGTATATTATGTAGTTCTCTTATTTTGTGACAAGAGTAAAAGGCAGTGTGAATAAAAAAAAATTGAAGTTGTAGATACATGCAAATTAGTGACTGCACTGAACCAATGTGAGTACATTTTAATTGTTTGATAATAATTATGGAAGTCCACATTATTCCCATTATTCACATTGTTTGTTAATAATTATGTAATCAAACAAGTAGTCTATATAGCTAATGGCTTTTCAAGGATGATTTGTGCCGCCTCAAGAAGTTAAAAGGGAACTTATCATGTTTAATACCAAAATGTAAACACTTAATGAATGTACAATTTAAGGACGAGAAGTTTCACTCGGAATTAATTAGGGATAGCTTGAGAAGTTTCGTATGGGTAAATTTACTCATGGAATGAATTCACCGTGCATGCAAGTCATAAAGTTGGAGAAAAAACATAATCGTGGAAGATGATAAAGATGACTTAAAAGAGAACATTAAGGTCTATAGGAAGATTTTAAAATTCTAATCTAATAAGAACTGTCAATAATATTTTTTTTTGTTTTACAAATTTTCATAATTAAATAATAGTTTAATATCAGTTTTTTTTAATTTAAAATAATATTTATTATTATTTTATTTTCTAATTTTTTTTTAAAATTATCAACTCCTACCTTAAAAGTCTCATTAAAAGTCCCATTCCAACCTTTACTTCAAACTTGATCCCTAATTCACTTCTTCTAATTATCTTTTCTTTATTATATCTCTCAAGCATTATTATTCATGAATTTACGTAATTAAATAAAAAAATATTATTCTTATCTGTAATTTTTTAATAAAAAAATATTATATTATTTTATCTTCTACACATTTTTGGACAAAACTTTTGTTTAACTCCCATTGGCAGTCCATGACATCCTAAAATTATGATTAAATTCAAATTCAAATTTGAATCTCTCATCTCATTATAATTCTAACTTATAATCAAATTACGAATTATATTTTCCTTCTTTCACATCTCTAATCTAATCATAATTTTATTCACATTCAAACTTTCCATACAAATTTGATTTGCCTTACTGGTTAGTACTAATTAAATTTGATTTAGCTTACTGGGTAGTACAAATTAAATCTCAAAGGATCCACGAAAATACTTGCATTTTCGTTACACACATAGGCTACTAGCTAGGCAATATCTAGCTACATGGGGCAACAGTTAATTGACTCGAAAATATACTTTTTTACTCGTATGAATCCTTCTAAAATTCTCCTAATACTCACATTTTAAAAGTACATAAAAAAAGTTTATTAAAATGATCACACATGCATGCCATAAGGAATAGTTCGTAGGATCTTTAGGAATTAGGGGGGTGGATGCAACATTACACTACAGTGCTCATATTATTTCTACAACTCGTACAAAAACCTCCTAAAAGAGCATGCAACAGTTGTTTTCTGGAGAGATCGATAACCGAAGGACATGGTTAACTATCAAATCATTCAGTCAAATTTGTTAATACTTTCAGATAACTAGGTTAAGAAAATGTACACAAATCCTGAATGCAAATATGACCCACTTTCAATATTACTGCATTGCAATAGTTCAAGATTATTACAAACGACAACCTGTTCTTTTCGGACGGCTTCTTATCATATGTATTCAGATCTCAATCCCATTCTAGGCAAATTAAGAATTCTTACGTCAATTATTTTGAGATATTGGATACTCTTTTCTCTTCAAAATTTTATAAAGCTATGATGCGCGCGTTGATGATTTTTATTTCCGTATATTAATCTCATGAACCACGTAAAGTCAAGAGTAAAAAAAAAAGAGCTTTTACTGGTAAAGAATCTAAAATAAATCTATCTGACCAACAAACATGAAGGTTGGAGAAAATATATACTCTTTTGGGCAGTTCAGCAAATGTAAAGACCATGCCTAATTTGGTGAACCGCAGTTAGAATTCATTTGGTAATTAATTTGATATGTGCGTCAGCATGGAAGAAAGGAAAAAAAAATCAGATTAAGAATATTAGTTCGAATAAAGTTAAGTCTTCAGAATTTGCAATTGCAGCAATATTAAAAGGAAATTATATTCGATAATACTAATTGCCCAGTGATAAAACTGGAATTTCTAGTCCGCCCGAAAAAAGAGTTATAAAACCTTCAAGGCAAATGTAACAAGATCAAGAAATGTTCATGGACCGGTAGACTCTCCCTGACGAGGAATATGATAAGCTTGAAGTTGTTTTGCAGGTCGTTTAAATGGTCATTCAACTGCATCGGGCTTGGGGTGCAAGAAACACATCGCTGAGCACGGTTGTGGAATTCAGAGAGGCCTTCAACAACTTCAAACCCTAACAACAGGCCATCATAGATTAGGGAAAATTAATAATCGGCATTTAAGCCGTGCAGTAAATCAAGAGCAACGTAGTTCTTCTGTCAAATAATAAGAGATGAATAATTTGGGAAAATTTATGGACGCGGATATAAGGAAGGAAGACCTCGTCCAAGCCAAGATTGACCTCCATCTCCTCCAAATCTCCGACGACGCTTGATCCATACCCACTCTGTTTGAAGACATGGTTGAAGGAGGAGAAAGCAGACGTTGGAGCCACAGTCAAGTCGTCAAGGATGGTATAAGTCAAGAAGCTCCTGACGTATCCAAACGGCGGGTTGCTAACGTTTACAAAGTCTGCAAGCTTACTTATCTGTATCTTACAAGACGGACAAATTGCCCTACAAGAATCAGAAACGTATATTTTGTTTTTTGGTGGGGTATACAGTCTGCAGCTGCAGAAGTAGTAGATTTTCTTCTCCGAGACCGGCGGAGGAAGGAGGTCACTGGAATAAGAAGACGAGAAGCTACGGAACACGGGATTGAGGAAGGAGGCTTTGACATCTTTTGATTGGAAAAATCGCTCGTCAAGCACCTCCAAACTCTTAAAGAGAGTACTCAGGGATCCAACTGTAACGTCCTCGTTTTTAAGAAGCTTGAAGATGGAGCAGATCGGCATCTCTAGTAGACCACACAGGAAATCAGCTACTTCCTTTGAAGCTTCTGCAAACAGCACCCTCTTGGTGGACCTGTTCACCATTAGCTTCAACTTGAAATTGATACCAGATTCCATCTCTGACTGCATGCAATGACAAGTTCGTCTACGCGGAAATGATGCTATATATAATATATATATCAGTTAAGGAGAAATCAGTTGTTAACAGAGAAGTCTGATCGATTCGGTGCATGCCATTGAACAACTAAACGCCGCTGCTAGTTTTTTAAATCGTGGTCATTTAATGCCGTCTTCTTCTGTAAATTCTCATAAGCTTGATGCATTTTTTTCGAGGTAAAGTTGTTCCGTTCACGTTTCACAAAAAGGAACTTTGACGGTCGTACATACTTTTTTGAAAATACGAGTATTAATTTCTTGCTGAATTAAATTATATATTTTTAAAGTCGGACATGACATCTAACATACGGATGAATTGAATTATGATTCCCATCGATTTAACGATTTAATAGAGTTTGATCGAATTGAATTATATTTTATTTAAAATATTATTTTTATTGACTTTGAAAATATAATAAAAAATATAAATATAAATATAAAAAATGATCAATAATATAGTAATTGCCATTTTTAAATAACTAAACATTAACAAAATATTTTATTATTTTAAGTGTGTATTATTTAAATGTAAATATATTATTTTCTTATTAAAAATTATGAAAATTTCTTCCGAAAATTAAATCAATTTTCTTATACTTAAATCGATCAGTTACCCCTTATAATGTTAGCAGTTCAAATTAAGTTTCCTACCTGGATTTAAATTAATTTTCTTTTACTTATTTTCTTTTCTGACTCGGCTCCTATAATATTACACCTTTCTTTCTTAATTATACTACTCTATCATTTATTTTATTTCATTTTTTCTTCTCTTCCAAAATTTTCATCAATATTTTTTATCATTATGCTGTCCATCTTTATCTTCTTTCAATTTTTGACTATTTTTAGTGCTTTTGACTGGAAATAAAGTTAAAATTATTCACACCTATATTGATCCGGTTCAATTTAATTTTCATTTTAAAAGATGTAAACAAAGATTATTTTCAATTTAATCTTATATCGTTATAGGACACTACTTTTCTCTTTAAGAATGAATGAACAGGACCTCATCGCACTTTCTTTGTTTTGGTATAGAAAAACTGTTATACACAACGTCATTTGAAACATGTTTTTTTCAGATATCATATTCTTAATTTTAGGTAAGCTTTATGGGTGTTCTTAATGTCATTCCTCCAATTTTTATTATCACTCCAAACTTACTATTCTACCTTTCATTTTATTTTACTTTTTTTGATATTCTCCTCCTCAACTTTCACCCAACTTTTCTTCTTTAATCATCATACATACTTTATCTATTCTCTTTCCTAATGCTATTGGTTATTTAGTTAATGATATAAATTAAATTATTGGACAAATGTATTAATTTAATTAATATAAAAATCACAATAAGATTAGACAAAAAATATAAATATATTTATTTATTAAGATTATTAATTTTATGAAGAGTGTCCGTTGCTTTTTATTTTTTTGTTAATATAAATATATATTATTAAGGACAAACTTCCTATTTTATCCTTTATCTTCTTAGGAGTGGCATTATGACCACCCAAGTTTTATTTCATGACGTTAAAATCTTGATTGACTAGAAAAAAAATTGAAAAAAGTTGATTACAACATTATGATTTCTGCATAATTTTTTTTTAAAAAAACCTAGCAATAAATTATATAGTAGTCTTCCAGTAGTCATCCAGTGATTGGGAAAGACTTCATAGGGTGTCAATGTCCTAAGAAAAGATGAAAACATATAAAAAATTCAATGCAAAAAAATGGAAGTTTGATGTGTGCAATATTATATACAAAATTCTTATTGACTTATATAGTAAGTCTATTCGGCGAATTCTTAGAAAATTTTGGAATGATATATTGAGAAGCTTTTAAAAAGATTATGAAAATTTGAAAGACAAAAATATGAATTGAAATTGACCTACACAAGCTGATACATTTGATACTATAAACTATTTGGATGAAAATTTTGACAAGAATGTTGTCAAGTGAAAATTCACATCAAATCATTTTACTAATATTTGGGCGATTCAGTTATTTCTCAGATTTCAAGAAATAATAATGTGTTATTGGATACACATAAATATATTATTGATATAAAGAATTGTTCGTGAAAAAAAATGGATGAACATACTTTTTTTAAAGAAAGATGACCATGTATTAAGGAGTAAAGTTAGTGTCATCATACAAAATGTGAAAAATCCCGGAGGGGAAGATCCGTCCAAAAATGACCAACTAGTGATCTTAGACAAAAAAAAATGCCAAGTCATCGACTTTAGAATTTGCTTCTTGTCTAATATGATTACGACTTTGGAGCTGCCAATGCGAGGGAGCATGGTCATTGAAAAGATTTACCGCCATCTGATTATCAATTTCCAAGTTGAGGATGCCCAGCAGTTAATGCTTCCAACACCTAGTCAAAAAATCTTTGTAAAGTGCAGTTCACTGTGCATATAATAATCTTTATTTGGAGTTGTTAGATCATAGATGAACGGTGATTTAAAAAATATGCAGTTCCCTGTACAAAAGCGAGGTTCGACTCTCGACCGATTTAGTAAAGTGTCTGGTTCATCCTAACCCTAACCCTCTTCGTCATCTTTCTTTGCTGGCCGCCGCCCATCAAGCACCTCGTTGCTACTGCCGCCGCCCGAGCTTGCCTCCCAATCGCTGCCGCCTCACCTCGCCTCGCCACACCACTGCTCCCGCTAGTGAAGCGCCTCGATCGCATCGCCGCCGCTTGAGCTCGTGTCATTATCGCTCTGCTGAAGGCACCTCGCGTGTGTTGATGCCGCCGCCCGCCTCGCGATCGTTGCCGCCTCGCCTTCGTTATTGCCTCGCCTCACGTCGCTGTCGTTGGTAAAGCTGAAGCACCTCGCGCATGTTGCCGCCGCCGCCCGATCTCACCTTGCCACCATGCTGAAGTCACCCCCTCTCCTTGCCTCGCCACCGCCGTTGCTGAACCGCCTCGCATCGCCACTGCTCGAGCTCGCCTCCCCGCCATGCCACTAAAGAAACTCGTGTCGCCTCCGCCGCCCGATCTCACCTCGCTACGACGCCGGAAGTCACTACCTCGCCTCACCTCACCATCGTCGTTGTTGAACCACCTCACGTCGTCGGTGCTCGAGCTTGCCTCACCGCTGCTCGAGCTCGCCTCTCCAACACGGCACTGAAGCACCTCTTGTTGCCGCCGCCACCCGATCTCACCTTGCCACGACACCGGAAGTCATCACCTCACCTCACTCGCCTTGTCATCGTCGTTGCTAAAACGTGTCACATTGCTACCGTTCGAGCTCACCTCACCTCGATCTTGTTTCGGCGGCGACCTCGCAAGGGCCTTCGGCCAAACACACGCGTGAACCGAACGTAAACCGGCTGAACAAGATGTCAAACCGCACAAATCATCATTTATCAATGATTTGTAATTCGAAGGCTCAAAATATAAGGAACAGCGAAGTAGGTAGCAGGCCTACTAAATCCTAAATATAAAATAAAAATTATATGTCTAACATTTTTCAAACAAATTTTTATAGTATTTTAAAGTAAAAAATAAAAATAAGAAGAGTGAAATTAATATTTTGGGAGTGAGATTATGGCCACTTTATTATTAATAGTTACCTCATATACTCGAAGGACTCCTTTGGTATGAGATTAAGTTCAAGAGTAGTAGCTTAGTCTTACATTTGCATCCAAACGTAGTTAGAAGGCAACTTGTTTTCTTCATCAGAATCTGAAAAAGTTGGAATTTGATGTTCTGGCCATTTGAAGAACAAAGGAGAGTTTTTTTTTTCTTTTTTTATTTTTAAAGAAACAAAAGGAAAACGAGATAAATGAACATGAAAACGAACGAGAAAATGAAAACGAGATGGAAGAGTGAGAAAAGAATGGTGGAGAGAGAGTTTCATAATGGATTTAAATGGGTGGAGTTACTTGGCCATTTAATTCCTCGGATTGTGAGTGGGTAGGTTATAAATCTTTGATGTCAATGGTGGTCTAATGAGGAGAGAGGAAGATCAAAAGTGGGAAGGTTATAAAGTTTTTTTATTTTTATCTGTTATACTTCCGGACATTCCAAAAGTGTTTCAATAGTCCGTTAGCACGTCGGCGGGGTTGCCGACTCGTCGTGACATTGGACGTCCACTTTGATTTCGATCACCCAAAAATTTGACGTCAAATAATAATAAAATTTTAAATTTTTACAAAAATTTTAGTGTGTTACATTGCAAGACAAAGACACTCCAAATCTCCACAAGATAAAATGGGTGACATTCCTGCCTTCCATCCTGAGTTCGCATCCTGAACCTCAAATAATAACCCATCCACTTTCTTTTTCTGCGCGAATCGTTAAAAAAATCGTGAATAAGAATCAATAGCTGATGGGAGTCGGACTGTTACACGAGTAAGGAGGACAGTCCCCCCATTCGAGAAAGGTGGATAAACATTAATTTGGGTATCCCCCAACTTAAATGGGGGATTATCCCCCTATAATGCACCAGCCGTCGGATTCGCATCGACGGCTGGCGCGGATTAGTGAGATGACTAATTTCGAGAGGTATAAAAAGATGAAAATCCTTCATTTTCTTCTATCCTCTCTCTCCTCTTCGTTTTTCCTCCGCGTCGCTCCTCTCTCTCTACTCTTCGAGCGCGGTTGCCTAACGTCGACGAGCCTCCAACTCCTCTCTCTTCCTCTTCAACGCTTCACCTCTGCGGCGACCTCATTCAATGCCCCTCACGGCAGATCTGCCTGTCGTCGACCCCCGCGTTTCACCTCTACGCGGCGACCTCCTCCGACGGCCGTCGCCGCAGATCTGCCCGCCACCGACCCCCGTTCTCCTCTCCTCTGCTCCCTCTCTCCGCGCACAGTGGACGGCTTCGGAGACGACTGTTCTCTCCTCGCGTGGCGTAGCGATGATCTCGAGCACCGGATCTCGCCCTCCGCCGACCACCGACCAGATCTGCGCGCGAAGGGCCTCGAGCACCGAATCTCGCCCTTCGCCGACCGCCGACTAGATCTGCATGTGAAGGGGGCCCGATCAAAACGTCGGCGAGCATATCCGCGCGGTCCTAACATCGAGCACCCCACCTCAATCCCGCCGAGCGTCGCCGACCTCCGCCGTGGTGCTGTCAACCTCCCACGACCCCGCACCATCGCCGACCCCGCACACCGAGCACCGCGGCCCCCTCACGCCGTGAGCATGCCGAGCGCCGCCCCGTCGCCGCCGAGCTCGCCTTCCCCGCCGTCGTCAAGCTGTTATTAATCCATGTTAATCCGTTAATTCTTCATTTTTTTGTGTTAATATCCGTTAATTCTGTAATAGTGATTAATAACACTTTTGTAAATTCTTCATTTTTTTGTGTTAATCACATTAATTCTTCATTTTTTGTGTTAATTCATGTTGTAAACTAGTTAAACATTTGTTAATCCATGCTTGGATTTGTTATGTAAAATTCTTTTTCTCGTCAAATTTGTACAATGCCTCAAAACCTCGAATAGCTCCTCTTACTAGCACATATCATAAAAGAGCTCTGCGAAATCCTCTCCATTTTGTTCGTTCATTTGAATCGTGTTGTTTTCGGATCATTTTATGGTCCATAAATCCATATATAGGTACGCAATTCTAAGCATCTCATGAACTCAATGAGCTCTGATTCTTGCAGTTTGATTTGCCTCTGTTGAAAATTCTTATGCACATTTGCATGAAAGCCAAGTCGACTTCATTACATCAATAACAAAGTAACTTTAAATCATATGACAATAATCATCCTAAATAAACAAAAAAATACAAATGAATGAAGGACGTGCGGCATTTGGCGGTGGAGCTTGGCGGGGATGCTTGGTAGTGCGCGAACTCGGTGGAAGCGGGGCGGCGGAGTGCAGCGTGCGGTAGGGTCGCGGCATGCATGGTCGGTGGTGCTCGGCGGCGTGCGTCGTGCAGCGGCGTGCGTCGTGCAGCGGCGTGCGTCGTGCAGCGGCGCTCGGCGTGCTCGCGGCGTGCGGGCTCGCTCGGTGTGCGGGTTCGGCGGTGGTGCGGGGTCGCGGGGGGTCATCGCGGTGGTGGTGTGCGAGCTCGTCGACGGCGGGCGGGCGGGCGAGCTCGACAGCGGCGGGCGGGCAGGCTCGACAGCGGCGAGCTAAGTGGCTGCGGTGTTGCGGGGTCGTGGGAGATCATCGCAGAGGTAGACAGCACTACGACGGAAGTGATAGGAGGTCGGCGGCGGGGTGCTCTATGTCAGGACGACGCGGATCTGCTCGCTGACGGTTGGACCGGACTCTCTTCAGGCGTAGATCTAGTCAGCGAGCGGCGAAGGGCGAGATCCGGTGCTCTAGGTCGTCGTGGAGGTCGCCGCTGCGCAGGGGGAAATCGTCGACCACGCTGCGCGAGGAGAGAACAGCCGTCCCCGCAGTCGTCCGCTGTGCGCGGAGAGAGAGAGCGAGGTCGGCGGGCAGATCTACGGCAACGGCCAGATCTGTGGCGATGGACTGGTCTGCGGCGACGGGCGTCGGAGGAGGTCGCCACGTAGAGGTGAAGCGCTGAAGAGGAAGGGAGAGGTGTTGGAGGCTTGTCGGCGTGAGGCAACTGTGCAGGGGGGAGGGGCGGCAACGCAGAGAGAAGAAACGAAGAGGAGAGAGAGAGAGGAGAGGAAAAAAATGAAATCGGCCGAGGGTTTGTAGCTTTTATAACCGATCCATCGATCGCGTGCGAACCGTATTGAACCGCTCATCAAACCGGCTCCGAAATGCGCTAATCTCACACAATCTGCGCCTACCATCGGATGCGAATCCGATGGTTGATGTTGCATGGGGGGAGAGTCCCCCATTTAAAATGGGGGACACCCATTATACCCACTTAATAATGCCACAAATTTACCCTTTATTTTTATTTTAAAATTTAAACATATTTAATATACTCTCTTACCTCTTCGTATTCTACCCATGCTTTTCTTGAATGACATCTTTTTTCTTCGTGCGGCCAGAATGTCTTTACACTCCGTTTTTATTTTAAACAATCATTTCCTGTCGCTTCATCTTCCATTCATTTTTTTATTGACATATCCATTTTTTTTTGGAGTCAGAATCTCTTATGTCTTACCACTTGTATGCATTTTATATTTTTCAAAACTTATATTCAATATTACATTAATTTAATATATTACCATTTTACATATTTCTTTCGTTTTCTTCTCTGACTCTCATCCAACTTATTATAAATAATAACATTGTATAATATGAGACAAAGATATTAAATTAATGCAATATTGTAATATACATATAAAATAATTTTGAAAAATATAAAATAAATTAGCTAAAAAAGACACCGAGACTTGATAATCAGCATATGCATTTATTACCGAAAGAACTAAAACGGAAGAAACATGGACGAAAAGGTCAGAGGAGATAAATTAAAGTTAAATAAAGGATAAAAGAGAAAATTGGGAAATCAGATCTATTGGTAGATAGATCTGATTTCCCAATTTTACTCCGTAAGCAGCTTCTTTTAATCAATTATGATTTCAAACCAGCTGGGAAATAAATCGTTCCATTCATCAAGATCCAGACACATTCCGACTGCGTGATGGGACGTGAGACCCTTTGTAACACAAAACATTCGCAGAAAATTTAATACTTTATGTAATGCTCACATCGAATTATGGAACGCTCGAAAGTAAAACGTGACCGATCGGTCGAGCATTCGTTATCACGGCTATCACAATCGGTGCTTCACTGTATGATCGAAATTCTTTTAGACGTTTGAAAGTGCAACGGATAGAAACACGGATGCATCAATTTTGATCTAATTTTCTCTTCTTTATCGAACGCTCAAAGATAAAATTGGCGATTGGCATTCCCTATCATGACTGATCGGCGACTTTAATTGTAGCTCCATCGAACGATCGAAACTCTTTTGAACGTTCGAAAGTGCAATAGACAGAAAACAAGGAGGCGTCAATTTTGATCCAATTTTCTCTATTTATACCATCATAACTCTGGAGGATTTGTAACCCTTCTGCTACGACTTTAGGGACTTCAAAAATCATAGAAGACTCTCAAGTGGAGAGACATAAAATCTTCTTTTTTCTTTTTCTTCATCTTTATCATTTTTCCTCCATTGCTATTCCTATGTTATTAACTTATGACATATACGAATTCGCACTTAGTTTGACGCTAAGAGCTTGCTTGATGTGTCTGCGACGAATATAGCTCGATGACGTGTACATGATTATCGTAGAGTTTAGATAGTCTCTTACATTTTCATTGATCAAGTTGTATTTGAGCAATGTTTTGAAAACCGGACCAAACCAGCCGGTTCAACCACGAACCGGCCGATGATCCGGTCCGGTTGGAGTGCAAATTTGGTTTTATGTTGAACCGAAAAACTGATTGGACCGGGCCGGTTGGATCGGTTCAATCCAGTTCAATTTAATTTTGAACAAAAAATTAAAATAATGATAAAAATAGGAAAGTTAAGAAAGAAAAATAAGAAATGAATATAAGAAAGGTAAGGAAGGAAGAAATATGATAGGTATAAAATTAAACAGGAATGAAAATAAAAAAGGTATGTATTTGAAATTGTCTAACATTAAAATAGAAAATTATTAAAGGGCATAAATAAAGGAAATAAAAAGGAAAGTGTTAAAGAAAAAAGAAATAAGAATAATTAAGATAAACTTTATTAATATAACATTTATATCATTAAATAATAGATATTAAATTAATAATAATCTATTTATATTTAAATGCTAATTATTATTATTATTAAAACTTTTAACAAATTAAAATTATGTCATATTAATTTTTATATTATTAATAGGTTATTAGTACAATATTAATATACTATATCATATAACTTATATTATATCTCTATTATAAAATAATATTATTTTAATAAAATTTGATTCAATCTGATCGAACCGGTCTAATCATGACCCGATAAGGAATCCGGTCCGATCGTCGGTCCGATTCTGAAAACATTGTATTTGAGACTATGTCTGAGATATGTATCATGACATGAACTTTTATACGCCATTATGATTTAGTTTGTTATTCTCTTTTATTTAGCTTCCACATTTTTGTATCAATTTATTATAATATTTTATTCTAAAGTCTTTCTCTTAGGAGACACACTTGACCATTTGAATCAACGAAAAAGTAAAGAAATATAAAAAAAATAGGGCACGAGAAAAATTTCGCCACGTGGCGACACAAAATTTCGGAACGTTACACCCTTGATCATGGATGATTTTGCTTCATCTATATATAATATAAAGTCATGCATTATGACATTTTTGTAATTAGTTTTGGAGCTCACTCCTTCTTCCATCATTCCTTCTATCTTTTTTTTTCTCATTTTTTTAATTATATTTTTTTAATTATTTGTAGTGTAACTAACACTAATGACATTATGAAAACATTAAATTTCACAATGTCATCATTAATGACATCCTAGTTAAGTTATTATTAAATGTAATTGAAGGTACTAAAATATTTAATATTTTCATTTGAAATCATTTTCTTCTTTAAATTACACCAATTAAAACGACTCTTTCCATATATATATATATATATATATATATATATATATATATATATATATATATACACACTAATGCATTGTGAGGCTTGACATTGTAGAATTTGATTTGATTTTATTTTTTTAAGTGTTCTGAATTTTTATACATTTTAACATGCATAGTGTAACTCCCAAATTTATAACATGTCATTGCAAATGTATAACCTTTTTTAATTTCTATTTAGTCCCATAACAATAATGTAATCCATTATCACATCTTTGTAGGATCCCAAGGCACCAAGAGGGGGGAGGGTGAATTGGTGTTTAATATGAAAATATCGATGCCATCAAAATTGTCGTGAAAGCTTAAAATTGATTCGTTAAACTTTAAAATCAATGCAAATCAAATCATATCACATGCATAATAATATGAGAAGGAGAGAGAGAGAGAAAGCAAACGCAAGAACGCAAGGAGATTCGGCCATACCTTAAGCCTACGTTTTCGCTCCGACTTCTCGACCTCGAGACTTTCATTCCAAATAGGGCAAGAAAAAAAACCCTTTACACCACACCACATTTTCTCCACTACAAGGGGTAAGGCATACCTCTCCTCCTAAGAAGCTTATCTTTTTTTAGCCCAAGAGGTAAGATAGAACTTCTTCTACATAGAAGCTTACACTCAATTTTCTAGATAAAGATTTCTCTCTTTTACAATATCAAACTCACAAGAAAAGAAGAGAGAAAGAAGAGAAGATTTGGATCTAATTTCAAGAAAATAAGTTTCCTTTGAGTGCTTGATGTTTTCCTTGAGTGCTTGATGAATTCGTCCTTTGAATTGGTTGGTCGACCGGTGCAACGATCGGACTATCGACCGGTGTAGTCTCGACATTGAGGGTGATTTGTGCATTGACCGATTGACCAATATGCCTAATCAGTTGACTGGTTCTTCAACCGGCTTTCACTACTTCGATCTACATGTTGATCGTCCTGCACCATTTTGTCCAAATGAGATAATCTTGGATTCTATAGAAAGGTAACCGAATTCTTTACAACTTTAATATTCACCCCTTAATGTAAATCTCACGGAACACAGATAATTATTAATCAAAAGTATAATGCATAAAATAACTTATTTATATTTGAAGTTTTTAGCACATAACTCTTATCTTTCAAGATTTGTATCATCAAAATATAATTATATAGGGCATAAAACTTTTCTCCAACAATCTTTACATTTTCGCCACCGGTTAAATGTTTCAACTCACAAATATTAAATTTAATCCCACAATAAGTTTGATGGTGTAATGTGGAAGTAGGGGTGAAAGTAGTTCGGGTTGGTTCGGATTTTCGGTCTAAAAAAATTAATCGCTATTTTTCGGGTCAGTTTTTAAAATTAGAAAGACCACCCTAAAACCATTTTGAAAAAATAAAAACCATCCTTTAGCGGATCGATTTTTTCGGGTGATTTTTTCGATGCCTTACTTTTATATAATTATATTTTAAAATATATTTAATAACTTAAAATTAATATAAAAATATTTAATTTTATATTAAATATAAAATATACTACTAAAATTTTAAAGTTATTAAATTAGAGTTTGATAATGTGATAGAAAAGTATGAAATTTTATACAAAAAATATTATATCTGTAATAAAAGAATTAATAACATATGTATTAATTATATAAATAAAAAATCATAAAGAAAAATCAGGCTCCACAGGCCTCTACGATTTTTTCAGATGGGGCCCTAATTTTAGCGGGTGGATTTTAATTTATTAAAAACCGCCCTAAATCATATACAGACCCCTAATTTTCGGTTTTTTCGAGTCAAATGAATTTTTCGGGTTGGTCAGATTTTTCTTACACCCCTATGTGGAAGAGAAATATATAACTTTTTAGATATTAATTATAACACACTATTACAGTCATTAGGTGAGAAAACTATTATCTATCCTCTCCTATCTTTCCTGCATTAAAAAATATTATTAAAAATACGTTTTCATTGCATTCAATCCTTTTGAATTTATTTTTTGGCAAATTTAATTTCTCTTACATCTCTTTCCTTCATTGAAATCTAACATAATGCCAATAAATAATTCTGGAAATTTTTTGTAATGAATATAAAAGTGAAAAGTCAAGATAATAAAGGCTTAAATACCTCAAGCAATTAAGCAACAACTTTTTTTAAGTGGCTGCCTGCATTTCAAAATGTTCCGTTTAAAGTGTCCGATTGTATTTAAAGTGTGACATTCTACTTACCTCCACGGCATCGACGTGCATGCTCAAGGTGAATGTGTTTTTTTTCTTTCTTCTGATGCTATCACCACATTTGGTGCATTTCTCCACTGCCGCTGCCCTGTTTCTACTCCTCCTCACTGACTCCTTCTATAGATAGGATTATGGACGAATCATGATTCAAAATCAGCCACAGCTCCGACGCGCATGCACAATGTGAATGCATTTTTTTCTTCTGCTCTCACCACGTTTGGCTCACTCCCCCTTCCCGCTGCTCCTCCTTCTCCTCACAGCCGCCACTGCCATCGACTCCTCATGGGAGGTCCTGGAGATGATGGAGGACCTGGAGGAAGGGAACTTAATATTCAAGACCGAAGCTTTCCTCAACTACATTGTCCTATCCTCATGGCGGGACTCCATCATCGTGCTAAGAACTGCAAGATCTTCTAGCTAAAGGCAGAGAACCTCTAGATCGTGCGCCGGTGCAACGAGTCCATCCTCTTGCAATGAGCCTGAACAAGGGCCTGCAAGCCCCCTAGGCTGGTGGCAGTACCATAGTTGGCAATGGGAGCAAGAGGATTCCATGGCCATAGTCGATGATGGCGGTATCCAAGAGGAAGTAAAGAAAAGAGCAGAACAAATAAGAAACTTTATCGAGGTTTCAATATGAGATTATGTGTCCAATATTCACTACAATAAAACTGATGATTAGCGACGTAAAATAATGTCTCCAATGCCGGTGATGCTACATCGACACCACGAGCATCGTTATAGCATCTCAGTTGAGTCACAAGAAGAAGATGCTACTTGTCTCCCAATAGCGTCACATTAGCATTTCCATAGCGTTCCACGAAATAGACGCTAAAAAAGGAGCCACAGATACGCCAATTAGTCGCTATTATTGCGCGCGATGGAGCGAAAATTCACGGCAGAACTTAGCGCTGCTGTAGCATCGACAACATTCGACGCAAACTTAGTGTCTCAAGCATTGAGTTATTTTTTCGACGCTAGTGAGGAATCGATATGGGTGCCGTATATTTGCGCGGTTTTGGCGTCGAGATGTGAGATGCTACTTGGCGTCATAGTTGATGCAACGCTATGTAGACGCCCATATAAAATTATATTCCTATAATTGTTTACACATACAATGCTTAATTGACACTATTTTAACACTACTTGATGTCTCATAACTATATATGTTAATTAAGAAATAGATTAACTATACGTTATCTATATTTATATATCTTATCTATTTTGACGCAACCCCATATATTTTAACATATATTATATGTGTACCTTCAACATTATATATCTTGCTACATAATTACTTATATATACCTATCATATGTGTTCCTAAATATATATTTGTTACCTAGAACATATATGTTACTTATGCATACAATATATCATATCTTAATCATACATATATTATTTTTATATTCTTAATCATGGAATTATGATGCTTGAATTATGTGATATGATTTGTTACAAAATATCCTATTTTGGCGTCACCATGGAGACTCAATAGCATCTACGAGAGCCACAATAGAGCCGCAATAATTATCGATGCTATAGAGGCACTATTGGCATCTCCCTGGCGTCGCGGTGTTGAGACCCTAAGATCTCAAGACGCTACTTCGATGCTAGGGTGTCGCTAATATATTTTAGCCATTCATTAGCATCTCTATAGCGTCACAATAGTAGACTTTTTGTTGGTGTGCCTTAAATTATATACCCTGTACCCAAAATTATGAAAGAAAAAAAGAGAAAAATAAGGAAAAATAAGGATATGTGTCGGAAGCGGAGGGCTTGGGCCGTTACATATGAGGGTTAAAGTTTTATATAGCATAGTGAATTTTCTCTCTTGTTGCACATAGTGAATTTTCTCTGGCGGCGACCTCTTTTGCCCGTGGATGTTTCTCTCTTGTTCACATTGATTAAGAGGGTTTTACCACGTTAAATATCTGTGTTCATCTTTTATTTCTTTCGTTGTTTTGATTGTTCATCGATCCTCGGTGTTCTATTCCCAACACTTTTTATTACCCTCATATAATCGGGCACATATTGACATATAAATTACACATATATACTTATACTTATATATAACACGTACACATATACATATTATTATCACTTAATCTCACACATATAAACATATACATACACATATATGCTTTTAATACGTATACATATACACATTATTGTCACTTAATCTCACACATATATAGACATACACATACACATATATACTTTATAATACATATACATATACACATTGTTGTATCTTGATTTCGCACATATAGACATATACATACACATATATTAGATATACATATACACAATTTTGTCATATAAAGCTATTTCAATATAATATAGAGTTATAATGTGTAAACTTAATTATAATATATAAATTTATAATGCATAAACTTATAATATAATATAAACTTGCATTATATATATACATATACATACATACATTATATATATATATACACTTATAAACTTATAATATAGACATAACACATGTATTTATGAAAATACATATAAATATATACATATGCATCTATGAACTACATATGAATATACACTTTTAGTTTATATATATAGACCTAACATACATGCATACATACATTATATATTTATATAGATATACATACATATAATATAAACTTAAAAAAAATCAACATCACGTCGACATAGCGTCGACATTTTTGCGACACCCATTTAGAGGCACATCAACATCTAAGTAGCACAATAGTTGAGACGCTAAAAAATGACCTTAAATCCCTAAGTTCTTCCCCGTTTTTATTTTTTACTATTTACTATTTACCTCTGTTCTTCTCCTGTGCCGAATGACGATTGTGACCGCCGGCCTCGTCCTCCGTTGCCCTCCTTCGGTGCCTTGCTCTGATGCCACCGCAGGACGCAACCCTCCTTCGCCTCCTCCGCTGCCCTCCTGCGACCCCGCCGCCCTCCGCCTGCTCCGTTCCCCTCCTTCGACCGACGACATCGACAACTTCCCCGATACCTGTAGGATCACAAGGCACCAAGAGGGGGGGTTGAATTGGTGTTTAAATCGAAAATACTGATTTTACAAAAATCATCGCGGAAGCTTAAAATCGATCCATTAATATTTAAACCAACAGAATAACAATCAAATCGCATGCATAATAGAGTAGGAAGGAGAGAGAGAAAGATAGACTCGAGATGCACAGTGGTTTGTTGACAAGGTTCGGCCACGCCTTGGCCTACGTCCCCGCTCCGACGACCTCGAGACCGTCAGAAATTCACTAGCTTTCTCTTTTCTTGTAGGGAGAGATTAACCCTTTTTACATCACAATGTTTTCTTCTTTGCTCAAGAGGTAAGGCACACCTCTTCTTACAAGGAGCTCTCAAACTCTCTAAACAAAAACACAAGAATTTTCTCAAATTCTCTCTTCTTACAATGAATGTTTACACTTAGAAACTAGAAGATGGAAGGGATGATTTGCAAGATTAGGCTCAAAGAAATGCTTTGGACTTGAAGGAAGCTTTTAGAATGATTTGAATAACGGTCGAACGTTTTGAATAATAACTAGCCATTGCGCTGGACTTTTCTGCGCAGTTATCCTTTGATGGTAGTCCATAGAAGGATTTTAGCCATTGTTGTTGCCTGCTCTCATAACGGTCGACCATTAATGTTTCGGTCGTCTGTTTTAGAAATATATTTGTTCTCTGTGATTAGCGGTCATTCCGACAGTAACTTCGGTTGTCCGTTTTAAATCGTTCATCCTTTTTTACCCATAACGGTCGATCGTTAATTATCGGTCGACCGTTTTGTCATTGACAGCCTGATAGATCTGCACTCTTTTATATATAACTTTTTGCACAGTTATTTAAATGAGATGATATTTAATTCTATGGAAAGATAACAAAATGCTCTACAACTTTTGTATTTATCATTCATCCAAAATCCAATGAGATCATAGTCAAATATTAAATCAAAGTTCAGTGCATAAAGTTGTCAATTTCAAATTAAACTTTATAGACCTTACTCATTTATACATAACTTTTCATACAAGTATCCAAACGAGTTCATTTTTTATTCTACGGAAATATAACAGAATTCTCTACAATTTTGTTCATCATTCATCCAAAATCTAATGAGATCATAGTCCAATATTAATTCAAAGTTTAGTACACAAGGTTGTCCATTTCAAATGAAACATTTTATATATTTACTCTTTTATACATAACTTTTCATACCAGTATCCAAATGAGATGATATTTGATTTTATGAAAATCTAACACTTTTATTTACAATTTTCATGCTCGACTCTTATCCCAAATCAGTTGATAAATTAATCAATATTTAATGAAAGTTCAGCACATAAAATTATCAACTTCGAATAGAACTTGTCGATCTTCACTATTTTTGGCATAACTTTTGATACGATTGTCCAAATGATGTGATTCTTAATTTTATAAAAATATAAGAGGGTTATATATAACTTTTATATTAATTTCTTTATCAAAATCTCATGATGGAATACTCAAATATTAAGTACAAGTTTAGTACATAAAAATATCAAATGCAATTTGAACTTTTCAAGCTTCACTTGTTTAAACATAACGTTTAATGTGGTTGTCCTAATGAGGTAATTCTTAATTTTCTACAAAGATAATAAAGTTATCTATAACTTTTATATTCATCTCTTAATATTAATTAAAAGTTTAGTGCATGAAGTCACTCATTTCTATTTAAACTTTTTCGACATTTTAAATATAACTCCAATCTTTTGAGATTTGTATCATCAAAATATAATTATATAGGGATTAACAACTTTGCTCCAACAATGCCTCCTCTGACCCCGATCGACGACCCCAGCCCTGCACCTCCGTCGGACACAGCCCTCATCCGCTGCCCTCCTCCCTCTGCACTCCGCCCGCCGCCTTCCTCTACCGCCCTCTTCCACCTCCACTGCCCTCCGCCGCCGACCTCCTCTGTGCTCCTCCGTCTGGTCCCGCCCTCCTCCGCCGCCCGCTGCCCCCCGCCCTTTTTCGTCCTCCTCCGCCCTCTTCCATCTCCTCCGCCCTCTCCCACCTCCACTGCCATCTCTTGTCCTCCGCCGTTGCCCCCACCGCTGACCTCCTCTGTGCTCCTTCATCCGGTGCTGCCCTCCGCCTTCCTCCACCGGCTTCCGCTGCCCTCCTCAGCCCGGTGCCGCCCTCCTCCGCCGCCCGTCTCCTTCCTTCTCAGTCTCCACCGCCCTCCGCCCTACTGTTCGGCCGACTAGTTGCAAGAAGGTACGAGCCCCTCCACCATTATGTAATGCCTAGTTAATTTGCTATGTCAATTAATGTAATACTATGTTAATTATTGTAATGTGAATTTAATAATTGTAATGTTATGTTAATTACTTGAAATTGTGTAATGTTATGTTAAGAGTGGAAGCACTTCTTTGCAAACTTAGTTAAGAAAAAAAAATTGATACGTATACATATAAATCTATATCAATGTTCACCATTTAAGATTGATTTTTGGCTGCATGCTGCTTTGTTCCCCACCTCTCTGATCGAGTTCGTAACCTCTTGAATTATTTGGTGTGTTTTATAACTACATATATGTATAGTGTAACAAATGATCTTATAGTAAATGCATAACCAAAACAAATTTGTTCCACGATTACGAGTTATTAGATTATAGTTCCCCTTAAGATGATTGGACTCAATTTGAAATCAAATATTGATAATTGTTTTTCATAATTTTAGTACCTCTTTTGATCATGTTCTCATAAATTTTACTAAGGATGTACATCCACATTCTTGGTAATAAAATATGATAAAAAAGAGACATCAGAAATGACAAAAAAATTATCAATATTTGGTACCCAAAATAAACATTATGGTCGATTTTGAATACGATGATCAAGTACTATTCTCAATAGAAACATCATCCATGTGCCCGTAGATGATTACTATTAAGAAGATCAAGTGAATGAGACCATTGATGTAGCCAATGGAGTTGAGAATATTCAATTAGTCGATGACGCTGAGCCAATGGAAGAGTTCAATTCAAATGACATCTCAGAGGTGAACTTCGACAATTTCATTGACGATGACACAAATCAAGATTATAACGATGATGACAAAGATGATGAAAATGAATCATATTACGAAACAAACGAATGAATCTCGTAGTTCTTCTAATGATACAAGCTTGTTACTTTTTTTTAGTTATATATGGTTACTAATAACACAAGTTTGTTACTTTTTTTAGTCATGATTACTAGAGGTCGAGCTTATGGGTCAACTCGTTCTTCTAGACGTTCACTCTAGATGAGTGAGCCATCACGATCACTATGTATTATATTTATTGTCAGTTGCTTTTAATAGTTACATTCATTTTTTTAATAATGCCAGTTGCTTCGCCGCCGACGGGCCACGTAATCGGATCGTCACATAATAGGCGATCCATTGGTGGGTCATCTCCACGTATCACTCCAGGTATGTGTCACATAGTAGACGATACAATTTTCTAATTATTTTATTTTTGTGATAGTTGCTCCATCATCGATAGGGCACATAGTCGGAACGTCTCGATCGCACGACGATGATCGACGTCACACCAGGTTATTTTCTGTATATTTCATAAATTTAAATACATGTAAGTATTTTTTATGATGATAGTTGCTATGGCACCGCCAAGATTACCGGACGCTTCACCACATTCTAACGTTGGCGAGCGATATCTTACCCCAGGTGATATATTTATTATTATTAAAATTATATTTATCAATTAATTATATTATTATTTTTTTAATAATGTCAGTTGTTACACCATCGATAGCACAAGCACCCGACTTGTCACATTCTGACGAGCGGACTACCACGGATCATGTGGCGATAGACATCACTCGAGGTGAGAACATTACTGTACATATATAAATTATCACTAGATTAATTTGGTATGACACTAATGATTTATTTTGTACTAGGGCCCGTCGATGATGTCAGACCTTCTCAGCCTACCCCAGCTGTACCGGGTGATGATTCCTCTTTGATACATGAAAAGGGATTACATGATAATGGGGTGATCACCATGAATCATATTGCTCGGCCGTAAGTTAAATAAGTTATAAAATTTTTATTATAATTTTGCTTATCATCAAAAATTAATTCTTCTTCGTAATTTGCAGAACTACTTTTATACCCGCTAGTACCATGCGGGATGACAGTGCTCTTGTTCTTTTCCACTTGTCAAAAGGTGCAGGATCGTAGAAACATGTCTCAATTCAAGTGCGGGATGATATCTTTCGAGTCTTTACGGTACTATCTTCTTTTTGGATTACATAATTTGTTTTATATTATTTTAAATTACTAAATTTTATAGTATTGTTTAAGAAGCAGTTTCATCCGGATCTTAGTTTGGGAACAATCTGGAGAGATTTTGAGAAGGTGGCTACGAAACACCTCCAAAATTGATTATATAAATTTCGCAAGGTCGTCATGTCCGTCGGCCTCACTTTAGAGCAAGGCATACAAAGATGCCCAAGGCATTTTAGGCGCTCGATTTGGGAGTCCTTATGTAGGAAGTGGTAAGTATGTTTACATTTAAATTATTTTTATAAATTTATAATTTTTCAAAGTCTAAGTACTTAATGTTAATATAGGACGGATATACAATGACAAAGAAAGTCGGAAAAGGCAAGAGTTAATCGATTTTCGAAGCTCGAGGCCCACATCCACACAGGTGGGTCGATGCAATTTGACGAGCATTGACAACACATGGTAATTTACATACAAATTCTAATAATCAAACTTTAACTTATACTTATTTTATAAAATTTGAAACTTTATTGCAGGAGGAGAAATAAGACGGTCTTGTGGACTTTCGTATGGTCTACAAGGCCACTGCTCGTAGGCTTCTGGTAAGTCTCATCATATGTTCACTTGGTTATTGACGTTAGTGCAAACTATTTTTTAAGCCTGATAGGCTATCAGGTGATTGATTGGATTCTCCCGAACCGATAGATAAAGGGAGAGAATGCAATTGAACCTCTTGATGGATCGACGCAATCTTTAGTTTTTTAAGGATGAGTATAATGCGAAGATGGCTGAAAAGTATGAAGATGATCCGAGTACTCAGCCACTAGGTAACGTTTCTCGAAAGCGATTCACATTTTTAATTTATGTCTTTTTTATGTTATATAATTTATAATATTTATATGATTGTATAATTTTTCTATTTCGTAGAGCACCTTGCTATTTGGGAGGAGGTGATCGGCACGACATGAGGAGGATATCTGCATGGCCTCGGCACAACCGCTCAAGTGCCTAGGAGGAGCGAAAGATATGCATGCGACCCATCTGCTCCGAGCTCATCCATTGCACATGATGTGACGCATCTATCGTAGCAGCTATCACAACAAATGTCGCGACAGATATCACATCAAGTGTCGTAATAGTTGACTCCATTATTATAGACGATTCAGGGATTGATCCCATCATAAAATCAATCCCCGCAAGGCCAAGGATCGAGTACGTCGGGATCGAACATCCAGAGTGACAACAACAACTCCCAAACTTATAATAGAAACTTTTGCAACTATAATTTTGTTACTTATATACTTGTTATTAGATATGCACATAGTAGTTATACTTTTGTTAGTTCGGTTTATTACTTTTAATATTCTTATCTTAGATATTGTGCATGTGACGATTCCTCTTTGATATTATGCTTGTGATGGATCATGAATGCATTTATATGAATTATATAATTATATTGTGTGGGAAGGGAAGAGAATATGGTTGTAATAGGGCAAAAATATCTTATATTAGCGCTTTTGTAATGTCACAATCGTGTCGCGATCGGAGTCAATGCTACATTAAATATATCGTTCATCGCGTCACTTGAGTGTCACAATAGCGTTGACATGTGGAGCGTCACCTTAGCGTCGCCTTGGCGACCCAACTGACATGATGTTGGCCTCACAGTAGCGCCAAAGTCGCGTCAACTAATGCATAAACTTAGTGTCACTTGATCGTCGGAATAGCGTCTCATATTTATGCGCCACTTTAGTGTCTCGTTAGAGATGTCCATCGATTGCTAGCAACGAGACATTAAGCGTCATCGTAACATCGAGATAGCATCTACTATTGATGCTAGTAGCATCTCCTTCTTCTTTAGCTCTATTGCGACACTATTAGTCACCGATTACAGACGTCGCATATTGTCGGCGCTACGTAGACACTAAAGAGATGTTATATATTCCAAAGATGCAGGAGCGCCGCAATAGCGTCTCCATCCTTGAGTCGTTATTCGCCCATTTTCTTATAGTGATTTTTTTCAATTTATCCTGTGTTGTTTCTTAACGAAATCTTAACTTTGTTTTATAATCAAATACAAGTGGTGTTACTGTTATCCAGGTAAAGAAAATATTATCTCAAATATCACTTATGTCTATTGGGTATAAGTTATTTTTTTATCTTCTGCCCTAACTTGCATTGATTTTCTTTATATACATTGAAGTTTTAATTGCACAATATTTTCCCTATCAGATCATTTTTTTCTACAATGATTTCAGGTTTAAGTTTTTTTCTTCATGAATATGATGCTCTCTCTCCTCATACAAAATGTGTAACCTCCATTCATTCATTTGCATTTTTGAATCCATTATTGTCATCACGTACAACTTAGTGATGTTATGTTTACATTTTTCATTTTATTGCTTTCAATAACTTAATTTTCTTGTACCATTTTAGGGTCATTAATTAGGATTTAACTACTATATTTATTTTAGTGCAAAAAAACTCTTTTGACTGCCAAAGTAAGCTTTAATTACAAAAAATAATCTAATGCAAATTTAATGAAAGGTTGTACTTATGAGAAAAAATAATATATCTTGATTTGTCACAAAAGGCTATGAAGGAAAATTATTAATTTGCACGTAGTTGTTACTTCCTACTATATTTGGCCATGGAGGACTAAACCATTAAACTCACTATTGGTCATTTAACCATTGAATTAATAGAAAAAGCATTACAACCTATATTATACTTAGAGTAATATTGCACTTCGCCGTCCCTTCTATTGATCACTGTCATTAAATTTATTACAATTTCTTGAGGAGCAAAAAGAAGACATCCACAAAGGAAGGAGGTACTGGACATGGAGGTATAAAAATGTTATACTAATATGCTTTTTCAAGTAAACATTTTTACTTGCTTTTGTCTTGTGCTTCTTTATTACTTCTTAACTAATGCTCATCGATTGAATTTTAATATACTCTTGCTTTCTTTAGACATACATGAGTAGCTATGATGATCATGAAACAAGGAATCACATATGGCAAAAGGACTACAGGGTGAAAAGCTCTTGGAGGATAAGTTTGGGGCTCCAATTCTGACTTTTATGACAACATGATATCCAAAGTTGTATATAGTTCTGCACCATTAATCAAATGGAGAAAATTGGAGATAAGGTTTAAATATTTAGAACATTCCAAGTATTTTTTTACACAAGTTTTTATCTACCATATATATTAAACCATATGATATGCTACTGTTTAAAGATACTTATAACTTGCCAATTTTCTTTGATTATGACTTGCTGATTTACATGCACTCATCAAAAGACGGTTGGAATATTTTAAAGTTTCGGTTTGATTATTAATTAACTATTTATTGATCTATGCCTCTTTTATGCATGAACTCTTAATTGCTACTGGTAGTAGGCATATTGGGGTGGAAATAGACAATTGATATTTCTTAGTCTTTTCTATGTAATTATGAGTTTCAAAGGTTAGATCATTGTTAGGATGTAGTTATTGCTTACTTTCAAATTCTTCTGTTATTTATTCCCATGAATTATATAATGTGCTTTTGAGATATCTTACAAGATATAATTTTTACATTAGAAGTATTTTCTTATGTAAAATGATAAAAGTCTTTAGTTTTTCTATACATGCCTTTTAAGTAAGATCCCATCTTACATGAGAATCTTACTTTACATTTAATTCCGTTAAAAATACTCGAGATATATGATACTAAGTTATTTCAATGATGAATTCACTAAATTGGATGTTCTTAGGGAGTTTCGTATTCTAAAATTTATTTCTGTTCACTCTATAGAAAATAAATTAATGTCTTGCATTCTTAATTAATATTCTCGAAATGCCTTTTTTTTTGTAGGAAATGTCTTTGATGTTCTTTATAAATTGTAAAATAAATGGGGAATTTTATTGTGAAAATCTTATACACATTCATACATACATACATACATACATACATACATACATACATACATACATACATGCATACATACATATATATATGTGTATGTATATATGTATATATATATATATATATATATATATAAAGTTGTGCATTATAATGAGTAATTAGTTGATGATGAATATATTTTTAGAAATCTCTACTAGAAGTTAGGCACCCAATAACATTACCGGTGGAGAGAGCATCACCATAATTTATTCAATTTGTATAAGACAACAAATTTATTCTATTAATTTAATGACTTTTATTTTATCTTGCCTAAGGATGTTCTTAGGGAGTTTCGTATTCTAAAATTTATTTCTGTTCACTCTATAGAAAATAAATTAATGTCTTGCATTCTTAATTAATATTCTCGAAATGCCTTTTTTTTTGTAGGAAATGTCTTTGATGTTCTTTATAAATTGTAAAATAAATGGGGAATTTTATTGTGAAAATCTTATACACATTCATACATACATACATACATACATACATACATACATACATACATACATACATACATACATACATACATACATACATACATACATACATATATATATGTGTATGTATATATGTATATATATATATATATATATATATATATAAAGTTGTGCATTATAATGAGTAATTAGTTGATGATGAATATATTTTTAGAAATCTCTACTAGAAGTTAGGCACCCAATAACATTACCGGTGGAGAGAGCATCACCATAATTTATTCAATTTGTATAAGACAACAAATTTATTCTATTAATTTAATGACTTTTATTTTATCTTGCCTAAGGATATGATTTGAAAATAAAAAAAAATAAATTGAGGCATTGTGGAGAATTAAAATAAAAAAATTAAAGTTAATTAACAATTAGATTGTTCATAAAATTTTTAAGAGGTACATTAAAAATCATTTCAATACTTTTATATATTAATATATTATGGAGAATTAGCAAAAGATATACTTTTATTAGTGAGCTTCATAATAACTTTGTGTTTTCTCCTTTTGCAATATATATTTGTCTTTTACATTTTTATTCATCTTTTCTCTCGTATCTTTCTGATGATTACATCTCATTTAGATGTTTTATGATCCCATGTATGTAATTGCAACCCATCTTTGATTAACTGATGTAGTTAAATTAAACACTATGACTTATGTGTGACTTATGTAATTATTAATAATTAAATAAATAAATAGTTTTAACTATTTTATTTAATCCATTTCTTAATGCTATTTATTTATTTCCCTCTTTTTTCCAAAATATTGTTAAACAAAAACTTATCATTACATTCAATCCACTTAAATTAATTTATATGATTATATCAGTGATGGACCCATGTATAACTGAGGGCCGCATGGGCCCAATTCTTTTACCCTTACCACATATAAATTATGTATGAATATTTAAGATTAAGTAAAAGGCTCCCACCTAAATTAAGTTAAAATTATTGCATAAGATAATCATTAGAGTTATTTTTATGTGTAAATATTTTTTGTTATTTTCACAATATAAAGTTCGCCCATTCTCCAGAAAAAAAACTTGTATATGTTATTGGATTACATCCTATGTAACTCTAATTTTCTAACCTATTTAAATAACATATGAGAATTCACATATATTTTATAAATTTATTTAAATGTTTAATACCCATTAAAGTTTTCTTCTAATAAAATGTTCATTATTATGTTTTTAATATAAAGGTTAATAGTATTGCATTTTACTGAAAAATATTAATATATCTATTAAGATCTCATCCTTGAAAGGTAAAATATTTGTAAGGTAAAATGTCAATGTTTTTACTATATTGTCACAAATAGGAAAATACTATTTCCGATTACTATGATTAGGCCAAGATCACCTACATAAATAGTTTTAAATAAATAATTGTTAGTTTACATGTTATTTCATGAGATTTTGATCCCTCATCGTCTATGGCATTTTATTTCACAAGAAAATGCTATATAAATTATTTTTTGAACAACTATCCAATCGTTAGATAATTTTACTAAAATCATACGTTACTATTTAAAACTATAGTTAATGTAAAAAATATACATTATTTACAAAAAATTGGTCCATAAATGAAGAACAAAATTTACAAATTTATTTTTTATAATAATATATTTATAAATGATTTTATGTTATATATATATGTGTGTGTGTGTGTTATAAACTAGATTCCTTATTAATTTTTATAAACTATTTAGAATTGAATGTAAGGCATTAAATTTTCTAATATACATTGCACATATTCATATTTAATCACAATTGCACTTAATTGAAATATATGCACACAAACACATGAATATGAATATATAAAAACAAGAAAATTTCTTCATTAAAATGGTAAAAACATTTCAAAGAATAAAAAAAATTAGTATTCTTATAGTAAAACATTTATAAATTAAATTAATATTAAATATTTATAAGTTAATTAAAATTGTGCGAAGCGTGAGTGCAATCCCTAATTTGTACATACCATGGAGGTTCTTCTTTGTTTTCTATGATAGTCAAGAAAATTATGTAGTAATATTGTATTTAGCTTTTATTTTGTTGTTGTCTGTTAGATTCTTTTGACGTTTTACTCTTCTAAATGTTTGATCTCTCTTTGGAAATTTCAACGAGAGGTTATCCACGATAGGGGTGAAAGTAGTTCGGGTCGATTCAGATTTTTGATTTAAAAAAATCATTCGCTATTTTTCGAGTCGATTTTTAAAATTTAAAAAATCACCCTAAAACTATTTTGAAAAAATAAAAATCGTCCTTTAGCGGATCGATTTTTTCGGATGATTTTTTTGGACCTCTACTTTCATATAATTATATTTTAAAATATATTTAATAACTTAAAATTAATATAAAAATATTTAAGTTTATATTCAATATAAAATATACTACTAAAATTTTAAAGTTATTAAATTAGAGTTTGATAATGTGATAGAAAAGTATGAAATTTTATACAAAAAATATTATATCTATAATAAAAGAATTAATAACATATGTATTAATTATATAAATAAAAAATCATAAAGAAAAAATGGGCTCCACAGGCCCTACGATTTTTTTGGGTGGGGCTCTAATTTTAGCGGGTGAATTTCAATTTATTAAAAACCGCCCTAAATCATATACAGACCCCTAATTTTTTATTTTTTTCGGTTCAATTTTTTCGGGTCGAATGAATTTTTCGAGTTGGTCGAGTTTTTCTTGCACCCCTAACCCATGATTAAAAAAAATAGCTTTTTTTAAAAAAATCTATTTTTAAAATGAATAAGTAGTTCGAGCATCAGTGGTACAACTGGTGTAGTGCAGAGTTTTTCTCCATTTGATTGGCTCAATAATTGTTTATTAGTTTATAGTATTAGTTCGATAGAATTTTGATGATGATCATGTTCCTCGACTGGTTAAACTATTCAAAATGTTTTATCGTTTTAGTGATCAGTACTTATTTACTCTCATAGTTTGACGTAGTCCGAATTATCGGAGTAGTCAATGACCATATATTAATTTATCTTATATGTTATACGACAAATATAATTATGATTTATGGTTATAAATTGTTTATGTTAAATGAAATAATGCGCGTTACAACTCATTAAAAAAAAAACAATTTTCAAATGAATGTGTACATTATACTCGGAGCAAATATTTTCCAAATTTACAAGCTACAAATATATGGTAGACAAATTGGTAAGGGATTACAATACTCTTGGGACAAGAACAAAATGCATGAGAACAAATTGCTTTGTATAAATTTTTATTCTTTAAATTTAGAAAAAAGAAAAAAAATTGTTGCCCTCCATTGTTCTGCAAATTATTAGAACATTAGATTCCTACTTTTTCATATTCACGAAGAAAACAAGCTGTCAATAAAAATTTGTGATGTCTCCTCCCTTATTCTTATTATAATAACATTTGGATAGAAATGTAAAAATAAGCTGCTGTTCCTGAACTTAATCGCCGGCACTTGCTTCCACCGAGATACACTGCCTCAGCATCTGCATGTTGCGGTTTCAAAGTATTTTTATTCCATTCAGTCAACTTTTTAAAGAAGTTTTTCTCTTCATGTACTAATTAACCTTCTTTAATGATTCTCGCGTAATGTGCATGGAGTATAAAAAATAATTTTCATCATTGAAAAAAAGATAATTCGTCATGATAATTAAATTGTCCCAATTCACCAAGCAAGAGATGAATATTGGAACTTCTTCTTTTTTGTGTGAAGTGATAATTCTTCATTTTTGACGATATGTTCGTAGAGAACATTCTTGATAACGGACATTCTGCGAGATGGCTACCCTATCTATCTGTCTTGTACATCTTTTATTCACATTCAGTTATACCTTTAATTTTTAACTGTTAAACTCATATTTGTAACAGACTAATAATTTAATTTAAGAAAATGGCCACTACAAGAAAATCGCCATTTTTTTACGGATAGAAATTCGACGAAAATATTTTCGACGGATTTTCTGATGGTTACAACGGTCGAAAATAAAAATAATAGATTATGTAATTTGTTATATTATTATTTTATTTTTCGACGATTAGAAACATCGATATTTCTGACGGATACCCATTCGTCACAATTTCTGACGGATTTTTCGACGATTATAACCGTTGAAAATGAAAATAATAAATTATGTAATTTGTTATATTATTATTTTTTGACGGTTACGATCTGGCCGCTAATTTTTTATTTTTAAAAAATTCTTTGCGACGGTTGAGACCGTCGAAAGGTCGACGGTTGCAACGACCGTCGAAAGTTTCGGCGAGTTGCGATGACCGTCGAAAGTTTCGACATTTGCGGCAATCGAAAACTCTTGGCGGTTCCAACCGCCGGGACTTTTCGAACGGTTGGAACCGTCGGCCGGATCTTTTCGGACTGCTAGAACCGTCGATATTTTCGAGAATTATTTTCAATCGTTGCAAATCGATTTGCGATGACTATTTTTTCCGACGGATCCATTCCGTCCGAAAAATCGTCGCAAATCTTATTAGTGACGGTTTTTGGGCTGATTAGAGACGGTTTTGACCGTATGTAATCAATATTTTTCTTGTAGTGTGCTTGGGGATAAACATCTGGATTTGGACTTTGATCAAGTGATTTCTTGCGATATGTATAAAAAATAACGAAAAGATTATATATTTGAACGCTTAAATAAATATTACTTAATTTTCTTCATTTGTTAACAGATACCTTACTTATTAATATCCAGGGTTCAACTTACAAATAGGCAAAACTCACGGTCAGAACATGGTTAAAGAAGCGTGTATCGATTAAATTTAACTATATATATATATATATGTTTAAAACTGCACCACAAACAAAAAAACGAAGCATATAAATACTTCAATAAGATTCTCTTGTGCAACAAAAGAAGCAACCTCCCATATTTCGTCAAATCGATTAGGATAGAAAAACCATCGGACCTAATTAAAATCAAAAGCAACATTACAAATACATATGGACGGCAAAATTTCTCGACCAGGAGGGAAGTGTTCAAATGTTGATAAGACAAACATTAATGACAAGAAAGAGCAAGCATGTCAGCAAATGAAACGAAAGCCAATGCGAGAAAACAATAATACAACAAAGTTTTAAAATATGACGAACGACAGCGCCGTTGCGCGGCTCTTTTCACATGGCTACATATACGCGACAGCGCCCGCGACAGGAACACATCGCTGAGGACAGTCGTAGAATTCAGCGAGACCTTCAGCAGCTTCACACCCTTCTCATCAGCATAGCGCAAGAGAAAAAGTAATAATGGTAATAAGACAAACATTAATACAACAAACATTAAGTAAAAGTAAAAAATTCAGTCGTAGTGTTCAAATGTTGATAAGACAAACATTAATGAGAAGAAAGAGCAAGCATGCCAGCAAATGAAACGAAAGCCAATGCGAGAAAACAATAATACAACAAAGTTTTAAAAGATGACGAACGACAGCGCCGTTGCGCGGCTCTTTTCACATGGCAATAATGGTATTTTAATTTTATTTTTGCGATGCTTTTCTATGTAAGTTAATGAAGTAAGATATAATGGACCATTGAGTTAGGAAATATATCTACCAATTTATATACGAATTAAAAATTGTTGGTTTTGTGATACTCTTTTAACTTTTGATGAAAAAATAATTAATTTTTTTAAAAATGTATAGAATTTTGTTTCAACAATATAATATATATTTATACCAATTTAGCTAATTATTATTTTATAACTTCATTGTTATTTTTTTGGGGTATTTAGTAATTTTTCCATTGGTAGAATAACATGACAAAATCACAATAAATAAAGTCGAGTATGAAAAAAATAAACAAGGCAACATATCGATACATGGTACAAAAGAAAACCACAATAAATTAAAGCTTCGCAAGAAAATATTTAAAATAATATAATGGACAAATCAAAGCATGGTAAATGAAGAGAAAAAAATATTTAAACTGATATATTAAATGAGGCAGCATAAAAAATAATATTTATGATGAAAAATACGATAAATGGAATTCACGTGGGAGAGAGATAAGGGCATATAGGAAGTAAAATTGAAGTAGGGTAAATGGGTGTCCCTCGATTTAAATGGGGGACTGATTCGCATCCGATGCGCAAATCTTAGGAGGATTAATAATGCAATTACCGACGATTTTACAGTCGGAACCGATCCGTCGGAAAAACGCTCGTCGTAAATCGATTTGCGACGGTCGAAAAAAATTTGTCGGAAATATCGACGGTCAGAACCGTCGAAAAAAATCCCGGCGGTTCAAACCGTCAAAAGTTTTCAACGGTTGCAACCGTCGGAAAAGGCCGACGGTTCGAACCGTCGAAAGTTTTCGACGGTTGCAACCGCCGAAAAAGGTCGGCGGTTCGAACCGTCAAAAGTTTTCGACGGTCGCAACTGTCAAAACTTTTGACGGTCCTCGCAACCATCGATCTTTCGGCGGTCGTAACTGTCGCAAAGATTTTTTTAAATATAAAAAAAATTAGCAGCCGGATCGAGATGCGGCCAGCTCCGGCCGCGGCCAAATCCAGCCGCCAGGCGGTCGATCCGCCGCTTGGTGCCAGATCCGGCCGCCGACGCCCGATCCTGCCGCAAGAGGCCGGATCCGCCGCCAGGCGGCCGGATCCGAACACCCGACGGCCGATCCGACCGCTGAGGCCGGATCCGGCCGCTGGGGGCTGGATCCGAACGCCCACGGTCGGATCCGGCCGCCAACGGCGAGGTCCGGCCGTTGGGGGCCGGATCCAGCCGACAACGGCCTTCGGCCGGAGAGAGAAAGAGAGAGAGACGTCGGCGCGGGAGAGGGTCGCCGGTGCGGGAGAGGGTCATCGACGCGGGAGGGTCGCCGACGTCCGGTGCGAGAGAGGATCGCTGACGCGGGCTGGGAGAGGGAGAGGGAGAGGGAGAGGAGGAGAGAGAGAGAGGAGAGGAGGGAGAGAGAGAGGAGAGAAGGAAGAATTATATATAAGGGAAAAAGATGAGAGAAAGCGGGAAAAGAAAAAAAGAAAGCAGGATAACGAAATTTTAATTACCGATGACTCCGACCGTCGAAAACATAAATATTAACTATTTTTAAAATTACCGACGGTTGTGATCGTTGAAAATATATTTAGTTATATATAATATTTATTTTTTATTTTACCGACGATTTGAACCATCGATAATCGTTACCGACGGTCGAAATCGTCGGTAATTGCGACGGTTTGGGCCGTCGCTAGTTATATTAATAAAATACTCCTCATATGATATTATTATATATTTACCGACGGTTACGACCGTCGAAAATTACGACGGATGGATATTCGTCGGAAATATCGACATTCCTAATCGCCAAAAAATTAAATAATAATATAAATTATTTCCGACGGTCATGACCATCAAAAAATTAGTTGAAAATGAAACCGTCGCAAATTGCGACGAATTTCGAACCGTCAAAAAATCGTGATTTTCTTGTAGTGAAAAAACATATTTTAAAGGGAGATAAAATGTTAAGTTGATTAAAATATAATATTTTTCATAAAAATAGACAATATTAATTATATAATATTGTAAATGTTATTTAAAGTATATTTAATTGTCTAGTTTAATGTACAATGCTGAATTGATTAGTTAGTCAATCAATTAAAACTGATATTTTTCTTTTGATGAGTTTAATATTTAAGAGAAGTTGTCCCAATAGGTTACTATTTTAATCAAGAAAGTAATTAAGATTTATAATTCTTTAAATGAGTTAATTAATTAATTTAAAATTAATAAATTATTAAGATAATAAAATAAAAAGTAGTTTGTGTGTGTGAGAGACAAAGTGACAGAAAAATAATATCACGTTGTCAAAAAAGAAAAAGATGTCGGGTTCATCCTCCTCTTTTATGATAATTAATCATGTAACTAAATAATCACATTTTATGATGGATGCTAGTTGGAAATTATGCTGGACTATTTAAAAATGTATGCATAACTGTAATTCGACTTATATATTGAAACGCAATAGATTTCTTAAATATTGAAAATAAATGTACTTCATTAGAAATAGCTTAAAATATTTTTTTAGCTAAAATATTTTCTCAATGTTCAACATGAATGAATCAAACCTATTATACTACTGTCCAGGAGATTGTTTTAAGTCCATACAAAATTTTTTTCAAATGACAAACTTGATCTTCTCTATCTTCAACATGAAAATTCTCTGACTACTTCATATATATATTCTATTCTAAATCGTCATGTAAGAATGCAATCTTAACATCTACTTGCTCAAGTTCAAAATTCCGCAAAGCAACAATAGCAAGCAAAGTACGAATTCGTAGAAAATTTTTTATTAGAACACCGACTTCGAAGATTTTTGCCCATTGGTACAGAGATAAACAGCTTGATCTCAACTTTTTATTTAAGCGCCATTTTTTTAACTTGTGGGGCCCACCATCTCTCATTGCATGAATAATACAGCTCTGGATCATTTGAGTTCTTAAGGGGGTAGAGAACAATGTTGCTCCTACAGAACAAAACGTGAGAGCTAGGATGGGATCAAGCAAAAAATGTTCTAAAATAATTTTTTTGCACCTAGACAACCCTACGGGATTAGAGATGTAGAAAAGCGCCCCCGCATCTCTAATCCCGTCATTGCACAAATAATACAACTCTGGATCATTTGAGTTCTTGAGGGGGTAGAGAACAATGTCGCTCCTACCAGAACAAAATGTGAGAGCTAGGATGGGATCAAGCGAAAAATGTTCTAAAACAATTTTTTTGCACCCAGACAACCCCACGAGATTAGAGATGGGGAAAAGCGCCCCGCATGGGGATCGGGGTGGGGGCAACACACCCCACACTGTAGGTTCCCAAACCCTACTTCCAAATATTATATATATTATATTGTAATCATCAATCATGAATATTTGAATTGAAGATTTTGAGTGAGGTGGGATAGTATATGGAAGTATAGATTTTGCTTGAATAATAATCTTATATTAGTTAGGAGGGGTGTGATGGAGTATATAAGTTCTCTAACACCATATTTTTCATTTACCAAATTGATGGAAACTCCGACCGAGGCAACACAACCTTGGTAGTCTCCATGCATAATTTTGAAATCCAAAGTTACTGAGCTTAGAGAGTATAAAAAGCTATATGCAACTCACATCAAAGAAAAGGACATAAGCATAAAGAAATTCCATGGGACTGTATCTTGGTAAGCAAATGGGAGAGAAAGATTCCGAAGTCCTGCATAACGATAGCACACAAATAGAATTCTTAGCCTTATGCTTAAGACTTGCCAATAAATGAAATATATGAATTTCCCTGAAAAAAGAACTTATAAATTTTGAGAAAAGAGATAACTTATAGATGCCAGATAGGTTTAGTTGCATTACCAAGATTTAAAAGACAAAAGCTCAAGCATATCTTACATACAACTACCATGGCAATTGTATCCAACTCACAGTACTCTAACGATGGCAATGAAAATTAACTCAAGTAATAAATATCAAGGATTAATCTAATTACATCTTCAAAAAAAAAATCATCCAATTACCTGAAAGATTCTGAAGACAGTATAAAGTTGGCAAGTAAAAGCATATCATCAGGATGAAGTGTTGCCTTCTTTGTTCCAACAAAACTGATAACCTACATCAGAATGTCGATCGTCTCAGTAACAGAAAACCAGAAAATTTTGAGATAGAATTTGTAGCCTAAAATTTTAATTTATTCTCTTATTTTTATTAATTAAAAAGTTGTATTTTATATTTATAACATATATATTACTATCACATTAATTTTTAAGTTTCTCATTGCGCATTTTTCTCTATCCAACATAATTTGTCAATAAAGAATTACGATTTTATTCGTTCTCTCTCCAACATCCGTCAATTTGCAATAATAAGTATCTGAAATTTATGTATTAATACAACAAATAAATGGGCTTATTCACTAAGATAACGTCATCACTAATAAAAATATAAGTATTTTGTACGATTTTCACTACAAGAAATTTATCATTTTCCGACGGATAGAAATTCGTCGCATTTTGCGACGGATTTTGCGATGATTTCATTTCCGACGGATTTTTCGACGGTTACAATCGTCGGAAATTAAAATAATAGATTATGTAATTTGTTATATTATTATTTTATTTTTTGACGTTTAGAAATGTCGATATTTCCGACGGATATCCATTCGTCGCAATTTCCGACGGATATCCATTCATCGCAATTTCCGACGAATTTTTCAACGGATACAACCGTCGAAAATAAAAAATAATAAATTATGTAATTTGTTATATTATTATTTTTCGACGGTTATGATCTGGCCGTTAATTTTTTTATTTTTAAAAAATTCTTTGCGACGGTTGAGACCGTCGAAAGGTCGACGGTTGCAACGACCTCCGAAAGTTTCGACGGTTTGTGGCCGCCGAAAGTTTCGGCGAATTGCGACAACCGTCGAAAGTTTCGACAGTCGAAAACTCTTGATGGTTCCAACCGCCGGGACTTTTCGGATGGTTGGAATCGTCGGCCGGATCTTTTCGGATTGCTAGAACCGTCGATATTTCTGACGAATTTTTTTCAATCGTTGCAAATCGATTTGCGACGACCGTTTTTTCCGATTGATCGATTCTGTCCGAAAAATCATCGCAAATTTTATTACTGACGGTTTTTGGGCTGATTAGAGACGGTTTTGACCGTATGTAATCAACATTTTTCTTGTAGTGGGCTTGGGGATAAACTTCTGAATTTGGACTTTGATCAAGTGATTTCTTACGACATGTATAAAAAATAACGAAAAGATTATATATTTGAACGCTTAAATAAATATTACTTAATTTTCTTCATTTGTTAACAGATACATTACTTATTAATATCCAGGGTTCAACTTACAAATACGCAAAACTCACGGTCAGAACATGGTTAAAGAAGCGTGTATCGATTAAATTTAACTATATATATATATGTTTAAAACTGCACCACAAACAAAAAACGAAGCATATAAATACTTCAATAAGATTCTCTTGTGCAACAAAAGAAGCAACCTCCCATATTTCGTCAAATCGATTAGGATAGAAAAACCATCGGACCTAATTAAAATCAAAAGCAACATTACAAATACATATGGACGGCAAAATTTCTCGACCAGGAGGGAAGTGTTCAAATGTTGATAAGACAAACATTAATGAGAAGAAAGAGCAAGCATGTCAGCAAATGAAACGAAAGCCAATGCGAGAAAACAATAATACAACAAAGTTTTAAAAGATGACGAACGACAGCGCCGTTGCGCGGCTCTTTTCACATGGCTACATATACGCGACAGCGCCCGCGACAGGAACACATCGCTGAGGACAGTCGTAGAATTCAGCGAGACCTTCAGCAGCTTCACACCCTTCTCATCAGCATAGCGCAAGAGAAAAAGTAACAACCGCCATTAGTACTTCAGGCGAAGTCTAAGTCTATTATCTTTTATAGATAGAGAAATAATTAATGAGTGCTCTAATTAAAGACTATCACATGCATATTGTAGCCACTCACGTAAATAATTGAATCTATATGTGCGGTGCCAAACTAATTTACTCAGCCTATGCATGTACCTCTTGCCAGCCGATCGTGACAACCTTCACCTCCAAATCGTCCGAGCCAATCCCGCGAACGAGATCGAAGCTGGAGAAGCCGGACGTCGGAGCAACAGTCAGGTCATCCATGATGGTAAAAGTTGCCGAGCTCTTCATGTAGCCGAATGGGGCCTTCACCAAAGACGCCGAGCACGTCAGAAGTTTCATACAACTCGGACACTGAACACCTAAAACATCAGAAAAGGTGTGGCAGCCGGAAGGGCAAGTGTAGTAACGTTTATTCTCGGAGACCGGCGAAGGAAGGAGGATGTGGGAATTAGAGGCGCACGAGTGGTTCCCGGAAACGGAGTTGAGGACGGCGAGCTTGACTTGGGTCGATCGGAAGTAGGACGCGTCAAGAACCTGAAAGCTCCTGAAGAGCTTATCCAAGGATCCAAGGAGCTTATCCAAGGATCCAACTTCCACCTCCTTGTTAACAAGATTGACAACGGAGACGACTGGCATCTCTAGAATACCAAACAGGAAGTCCACTACTTCCTTGGAGGCTTCTGCAAATACCAGTCTGTTCGTGGCCGTGTTCACCATTAGCTTCATTGTGTACTTGGTGACGGGGGCCATGCTTTTGCTTTGCTGCACCCAAATGTCGACGACGACAACACTATGCTTTCCTGCAACACTGTGTATAATAACGGGAGGTCTTTAGTTGGTGTCATCGAACAACTAAACGCCGCGGCTTGTCATAATTGTCGGTCGACGTCTTTTCGTGTCAATTAATGTGCAATCTTTCTCTTTTCTTTTTTACGGCGTGCAATCTTTGTAATACCCGGTATATTTAAAATAAAAATAAAAATATAATAATAAAAAATAGAAAACAAAATCAAATGGTAAAGCCAATTATCCAAATCTATTATTGAGCTAATTAGCTTATTAGGCCCTAAAGTTATCTTATAAAGAGACATTAGTGCCTTAAGCACACTTTAGCCATCATTTCTCTTCCTCACCTCTCTCTCTTCCTCCCAAGGCACTCCATCCAGCAGGAGCAAGGGATCTAGCAGGATTTCTTCAAAGTTTATCTTCATTTTTGCATTTCTTAATTCCTATGTCAAACCCTCACTTCTTCTCCTCGTTGGAATGCTTTTTAGGTGGAGAACAATAAAGGAAAGGTGATTATCGTGGTGGAAAAGACATCAAGCTAGGATCAATCACGAGAAATGTGGGTGAATCCGAAATCCCCCTGCATAACTTAATTAATAATATTATGGAATTATGGTTCTTACCTTGGAATGTGTTCTTGATTAATGGAAGGATATGGAAAATAGATGATTGATTGTGTTCTTGTGTTGGATTCTTGTTTTATGATTCCTTATGACCCTAGATGTGTTCTGTATTAGTCATCCATGCTTAGATGATTGTTTGTATGTATTGATTTCATTTCTCGATTGAAAATCGTTGAAAATCAGATTCTGTTTGATTCTGTTTTCACTGCGACCGGTCGACCGATCGATCGGCCTGTGATATGAAAATCGATCGACCGCTCGATAGAGACCGATCAACCGATCATGCATTCCGAGCCTCTTATAGGTCGGTCGAGCGGTCGATCGAAGCTCCTTTTTAGATTAAGTATTATCGGTCGACCGATTCAGAGATATCGGTCGACCGATGCTCAGAACTTGTTGTATTGTATTGAAACTAATCGGTCAACCGATCCAATCGGTGTCCGAAAATCGGTCGATCGGTGTCCGAAAATTGGTCGACCGACCAATGAGGACCGGTTGATCGAATCCTGTTCAGAATACATATTGATTGCTGATTTGTTCTAGATTCTTTCTATGAATGTAATGTGTTCATCCTCGCTGATGAATTGTTATGTGACTGAATCCTTGATACTGTATTGATCTGTTAAGTGATCCAATCATCTTATAGTAAGCAAGAATGTTAAAGTGATAAAGTGATGAAGTATAAATGATGGAAATGTATATGGAAGTGGTAGCCAGCTTATGCTAAGTGCTTATTGTGAATGGTCGCTCCCTTAGCCATGGCTTGATCACCCATTGGCTGCACGAAGCTGTATTGGTCGCTCGGCATAAATCTCCCAATGTTAAAGGCACCCAAATGCACCTAATGCAAAGAGAAAGTAAAAGCACAAAGAGTATGGATAAGTGACATAAACATGATGATAAGTGAAGGATGATTATTGATCCAGCATGATTACTGAAATCTTTCATGCAAATCGGAAATAATCTTTGTTTCATACTACTATCTCGATACAAAATCTCATGTAAAAATGGAAAAGGGCAGGTTAAATATAAAAGGAAAAGATTATAAGATTGACTCATGATCTCTATCTCTTTCATCCATTGATATCTCAAATCGAATGATCTTATGTTCTCAAATATGAACTTCCTACATATGATTACTAATTCTGATTATTGCTATTTACTGTTATGCATTGAATACTTTATGAATTTCCACTAGGCTGTATAGCTTACGGGATGACCTCCTCCCCTGTGTTTGATTTTCACAGGGTCAGGTCAGTGATGGTGTTGAGATCGTGTGCCGCGATCAGCTCGAGCTATGATAAAGCAAATGAACTGATAGAGGGCCTAGTTATCTTTATCTTTAGTTTCCGCATTATGAGCTTTGATGTAATTCAGATATTATGACTATTATGGAGATTTTGTAACACTTTGAGACTTCCGCTATTTGATGTCCTATATTTCCTTGTTATCTCTATTGCTGATTTGTTATCGCTTTTATGGGGTCTTAGTCATATTGTTGGTCATAGTTATAGTATTTTCGTAGCGTCTTCGGAGAGATCATCGCCACGTGGCGTTGATCGATTTGGGGGTATTACATTTATGGTATCAGAGCCGCTGTTCAGACTTTTTTATGTCTTATTATATAGTATGGTATAAGAAAGGTTCATGTGTTATCGCTGAGCTGTCGCCACACTCTCCACCAAAAGAGGACTGCAAATCAAATTCATGTTTATTATATGGTATTGATTTTGAATGTATTATTCTTTCATGATTAAAAGATAAGGATGTCTGAGACGATCGGAGAGGATCCAGGAGCGCGAGGCCGAGTCGGCCCGTATTGCTCTTGAAGCGCTAGAGGGCCTAGAGGGCCCAATCACTGATTCACACATCTTAGCTCGGCGAGGCCGGGGACGGGGTCATGGTTGAGGCCGCACTCCCACTCGCGACCGAGGACGAGGCCGCAGTGCAAAGGCGCAAGTACAAGATGAGTACGTTGATGAGACTGACCCACTGGAGGGCAGTCAAGTTGGAGGCAATCAGCCTGCGACTAGACGTCGCACATGGGAACCTCTACAAAAGGATCCTGAGGATACCATTGAGGCATTCCTGAGACTTCAACCGTCACAGTTTGAGGGCAAGGCGGATTTCTTTAGGGCAGAGCAATGGATAGAGACATTGGATCGCATATTTAAGTTGATGAGATGTGCTGAAGAGCGAAAGGTGTTGTATGATGTCCACATGATTACTGACACTGCCATGAGATGGTGGAAGACCACGAGAGCCACCAGATTTCAAGGGCTGGAGGAAGAGGAGATACCATGGGTAGAGTTTAAGCAGGCGTTTGCTGACCGCTACACCCTTGAGCACGAGCGGGTCAGTAAACATGAGGAGTTTGCGCAGGGCACCATGACTGTGGTGGAATACCATACTCAATTCGTCACGCTGGAGCAGTACTGTCTGATGTCATTTGTAGGGCGCATCAGGGCAAATAAGTTCATTAATGGACTGCAACAGGAATTGAAGACTGAAGTCTTGTGACACTTTGGAGAAGGCAGTGAGACTGGCTACTTGCATGGAGAGGGACCAGGCTGAACGCAAGGCAAAAGCTCCAGCCAAGCCAGTAGAGCAACAACGATCTCGGTTTGAAGATCGCCGACCGTTCAGGAGTGACGATCATCGTGATCACTGCTATAGGCCTTATCACCAGAGAGAGGCCCCTCGCTATGCTCAACCCTGTCAGCGCCCAGTACCACCACCGCATCAAGTATAAAGATTCCAAAATTTTAATTAAAGATGTGTTAAGGGTAGAAATTAACTCACGTTCTGTGTAATAGCTTCTGAGACAGCTACCACCTCCTCCTCGTCAGCCTCAGTCACATGCACCAGTAGTCCCACAGAGGCCTCCCTGTCTTCATTACGAGCGATATCATGACGGTGAATGCCGCAAGAGTACTGGTGTGTGCATCCAGTGCGGATAGTTCGAACATTTTGCTCGAAACTGCCCCTAGTTGGCTAGGAGAGGCCGTGATAATCGGAGTGCCGGAGGCGTAAACCCCGTAGTCCAGGGTAGGGTGCACCATATGGAGGTAAATGCTGCTCAGAATGATAACGATGTTATCAGAGGTACCCTTCTTATTGCTGATATGCCTGATGTTATCTTGTTTGATTCAGGAGTCATGCACTCATTTATTTCGGAGTCGTACGCCCAACTCCTTGGCTTGTCTTTACAGCAGATGCCTCATGCTATGAGGGTGAGTACCTCTATGGGAGATCTTCACACGGCTAGGTACATTCCGAATGTACCTGTCACCGTGGAAAAGAAAAATATTTCTGCAGATCTTATTATCATCCCGATGATAGACTAGGATGTCATCCTAGGGATGGATTGACTTTTTACACTGTAAGCAGAAGAAGATCACTATAGGTGCACAGGACAAGCCGAAGGCAGTCATCACGGGTACTCCATCAGAAAGTAAGAAAATGATTATCTCAGCTATGAAGGCTCAGAAGATGCTCCAGAGAGGATGCTGTGCGTACTTGACAAGTGTGGCGAAGACCGATGCTCCGGCCACCACACTGCAGCAGATAGATGTAGTGCGTGAATTTCTAGATGTTTTCCCTGAAAATACTTTAGGACTACCACCGAGGCGGGAGATAGACTTCAGAATCGAGCTTCTACCTAGAATTGCACCCATCTCAAAGGCACCATACCGGATGGCACCTGTCGAGATGCATGAGTTAAAGAAGCAGATACAGGAATTGTTGGACAAAGGTTTCATCCGGCCGAGTGTCTCACCGTGGGGAGCGCCTGTACTGTTTGTTAAGAAAAAAGATGGGTCAATGCGGGTTTGCATTGATTACATGATGCTCAATAAGGTGATGGTGAAAAATAAGTACCCTCTGCCCCGCATCGATGATCTGTTTGACCAGTTATCCAAGGCATCAGTATTCTCCAAGATCGATCTGCGGAGTGACTATCACCAGTTGAGGGTTGCTGAGGAGGACATACCAAAGATAGCCTTTCGGTCTAGGTATAAGCATTATGAGTTTTTTATAATGCCATTTGGATTAACGAATGCTCCTGCAACGTTTATGGATATGATGAACAGGATCTTTCGGTCCCATCTGGATCAGTTCGTCATAGTATTTGTGGACGACATCCTGATTTACTCATCCAGCCCAGAGCAGCATCGAGAGCATCTTAGAATAGTGTTGGAGACTCTGTGTCAACACAAGCTTTACGACAAACTCTCGAAGTGTGAGTTTTGGCTGAAGGAGATCATATTTCTTGGACATATAGTATCCAAGAAGGGCATTTCAGTGGACCCTACAAAAGTGAAAGCAGTGACCAATTGGGCAAGGCCGAAGAATGCTTCCGAGATCCGCAACATTCTAAGATTGATAGGTTATTACAGGAGGTTCATCAGAGACTTCTCCAAAATTGCAGCACCACTCACGAACCTTACAAAGAAAGCTGAGAAGTTTATCTGGTCTGATAAGTGTGAGCAGAGCTTTCAGACATTGAAGGATCGCCTGACATCAGCACCTGTCCTCACCATCCCGATGGACAGTGAATGATATGTAGTTTATAGCAATGCGTGCGGGACAGGCTTAGGGTGTGTACTCATGCAGCATGGTAAAGTGATGGCCTATGCTTCGCGCCAGTTGAAGAAGCACGAGGTTAACTACCCCACTCATGATCTAGAGCTAGCTGCTATAGTTTTTGCTTTGAAGATCTGGAGGCACTATCTTTATGGGGAGACCTTTGAGATCTTCACACATCATAAGAGTCTCAAATATATATTTGATCAGAGAGACCTAAATATGAGACAGTGCCGTTGGTTGGAGCTATTGAAGGATTACGAATTTTCTATTAATTACCATCCTGGTAAGATAAATTTAGTAGCAGATGCACTGAGTAGGAAATGAAAAGGATCACTGATATACATTAGAGTACGAAAGTACGAGACGCTACAGGAGATAGATCAGTGGTGTTCCAGACTTGGCAGTAATGGAGCATTGTGGATGATGCATCAGATGAGGCCTAGTATGATTGACAGGATCATAATTGAAGGAGAATCCTGAGTACCAGAAGGTGTCGAAGAGATGTCAGCAGGAACCGAAGGACTTCCAAGTGTCAACAGATAGAGGAATTCGGTATAGGGACAAATTATGAGTTCCCACAGATGCAACCATCAGATGGGAAGTGATTGATGAGTATCATAAGTCTAAGTTCGCCATCCATCCTGGAAATACTAAGATGTATAAAGATGTACAGCGCAGCTATTAATGACCTGACATGAAGAGAGAGATAGTTGGGTATGTTTCTAGATGTCTGGTGTGCCAGCAGGTGAAGATTGAGCATTAGAGATCATATGGGAAATTGAAGCCTCTAGATATTCCACAGTGGAAGTGGGATAATATCACTATAGATTTTGTATCCAACTTGTCCAGGTATAAGAATGGTCATGATGCTATATGGATGGTGGTAGACAGATTCACGAAGGTGGCACACTTCATTCCTATCCGATGGAAGCAATCGGTAGAGAGTTTGCTGGACTTGTATATTAGAAAGGTGATTAGACTACACGGCATTACAGCATCGATTATTTCTGACCGAGACCCCAGATTCACTGTCAGATTCTGGAAGAGCATGCAGGAGGCATTTGGCACAAGACTGAATTTTGACTGCTTTCTACCCTCAGACTGATGGGCAGTTTGAGAGGACTATTCAGACATTAGAAGACATGCTGCGAGCTTGTGCACTAGATTGACAGGGTAGCTGGGATGAGCATATTCATCTGATCGAGTTTGCTTATAATAACAACTACCATTTCAGTATCGGCATGGCGCCCTTTGAGGCTTTATATGGTTGATCTTGTCGTTCGCCCGCCCATTGGGGTGAAGTGGGTGAAGAGAAGATCATGAGTAAGGAAGAAGTGAATGTGGCAGTGGAGTATGCCGAGAAAGTCGAGCTGATCAAGCAGAGGATGAAGACAGCTCAGGGCAGGCAGAAGAGTTATGCTGATAAGGACAGACATGAGCAGATTTTTTAGGCTGGTGATCAGGTTCTGCTGAAGGTATCTCTCATGAAAGGAGTTATGAGGTTCAGTAAGCGAGGTAAGCTCAACCCTCGGTACGTGGGACCCTTCGAGGTATTGGAGTTGGTAGATGAAGCAGCATGCATGCTAGCCTTGCCGCCCTCATATGGGCGAGTGCATAATGTGTTCCATGTATCCATGCTTAAGAAGTACAAGCATGATGCTGCTAATGTGTTACAAATTGAAGAGCCAAATCTAGCTACTGATTTGACCTTCGCAGTGTATCCGACACATATTGTGGAACGCAAAGTACAATGTTAAAAGGATCGAGATGTGCATATGGTCAGAGTAGCATGGCGTTACCATCACGACGATGAGGCCACTTGGGAACTCGAGTCAGAGATGCGCCAGGAGTTCCCGCATCTATTTGGTAAGACATCTACTTAGTGCAAAATTCGAGAACGAATTTTCTTTTAAGGGAGTAATAATGTAATACCCGGTATATTTAAAAATAAAAATAAAAATATAATAATAAAAAATAAAAAATGAAACCAAATTGTAAAGCCAATTATCCAAACTCATTATTGAGCCCAATTAACTTATTAGGCCCTAAAGCTACCCTATAAAAAGGCATTAGTGTCTTAGGCACACCTTAGCCATTATTTCTCTTCCTCACCTCTCTCTCTTCCTCCCCAAGGCACTCCATCCAGCAAGAGCAAGGGAGCTCCAGTTCTTCAAGGTTCATCTTCATTTCTGCATTTCTTGATTCCTATGTCAAACTCTCACTTCTTCTTCCCATTGGAATGCTTCTTAGGTGGAGAACAATAAAGGGAAGGTGATTATCATGGTGGGAAAGGCATCAAGCTAGGATCAATCACGAGAAAATTGGGTGAATCCGAAATCCCCCTGCATAACTTAATTAGCAATATTATGAAATTAGGGTTCTTACCTTGGAATGTTTTCTTGATTAATGGAAGGATATGGAAAATAGATGATTGATTGCATTCTTATTTTATGATTCCTTATGACCCTAGATGTATTCTATATTAGTCATCCATGCTTAGATGATTGTTTGTATGCATTGATTTCATTTCTCGATTGAAAATTGCTGAAAATCGAATTCTGTCCGATTCTATTTTCACTGCGACCGGTGGACCGATCCAGAGTTATCGGTTGACCGGTGATATGAAAATCGGTCGATCGCTCGATAGAGACCGGTCGATCGATCATGCATTCCGAGCCTCTTATAGGTAGGCCGAGCGACCGATCGAAGCTCCTTTTTAGACTAAGTATTATCGGTTGACCGATGCTCAGAACTTATTGTATTGTATTGAAACCAATCGGTCGACCGATCCAAATATATCGGTCGACCGATGTCCAAAAATTGGTCGACCGACCAGTGAGGACCGGTCGACCAAATCCTGTCCAGAATGCATATTGATTGCTAATTTATTTTAGATTCTTTCTATGAATGTAATGTGTTCATCCCTGCTGATTGAAATATTATGTGACTGAATCATTGATACTGTATTGATCTGTTCAGTGATCCAATCATCTTATAGTAAGCAAGAATGATAAAGTGATAAAGTAATAATGTGATAATGTGATGAAGTATGAATGATGGAAATGTATATGGGATTGGTAGTCAGCTTATGCTAAGTGCTTATTGTGAAGGGTCGCTCCCTTAGTCATGGTTTGATCACCAATTGACTGCACGAACTTGTATTGATCGCTCGGCGTAAATCCCTCAATGTTAAAGGCACCCAAAGACACCTAATGCAAAGAGAAAGTAAAATCACAAAGAGTATGGATAAGTGACATGAACATGATGATAAGTGAAGGATGACTGAAATCTTTCATGATTATAAGATTGACTCATGATATTTATCTCTTTCATCCATTGATATCTCAAATCGAATGATCTTATGTTCTCAAATATGATCTTCCTACATGTGATTACTAATTCTGATTATTACTATTTACTGTTATGCATTGAGTACTTTATGGATCCCCACTAGGCTGTATAGCTTACGGGAGGATCTCCTCTCCTGTGTTTAATTTTTACAGGGCCAGATCAGTGATGATGTTGAGATCGTGTGCCGCGACCAGCTCGAGCGATGATAAAGTACATGAACTAATAGAGAGTCTAGTTATCTTTATCTTTAGTTTCCGCATTATGAGCTTTGATGTAATTCAGATATTATGACTATTATGAAAATTTTGTAACACTTTGAGACTTCCACTATTTGATATCCTATATTTCCTTGTTATCTCTATTACTGATTTGTTATCGCTTTTATGGGATCTTAATCATATTGTTGGTCATAGTTATAATATTTTCGTAGCGTCTTCGTAGATATCCTCGTCACTTGATGTTGGTCAATTTGGGATGTTACAATCTTTACGAGCATTAATCTTTCAATTATTGCACATTAATGTCATCAAATCTCCTTACCTTTCTCCAATTTTTCTTCTCACGCCCACACCGTTCTTCTTTATCTTTCTCTCTATTCTTTAATCTCACGTTTCTCTTTTTTTTTTCCATATGATGTCCACGCCTTTTGCCATTAGAATAAGTTAAAGAAATATAACTCAATTTATTTAAGATTATTTACTGTAAAATTTTGTAATTCATATTTTTTATTTGCATAAGAACCATTACGTTATTATTTGAATAGTTTACTAACAGTGAAATGTATTTTTATGTCATTCGGCATTTTTTTCCTGAATAATAAAATTGGTTTTATTTTTAATACCTAACGATAATGAATTTTTTTTCTAAGCCTGATGCATTGAATTTGGTCTTAATAAAAAACCCTAGCTAGGTGAGTTTTCTTATTCATTATGGATATAAATAATTAGATATATTCCTCGTTGTATAATGTTTTATCGGCAATAATGGTATTTTAATTTTATTTTTGCGATGCTTTTCTATGTAAGTTAATGAAGTAAGATATAATGGACCATTGAGTTAGGAAATATATCTACCAATTTATATACGAATTAAAAATTGTTGGTTTTGTGATACTCTTTTAACTTTTGATGAAAAAATAATTAATTTTTTGAAAAATGTATAGAATTTTTTTTCAACAATATAATATATATATACCAATTTAGCTAATTATTATTTTGTAACTTCATTGTTATTTTTTTGGGGTATTTAGTAATTTTTCCATCGGTAGAATAACATGAAAAAATCACAATAAATAAAGTCAAGTATGAAAAAAATAAACAAGGCAACATATCGATACATGGTACAAAAGAAAACCACAATAAATTAAAGCTTCGTAAGAAAATATTTAAAATAATATAATGGACAAATCAAAGCATGGTAAATGAAGAGAAAAAAATATTTAAACTGATATATTAAATGAGGCAGCATAAAAAAATAATATTTAAGATGAAAAATAAGATAAATGGAATTCACGTGGGAGAGAGATAAGGGCATATAGGAAGTAAAATTGAAGTAGGGTAACATGGGTGTCCCAACTTAAATGGGGGACTGATTCGTATCGGACGGCCGGCGTAAATCTTAGGAAGATAGGCACGTGACTTTAGGAGGCTACAACATTTCTCATTTTTTTTAATAGCTTTTTCCTTCTCCCACCAACTTTTACCTTTTTTATTTAAATATTTTCAATATATATTCTCTGACCTCCTCATCTTTCACCTAATTTATATTAATTTAATATATTATTATTTTTATGTATTTCTCTCTTTTTTTTATCTCGTGGACTCCCAGACAACTTATTAAAAATAAAAATATTGTATAAGATGAGATTGAAGACATATTAAATAATGTAATATACATAAAGTAATTTTGAAAATAAAAATAAATTATCTCACAAAAATTTGTGAAAAAATCATCAATAATCAACATGTGCAATTGTTTCATATTGAAACTTTCACCATTTTATCTATAATAATTTATTTCCATTTTCACTATCTTTATTTTCATTATATTTCATATGCTTTTGAATATTATATATATAATGTAATTGTAGTTTTCATGTTAATAAAATTTATATGTATGTATCATATATCATATTATATAATATTAGTGTTATATTTTTTATCACGAAAATTTAAAGTACTAACGTATGGAAGATAGGTACAATATTGAAAAAAAAGTAGGTGAAGGAAGATAAGTTAAAACTAAACAAAGTGTAAAAATGAAAAGTACTGATTTTCTGACAGTTACAATCGTCAAAAATGAAAATAATAAATTATGTAATTTATTATATTATTATTTTATTTTTCGATGATTAGGAACGTCGATATTTCGGACGGATATCCATCTATCACAAAATCCGCCACAATTTCTAACGGTCGTAACCGTCGGTAAATTTATAATAATATAATATGAGGAGTATTTTATTAATATAATTTGCGACAGTCCAAACCGTCATAATTTTCGATGCTTTCGATCGTCGGTAACAATTAGCGACTGTTCAAACCGTCGGTAAAATAAAAAATAAGTATTATATATAACTAAATATAGTATTTTATTTTTACAATTAAATAATTTTCGGCCGTCGGTAAGTTTAAAAATAATTAATATTTATATTTTTGACGGCCAGAGCCGTCGGTAATTAAAATTTCGTTATCCCGCTTTCTCAACATTCCACCTATATATATATATATATATATATATATATATATATATATATATATACCCCTTCATCCTCTTCCCCCCCTCTCTCTCTCTCCCCCTCTCCTTCTTCCGCCCGACGAGCTCCCTCTCCCTCTTCCGGGCGGCGAGCCTATGTTCGGACGTCGGCATCGACCGTCGGTAACCCTCTTTCGCCAGCGCCTCTCTTTCTCTCCGATCGGATCGTGAGGCGGCCGGATCCGACCGTGGGCGTTCAGATCCGGCCCCCAGCTGCCGGATCCCGCCTCTGGCGGCCGGATCGGCCGCCTGGCGGGCGGATCGGCCGCCTGGCGGCTGGATTTGGCCTCCAGCGGTCGGATTCGGCCTCCAACGGTTGGATCGACCATCGGGCGTTCGGTTCCGACCGCCTGGCGACGGATTCGGCCTCCAGCGGCCGGATCGGCCGCTGGGCGTTCGGATCCGGCCACCTGGCTGCGGATCCGGCCCCCCAGCGGCGGGATCGGCCGTCGGGCGTTCGGATCCGGCCGCCTGGCGGCGGATCCGACCTCAGGCGGCCGGATCCGACCTCGGTCGGCCGGATCCGACCTCGGTCGGCTGGCGGACGAATCTGACATCGGCCATTGGCCGCCGGTCGGCTATTTTTTTTAAATTATAAAAATTCTTTGCGACAGTTTTGACCGTCGAAACTTCGGCGGTCGCCCGACGGTCATCGAGATTTTTGACGGTAGCAATCGCCGATATTTGCGGCGGTCGTGACCGCCGAAGTTTCGACGATTTTATCGACCGCCGCAAATATCGGCGGTCACGGTCGTCGGGAATTCGTTGAAATTTTCGGCAGTTCCTTTCGAACCGTCGGAAATTAATTTGCGATGAACGTTTTTCGGACGTCCCGGTTTCCGTCGAAAAAACCGTCGAAAATATTATTTTCGATGGTTTTTGGGAAAATTACTGACGGTCGAAACCATCGGTAATCCCCAATTTTCTTGTAGTGTTTGAATTATGAGTTGTTTTATTTACATGTAACTAGAACAAGAAAAAAAATAGAAAAGAATTGGAAAATTGAAAAAAAGCACGTGCAAAAAAAGTAATAGAAGGAAAAAAATAATTATATGTGTTATTTTTTGCATTGTTTAGGTAATGCAATGCGAAAACGAGATAAAACAACTAAGGAAAAAAAATGAAGAAAAGAGAGGAGGAAATACGTGGAAAAAGTTATAAGAAAAACAATAATTGAATATTGTGGTCCAACCACGAGTCAATTTTCCCTTTTTGCCATGAAAAAAAATGGATTAGAGAAAAATTGGAATCACCGTACTTGATGGGGGAGATGATCATATATTTAAAAAATGTACAAAGAGAATATATTGGTGTGTGGTTGATGGATAATAATCCTTGGGATAAGGATAATTATTTTGATGGATTAAGATTTTTTTTGGAGTTTGTTAAAAAAGCAAATCTTATTCTACATTTTTGATAGAATAGTTTATCTCTATACAAACACTAGTCAGAAGGGTAAATTATTTTTTATTAATGATAACTTTGTCCTTTATCTTTTTTAAGGACTAACTATTTTGTTTGGCAGAATAATGAAGAATAATATTTGATTCTTATATTTATTTCCAAACCAAATAGGATTAAACTTTAAAGTGAAGGAAAAAAAAGGGAGACAAAAAAGACATTAGGACCGAAAGATGAGAAAATGGATTGTGAAAGGGAAGAAAAAAAACTATCAACAGAGGAGGAAAGCAATGGAAAAAAGGGGTAAGAGAATAATTACGGAGGATGAATTGAAAAGGAAATGTACAGGAAGAGTGAGGAAAAAACGGAACTAGAAAAGAAAATTGCATTTAAAGTTGTTATAGATAATATAGTAAGAATGATATATTAATAAAAAGGGAATGAGGGAAAAAAAGAAATTAAAAAATTATTACATTTGTTTGATTCAGTCTTCTATGACAACACTTTCGCAGATGATCGAGTATTCCTATGTCAACACTCAATGAGTATATTTTTTCTTATTTTTTTGCCTCATACATTAAATTTTAGAGATTTATATAAAAAGATGTTGTGTAAATGAACTCTTCATAAGTTTTTATTTTTACTTATAAAATATTTCACTATTATTTATTATATAAGGTTGAAATGAATAACATCTTTTAATATCAAGATTTTAAATTTTAAATATCAAAAGAGTTTAATTTGCACTTCAGGAAATAATATTTTTTAGAACGTGAACGGTATTTTATTTATTTTCTATTAATATATGATTTAATGTAGAGATTTTTTTTTACTATTTACCTGTTTCATCACGATTTATTAACCTCATGTACATGATACATCACATATTTTAAATCATAATTGACAACATAATTATCATTCAATGAACTTAATGTTTAAGTCCGATTAAAATAGCTAAAAAAGAAGTGGGTCGAGTAGTAGTACATAAGGTTCTAGTCCAAGATAAAAAAGAAATAATTATTCTTTATTAAAAGAATCAACCCTTATTCGCGTTGAAAGTGACAGACAAAAGTATAGTTATTCTGATAATTATAATTACCTATGGAAGGAAGGCGTATCGCCGCATCGTTGACAATAGTTTTCTGTTCATGAAACGTCAAAGACGATTAAACGTCACCAATTTATTAATTCATTGGAAAATGTGACAGCCCAACTTTTGAGAGGGCATTCAAAAGAAAATCCCAAAACTTGTGAAGAAAAACAAATTTTCTAACTTTGGAAAAAGTATATACTCGATATCTTTTATTGAAATTCAACCCACTCAAGTTCCTGATCAATTAACGGTGGGGTTGGGACTTTGGAAGTTAATCAAGTCATGAGCCGGCCTAGTTCACGAACTTGTAGTTGATAATGGGCCTAACGGCCTGTTTCAAAGATACTATATATATATATATATATTCTTCATAATTTTTCTTATAAATAACTTATAGATTATTTTGATTTAGTTCACTTCACGAAATATATCATTAGTTTAGAAAGAATAACTTTATAATACCTATTTATTTGGATTTAAACTTCCTATATTTGGATATTGTGTGCTACAATTTTTAATAGGTAGCATCATCACGCGTTTATTAATAATCATCCTATTTATGACGATGAATAAAATATTATTCAATTAATTAACTCATCATCCATCATTAATCGAATAATAATTAATAAAATATTATAACACGAATATTAAATATTTAAGTTTGAAGGATACAAAATGTCACATATCACCTAACTTTTGTTGTACCAATATGAGTTAGGAACCCACAGTGACATCTCCTTGAGGCTACCAACGCTACACTACCTCTCAGATGGCCGAGAATCTTCTTATTTAATTAGAATCAATTTCTTCATTTAGTATCAGAGCTGAAATAATTTTTCTTGTAATTTTATAACTGCAAAAATTTGCTCATAATCGAAGAATGAAAAAAAAATCATTGCCGTTTTTTAGAAATGCTTCTAGAATTTTTATACACTCATTTTATACTTAATTTCCTAGTTTTTTTAAAAGTCTACTTATGCAAAAGAAAAGAGGAAGTCTACGCGCGGGCCTCAGGCCCATTAAAAAAAACAAAAAGAAAAAGAAATGCGTAGAACGCAATGAGTGGGCTCGGCCCGCTTGCACCCCGCAACACGGTTGCGTCGATCGGGCCGCTGAATCGTGCAACCCAGTCGTGCGTGCTCTGCCCGCTTGTGCCGTGCAACGCGGTCACGTAGGCCCGGCCAGCTGTGGCCCGTAACTTGCACAGGCGCAGGCAAGCCGAAAGGGAAGTTTGCGCGCAGGCCCGAAGTCCATTAAAAAGAAAAAGAAAAAAAGAAACGTGCAACACCGCTCGGCTCGATGCGATGCGCAACGCGGTCGCACGGGTCCGGCCCGCTACAAAAGGGCGCACGGGCTTGAGCCTGGAAGCGGCCCAGATGAAATGTTTATGAGAAAAAAATAAAAAGAATTCTAGAAAAACCAAAAAGAAGGAAAACTGAGACAAGAATATGTTTATGGACTCAGAAAAATTTAAAACTTTTTTGAAACATGAATGAGTGCATTTGATTTGATTGTGCATTTTTCGTGATTTTTATGTCATTATAAACATATATGAGAAATTAGATTATTTCTTATGTATATCCATTAACAAATTATGAACGTTCTTTTGCAAATCCATACTATTAAAAGTATTCATATCATGTATTTTTGCACATCTGATTATATGAATTTTCATATTATGCCATGTTCTTTTGTGTAATTGATAATATTTAATATGTATGTTAATTATCATGTCACATTTATTCTAAATATAAGTGAAATGTATTTAGTTTCAATATAAAAACAAGCATATTCTGGCTTATTATACACTTTTGTAAATAATTATGTGATAAATTAATATGAAAAATGGAAATTGTTTGTAAAAATGGTCATGTAATGTTAATAAGGATATTTCTAAGAACAAATTTTCTAAAAATTGTATTATATATAATTTATGCATATTAATTTTATTATACTCCAACTTTAGGTCAAATGAAAAGAGGGCTTCGGCCTCCCTATCCGCTGGTGAGGCTGCCACCTCTATTTTTATATTTTATACTTTTTTATTATATATTTATATTATTTTTTCTTGCATGACTATAATCATGACTGGAAATTGGCTATTTTTTCTGTCATGTCACACCGTGATTGTAAAGTTGGCTATTTACTTAGCAAGAAAAAATAAAATAATTACAAATTAAAGCTGTGGGATCAAGTAGTTACCGGATATGAAATTGGAAGATGATTTGTATAATTTACCTATATATATTATTATATGATATATCTTAAGTGCACCATGCCACACTTAAACTAAAATTTTGTATGAATAAGTATTTATTTGAAATATTTTTAAGTACGACACTAATGTAAATTGACACGATAAATAATATATACACATTATTTAATTCATTTTGTAAATTGACTATTAAAGTGGAAATGTTTCCTCTATGAAAAGATAACGTCACATATTTTGACATAGTATGTGTTTGGGAATTATTTATGAGATTAATTCTCATATATGTATAAAGTGTATGTTTTCTCATATTTATTTAAAATTTCATGTTAAGTATAAATTAGATATTAAAATGAGAAAAATATACGGATCATTTCTAACGAATATAGTTTCAAAATTTATTAAAAATGGAAAAAAACTATATCATTATGTTCTCTAGTTTATTGGAATTAGTGCACGCCACCGAACAACTAAACGCCGCCGGAGGTTTTAATTGTGTCATTTTAACGCCTTTTCTTCTGGAAGTCCTCGCATGCTTGATGCATTTTCGAGATTTATTTGTGCGGTCCAAAGAAAGGAACTGATGGCCTGTCATAGACACTTCGAAATTTCTTGAACCATTCAAATGACGAGAAGTCCCATTGGCTATACAAGAACTAATGTTAGTTCTGCGACTGCCATATTAGTTTTTGTGGGCTCTACATGAATTTAAATTCTAATCAATGCCAAAAGTTCTATGTAAAAAGGTTCTTGCTCATGGCAAAAACTTTGCTAGTTATTATTTGTGACAAGAATAGTTCAATTTCTTTTTTTGACATGTAGGTTTAAAAGTTCAATTTCTATTTATTATTCCTAAAATAAAATAATAAATACCATATGATCATTTCATATTCTCTCTTTTTCCAAGTGTTATGGAATTTTTATACATTTCAACATACATAGATATATATGGTTAGATCTTTCACCTTCTATGTAACCTCCGCTTACTCATCAATATAATTTTTATTGCTTCCTGTAACTCCCACATCCATCCATCTATTTAATCCACTCACTCAATTGTACAAAGTGCTCTCATTATAAGAGCAGTTTAAAGCTCTTTTTCCAAGTGTTATGAATTTTTTATACATTTCAACATACATATATATGGTTAGATCTTTCACCTTCTATGTAACCTCCATTCATTCATCAATATAATTTTTACTGCTTCCTGTAACTCCCACGTCCATCCATCTATTTAATCCACTCACTCAATTATACGAAGTGATCTCATTATAAGAACAGTTTAAAGCTTATTTTGGAATATGAAATGGTTCCATAATAAGAATAGTTTAACGTGCCCGTTATTTTTTCCTACCTTATAATTTATTGTGAGAACCATTCATGTCCCCTGCCCCTCCTCCTCCATCTCTCTCTCCCTCTCTTCTTTTTTCTCACAGGACACTCTTCTTCGACCTTTGTAGCATGGCCTTGGCCTACGTCTCCTCAGCCTTCGCGGCGTGGCAACTCTGTAATACCCTATTTAATTGGAAAATAAAGTAAAATAATAAAAGAAATAGAAAATGGAAACTAAGTTGCAAAAGATCAATTAGTTTAGCCCAATTAGGGAGCTCATTAGCCTAATAGCCCTATAACTACCCTATAAAAAGGAGTAATTGCCGTAAGGCTCTCTTTTAGCCACCATTTCTCTCCCTCACTTCTCTCTCTTCCTTCCTAAGGCATCTCATCCAGCAAGAAGGGGCATTCCAGTAAGGTCTTCATCTAGGTTAATCTATATTTCTGCATCATTTGGTCATTAGGGCCATCACTCACTCCATCTCTCCCCATTTGGATTGCTTTCTAGGTGGAGAACAATAAGGAGGACGGTTCTTGGGGTTGGAAAAGCTCAAGCTAGGATCAATCACGAAATCAGATGGGTGATACCGAAATCTCCTTGTATAACATGATAGCAATTGATTGTAATTAAGTTTTCTTTGTATGATGTGTTCTTAATGATGAAAATGACATGAAAAAATGATTGATTGGTTGTACTATCATGTTTTGCTCCATGTTTTGATTCTTTTTAATCTAGATATGTTCTGTATTAATCTCTTAGGCTTAGATGATTGATTTCATGCTTTGATTGCATTTTTGGGTTGAAAATCGTGTTTATCGCAATTTTGTCCGAGTCTATTTTCATACAGACCGGTCGACCGATCCTGTATATCGGTCGATCGGTGATGAGGTTATCGGTCGACCAGTGATGAGGTTATCGGTCGATCGATCCTTGTAGACCGGTCGACTGATCAATTTTTTCGAGCCTTATATCGTTCGGCTAATCGGCCGATCGAAGCTCCTTTTTAGTCTGTGTTATCGATCGATCGATCCAGAGATATCGGTCGATCGGTGTGTAACTTGTTCACTGTATTGTATGAATGCCAACCGGTCGACCGATCCAGAGATATCGGTCGACCGGTGTCCGAAGAACGGTCGACCGATATTTGTCCATATTGCACAATGATTTCTATTTTGATTGAGATTCATTCTATGCTTGTGTTGTATCACTCATGACTGTCTGGCATGTTATGTAATTGTATCCTTGATCTTGTTTTGCTCTGTCCTATGATCCAATCCTATCATGGTATGCAAGTATGTCAAAGTGCTAAAGTGATTAAGTAAGAAAGACATGAATATGTTTATGGGAGTGGTGGTCAGAGCTTATGTTATGTGCTTCATGTTAGGGTCGCTCCCTTAGCCATGGTTTGATCTCTCATTGGCTCTTGCTCTGACGTAAAATCTCCAAAGATGAAAACACCCAAAGGCACCTAATGTTAAGTGAAAGTAAGAGCACATGAAGCATGAACAAGAACATGAACATGATGAATAAAGCATGATTATTGATTCAGTATGATTTTTGAAATTTTTTATGATTATAAGATTGACTCATGATCTCTATCTCTATGATCAATGGATATCTCAATCAAGTGATCTTATGCTCTCAAATATGATCTTATTGCAAGTGATTACTAATTCTGTCAATTGTAATTTATTGTTATGCATTGTGCACTTATGGATCCCCACTAGGCTGTATAGCTTACGGGAGGGTCTCCTCACCTATGTTGATTTCCACAGGGCCAGGTCAGTGATGGTGTTGAGATCGTGTGCGCGACCAGCGATGCTGAAGCATATGAACCAAGAGAGGGCCTAGTTACCTTTATCTTTATTTTCCGCATTTTGAGTTTGATGTAATTCAGACATTATGGATATCATGGACTTTGTAATATTTTGGGACTTTTACTTTTATGATATTTCTATCTTTCCTTCCTTGCTTTTAATATTGGCATGCCATTGTTTTTATTTTGAGATTTTGGGTCAAGTTCAAGTCAATGTTAAAGTGTTTTCGTAGTGCCTTTGAATAGATCCTCGCCACGTAGCGTTGGTCGATTTGGGGGCGTTATAACTCTCCCTTGCGGCTCTTCCAAGGCATTGAACCTTCAGTGCAGTGTTTCCGCATCCGCCGCTGCCCACCTCCGGACACAACTCTAGGCATCGCTCAAGGTCCTCTGTTCCGTCATGTTCAAATGAGCCTCCGAAACCTCATTCTACAGTATGTGTTTTTCTGCTGACATTTTGAGTTTGTGATCGGTCTGTTGATTTTGTAGCCAAGATTAGGTTCCGGATGAGCCAGCGACGATGGCCTTGATCGATGCAGTGAAGCAGCGGAGTGCTTTGGGGTGTTCTACACTACATAAGCGGCAAGTTCTCTTATTTTTCTAACCCACTTGCACTCTTGGTGCAGAGAAGTTATTTTTCTAACATAACTTCTAAGTTCCAAGCTTCCAAGCCTTGAAGAAGGTCATATGGCTCCAAGCAGCCATTGATCCACGACCTATAACCCAAACAACTGCTCTGCTTGGCTCATTCTTTCGCCGCCGCCACTGTCCCTGCGATGCTCCATACTTCTCATTCAGTTTGCATTCCCTTTCTTCTCTCATTTTCTCCACTACCTCCATTGAACAATGTAGTCTTTGCGCCTCTTCCATGCAGCTCCAAGATCTTACGCTCCCTGGCGTTGGTTCCCATTTCTAGTGCCAACTGCAGCTGCCTTAGCTCTGCTCAACACTAAAAAGATCAGAGCTCAGGCGCAACTTGATGGTGGGGGTGGCGGCAGCATCAACACTGCGGAGGCAGCGACCACCACTGAAGAAGGCCGTCAGGAACTCACTGATGGCAGCTTCAAGGGACATGCACCTTCTACCCTTCCCTTGTATCTCCCATCGTGAGAAGGACATCAAGAATGTGTGACCAAAACCGCGTAGTCTTCTGTCTCTTGCTATGCTGATCAAGGATTTTAGGGTCATGGTAGAAAGGTTCAGCATCCCTCTTCCATGTTATTACTTAGAATTGTGTCTTCCAACACAATGTTATGATTCGTTGCAGAATCCACTCAGAGGGAAAAAAAAATTGCCTCTTAAGTTTTGTGAGTTGGGATACTTGAAAAGACTTCAAGGTTTGGATATCACTCCATCGTCCATACTGTATGAGTCATGCAAGAAGCTGCTTGGGTATTTGCTCATTTTTTTTTGGATATACAAAGCTGTGCAATTTGCAGAGGCTTCTCTTTCAACTTTTCTTCTATTCTTTATGAGGTTTTTTAGATAACTCATTAATACATAATTCCCACTAGCTTTTTGTCTTATTTTCATTTAGTTTGTTTTGCACTCTTTTACTTACATTATTGCACAATAAAAAACTTTCTCCTCGCAGTTAATTGTATTTTCTTTATAATTAATTAAGCAATAAATGCATACATACAAATTTTCATGGGTTGGAAAATCATCACATGGACTTTCAATTAGAGTATTCACCTTCTGATCAACAAATGGTTAGTTATTTAGAAATTTAAATAGTTATGAATTTTTTTCAATTACAAAACCACTATAATGAGAAAGGAATAAGTTATTTAGGAATATAATCAGCCATATTATTTATTTCCATTACACATGTAATCCATTATATATATTTCCCATGTCAATGTGCAATATGCCAAGCATTCTCTCAGCCCCAAGTTTCCTCATGCTCACGGTGTCATCTATGAATATTCTCATACACCGATTACTCCGAAGGAGCTTCCGTATAAGCATGGATATTATGCTCTAGTGCATATATTTTCACATGGACTGCCTTTCGCATTAACTAAATGGGTTTATTCTAGAATAAGCCTCACACTAACCTCTCATGGCCTTCCCAGTTCCCACCTGCCCCATCCACAACAATGACTTCGGGGTCTTTTACTCTTTCCTCATTAGTGCTCGTATGCTATGTATCTCTCTTCAGCGTTGTTCAAACATCCTAAGGGTCTGTTTGATTTAAATTTCATTAAAGGGAAGAGAAGGTAAAGAATGAGAAGAGAATGCAGGAGAATGAGTGTGAATAGTTACTCGTGTTTGATTCACATCATTAAAGGGAAGGGAATGAAATGAATGTTAAGTGATAATTTTATTTGGACGATTCTATCATTTATATATATACTTATATATTTAATTTATGTGGTTTAAAATGGAAATACATGTTAAGTATGTTTTTTCCCTTCTTTCCACCTCGATTTGGGGGGAAAGAATTGGAGGAGAATGAAGAGGAAAGGAGAGAACTTTTCCTTCCATTCCCTTCAACTTAATTGAAACAAAAATTCATTCCCCTTCTTTCTCTTCCCATTGATTCCCCTCCTTTGACCCCCTCAAGAATAACATGCATGGGTCACATCAACGAGCGACATTGCATGCATGAACGCCAGGCCCTTGAGGGCTGGCGTGCGACGGGGACGTGAGGGATGGCCGCGAGCTGAGGCCTGAGGGGTCAGTTGCCCCTTCTCGAATTATAGAAGATTAGGTTTTATTGTTAAGGTAAATATCAAAATTGCATCTGTACAAAATATTTTAAAAGAACACGACTAATAATTTATACGTTGTATAGCAAGTATTTATAAATTAACTCTCTTTCTCTCTCTGTGTATATAGTATTTACTTCCTCTTATGTGTAATGAGAATTTATTATTAACATCTTTCATAATCAACTTCCTCTGGTAAAGAAACAGAAGACGAATGCCCTTCCTCCTATTATATTTATCCTTTTTGTTTTTTATTTAAGAAATCTTTCAATTTTGAATAGTTTTTAATTGTACTTTCATAACCAACCTCCTCCCATGAAGATAATTATAATTATAGCAAATTCAACAACGACAAAAGTATTATAGATGCATTTGCATATACACACATATTTATAATTATATAAAGACAGAATTTTATGGTAATTTTGCTTATAGCCAAACTCTATAATTTTAAAAAGCTTCTTATTCTTTTAAAGTTATAGTTGTTAATAAGTAAATATTAAATTCATGTTCTTAATAAGTAAGATATTTTTAATACTTAATATGTATATTCAAGGACGACAATAGAAAAAATTATTAAAATTATTTTTCAATGGGTATTCACTAGTTTAACATAATCGACATACACACTTTGATTTTTTTTATTATTAAACAAAACACTAGTCTAACAACCCGTGCGATGCACGGATGTTACAAATTATGTTAATATAAATAAAATAATAATATATTAAGTTTTTGGTATTATTAATTAGTATTAATGTATATTAAAAAATTGAACCTCATTATAAATTCACGTAAAATTCCAAAATACTTTTTATAGACTACATGAATTTGTTACATGGTAATCATCATCACAACTTAAAGTTTCAAGTCCTTAATCTACTCATTACGCGTGAAACATCCATATAAAATTGTCCATGTAAGAATATAGATTTGTTAAAAAATAATTTGACGTGCGATAATAATTGACATTTCATTGCAAAAGATATTTCATAACTTGACAATGCTAAAACTTAAATTGTACACTTGCAATTGCATCATACGAAGCTAATATCATTCTTAGGATGAAAATCTTTTCTCCAACTTTATTTTTATCAAAATTTTTATTTCAGTAAAAATAATTTATGAGAATATCTTTTGATATTTGTACATTTTCAATAACATCAATTGAATTCCTAACTTTTCCGCCACCATATTCTAATGTTCAATTAGAATTTTTTTAACTCGTTTAAATGTGTGCTCGTTTGATTTTGTTGTAGTTTCATATTCTTTGTTAGTTTTAAAATTTGGCAATGATCGAGATAATATATATGACGAATAATTGTACAAAACTAATATATTATATAATACATTTTGTAATAATTGATAAAAATTTGTCTAAAATCGCCTCCAAGAATGATCATTTATCTTCAAATGGTTGTTTGAGATTAATTATATTTTTATATGAGAATATTTTTAAAAGTTTAATCAAGTGTTTCAAAATAATATTTAAGCATCATTTAGTCTTAAATGATATACTTGTTTGATATAACAAAATAATTTCCCCAATGGAATATCTACTTTTTTTAATCTCATATTTTCAATTTTTTATTACATACAAATTTTAGAGGAAATGATCACTTTCGGATATAATTTATTTGTCTCAAACCAACGTAAAAGTATCGATTCATTTACATTTGACCTATTAGCAATAACATTGATTTCGACACGGTTGGATATATAATGCTCATAAAGAAAAAATAAGATGTGAGCACGAGACAACTATTATTTTTTAAACTCAATTGTATATATAACTATTTCATAAAAATATTAAATAAATTAACAATTAGATTATGTTTAAAAGATTCAACATATATAAATTAAAAAAACACATATTGGGCTATTGATTTTAAAATTGTAATTTATATCTTCTAAAACTATCGACAAATTGTATCTTCTTCCCTATGAAATTTATTTATTTCTTTGACAAAGTTATGAAAAAGAAGGATTAAACGAAGTTATTGAAATCATTATATGCAAAAAAAATCAAGTATCACACTATATATATAAATTAACCACATGAAATAAAGTATGTTTTGTACGTCATTTTGTGTATAAAAAGTGTGTAATTGTGTGAACTTCGTAAACTATCAATATGGAGACAACAAACTTTCAATTAGATGATAATTTTGATCAAAGTTATTGATCTTATTGATTTATAAAATTTATATCCGTTGAAATCGATGAAAACATAAAATTGTAACCTCTAATATTTTCACATAAGTGTTCATCTTTTGAGCTGATGCAAGTTTATGTTATAAATTGATAATAATATCATATACATCTAAAAGTGATATTATTAAAAATATATCTCTTTAACTTGATCCAAATAATATTGTTTAAAATTTTGAGAAGACTTTTTGGAATCGATAATATTATCTTTTCGTGACAATAAAAATAAAACTCATATCCTATGATTTGGATATTCTATATCACAGTATTGTGTCATTAATAAATAATAATAATAATAATAATAATAATAATAATAATAATAATAATAATAATAATAATAATAATAATAATAATAATAATAATAATAATAATAATAATAATAATAATAATAATAATAATAATAATAATAATAATAATAATTAGAGGGAATTAACATGATAATATGAAGTATTGTATTCTATTATATCATACCTAACATTATTGCATATGAAAGCCATCATCTAAAAAATTAAGCAAGATTTATGTTAACATATTTTATGTGATTAATTCTTTACACACATGTAAGCTCATTTTCCATTTGAAATCCCATGTGTTTCTTGAATGTGATTTTGAATTCATGAAATAAAATATATAATTGACTAAGAGTACTATATGTTAAGGCTGAATTATAATGATAATAATAAAAAAATTAGCATGGACGTGATCATTATATATGTTTATCAATGTCATATCCTAAAAAGATCAATAATTGTTTTAGTATTTAACATATCATACATGGAATTGTTAGTTTCATACATGGAAGATTATATTCAATCCATTATAATTTTTTGTTAATCCATAGTTCCACTCAAATCATTTTTTTTAAAAATAATCTCATTTAATTTGAAAAAGTCCTATTTATACTCGGATTAAATAATGCAATATTTTAAAATGAAATAAATTTCTGAACCTCCTATTGATACTCTAATAAATTTATTTTTATTTTTTATTAAATGTTTTTATATCTAACCATACCAAAGCTCTTGTCTTGCTCAAATTGAAAATAATTTTTATCATGTATTTAATTAATATTTAAATATTATTGGCATTAAATATAACGATAAAAGTAACGTATGAACCAAGACTTTTATTTGTCTATTTTATTGGGATTAGGATTATTTTTTTCTCATGTAATAGATACATTTAACATAGTATAAGTTCATATATGTTTTCTTTAGACAACGATTTTATTGGTCTTTATTAGAATTATGATTAAAATTCTGAAATAGATTAGGACTCTTAGTTTGAACAAATCTAATTTGACTTGATATAATTTAATTAATCTAATTTTGCATAACATAATTGAGTTAGCAGATTTTGGATATTGAATACTTATTTTATTAGATGACACTTACGTCCACTCAAATTAATTTCATTTTATTACATGGAATCCAAGCAAATAGATTATTGTGTTAGATTAGGATTTTTAATATATTATTTAATAATACATTACTTTATCTGATTGTATACTAATAAAATAATATATTATGATTAAAATTTGAAATAAATTAAGATTATTTTAATATCCGAAAATAAATATTGCGGTTTAAACACACATCTTAATTATCATGGCCGAATAGGATATGGAGATTATAACAAATATTTTTCTATTATATTTACCATTATATTTTTCTTTAATGTTATATTTTTTTAATTTTTTATATTTTATTCTGAACTATTTCCTTTTTCTCATTTGAACCTACCAAGTGTCCTACTTGTACTTAATTTAATTTTATTAAATTTCATATGAAATTCCATTCATTTTGGACATATATTATTGTGTATATAACACAATTTTAGTAGGATTTCTAATTTATTATTTCACAATACGTGATCTTATCTGATTGTATACTAATAAAATAATATATTATGATTAGAATTTGAAACAAATTAGGATTATTTTAATCTCCTAAGATAAATATTACGGTTGAAACACACATCTTAATTATCGTGGCCGAATAGGATATGGAAATTATAACAAATATTTTTCTATTATATTTACCATTATATTTTCTAGAATGTTATTTTTTTAATTTTTTATATTTTAAATTCTGAACTATTTCCTTTTTCTCATTCGAACCTACCAAGTGTCCTACTTGTACTCAATTTAATTTTATTAATTTTCATATGAAATTCCATTCAATTTGGACATATATTATTGTGTATATAACACAATTTTAGTACTAATATTTTAAATTTACTCCTAATCAAATTAAATTTATCTTTTACAGGTAATCCCTTTTTCTAATTTAAGAAATGTTATTGTCTAATTTAACAAACTTTATTATAAGATATTTTTATTTTCTGTAAATAGATTCAAAAATAATAATATCATTATAATCTGAATAGAAATATGACACTAATAACACGGATAATCCCAACCGATTTAAAATTCTAATATTAACCATAAGCCTAATTTAAGTTTGGACATATATTATTGTGTATATAACACAATTTTAGTACTAATATTTTAAATTTACTCCTAATCAAATTAAATTTGTCTTTTAAAGGTAATCCCTTTTTCTAATTTAAGAAATGTTATTGTCTAATTTAATAAACTTTATTATAAGATATTTTTATTTTCTGTAAATAGATTCGAAAATAATAATATCTCTGAATATAAATATGACACCAATAACATGGATAATCCCAACCTATTTAAAATTCTAATATTAACCATAAGCCTAATTTAAGTTTTGTTCTTTTAATTTTAAATTATTTAATCTGAGTATAAGTAGGACTTTAATAACATTGATAATTATGTATATTAATGTTAATAATCCCATTCTACTTCATATTCTAATATTAATTATAATCCTAATCCTATCCCCAATATTAATACATATAATAAATAATATATAAGAAATAATATTTTATATTGCATTAGAATATCCTACTGCGTAATAATATTTAAGTATATATCTATCTATCTATACATAATAGTAACCATAATGTATTCACATGAAAATTTATTAGTACATAATACTAATATTATAATATTTGATTCCATAGAAATGTACTGACGATATTAATATCTATTTAAATCATAATACTAATCTATTTCATTAAATTAGTAAATATATACTATCAGATTATTTATATAATATCATATGCTATTTCCTATTTCGTAATCTAATATTCTATTTCCTTGGATTAGTAAATTTGTTAGACGTCAATTTTAAATTCTAATATTAAAGTAATAAATTAAATTATTATTATTAGTATTATTATTTTTAATCTAATATATACATTAAAATTAGTATAGAATATTAGATATTGCAAAATTATTATTAGAATAAGTCTTGGTAATATTAGGTTATACGTGTCTTAGGATAATATATTAGGATAAGTAATATTGTTTACATAAGTACATATACATCAATGTGATAAGATTGGACTACTATGATTAAAATTAATTATGTTTAGGATAATAATTTAACATATATTAATTTTGTTAAATATATCTATATTATGTTCTAATACCATTATTCTTTTTGTTTTTCAAAAAATTGTGGACATGCCATGTGGCATGCCACTGTTTACCTTATATATATATATAGATTCTGAATGCAGTCCATCCTAAGGCCTTTTTTTTATTGGAGTATTTTGAGTTCGTTTTTTTTTCATATCCATATGTATGAAACGTTTTCCATTTTCTATTTTCATTTTTTATCGTATATTATGTGGTTCTCTTATTTTGTGCCAAGAGTGAAAAGCAGTGTGAATAAAAAAAACTTGAAGTTGTAGATACGTGCAAATTAGTGACTGCACTGAACCAAACACGTGAGTACATTTTAACTGCTTGTTAATAATTATGGAAGTCCTACATTATTCCCATTAGACAACTAAACGCCTCTAGATTTCTCTTTTCGATGCAATCAAACAACTACTTTATATCGCTAATGCTTTTTCAAGGATGATTTGTGCCGCCGAAAGAAATTAAAAGGGAAGTTATCATGTTTAATACGAAAATGTAAACATTCAATTAATGTAGAATTTTAAAGACGAAGTTTCACTCGGAATTAATTAGGGATAGCTGAGAAGTTTCGTATGGCTAAATTTACTCATGGACTGAATTCATGGTGCATGCAACTATGCAAGTCATAAAGTTGGAGAAAAGAAACATAATCGTGGAAGATAATAAAGATGACTTAAAAGAGAACATTATGGTCCTATATATAGGAAGATTATAAAATTATAATCTAATAAGAACTGTCAATAATATTTTTATTTTTTTACAAATTTTCATAGTTAAACAATAATTTAATATCACTAGTTTCAGTTTTTAGCTTAAAATGATAATTTATTATTATTTTATTTTCTGAATAGTTTTTAACTCCTACCTTAAAAATCTCATTAAGGTCCTATTCAACGTTACTTCAAACTTGATCCCTAATTCACCTCTTCTAATTATCTTTTCTTTATTATATCTCTCAAGCATTATTATTCATGAATTTACGTAATTAAATAAATAAATATTATTGTTTTCTATAATTTTTTGAATAAAAAATAATATAATATTATTTTATCTTCTACACATTTTTGGACATAAAACTTTTATTTTTAACTCCCATTGGCAGTCCATTACATCCTAAAATTATGATTAGATTCAAATTTGAATCTCTCTCATCTTATTATAATTTTAACTCATAATCTAAGTACGAATTATCTTTTCCTTCTATCATATCATATCTTTTCCTTCTATCATATCTTTTCTTCTCCGAGACCGGCGGAGGAAGGAGGTCACTGGAATAAGAAGCTGAGAAGCTACGGAACACGTGGTTGAGGAAGGAGGCTTTGACACATCTTTTGATTGGAAAAATCGATCGTCAAGCACCTCCAAACTCTGAAAGATCTTACTCAGGGATCCAACTGTAACGTCCTCATTTTTAAGAAGCTTGAAGATGGAGCAGATCGGCATCTCTAGTAGACTACACAGGAAGTCAGCTACTTCCTTTGAAGCTTCTGCAAACAGCACCCTCTTGGTGGATCTGTTCACCATTAGCTTCAACGTGAAATTGATACCAGATTCCATCTCTGACTGCATGCAATGACAAGTTCGTCTACGGGGAAATGATGCCATATATCAGTTAAGGAGAGATCAGTTGTTAACAGAGAAGTCTGATCGATTCGGTGCATGCCATTGGACAACCAAACGCCGCTGCTAGTTTTTTAAATCGTGGCCATTTAATGTCGTGTTCTTTTGTAAATTCTCCTATGCTTGATGCATTTTTTCGAGGTAAAGCTGTTCCGTTCACGGTTCACGGAAAGGAACTTTGACGGTCGTACATACTTTTGTTGAAAATACGAGTATTAATTTCTTGCTGTATTAAATTATATATTTTTTAAACACGGACATGACATCTAACATACGGATGAATTGAATTATGATTCCCATCGATTTAACGATTTAATAGAGCTTGATCGAATTGAATTATATTTTATTTAAAATATTATTTTTATTGACTTTGAAAATATAATAAAAATAAAAGTATAAAATATAAAAAATGATCAATAATATAGTAATTGTCATTTTTAAATAACTAAACAGTAATAAAATATTTTATTATTTTAAATATGTACTATTTAAATGTAAATTATATTATTTTCTTATTAAAAATATGAAATTTCTTCCGAAAATTAAATCAATTTTCTTATACTTAAATCGGTCAGTTACCCCTTATAATGTTAGCAATTCAAATTAAGTTTCCTACCTGGATTCAAATTAATTTTCTTATACTTATTTTCTTTTCTGATTCAGCTCCCATAATATTATACCTTTCTTCCTTAATTATACTTCTCTATCATTTATTTATTTCGTATTTTCTTCTCTTCCAATTTTCCATCAATATTTGATAATTATACTGTCCATCTTTACTCTTTTTCCTTTCATTTTTTCACTATTTTTAATGCTTTTGACTAGAAATCGAGTTAAAATTATTCACCCTTATATGATCCGCTTCAATTTAGTTTTCTTTTTCTTTCCCAAAAATGTAAACAAAGATTATTTTCGTTTTACTCTTATATCGTTGTAGGACACTACTTTTCCCTTACAGAATGCATGAACAGTTCATCGCACTTTCTTTGTTTTAGTTATAGAAAAACTATTATACATAACGTCATTTGAACACGTATTTTTTCAAATATCATATCCTTACTTTTAGATAAGTTTTATTTCATGACATTAAAATCTTGATTGACTAGAAAAAAAAACTGATTTCTGCGTAATTTTTTAAAAAAACCTAGCAATAAATTATACAGTCGTCTTCTGATTGGGACAGACTTAATAGAATGTCAACGTCCTAAGAAAGGACAAAAACATATAAAAAATTCAATGCACACGAGAAGAAAGTTTGATATATGCAATATTACATACAAAACTCTTTTATAGACTTATATGGTAAGTTTGTTGGACGAATTCTTAGAAAATATTAGAACGATAAATTAAGAAGCCTTTGAAAAGATTATGAAAATTTAAAAGACAAAAGTATGAATTGAAATTGACCTACACAAGATGATACATTTGATACTATAAGCTATTTGGATGGAAATTTTGATAAGAATATTGTCAAATGAAAATTCACATAGTGATTCAGTTGTTTCTTAGATTTCAAGAAATAATAATGTGTTATTAGATACACATAAATATATTATTGATACAAAGAATTGTTTGCGAAAAAAAAGGATGAATATACTTTTTTTAAGGAAAGATGACTATGTATTAAGGAGTAAAGTTAGTGTCATCATACAAAAATGTGGGGATTCCCGGAGGGGGAAGATCCGCCCAAAAATGACCAACTAGTGATTTTCGACCAAAAAATGCCAAGCTATCGACTTCATAATTTGCTTCTCGTTTAATATGATTACATTGAAAGTATGTAAATGAGAGAATGATATGTCAAATGTTGCTTGACTTTGGAGCTGCCAATCGAGGGAGCACGGTCATTGATAAGATTTACCGCCATCTAACTATCAGTTTCTAGGTTGAGGATGCTCGGCTGTTGATAATGAGTGAGCCTAGCATTCAGCTTTCAACACTGAGTTAAAAAATCTTTGTAAAGCACTTGCATAGACAAATTTCATGTTAGCAGACCAAATAATGTAGCCTACCCCCCGACCTCCATGCGCACCGTGAATGAGCCCCAAGAGTTTAGGTGATAGAAAAGTCCTCTCGGATATGTTGGGATCTACCTCATGATAGATCGCCACAATTCGGGACCAAGCCACAGAGGTGGTTGTCATGATGGAGTTAAATTGAGCATCATTTCAATATCGTCAGGTCCCCCATAAAGTTAAGACAAAAACTTTGCAAAAACTAGCATAGAAGTCAGGGTTAGAGGAGGAAGTCCCTTCATGAATCCAGTCGCCATTAGACTAGGAGCCAAAATGAGTGAAGGAATACTTTGTTTCATATTAAAAAAGATGCCATAGATGAAGAGCAAAAGAACATTAAAAAAATAAGTGAACACAAGATCAACAGAGCGACATAGGGGGCATAGTGGGAGGATAGACAAATTAAACATGGATAACATGAGGTTTATAGGAAGGCGATTAAGAGCAAGTTTCCATAAGAAGATATGAACTTTAGGGGGGATCTTGACTCTCTAGATAACATTTCAACCAAACCATCGAGCACACTCCGGAGGCAAGCTGATGAAGTTATAAATAGATTTTGCAGTGGGACGACCAGAGATGTCTAGAGCCCAAATCCATTTATCATCATAGGAGGTAGCTGACAAAGTCATAGAGAGGATCTTATTTGACAAATAGGAAGCAAAACATTGATTTATTAGCATAGGATTCTAGGAAGAACCAAGCATAAGTTCCGCAAGATATAAAGAAAAAAAATTGGAGAAAATAAATTCACAAAAGTAGTCATAAAGCCTAAAGGAACATTGGAAATCCAAGGGCCATTGTAAACATGAGTACCGATTCCATTCCCAATTTGTTTTCTAAGCTCAAGCTTGATAGCATTTAGTGCCTGAAGTAAAAACTATCAAGACCATGTAGGTTTGGGATGGGAAGAAAGGTTGTTGAACCATTGACGAGGGACACCATACTTGTATATGGAAAATTTTGAAGATAAAGATTTAGAATAGACATAAGCTTTTTGCCCACAAGAGCATATTGCATATAATTTAGCTTTCTAATGCCTAACCCTCCATGTCTTTTGTTTAGTTGTATTGTGCTCCAATTGATTAAATGTAACCCTTTTTTATCATTTGAGGAAGACCACGGGAAGTCTCTTGAGAATTTTTCGAGATAACAAATGATACATGAATTGAGCCCAAGGTGTAATTTGGAATGGAGTTGAGGGTAGATTAAATTACGATGGATTTACTAGCATGATTCAATGTTTTCATTTTCCAACCAACCAATCTGTCTTGCATCTTGGAAGTAATATGGGATAGGGATACCTTTGAAAGTTTTTTTTGTAAGATATTTGAGCACCCATGTAACTAAGTGGATAAGAGCCTTGGGAGATCTTGAGGAACTACTTAATCTTTGCCTTCCTACCAGCATTAAACTTTGGAGGGAAATATAGAGCAGGTTTATTAGTATTAATCTTTTGATTTATCAAGAAATTATATTGTTAAAAAAATTAAAAGATTTTTGCAACTGGTAGAGGTGGCAACAATGCAGACTAGTAAATCATATAGGTGACTAAGAGATGTGGATCGAAATAGGAAGGGTTCAACTTTCTATAGGAGAGTATATTGATTCATTAAAGCGGAGAATACTTGACATACCAAGATAAATAGGTATGGACACAAGGGGTTCCCTTGTCGTAGACCTTTGTGACTAGTGAAGTAGGCAGTAAAGGATCCATTTATATAACAGGTAAATCTAGGAGATTTTATGCAAGTAATGATCCAATTAATGAAGATACGAGGAAAGTTCATCAATGTGAGGACCATCTCCACAGCATACCAAGAGGCCCTATCAAATGCTTTTTCCATATCCGCTTCTAGTAGAAGGAACTTTCTCCTACCTCTAGAGATGGAATGGGTAATTTCCTGAGCAAGGAAGAGATTATCCTGAATTGACCTGTTAGTAACAAAAGCAGCTTGGGACTTATCGATTAAGACCGGGAGGGTATGTTTCAATATGTTGGCCATGATCTTGGCAATAGCTCTGTATGTGATATTACTGGTCTGTAATCTTTAACGGATCGAGGTTTGGCTTCTTGGGATGAAGATGATAGCTGTGTCTTTTGCACCACGGGGTAGGTCGTTAAATAAGAAAAAAATTGGATTTTCTGTGACACCGCATGTCCAATGGTGTTCCAGTAGTTGCAGAAAAATTCAATAGTGAATTCATCTTGCCTAGGAGCTTTCCCTGGGGTCATATGGAAGAAGCGCCTCGCCTCACCCCCGCCGCCTCTAGTGAAGCGCCTCGATCGCATCGCCACCGCTCAAGCTCACGTCGTCATTGCTCTGCTAAAGGCGCCTCATGTGTGTTGCCGCCGCCGCCCGAGCTCGCCTCACAATCGCTGCAGCCTCGCCTTCGTTGTTGCCTTGCCTCACATCACCGCCGTTAGGGAAGTGCCTCGATCACATCGCCATCACTCTGCTGACGCACCTCTCGCATGTTGCCGCCGCCGCCCTATCTCGCCTCGCCACCATGCCGAAGTCACCCCCTCTCCTTGCCTCACCACCGTTGCTGTTGAATCACCTCGCGTCACCACCGCTCGAGCTCGCCTCCCCACCATGCCACTAAAGCAACTTGTGTTGCCGCCGCCGCCCGATCTCACCTTGCCACGATGCCCGAAGTCACCACCTCGCCTCGTCTCACCTTGCCATCATCGTTGCTAAAATGCGTCGTGTCGCTGCCGTTCGAGCTCATCTCACCTCGATCTCGTTCGGCGACAACCTCGCAAGGGCCTTCGGCCGAACACGCGCGTGAACCGAATGTAAACTCATCGAACAAGATGTCAAACCGTGAAAATCATCATCTATCGTTCTGTAATGCGATGGATCCAAATATAAGGAGCAGCAAAGTAGGTAGAAGGCCCACTAAATCTTAAAAATAAAATAAAGAGTATATGTCTAACATTTTTCAAACAATTTTTTTATAGTATTTTAAAGTAAAAAATAAAAATACGTAAAGAAGAGTGAAATTAATATTTTGGGAGTGAGATTATGGCCACTTTGTTATTAATAGTTACCTTCTATACTCGAAGGTCTCCTTTGGTATGAAATTAAGTTCAAGAATAGTAGCTTAGTCTTACATTTGCATCCAAACGTCGTTAGAAGGCAACTTGTTTTCTTCATCGGAAGCTGAAAAAGTTGAAATTTGATGTTCTGGTCATTTGGAGAACAAGGGAGTCTTTTTTTTTAATTTTAAGAAACAAAAGGAAAACAAAGATGAATGAAAATGAAAACGAACGAGAAGGAAGAGTGAGAAAAGAATGGTGGAGAGAGAGTTTCATAATGGATTTAAATGGGTGGAGTTACTTGGCCATTTACTTCCTAGGATTGGAAATGGGAAGGTTATAAATCCTTTCTATCAATGGTGGTGTAATGAGAAGAGAGGAAGATAAAAATCGACTTTTTTTTTTGTTTTTATCTGTTGTACTTCCAAACGTTCCAAAAGTGTTTCAATAGTCCGTTAGCACATAGACGGAGTTGCCGACTCGTCGCGACATTGGGCGTCCACTTTGATTTCGGTCGCCCAAAAATATGACGTCAAATAATAATAAAATTTTAAATTTTTATGAAAATTTTAGTGTGTTAAATTGCAAGACACAAACGCTCCAAACCTCCACCAGATAAAATTGGTGAGATTCCCGCCACGAATCCTGAGTTCGCATCCTAAACCCTCGAAGACTGTGACTTTTCCCCAAACCCATCCACTTTCTTCTTCTACGCAAATCGATAAAAAATTGTGAACTGTTTTTAACTCGTGTAAGAATCGATAGCTGATCGGTCTGTTACATGAGTAAGGAGGACAGTCCTCCCATTTGAGTAAGGTGGATAAACATTAAATTCACAAAAAAGAGAGTTTAAGTTTTCGGATTGACGGTTAAGGTCTTGAATGATGCATATTGTGGTGGCTTTCACATACACATCAATCAAAAAATATGCATAATCACCAATTAAGATATTCGAATCGTATTGACATACGCATAAACTATGGGTATTGGAAGGGTTGCTCATACACCTTAATAATGCCACAAATTTACCTTCATTTTATTTTAAATTTTAAACATATTTAATATGCTCTCTTACCTCTTCATATTCTACCCAGTTGCTTTCTTGAATGACATCTCAGGGTCGACAGATATCCCGAAAGGGATGCCTCTAGCCAGTTGGCGATATGACATGTGCATGCATCATTCTTCTTGCATTATATTATACATGAAACATTTCTTATAGATGTGATAAAAGAATAAAAATTATCTTCATCTCTCTTGTGACACTTTACATGTTGTATCTTATATGACAAAAAGGGGAAGAATAAAAAAAATTTAGGAAGATGAAATGATTAAGGGGGAGTTGCATATTGTATCTGATATTATTTATTATATGCTTCATGTGAAAACTACTTTTTTATGAAACAAAAGGGGGAGAAATATAGAAAAAAATATATCGTCGAATAACAGCCCGTAAGTTGTTGTTGAGCCGGTTGATACTCCTAAACACCCCGATTTATGGCCTGATCGATCTCAGCATGACCCGTAATACACCATTGCCTAGATCTATGAATATATCACGGGTCATTAGAACCTCATCACGTCCCATTACTTCTTGCACATTTTTACTTAGTTGTAGTTTTCACGAGCCGTAATCAAAATATCACGCACTTCACAATAGCTTATCTAGTTTGTTACCAATCATAACGGGTCGTAATTGCACTTTCACGGGTCTCACAGTGGGTATTAATGAAATTGCTACATCTTCACAGTGGTCTCACAGTGCTTTATACTCTATGCAATTCAGCATTACGGGTTGTAACAATCTGGTCATGACCCGTAAGGATTAGGGTCCGCTACCGCTGCTCACAACAATATTAGCAGCAATGTTCCTCACCGACAGTCATCTTCTTCACTTTCGTCAAGCATCTGCCATCAAATCCGATCAACGCACCTAGTTCATCGACAATGACAACCACGATGCACCAATAATTCCTCATCGTATGGACTCACTCATTGGCAATTCGGCACGCATCACCGGTGGCCCTCTTTTTGGTGATATGCACTCATGACTGTAGCCGACCAATCTCGACAACATCATTGCCGGTCGTTGCCCAGCGTCTCGATGATAAAAAGGCGGAGTTTTCCCTCCGACATCGACCTCCATTCTCACATCCGACGTCACTGCTATAAGTTTTTACCACCGGCAACCTCTAATGGATCAACTCCTTCATAAAATTTGGCGAACACAGAGGGACAAGGAAGAAGATGACTAATTATGGATTGCAACTCCAAGGTCACAACACATGTTCCTTTGAAGAATCAGTAACTTCTTATGTGAGGGCCATTAGCTGTATCTCACAGGTCGTGCTCCTTTTTTGAAGGCCGTGAGAAAACTATCATGCCCCCTTAGCATCTGCGCCTCTTTGACATCGTCACTACTAGGGTCGTAAATAGCATATCACGACCCGTTAAATTGCATAGAAGACCCGTGAGCTTTTCAATACAACTCGATAACATTCCCTCACAGGCCGTTAGAAGCTCTTCATGACTCATAACGACATGGAAGAAAATAGAAAGAAAAAAAAGAGAAGAAGAAAAGAAGAGGAAGAAAGAAAGAAAAACAAAAGTGCCTCCTCAGAGTTGAAGAAAAGTAGGAAACCAAGATGCCCAAATTTCTATCGGCCAACGACACTATGTATTCTTCGTGGCTTCTTCTTACAACTTCAACATCAATCGACTCAAGACAAATCAGGTTGTTTCGTTTCCTTTTCTATGTTTATATTTTTCATTATCATATATTTTGAGTCCTACAAGTCTGATTTTCAATACTAGGGACAGTGTTGAGTTCAAGCTTGGGGAAGTTTTCAATTTCATGCATCATGCATATCTTTTTATATTGCATTGCAAGCATACGTTCTCTTCATGTTTTATTTGCATATTTGCTTGCATTTCATATAGAAAATCAGAAAAATAAATTGTTGTGCTTAATTGAAAATTGCATCTTATTTTCTTATGTCTTAATATTTACTTATTTTTCAAGCATTATTCAAAGATATCCTATTAATTAACGAAATTTGAAGCATTATTATTTTAAGATTTATCGCCTTCGTGTTGGGTAATTGGTTTGAAGAAAGTCGCTTAGTGAAATTATGGATGTTAGACGACAAATCTTGTTCATGCTCTTATTTTTTTTATTATGTATATTAGCTTGATTATAATTATATCCTTGTTGAACATTCAAGTGTAGGTGAGCTTACTAATAAATACATGTAAAATTATCATCATATTCAAAAGAGGACTAGTGGAGCCCCAAAAAGTATGAGGTACAAAAAGGTGTTATCCAGAACCTTGGTGTGTTCGGGTAATTAGATCCATAGGGGATTCTTACCTGACGACCTAAGGGCAACTGCTCTGGGATCCGTCGGTCGAAAACTCGTTACATGGATCACCTTGCACAATATGGAGAAGCACATGAGTACCGAATCAATGAAAATAAAGGTGAAAAGAAAAAGAAGTGAAAAAATGTATGATGATGAAAAGTTTCCAAGTGAGGAAATATAAAAGTAATAAACGAATGTGTTACACTTTATATTCAACATTGATATTTTTATTTTCAAGAATTATTTTCTTATTATTCAGAGCTGACTTTGGAGGAGTTTAAAAATGTCTTTCATTCAGAAATTTCACAAAGTCGAGTTATTATGAAAAGTGGTGAGACACTTAGGCGATGAATGCATAAAATTTAGTGCTAAGAAGAGTAGTTAAGTGACAGGGTGGAAGCAATGATTAACCATTTTGATTGGAGCTTTGCGTTGAACATTGCTTGAGGACAAACAAGTATATAAGCTAGGGGGAGTTTGATGCATGCAAAATACAATATATAATTAGCCATGCATTTAATCACATTTCAATTCCTTTTCATATAGCATGCATCATTTTTTGGCCTTATTTTCTTTAATTTTATAAAAATGGAAATCTACCAAAATTTTATATTTTATTGCAGAAAACGTCAGGAATCCATAGAAACAAACGGCACTCAAATTGGAGTTAGAACGGAGCAGAAAGTGCAAATTAGTGAAGACTGTCAAGGCTGAATTGAATATAACGGGTATTATATGACCGTAACGGCCGTAACACATGGGAGTGAACAATCCATTATGGCCCGTTAAAAGGCCTAGTTTTGAGTTAGAATCTGATGTAGACACTGTGAGGGTCGTTAAATCCATGTTATGGGCCAATACGAATGTTATTTTCAAGATTTCTTCGACTTTTCTTGGGGATTTTAAGTCCAGATCGAACCCAAACTTTATCCTAAGCCTCAGGGATGATTAGGAAACATATTTGCTCAGATTTGAAGAAGTTTTAGATGGGTTTAAAGACCTGTCATAGTCTATTCCGAATTTTCTTGTTTTAACATGAAAAGACTTCGAATCAAACCAAAACTCTACGAAAACTCTTGGAACCCTTGGAGGCTATAAATAAAGGCCCTAGAAGACAGAATTCTGCTTGGGTGCTTGGTGCTGCTTGAGATGCTTGAGACTTGGGAGCCGTCCCATATTGCAGAGGACGAATTTCAAGACTTGAAGATCAACCGAAGGAGAAGATTGCGCAACAATTCGTCGTTTGTGTTGTGCAACGGTCCAGAGGTTCCGAAGGCTGAGAATTCTTCTTCTATCTTTTATTTGGATGCTCTTTTACATAATTATTATAGTTTATGATTTCAGTAATTGAGATTTTATATCCTTTTTAAGAAGGAAAATTGTTTGAAACTTGTTATTAGTTGAGTTAATTAAACTTTTCGATTTCTTTTGATTATGCATGCTGTGTTCATTGCTTTTTTATAAGTAATTTTATTTCTGAGATTATATTACAAACCTGTATGAGGAATGATTAGTTTTAGGAATTATTATTGCTTTGATAATTGATCTTTTACTTTAAGTTGAAGCATACATAACGCGTGTTCGGTAACTCGACGTTGGTGCCGAATTCCGTCCAGATTTATGAGTGAATAATAGTATAGGAGATACATATTAATGAATCTTAACTCTCCGTAAAATTAATAATTGACTCATCGTGTGCGATTGTTAGTTTTAATAGAAGTTAAGATAGTTTGGTTTACTCGTATTGAGAGGTCAATACTTTAGGTATTCCTAATTCGTCTTAAGAATCGATATTATTATTTACTGTTATAACTCAACCATAATAGAGGATCATACACGTTTATCTTTACAATAATCATCCATAATTCTCAAGGCCCAACACCAATTTATTTTATTTATTTATCATTTATTTTCTGCACCTTTAATTTTCTATTTTCTCTCCATAAAAACATTTTCTTCTCCTAGTAAATTATTGAGATTTAACTAGTTCCTCGTGGGTTCGACACTCTACTCTCTACTTTATTACTTGATACGACTAATGCACTTGCTAGCAAATTTATTTGTTACAAATTCAACGCATCATGTGGATGAAGTGATATCTGACATTCTTGATTCTTTCATGATGTACTTGATCCTTGGCTAAACATATTGTACTCAAGCTATCATAGTACACTATACACTACAAGAAAATTGAGAATTGCGATACATCAATCGCTAAGCTAATGCGATACTAATGTATGTCTGGAAACAATAGTGTATCTTTAGCATCGACCTAGCGCTGAAAATATGATATGCCTGTAATTAGTAGCTAATAGCATCGCAATAGTGCCAAAGCAAAAGGTGACGCGACTAGCGTCAATTGGATGCCGTAAAGTGTCGTTGCCAGCGGTCTAGTTGCATCGCTAATGCGATGTGAAAGTGGCACAGAATACCGAAATGCTATTCCGATGCTCAAGTGACGCCAAGGTTATAACCACGTCGACGCTAGTTGCGCTACTGTGGCGCTAATGTCATGTCTTAAAGGGGTCTCCAAGGCAACGCTAAGGTGATACTCAATATGTCGGCACGAATGTGACGCTAAGGACGATATATTTAATGTAGTGTCAACTATGCATGTGATGCCATTAAGACGCTATAAAGGCGCTAATTTCAGATATTTTGGGAGTTGTTGTCATTCCGGATGTTCGATCTCGACGTGCTCAGTCCTTGGACTCGCAGGGATTGATTCTACGGCGGGATTGCTTGCAATAAAGGAGCCAACTGTTGCGAAAGCTGCTGCGATAGTTGTGTCACATCAGGTGCAATAGATGAGCTCGAAGCAAATGGGTCGTCTGCATATCCTTCGCTCCTCCTAGGTACCTGAGCAGTTGTGCCTAGACCACCAGGTATCCTCCTCGTGTCGTGCCAGCCACCTCCTCCCAAATAGTAGGGTCCTCTACGAAATAGAAAAAATATAATAATATAAATATTATAAATTATATAACATAAAAAAACACAAACATATAAGGTGTTATATAAATTAAAAACATGAATCACTTTCGAGAAACATTACTTGATGGCTGAGTACTCAGATAATCTTCATACTTCTCAGCCATCTTCTCATTGTTCGCATCTTAAAAAATTTAAACATTCAGAATCAGCCATCTTCTCATTGTTCGCATCCTAAAAAATTTAAACATTCAGAATCAGCCATCTTCTTGACTATCTGAATCTTGCATAAACTGAAAACAGAAGCGTCAAACTCAAATAAGAAAGAAATCAGGCAAAAATGAAAAATTCAGAATGATAACTTGCAAAAACTGAAAACTAGGCTAAAAATGGGAATGATAACTAGTCTAAAACTAATCTAAACTATCTAAAGTTAATCTAATTAGTCTCAAATCCCCGACAACGGTGTCAAAAACTTGATGTGAATTGTGTGGAGTCGTGATAACTTGCTGAATTATGGGTCAGAATTGAGATAGAGTGGAATTTTTTTCCAAAATGTGTTCAAACTCCCCAACTCACTCTACTGCAAGTGCACAGATCAGAGTAGTAGACTCAAGTGTCGTATCCACAATGATTTAAAGGCCAAAGACTCACTATCTAGATTAGAGTAATCCTAGACTAAGTTATCTAAAACAAGGAAATGGAGAAAAGTAAAAACAGATTTGAACTATGGGTAAGAAATAATTGTTTTTAGTGTTAAAGTGATTAAATGAAATCTAATTACTAAATTGAAAATTTAAAGGGGATTAACTATTAGTGTGAGATTCTCCTAGGAATAGGATTCATCTAATTCAGTTATGAATGGATTGGAACAATTCAACAATGCAAAGTCAAATTCGATTAAAAAAAAGGGCTGTTCTCATAGCATAATTAAATCAGGACTAATTATCATATTCTCATATGAAGGTTAGCTAGGTTGAATTAGAAAGGGATGCTTACTGATATTGAGTTATCATTAGGCACAAGAATTAACACCTTACTGATATTGCCAAAGTCCTCTCATATTTGGCAATCAGTAAGTCTAAATTTGATACCACAATTAATCCACATTCATAATAATGGAACAATTGACTCAACTAACTAAACAAAAATGTAATTAAATCCAACACAAATGCTAATGCTCTTGGTTTATCTCTAAACATCAAGGGGACCTAAAATCAACCTCTCAGCTGCAAATGCAAATGAGGTCCACATCAACACAAGTTAATTAGATGCATTAAACACATAATCACAGAGTGGAATCTAGAATTCATCATTGCATCTTGATTCATTTCTGAACAGGAAGGAAACCATAAATCAACGTCTCGATTGCCTTTAAAGTTAGGATTTCACAATGACAAAATAGATTCCATAGAAATCAGAAATCAAAATAGTATTAATATTAGAGAAGGAAATCAGAATAGTATTAATATTAGAGAAGGAAATCAGCATTGTTCAAACTCCATCCATAACATGTAATTAGACTACTACCCTATCCTAGGAGAGCTGGAATTTAGCTCCTCATAGATACAAAGATTAATACAAAACAGAAGAGGAAAGCAATGAAATCCATTTTGAAAACAGATAACAGAAATCTATCGACAAAAATCAACAATCAGCAATGCCTTCTCCTTCTTCCTCAGCTCTCTCTCTGGTCCAACCCTTGCTAATGGAGGCTCTCCTTTTTCTTCTCTAGGTTTCTCAACTTTTATATGATCCTTAATCACCCTTGGATGCAAATCAGAAGCTTCCATTCTACTGATTCAAGCCACCTGTCCTGGTCCCCCTGAAATTCTAGCAGGATGCTCACAGCTTTTTGACAGCAATGTAGTGGTCCCCCTTCTTTTTCCAGCAGGATGCAGCCTTGTAAAACCTGCTAGAAGGGCAAGAACAACAAGCATCAAAGTTCACAAATAAAAATTAAACAAGTAAGGGGTAAAACAGCTAGTGAAATTAGCTCAATTACCAAGTGCAGATTGGTGTCCTGCAGAAATGATAAATGCATGCATTCTATGCATAATTAACTAAATGTAGACAATATTTGGGGCTCGATACATATGAGATTAAGTGTAAATGAAGTGAAAACTTAATATGATCAGCTAGTTATCATTGAGCAATATTATTGACGGTGACGACCCCATTATCGTGTAATTTTTGTTTATCAGTCAAAGAGGAATCATCATCTGCTATAGCTGGAGAAGGCTGAAAAAGTCTTCGACATCAGCGATGGTCCTGGTACAAAATAAATCATTAATGCAATATTACAATAAACTAATGATAATTGATATATGTACACTAAAATTATCAACTCGAGTTATGTCTATCACTACCTGAACTGTGGCAGTCCTCTTATTAGAATGTGACAAGCAGGTGCTTTTGCTATCAGCATCGTAGCAACTGACACTAGTGTATATAGAACTAGTAATTAAATTATCATTAGTGAATGAAATTAAATGAGAAATATAAATTTAATATTAATAAATATATCACCTTGGGTAAGATGTCGCTCGCCAACGCTGGAATGTGGTGAAGCGTCTGGTAATCTCGGCAGTGACATAGAAACTGTCATCATAAAAAAATACTCAAAATACTTGCATGTATTTAAATTTATTGAATATAAAAGATAACCTAGTGTGAGATGCCGATCATCGTTGTGCGATGAGACGTCTCGACTATGTGCCCTGTAGATGGTGGAGCAACTGTCACAATAAAAATATAATTAGAATAATTACATATATAAGATATACTAAGTGCATAAGAAATAACCTGGAGTGATACGTGGAGACAGACCCACCAATGGATCATCTATTATGTGATTGTACGACTACGTGCCCTGTCGGCGGCGGAGCAACTATTTTCTAAGTCACGATGTTCATCTAGATTAAGGCATAATTAAGAACATGACCAAACTATATTCTTCAATTTCAAGTTAACAAAAATCAAGTACAATCAAATAGTATTCTTCAATTAACAAAAAGAGACTTACTTACGAAAGGCGGTGTCCGACGGAGGAGGACGATGGAGGAGCGATCGCGGATGAGGGTGGCAGAGGAACTATAGTGGACGAGTGCGGTGTTCGACTGATTGCAGCAGATGAGGGCGGCGAGGAGGGGTAACAGATGAGTGCAGCGTCCGACTGAGGGTAATGGACGTTGGAGGAGGGCACCATCCGACGAAGTAGCGGCCGAGGGCGGTGGCGGAGGGGCAGCTGACGAAGGCGGCATCCGACTGTGGCAGTGGAGGAGAGGCTGAGGAGGGCAGTGGACGAGGGCGGTGTCTGACTACGGAGGAGGGCAACGTCCAATTGTAGCAGTGGCAAAGGGCGGCAGAGGGCAATGTCCGGATGCGGAGGACCGGCAGCGGACGGGGTCGGTGTTCGACTGCGACAGTGAAGGAGGGCAGCGTCTGGCGGAGGAGCGGCCTGGAGGACAGCGGACGAGGCGCCGTTCGATGGAGAAATTGGATGAATGAGAGCAGCGGAGGAGGCCGAAGGTGGGGGGGGGGGGTCAAAGGAGTCGACAATGGGAGCAGGGTCACAGAGGAGGAGGCGTCAGGGTCGGAGGAGACGACGATGGTCGGGGTCGGAAGAGGAGGCCGAAGGCAGGAGGATCAGAGGAGGAGCCGACGGGGTTGGACAAGTCGAAGGTGAATTCGTTCGCACAGTAAATAGTAAAGAGGGAAGAAGTTAGGGATTTAAGGTGACTTTTTAGCGTAGCCAAGTACCGTGTTACACACTAAAGCGGTGCTACATCATAAATAAAAAGAATAGCCGCGATGCTATATTGGCGGTGGTGTGACTCCATCTCAACGTCATAGGAGTCCGACGCTAAGTAGATGCTATAGTGACGCTAAAGTCATATATATGCATATATTATAACTTTATATTCAAATAGATTTATATTTTAATTTTATATTATATTATTAGTTTATACTACATGTATATATGTATATATATATATATGTATATCTATAAAATGTATGTATGTATATATGTATGTATGTATGTAAAGTCTACGTAAACTATAAGTCTAGCTATATTCATATGTAGTTTACACACATACACGAACACATATTATAAGTATATGTATGTATATATAAATGTGTGTGTATAAGTGTACATGTGTATGTATATGTATATGTATTATAAGTCTATATATATATAAGTATATATGTGTATGTATATGTATATAAAACTATAAGTCTATATGTATATATGTGTATGTATATGTATATAAACTATAAGTCTATTTGTATAATCAAAGGAAGTGAGCTAAGGCAAAAATAGCGACGCCAATTGTCGTCGCCGTTGTGATGCAAAGTTGTCACCATTTGATATAGCATCGACGTAGTGTTGATAGCGCGTCAAAGTGATGTGACGCCAACTTAGTGTTAGCTCATTGCAACACGAAACTGACGAGGATGGGGCTCTACATTAGCGTCGATGTGGCAGCCGTCGCTAAAGAGACGCCACTCAACGCCGCTTTAGCGCCATAGAGAAATGTGATGCAATAACGACGCTAAGGCGACACAAGTGCTAAAAATCTTACTTAGTTCAACCACATAGTTTCATGATTAAGAATATAAAAATAATTTATATGTATTAAGATATGATATATATTTTGTATATATATATATATATAATATTGACATGTGTACATACACATATAGGTATGTGTATTATGTTCTACATATATATAAAGTATACATGTATGTATATATAAATGTGTGCATTCGTGTTTACACACATGAATACATCGATATTTAGGAATACATGTGTGTAAGTAACATATACATATGTAGATAATACTTAGGGTATGGGAATATTATATGTAACATATAGTATGAGAAGACATATGTAGGTAATAAATACAATGTAGCTAACATATAGTATACGAATATATAAGTGATCACTAGCTGATCACTATAGTTTTTTATTCCATTTTAGATGCATTTCACCCCTATCGAATCCCTAAATTGCCCAACTTTCGACCAATTATGTTTGAAATGCATGGATTGTGATAACTAGTTGATATTCTTCATTTTATACTTAATTCCATGTGCATAGAGATTCTGAAATGCTAAAATCCATAAATATTTCAATTCTATGCCAAGCTATAATTTTTAGGATAAGTTATTACTCTAATATGTCAAGTTATCATTATTTTGAGTGAACTGATTTTCATTGATCTTCTTGCCCTAAATCCATTATTATCATGAATGAATCATATTTTGATGATCATATCTCAACTTGTGTAAAATTATCAATCCATTTGAACAAGTTATCATTTTTCTAATGCCAAGTTATCGTTAAAGGGCAAAACTGTTATTTCGACATGCAAAACTATCAATTCTGCACAAAGGCCTTAGACATTCATTAATTATTGTCCTAAATCATTGCTGTTCAAATTTGATCACATTTGGATAACCACAACCAAAGTTATGACAAGTTATCATTTTTAAGACATTTAAGTTATCGTTGGCACCCAAGTTATCAATCCTATGAAATCTTATCCACATTTGATTTCTGACCTCATTCACTTGCCATCCTAATCCATTTGATGCCTTCAATGCTTTGAACCGCCCATATTTGGATATTTTCCATGAAATATGCAAAGTTATCATTCCGAGTTTTATATGTTATCATTTCTGATTTTTTGTTTTCATTTCTTGCACAACACCAAACCCCATCTGATATTTGAGCTGATAGATATTATTGTCTTAATCCTTATTTGTTTAAATACTATCCAAAGACTTTGATGCTTGCTGTTTCGGTCTTTGTAGCAAGGAAATCAAGGCTGCAAAACCTAAAAAAGGTGGGGGGACCACTGCACAGCTGTCCAAAAAGTTGCTGATTTCTGCTGAAATTTTAGGGATGGACACATGGCACTATTAGGGAATGAAAGAACATTCTAACCTCCATCCAAGGGTGATTAAGGGTCATATATAAGCTGGAAAACCTAGGGAGAAGAGGGAGAGCCTCCATTTGGAGGGCTGTTGGACCAGGAGCAAGGGGGAGGAGCTGAAGGAGAGGAGCTGAAGTGTTGCAATCCAGATTTCTGTCGACAGCCCTCAAGGATGATTTACTTCTGTTCTTCCTTCTATCTTGTATCTAAGTTTGTAACTATGAGGAGCTAAACTCCATGTCTCCTAGGATAGGGTAGCAGTCTAAGTTAATTATGGATGGATGCAGACAAGTCTGAATTCCTATATTGATATCAATCCTGATTTCTGATTTTCTATTTCATATGAACTTGATTTTGTCTTTGTAAGGTCCTGATCGTATCTACAACTGAAAAATTGTTATTTGACCTAATCTTGTTCAGAAATGAATCAAGAATTAATGCCAAGTGTTTAGGTTCTAATCCAATTGAGATTCTGATTTCCTGAATTCTGAAATATGTTTTTCCCCCAATCTAATTTCTGTTTTCATCATTGTTGAGCCCTGATTCAATTGATAACTGAGAGGTTATTTAAGGTTTCATTCTTGTTCAGAAATGAATCAAGAGGCAATGGTGTTTCCAAGTTTTTAATCTCTGAATTATTGCAAACTTCTCAATGCTGATTTCTGAATTTCAATTCTGATTTCAAATCTGATTTCCTAAATCTTTGGATTCTGATTTGCTGTTGTAAACCCTTGATCTCATCAAATCATTGAGAAGTGAATCCTAGGAATACTTTGTTGTTCAGAGATGAACCAAAGAGCAATGACAAATCTGAATTCCAATGAGTGATATGTGCTGAATTCCAATGTTTGCTAGTGCTGATTTCTGAATTTTTTAGTTGCTGCTTCCCTGAATTTAGGAAAAATCTGATTGTCATTGTTAAACCCTATTTTAACCTACCACTGAGAGGTGATATTATGGCCTTCCTTGAGATTCAGAGATGAACTAAGGAGCAATGACATTTGTTGAATTCCCATGTGTGATTAGGTGCTAATTTCTATCCAATTCATTAGAGAAAATGTGAATTTCATTTGAATTTGCAGCTGAGAGGCTGATTTAAAATCCTCTTGTAGTTTAGAGATAAACCAAGAAGCATTTGCACTAATATTGGATTGATTTCATCTCTGTTTAATTGTTTGAAGCATTTCCATCATTTTTAAAGTGCAATTACAAGTTATCATTTCAGATTTCACCAAATTACTGAAATTCAACAAAGAGACTAAAGTTTGAGCTTCATGTTGACTTGATTTCAGTTAGGATCTCTTCTAACTCAACTTAGATAATCAATCATATGAGAATATGATAATTAGTTCAGGGTTAAACCAGTTGTGAAAATAGAATTTATACAAGTTGAGTTAGATTTGAATTTTAATTGATAACTTGTTCCATTCCATCCATAATTAAGTTAGATGAACCTCAACTCCTAGGAGAACCTTCCTCATTGATAATTAAACCCTTTGAGCCTCTAGTTTAGCTTTTACCATTCAGTTTTGATAACTTTTCAAAAATCCCAAATCAGTTATCATTTTAGCCCATTTTAGAAATCGGTTTTAACTTTCTTTCAAATTCTTGGATTTTTAACTTTAGATAAGGCTAATCTAGATTGTTTAGAGAGTCTTGGACTTCAAATCACTGTGGATATGACATTTGGGTAATTACAATTGACCTGTATACTTGCAGTAGAGAGTGAGTTAGGGAGTTGAAACAAAAATTGAAAAAATTAACTTTTGACCAAAAAATCAGCAAGTTATCATTCAACCCCTAAACTTCACTATCATGTTTTTGTTACCATTTCTGGGGATTTGAAGCCAATTAGATTAACTTAGATAGTTTAGATTAGTTTTAGACTAGTTTTTAGTCCATTTAATAACCCAATTTCCAGTTTTTGCAAGTTATCATTCCCAATTTTCCACTTTTGTCTAGTTTTCCTTTCTTTCTTGAATTTGATACTTCTGAATTTCTTTATGCAGGACTTGGACCATCAAGAGGACTTATATCTATCTCAACCAGAACCTGAAAGGAGATTTAATAGAAGGAGGAGACTTCAAAGAGAAGAAGCAAAAAGGAGGATTTTTGAAGAAGAAGCAAACAATCCAGATTTAGAAGGGACTGTTAATCAAAACATGGCTGCACCAATGACACTCAATGATGGTTACTCACCTAGCAATGTCAGAAATCAACAAGGGAATGGAGTCCTAGGACCTACTGCCAACTTTGAAGTGAATCCAGCACTAATCACAATGATAGGGCAATATCAATTTGCTGGTTTGGGAAATGAAGATCCAACTTCACACTTGGATGATTTCAAGGAAAATTGCAGCATTGTTCACTTCAACAATACACCAATGGATACTGTCTACATGAGGCTATTGCCTTTCTCACTCAAAGACAAGGCCAAGATCTGGTATAAGACTCTCAAACTTGAAGAAGTGGCCACTTGGGAATCCATTGTGCAACTATTTTTGTCAAAATTTTTCCCTCCTTCTAAGACTAATAATTACAGGAATCAAATAGTGAGATTCTATCAATTGGACTAGGAGAACATTTGTGAGGCATGGCAAAGACTTCAGGGGCTATTGAGGGCATGTCCACACCATGATTTTGAGAAGTGACAACTTGTTAATTACTTCCATAAGGGGCTGAATTATCCATTCAAGTTTGCACTTGACACAGCTGCAGGAGGCATCTTTGCATCAAAGAATATTGATGAAGCTTATCAATTGATAGAGAATATTGTAAAGAATCGTCACTTTCTTACCCATGACAAGACAAGGAGACCTCTTGTCTAGGATTCAGTGAACAACCTATCCATTCAATTTGAAGAAATGCTGCACAAAGCCCTGGAGAAGCTGAACCTAACTCCTAATGTCAGCAAGGCTTCTACCCTTGATTTCAGGTGTGATGTGTGTGGTAATCAAGGGCATGCCACAGAAAGTTGCAATTTGATTATGCAGCAGGGTGAACAATTAATTGATTCAGTGAATGCTGTGGGGAACTTTGGAATCAAACCCCCTACTGAGTTCTATACTCCAGAGAATAGGAATCACCCATATCTATCATACAAGGCAAACCATTACCAAGCCCCACCCATGCAGAATCCTAATTGACAGCCCAAGATTTTGCCAAGAAACCAACCTCTTCCATATCAAAATCAACCTAATGCTCCAATCCAGAGACCTCCATATGAGCCACCTCAAAGTCAGGCTTCTCAATTCCAAACTGAAATGAAGGAGATGCTACAACAAATTTTGAAGAAGCAGGACAGCCAAGGAGAGGAGATATTGAAAATAAATTCTAGACTAGATGCTATGAGTGCAAATTAGAAGATGCTGGAAAATCAAATTGCTCAGCGGGCTAGCACCTCAGCTAGACCCCCCATATTCTTTCCTAGACAACCAGAGGTGAACCCCAAAGAACAAGCCCAAGCTATCCAACTCAGAAGTGGGAAGATTGTGGAGGAGCCAATGAAGAAGGTTGAAAATAATTCAGCCCAAACAAATCCCAATTCCAAGGAAAAGCCAAATCAAGAACCTGTGTTGGAAAATCAGAATCAACATCCTCAAAGTGAAGCCAAGACCAGAATTTTTGATAGAGTACCATTCCCATAAAGATTGATCAAGGCCCAATTGTCACAAGTTATTAGTAGGCCAAATTTTCAGAAAAATAATTTTGAAGAGGGGCAGCTGGATCAGATTGTACAACAAGTTTCTCCTATAATTCTCATTGAAGATACATTGCAAAGGTGCCTAATGTTTGATCATTTGAAGAAATTAGAGGACCCAGAAGCCAAAGCATATAAATCAGCTATGAATGCACTCCAATCAGTAGGGAATTCATTATTCCAAAATGGGGTGTTGAAGGTTTTCACTGCTGAACCCCATACCAATTCAACTCAGGACATTTCCTCCCAATTGGAGCTGAAACCTGTTTCTAATCCAGGGGATTCATATATCATACATGAGGATTCTAGAGATGAGAAGTTAGGAGATTTCTGGTACAATGGAGGAGGGAATCAAATTGAAAAACAAAGGTCACTCATTGGCAAATTAAGAGATTCATACTTGACTAGTGAAGCTGTCCACAAATTGAGATATCTACTTGATTACATCATTCTATTTAAACCTCCTTGATATCAAATGGGAAAATGTCTAGCCTAAGACATTAAAGTAGGGCACTTCTTGGGAGGTAATCCAAGTCATTTTACACTTAATGAAGGGAGGAATACGATCCATCCACAAATTGACAAGAAGGGAGTACCCCTACCCTTAATTTTCATTATTCTCACTGAAATCCTATTGATAACTGATACTATCTCTTCATTCATGCTGAAATCATCATATTAATATCTAAATCATCATGCATATCAGTTGTCCCAATCTACCTTAGCTGAATTTCAGTGAATTTTAGTGAATCCTATTGCCTTGTTGAATTATGCATCTAAAAATCTGATATTGAATACCCCACTGATCTCTCTTGTTTCTCTGCAGGATTAGATGCAATTCATGAAGTATGGAACACCTGAAGAGTAGGATTGAAATGCAAGACCCATTGGAGGGACCAAATGCAAATTCCATATATTTCATACCCTCCTAACCCTCTCCCTTGCCTTAACTTTCTAACACTGTGGACAGTATTGAGGCTAAGCTTGGGGGAGGAAACCTGGTGCTTTTCTAACCTTTACACCATGTTTTCAATCTATTTTAATATCCATATATCATTTTTCACCAAGTTATCATTGTTTTGACCAAGTTATCATTAGTTCCACCCAATTATAAGTAGTTATCACTAATCGAGTCCAATTCAAGTTTTACCTTTATTTTGACTCTAAAATGGGTTTAATGTACATATATTATTTTTCACCATATTATCATTGTTTTGACCAAGTTATCATTATTTCCACCTAGTTATCAGTAGTTATCACTAATCGAGTCCAATTCAAGTTTTGCCTTTATTTTGACTCTAAAATGGGTGAAATACATTATATGACAGATAGTACACTCCAATATCAAGTGGCCAACTTGGCCATTAGTCTTGTTGCTTTAATTGGCTATTCAATTCAGATGCATTTGAATAAATTTTCAGCTGAATTTTTTTCCTTTTTGTGGGTCACACTAGCTGATACTTATGGATTGAATTAGTAAATCAGATGTCTAGAAAGTAATCAAAGCTCTTGCTGCCATGTTAAATAGGAAAACTTGACTTTTGAATAAAGGGATCTAAACTATACTTGAATTTGAACTATTGCTCACTTCATGAACAAGATGGAAAAATGAGAAAAAGGAAAAGTAAAAAGTTGCATGCATGCATAGAAAAAAGGAAGAGAGCAAAACTTCCAAAGGAATATCTCTTCAATGCAAAAAGAAAAAAATTTAGGAGAGCAAAACTTCCAAAGGAACCTCTCCTAAAGAAAGCATGAATAAAAATCAGGTGCTAAACCTATTTATTTGCATTTCATGAATAAATGTCAGGTGTTAAACCTGTTTAAGCAATGAAAATATGTTCATAAAGTGATTTGTAGTTCAACCTTGTAGTAAAGTTGTCAATTCCTACAATTCAAACATGTTATTGCTAGTACTTCTTTCATGGCTTAAATTTTCTTTAGCCTCTGTGATTCCCTAGCTAGAAATTGAGTTTTTGGAAAGAATGAAGTGTTGGCAAAGTGAGAAACTCATTGAATTCAATTCAGCTGACCTTTGCTTCATTTGTGGACTTTTAATTCAAGTTGTCCTTAATTTCTGAATGTTTTTTCTTGAGGACAAGCAATAGGCTAAGCTTGGGGGAGTTTGATCACTAGCTGATCACTATAGGTTTTATCCCATTTTAGATGCATTTCACCCCTATCGAATCCTTAAATTGCCCAACTTTTGGCCAATTATGTTTGAAATGCATGGATTGTGATAACTAGTTGATATTCCTCATTTTATACTTAATTCCATGTGCATAAAGGTTCTGAAATGCTAAAATCCATAAATATTTCAATTCTATGCCAAGTTATCATTTTTAGGACAAGTTATCACTCTAATATGTCAAGTTATCATTATTTTGAGTGAACTAATTTTCAATGATCTTCTTGCTCTAAATCCATTATTATCATGAATGAATCATATTTGGATGATCATATCTCAACTTGTGTAAAATTATCAATCCATTTGAACAAGTTATCATTTTTCTAATGCCAAGTTATCGTTAAAGGGCAAAACTGTCATTTCGACATGCAAAACTATCAATTCTGCACAAAGGCCTTAGACATTCATTATATTATTGTCCTAAATCATTGCTGTTCAAATTTGATCACATTTGGATAACCACAACCAAAGTTATGACAAGTTATCATTTTTAAGACATTTAAGTTATCGTTGGCACCCAAGTTATCAATCCTATGAAATCTTATCCACATTTGATTTCTGACCTCATTCACTTGCCATCCTAATCCATTTGATGCCTTCAATGCTTTGAACCGCCCATATTTGGATATTTTCCATGAAATATGCAAAGTTATCATTCCGAGTTTTATATGTTATCATTTCTGATTTTTTGTTTTCATTTCTTGCACAACACCAAACCCCATCTGATATTTGAGCTGATAGATATTATTGTCTTAATCCTTATTTGTTTAAATACTATCCAAAGACTTTGATGCTTGCTGTTTCGGTCTTTGTAGCAAGGAAATCAAGGCTGCAAAACCTAAAAAAGGTGGGGGGACCACTGCACAGCTGTCCAAAAAGTTGCTGATTTCTGCTGAAATTTTAGGGATGGACACATGGCACTATTAGGGAATGAAAGAACATTCTAACCTCCATCCAAGGGTGATTAAGGGTCATATATAAGCTGGAAAACCTAGGGAGAAGAGGGAGAGCCTCCATTTGGAGGGCTGTTGGACCAGGAGCAAGGGGGAGGAGCTGAAGGAGAGGAGCTGAAGTGTTGCAATCCAGATTTCTGTCGACAGCCCTCAAGGATGATTTACTTCTGTTCTTCCTTCTATCTTGTATCTAAGTTTGTAACTATGAGGAGCTAAACTCCATGTCTCCTAGGATAGGGTAGCAGTCTAAGTTAATTATGGATGGATGCAGACAAGTCTGAATTCCTATATTGATATCAATCCTGATTTCTGATTTTCTATTTCATATGAACTTGATTTTGTCTTTGTAAGGTCCTGATCGTATCTACAACTGAAAAATTGTTATTTGACCTAATCTTGTTCAGAAATGAATCAAGAATTAATGCCAAGTGTTTAGGTTCTAATCCAATTGAGATTCTGATTTCCTGAATTCTGAAATATGTTTTTCCCCCAATCTGATTTCTGATTTCTGATTTCTGTTTTCATCATTGTTGAGCCCTGATTCAATTGATAACTGAGAGGTTATTTAAGGTTTCATTCTTGTTCAGAAATGAATCAAGAGGCAATGGTGTTTCCAAGTTTTTAATCCCTGAATTATTACAAACTTCTCAATGCTGATTTCTGAATTTCAATTCTGATTTCAAATCTGATTTCCTGAATCTTTGGATTCTGATTTGCTGTTGTAAACCCTTGATCTCATCAAATCATTGAGAAGTGAATCCTAGGGATGCTTTGTTGTTTAGAGATGAACCAAAGAGCAATGGCAAATCTGAATTCTAATGAGTGATATGTGCTGAATTCCAATGTTTGCTAGTGCTGATTTCTGAATTTTTTAGTTGTTGCTTCCCTAAATTTAGGAAAAATCTGATTGTCATTGTTAAATCCTATTTTAACCTACCACTGAGAAGTGGTCTTATGGACTTCCTTGAGATTCACAGTTGAACCAAGGAGCAATGACATTTGTTGAATTCCCATGTGTGATTAGGTGCTGATTTCTATCCAATTCATTAAAGAAAATGTGGATTTCATTTGAATTTCCAGCTGAGAGGCTGATTTAAAATCCTCTTGTAGTTTAGAGATAAACCAAGAAGCATTTGCACTAATATTGGATTGATTTCATCACTATTTAATCGATTGAAGCATTTCCATCATTTTCTAAGTGCAATTGCAAGTTATCATTTCAAATTTCACCAAATTACTGAAATTCAGCAAAGAGACTAAAGTTTGAGCTTCATGTTGACTTGATTTCAGTCAGGATCTCTTCTAACTCAACTTAGATAATCAATCATATGAGAATATGATAATTAGTTCAGGGTTAAACCAACTGTGAAAATAGAATTTATACAAGTTGGATTTGAATTTTAATTGATAACTTGTTCCATTCCATCCATAATTAAGTTAGATGAACCTCAACTCCTAGGAGAACCTTCCTCATTGATAACTAAACCCTTTGAGCCTCTAGTTTAGCTTTTACCATTCAGTTTTGATAACTTTTCAAAAATCCCAAATCAGTTATCATTTTAGCCCTTTTTAGAAATCGGTTTTAACTTTCATTCAAATTCTTAGATTTTTAACTTTAGATAAGGCTAATCTAGATTGTTTAGAGAGTCTTGGACTTCAAATCACTATGGATACGACATTTGGGTAACTACAATTGACCTGTATACTTGCAGTAGAGAGTGAGTTAGGGAGTTGAAACAAAAATTGAAAAAAATTGACTTTTGACCCAAAAATCAGCAAGTTATCATTCAACCCCTAAACTTCACTATCAATAAGTAGGTAACACATATAATATATTTAACATATAGTATAGGAATACATATGTAGGTAAAATATATATTTAGTTAGGAATATTTAATCTATTTATTCATTAAACTATAGTATAGGTGACATATATAGTTATACAAATGCATGGCGTCTACTTAGCGTCGACATAGCGTCGCAGAGTATGTGACGCTACTCTGTGCCGCTTAGTCGACGTCAAAATAGCACAAGATCTCGATGCCCATATCGACTCCATCATTAGCGTCGCCATCGTCATAGCGTCACACAGCTTGTGACACTAAGATAGCGTCGTCACTTGTCAATGCCAATATAGTGCTACAATCTATCGTGCATTTTAACATTTTTGCGCACGATAATAGCGCCAAAGTAGCATCTCTAGGGCGCCGCATTTAGCATCGATATCTTGTAATGACAATGAGACGCTAAGCGGATGCTATTTTGACGCAGTTAGTGTTGCATTTTCATGACGCAATGTCGATGCTATAGTGGCGTTATTTGTGCTGATGTAGCATCACCTTATTTTACGACGCTAATGGTCATCGCTATTCAGTAGTTTTCTTGTAGTGGCATTTTCTTCGATTCTCCACCAAAGTCTTCCACTGCTTGAAGACCTTGAAGGACTCACTCTTGTGCTTCATCAAGAATACTCAAGTCATCTTCGAGTAGTCATCAATCACGGATAGAAAGTAATGATGGAACACAAGAGGGACCCCAACAATCAGTATAGATGTAGTCAAGTGTCACCTTCGTCCTTTGCACTGCTTTGCCAAATTTAGATTTTCGTTATTTGCCAAATACATAGTGCTTGCAGTTTGCTGAGAATATTCATGCTGTTCTGACTCATATGCCTAAGTTTGTCACAACTTGGACTTTTTTACTCTGATGAACTAGCCACTGTAGCAGCGTCAAAGACTGTCTTGCCTTGTAGTATATATAACAACTTCTGTTTGACTACCTTCAAAATTGTAGCATTACCCTTCATGACTGTGAGGTTGCCTCCAGACACCCTTTAGAATCACAAGACTCCAAGTGACATCAAATCCTTCCTCAGTTGCGAAGCATGACAAACATTTGTAAGCATCATCAAAAAATTGTGATGAGTCTTGATCTGCAAAGAATCAATTCAAACTATCTTACATGACGCGTTGTTACACATGATGACATTTCCACCATTAGTCTTTTGGTAAGATGAGAATCATTCTTTATTCGGAGTCATATGGTAGAAACACCTCGAATAAAAAATCCAATCATCCTCTAGACATCATTGGTCAGTAGAAGCTTGTGCCACCGGAACAACGTAGGCCTTTTTCTTCTTCGGACAATCTTTCTTCCAATGTCTCGATTCTTTGTAGTAATTACATATGTCTTTGGCAGTCATCTTCTTCTTCTTTGGCTTGAATTTGTTCGAATTCGAGAACTGTCCCTTCTCCATGGTCAATATCAATCTCACGGTCTGAGTCTCTACGTAATTTTCAGATGTCTTATGCTGAAGTTCATGAGTAAGGAGACTCGATCTTACTTCTTCTAGAGTTGTAGTTTTCTTCTCGATAATCATAAATTGAATAAAATTTTCATATGATGGAGGAAGCGAAACTAACATAAGTAGGACAACATCCTCATCCTCAATTTTTACATCAATATTTCTCAGTTCCATCAACAAACAATTCAACTGATTAAGATGTTCTTTTAGAGGGATATATTTTTGCGTGCGTAGGGTGAACAAATATTGCTTCAACAACAACTTGTTAGTGAGAGTGTTCATCATATACAAACTCTAGAGTCTCAACCATAGACCAACCATTATTTATTCATCTATGATATCGTTTATCACCTCATTCGCTAGGCACTTGTGTCGCCAAATTAGCAAGGTAGATCTTTTTTTTTTGCCCTTCGAGTTTTTCTCCTTTGATTTGTCTTTCACCACATTGCGTCCAGACTACTTGTTGCTTTGAAAGTGCGGCATCTTGATCAGCCACAACCCAAAACTATTTTTGCTCGTGAACTTCTTCACTTTCATGTTGTGTGATGTCATCTCTTTGCTTGATCGAGAATCACTGACGAACTCTAAGGCTCTAATACCAGTTTGTTATGAAAAAAGAGAGAGATAGCACAAACACAAAAGAACACGTGATATTTATGAGATTCACCCTAAACTAGACTACGTGCTCAAGTGGAGGCTCTCTTCGTTATGGAATATTGATGATTACAAGGATATAAAATAACTCAATCATCATGAAATTTATATAGGGAACTCTAATACAAAATAGAAAATAGAAACTCTAAAACCGTTTGAGTTTCAGAGGGTCCGCCCCCTAGACCCCCTTAAGGGACGGGCGGATTAGCTGCCCCCACTATTTTAACGCCTGACTAACATAGGATTCAACTAGGATTACAATTACATTTAGATTCTAAGGCAATATCAACAATTTTCAAGATCAGTTCACATGAATCTGGCGTACATTAAGGTAGAAATTAATTATGACATGCAACACACAAGTTACATGAGCCAAAATTAATGGACATATGAAATTCATAGATATCTCACATCATGCATAAGATGTTCAGAGTTATGTGATAAGAAAAAGGAACCTAACATGAATCTGGCGTACGTTAAGTTAGAAATTAATTATGACATGCAACACACAAGTTACATAAGCCAAAATTAATGGACATATGATATTCATAGATATCTCACATCATGCATAAGATGTTCAGAGTTATGTGATAAGAAAAAGGAACCTAACTTGTAATACCCTTAAATAAAATAAAAGATCAAATTTATCTCAAAAGGAAAAACATATAAGAGCAAAATTTATTTTTTATGAAGGACTAAAATTGCACTAAAACGTTCTCAAAAGAGAAATTATTAGAGACATTTTGATCATCCAGGAAGAGACATACAAATATGTCAAAACCCCACTAAACCTTCTCTTCCTCCCTCATTTTCCCCCATTTTCTTCTTCCCAACTAGCAGCCATTTCCCCTCCAAATCCTTTCATCATTGTTGCTTAGGAGTCCTTGATCATAGTGCCTTAGAAACTCAAGGAGGAGAAGAGAGCAAAACAAAAGAGGAAATAGAGCTTCAACCATTGGAGAAGAGCTTAATAGAAGAAGAAGAAGAAGAAGAAGAAGAAGAAGAAGAAGAAGAAGAAGAAGAAGAAGAAATATTGGATTAGAAGGGCTTTTGGACAAAATATCCTAGTTTTGTAGTGGGCGAATCCATTTCATTCCAATTAATTTTTGAAATGAGAGTTTGAATCTTCATAATGGTTTTATTGTTATGAGATTATGGATTTATAATGATGGCTTTGCCCTAATTTTTAATAAGCATTTATCCTCTTAATGTTAGTTGTCGTATGATGAAAATTATGTGTCCAAAGATTAAAAACATGTTCTTCCTTACTTAGTCCAAAAATTGTGTGCCCTATTCAAATGAGTTTTTGAACAGGTTCTTATTGTCCAAAAATTATGTATAATATATCGTTGGAAAGGACTTGAAGTATAGTTTCTAAAGGGTTTGATTTTATCCTAATTGTTGTGTATAGAATGTTATGAGTCAAATAGTGAGTCATTGTCAAGCTGTGTTAGGCAGCAGCGAGATTAACTTGTAAAATACATCAAAATTTCATTTTATTTAATCTAAACATGAAATTTCTGAAGTGGGTAGATGATCGAGTCATCTTTCTACAGGCTTGGATGCATCTCAAAAGAATATGCATATAGGACGCTATTGAAGTTTTAATGTTCAGCTGTCAAATTGTCTAATGTGTGTCAGTTATGGTTACTGTAAGAATTTATGAGGTTAAACGGTAAAAGCATGAAATCTGATGATTTTATATGTTATTTCCCTACGTATCTACTTCCAAATAAAATTGCAGTCACTTACTTTGACGATTCGTAGAATGAGTTATGAATCACTTAATTTTAATTCCATATAAAGTATCGAAACTATCCACTACTAAAAAACCTAAATATGTGAAAGGGTGAACCCAAATGTCATCTTACTCTAAACAATTCTTAGAATGAGAGCATAGTTATTTCCTTTGCCTAGGTAATTTCTTTTATTTATTGTGATACAATTTCTCAATCATTGCTATCGCTGATTTGCCATGGATTCATGTATGAAATGCTAGAGCTCCTATGAGGGTTTAAAAGTAGAATGATTATATGGAATGTGAGCTTATTTTTCTCAATCTCTTCACGCTCATGAACCCTTGTTATGTGGAAAATGTATGATTAAGTGTCGTATGGTCCTTGTAATGGTTGGGTAATAGAGATAAATTGTAGAATAATAGTTATTGTGAGTTTCAGCACGGACTAGTCTGGCGATTAGTCAAGGATTTTCGACCATCCAAGATAGATAATGGGCTTTTACTTTCGGAATGATCGATCGAGTAATGGAGAGGTGGACCGATCTTTAGGCAACATAATAGCTTGTGGTCTCGATATTTTTTGGTCGAGGTTTCGGTTAGCCAATTAGAAGCCACACTTCGATCGATCACTCTCGACATTTTTTTGATTCGACTATTGGATTTGTCCTTAGGTCAAATTTTTCTCTCAATCGATCCAACAACTGGATGCGACTAGCTAGTCAATCAATCATAGTTAAAAATCATGTTTATGAATTTTGACTCAACGAATCCATTATCAATTATTAACTATTTTATGTTATGTGATGCTATGCTATGCCACATTACGATATGGATTATTGATATTATTCCTCATGTTATTGATCGATGCACTTAGAATCTCAATTTGCATGTCAAGTCGTATGGTTAAAATGAACATTGTATTGAATTGAATTCATTGTGATTTAAACTTGACCCTCGGTGGATCAAATTTTATTATTATTATTATTATTATTATTATTATTGGACTCGGATGCGGATGATCGGATTGACATGCCTTCGGGGTGTCAATTGGGTGTGAGTTTGAACCAAGCTTAATTTGTCAGTCATTATGACGACGAGGATAACCAAGTACAACAATACATCAAATGGCTCACTAATATTGGTTGTTAATGTTTATTAACTATAAAATCAATAAAAGATCACTTGAATCATGAAATGACCAAAAAATATTATTGTTATCATTTATGGGCATTAAATTATTAATGCAATCGTTTATCGACTAACCATTAATTGATATGAGTATTGGGCATTTATCATGGACAATGAAAACGAATGAAATTGAATTTTTCATCGATATTTTATCGGCATGATGATTATGTTTTTATATCATGCTTTATCCTCTTACCGTAAGTTATCATTTTTATTTATGTCCCTTACATACAAATAGCGGGAGGTGGACCTCCCTTGTCCGAAATTGTCCAGGCATGTAAAATTAATATAGGTTGGTGGCGAGCTCGTGATGGCATGTTGCACATAACGGTGGTTCTCTAATTGGGTCTTTTATGTTATCGTCAAGTATGTCCATGTCTTCGCCGATGGACTTTTAATTTTTAACTCATGTTGTTATTATGTGTCTCTTGCCTTCATTTGTGAGGGACATTATGGATCATGTTGTTACTATGAACTTTGAGTCGCACTTTATTATTGTTGGATCTCCCGTTGTAGTTTTCTGGTGTGATATTACACTTCCTGCTATGTGACTTTTGAATTATAACAATTTGATATTATGGTGATGGACTTTTAATTATATTATGTCATGTTAAACTTTATCGATTCTCTTATTAATTGTACGCTTCCACGATATTTCTTTATGTTAATGAGCCTTCATCAATGATGTATGCTTCCACGATATTTCTTTATGTTAATGAGCCTTCATCGATGTTTCCAACATGCTTTCCACTGTGATCTTTCTAAATTGCTAAACAAATTATCCGCTCGGAATTCGCTCACTGACACATATCATTGTCTCGAGTTGCGAGGGCGTTACGTAACTACTTGAGGCAATAGTATTTGGAACCCAACTAGGTAATACTAACTTCATCACGAAAGTTGATAAGAAACATTGTGATGCGAGACAAATAAAAAACAAGTGAAATTACATAAACAAGTACGAACTAATTACATACAAAATGCTTCGTGACAATTATTATTAAGATCTAAAATAAAAATTAAGATCAGTGATCATCTTTCTTTATGCCTCTACTTTCAGGTCTCCTTTTTCTTCTTTAACGGTGGAGTCGCTGGTTTGGGAGGTGAGAAACACGTCACTGAGCACAGTATTGCTGAGACGCCAGGCGGCCCTCAGCATCTTGAAAGCCTAATCAATACGACAATCATATGTTACAAACAAAGATAACATGATGTGTATATATATATATACGTTGTTGGAACTTGGAAAAGTAATATTGTGGTGAGAAATTTAAGAACCTCGTCCTCGCCGAGCTGGACAACCCTCTCCTCCAGAGCACCCACGTCCATGACGCCTCCCTTGAAAAGAAACTTGAAGGTGGAGATCCCTGATATGGGTGCCACACTCAGGTCGTCCATGATGACAAAATTCACGAGCCCTTGCACGTAACCGTAACGCTCTGCTGGTACCCGAATGTAATCCTCCGAGGAGATAAACCGTGACATAGACGGCCGGCAACATTGCGGACATTTGGCACCAGGAAAATTAGAATAGTAGGCGGAGGAACACAAGTTGCAACGGTAACGTATTTTAAAGTGGGGACAGAAGGAAGAAACGAGGACGTTGTCATAGGGGGAGAAAGGTCTCCGCGTAGCTTCACTGTTGAGGAGGGAGGACTTGATTTCGCTCTGTAAGAAATATGTACCGTTCAGGAGCTCCAAACTCTCGTAGATGTTGACGAAGGATCCAGCAACCGCTTTCTCCTCCCCCTCCCCAGTCCCATCCTTCTCCTTCTTCATCAGGAGCTTGATTATGGAGCCGATTGGCATCTCCATGAGACTAAAGAGGAAGTCTTCGACTCTGTTGGTAGTCTCAGCATAGACGACCTTATTGGTGGCCTTGTTCACCATAAGCTTCAACTGGTACTCCTGGTTGTCCATCTCTCATTTGCTGTGTCTCCCAATGACTCCTGCATAAAAATGCAGGTGTGAAGAGATATATATATCTAATATCTCGCAAGATTATGTCAAAATCTCGCGCATGATCGTGTCAGCCATTCAATTTGATTTGAATGTGAAGAAAAGGGTACTTTACATTTCCATTTTATCATATATATATGTAAAAGGACCAATATAAATATGTTTTTCATGAACAATTAGTTGATCAACCTAACTACTATGGTTTTGGAGTGCCCATGTGTGTGTCTATTATATATATATATATGTAAAAGATAATCAATTAATAAAGCTGAAATATTCTTCATTAGTTTCAAGAGAATGGAAAAATATTCCATTAACTTTTAATGTTAAAAGACTTCACCTTTTCAGCAGTTAAAAAAAAATACTTCATCCGGGTGAAGTAAAAGATTTAATGAAAAAAAAAATGATAATTATGGCAGTAATTCATGATATTTGATCTGGCCAGTGTAAAAAAAAGTAAGAGTGATTTATAGTAAGTAAATTAACATATTACCAATAGCATTAAATAATAAATAAAAAAAATGATTATCCGCTTTCATGGTCGGTCCGAATAACATTGCTACGTACCGCTTTGTAGTCTAGAAAAACTAATTAAGGATGCTTTTGCTGCTTTTTATGTCATTAATTACTTTTTTCTAGGATTGTTATCTCCGTTATAATGCTACCTTTGTTGCTTTTTAAGCAGCATTTACCTCTTTGCGAGATAATTGTCTCCGTTGAATTGTTAGCTTTGCTTTGCAGCACTTCTTTTAGGTCCCACTTTATAGAGTTAAAAAAAAGCTAACGATGCCTTTTTTATTTACTTCACTAATTACCTCTTTACAGGATTATTATCTCCAATATTGTACCGATTTAATTGGCGTCGTGCATGAGAGTAATTAGTCGTATGGGAAAGCAAAATTTGCACAAAAACATTAACTCAGGGACGGATCGAAACAAAACTACTATTAAATAATATAAAATTATCAAAATAATTAATAAAAATAATCATCTAATAACTATTTTAAAATTTTAAAAATATTAGTAACTAGAAATTAGTTCATTTAATAGCTTGGAATTTATTTCACGGGAGCTTAGTAGTTAATTATTGATGGTCACATTATGGCCCGTTTGAAAATATTTTTAATATTCTAGAATAAATGTCGTGTAATCCATCTTAAATCTCTATCTTTTTATTCCACCGAGAGCATCATGTTCTTTGTGAGACAAAAAAAAAAAACACAAAACCCAACATTTTTTAGAATGATTAGATGTGACGCCTATAAACTAATTCATGAATATTTGAATAAATTCTTCAACGCGCCTTTTGGTTCCGAATATGTCCATGGGAATATGTTGTATTCGAGCGATTAAATTTTATTCGGTAAAACGTTTATCACTGCTCTATTCGGCAGTGCTGTTAGGTTGGTTCTTTTATGGAATAAGACGATGTCAAATGATATTTTTTTATCTCTAGCCGTATCGATTTACTACGTATGCTACTTTCATCCAACCAGAATATGAACAGTAAAATTTCGTACCTACTCTTGGTATCAAAGGCAAATATCATGTATTCGATCATTTTCATCAACATGAAAAGCAACGCCCCGACAGGATTAAACACGTCTCGAATGAAGTGCAACTACAGTCGGTATTTAATCTTATTCTATACATCATTTGGCAAAAAATGATCAATTACACTTTTATTACAACACATATATATTCATGAATCAAAGGGCGTCATAATGAATTTGAACAATGAGAACTGTGCATCGTGTAACATTCCAGCAGGTTTGAAATGCATGATCGAGCTCAAGAGTTTGCCACTAGCCACCTCCCCCTTTTTACCCGGTGGTGGCCACTTTAAGCCAATGTTTTAAAAATCGAATCGGACCGACCGGTTCAATTGGTTCAACTACGAATCGGCCGGTGATCCGGTCCGGTCAAGGTACAAAATCAATTTTGATGTTGAACCGGGAAAAATCGGTTGAACCGGTCGGTTGGATCGGGCCGGTTGAACCGGTTTAATTTAAATTTTGAAAAAAAGAATTAAAATAATGATAAAAATAGGAAAGTTAATAAGGAAAAAAGAAATAAATAAAAGAAATGTAAGGAATGAATGAATATGACAGGTATAACATTAAATAAGAATGAAAATAAAAAAAAGGTAAGTATTTGAAATTGCTTAGCATTAAAATAGAAAATTATTAAAAGACATAAATAAGAAAATAAAAAAGGAAAGTATTAAAAAAAAGAAATAAGAATAATTTAAGACAAACTTTATTAATATAGCATTTATATAATTAAATAATAATCTATTTATATTTAAATGTTAATTATTCTTATCTATCACTATTAAAACTTTTAACAAATTAAAATTATGTTATATTAATTTTTAATATTATTAATAGGTTATTAGTACAATATTAATTACTACATCATATAACTTATATTATATCTCTATAATTATTATAAATAATATTATTTTAATAAAATTTGATTCAATCCGATCGAATTCGGTCGGATCGATCCAACCGTCGGTCCGGTTCTGAAAACATTGCTTTTAAGTTGAGAGAAACAGAAGGAGCTACTGCAGAAGAATAAAAAAGTAAAGAAAAGGGAAAATTGGGAAGCTTTACGTGCTGTGCGTCGGGAAGAAAGAAAGGAAAAGAGAAGAGAAAAGAGGGGAGAGAGAGTGTCTTGCGTGTGGTGGTTGTCGGCCGGAGAGGAAAGAGGAAGTGGAGTCAGATCGTCCCTGTTCCTGCCAAAGTCGATGTCACTTTGGCTGCCTGCTGCTGACTCCGATCCCCCTTAGATGCATCATATGTGTATTAAAAATTTAGGTGTACTAAAACATTGTGTATTAAAATTTCAGTGCATCAGATTTCACTTAAATAAGTAAATATATTGACTTGTTAGCTTTGCTTGCGATGCGTACGTACCACTTTATATATTAGAAAAGCTAGCAACACCCACCCTTTGCTGCTTTTTATGTCATCGATTACTTCTTTGCTTGATCTTTATCTCCGCTCTTCTTAGTCTAAAAAGGCTAATCACCGAAAAATAGATATACGAATCACCGAAAAAAAAAAGACTAAAAAAAAGCTAAACTAACGATGCCTTTTTCAATTACTTCATTAATTACATCTTCACAGGATTATTATCTCCATTGTACCAACTTCACGTCGTGCACGAATAAGAATAATTAGTCGTATGGGAAGGCAAAATTTGTAAAAACATTAAGAATCTGTTTGACAATTATGTAAAGGAGGGGTGAGAAATGATGGTGTGAGAGACCGGGTGGTGGAGTGAGGTGTGTTATTAGAAACTTCATATTTAAATAATAAGTTGTAACAATGATATTGTGAGAAATGAAAATTGCATTTATTAAAAAAATATTTTTATTTTTTATTATATTTTTCACAATTTAGCATTCGTATAATATAATTAATGGATAAAGTAAATAAGTTAATTTAACAATTCAAATGTTATCCAAACAACAAATAAATTATGGCTTCAAATATTCTAATTAAATGATTTGACTACCAATTAAATTGTTTAACAAGTATATGTCACATTCAGCATGCTAGCTCGCATATATTGAATGTGCTTGTAGTCGTGAGTCACATGTTTGATTGTCGAGACATTGTTTTCCTTAGGCGTCATACATTGGTTGTCCCTTTCTATAGCAAAACTGAGACCCTAAGTTGCATATAAAGACTCAATCCCCCATTTTTTAGCAGTCAATGGGAAGTTAATTTCTTAACAAAGAGAAAACAAATTAGTAACCAAAAGACAGCTAGACCAACTACGTTGCAACAAATTAAAAGCAGACATTAATGATAAATACGCATCCTCTAGCTCCAGCATCCCATTAGTCTCCATGATCATCTATAATCATGCTACGGATTTGGGCACCGCGAACGAGAATTTGCTTCCCAGGAACACGTCGCTGAGTACAGTGTTAGAACGCTGGGAAGCTCTCACCACTTCCACACCCTAATTAATCATCCACCCCACACGCACGCACACAACGAATTAAGAAGAATATGATTAAGCAATTTAGCTATATAATTCAGAACAGCCACGAAAAGAATAAGAAAATGAAAAAACAGTATGCAGCCATAAGAACTAAGAACACATGTACGTTGTATCACCCTCTTAATGATATTGTTCGCTGAGCTCGGTCTATACGAATTTAAAATACGACTTCAAAAGTAAAAGAGGATGATACTAATAAGTCTATTAAGTATTTTGTTCATTTGAAATTATGTTTTACCCGGAGTCTTACAGTTAGAGCTTGTTAGAGCTTGTTAAGAAGCTGCAATAATTAATGTTTTGCTTTTCGTATCTATAAAACCAAACAAGTCTCGACGTTGACGCGGATATACAGCGAGAAGAGGAGGGTTCAGATTTCAAGCATGGCTGGCACTTCTACTACCCAACTTACGTTGAAGCTTAGGGTTGACAAGACCGCCAACAAGGTCGTGTTCGGAGAAGCCGGCAAACACTACAAGAAAAATGTCTGTTACAGACGGTCCAAATAGTCAGTAAAATGATCAGATCCGTCGAAAATAACATTTTCTGACGGTTCTTTCGACGGATAATGTCCGTACGAAAAAGGGTGATCACAAACAATTTGCGACGATTTTTTTCCGAACCGTCGGTATTACAGACGGTCTAGCTGGCGGGCGCGGCCTTCGAACGATGAGTATCGACGGCACGAACCGTCAATAATATCGACGGTTAGGACCGCCGCTATATATCGACGATCAAAACCGTCGATAGTATCGACGATTCATGCCGTCGACATTTATCGGCGGTTTAACCCATCGATACTATCGACGGTTCGTGCCGTCGATATCTATCGGCGGCTTGAACCGTCGATACTATCGACGGTTTTGACCGTCGATATATATCGGCGGCTTCAACCGTCGCTATTATCGACGGTTTAAACCGTCGAGAAACTTGGTTCGACGATTTCACCCGTCGACTCCACAATTAATTTTCGACTGCTACGACCGTCGATAATGCTGCACGGACGGTTATAACCGTCGGTAAGTATCGAAAAAATCCGTTGTCGACATTGCAAAATTTCAGCTGTTTCCGATGGTCAGGACTATTTCCGACGGTCAGGACCGTCGAAAACAAAAAAAATTAAAAAAAATTCTGAATTTTAAATGTCCGAACAGATAATTCATACCATTTCCAACATCACAGATAATTCACGTCACAGATCATTTCCAAACATGAAATAAATGAAACATCACATAATCCAACATAATGTAGCTATCACATAATTCAAAATCCAACATAATTCAAAGTCATTCCAAACAAATTGAAGTCTTGGTGAAGCCATTCCAAACGTCATGATGAAGATAGGAAGAGCTGAAGTTATGAGCCATTCCAAACGTCACAAAACAACTCGAACATGACTGCACAATAGAGATTTCAGAAAGTTATAACATATGAAAATGCAATACACATATGAAAATGCAATACACATGAAAATGCAATACACATATGAAAATGCAATACACATAAAGTTGTAACTTCATGAAGATTCAAAAGAGTCACTGTTGGCGTTTATTCAATTAAGATTTATTTGTTAGTAGTACATGTAATACATATTATTGGACTGATGGGATACACATAAAAAAAGGAAATAAAACACAAAAAGTACATACTGTTCAATGCAACTTTTAGGGGATGTGAATTGTTGGAAAGCTCATGTTTCAAACTAATTAAGGTGAGTAAATGTAACTACTGAATCTGATATTTTGTTTCTATGGCATATCACCAGCAGATCCATAATTCAAAAAAAAAAGTATAATGAATCTACCTAGACGTCGTCGTCGTTCAATTCGCCACGCATGAAGGCACGCATCATTTTCTTCATTTCAGTAATGTTATGACGTTCACGTTCTTCGAATTCCTTTCTGACATCTTTTCTAATCGTCTTGGTCACCTGATCCATAATTTCTTGCATACCAAAAGGAGATGAACTTGAAGTAGTTCGTCGATCATATCCAATATCTATGTCACAGAAGATCCGAGGCCGTAAATGCGATCCTTCTTCACGCCGACGTGGTCCGTCCAAAGTTGTCTTGGGGTCAACAGTGTGGTCCCCTCTTGCGTGGCTTGCGTAATATGATCAACTTCTTTTATTTTATAAGACTCCTGAAATATAAAGAAAATACAAAGAACCGACAAAAATAATTAACTATAAACGACGAGGAGACATGTGAAACAAAAATAATTGGAAACGATGACAAATGTGTGATCTTGGCATATCAGAGATAAGATTACTGAATTTAATGCAAGAGTTAGACATGTGAGCCAACTAATCAATAGGTCAAGGAAAGACTTTAAAAACATAACAGCTAGAGGTTAATGATTTTGACCAACCCACTCCACCCATGACCCAACCATCAAAGAAAGGGGGAGAGGCTCATACTCGTGAAACTGGATACAAAAATATAAAGTAGCCTTCAAATAAATCATATCTTGTGATATCTAGAAAGTCCCCCAAAAAATTAGTTTTAACAATTGTCTTTAGTATTGGCTAATGACTACCATAAGTTTTCTAGACCTAAAATTTAAAACCTTTTACTCTACACAAACCTGATAGACAGAGAAACTGAGCACAAGGACAAGCTACAGAGAAGCAAAAAAAAAAAAAGGATGAGGGGCATGTGAGTGCAACTCTTCTATCTATCCTAATACCAGAGCGCTGAAATCATTCTTCTGAAATTACTTGGGTTCAAAAGTTTACCTGGTTGGGACATTGAACTTTAAGATTCAAACATCAAGCCACAAAAAGATTTACAAGTTACAACTAAGTAATTTTGAGCACATATATCAATTAGCTTAAGATAGATCTTATAAACGATGAGTAGGTGATCGACTTCAAAGTTTTATTAATTAACTAATAACTTGCAATTTAGAAGAAAATAAAGGCAAAAAAATTTACATACATATGTCTCCCGGGCATAATCCGAAACCCATTCTTTGTTCTTCTTCTGATGAGTTCGGAGAAAAATTTCGTCCTGAGTAGGTGGTCTACCCGTCTCTTTCTCCTACAATGAGATAATATTTTAAAATTTGTAACTTAAAGTATAATATTTTTCTCGACACTATATTAAAAGACCTTACCATTTTCTTAGCAATCGTGCTCGTGGATACACATCCGCCCGAATGCAAGCACGCTCCTTGGTCGGACTCTCGACTGGTTTTTGCTTTCTCGCATTTCAATTTGTACTCCTCGGTGGACCACTTTCCTAGCAAATCGATCCAAACGGCCTCGAGCTTCCGAAAGCATCGTGGACAATCTCTTCGAGCACCGAGAATTAATCTTCCAAATTTTTTCCGTATTCTCGGGCTCCCACCACACATCAGCCTGCATGTGTTTAAAAATAATTAATGTAATAAGAAGATAAATTTTAATGACTATGTTGGCTTCTAAGGATACCTGAAATTCATTAAATAACATCTGTTTCGTGGCATAAGGAACTTCCCTCCATGTAAGCCACACTTCAGTATACCTATGTCGCAACACTTTAGTAACTGTCGCAGCCGCGGGTTTCGACGGTACAAATCTGGAAGGACACAAAATTATAAAATGTCATGGTTGAATCACAAAATGAATAAAGAATAGAAATACATAAAGTAACACTTACCCTAAATTCCCATCTGGCTGCACATATGCTTTGTAAACACGATTTGACGAAGCCTGGTCTGAGCCTTCCACGGAACAATGAGCTCTGACGGGTTCTTGTTGCAATTGTGTCTCCAAATCGGCAATATGAGCGTGAGAGGAAGGACCCGGCGGAGGAGAAGAACGTTCTATTATGCGAATGCCCGTGGCTGATCTAGGAGCCGACGGAGGAGAAGAACGCTCTGTTATGCGAATTCCCGTGACTGATCTAGGAGTCGACAGAGTACTGAGAGCTCTAGGGACGACCGACTCCTTTCCTTTATTTTTATTTTTATCAAATCGATACATTTGCATAATACAAAATTTATTTCAAGTCAAATTCACAATTGATAAAAAATTCAAATGTCATAACGTCTCGACCTGACTATGTTCGGCTACGTCTTGTGTTGCATCTTGAGGAACGGAATTGTATGTATAATTGGAGAACCAATTCCTAATATCCAGAGGCGCTTATAAAAAATAAACAAATTAAGTAATAAGCTTATGCGTAAAATTCTTTTGATTATTATTTCAAACACTCACGAGATGGTAGCGAATATAAGAATGCATCGTCCTCGTCAGGCATCCTCAGATCCGATTGTTTGTCCACATGCATCGCTAACACATCAAACAAACTATTGCGAGATGATAATTTGAATAAACCATTATCATACAACATGAAAATGAATCGTAAATGAACAATCCATAAGATGACAGCAGTCTTAATAAAAGATCCTAGACGTAAGATAAAAATACAACATGATCGTGATATTAAGTAATAATACTATTACTCATCATTTGAGTTACCACATGACTGATACCCATCATCATCAGAAGTCGACGTAGTTTCAAATTTGACTTCGTCCGAGCCATTTTCATCATTTTGTATGTCGACATTTTCGAAGTCTTCAAATACGTGTTCCGAATCCTATAGATCGTCGACTAATTCAATGTCGACAATAGGGGCCACAGAAGTATTCGAGTCATCTTGATAGGCACATTGCAATGCACCATCAACTTCTATCCTGCTTCTTGCCTTCGTCTTTATTACAACACACCATTGTGCTTTGTCCCTAGTCTTCTCCGGATATGGCACATAATATACTTGTCTTGTAGAAGACGGAATAATGAAAGGATCAAAATGATCATAACGCCGATTTGACGTATTTCAACTATTTTCAAATCTTTGTGAACTCGCATCCCTATCCTTTCCTTTGGATCAAACCAATTACACTCAAATAATGTAACTTTATTACCTCCAGTGTATTACAGCTGAATAATGACTTTGAGAACACCGTAGTAGTCACGCTCATTTTCTCCGTCCGTGGATCCCACGACACATACTCCACTGTTCACGGTTTTCTTCCCGATCGACCAAATTTCAGTGTGAAACTTATAACCATTCACAAAATACACCGGCCAACTTTTCACCTCTCGAGCCGGTTCCCATGCCAAATTCTGGAGACCAGACGCACTGTCGGTACTGAGAACCTAATATGAAAATGAATGATTAGAGTAGACGCTGAAGACGTCAAATTGTATAGAATATTGTAAGAATTACCTGTTCCTTAAACCACGGTGCGAAGTCATTCTCGATTCTATCTTATACATGTTGTTCAGGGACATTGTAGTATTGCAAGAAAGCACTACATACAAAGTTATTGCTAAATCAAAATGTTGGTTGGGAAGATGTTAAAGAAAAGAACGCATGGAAATTAAACTTACTTAATGTAGCATTGCACTTCCTGCATGTTTAGGAGGACATGATTCGTGGCAGACTTGAATTCTGCATCACTTAGCCATCTACTCCTTGGCTTTCCAAAATGTCATCCTAACTGATTGAAAAGCGACAAAGATGCCATATCAGACCGTTCTTCTGGAACTTCATCATTTCGATGGACTCTGGTCCTCGCACACTTAACATGAGACTCGAAGTAGTAAAAACAGAAGTACGAAATCTCCTGAATCATATACGCTTCACATATGGATCCTTCAACACGTGCTTTGTTCTTAATCGTCCTTTTAATTCGATTGAGATATCTTTCAAAAGGATACATCCACCTATATTGTACTGGTCCACCTATCCTTGCCTCATATGGCAGATGAATAGGTAAGTGCTCCATGGAATCAAAGAATACCGGAATATTACATTCCAACTTACATAATATTATCGGAATATTACGTTCCAACTTACATAATATTATCGGAATATTACGTTCCAATTGGGTCATATTTTCCACCATTAATGTTGTAGAACACAATTCTTTGAAGAATTGACTCAACTCCGTTATTGACTTCCAAATCTTGTCCGGGAGTGAAGAAAAAGCATTAGGAAGCAAAGTTTCCATGAATATGTGGCAGTCGTGGCTTTTCATACCAAACAAACACAAGTTATTTATGTCCACACATCGGGTCAGATTTGATGCATAATCATCCGGCATTCTCAGCTCTTGAATCCAGCGGCACACTTGAGTCTTCTGCACCTTAGTGAGAACATAACTTGCCTTTGGTTTAGATAATCTACTGTTGGGTAAAGTCACTAAGTGCAACTCTGGTCTGCGACAGTACTCCTTCAAATCTAGTCTCGTCTTTAGGTTGTCCTTTGTTTTGCTTTTAATGTCCATTACGGTGTTGAATACATTTTCAAGCACATTTCTCTCAATGTGCATGACGTCCAAATTATGACGTATCAAACAATCAGACCAATAAGGTAAATCCCAGAATATACTTCGTTTGTTCCAGTTATGACAAACACCATACTCATTGTATGTGACATTTGGGTCATCGACAATTCTGCATAAAGCATTGACAATGCGATGCAATTGAGCTCTTGAGCGTCTGACCGGAGCCATGTCTTCTACAACCCTATTATGTCGAAATGCATTTCGGTCATTTCTGTATAGATGATCAGCTGTAAGAAACCATCTATGGCAATCAAACCAACTATTTTTACCCCCGTTTCTCAAAGTGAACACATCTGAGTGTTCCATGCAACATGGACAAGCTAATTTCCTTGCAGTTATCCAATCAGACAACATCCCGTAGGTAGGAAAGTCATTAATGATCCACTATAAGGCAGCTTTCAATGTGAAATTTTGTTTGGTCGACACATCATAAGCGACGACACCATCTCACAGTTCTTTTAGCTCGTCTATTAGAGGCTGTAAATACACGTCTATCCTCTGTTCAGGACTCTGAGGACCAGGAATAATGCATGTCAAAAACATATAAGGTGCGGACATACAAATCCCAGGTGGCAAATTATAAGGTGTTATTATGACCGGCCAACATGAATAAGGAACTAAAGTCTGACCATATGGTGTAAAACCATCCGCGCATAATTCGAACCTTATGTTCCTTTCGTCTCTAGCAAAATCAGGATGCTTATGATCAAAATGTTTCCACGCTTCACCATCCGATGGGTGAAGCATGACACCTTCAAAAGTATTATGCTGTGCATGCCACTTCATTTGCGACGCTGACCCTATAGACGAGTATAGTCTTTTAAGCCTTGGAATAAGAGGCAAATAATGCATTATTTTCACAGCGACTTAAGACTTGTTAGTCATTCTATATCGTTCGGCCCCACAAAATTTGCATTCATTTAGATTAATGTCCTCGCCGTAATATAACATACAACCATCACAACAACAATATATTTTAGTTTAGCCAAGATCAAGTTTACTGACCAATCTTTTTGTCCTATAAAAATTTTCAGGAATACGAGCCCCAGTTAGTGTGACCTCTTTTAAAATATCTAGAAATGCATCAAAACATGCTTGTGAAATATTGTGATCGACTTTTAGATTTAACAATCTAATAGCAAGTGATAGTTCCGAATGACTTTCACACCCCGGCCATAAGGGTTGGCTCGATGCGTTTAGTAAGTCATAAAAATCTCTTGCTTCTAGATTTGGCGCCTCTTCATTCTGCTCAAATCTAGTATTGCCATACTCAGTTGCAGCTGCGTCATAAATTAACTGTTCATATTGCGAAGCAAATGTTGGTTCAGGATCGACAAAATGAAGACCTGGATTTGGGACGCTTGTCGAAGGCGCTCCTTCGCCTAAATCATCCCATTGCCAATAATTGGGTTTGAAACCCTTTCTATATAAGTGAACTTTGACAGTCTTTATCGTCTGTAACTTTGTGCTAGCACATTTCAAACAATGACACCTAATTGTTCCCTCCCGTTGATATTATAAAGATTTTCAAGCCACAGTAACATAATAGTCAACGCCATCTATAAATTCTTGTGTCAAACCTCTACGACCAGGATTATTTCTATTGTACATCCATCGATGATCGTTCAAGTACGACATAATGTCTACATTATTTGCAAATCATCAAAAATTTCAGTGTGGCCAAATTTACATCATGATTTATCCGTTATACATGTATAACAGATAAATTAGGAATAATTTATGTCATTTAGAGTAACAGCGACAAACTACAGTCATGTATTTATAAGGAAAGAATAAAGGTTTATGGAACAACAGTCATTCATGTATAGCGAGCTGAAATACTTGATTTTCCAATAATGGAAACAAATGCACAATAAAACATACAGGAACCTAGGAACTATGCTCTAGTTCAGATGTAAATTCAGGAGCATTCTATATAGGCATATGATCCCATGTGCAAGCAAAATCTACGAATGGATTCAACTTTCAATACAAGTCATAAACTTTCGATTTATGGATATGTACAAGCACCACGTATTTGAATTGAATTGCACCCTTCATATATAATCAAAGGCGCAAACCATGTGAAGCAAACTTTAATAGAAAATTATCTTATCATACTACAAAGAAGATTCTTTTTTTTTGAGGAAGTCGAGACAAAATTAAATAAATGAATAGACAACAATGACAATATATATTGAGGAATATTAGAATGGAAGATTAGAATAGAAGAACTCACCAGGTAGAAGATCAATATATAGAGAGGAATAAGCTAGATCTTGAAGTTCCAAGAGTACTCTTCCCTAGAATTGTGTACGGTCTGCAAATTATGGAGCCCTTCAGAGTGTTGGATTATTAATGGATCAAAGTTGTCTTCACTAGTGATCTCTAATCTCTGGCCTTAACATGATCAAATAAAAACATTAGGGAACGACATCTTGTGGCTATTTGATGAAAAAGATGGAGGCTTCTTTCATCAATGCATAAATCTGAGGCGATTTATTCCATTTCTAAGTTAAGTTATATATATAAGAACTCACAAAAGTAGCACAGTATGGCTCATGATTAATATAAGGAAACAATTACAAAAAGAAGAACAAAGTGCAAAAGAGAAATATGCAAATATGCAAATCGAATTATGAAAACTTGTTCTTGGCATAAATGATTATACTTATAGCACACAAACTTTTAAACTGAGGTAGTCCAAATTCATTAAACTTTGTGTTCAGAGGAACTCAAATTGAACGACAGAGGAGAATCTCTAGATGGCCAGTTGAGAGAAGAAAAAAATGAAGAAAAGATTGCATAGATTCTCATGCTATTGCAGTACAATAGAAGTATCCAATACTAGATATTTTTGGAACATTCGAAATGATTAGCAGATATCAAGCTATATTTTAATCTAGATCCTCTGATATTCAGGACTACTAGATATGAAGCTACATAGGTTGATATATGTTTACCTCACATCAGAAATCCTCTGATATTCATAAAAAGTTTTTGCTTATCTTAGTCGTTCATGAGATTGAGCTGCGAAATGTGAAAGAAACTGCTAGGTCCATGAACAAGAGGTAAAGAAGGGCGGCCGGATCTGGCCGCCGCGCGTGAAGGGTGGCCGGATCTGGCCGCCGCGCGCGCAGGCCGGCTGGATCTGGCCGCCGCACAGAGGGCGGCTGGATCTGGCCGCCGGAGAGAGCAAGGATGGCGGGGATCGGAGCTTACCTACACCGGAGATTGCAGTCGGCGGCGACCTGACGACGGAAGCTTCGGGCGGCGGCGAGGGAAGGCAATGCGGACGAAACGTGGTGGGCTCGAGGTGGCCGACGGCCGGACGAAATGCGGACTCCGAAGACGGGCGGATGAAAACGGAGGAAATAATTAAGCGGGATCGAAAACGGACAAATTGACAGTACTATTGGCTATTTATAAAGCCACTTTCCGACGGTCGTAATCGTCGCAACATAGATAAATATAATATAATATTAATTCGAGTTTCGATGGCTCAAACCCGCTGAAAAATCCGTCAAAACTTTCGACGGTTCTCTAAACCATCGAAACTATCGACGGTTTTAGTCATCGATATATATATTAATAAATTTCCAACTGAATAGAGTCGCGTAAATTATAACTTTCCATTTTCGACGGTTAAGACCGTAAAAAATAATTAAGGTAGAATATATTAATTAATGAAAATCTCATAACGTTTCGATGGGTATGACCGCCGAAATATCAACGGTTGCATCGAACGTCGCAAATTGCGACGGTCAAAACCGTCGAAAATTTAAATAATATTACGGGACCAACATTGAAATATTTTGACGGTTAAGACCGCTGGAACTTTCGACGGATAGGTAAACTGTCAAAACTTTCGACGGTCTGAACCGTCGAAGAGAAAAAAATTTCGACGGAAGCTTTCAACGAATTCTGGACCGTCGAAAGTTTAGACGGCTAGAACCGTCGAAAAATACCTGACGAAAATTTCGATGGTTTACACGATCCGTCGGAAAAACCGTCGGTATTTCAGACGGATGTCAGACCGTCGAAAAAATCCGTCGGAAATCCGACTTTTTCTTGTAGTGAAAGAGGTCGTCGACTTCCTGTTTGGGGTCATGGAGATGCCATTGGGCACCCCTTGCAAGCTCCTCAAGGGCGACAGCGTGGCCGGATCCTTCATCAATATCTATCAGAGTTTGGAGTCCATGGACGCCATCTATTTCAACTCAGGGCAAGCCAAGTCCTCCCTCCTGGAACGCGGCGTCCTGCGCTCTGCCTCTCATGCCAATCCCGTCCTTCCTTCATCCGTGGATACTACATGTTACACATGCTCTTGCAACTACCGTCACTTTGGTCTTGTTTCTGGGTTGAAATGTGGTTCTTTGAGTACTTGGTTCTCATCTATGTTCTTCGTTGAAGCCCCTGGTGGTTACGTCAGTGGCGCCGTGGGTTTTAGAATCATGGACGACCTGACCGTGACCCCAATCTCAGGCTTCTCGAGCTTTGATTTTCTCTTCGCGGGCAACAATATTAATGTCGTGGGTGCTTTGGAGGAGAGGATTGTCAAGATTGGCTTCGAGGAGGTCCTTTCCTTTCATTTAGTTCTTCACCTCTATAAGCTTTATTTCTTCACTGATGTTTAATTCTTGATGGTGATTAAATAATTAGGCTTTGATGCTGCTGAAGACCTCCCTGCAGTCATCCACCGTACTCACCGATGTGTTTCTGCGTGCACCCAAGTCCGAAGCAGCGAAATGAAAACTAGACGGTGGATCGTTTAATGTCTTCCAGCTGATCTTGGTGTGGAATATATACAAGCGCAACGATGCTTTTCTTGTTTTATTTTGCTTTATTTGTTTTGTTTTTTATTTGGGGTTGTTTTGTTTCACTCTTTTGAATCTAGTGGTTCAGCTATATAGTGGTTTTGCTGATGCTCTATCAGCGTTCTCATTTAGATCATTAAATGCATGCTCAATGTTGACTACGCATTAATTTGGAATTGGAGCAACTCATATATGTTATACGTGGACGGAAGCAATTCAAATATTAAGGAGTAAGAGAGGCAGATATTTTCGATTAAACTATACACAGAATAACTATTGAATTTGGTGTCACTTGTGCTTTGTCCATGATGAAGATAGAAGATTAACTACGAGGATGTGTAGTTGTATTTTATTTTCTCTAACAAAGATTTTTTACCATATCGATTGATTATTTCTTTTAATTATTCCATTGTGCGGGTGTGAACAAGGGTTGGTTTATTTAATGATGAATAATTATCTCTATTTTATCATGAACTAGAACGATATTTTCTACGGAATCAATATCAACCGTACATTAACACTATGTTTGGATTGAAGTGAATGGAGGGTAAAGAGGAGGAGAAGAGAAAAAAAATTTTCGTTATTTGAATAAAATTTTAAAAGAGAAGAATGGAAGGAAAAATTTATTTTTTCTTTTCATTCCTCTTATTTTAAGCTATTTCGTTTCAATTTTAAATTGGGATGAAAAAATTCTCTTTCCTTTTTTTTCATTTTCTTTTTTTTCATTCTCTTCGCTTCCTCTTAATAAGTGTTCGTCCAGAAATAGCGTAAGATAAGTTTGATTTCTTTAAACTACAGTATTCCGTATACTCCCACTTTTTTTTAACAATCTTTAATTACTTTGGCTGATGTAGTTGATCAATTGCTAGAAAATTAAGATAAATTAAGTTATCAAAATAAATTCATTGAATGATGATTTTGTTGTCAATTTTGATTTCAATTATGTCATGAATCATTTACATGAGGTTGAAAATCGTGATGAAAACTAGTAAATAGTAAAAATTATCTACGTTCAATCATATATTAATGAAAATTAAATAAGAAGTATTCACGATCGAAAAAATATTATTTGTTCATAATTAAAGTGCAAATGAAGCTATTTCGCTGATATTTGAAAATGCAAACTCTTGATATTAAAAGATGTTATGAATTTCAACCTTATATACTAAAGAATATTGTAATATTTTTTTTATAAGTAAAAATAAAAACTCATTATGAATTCACTGACACAAAACATTTTTTATGTATAAAACTCTAATAATGTGATGTATTATCTATAACAATTTTAAATACATTTTTTCTTTTCTAGTTTCGGTTTTTCTCCACTCATTCCTGTACATTTCCTTTTCCCATGCCCTCCATCTCTTTATCATTTTTTACATTTTTTAAAAACCAAAGAACTGAGTATTACTATGTCCCGATCAAGTCTGGTCATTCCAAATTTTCTTTAATCCATTTTTTTCATAACATCCCCATATCATACTAAAGAATAAAACAAATTATTAGAAAGTTCAATGCCATTCTCATTCTAAAAAAATTAAATGTTTTTTTTCTAACAAGTATAAAACGGATGAAACAAATTCATATACAAAGATTTTATCTTAGTTTGGCAAATACTAATATGTCTTAACAGTTATCTCTATCTTCGTCAATATCTTCGGGCATGATAGGTTTGAAGATTCTCAATTTTGGAGTCACGGTAGCCAAAAAAGAAGAATGGCTATTTGTGTTCAATTCACCGGTGATCATTACATAAACCTGAAATCCTAAGGCACTGTTAAATTAATTACCTGAATTCACGAACAGTTAAATTGTCTCCAAGATAAAATTTAGAACAAGTATAGGATGGTAACTAAATTCTCATCATAAAAGTATTAAATAATTCAAAAGCTATTGTCCCACCATCATGAATCTGTCATTTAAACAAATGATATCTAAATATAATGGAAGTGGAATCCACATCTTTCATGTTTGAGATTGTTTAATGTACTGCATTTGAGATGGACTTTTGCTAAGTTATAAAAAATGCAATATGGAAGGCTTGGACAAAAATTTCGTCCCAGGTTCAATTGCATATATTCCCTGTTGTGACCAGCTTTATGTTTGTACTTTGTACAGGTTAGGCCTAAAACAGAACAGCTACTTAAAATGCACTAAGTAATTATAATGTGAAAATACAAAGTCTATAAGATTTAAAATTCAACTGTAAAAGAACTTAAACTCGTCTAAGCTTAAATACACATCACATTTCGTACTTACTCTCTTCGCCAAAAATCAAACACCATGCTTACGAACATCCACGACTGACATTTCCATAGTGTAAAGTCCCAAGAAAATATTTTAGTTGAGCATTAATGATGCCCTCGAGCACTGAGTTTTAGCAAAGTCAACTATATAAAGTAAAACTTATAAGGTTTTCTGATAGCGGGATGCAGAGGAGTAACATACCTTTCTTGGCTCCTGGAGAAACAACAATCTCACCTATATAGTCTTTAATAAAGGGAATATCATTTTCATTAGCGGAAACTAAAATACTATTGTTATGACAAATGAATCTTTGAACTCGTAGGGAGGTCATTTCAAAAGTTACATTGTCTTCAATGTTGAGCAAGTTAGTCAGGATTTCGATATCTTACAATTTTATGATCTTACTGCCTCCTTACCTATATCGATCTTATCTTGAGAATTTTACGTGTAAGATCTTAATACGATCTTAATTTTTGTTATATGATTTTATGATCTTATTTGATTCTATATGATTTTATGTGATCAATATAATCATTTAAATATTAATTAAAATATATTTACGATAATAAAAAATAATTTAGATGAAATTTTATACATTTTCTTTATTTTTTATATGTTTTTACATAGTTTAGACGTAATATATTTTCTTTATGGTAATAAAAAAAACCATATTAAAAAAGTTACATAAACACAACCAAACAAGTGTGACCCAGGGAAGTAATTTGTCTTGAATATGACCTTCTAGTTGAGATCTCATCCCTATGTAGGTCATGATGGAGGAGTCATTGGGACATTCTGTCGAGCACGCAGGGGCCACATTAAACATGAAAAATTATAAAATTGTGAAAACTATAATAGAAACTATGTACTATTTCAAATAACAACTTTGGCATATAAAGAAATTTACTTCCAATATGCATTCTGTTCTTATCGCCTCCTTTCCCTGATGCGATTTTTCTATCGAGTAGAAAAGACGACAAGTGTATCGGTCGCACAAGTAGGAAAATAGTGAAAATATATCGATCCGATGTGGAATTTTATCTCTTATTCTTACTAGATGAGAATTTGTAAGCAAAATGATTTGTAGAAATTAACTAGAGAGAGAAATAAGAAGTAGATCCAATGAGTGAAATAGAAAAAATATCAAATAGGAGAAATGTTGGCTTTACTAAGCATTCCTTCAGTATAATTTGAAATAGTAATAAAATTTTATATGATGGAAATGAAATATGATTTAGGACTCTAAACAAATGTCCTATCTATTTTATCACTTGAACATTTGAAGAAAGTTTAACCAAATCATTCTCCAAATGTCCGAAATATCCTATCTATTTTATCACTCGAACATTTGAGGACAATGACCGAGCACACGTTGGCATTGAATGTCTGGAATGATAATGACGACTTTCAAACTTAGGATAGAAACTTTTACATTATATTAGATATGCTTTTATTACTTCGAATTATTAGTTATATTTTTTGTTATTAGATATACACGAAGTAGTTATACTTTTGTTAGTTCAGTTTATTACTTTTCATATTGTTAACATTGATATGATGACTATGATGATGATGAATGCATTTATATGCATTATATAAGTATATGGTGTGGGAAGGAAAAAATATGACTATAATGGGGCAAAATTGTCTGCAATTAGCGCCTCTTTAGTGTCCCAACGGAGGCGCATTCTCATTAGCGTTTATTAGCGTCGACGGATTTAGCGTCTCATTAGCATCTCTATAGAGACCCCATTAAGACATCACATGGGTGCCACAATAGCGCCAAAATAGCGTCGTCCTAGGTATAACCGTTGCATCATATGAGCGTCAGAATAGTGTCGCACGTTTCTGTGCCACTTTAGTGTCGCTTTAGCGACGCAACTCAACTGCTCCCAGTGACACTTTTTGCATCATCTTAACGTTGGGTTAGCATCAGCTAGTGATGCTACTTGCGTTGCCTTTGCGGTTGGCGCTATTGCGACACTAATGGCCTCTGATTCCAGGCGTCTCATATTATAGGTGCTATGTCATGCTAAATAGACTCAAGTATTTCCAACCACGCATTAGTGTCGCAATAGTGTCTCTTGGCCTGTGTCGCTATTTGTTAGTTTTCTTGTAGTGCGTAATGTGAGGAAATTGAACGTAAAATGATTTCCAAAATTACAACCCCAATGGAAAATTGATAACTGAGGAATCAATATTCCCTTATACCGCGAGATGCCCCCACATATGGACGTGTTCCCACATTATCAAACAATTTTGAATAAACTTTAGAAATTATATATTGTTTAGCACACACGACGAGTAATGGAGCCGGACCCAAACTTTGGGGAGGGGGCATTTATATATATATAGTATACTATATACTATATATTTTTACTTTATAATATTTGGCTCCGTCCCTACACACGACGAGGCTGTAAGCGCACAACGTCAATGTATTACTTAAAGTTCATCCCAAAGGAATCAATTAAATTCTAAAATAACATTGATATAGGGAAGAATTGAATTCGGGTGAGATGATAAAAAATCACACTGTAGAGAGCTAATAAATTAGTTAATCAAATCATGTATCTAATGTAGGAGCTAATATTTTAATAATGTTTCTCCATCCTTCCTTATGTTATGTGGCCTATTGACATAGATGTACGGTATCAGTTGGAATCTGGACAATTAGGAAAAAAGTTATATGTTCATCTTTAGGGTTGTATCATTTTGCCTGTCGAAACTATTACCCAAATTTGTAAATTCGTTATTAATTTTAATGTATCATATAATTATTTTATAATTCAGGGTTAAATTTATGTTAGGATTCATATACAATTGGAATCACTTGAATAGCTTATGTATAGTTAAAGTTATAAATTGTCAACTAAACCTCTCTAAGTCTGCCAAGATGAAATTAAGAGAAGAGTATGGTACTACTTGTTAAAATTATGGTGCTCATTTCATGATGATATAAATTCTAAGCAATTTATACATTAAATCGAATGAAGTCTTATTTCAAAGAAAATTGAAAGTAGAAAAATATGAGTTGTTTATTAATTAATATAAATCATACAATCAATGTCTACCAGTCTAGTGGTAGACAACAATATAAAATTTAGGTTGAATGCTTATTTTTTTTAGAACCAAATCTACTGGAATAATTTGACAATTTTATAGAATAACTTTTTCTTGTAATTTAGAGCTATGTAAAATTTAAATAATGTGATTTTATTATTTATATTAAGAGTTAAGGATTTTTTGAATCAGATGTACAATCAGCCATAACACAAATTACCAATTGTGATGAATTGAATTGCTTGAACTATATAGAATGTGTAAATACATATAATCTTTATGTTTGTATGGTTGTATATGGATTTTGACACCTATGTATGAAGATTAATATGAACCTATATTATTGCAATAGGATTAGATGAATGACAAGGAAAAGAAATGGGGAAACACCTTATGTGACATTATGTAAGTTAGTTTCTCCTACTCTATGTTTTCAACTCTTAGATTCGGTGTGACATTTATTATATGTATTGAATATGTCTTATGTTCTTATGAAAATATCTCGAGACTACTCTCCTATGTGGGTGCTTCAAAACGAGCCACAGGTTGCTCTATGAAACATCATGGTTCACACGTAAACAGAGAAAAAAGAGCAGCTCGTGATGTAAAATTTTTATTTATATATTGAGGATCAGTCATCATTTAATGCTTATTTATAATTGTAGGCTCGAGTTTTGACTCCTATTTGGTTTTGGGCTCATCTTGAGTTAATTTAGATCCTCCAATTGCACTTGTTTTTTTTTACAAGGGGTTGTATCATTTTGCTTGCAGTTAAGTGACTAAAATTGGTCACGTTAATATATATATATATATATAAGAAAAAGGGTAAGGATGCTTTTGCAGCTTTTTTATGTCATTGACTACTTTGTTTTTTAAGAATTATTATCTATGTCATATTTAGGAATGTTTACGAGTGAGATCGTCGGGTTAGACCTGACATAATTTGATGGGATCGGGTGAATGTGAATTTGGAGGTCAAATTGATGAACCAAATTACTTAACCATCATTTTTTTCTTTTTTTTACATTTATTTTAAATTGAATCAAATATAAGATTAAATTTAAATATAAAAATGTAAACATCTAATAATTGAATCGAGTTAAAGCGATTGAGATTTTTCAACTCGTATTCAATCCGACTATCATTCGAATCACGATGAGATGATCGAATTCGCCGATTCATCCGGCCCAAAAAACACCTCATTCATACTGTTAGCTTCGCTTGCGACGCGTACGTACAACTTTATATATTAGAAAGAGTTATTTTTATAAGCCTCCCCTATACTATTATGATTTTCCACATCTAACCTCAAATTATGAACTTATTTTTTTAATTCCCTAAACTATCACGACTTTTCCACTTTAGTCCTTCCGTCCACTTCTGTTACATTTTTTGTTAATTTTACTTTTTTCTACTTATGAAAAGACCAAATTACCCCTTCCTCTGGAAAAATATGAAATAACAAATATAAAAAATATAAAATCATTGGAAAGATTAAAGTGGTAAATAAAAAAAATTGTCATTTATGAAAAAGATTAAATTACCTTTCCTTTGATTTTTTTTTGTTATATTTATTATTTGATGTGTTATGAAGGGAGGGGTAATTTAGTCTTTTCATAAATAAAAAAAATTAAAACTAACGGAAAACGTAACAGAAGTGGACGGAAGGAATAAAGTGAAAAAGTCGTGATAGTTTAAAAATTAAAAAATAAATTCATAATTTAAAATTAGACGTGAAAAATCTCTAATAATTTAGAAAAAGTTTATGACAATAACCCTGTTAGAAAAGCTATCGGCACCCTTTGATGCTTTTTATGTCATTAATTACTTCTTCTTTGCTGGATCGTTATCTTCACTGAGCTCTTCTAGGGGTCACGTACGGCCCACTTTGTAGTCTAAAAAGGCTAATCACCGAACAATAGATCTACTACCGAATCACCGAAAGGATAAAAGAAGACTAAAAAAGCGAAACTAACAACAGCTTTGTTGCTTTTTTAAACAGCATTTACTTCTTTGCAAGCTAATTGTCTCCGTCGAATTGTTAGCTTAATTGATGACTAGGAAAAAAAAGGCTAGCGATGCTATTTTTAATTACTTCATTAATTACCTCTTCACAGAATTATTATCTCCATTGTACCAAATTCACTAGTGCATGAGAGTCATTAGTCGAATGGGAAAGCCAAATTTGCCAAAAAAAGAAAAAAAACCAAAAAAACATTAACTCAGGGACGGATGTTTATAATAGTGATTGATGGTAACAAATTGTACTGAACCATGAAAGCCGTGTAATCGTTGTGTAACATCTCAGCACGGCAAAAGTTAACAAAATGAAGAGTTTGCCAATACCCACATCCCTCTTCTTACCCTGGTGATGGTGTCCATTTAAGCTGAGAGAGTAAACAACAGGAGCAACTAAAGAAAGGGAAAAAAAATGGAAAAGGAAAAAGTGGGAAGCTTTACGTGCTGTACGTCGGTAGAAAGAAAGTGAAAAGAGAAGAGAAAAGAGAAAAGAGAAAAGTGAAAAGTGAAAGGAGGGAGAGAGAGAGAGTGTGTCTGTGTGTGTGTGGTGGTTGTCCGCCGGAGAGGAAAGAGGAAGGAGAGTGATATCGTCCCAGTTGCTGCCAAAATTGATGTCACTTTGGCTGCCGACCGGCGGCTGAGTTCGATCCCACTTCAATGGATCACACCGGCATCGTACAGTGTCATCAAAATTATTATTAGGATTTAGGCCAACTGTTCGGGGTTTGTGACAAATGTGTGTCCTTTCTCTATGGGCATCAAAATAACCAACGATGCAAAATTTTGATGCCTTGACACCCACTTGAATTAAGGGTGCACTGAGCGTACAGCTCATAATTTGCGCTGTAAATTGCAGTTGTTTCTCTGTTTGTGAACTGGGGAAGAGGAGATTAAAACACGATGACGGTCAGGATCCTAATGCAGATTACAGCCAATTTTTGTGTTGCATATTCCTTTTTCTCTATAATTAATGGGTAAAGTAAATATGTTAATTTAACAATTCAAAAGTTATCCAAACGACAAATATATAAATTATGGCTTCAAATATTCTAAATGGTTTGACTACCAATTAATTTGTTTAGCTAGTATATGTCACATTCAGCATGCTAGCTCGCACATATTGAATGTGCTTGTAGTCGTGAGTCACATGTTTGATTGTCAAACATTGTTTTCCTTAGACGTCATACATTGGTTATCCCTTTATAGTTTCTATAGCAAAACTAATGAGATCCGGGTCTGTTTGACAAATAACTAATGGAGGAACGTGATGGAATGGGTGGTGAATAATGGGGGTGGGGTGGGGTGGTGCATCATTAGAAAGTCTATATTTTAAATAATAAATTATATAAGATTTAAGGTGGGGTAATAAAGGTTTTATTTGTATAAAAGTCATTTTTATCCTTCATTATATATTTTAAGTATTTATAATCATTAATTAGGGGCGAGTATGAATCGAAACGACCTGGTCGCCCTCACTTGCACCAGTTCAGATTTTTTGAATTTTTTTTTGACCCGATGGATAATTGGATCAAGACCGAGTCTCATTTCTTTGAGACCCAACCAGATCGGGTCGAGACCGAATCCGTATTCCGACTCGATTGAATATATTATATTAGTATTAAATTATTTTTAAATAGTATTTATATTTATTTTGAATAAAAATTTATATTTACTAAAATTTTTATTTACTAAAAGTCATTCTTACCCTTTAAAGTAAAAAAAATGATAGAAAAATACGTATTCATATTAAAAAAAGATAATATATCAAAGAGAGAGGGGAGAGAGAAAGAGAGAGGTGATTTAATTTGGTAAAAGGAGAAATAATTTTATTTGGTAATAAATAAATGAAAAGAGGTTAATTTCATCTTAAATAATCTATTTCTCCTCGTTTCACCAATTTATTGGAATGAAAAATATGATGTTTAAAGGGCTTAACTATTCCATCTCACCCCTTTTAACTTAAATAAAAAATGTAACTAAATATGATTTAACTAATTTTATCTCTCATATTTCACCTAATCCCTTTATATCCCTCAATCCAAACAAATCCTAAGTTGCATGTCAAGGGTTATAAAGATTCAATCCCCCATTTTTTAGCAGTCAATGGGAAGTTAATTTCTTAACAAACAGGAAACGAATTAGTAACCAAAAGACAGCTAGACTCACTACGTTGCAACAAATTAAAAGCAGACATTAATGATAAATACGCATCCTCTAACTCGCAGCATCCCATTAGTATCCATGATCATCTATATTCATGCTTCGGACTTGGGCACCGCGAACGAGGCTTTGCTTCCCAGGAATACGTCGCTGAGTACAGTGTTAGAACGCAGGGAAGCTCTCACCACTTCCACACCCTAATTAATCATCCACCCCACACGCACGCACACACAAAACAAATCTTAAGAAGAATATAATTAAGAAATTTAGCTGTATAATTGATCAGAAGAGCGACGAAAAGAATAAGATAATGAAAAAAAGGGTGTGCAGTCGTAAGAACTAAGAAGCAATGTGTGTATCAGTGTATGTATAGATATGCCATGTACCTCGTCGAAGCCGAAGTCGACGACCTTCTCCTCCAAGTGACCTACGTTCGTCACGTTATGTTTAGCGAGAAGCGTGAAGATAGAGTTGGTGTCCATGGGAGCCATGGTCAAGTCGTGATGGTAAATTTCGCCATTTCTTTAACGTAACCTTTGGCTGGGCATCCACATGAACCGTCGACTAACAAGGGGATTTTCTTGGTCGACGTGTTCTGTAACGTCCCCAAATCGCACCCCGTCACGTGATAGAATACGCTTCGAGAACGCTACGAGTCATCCATACGTGTACATCATATTGATCAAAAAGAATATTTTGATTGGTCAACTCAAACATCATATAAACGCGGAAGACTTAATCATCATTAAATAATAAAAAGAGTATGACATCTTAGTATGCCGAAGACTAATAAAAAACTCCATGTGAGTCCAAAGGGAAGCTAGTACATCAAACTAAATGACTCAAGATATCCATGCGCAAATATCTACGAGCTCGATCTATCATCATTGGTCACCTTCATCATTAAAATCTGATCCTGCATTTAAGAACATACAGGGGAGAACGTACCTATGAGTTTTACAACTCAGTATGAAAGTAAGTTAGAAATAATCATAAGATCATGATACGAGACAGGAATCATAAAGACTTCATCATCATATAAAAAAAGAATAGACATCATCATGATATAAATAAAAAGGTTCTTGTAACGTGTCATATGGATAAGGGATCACTAAGATCACAAGAACTTAATAGATCAAGATGTCATCTTTTTGAGAACATAAGATCAAACGATCAGGATAAATCATAATAAATAATCATAAAATGGCAAGTGTCATGATTATAAGGTCATCATCACATAAAGATACATGAGAGATAATTGTATGAAGTTAGAGAATCATGAATTATATCATCTTCTGTAGATCATATTAATAATAGATAAAAAATCATGGAAATATCATCATAGGAGTGACAAGAGCCACTAATCATCATGAAGGGATTTCATTATTAATATGCACTACAAGAAAGCTGCTGAATAGCGACGTAAATTAGTGTCGCCATATTACGCGACTCTAAATTGACACTAATAGTGTCACAATAGCGACGTCATTGGGTCAACAAGAGGAGATGCTAAGTGCCTCTCTATAGCGTCTCATTAGCGTCACAAAAAGTAGACGCTAAGTGAGATGCCAAAGCGACACTATTTCGGCGCTATTATCACGCGCGAAAATTAATAAACACGCGACAGATGGTAGCGCTATATTGGCGTCGCAGGACTGCGACGCTAAATTAGCGTCACAAGCGAAGTGACGCTAAATCGAAGGAATGTAAGAGTCGATATTAGCGCTGGCTTCTTGCGTTACATTGGCGTCGCAAGCATGAGACGCTACGTAGCGTCACTGTGAACGCGACACTAAGTCAACGCTAAGTGGATGCTAATATCATATAATGTATATATAGTATAGTCGACGCCAAGTCTCTTACGCTCTTTTCAATATAGTCTATATAATACTAACTACATTATACTATACTATACTATACTATATTATACTATACTATACTATACTATACTATTCTATACTATGCTATACTATACTATGCTATACTATACTATACTATATACTATACTAAACTATATTGTACTATATTATACTATATTATACACCTTGCTATACTATATTATTCTATTATATAATATACAAAAGATAATATGCCATGCTATACATACATTGTACTCTAATTCCCAAATTTCAAAATCGGAGGAATAGTGCTTCTTCATTTTTTAAGAAATTCAAATGGAGATTGCCGGAGATCTGACCGTTGGATCATCACAAAATTTGTACCCCCATAGAGCACTGCAACACAGATTTTTTAGCATTTTTTGACGATTTTAGGAGGTCGTACGGTAGAGTTAAGAACCTAGGAAAAAAACCTTCCGATGGTTTTTGATGTGAGTCTAGTGGGAATTAGTCGAAACAAAAATTATGTGAGGCCGTCCGCTGTCACCACCGCCTGCCTCCTGACGCTGTCCGCTGTCGCCACCGCCTGCCTCCTGACGCCGCCACCGCCTGCCTCCTTGACGCCGTCCACTGCCGTCACCTCCTGCCTCCCTAATGCCATCCACTGCTGCCCCCCGATGTGTCCGCCGCCGCCCCCATGTGTCCGCTATTGCCCCCGCCGCCGCTTGCTCCCTGCACCGCCTTCTCCCCTTCGAATGTGTGTAATTTGAAATGTATATGTAAACTTGATGTATAATGTCTAATTTGATAAATTTTATGAACCTAATTAGAACGTGTACATGATCGAGTATCGTAGTTAAACTTGTGTAAAGAAATGTGAAATGTAAATTAGATTGTACAAATCATGCTATTTTTGTTGGATGAAGATGTCGTACTTAGCGTCTCTTTAGTATCACATTAGCATCGCAAATTAGCGCCCCATTAGCGTCCACTTAGAGTCATAATAGCATCTATGTAGCGCAACAACCAACGACGAGGATAAACTTAAGCATTGTTTTAGCGCCATACCAGCGTCAAAACAACGTCATATTAGCGTTATTTTAGCATCAACCCGGTGTCACCTTAGCGCCGCACACTCCAGCGCCATTTTAGCGTCGAACTAGTAATGGCGATGCAAATAGCATCGGTTTTTTGGCGTCGCCATGGTGACGCGTAGGTGACGCTAATTCGTCGCCACATTGTTTAGCGATAAATTAGCGACGCATTAGAGTCAATATACGTGTGTCGCTAATTGATTAATTTCTTGTAGTAATGCGTCATCTTCGTCATCATCTTATTATTCATTTTTTACTTATAGTGGGGTATATTTCAACCCACGGGGAGACCTGCCTCAACCCGTCCATCATCATAACTGACAGAGCCAGCCCATAACTGATCGAAGTGAGCCTATAACTGACGAAATCAGCTCATAACTGGTCGTCACTAGTCCATCACAAAAAGAGCTCTCCATTTAATATTTTTTATCTTTTATCTTACAGCTTTTAATTTATCTTTCATTAGGACATAAGAATCATGATTAAAATTTGATCATCATAAGAAAGAATCAATGAATCGTACTGATCAAAGGTCCTAATCATCATCATCATCATTATATATATGACTTTATCAGAGCTAAAAGATAGGATTATGGAGAGAAAACAGAAATATATGAACATCGTAATCATCATCATTATCATAAGATAGATCAAGATCGATGGATATGGATCAATGTCTTCAGAGATATGATTGGATCTAAATTAAGTCATCATAAGATCATAATAGGCATAATCATCATCATGACATAGATTAGGATTACGTACATGAATCAGGAGCATTAATAACATAATCATCATTATCATCGAGTTCTGAATTAAGTACGTAATTAGGGATGAAAGGATTATAAAATCTACTTAATCGCTTTGGAACTCGGGCCGAGTTGGGCGAAATCCGAGCCGAGTTCGTAAGGGCATCATCGGAGGAAAATCAAGACATGGCCCGGGCCGAGTTCATACTTAGCAGCTCCATCGGCTGATTCGACGAATCGGGACCGCTCGACAGAAGTCGCGACCGAGAGCGACTTCGTCGTAGAACTGCCCGGGCCCGGTCATCATCAACCCGGGCCGGGTTCTTCTTCGTTGCAGAGCTTCGCACTCATGACAATGGCGGACTCGGCCGAGTTCCATCGAACTCGGTCTAAGTATGGAGAGGGGGAGAGAGAGACGCAGAAAATTGTTAGCAAATAATCCCGTGCAATATCTAGGGAATATTTGTTTAGTAGTTGTTAGCAAATAATCCCATGAAATATTTAGGAAATATTTGTTTAGAAGTTGTTAGCAAATAATCCCGTGCAATATTTATGTAATATTTGTTTAGTAGTTGGTTGGTTAGGAAGTTTGTTAATACAGATTGTTCAGCAACTAATGGCTGAAATCGTGTCCACGTTCGTAGTTTGTTTTAGGAGTTTGTTTGAGTTTGTTTCTATTAATATGAAACCAAAAAATGCAACAGACAATAGACTGTGACAAAATTCTTGAGAGTTCTTTTTTCCTCTGCTATTCCTCTCTACTGCTTTCTCGTAAAATTGCATTGCTTACAAGCATAGTGCCAACATTTACTATCAGAGACTCGTTTGTGAATATTCTAGGAGATTGTGATGGAAAGCAAGGGACCAGAAAGTTCCACACGAGGAGTGGTGGTAGAGCGCATCGTGAAGGAAGTTGGTTCATCCATCGTCTATCCCGAGCTGACGCGGTCCAACTATCATGAGTGGGGACTGGTGATGCAGGTGAATCTTGAAGCTCAAGGGCTGTGGGAGGCGATCGAGAGTGATAAAGTCGAGCGCTGCGAGGATCGGCTAGCCTTAGCCGCTCTTCTTCGTGCGATGTCGGCTGAGATGCAGTCGACTCTTGTAGTGAAGAAGACAGCAAAAGAGGCCTGTGAGGCAATACGGGTGATGCACATGGGTGTCGCTCGTGTGCAAGAGGCCAACGCCCAGAGGCTGCTGAAGGAGTTTGAGAACATCAGCTTCAAGGACGGCGAGTCTGTCGATGATTTTGCCATGCGCATCACCGGACTTGCAAGCAATTTGCGGGCTCTTGGTGAGACGATGGAGGAAGTGTGTGTCGTCAAGAAGATCCTGCACGTTGTGCCATCCGGTATTCACAGATCGCTCTTTCGATCGAGACGTTGCTTGATCTTAAGACGATCTCGGTTGAGGAGCTAGTGGGGAGACTACGTGCAGCGGAGGATCGCTTTGACATCGGCACAATCACTGACAAGGCTGGGCGTCTCCGTCTCGCTGAGGAGGATTGGCTGGCCAAACACAAGAAGAAGCCCTAGTCAGAGTCATCATCGAGTAGCGACAAGGTGGTCCAAGGGAAGGCGAAGGGCGGAGTGTGACATGATGGTCGTGATACCGCAGTGAAGTCAACCACCGACGGCAAGCCGCGGCGTCGAGGAAAATGTCACAATTGTGGCATATATGGACACTGGGCGAAGGAGTGCAAGAAGCCACAACGTGATCGCAAGGAGGAGGCTCATGTTGCGAGGATGGAGAATCAGGTTCCGCAGCCGGCACTGCTGATGGCTACGGCAACCACTGAGGGGCACAGATCGCCGGTGCTGCTGGTAGCTACGCCAACCTTTGAGGAGCACACAATGATGCATGTTGTGCACCTTAACGAGAACAAGGTGCGTCTGGCGGACCGTGACGACGACATGTGCGTGCTCGACACCGGCACAAGTAATCACATGACGGGGTGTAGATCCGCACTTGCCTCACTCGATCAGAGTGTGCGTGGATCTGTACATTTTAGAGATGGGTCCATCGTCGAGATCTGCAGCCTCGGATCAGTGGTGATGCAGATGAGGAATCACGGCCACAAGGTACTCACTGGGATGTATTACATACCAAAATTAAAAAGCAATATCGTGAGCCTTGTGCAGTTGGAAGTAGGGGGGTGCAAAGTCGAGTTAGAGGATGGATTCTGTAGTGTGTTCGATAGTGAACATACACTACTGGTCCGTGCACCACGCGCCCACAATCGCCTGTACTTGCTAAAGATCCACATTGCAGCCCCAGTGTGTTTGGTGGCAAAGATCAATGACCGTGCATGGTTGTGGCATGCACGCTATGGTCATCTAAATTTTCGAGCTCTCCGAGAGTTGGGATTGAAGCATATGGTGGAAGGTCTTCCTCTGGTCGAGAGGTTGGAAGAATTATGTGATGGGTGTGCATTGGGCAAGCAGCAGCGTGCCCCTTTCCGACAAGCAGCAGTACATCGTGGCGAGCGAAGCGTGGATCTATTCCACATCGATCTTTGTGGCCAGATCAGGCCAAGCACCCCATGTGGTAAGAGCTATTTTATGCTTATAGTGGATGATTACTCCCGTTACATGTGGGCAGAGCTGCTCGCAACAAAGGACGAAGCTTTCATGGCATTCAAACGAGTGAAGGCATTGGCCGAGACGGAGTAAGGTGGGAAGCTCAAGGAGTTGCGATCTGATCGGGGGGGGGGGGGGGGGCAAATTCAATTCGCTGGAGTTCCAAGCCTATTGCGACGAGCACGGCATCAAGCACTTCACCACCACGCCATACTCGCCACAACAAAATGGTGTCGTGTAGCGCCGAAATCACACCGTCGTGGAGATAGCGCGCTGCCTTCTGAAGAGCAAGAACATGGCGGCTTATTTCTGGGGCAAGGCGGTGATGACAGCCGTCTACATTCTCAATCGTGCACCAACCAGAGATTTGGAGGGGAAGACACCATATGAGGCCTGGTGCAATCGGAGGACTAAAGTCTAGCATCTTCGGACATTTGGGTGCATCGCCCATGTTAAGCGCATCGGGCCCGGCATACAGCAAGCTCACAGACAAATCCGTGCCCATGGTGTTTCTTGGGTATGAATGAGGAATGAAAGGCTACAGGGTGTACGAACTAGTGACAAAGATGGAGCATGTCACACGTGATGTGGTGTTCGAGGAACACCGTGCGTGGGACTGGAGTGATAAGAATGGTGAAGCTGCCCCATCAACCTCGTTTGATGTCGAGTACTTCACCATAGTCAAGGAAGCAGAAACACATGTAGATGATGTTCCATCGCAGCCAATATCTCCATCAATACCAACGGCTGCAACACCAGCAATCAGGTTCGCGACACACCGACATATGGTGCCTATGACTCCGAGGGAGTACCGCAACGTTATCGGACGCTACAGAACCTGCTTGACACCATCGAAGAAATCACCGCATATGACTACAGCGGCATGTGTCTACTTGCAGCTGAGGAACCTTCAATTGTTGAAGATGCATTGGAGGAAGACATGTGGCGCAAAGCAATGGAGGCAGAAATGGAATCTATCCAAGACAACAAGACATGGGAGCTTGCTGCGCTCCCACCAGGACACAAGGCGATAGGTTTGAAGTGGGTCTTCAAAGTCAAGAAGGATTCGGCGGGAAATATTGTCAAACATAAAGTTCGTCTCGTCGCCAAGGGGTATGCACAAAGTCAAGGTGTAGATTTCGAGGAAGTATTCGCACCAGTGGCGCGAATGGCACTAGCTGCACATGGTGGCTGGCAGGTACATCATATGGATGTGAAGTCCGCTTTCTTGAATGGAGATTTGGAGGAAGAGGTGTATGTGCAGCAGCCTCCTGGCTTTATCGACAACAACAATCGCGATAAAGTGTTGAAGTTAAAGAAGGCGCTATATGGATTGCGGAAAGCACCACGAGCTTGGAATGCCAAGCTTGACAAGGAGCTATTTGGGTTAGGATTCATGAAGAATCCACTAGAGCATGCTGTGTACAGATGTGGGTCGGGGCAAAATTACTTGCTGGTCGGTGTGTATGTTGATGATCTCATCATCACCGGGCCGATCAAGGAAGACATTGAAGCATTCAAGGCTGAAATGAAAGAGAAGTTCAGCATGAGTGATCTTGGCCTGCTGAGCTACTACTTAGGAATTGAAGTCTGCCAAAAGAAAGGTGAGATTACCATATGTCAAAGTGCATTTGCTAATAAATTATTAGAGAATGCAGGGATGGCCGGATGTAATTCGTGTCACACCCCAATGGAGAATAGACTTAAGCTCAGTAAGAAGGGAGAAGGTGAGCCTATGGATGCAACAAGATATCGCAGCATGGTTGGAAGTATGCGTTATTTCATCAATACACGACCTGATCTAGCTTATGCAGTGGGGATTGTGAGCAGGTACATGGAGGCTCCTACAACCAAGCACTTGGCGGCCGTGAAGCAAATTCTTCGGTATTTGGCAAGGACCGTCAACTATGGTTGTCGGTATAGTGAATCACAAATTGTTGAGCCTAAGTTGGTGGGTTTCAGCCATAGTGATCATGCCGGAGACATTGATGACAGGAAAAGCACCAGCGGGTTTGTTTTCTTTTTGGGCTCGAGTTTGATTAGCTGGATGTCACATAAGCAGAAAGTGATTGCACTTTCCTCATGTGAGGCAGAGTATATAGCAAGTGCAGCAACATCATGTCAAGGCATATGGCTCAGTCGTGTCCTCGGCAAATTAACAGGAAAAGAGGCATCACAAGTGAAGCTGCTGGTCGACAACAAATCGGCTATTGCACTCAGCAAAAATCCAGTACATCATGAGAGAAGCAAGCATATTGACACACGGTATCATTTTGTACGTCAATATGTTGATGAAGAGAAGGTGGATATTCATCATGTTGACACCAACAATCAGCTGGCGAATATACTAACCAAGGCACTGGGACGAGTAGTTTATCGAGTTTCGACAGTAGCTAGGAGTAGTGGAGTTGCAACGGGATTAAGGGGGTGATATGTTAGCAAATAATCCAGTACAATATCTAGGGAATATTTGTTTAGTAGTTGTAAGAAAATAATCCCGTGCAATATTTATGAAATATTTGTTTAGTAGTTGTTAGCAAATAATCCCGTGCAATATTTATGGAATATTTGTTTAGTAGTTGGTTGGTTAGGAAGTTTGTTAAGACCGATTCTTCAGCAACTAATGGCTGAAATCATGTCCACATTCGTAGTTTGTTTTAGGAGTTTGTTTGAGTTTGTTTCTATTAATATGAAACTAGAAAATGTAGCAGACAACAGGCTGTGACAAAATTCTTGAGAGTTCTTTTTTCCTCTGCTATTCCTCTCTATTGCTTTCTCGTAAAATTGCATTGCTTTCAAGCATAGCGCTAACAAAAATTAGGGTCGGCTTGTGGAGAAAAATAGAGGGGCTGATTTGTTTAATTTGTCCTCATATTTATAGGGAGGAATTTGAGAACAATTGGGACTCCAAGATTTTATTTAATCTCCTCGGACTTTAAAACTTTGTTTCCTATTTATCTTTTCCTCTATTTGATTGTTATCTTCCTATTTGTATTAATACTTTTCATCCTCTTCTTTTCCTTTTTCTATTTCAAGTTTATCTCTTTTTTTTTAAGTTCCTTGGGCGTTACATCATAAACCCCTTAAAATAAAATTTGTTCTCGAATTTAGTCATCGGGTAGGAGCTTACTAATAAGAAGGAAACTTCTTGGTCATTTGTGCGATGATACATCTCACACTTAGAAAGGCATTTGTTCATCATCGTTCCATCTTCATCATCTTAAGGACATAGTCCTTCCGTCATCATATGCATTGGGACAATAGGTCCTTTTATCATAATATACCTTAGGGCAAAGGTCGACATTTTCTTTTCAACAAATGGTTCATCTTTTTATTTTGCCTTTGCTATAATTGAGAAATAAAATCTACTTCAGTGAACACAATAATGTGTTGTCATCTAAATCATCCATATGTTAATTAGAGAATTGGCTCATATGAGATTGTAAACTCCTTTTTAAATAGGCCATGACCATCCTCTTTTCATTTTGCATCTTCCTTAACCTAACATTCTAATTTTTTGTTACAAGGGATCAATTAAGACTTTTAGAAGCAAAATCAGCTTCAATCATCATGAGAAACTTGAGGACGTCATGACATGACATCATTTGGACATATTTAAATTTTCGATCAAATGAGTGATATGGATCAAACACCTTCTTAGTAGGAGGAACATGGTTGGAGATACCTTTCATACAACTTTATCATTAGATTTAAAAAAATTTCTACATAAGTCTTTCTTGCCATAAAATTTTTATCTTGCCTATGTTATCTTCATCCTCTTTGTATCAATTCAACTTTCTTGGCATGTTCATTTTGTCTATCTCAGCTCTTGGGCATTTAGAAACTTCTTTTCACTTACCTTATTGCTACATGTAGGTAAGCAGTATGGTATCCTATACAAGGTCTCGAAGGAAATCTTGCAAATGACATAATCCTCCTTGACAATAGAAGTCATCATGAACAATGTCATAGAATCGATAAGCATCGATGGATGAAAAATAAGACCTTATCTCATGATTATTTCCATAAAAGTGATCATCCTAATCATGAGCATACGACATGATCGTCGTCATTCCTAAGACTAAGGGTCATCAATGTAGCATATAATATGATTGATTATACAACCACGGGACATCATGAAAAAAAAATCAAGAAGATTGATTAATTGGCATCAGAAGATATATCATCATCATAGGATCATTCCTTTATTATAGGATGGTCATCATGTGAATCATTAAGATCAACAATGACAGAGCTTAGCATGGTGGGAGAAAATTATCATAAGGGTCATTAAAAATCAAGTACATCAATTTATAAAATCGATGATCATCACAAAGTGTTATTGAACATAATCCATCATCCTTAGCAGTCATCATCTTAATGAACACAATTGATTATAAATCATATAATTATTGTACATGATCATAAAGATCTTAACATTGGCATAATTAGATAGGATTGTCTTCGTAGGTAAGGTCATCTTTATATATATATTTTTTAACATAATGCATCATCTTTTCATAAGATTTCTTATGCTTTACTTTTTCCACATTGACATGCTGAGTACTTAGAGCATACTTTTATATCTTCATATTTCATGTCATTGCTATTTGTTCATCATTATACATTTGTGTACATCCCAAATGAATCGCAACTCAAACTTATGGTTACATTCTTATACTTCTTGTACTTTCCAAATGGATCATAACCCAGGCTTATAATATTCCTTTAATACTTTTTCCTAATAAGGCATAATTCCAAATAGATCACAACCCAAGCTTAGAACATTTATCTAATACTTCCTCTTTTAGGGCATTGTCATTCGGGTTCCACATGCTTAATTTCATTCATCATTTCATATTCACGCAGTCTCATTGAAGCCTGACGAGCCTTCTTGTATTTGAATGCATGTGGAATAGGGAGTCCATCTTATCATGGTGGTAATTTATGTGAAACCCAAAATCTTTTAGAGACTTCATATAAGTAGTGTTTCATTTCAGGATAATACTATCATCTCAAAATCCTTCCTGAATCATTAAAGGTAGTACCACAACTCATCTGAGTTCCTAAGTTAGCTATTTCATTTTATATTTCTTCAATCAAAATTTGTCTCATGCTATCTTCATACCATTAGTATCAATCATCATATGTTCCTTATATTACTTCGGGAATAGTCCGAACACCATGTTCATGAGGATCACATAAGTTTGAGGGGTGTTCATCAGTTTGGTGGCATCACTAAAATTTATAGTGATCATACATTGACAACAAGACCATCTTCATTACATCTTTTTCAGCAACCCGAAGCTACTGGTACTCACTTGTCGATCTTGAAAACATCCAAACCTCATATCGGTCATTTTTACATAGTGATAGACACTTGTATTTTGATTGTTGTTTTGATTAACATCTAGTTAATCAATCTTTAAATTCATAGAGTCATCATTCTTCTTTACAAAAGAAATGAAACATCTAGAAATGAGACCCTCAGTCTCATAAACTCCGTGTCTTAAATTACTAAATTTGTCTCTTCAGTTCATGTGTCATGGGACCTTTGAAATTAGAGTCATGCTTGAAAGGAGGTCGATATGACACTCAACTTCTAACTAAAACTTTTAGTTCACTTGGGTACTGATATCTATCTTCTTCTTCTTATTGCATAATACTTATACATCTTAGGAAGTAAATCAGTTGACACTAAGAATTCCATCATAATTCTCCTAAGAATTCCTAATCGATGTGAAGAAAATATATTATCTTCCATCATCATTTGTACCACAAGGACGTACTTTATGGTATGAAATTATTTTCATAGGGTCATCATCATTAAAAGTAGCTTATGTCATATAAGGGTCAAGCTCACTAAGAGTATTGTTCATCATCGTAGATAATGATAACATATGATTCGATAAGATTGATAATGGAACTATGTCAATCATCATCTTTATAAGATCAATCTAGATCTATGTTTGATGTGACCACCCTTCCCTAAACATCATCATAAAAAAAAGTATTTCTTTGATTGATAATTAATTCAATGATATAAAAGGGGATCACATATTAGATCAAGGATAGGTATTTGCTCAAATCATTGAATCTGTACTTCATCATCTTAGCAGGAAGGATAGTGTAAGTGTGATATGAAAAAGATATGAAAATACCATATAAGGCATGTCTATCACATCCTCAGATCGTTCTATATTCATAAAATACTTCATCATTAATCATCATCATTAAAAAGGAATTTTAAAGATCAATAAGACTCATATTAACATAATCAACTATCATGAGTCAAAAGTTGTCATCTTAATCAATTAGCTTATGAGTGAAAGACAAACTTACTTGACATGACTTCAGGTGGTGCAATGACTGCTCGTGGCACATGCACATGGATCATGACATCTTATATTAGGACATGTGAATGCCCTAACTTTAGGCTCTGATACCTAGCTGTAATGCCCCCAAATCGCACCCCGCCACATGACAGAATACGCTTCGGGAACGCTATGGGTCATCCTTACATGTACACCATATTGACCAAAAAGAAGACTTTGATTGGTCAACTCAAACATCATATAAACGCGGAAGACTTAATCATCATTAAATAATAAAAAGAGTATGACATCTTAGTATGTGGAAGACCAATAAAGAACTTCATGTGAATCCAAAAGGAAGCTAGTATATCAACCTAAAGGACTCAAGATATCCATGTGCAGCCACCTACGAGCTCTATCTATCACCGTTGGCCACCTTCATCATTGAAATCTGATCCTGCATTTAAGAACATGCAGGGGAGAACCTACCTATAAGTTTTACAACTCAGTATGGAAGTAAGATAGAAATAATCATAAGATCATGATAGTAGACAGGAATCATAAAGACTTCATCATCATCATATAAAAAAAGAATAGACATCATCATGATATAAATAAAATATGGATAAGGGATCTCTAAGATCACAAGAACTTAATAGATCAAGATGTCATCTTCTTGAGATCATAAGAACAAACGATCAGGATAGATCATAATAAATAATCATAAAATGACAAGCATCGATCATCTTGATTATAAGGTCATCATCATATAAAGATTCATGAGAGATAATTGTATGAAGTTAGAGAATCATAAATTATATCATCTTCTGTAGATCATATTAATAATAAATCAAAAATCATGGAAAGATCATCATAAGAGTGACAAGAGACACTAATCATCATGAAGGGATTTCATTATTAATATGCTTCATCTTCTTCATCATCTTATTATTCATCTTTGACTTATAGTGGGGTATATTTCAATTCATGGGGAGGCCTGCCTCAACCCGTCCATCATCATAACTGACAGACCCAGCCCATAACTGACCGAAGTCAGCCCATAACTGACCAAAATTAGCTCATAACTGGTCATCACTAGTCCATCATAAAAAGAGCTCTCCATTTAACATTTTTCATCTTTTATCTTGCAGTTTTTAATTTATCTTTCATTAGGGCATAAGGATCATGATTAAGATTTGATCATCATAAGAAAGAATCAACGAATCATACTGATCAAGGGTCCTAATAATCATCATCATTATATATATTATTAGAGCTAAAAGATAGGATTATGGAGAGAAATAAAAAAATATATGAACATCATAATCATCATCATTATCATAAGATAAATCAAGATCGATGGATATGGATCAATGTCGTCGTAGATAGGATTGGATCTAAATTAAGTCATCATAAGATCATAATAGGCATAATCATCATCATGACATAGATTAGGATTACGTACATGAATCAGGAGCATTAACAATATAACCATCATTATCATCAAGTTCTGAATTAAGTACGTAATCAGGGATCAAAGGATTATAAATTCAACTTAATCGCTTTGGAACCTGGCCGAGTTGGGTGAAATTCGGGCCGAGTTCGTAAGGACATCATCGGAGGAAAATCAAGACATGGCCTGGGCCGAGTTCATACTTAGCAGCTCCATCGGCTGATTCGACAAAAACGATCAACCGCTCGACAGAAGTCGCGACCGAGGGTGACTTCATCGTAGAACTGCCCATGCCGGGTCATCATCAACCCGGGCCGGGTTCTTCTTCGTTGTAGAGCTTCGCGCTCACGACAATGGCAGACTCGGTCGAGTTTCATCGAACTCGGTCCGAGTATGGACCTGCTCGGGCTGGGTTCTAGGGAAATCGGGCCGGGTTCCTCTTACGCAGAACTGCGTAGGCGCGCATGTGCATTCCGTTCATCTTTTCCGGTGATGGCCGGCATCCAGAATCATCATAAATTAAGGAACTAATACTAGGCATAAACTAGGAAAAATAATGATTCTAGGAAAAATCTATCATAATTTCATACCTTGTGAAGTTTCCGTTGAAACCTCACGTCCTTTTTCCTTCTTTTTCGTGTTCTTCCTCTTCTTCTTCTTCTTCCTCCTCCTCCTCCTCCTCCTCCTCTTTCTCTTCTTTATTCTGGCCGTCCCCTCTATACAGACTTGTACTCCACGTTCGGTATCCAAGAGGAAGTAAAGAAAAGAGCAGAACAAATAAGAAACTTTATCGAGGTTTCAACATGAGATTGTGTGTCCAATATTCACTACAATAAAACTGATGATTAGCGACGTAAAATAATGTCTCCAATGCCGGTGATGCTACATCGACACCACGAGCATCGTTATAGCATCTCAGTTGAGTCACAAGAAGAAGATGCTACTTGTCTCCCAATAGCGTCACATTAGCATTTCCATAGCGTTCCACGAAATAGACGCTAAAAAAGGAGCCACAGATACGCCAATTAGTCGCTATTATTGCGCGCGATGGAGCGAAAATTCACGGCAGAACTTAGCGCTGCTGTAGCATCGACAACATTCGACGCAAACTTAGTGTCTCAAGCATTGAGTTATTTTTTCGACGCTAGTGAGGAATCGATATGGGTGCCGTATATTTGCGCGGTTTTGGCGTCGAGATGTGAGATGCTACTTGGCGTCATAGTTGATGCAACGCTATGTAGACGCCCATATAAAATTATATTCCTATAATTGTTTACACATGTAACACATACAATGCTTAATTGACACTATTTTAACACTACTTGATGTCTCATAACTATATATGTTAATTAAGAAATAGATTAACTATACGTTATCTATATTTATATATCTTATCTATTTTGACGCAACCCCATATACTTTAACATATATTATAGGACTGGCTTGTGAAGAAAAATAGAGGGACTGATTTGTTTAATTTATCCTCATATTTATAGGGGAGTAATTTGAGAATAATTGGGGCTCCAAGATTTTATTTAATCTCCTCATACTTTAAAACTTTATTTCCTATTTATCTTTTTCTCTATTTGATTTTTATCTTCGTTTTAATACTTTCCATCCTCTTCTTTTCCTTTTTCTAATTCAAGTTTATCTCTTTTTTTTAAGTTCCTCGGACGTTACATGTTCTGTCGCGGGGGCAAGCCAGCGCAGCGATGGCTCCTCCGGCCACAGTAGCAGAAGCTACGGCGCAACATGCCCTCGCTGGAGACCAACGACGGAGGAAGAAGAAGTCTCATGCCAGCGGTGCTAGCCACGCCTGTAGGGTTGAGCAGGCTGGCTCCAGTATCAGCTGACTGGAGAAAGATGGCATTCATGGACTCCACACTCCCGAAGACGTTGCCAATGGATCCAACCATCTGCTCCTTCGTCACCAGGTTGATGATGGAACCCAACGGCGTCTGAAGAAGGCCAAAAATGACGTCCACAACCTCCTTGCCCCGCTTCCGCAAAAATCACCTTGTTGGCGGCTTTGTCAACCAGAAGCTTCGGCGTGAGCTTAGTGGTGTCGGCCATGTCTGAACTGTATGCTGTTAATTAGCCGCCTGCAGTGCGTGGATCTTTACCTTGTGACCCTGCCTTTTATTGACTAGAATAATAACTAATAATTAATTGCTATCGGCACCGTGTGGGTACAAGAATTAGCAACTTTATTGATCATTAATCTGTGTCATAATTAATCCCATTCTTAACAGCTTAATTAGTTTTCGTTGGGAGATGGCACCAAAGTAATTTTGGAAGTTAAAACCTTAATTTACTGATTTGTTAAGTTGAAACCCTACAACATCATTAACTATATTGTAAATATAAAAAAAATTTAGTCAATTTGTTATCATGACAAATGCGTTACATAATGAATTGAAATTATAACTCCTTGAATATTACTGCCACATCTTACTATTACTTTAGGACAATTTAATCCTTTGAAATACTTCTTACTTTTTACCTTATTTCACTATTTCTTTTATAATTTTAGTCAATATTTAACAAAATAATGAGATTAATATATTACATATGTATGTACAATAATCCTTCTATGCGCATCTATTTTTTCTTTTGATTTTCTAATTTATTTTTCTATAATTATTATTATTTTTGTCTCGAAAAATGTTATTACTATCAATTAACTTAATTTAATCAGGAGAAAAAATTTACATTATACAAAAACGTTGCGACAAATCTGTTAAGATTATGTGATAAATGTCTTATTTTTTTTGTTTGCTAATGCGCCTGTTTTCAAAAACAAATTATAGTATTATTGTGATCTTGATAGTTTTTTATATACTTGTGAGAACTATTTTCTAAAGGATTTAGTTACGGTGCAACCGTATTTAAACTATGAAATAATTAAAAGCGACTTCTTCTCATGAAAATTTTCATTATGCAATTTGTATCATTCAAGATGAGATGAACTCATACACTACAAGAATTTTGAGATTTTGCTTTGAAATCCATCGCAAATATGCATTTTCGACGGATAGCAGTTTGTTAGAAAATTTGTGGTCGAAAAAAATTATTGACGGTTCTAAAATGTTCCTTCGGAAGCTTTGACGGATGTCTGTGACGGATAAATTGCTTTCAAAATTTTCAACGGGTAGAATCCATCGAAAGTTTCAAAGGGAATGTCATTCTTCGAAATTTCCAACGGATCTTGCCGTCGAAAAATTCTCACTATCCTTCGATAAATAAATAATAATTTAATAATAAAATACTGAATATATATTTATATTATATTACATATATATTATTATAAATATAGTTATCAAAGGGTCTAGCTTTTGGAATTGTCGACGGATTTAAATCCTTCGAAAGACTATACCCGGTAATTTATCGACAGAGATTTTTCGACCGTAGTAATGGACTTTTTGGCCTTTTGGTAATTTAGAAGGATTTTTCTATCCGTCGCAACTGTCGTCAAAAAATACGAAGGATTCATGTCCTTCGAAAAATGACCGTCGCAAATTAGTCATTTTCTTGTAGTGATAGTTACTCGTTTCATTAAAATAAATATCACTAAATTATTTAATCTTTGACATTTTTATTATTTTATTAAACAAGGGATACAAATTTTAAGATTTTTTTTCATGTATTCCATTGCTTGAAATAATGGTTCCCTTCATTATTGTGTCTACTTTCTTATGTCTCCTTAGTTTATATGCACGACTAGTTGTTTTTTCAGTTGATTCTTCTAGTAAAAGAGATTTAATAGATAGAAATAAATTATTTCCTACATTAAACAATCAAAAAAGAAAAAAAATGAAATAATAAATTGTAATGTGTAGGATCTCCAAGGCACCAAGAGAGGGTGAATTGGTTTAAATCCGAAAATATCGATTTCACGAAAATCGTTGCGGAAATATAAAATCAATTCGTTAAACTTTAGATCAATGCAATTTGTTGATGGCCACACTTTGACCTACATTTTTGCTCTGACTTTTTGACCTCGGGACCACCAAAGATTCTATTAATCACCCTTCCTTCGTCCCAAATGGAGCAAGGAAGAAACCTTTGCAACACCACCTTTTTCTCCGCTTCAAGAGTTAAGGCACACCTCTCCTCCTAGGAAACTTATTTTTTTCTAGTCCGAGAGGTAAGATAAAACTTCTTCTACACAGGATCTCTCACTTAATTTTCTAAGAAAGTGTTTCTTTCTTTTATAACATCATGCTCACAAGAAGAGAAGAGAGAAAGTAGAGAATATATTATAATGACTTTAAGAAAATGTTTTCCTTTGATATATTTGAAGTTTTCCTTGAATGCTTGAGTAATTCTGAACCCCTTGGCCTCCTTTTATAGGTCTCTTTGGGTAATATGGGCATTGCTCTCTGACATGACCAAAACTAACAATTTTTGTGCATTTTAGTCGGGACCGATCGACCGCATTGATGGACCAGTCGACCAATCTATATCACCGTTGCACGATTTGCTCAATGTCAGCGCTTGATCGGTGCAATGACCGGATTGTCAACCGGTGTAGTATCGAAATTTTGGAATTTCACCTGTTGAACTGATCGATCGATCGGTGCAATGACCGAACTGTCGAACGGTGTAGTCTCGACATTGAGCTAGACAGTTTACTACAAGAAAATTGCCATTTTCCGACGGGCAATTTTCGACGGATAGAAATCCGTCGTAATTTGCAACGCATTTTGCGACGAAAATATTTGCGACGGATTTTCTGACGGTTACAACCGTCGGAAATGAAAATAATACATTATGTAATTTGTTGTATTATTATTTTATTTTTTGAAGATTAGGAACGTCGATATTTCCGACGGATATCCATCCGTCGCAATTTTCGACGATTACAATCGTCGGAAATGAAAATAGTAAATTATGTAATTTATTATATTATTATTTTATTTTTCGACGATTAAGAACGTCGATATTTTTGACGAATATCCATCCGTCACAATTTTCGACAGTTTTTCTGACGGTCATAACCGTAGAGAATAAAAATAATAAAATATGTAATTTGTTATATTATTATTTTATTTTTCGACAATTAGGAATGTCGATATTTCCGATGGCTATCTATCCGTCCAATTTCTGACGGTCGCCACTGTCGGTAAATGTATAATAATATAATATGAAGAGTATTTTATTAATATAATTAGCGATAGTTTAAACCATCGCAATTTTTGACGGTTCCGACCGTCAGTAATATTTAGCGACAGTTCAAACCGTCGGTAACTTTAAAAATAAATAATATCATATTCGTATATATCATGATAACATATACTCTTAATATTTGCTAAGTTTTCGACGGTCAGAGCCATCGGTAATTAAAATTTCACTATCCCGCTTTTTTTTTTGTTTTCCCGCTTTCTCATTTTTCCACCTATATATAATATATATATATATATCAATACATATATATCTAATCTCCCACTATATCACGTCCATTCACTTCTATCTCACTTCTATCTACCTCCTCTCTCTCTCTCTCGGACGTCGACGGAGGACGACCCCCCCTCTTGCCGGCCGTCGGCTACCTCTCTCTCTCTCTACGATGTCGGCCAGATCGACCGCCAAATTTTTTTTATATTTTAAAAATGGTTTGCGACGGTCGCAACTGTAACTCATCGACGATTCAGCAACCGCTGGAATTATGGACGATCGCGATTGCCGTAACGAATTGACGGTCGCAAATGTCAATATGTTTCGACGTCGAAGTTTCGATGGTCGCAGCTGTCGGAACTTTCGACGGATGTTTTTCAAACCGTCTGAATTAGTTTGCGACGCCACGTTTTTCGACCGATCATTTTCGTAGATAAATTCATCGAAAACCTTTATTTACGATGAATTTTCTTGATTTTTTTATGGTTTTGACCGTCGGGAAATACCATTTTTCTTGTAGTGGTTTGTGTATTGATCGACTGGTGTATCTGATCGGACGATCGGTGCTTCGACCGGCCTTCATTACTTCGATCGTAAGTTGACCGTCCTGCACTATTTTGAGTATAATTGTCTGTATGGTTATCCAAATTAAATAATCTTAAATTCTATGGAAAGCTAACATAATTCTCTATAAATTTGGTATTCATCATTCATCAAAAGTCCAATGAGATCATAGTTAAATATTCAATAAAAGTTCAGTGCATAAAATTGTCAATTTCTATTTAAACTTTTTCAACATATAACTCTAATTTTTCTAAGACTTGTATCATCCAAATATAATTATATAAGGCATTAAAACTTTGCTCCAACTATAATTATATAAGGCATTAAAACTTTGCTCCAACGTAATGTACAATAATGAACTGTTGGGCAGATGCTCTTAGTGGGTCACCAGCCCATGAGTGTGCATCCTGCACTGATGCGGATTCACCTAAACTGCACAATCCATTTTTGCAGTTTTTTCCCAAATAGAAAAATTGGGTGACTAAATGAGTCCAAGAATGCAGAATATCGTATATAACTTAAATCATAAAAAACCTACATGAAGAAAAATATATATCATGAAAACTGATATTAAATTTTAAATAAATGATATAATTAAAACAAAAAACTACATGTACATAATGGAATATCTCATTAATCAATTACGAACGCAAGGTGAAAAAATATTATTAAAGTGATATATGAAGGTGTAAACACAAAAAGAGTTTACAAGCATAGATTTATGATTGGATCAATAATTAATGGTGGATAATGATTTAAGTTGTTTGATGAAGTCATCGTGACATCAAATAATTAAAATTATTTTAACTTCCTATATTAAGATCCATCGACAAACTTTAATCAAACCATCTAACTACACATGTAAACTTTTTATGAATTTACACATGCATTTTTCTCATTATTAAATTACAAAAGTCGTAAATTGTATGCACAAAATGATATCGAAGTTCTATAAGTAATATAACACCACAAAATCATACCTTAATATTTGAGCAGAACATAACAATCTAAAACATACACCATCTTATTACAAAGTAATTGAGCATACTTGAGTAGGCACTGCTTATATTTTGACCACTTTAATTAACTTAAGTTGGACCAAGAAATAATTAGGAAGTGTATTACATTGTTCTTCAAAATATCTAATTTGCAAATTATTATAATTTACCAAAAGAATATTTATAACCTTAGACTTATATGTATTATAATGTCATCACGGGCATCTATCACCAACCATGCCACTATCCTTATCTATAATTATCGAACAATTACTTGCAAAATCCAATGCAAGGAATGGAATTATCACAAGCAAACACGTTCAGTAGAAGACGAAATATAGTGAAATTTCAAATAGAATAAATCATGTGTCAATGATAATAAATTAATACGAAATTAATCAATAATCAATTAGATAATGGCTAATAGCAGCAATAAAAATACAATGATCAATAATTAATAGAATGATATTCAATAATCAATTTGATATTTTACTTTTCTTTTAAAAAAATCAATACATTGGGTGAATGAGAATTCTTAATTCTTTACTTTACATGACGTGTTTTATATTTCATTAGGTTGTTTGCAAGTAGCTTTAGGCTTCATCCATCATCAATGTTTGTTGTCGTCAATCAAGGTATTTATCCAAATAGGATATGCCATGGTACTTTTATATTCAATCATCAATGGTGGATCATATTAAGACTAATTATTAGTTTGGGTGTGCCAAGTAGTATTTACCCCTCCTTATAGATGTAATATAGATTATTACTATATAAATATATCTTTCTTATTCATTATTTGGGCTGCTTTCAATGGGTTAATGAGAATATATTTTATTCTTTCTAATATATTTAGATTACACATAACTAAGTATTAGAACTTATTTTAAAAAATATTTGATTATGAATCACATGGTTTCTGCCTCGAGTCATGAAACATATTAAAATTGATTGACTTATTCTTAATACAAATTTATGAATCATTCCACTATTACATATTATAAACTTCAAATGTTGGACTATGTTAAGTAGTTAGCATATGTTTCCTTTTTTATATCATCTCTTTTCATATTTGGAACGTTTTGAATATGGGACCAAACACAAAAATAGATAGATATATATGAGTATTGGTATGTGTAGCACCTTGAAAATCCATCCTAACGGTCAAGGATAATTAGGGCATTCATCTATGTAGTCCATTCGTCATCACATCATTTAAAAATAAAATAATATTAAAAAAATAAAAAATGAGGTAGCAGATGGGAGTGCTATGCACAACCATTCACTGGGTTCATGGTCCACCATGACATTAAGCCTGCCAACATGTTGATGTGGGATAGTATGGAACTAAAGATCATTGATTTTGGTTCCCTCACTAGCAAAGGTAGCTGCGGCAATTTCTCAGGGCTTCGACTATGGGAAATTATATTTTTTGGCAAAAAAATCCAAAATTAAATTAATGCATCAGGAATTAAATCTGAAATTAAACATAAATTAATTCAAAATCCAAAACTATATTAATCCAAATATATTATCCATCATACAAATAAAGTTAGAAATACAACTAATTTTTCGGGTCATCTTCTTCATCGTTGCCATCCTGGTGGCCACGCCTTATCTAACGAATTATTTTCTTCATTTCTTTTCGTTGTCACACTTAAAAAGCTTGTTGTTGCTGCTCATATTCTTGACGAACCTCTTCTCAGACCTTTTGTTGGACTTCCGATAATCGTTGTTCCCATATGTTATTAAATACCTATCGCACATCTTGAGTTGGATAACCAGATATTGATTTTCTCTCATATCCAATATCCGCATGACTAACAGATGATCCGAGACTGTAGATGCAGCCTTTCCTCACTCCAATATGATCCGTCCATAATTGTCGATGGGTCAATGGTGTCGCTCCCTCCTGCATGACTTCTGAATGATGCTCGGCTTCTTTTGCTTTGTAACACTCTTGTAAATTTACATAGTAATATTTCGACATTCATGCATAACAAAAGCTAGGACATACTTACATATGTCTCCCAAGAAACCATTCGAAATCTTTTTTCTAAGGAGTTCTTAGAAAAATCTCATCTTCTGTGGGTGTACCCATCTATTTTTCCTACAATTGAAACCAAAGTTAGAACATGCTGCAATTAAATGAGCATTCGAGATCTCAACAAAGGCATAAATATTTACTAATCGTCTTGCAATTGTCGACGTCGAAACACAACCACCCACGTGTAGGCATGCTCCCTGGTCGGATTCTCGATTCGTTTTGGCTTTTTCGCACTTAGATTTATACGCCTCAATGGACTACCTAGCTAATAGCTCGGGCCAAACTGACTTTGGAATTTAATTGGGCTACAGCCCGTACATCCGACAACATCGAGGACAAACGCCTCGAGCACCTAGAATTCAAACTCCTTTCACATTTGTTTTGTGTGGTCGGGATCCCATGATACGTCAGCCTTTAAAGGAAGCCAAACAATTAATAATAGTTAAGGTAAGAGCTAGACATAAGTGTCATACCAATTAATAAGTCTTGAAAGATAATAACCTAAAATTTCTGAAATAACATCTGTCTAGTAGCATAAGGAATATCTCTCGACGTGAGCCATGCCTCAGTATATCTTTGTCGAATTACATTAGTGCACACAACTGCAACAGGTTTTGATGGGTAAGACCTATAAAAACAAAATTGTGTGATTAAAATATTTAATAGAATGTGAAATTGATGTACATATTTAATAACATTTATATAACTTACTAACAATTACCATCTGGCAATATATATTTTTTATACTGATTTCTGGATGTAGAAACATTGGTGGAGTCTTCGGACATCTGTGTCTCCATGTCAGCAATGTCGGGCATTTGTATCTCCATGCACTACAAGAAAATGGGCGCTTAGCGTCGCCAAAAGCTGTAACGCTATATAGACGCCACTAGCACCTCGCGTCACGATAATGAGACGCTACTTGCCTCTCGATAGCGTCTTCTTAGCTATTCAGTGAATGGACACTAATTCTAACGCAATCGAGACGTTAGGTAGACGCTATTATTTCGCGCCACGAAGCGGAAATGCGCGGCAGCACCAGCAGACAAAAGTTGGACCTCCCAGATTCTCGAGACCACCAGGACCTAGGGCCATTCTCGCGTCGACGTCGTTAGACACGAATCTAGCGTCTCCTGTTTGGCGGCTCTAAAGAGACGCTATATGGCGTCTCAGAGATAGGCGACGCTATTTGGACGCTACTACTTGGACGCTATATTTAAACCCTATATATTATATATACTATCTATCAATCAATAAATTCATTAACTATTATATTAGTATTAATTATATGATTATCAACATATTATCAATAGCGTATTATCAACATATATATGTATTAATTACACGATTATATATATATGTATTTTTACATGATAGGAGTGTTCCAAAATATATAATTCGTTACCTATATTATTTATGTTATCTATACATATAATATATATATATAATATCTTAATTATGCATATATTATTATTATTATATACTTAATCATGAAATTACGATGGTTGATTGAGTGATTTGCTACCTCAGTAGCTCAGTGGTAGAATGGTCGGCTGTTAACTGATTGATCGTAGGTTCGATCCTACTTGGGGAGATTTGATTCATTCTTAATTAAAGAATGAAGAATTGAATTAAAGGGCTCGCTTTGACCGTTAGGAGTAGGAGTAGGTAACCCGTTCGCTGTCTTTGTTTCTATTGCATTCTATCTCACCGTATCACATTCGGTTCTACGATATTTGAGAATCGCTGTCAATGCCTCGGCGTAGATCCGGGGTAATCCCTTGTAAATAATCAATTAAGAATTTGCAGATGATGTACTAGCACAAAATGCAGTCATCGATTCTCCTGATAGGCCACAATTATCGCGAGCAAACATATTAATGACGAGGAACACTTTTTTGCGTCACAATGGCGACTCAATAGCGTCCATGTAGCATCTAACTAGAGTCGCCGTTACAGTCGACACTATGGTGACACTATTGGCGTCACTATAGCGTCGCAGAATTGAGACGCGAAAACATATTCGACGCTAGTTCGGCGCTACGGTGTCGCTAAATATAACTAGTGACTCAATAGCGTCGGTATTGCGCCTCCTAAGCCGACTTGTTATCCCTCGCTTAATTGGGTACATATAAATATATAAATACACGTATATGCTTATATATAATAAGTCCATATATACATATTATTATAACTTAATATCACACATATAAACATATACACATATATTCACTTCGAATACGTATGCATATACACGTTATCTATATATATATGACTCGCACATGTATAGACATATACATACACATATATATTTATAATACATATAGATAAACACATTGTTGTAACTTAATCTCCCACACGTAGACATATATATACATACACATATATTACATATGTATATATATACACAAAATTTTATTATATACACATATACATATATATTTATAATTTTGTATACATACATGATAGATTGTCGGAAGGAAATAAAACAATTGGAACGGGGCACATTGCGATGAGACGCTACATTGATAAATACAAATTTATACACAATAAAAAAATTTGAAAAAGACTTTTAATGAGCGTCTCAATGGCGTCGCATTCTTGAGACGCTAAACCCATTGAGACGCCAGGACGACTCTATAATGTCGCTACGTCATCTTAGCGACACATTAGCTTCTCTATAGCGCCGCACTAGTCGACTTTTGATAGTTGCGGCGCCTACAAGGCGTCTACGTAGCGTCGTGTTGTATTGTGATGCTAATAAATTACTTAAATCCCTAACCTCACTTCTTCGTTTTCACTTTTACGATTTACCTTCTTCCGCCTGCCCGACGTCTGCTCGACGCCGGACGCCCGACGCCCGACCTCCGACGCCCGACGCCCGCCACCTCCACTGCGCCCCTCCGATGCCCTCCACTGCTGCCCACCGCATTCGATCGCCGCCCTCGGCATTCGACCGCCGCCCTTCGCCTCCTCCTCCTCCTCCCTCCCTGATGCCCGCCCTCCACTGCCGCCGTCGCCCTTCGCCTCCGTCGCCCTCCGCATTCGACCGCCGCCTCTGCCTCCATCGGCGCCTCCTCCTCCTCCACCTCCTCCCTCCACCTCTACTGCCCTCCACCGCCGCCGCCGCCGCCCTTCGCCTCCGCCGCCCTCCGCATTCGACCGCCGCCCTCTGCAATCGACCGCCGCCCTCCGCATTTGACCGCCGCCCTTTGCCTCCTCCTCCTCCTCCTCCCTCCCCGACGCCCGCCCTCCACCGCCGCCGCCGTCCTTCGCTTCCGCCGCCCTCCGCATTCGACCGTCGCCTCCACTGCCGCCCCCCCCCCCCCCCCCCCCCGCCTCCGCCTCCACCGATGCCTCCTCCTCCTCCTCCTCCCTCCGCCTCCATTGCCCTCCATCGCCACCGCCGCTCGCCTCCGCCGCCACCTCGTCCGCCCTCCGCCTCCACCGCCACCTCGTCAGCTTCCACCTCGTCTGCCCTCCACCGCTGCCGACGTTCGCCCTCCGCCGCCCTCCGATTAAGAAGGTACTAACCCGCCACCATGTATGTTAAGCTAATTATCAATACATAAAGTTACATTACGTTAATTATTCATGTTAAGTTAAGTATTACTTATTCATGTTATGAATTAAGTTAAGTATCATCTCTTTGGATCAAGCTAGTCTTCGCGAAAGAATAGAAATTATAATGCATGTAGTAATTGCTCGATATTATTTCTTGTTGAAATTGCATAATTTAATGTTGTATGATATAGCAATGATTTGAAAGTTTTCAAATGCGTCAGTGATTACGAATCACATCTTGCTAGTTTTAATAGTTACACATTTTGATAAAAGTTTTAATCGCTCAGATCTTAGGTCGATCTCAAGCCAATTGTTATATACATAATTGCCACGCAAAAAAAATGACATTCGAATATTTTTTTATTACTTAAGTTAAGTTAAGTTAACTTATGAACTAATTCATGTACTTCCACATTATTGGTGATAAAATGAGATTATGATTCGACGATGAAGTACTTCAAACATGTGATTTTGGACTTCGTAAGTTCAAAATGACACGTTTCAAGTACACGAATTTGATTACATGGCTTAATGTTCTCCGTTACATAAATGATAAAGCCAGATCGTATTTGGATTCATCGTTGGAAGGATAAACATGGCGTCATAACTGAAGAGTATAAGGATGTTGCTGATGAATTCATTAATGTGGCATATCAAAATGAAGGTGTTGCTTCTTCATATGGCGAAATCTTATGTCCATGTCGAAAGTGCAAATGTTATCAGTGGAAAGTAATTAAGATATGATGTGCAGAAGGATTTATATTACAACGGTTTCTTACTTACATACACCAGTTGGTTCTTTCATGAAGAAGAAAGATGGGCTAAAGAAACAAGTAATATAGATACCGTTGTGGGTGACTCGAGCAATCCGTACAGGGACATGATACGAGATGCAATGTTAGGAAAAAATGTTGACGAAACATTGATTGAAGAAGACCTGAATCCTTCGACTTCTAAGTTTTATAATCTTCTCGAAGAAGCAGATGAACCTTTATGGGATGGATGCGTGAAGCAAACTACACTTTCTGAAGTGGCACAACTAATGAACTTAAAATCAGAATTTAATATGAGCGAAAGTTGTTTTGACCGGATGCTTGTCATTATTAAGAGTATGCTTCCAGCTTCAGAGAAATTACCGGACATGTTTACAAGTGCAAACGGTTGATGAGAGATTTAGGGTTGGAATATCAGAAGATTGATGCATGCCACAATCATTGCACGTTGTACTACAAGGAAAATAACTCACTTATGAGTTGTTCTATTTGTGGCGAGCCTAGATTCAAGTCGAAAAAGAATTCTCAAAGTTCGAAAAAAAATGTGGCCAATACAATATTTAGATACTTTTCGATCGTTCCAAGATTACAACGACTATTTCTTTCTAAAAAAACTGCATCATTTATGAGGTGGCACAGAGAAAGGGCACGTGAAGATCAAAATTCAATTACACATCCTTCGGATGCGGAGGCATGGAGACGATTTGATGCGCTTCATTCGGCTTTTTCTGCAAAATCATGCAATGTTATATTAGGACTTTGCACCGATGGCTTCAACTCATTTGGCTCATCAAGTACTACTTATTCATGTTGGCCAGTTTTTGTGACACCTTATAATTTGCCTCCAAGCATGTGTATAAGACGAGAGAATATATTGCTTATCTATATGATCCCGAGTCTTCGATCGTAGAAGTTTAGATGTTTACTTAAGACCTTTGATTGATGAGCTCAAGATGTGGACAAATTTAAAAAGCAAAATTTCATTATGAGAGCCGCATTAATGTGGACCATAAGTGATTTTTCGGCATATGGAATGTTGAGTGGTTGGAGTACAAAAGGAAAATTTTCTTGTCTCATATGTGGAAAGAATACAAAATCCTTTTATTTGAAAAATTGTAGAAAAGTTTCCTAGTTTGATTGTCATATGATGTTTTTGCCATTGGAGAATTCGATGCGCTATGATCGAAACTCATTTAAAAAGAATACATCTGAGAACATATTGTGTCCAACTCATTTGACGGGAAAATAATTGTTAGAGCAAGTAAACAAGCTTAGTGAAGTCTCATTTGGATTGAAGGTCGGTAGTTATAAGAAAATTGAGTTTGGAAGTGAACATAATTGGGAGAAAAGAAGTATTTTTTGGGAGTTGTCTTATTGGTCTTCAAATTTGGTACGTCATAACTTGAACGTCATGCATGTGGAGAAGAACGTATTTGACAACATCTTCAACACTATTATGGATTTTAAAGGAAGAACAAAAGATAGCATACAGGCTCGCGAAGACATGAAATTAATTTGCAAAAGATCAGAGTTAGATATCATTCATCTTCAAAATGGTAAATGCAAAAAGCCAAAAGCTACTTATGTCATGAGAAATGATCAAGGAAAAGTAGTTTTCGAATGGGTAAAGCAATTGAAATTCCCCGACGAATATGTATCAAACATATCTCGTTGTTTTAACTTGGACAATGGAAAGATACACGGGATGAAGAGTCATGATTGTCATATTTTTATGCAAAGGATGCTTCCAATTGCCTTTAAAGTACTTTTGTCAAAGACCATTTAGGAGGTTTTAACAGAATTGTCTATGTTCTTTAAAGAGCTTTGTGCATCCATCGTTCGGAAAGAAGACATATCTTGATTAGAGACTTCTATTGTGATTACCATGTGCAAGGCTGAGAAGATATTTCCACCTTTTTTCTTTGATGTGATGGAACATTTGATTGTACATCTTCCATATAAAACAAAAATTGTTGGTCCAGTTCAGTATCGATGGATGTATCCATTAGAAAGGTGCATGTTATATTTGAAAATGAAGACGAAGAATAAGGCAAAAATTGAAGGCTCCATATGTGAAGCATATTTCATTGAGGAGGTGTCAAACTTCACTTCAAAATACTTTGAGCCGTACATACAATCACGACACACCCAAGTTCCAAGAAACGATGATGATGGTGAAGGAAAAGTTGACATGAATATTCTATCCATCTTCAAGTACCCATGTCGACTTCTTGGTGCAAGGCACAAAGTTATCTTGAATGACAGAGATCTCACCACCGTTGAGAATTATGTTCTTGCAAATTATCTCGAAGTGACGCCATATCTCGAGTAAGGCAATTTGTTCTAATTTGTTATATAATTTAAAGTTAATTGTTGCTATATGATTGTATTAATTGAAAACTATGAATTCAGAAAATTCAAAGAATTACAGCGAGAAATCAATCCGTTAGTTTCAAATGATGAGTTATTGAAACTACGAGACGAACATTTTGCCGATTGGTTGAGATGTGAAGTGAGAATCCATCCCCGCGATGCCATGGACCGAGAACGTCTTGGTCGAATGTCCGGAATGATAACAATAACTCCCAAACTTATGATAGAAATAACCCATGAATACAAAAAATGCTTTTGCTACTTATAGATTTAGATATACATATAGTTTGTTAGTTCAGTTTATTACTTTTCGTATTCTTAAGTTCAATATTATGCCTGTGATGCTTTTATATTTCCTGTGATGCTCTTATATTGCATGTGATGCTCTTATACTGTCTGTGATGCTTTTATATTGTCTGTGATGAATATCAATGCATTTTTATATGCATTATATAATTGTATGGTTTGAGAAGGGAAAAAATGAGGATTGAATGGGTAAAAAAAATATGTAAACGGCGTCTCCATAGCGTCCCATTCGCGTCTCATTGGCGATGCTTGCACCATTATATTGCGTCACCTCAGCGACTTCCTAGCGTCTAGAGTAGCGACACGTGGGCGTCCAAATAGCATCTCATAGCTTGCGCCCCTTGCGCGTCGACTTAGCGAGGTCTATCTTCTATGCATAGCCGCAAACCTCGCGTCTTATTAACGTCGAGATAGCGTCAAGTAGTGGCGCTAGTAGCGTCTCAGTTTCTTTGACTCCATTACGACACTAGTAGCCACAGATATCCAGCGTCCCATTTTTGTGGCGCTAGATAGACGCCAATGAGACGCTCTTCACAACGGAGACGTAATAGCGGCACCCTAACGTCGCATATCTTGGGTCGCTAATCTCCCATTTTCTTGTAGTGATATCCTCCACCATGTCATCGTCCGAAGGAAGATTACATACTAGTGCATCTTGTTGCTCTACTATGTGAATCCCTGTAGTTCTAGGTATAATGGCCTGATGTCCACCTCCCTCTTTATCTTTAGGAGTGACATTATCTTTTCCCTTCTCCTTCTCCTTCTCTTTTCTCTCCCCTTACCTTTACCTTTGCCAAATCGAAACATCTACAAAAAAATAATATGTTCATAATAAGTCTAAGTTGTCATTGTAGAATAAAAGTATGGTTGCATCATATTAATCTGAAATTCGGTCACATCCTCTATTGCATCTTCAGAAATCGAATCATACGTATAACTCGAGAACCAAATTCTAGTATTTGGTGGCGCTTTTGAAAAAAGAAATAATGCAGATAGATTCCTGTAAAATGCTAAATTTGTTGAATTAAATAGAGACACTCATGAGAAGGTAAAGAAAAGGAATGTGATTCACTCTCGTCAGGCAACTATCAGTCCGATGATTTCTGTGGAGACATCGTACTCTCTATTTGCAATAAATTGATAAGCATAGATCATAACTAAAGGAATAATTAATTATATAACTTACATGAATTCATATATGTCAAAGTACCATAATTCTTCATCTAATTAATGATTTAATCATCATTATCAGAATAGTTACATGATTCAAATTCATCTTCATCTTTTGAAGATGACACACTTTCAAAATCCCTTTTTCAAATTCATCATCACTTTCTGCTTCATCGTTGCATTCAACATTGTCGAATTCATCTAACAATTGTTCTTCATCCCATAGACTTCAACGAGTTGTGTGTCTACAATTGATCCAACCTGTGCCACTCAATCATCTTGGTATGCAACTTGTAACACACCTTCAACTTCAAACTGACTTTTTGCTTTCGTTCAAATTACGATCCACCATTGGGCTTTATCTCTCGTCCTTTCTGGATAATTCACATAATGCACTTGCCTTGTAGAAGACGAAATGATGAAAGGATCAAATTGTTCATACCGTCTATTATGTTGTACTTCAACAATTTTGAAGTCTTTATGAATTCGTGCCCCCTTTTTTCGTTAGATTAAACCACGTCCACTCAAATAAAGTGGCCTTATTACCTTCGATATATCTTTAAGGATACCATAATACTCACGTTCATTTTCTCCCTCAATGGATCCTTTGACTAACTGTTTTCTTACCCCGATGATCAAATTTTTGTGTGAAATTTGTAACCATTCACGAAATACACAGGCCAATTTGTCACATGTCGACTAGACTCCCATGCCAAATCAATGAGGTTCAACATAGTAGAAATTTGACCACTAAGAACCTATACACGTATTATAAAAAAATTAGTTAAAGTCATTAACAATTATTTTGGTGATCTTTTTCATAGAATTTTGAGTAAGACTTACGTGATCTTTAAATCATTGTGCGAAATTAATGTCTAGGTCTTATTTAAATTTTTAAATAATTTGTTATAGATTATATGACAATAAAAAATATTGAAATACTTAAGCCCAAATAAATAGTTATGCTTTTAACCAAACCTTTTATAAACCAAACATACTATTTAAACTAAAGAAAACTACACTATCGGGGAGCTTTGATTTTCATTTATTTTAATGTCTACATCTTGAATGTTAAAAGTAGGTGAAGTTGTAAAACGAAAAATTAAACCTCTCTATCAGATATATTTCAATATTTTCATTTTATATTCCCCCTTCTTTCTTTTCTTTCGTGGAAAAATACTTTCAATCATTACTAATATTTCAAGGGAAATTATTAGTTTTGACGCGATAGATGTGGACTATAATATTTGCAGTTAAAAATATAAATAATATATGTATCATTAAATAGAATAAAAAAATAGTTTTGATGCACGGACAATTATCCTCATTTACATTAGTTATCAGGGAAAAACATTGGATTCGAAAATAGCCCGAGATAGTTGTCAGTCATATAAAATTAAATTATATACTGTTAATGAAACTCATATTCTATTTTTTAGAAAAAATCAAATGTTGTTTTCTATTCGTTTTTATTCAATTATTTCTTTATATCTCTTTTCGTAAAATAATAGTTTATCAAACATCGATTTTCCCCTGCTTTCTTTTATTTCGGCAAAAAATACTATTTTCCTTTTATATTTCCCCTGCTTTCTTTTATTTCGTCAAAAAAAATACTATTTTCATTTATATTTCCCCTGCTTTCTTTTATTTCGTCAAAAAATACTTTCAATCATTACTATATTTTAAGGGAAATTATTAGTTTTGATACGATAGATGTGGACAATAATATTTGCAGTTAAAAAATATAAATAATATATGAATAATTAAGTAGAATAAGAAAATAGTTTTGATGCGCAGACAATTATCCTTACCTACATTAGTTATTAGGAAAAACATTGGATTAGAAAATAGCCCGCAATAGAGTTCAGTCATATAAAATTAAATTATTACTGTTAATGAAATAATCAAATTTTTTGTATGCACAAAATTATTTCTTTATATCTCTTTCCTTAAAATAATAGTTTATCAAGCATCGATTTTCCCCATATGAATTCACCATAAAGCATAATAAATTCCGTAAATTATGTTACAATGTTTAATATGAAAAAGGTACGAAAGATAATGCTAGGTTCAACCGATAGTAGAATTAAATCTCAAGCATTCGCCGAATACTAATAATCCCATATTTAAGTCTTGAAGTTGGTTAAGGAATAAATCATTATTTCTTTATTTTTTTACTCTAAATTAGTGTGCTAATAATTCCGAACACCTAAGGACTCCCGATAAGACAAGTTTAAGTTACATCTACAATAAATACCCAAGTTTTAATAAGAAGAAATGCTAAAGATGAGCTTTGAAGCGTCCAGGAAAGATTTAATCCGTCTGAACCACTTATGTATCTAAAATCATGGATACTAGTTCCAACCATATTTGTGCATGCATTGCTATATTTGCTCCCTCCTATAGTCAAATCATTACATCGATGAAGAATATAGATAACATTTACAAATGAAAATTACAAAATTTTTATGTTAAAATATACATCAAAATTTTATGTTGTAATTCTAATGTTAAGTGGAACTGCACTATCGAAATTGATTTTCCATTATTTTTTGGACATTTGGTAACAAGAATAGCACTTGGGCCAGTTACAACGATGAATACGTTTCTCACTATTTCTTTAATGCGCGGCGATGAGTTTGCATAGTAGATCTTTAATTAGATGCCACAATAATTGTTTGAAAGCAATAATTTCGTACATCTCAAGTCGTAAAACAAGTTACATGTTAGCTAACAAAAAAGAAAAAAAAAACTTAAGTTTATTTCACTGAATAAAACCCTTGTCCTCTTTACGTTAATGTATATATACAAGATTGGATTCTTTGAAAGAAACCAATCAAGAGCCTGACAAATGCATAACAAATATAAGGAGGATGCAACAAGAACAGTGCACAACATATACCAGAAAAAACGACAACTTAATTATCAGCGTTCATTAACCGCCCCATCATCTTAAGAAGAGTGATGGTCGTAGTCTTCTCCGGCCATGTAAGGATGGCTCAACAGCATCTCTGCAGTCCATCTTTTCCGGCTGTCCAACTCAAAGCACCTCGACAAGAACGCCCTCCCCATCTTCGACATGTGTTCGGGTATCTCCGGCAGGGCCTGGCCTTTTCCGATCATACTCAAGAACTCCATGCCTGGCACATTATCAAGATACGCTCTCGCCGGTTTTCCCGTCAACATCTCAGCCAAAGTGCATCCCACGGCCCATACGTCCGCTGCCGCTCCATACTCCTTCCTGGTTATGCACTCGGGCGCCAGGTAGTACGCCGTGCCTCTGAACAGGACACCAGAGACGTTCCACTCGGGGGATAGCAGGGCGAGGCCAAAATCGATGATCTTGACCTCGTCCGTCCCGCAGACCATAATGTTCGCCGGCTTGATATCGCAGTGCGCGACTCCGTGGCGGTGGATATGGGCAAGGCCACGAAGAATTGATCTTGTCAACCGACGGGCCAAGCGTTCGTGCATGGGACCGAGCCGGAGGTAGTCGTGCAGGCTGCCTCCAGGCGCATACTCGAGGAATATGTTGTAGGCGATCCGCTCCTCACAGTTGGCGGTGGTGGCGGTGACGGCGTAGCCGTAACAGCTGATGACTTGAGGACAACCACGAAGAAGGTCCAAGAACATCTTCTCCCGAATCAAAGCGATCCAACTCCTTTCCGTAGTCGCCGACTTTACTGCCAACGGCGTCCTGGAGCATCCGTCGACCAAGACGCCGAGGCTCACGGTGCCGTATTGGCCCTTGCCCAAGAACCTTCCTCCTTCCCACTGCACCTGCAATGGCTTCCTCGAGGGATCCATGATGAAGACGACGATGCAGCAGATCGAAAGATCGAGAAAAAGAAGAGAGAGGACGCGCGCGTTTGATCGATCTGGGAGAGAAGTAGCGAATTGAAGGGGTTGGTGAATTGAATTAGCACACGACGTTCTTGATTTGCAATTTGCATGCAGGCGTTTATATATTAATATAATAAATTTGGAAGTCTTGTCCGAGTCATGGTGGGATTGCATATTGATGAATTACTTGTTATGATACTATTAGGAGTTCATTATTGAGAGGTATCATAAATTATAACTATTTAGCGCTAAACGTAGTAAATTATTTTCTTGATCAAGAAACAAAGCTGAATTGCTTCTAATTAGGAATTCTAACTAGAAGACTTATTATTTGTGTGACGCCGCGTATTTAAAAATAAAAATAAAATAAAACGAATGGTCGGCAGAGGAGGCGTCGACCTCCCGGTAGTTTCGCCTCCGGCCGACCAAGGGTCGGCCGGGGTGTATATAAGGGGGCCAAGGGGGCGCCCTTGCGACCCCTTGGACCCTCGGCCGACCTCCTCCCTCTCCCTCTTCCTCTCGTTCCGGCGACCGGCGATGACGCGCGACGTAGCAGCAGAGCAGAGACGGACTATCGAACCGACACACACGCATCCTCGACCAATTCACGAGCACGAACACCTTCCTCGACGTGTGTGAGAGCCAGGCGAATCCTTTCAGGCGACAGTGAACGTCCGGCGACCCACGGACGACGAGCAATGATCCGGCGAACCCAAATTCCGACGAAAAATGTACCCTTAGCGTTCTAAATCCCTAGACGATGAAATAACGATTATTAATTGCGTAGGATAGGTCCATTATGATCCTGAAGTAATTTCCTACAATTTTTATATTGATGTCGGCATCAATTGACGGCCGGAAGGCCGCCGGAATCGATGGAGAAGTCCAGGGTCATGTTTTATCGCAGGGACCGGTCGACCGATTTCATCAAACAATTGACCGGTCTATGTACAGAACACGTAGAAGCCTTTCTTTACCGGTCGACCGGCCTCACCATGGCGGTCGACCGATATATCTGTCAACGGACAAATTCAACCATGCGATCAGTCGACCGATTCCAGAGAACGGCCGATCGATCCGATGAGCAGTGCGCATCTTCATGGCCTAGCGAGCGGTCGACCGATCCACAGACACTCAAATCAAGAACACGGTCGACCGGTCCCTGAGGACCGGTGTCAAAAGAACGGTCGACCGGTCCATCAGGAATGGTCGACCGGTTCAACAGAGACTCATTGATCTGACTTAATCAGACCGAATCACTCCTAATCATAATCGAGACTCTGACCAATTCACCTATACTGGCTGAGTCCTATCGTACAAAGACCAATGTTCAGTTGGAACCTAAATCAAAAATTTCACAGTGACTAAAGATAAATAAAGTCAAGACCAAAACATGAGATTTCTATGTGCCGCTCCCAAAGTTAAAGTAAATATCAGAGATTAAAGTAATGGGGGGATAGATAATTAGCTGAGAGGACAGCGAAGCTACTGGCTTAAATGTCCACTATTCCTGAGATTTCAGGTCTTCTCCCACCGATATTTCGAATTGAAGGGTGATGCTATATTCACACATCTTCCCTTAAAGATTAAAGTATTATGTCAAAGGGACAAGTAGCTAGTTGAGGAGATAGTGAACCTACAGGTCTAGTAACCGACCACTGTTCCTGGATTGTAGGAATTCTTCCCTCTACCTTCCGAACTGGGTGAGGTAGTAACACCCACCCCTTTATCCCGTTTACGGGCTTATTGGCATCAGTGAATCAGAGATGCACCCCTGGCATCCCAACCTAATAAAATCGAGCTCGCATAGGACAACAAACTTTAAGAATATTATAGTAATGTAAAAGACGTAATACAACCTACAACAGAGCAATGTAAAGTAAAGCAATGTATAGCAGAGCAATGTAAAGTAAAGCAATGTATAGCAGAACAATGTAAAGCAAAGTACGGTAAAGTAAAAGCAGAGTAATGTAAAGATAAAGTATTGTTATAGTAAACCAAAGGTTGATACATTAATTTTATGATCATCTTTGATCCTTATTTCAGGTCTATTGCTATCGTACTGGACATCTTTGCTCATGGGTATTTTATTCCCCTTCATTGGGATTTTTGCAAGTGAGAATGCCAACTGACGAGGTGTTGGAGGACGGGAGTTTGGAGAAGTGCTGCACATGACATAGATTGTTGCTACAAGCTCATTATGTTGTTATCATGTTTTCCGCATATTTAGTTCATCCAAAGACATCATGATCTTCCACCCATCGAACTCCTTTAAGTTTCTAGTTTCCTCATGTTGATCAGACTTCATTAATGGATATTCTACCGCTACAGTTATCGCATTTAAAGTCCTTCATTCTCATATTTCGACTATTGGATTTCCGCATTTCATATTCTCTATTATGATTATTATTTTATTGTTGTCACGTAAGCCATTTTGTTGAATGGTCAAAGTCAGTAGAGCAGTAGATGGTGTAGCGCTCCCAGGGTCAAACTAATTGCCTACGTGACGGGAGGTGCGATTTTGGGGGCGTTACAATTTGCTCTTCGTGCAATTTAGTTATATTTTAAAATATAATTTTTATTTTGATTATGATTTAAAAAATGTAAGTATTATATCAATACCTTACAATATATCTATAAATATTTTACAATTTTGGAATAAAATAATAGGTTAGTTACGGTTATATTTTATAATATTAATAATTACTATAAAGAATTATTTGTTTTTCATAATATTTGAATATCTATTTTACTTAATTTTTATTCATATGTGCCTTAGAAAACTATATTTGATCTATTATTAAAAAAATGAGATTGATATTTTCAATCTGTTGATCCACGAGACCGAGTTGAATCATAAAAATGAAGGTTCATAACAATATGTTGAATCATTATCTTCGACATTACTGTAGCTTATATATATATATATATTACCGATGATGTTAAAATAATAACCAAATTAATAATGAGAGTACCAAATATATTTGGTTTTAAATAATTAAATTAATTAAATTTAGATATAATAATTAAAGTAAATATATTAAAAATTTTACACCACACATAAAATTTTGCAATATGTCATCCTTTATTTGATTTTCTAATATATTTGGTTTCATAAATATCATCCTTAATTAAAGCACACATAAAATTTTACAATATATTTGGTAAAAAAAAGGAAAAAGTCATTATTAAGATATTTGTTATATTATAAATCCTCCATACTATATATATAAGATAAAATTAATTAATATAAATAAGAAGATATTATATTCATTAGTTTACACTTGTTATTTTTATTAAATTCAAAATCCTTTTTATTATGAACAAAAAATATAATAGAATTGAATCATCAAGATATAATTTGTGAAATTTAATATTTAATTAAGGATGTTTTTAATAGATTATTAGTTAATTAAGGATGCATTTAACTAGTGCCACATTAGGTATTTTGTATTATGAAAATATAATAGAATATAAATAGTATTTGGATAGTGCCTCAAATGTTACTTAAGGTAGTGTTTGAATAGTGGAATCGTAGTTCTTTGGAGTTTTTCATGAATAGTTGAATTTACAATTCGTATAGCATTTGGATGGAGTGGAATGAAATGATGAGTAATTAAATCATTGATGTGATAGATCAACATGCACCCACCATTAGTTACTGTCCATTAGTTATTTTGTTGGCAACCCAACCACTATTCTAATGAATGTCCTATGTGGTACAACGTCTCGTTTGCTCAAAATAATGACAAAGGTTGAAGATGACCCCCTCTATCAACTAAATGAATACTACAAGAAAATCGATCAATAGCGATCCAAGAAACGCGACGCTAGGTTGGCGCTATTGCGTCTCCGTGACATAGAGCGTCGCTTTAGCGTCCAACTAGCGCCTCTTATATATATGATGCCACATATAAAAAAAATCGGGTTGAACCACATTTTTTGGTTCAGTCAAAATTTTTTATTAATTTTTTTACTAAGAGATAATTTGATAAAAAATATTATTATAAATTTGAAAAATATTCAAAGATGGACTTTCTCCATAAACATTCAATATTGACCCATTAGTCTCCTCCATCATTTATACTTGTCTATTTACTCTCACTTTGCTACAACTATCAATGTGGGACTATTTTTGTACACTCACTATTCTTTGGGCTTAGAGTGTGGGGATTCAGGGCCCCACGGGAGGGGGGGAGTTGGGGACAACTCCCCCCCCCCCCCCCCCGCCCCGATCCCCGAAAGAGGGTTCGGGGATAATTTTCTCTCCATCCCTGACCCCGCGGAGAAAAAATTTTCCAAATTCGGGGCCTCGATCGGGGATTCCCTGCGGGACCCCCCCATTTCTGTTGGCTCTATTGCGACGCATATAAGAGGCGTTAGTTGGCTGCTAAAGCGACGCTCTATGTCACGGAGACACAATAGTGCAAACCTATTGACGCTATCTCGACGTTATTAAGATGCGTGGTGTCCGACCGGGAGCAGTACAGATGCGTCGCTAAGTCGATGCGTTAGTGGCGCTACATTTGAGGTGCTATTTTAGCGCCTGAAAGACGCTAACATTATGGATTAGTTGACGCTATTTCGACGCTGTAGTGACGCAAACATCATGGTTTGGGCGTCGCCAATGAGATACTAATATGGCGCTAAGGATGATATATTTAACATAGCGTTGACAATTGTTGCGACGCTAGGGTGACGCTGTGGAAGTGCTAACTGCAAATAGTTTTCCCCCATAACAGCCACATTTTTTTCCTTCCCAAACCATACAATTATATAATGCATATAAATGCATTGATACATTGATATTCATTACAGGCATAATATGAAAACATCATAGGCATAATATTTAAGATAAGAATATGAAAAGTAGTAAACTAAACTAACAAACTATACGTATATCATTAGGTATCCATAATTTGTTTCTATCTTAGGTTTGGGAGTTATTGTTATCTTTCCGGACATTCGATCCAGACGTGCTCGGTCCATAGCCTCGCGGGGATGGATTCTACGTCGGGATCAATCCTACTATGTATCGCCTACAATGTGACACGTACCTGGAGTGATACACAGAGCAGACCCACCATTGGATCGCCTACTATGTGACGATCCGACTACGTGCCCCGTCGGCGGTGGAAGAACATATTATTAAAAAAGGAACTTAACTATTATAATTAAATATAAATAAGCAACTGATAATAAATATATTACCTGGTGAATGTGATGGCTGACTCATATGGAGTGAACGCCTAGAAGAGCGAGATGACCTAGATGCTCGACCTCTAGTAACCATGACTGAAAAAAAGTAACAATCTTCTCTTATTACCGGTAACCATATATAACTAAAAAATAATTAAGAAGCTTGTGTCATTAGAAGAACTACAGGATTCATTCGCTTATTTCATATTGTGATTCATCTTCATCATCATCACTATAATCTTGGTTCATCTCTTCATCAACGAAATTATCAAAGTTTACTTCCAAAAGGTCATTTGAATTGAACTCTTCCATTGGCTTAGATTTATCGACCAATTGAAAATTCTCAACTCCATCGGCCACATCAATCATCTCATTCACTCTATCTTCTTGATAGTAATCATTCATGGGTACATCGTTGTGAACGAATGATGTTTCATTATCATCTACCATTGTTTCTGCTAAGAATAGTCTACTTATCACCTTGCATGATGCCCACCATTCATCCTTGGTTCTTTTTTATGGATACTTAGTGTAGTTCACTTGTTGCGCTTGTTCCGTCAATATGAATGGATCGTATGATTGAAGTCTCGACAGAGGGTTAATATCCACCAATTTAAATTTTTGATCGATCCGAACTCCTTTCTATGGATCGAACCAACGGCATTTTAGCACCACGACTTTGTTAGATTTCTCTAAATAAGACAATTCTAATATGTCTTCTATAACACCGTAGTAATTAAAGTTGTTGTCCCCGTACATGCTTCCTAGAACATATATGCCGTTATTAACAGTTGAACGTTGCTGACTATATTCTTTTGTATGAAACCGATATCCATTGACTATGACGCCGCAGTAGTTAAGAACTTGTTTCTTCGGGACATGACCCTGATCTCGTATCTTTAAATCTATGACTGAGCCATTAATAACCTACAAGAAAAATACCTAAAAACTTTATTAAAGGTTACGAACTTAAGTAACAATTAAGAGCAAGCAGAAAGAATTATAACTTCACATCTCAATCAATCGACAAAATGTTCGTCTCATAGTTTCAATAACCCATCGTTTGAAACTAACGGATTGACTTCTCTCTGTAATTCTTCGAATTTCCTGAATTCATAGTTGTCAATTAATGAAATCATATAGCAACAATTAACTTTAAATTACATAACATATTAAAACAAATTGTGTTACTCGAGATACGACATCATTTCGCTATAATTTGCAAGGACATAATTCTCAATGGCGATGAGATCTTTGTCATTCAAGACAACTTTGCGTCATATACCAAAAAGCCAACATGGGTACTTGAAGATGGATAAAATAGTCATGTTAACATCTCTTTCACCACCATCATCGTTTTTTGAAACTCGGGTGTGTCATGATTGTATGTGTGGCTCAAAGTATTTTGAAGTGAAGTTTGACACCTCAATGAAATATGGTTCACATATGGAGTCTTCAATTTTTGCCTTATTCTTCGCTTTCATTTTCAAATATAGCATGCACCTTTCGAAAGGATACATCCATCGATACTGAACCGGACCCGCAACTTTTGTTTCATATGGTAGATGTACAATCAAGTGCTCCACATCAAAGAAAGAAGGTAGAAATATTTTCTCAACCTTGCACACGGTAATCACACTAGAAGCCTCTAACTGAGAGATGTCTTCTTCCCGAACGATGGATTCACAAAGCTCTTTAACTAACATAGATAATTCTGTTAAAGCCTCCCAAATGGCCTTTGGCAAAAGTTCTTTTAAGACAATTGGAAGCAGTCGTTGCATAAAAATATGACAATCATGACTCTTCATCCCATGTATTCTCTCATTGTCCAAGTTAAAACAACGAGATATGTTTGATACATATCCGTCGGAGAATTTCAATTGCTTTACCCATTCGAAAATCACTTTTCTTTGATCATTGCTCAAGACATAAGTAGTTTGTGGCTTTTTGCATTTACCATTTTGAAAATGAATGATATCTAACTCTGGTCTTTTGCATATTAATTTCATGTCTTCGGGAGCTTGTATGCTATCTTTTGTTCTTCCTTTAACATCCATAATAGTGTTGAAAATGTTGTCAAATACGTTCTTCTCCACATGCATGTCGTCCAAGTAATGACGTACAAGTTTGAAGACCAATAAGGCAACTCTAAAAAAATACTTCTTTTCGCCTAATTATGTTCACTTCTAAACCCAATTTGCTTGTAACTATCGGACTTCAATTCGAATGAGACTTCACTAAGATTGTTTACTTGCTCTAGCAATTCTTGTCCCGTCAAATGAGTTGGAGACAAAGTGTTCTCGGATGTATTTTTTTAAATGTGTTTCGATCGCGATGCCTCGAATTCTCCAATGGAAAAAACATCCTATGGCAATCAAACCAGCAAACTTTCCCACAATTTTTCAAATAAAATGATTTCGTATTATTTTCACATATGTGACAAGCAAATTTACCTTTTGTGCTCCAAGCACTCAACATTTCATATGCCGAAAAATCACTTATGATCCACATTAATGCAGCTCTCATAATGAAATTTTGCATTTTAGATTTGTCATAGTTAACCACGTCATCCTCCCACAACATCTTGAGTTCATCAATCAAAAGTCTTAAGTAAACATCTAAACCTTTACTTGGAGATCGAGGACCCTGGATCATACAAGTAAGTAATATGTTCTCTTGTCTCATACACATGCTTGGAGGCAAATTATAACGTGTCACAAAAACTTACCAACATGAATAAGTAGTACTTGATGAGTCAAATGGGTTGAAGCCATCGGTGCAAAGTCCTAATCTAACATTGCGTGATTCGACAGAAAAAAGCCAAATGAAGTGCATCAAATCATTTTCATGCCTCCGCATCTGAAGGATGTGTAACTGAATTTTGATCATCACGTGCCCTTGTTCCGTGCCACCTCATAAATGATGCTATTTTTTTTAGAAAGAAATAGTCGTTGTAATCTTGTAATAATGGAAAGTATCTAAATATTGCATTTGCCACATTTTTTTCGAACTTTGAGAATTCTTTTTCGGCTTGTATATGGGCTCGCCACAAATAGAACAACTCATAAGTGAGTTGTTTTCCTTGTAGTACAACATGCAATGATTGTGACATACATCAATTTTCTGATATTCCAATCTAAATCCCTCATCAATCGTTTGCACTTGTAAAAATATCCCGGTAATTTCTCTAAAGTTGGAAGCATACTCTTAATAATGGCGAGCATCCGATCAAAATAACTTTCGCTCATATTAAATTCTGATTTCAAGTTCATTAGTTGTGCCACTGCAGAAAGTGTAGTTTGTTTCACGTATCCATCCCATAAAGGTTCATCTGCTTTTTCGAGAAGATTATAAAACTTAGAAGCTGAAGGATTCGGGTCTTCTTCAATCAATGTTTTACCAACATTTTCTCCAAACATTGCATATCGTATCATGTCCCTATACGGATTGCTCGAGTCGCCCACAATGGTATCTACATTGTTTCTTTAGCCCATCTTTCTTCACCATAAAAGAACCAATGTGTGTATGTCAGTAAGAAACCGTTGTAATATAAATCCTTCTGCACATCATATCTTACTTTTCACCGATAACATTTGCACTTCCGGCATGGACAGAAGATTTCTCCATATGAAGAAGCAACACATTCATTTTGATGCCACATTAATGAATTCATCAACACCATCCTTATATTCTTCAATTATAACGCTATGTTTATCCTTCCAACGAGGAATCCAACTATGATCTGGCTTTATCATTTCTGTAAAGGACAACATTAAGCCATATGTCTTGAAACATGTGATTTTGAAGTTACGAAATCTGAAATCACATGTTTTAAGTACTTCATCGTCGAATCATAATATGATTTTATTACCAAGAATGTGGAAGTACATCCTTAGTAAAATTTATGAGAACATAATCAAAAAGAGGTTCTAGAATTATGAAAAAAAATCTATCAGCATTTGATTTCTAATAACTCCTAATCGTGGAACGAATTTGTTCTACTCTTGCATTTACCCTAAGTTAACATGATATTAGATTAAAAATTAGCAATAACTAGTCCTTAGATTAGTTTCAACTACTTAACTATTAATTCACTTAACATGCATTAGATTAACTTAACTAGTAATTAAGTTAACATGCACTAGTAATTTACTAATAACTAACTTAACAACACTACTTTCAAGTAATTAAGTAGTATTTAACTTAACATGCATTAGTAACTAACTCAATAGCAATAGTTTCAGGTAATTAAGTAGTATTTAACTTAAGATGCATTAGTAATTAACTTAAGATGCATTAGTAATTAACTTAACAAGGTGGTGGGCTTGTACGTTCTTAATCGGAGAAGGATGGCGGCAGGCGGCGGTGGAGGAAGGCGGCGGGCGATGGCAGACACCGGAGAGAGGAGCACAGTCAGCGGGCGGAAGAAGTGGAGGGCGGAGGAGGAGGCGGAAGGCGGAGAGCGGGGGAGGAGGAGGCGGCGGAGGACGGCGGAGGAGGCAGCGGCGAAGGAGGCAAAGGCGTCAGAGGAGGCGGAGGGCGGCGGAGGAGGCGGATGTCGGCACAGGGCAATGGAGGAGGAGGAGGCAGAGGCGGAGGGCAGCGGAGGAGGCGGAGGTCGGCGCAGGGTGGCAGATGAGGTGGAGGCGGCAGAGGCAGAGGAGGAGGAGGACTCGATCGTCAGTGTCGGGCATCGGGCATCGGGCATCGAATGACGGGCGGAGGAAGCGGAGGGCGTCGGGCGTCGAACGGTGGGCAGAGGAAGCGAAGGTCGTCGGAGCAGCAGGCGTCACACATCGGGCGTTGGAGCGGAGGGCGTCGACCATTGACGTTGTCGGCGTGGTGACGGAGCGTAATAGTAAACAGTAAAAATGAAAAAGATGGGTTAGGGATTTAAGTCAATTGTTTAGCACCTCATCTAGACGCGATGCTACTTAGACGCTACTTAGGCGCCAACATTGAGATGCTATTTCGTGGCGATAGGGACGCTATATCTAATTTTCTTCCTAATCTAACATTATATGTGAGAGATTAAGTAATAATAATATGTATATGTGCACGAGTTATATATGCATATTTATGAGTCAATATGTGCTCGATTAAGTGAATAATAAAAAAGTCGGCTAATGCGGCGCTATAGAGAGGCTAATGTGTCACTAAGAGATAGTAGCGTCTCCGACGACTAGCGTCCCACAAATGCGATGCTAGGGCGACGATAAGTAGTTTTCTATATTCTAATTTTCTATTACATGTATGCATTTTTTTATCAAGATAGCGTCTCACCGCATTGTGCCCCGTTCCAGTTGTTTTGTTTCCTTGCCACAATCTAAAAATTATGGAATGCATATATAATTATTCAAGTATGTATAGAAAATTGTGTACATATAATAAGTCTATATGTTTATGTGTATATAACAAAATTATATATATATATATATATATGCGTATGTATATGTCTACGTGTGAGAGATTACGTCACAACAATGTGTTTATCTATATGTATTATAAGTATATACGAGTATGTATATGTCTATATATGCGCGAGACATATATAGATAACGTATATGTACACGTGTTCCAAGTATATATATATATATATGTATGTATGTATGTATATGTTTATATGTGCGAGATTAAGCGATAATAATATGTATATGTGTACTTATTATATATAAGTATAAGTATATACGTGTATTTATGTCTATATGTGCCCGATTAAGCGAGTGTGATAAAAAGTCAGCTAGTGCGGCGCAATACCGACGCTATTGAGTCGCTAAAGTGTAGTAGCGACACAATAGCGTCGAAGTAGCGTCTCTATCTTTTTCGCGTCTCAGCAAGGCGACGCTATGGAGTTGCCAATAGTGTCTATATGGCGTCGAGTAAGATTGCGGCTCTATTGTGGCGCTAGGTAGATGCTATTGAGCCTCCACGGAGACGCTAAGATGGGATAATTTTTAGCGAGCCATGCCTCTTAATTCAACCATCGAAATTTCGTAATTAAGAATATAAAAATAATATATGTATAATTAAGATATGATATATATTGCATGGATAAATAACATATATAATATAGGTGACAAATTATATATTTAGGAACACTACTATGATGTAGACATATATAAGTAATTAAGTAGAAATACATATACATGTTCAAGGTACATATACAATATTTAATTTATTTATTGATTAACGTATAGTATATATAATATATAGGGTTGCCTCAAAATAGATAACATATAGCGATATAAGTATAGATAGCCTATATATAGTTGTCTATTTCTTAATTAAAATATACAAGTATGCCAAGTAATCACATTGGTGTCTACATAGCGTCGAGGGGTGTGTGACGCTAGTTAGAATCTCTATAGAGTCTCAATAGCGTCTTAGACATTGCGACTCTAGATTCACGTCGAAGGCTGTTGACACGAGAATAGCGCTAGGTTCTCCCATGCACTTTCGCTTCATGGCACGTAATAATAGCGGCTACCTGGCGTCTCAATGGCGTCTGCTTTAGCGCCTACTTTTTGAAATGCTAAGTAAACGCTAATGAGATGCAATTGGAAGGCAAGTAGCGTCACCTACTAGAGACTCGTGACGCCATAACGGTGCTAGTGGCGTCTATTTAGCGTCCCCACTTTTCGAGACACTATTTGACATTGTTAATCGCCAATTTTCTTATAGTGGAAGATGAAGTAGATTAGCATGACACCAAGAGTGACTTTGTATCATATGTAGTTAAGAAATTAATATTAACATCTAAGCGAGAGAATGAGTCTTGGCGGCACACATCTTTCGAACAAGAGAGTTAAAGGAAAGTTATGTGACGTAATTATCGATGGGGACAATTATGAAAACATTGTTTCTCAACACTTGGTCAATCGGTTACGATTACCCATGGAACAACTTCTGACTCCTAACTGCATAGGTTGGATTAAAAGAAGTACTGTCCTAGAGTTTTCATCTATCTCCATCGGAGGGCATTACAAAGATGAAATTACATGTGATGTCCTTGATATGGATGCTTGTTATATTATTCTTGGACGACCTTCGTAGTTCGATGCGAAAGCAGTGCACTTGGGGAGTGAAAATGTCTATACCGATGAACCACATGCTGCTAGTACCTCAATGACACAACCTACGTTCTTAGTTACAAAACATGACTCCACGTACCACTTGAAAAAAAAACTGTGTTTTGCTTTGGAAAATCTTCCCACAACTAGGCGAATTAACTCAGCTTTGCAACAATACCGTGCACTACTATCGGAGGATCTACCTAACATTCTACCACTCGACAGGGACTTCCAAGTGGGAACATATAACAAACTCAAAAATAAGAAGTTTGAGTGTTTGTCATATTTTCTTAAAATCAATTACAATGCTTAGGTCATGGAACTTCCAACAGAGCTTGGTGTATCTTATACTTTTAATGTGGCAGACCTCTTTTGATACTATTCACCTGAATCCTGATGAAGATGAGCTCTTTGAAGGAAGGGGGAACTGATGTAGGAGTTGAAGAGGAGATAGATTTTTCAAAAAATAATTTTCTGGAGGAATGTTCATATTCATCTCCCAACTTGATTGTGCAACATTTCGAGGAGATTCAAAAACAATATGTTAGTTAGGGAATAATCTATCTTATATGTTGCAAAGTTGAGCTACTTAGTTATTATTTAGATACTTCTTACTTGTTTAGGTAGTTATTATTATCTGACTTATAGTTGGCATTTGGTGTCTATTTAATGGTTGTCATCATGTAATTAAAGGGACCTTCTCTTCAATATCCAATAGAAGATTATTTCTCTTTCATAGCCTAATTTCTACGAAAGTTTGTTAACTTCTGTAGTGTTTCGGTGTTGTTAGGCTGGTGGGGCTTCAGACCATCAAAATTTTCTTCCACAATGATGGCAGTTATTTAGATTATTCCCCCCTCCCCCTCCCCCTCCAAAGCATGGAGTTGATGTTGTCGGCGTCAATGTTGGACTTGTAGGTGAGGACACCGGACGATCGTAAACCTACCGGTCGAACATTGACATAGGAGACTTTTCTACGATGTCATTTCGGACTGATCCTAATCACATACGGAGAAGGAACACATGTTCATAATCCAAGAATCATGGATGGACAGGCGTCGAAATGGTGCGAGAACACTTTGAAAGAGTTCAACAGAGGACTGCATGACATTATGTATGTGTCCTTTAACAGCCCTCTCGTCACACATTTATATAGGCAAGCATGTAGTGCATTAACTGCACTACACATAATGAAGTTGTACAACTGGACACCAAAAAAGCCCAATAAGGACGTATATGTCCAACATTCACAATACGATATTCTTGTATCTTATTCTCCTCAATTTTATTTTACAATCAAATGCTTCCTTAGGATTTAGGCCAACTGTTTGGGTTTGTGATAAATGTGAGTTCTTTCTTTATGGCAATCAAATTAACCAAAGATGCAAAATTTCATGCCTTGACACCAAATTGAATTTGAGTTAATCTAGTATTGAGAATAAGATGATTGGCTTGAGCGCCCATTAGCTCACATAGAGTGTTAAGTTCTTAACAGAAAAATAATGTTGTTATTTTAATTCTTGCTGTTAAAACATTTAACAAGCACTGGACTTTAATCGAGTAATTGAGTGACTTTTTTTATAAGTTATTAGGTTCAACTATCTACTCGAGATTGAGTTGTTCGCTCGAAGTGACATGAACATAAATTATTATGACACTACAAGGATTTTTGGCATTAGTGACGTCCAACAAACGTCGCTTAAACTTAATTAAACGTCGTCAAAACTCTTTTGACACGTTTAACAAACGTCATGTCCAATTGAAAACAAAATTCGAAATTTGGAATTTTTTTCTGATGAGTTCTTGGAAAAATCTCATTTTCTGTGAGTGTTTTACCCATCTCTTTTTCCTACAATTGAAACTAAAGTTAGAACATGGTGTAATTAAATGAGAATTCGATATTTCAATAAAGGCATAAATATTTACCAATCGCCTTGAAATTATTGACGTCGAAACACAACCACCTACGTGCAAGCATGCTCCCTGGTCAGATTCTCGATCCGTCTTGGCTTTTCGCACTTAGATTTATACACCTCAGTGGACTACCTAGCTAATAGCTCGATTCAAACTGACTTTGGAATTCAATTGGGCCATTCTCTTGCAGCCCGTGCATAAGACAACATTGAGGACAAACGCCTCGAGCACCTAGAATTCAAATGCCTTCCACATTTGTTTTGTGTGGTCGGGATCCCACCATATGTCAACCTTTAAAGGAAGCCAAATAATTAATAATAGTTAAGGTAAGAGCTAGACATAAGTGTCATACCAATTAATAAGTCTTCAAAGATAATAACTTGAAATTCTCGAAACAAGTGTCTAGTAGCATAAGGAATATCTCTCCAGGTGAGTCATGCCTCAGTATATCTTTGTCGAATTACTTTAGTGCACACGAGTAAGACCTATAAAAATAAAATTCTATTATTCAAATATTTAATAGAATGCGAAATTGATGTACATATTTAATAACATTTATATAACTCACCTGCAGTTACCATCTGGCAATATATATTTTTTATACTGATTTCTCGATGTAGAGGCATTGGTGGAGTTTTCTGACATCTGTTTCTCCATGTCAGTAATGTCGGGCATCTATATCTCCATGTCCTCCACTATGTCATCGTCCGAAGGAGGGTCAGTGTAGTTTGTCGCTCTACTATGTGAATCCTTGTAGCTCTAGGTATAATGGACTGATGTCCACCTCCCTCTTTATCTCTAGGAGTGGCCTTCTCTTTTCCCTCCCCTTACCTTTACCTTTGCCAAATCGAAACATCTACAAAAAAAATATGTTCATAATAAGTCTAAGTTGTCACTCTAGAACAAAAGTATGGTCACATCACATTAACCTGAAATTTGGTTACATCTTCTATCGCATCTTCAAAAATCGAATCGTATTGTGTAATTCAAGAATCAAATTCTAGTATCCGGTGGCTCTTTTGAAAAAAGAAAAAATTCAAATTGGTTCCTATGAAATGCTAAATTTGTTGAATTAAATAGACACTCACGAGAAGGTATAGAAAATGAATGTGATTCACTCTCGTCAGGCAACTATCGGTCCGATGATTTCTATGGAGCCATTGTACTCTCTATTTGCAACAAGTTGAAAAAACTAAATCATAACTAAACAAATAATTAGTTATATAACTTACATGAATTCATATATGACAAAGTACCAGAATTCCTCGTCTGATTAATGATTTAATCGCCACTATTATATACATACATACATACATACATACATACATACATGCATACATACATACATATATATATTCAAATGTCATATATTTTGATAAATAAAAGATTTAATCATTGTCTTAAAAGATAATTCTAATTAGCTAGAATATTAAAGATATAAAGATATTTTTTCATCACTATTTTATTTTATTTTCACGTCATTTTGAAAAAAAAAATTACATAAATATAAGGAACTTATGTAAATAAGTTAACATTCTTTTAAAATCTGAAATATTTTTCATTGTTAATAAGAAATATAATTTCAATTCAAAGATTTAACATATAATTTATATGAAAATGTATTCATGATGCTAGAAACTTAGTACTCATTATTTAAGGGTGCATTTATATATATGAATAAAAAATACAATGGAATATAAAGAGTTAAAATATAATTTATTGATGATGTTAAAATAATAACCAAATTAATAATGAGAATACAAAATATATTTGGTTTCAAATAATTAAATAATTCAATGAATTAAATGTAGAGATAATAATAAAAGTAAATATATTAAAAATCACGCATAAAATTTTGCAATACCGTCCTTTAAATATATTTTACAATATATTTGGTTTCAATAAATATCATCCTTAATTAAAGCACACATAAAATTTTACAGTATATCTGGTAAAAAGGGAAAAGTCATTGTTAAGAGATTTATTATAAATCCTCCATATTATATATATATATATATATATATATAAGATAAAATTAATTAATATAAATAAGAAGATCTTATATTCATTAGTTTACGCCTATTATTTTTATTAAATTCAAAATCTTTCTTATTATGAACAAAAAATATAATAGAATTGGGTAGTCAACATTTAATTTGTGAAATTTAATATTTATTAAGGATGATTTTAATAGATTATTAGTTAACTAATGATGCATTTAACTAGTGCCACATTAGTTATTTTGCATTATGAAAATCTAATAGAATATAAATAGTATTTGGATGGTGCCTCGAATGTTAGTTAAGGTAGTATTTGGATAGTAAAATCGTAGTTCTTCCGAGTTTTACATGAATAGTTGAATTGACAATTCGTAGAGTATTTGGATGGAGCAGAATTAAATGATGAGTAACTAAATAATTGATGTGATAGATCAACATGCACCCACCATTTGTTACTTTGTGGGCCAGCCTCTAATTTAATGAATGTCCTGAGTGGCCCAGCATCTCGTTTGCTCAAATAGAAAATAATGACAACAAAACAAAGGTTGAAGATCAACCTCTCTATCAGCTAAATGAAGATGAAGCAAATTAGCCTAACACCAAGAGAGACTTGGTATCATACGTAGTTAAGAAATTACTATTTACCTCTCTCTTGCCCTTGTATGGCATTGGCTTTGGTACATCGATTCTTGCTTTATGTGAGGCAAACGTCTCAGTCCATCCCCATATCGTCGCTTGAGCACTTTCCGAAAGGTTTTGAGCTCTTCCTCCATATCATGCCTCATTTTTTAGAGTCAGTTGTCCAAGGATTCTCGCATGTCCATGATTGTCACCTTCATGGGTTCAAGATGCGCGTAGACTGGCACAATCTCATCCCACACAATTGTGATGTCCATCGACTTCCCCAACACTCGCTCTTGCATTGCGAGTTGGTCTTACATCTCTCCAATGTCTAGTTGGAATTGGCCGAGGTGTTGTTCGAAGGCGATCATGACGTCCTTCAATCGAGCACTCCCTCACTCTTGGTGGCTCTTCTCTAGTGCGACAGAATCTTGAGTCATCTCCGAGTTCGATGTTACTTTCTCTTGATCGTCGAAAGTCCAACTAAGCGATCTAAGGAAAGTTGCTTTGATACCAATTTGTCACGGGACATTTTTTCGCGACCAACCCGTGGGGAATCTAGACATGCCCAACATCTAGATAAGTTTTTTTATGCACTTTGCGAAAGCTTTCTTTTGGCACTTGCTAAATGCCACACTTTTGAGACGCTCTGTCTCAAGTGGACGCTTTGACGGAGGCGTTTGTCAACAAACGGACACCTAGATGGAATACTCACTTTTTGTAACGCTCTAGCTTGAGGCTAGATGCTAAATTTTTGAAATCTTTAAAATTTTTGCTGAGTAAATAGAATAATTACAATGGGCTTTCGGGGAGGACTAGTGGGTCTCCCCTAATATACCACTATTTTGGGTGGTAGATTTGCAACATGTGATGCAGAAGATAAGTTAGGGGATGCACTTTTCTAAAGTCCATATTACAATATTACCATCACATGAGAAAATAAGAGTATATTATAAAAGTGAGCTAAAATAAAAAACATATGAGTAAGATAATTCAGAGATCACGGAGCATGTTGTGGACAACCCTCAGAACACAAGCACAAGAGGGGAGAGAGAGGGAGGCAGGGATATTATTAAAGAGAGAACAAAGAAAAGAAAAATATAGAAATGGATGGGAGTGAGGTGTCCAGAATCTCGTTCGTCCACTCTTGCAGTATTCATTACTTTGCAATCCTTGCAAGCATGAGAAGAGAGAAAGAAACAATAAAAAAGAAGGGACAAGAGGATGGTGATGAGACTCATATCGAGGTGGGGAGGAGTGTAACGACATAAAATCCACCCTAAAAATTTTGATCATTTAGGGAAATTTTGTGTCATTAGCTCATTCGTCCGTTCTCCATACAACATGTAATGGTGAAGGACTTGATGATTTAAAGGAAATAATAAATAAAACTTTCTATTAATCATATCATAACTAATACTCCAGAAAGTATTAAATGCTTAAACTTTCATTACGCCATTAACCTCAATGTTCAAATAGAACAATATGACTTATTTAAATCTAAGCATGTGCGACACTTCATTATGAGTTTTGAGCGATCATTCATCACTTCATCTTGATTACCTACAAGGATCCAGAGTGCAGGATTTCACAGTTAGAGTATGTAAAGGTCATGCATGCAAGATAACTTATCACATGCTTCTACATGGCATGCATCATTTATTATTATCATAATAGCATAAACATATAAACATACATGCCATGAACTATCATCCTTACATGACGTTACATCATGCCTATCATTCATTCTTAACATGGTCGTACCCAAATTTGTCATGGTCGTATCTAGCATTTTCACGGTCGTGTTCAGAGTTATCATGGTCATGCTTAGTCTTTTCACAGTCATTCCCAACCTTAGCCAAAATTTGGCTGCATCGCTCTCGCTCACAGTCATGACCAAGTTGGTCACGGCCATGCGTGGCCTTGTCACAGTCATAACATAATTCTCACGGCCATAACATAATTGTCACGGGCGTGACCGAGAGCCTTATCGCCTCGATCTCATCCGCTAGGTCACAACCATTCCTAGGGATGGCATGGTCATGACAACGTCCTGGAATTCTGATTTGTAACCCGAAAATATATGTTTTTGAGGTAGAATCAAGAGGAAAACATATAGATCATCTAGAACACTTCTAGGGCATAAATCATAGGCATAAAAGCATGCTAACAACATCAATTTATCATAAAAATACATCCTTTACGATTTTTCTTAAAATTGCAATAATAAAATAACAAAATAATAAAATAATTGATCATAATAAAATAATATATCATAATGTGAAATATTTAGATCTAGTTAATGTATTTATGCAACTCCCAATCACAATCTATTATGAGGACAAGGTGTCATCAAACTCTCAATCCATCACATGCAAATCATTGAGAGAGGAGAGAGGGATTGGATCTCTTTTACATATATTTAGGTTTTAGATCTAAAACCCCATTTTCCCTAATCATCTTGTATCATTCTTCATCATATCGAAGCCTTTAGGTCTTCTTGTCCCTTTTTTTAGAAATCTTCATCTTCTCCTTGTTGATCCTGATACATATATAGATCTCCTAGCCTTATATTTTCTTTGGCAGAGAAGAAAAGAGTGAGAAGTTGACAGCTAGGTTTTTCTTAGGGAATTAATGGGGTTGTTAGACCTTATATAGGCTTCACATTAGGGTTTTGGTTAAAAGGCCCAAATATTTTTGGTCCAAAAATTGGAGTTGTTATATCCTTCCCCCCTTAAAACAAATTTGTCTTCCAATTTCAATCTTACTTATGCACTCTTAAATTTTACTTCAAAACCAATCAGAGCAAAAGATATTGATGCATGAGCAATCATATAGACATATATAACATTGGCATAATGGACATTGCCTAAAGGTTACTAACATTGAAAGGCATTTACTAACATAATATGTGTCGAGACATGTCCTTCAATGTCATACTTTATTAGGGTCATTAATACATAAATATTTACATAAATCTTTCATCTTTTAGCCTAATTATGACTGAGCATGCATTATGTGTATCTATGCATCATATACAATCAATACACACCCATACATAACCTATATACACTGGAAAATAGATTTAATACATCTAAAAAGGCATTTTTCAACATGATGGTCGTGTCCAACATTGTCACGGTCGTGTTCAGAGTTATCATGGTCATGCTTAGTGTTTTCACAATCAATCCCAACCTTAGCCAAATTTTAGCTTCATCGCTCTCGCTCATGGTTATGACCAAGTTGGTCATCGCCGTGCTTGGCCTTGTCACGGTCGTAACATAATTGTCACGGGCATGACCGAGAGCCTTATCGCCTCGATCTCATCCGCTAGGTCACAACCATTCCGGGGATGGCATGGTCTTCATAGCGTCCTGAAATTCTGATTTCTAACTCGAAAATATATGTTTTTGAGGTAGAATGAAGAAAACATATAGATCATCTAGAACACTTCTAGGGCATAAATCATAGGCATAAAAGCATGCTAACAACATGAATTTATCATGAAAATACATCCTTTACGATTTTCCTTAAAATCACAATAATAAAATAACAAAATAATAAAATAATTGATCATAATAAAATAATATATCATAATGTGAAACATTTAGATCTAGTTAATGTATTTATGCAACTCTCAATCACAATCTATTTTGAGGACAATGTGTCATCAAACTCTCAATCCATCACATGCAAATGATTGAGAGAGGCGAGAGGTTTTGGATCTCCTTTACATATATTTAGGTTTTAGATCTAAAACCCCATTTTCCCTAATCATCTTGTATCATTCTTCATCATATAGAAGCCTTTAGGACTTTCTATCCCCTTTTGTTAGAAATCGTCATCTTCTCCTTGTTGATCTTGATATATAGCCAGCTTTAAGAATATGGCTGTAAATCTCCTAGCCTCATATTTTCTTTGACGGAGAAGAAAAGAGTGAGAAGTTGACAGCTAGGTTTTTCTTAGGGAATTAATGGGGTTGTTAGACTTTATATAGGCTTCACATTAGGGTTTTGGTTAAAAGGCCCAAATACTTTTGGTCCAAAATTTGGGATTTTTATATTTGTTGTTCCAAAGACCATATTCTAAGTTTTTTTATAATAGCAAATAAGGAAGATGATGTACTAATTGTGCTAGAAGTATTAGTGTGAACAAATTAAATATTTTTCAAAGAAAAAGAGTCAAAATATTTCTCTGCAGTACAAACGGTCAACCATAACTATAATGGGCGACCGTTTTGACTTATAATGGGCGACCAAACAAGAGTTGGAATGACCTCTAATTCCAAAGAGAAGTGACATTCCTAAATCAGGCCATCGATTTATTTTCGATCAATCGTTATATGTATTACGTGAAAGATTGAAGTACATAACGGACGACCGAAGTGGTAGATGGAACAATCGCATATTACTGAGAGCACGAACATTTCTTAAACGGACGATCGAAAATCTAATGATTGATCGTTCTGGGCAGTAAAGGTCAAAAATGCATAAATCGGACGACTGAAGCTGGCGCATGAACGATCGCAGATTACAGAGAGCGCAGATACTTCTAAAACGGATGACCAAACATTAATGTTCGACCGTTCTGAGCAGCAAAGAACAAAAATGTGGAAATCGGACGACCGAAGTCGGTGCATGAACGATCGCAAATTATAGAGAGCACGTGATTTCTAAATCGGACGACCGATTCCCTTTCGATTGACCGTTATGAAAGCAAAAATTAAATAAACGGTTATAATACTTCTATGGTCTACGATCAATGAAAAACTGCATAGAAAAGACAAATGCAATGACTATTATTTTATATTAAACGGACGCCCGATACTATAATGGGCGATCGGTGAATATACGACAAAAGGGATAACGTCTAGTTACTGTGCAAAACGGACGACCAATATTAAAATGGATGACCGTTTTAGAGGTGATAGCACAATACTTTTCGAATTGATTTACAACAGCCATATTTTCAAGAGAAGCCTATAAAAGGGATTCAAAAGATTGAAGGAAGGTTATCCAATCAAGGCAAATCACTTTAGAGCTTTCTTTAAGTACAAAGCATTCCTCTTGAGCTAAAGTTTGCAAATCATCCCTTCCTTCTTCTTGTTTCTAAGTGTGAGCATCATTTGTAAGAAGAGAGAATTGAAGAGAATTCTTGTGTTCTTGTTTAGATAGTTTTGAGAGCTCATTGTAAGAAGATGTGTGCCTTACCTCTTGGCGAAGAAGAAGACATTGTGGTGTAGAAAGGGTTATTCTCTCCCTACAAGAAAAGAGAAGGCTAGTGAATCTTCGACGGTCTCGAGGTCGGAAAGTCGGAGCGAGGACGGAGGCCAAGGAGCCAAGGAGTTGGGCCGAACCTCGTCAACATATTATGCTTTTTGTCCTCTCTTGCTATTCTTACTTATCTTTTACTTGCTTGGGATAGCGTTTTATAAAAATCGACTTTCATGACTTTTTTGGTTAGATTTTTGTACACCAATTCACCCCCTCTTGGTGCTTTCGATCCTACAATTTGTGTCAAAGCCAAGTTTCTCTTGTTTTATAGATTTAAACATCTTTTTAGCTATGATATCAAATGATTTTACTTTGGGTGAATGTCAATCCAGGAATCGTCCTCGACTTTTTAATGCTTAAAATTTTGCCTATTGGAGAATTATAATTCAAGCTTATGTATGTTCTATTGATATTAATATTTGGGATATAATTGAAAATGGTTTTGATTTCCATGGAAAGTCACCTTTGGAATACACCGAAGGTAAAAGATTACTTGTGAAATTAGATTGGAAAGCAAAAAATTATCTTTTTTGTACTTTAGATGCAACAAAATTTAATCGTGTTTCTAATTGTCAAAGTGCTTAAGAAATATGGAGAAAACTTATTATTACACATGAAGGTACCGATTAGGTTAAGGAGTCTAGACTTAATATTTTGAATCATCAACATAACTCTTTTAAGATGCATGAAAATGAGTCTATAAATGAAATGGTTGTACGTTTTAATGATATTGTGAATGGCTTAGCCTCTTTGGGCGAGTCATGGACTAATTCTCAAAAAGTGAAGAAATTTTTAGGTCTCTTTCTTCCAAGTGGCACATAAAGAGAACCGTGATTGATGAGTAGGACTTGAACAAGACAGATTTTGATGATCTCATAGGATTCCTCTTGACTTATGAAATTGGAATCAAAGAAGATGAAGAAACAAATATTTCCAAAAAAAAGGACTTTGACTTTGAAAGCAAGGATGGATGAAAATGAAACAAGTGAAGAAGATGAAGATCTAAATGAAAAGAAGCTAGTCTTGCATGTCAAAAAGTTTGACAAGTATCTTAAGTTTGCCAAGCAAAAAAAAAAAGGGTGGCTTCTCCAAAAGAAGATCCTTAACAAGCAAAAATTAAGTAACTTGCTTTGAATACAAAAATGTTGGACACTATAAGAATGAATGCCCAAATCTAACTAAGAAAGAAAAGGACGAAGAAAATTTGAAGGAAAAAAAAGCTCTTCAAACTATTCGGGATGGAAGTGAAGATGAAGAAAATAACTCTGAAACCTCCTCAAGTGATGATGAAGAAGACTACATATGTCTAATAGCAAATAGTCATGATGTATCATCTAACTCATCCGAATCTAGTGATAGCGAATCTTTTGATATGCATGATGAGTTTAGAATTCTTATAAATAAATATATATACCTTAAAAAGAAATATGATGAGTTGAAAATAGAATTTGAAAATTTTAAAAATGAACATGATTCTAAAGTTTGTGGAAATTATAATTTACTAGATGATGAGAACTCTAATTTAGAATTTATGATTGAAGCTTTGAAAATGAAAAACAATACCTTAAAATTATTTTATGAAAAACAAACTTGTAATGTTGAAACCTTGAAAAATGAGAATATTGTTTTAAAAAATAAATTTGAAAAGTTTGCAAATGGTGAAAAAATGCTAGATGTAATGCTATCAACACAAAGAAGAATTTTTAACAAAAATGGACTTGGTTTTAGCTCATTTGATATTAAGAAGGATAAAAGAATTCTATTTGTTAAAGCATCACAAAATCTTCATGCAAAATTACATATCACTTGTTTTCATTGTGGTTATGAAGGAAATTATTCTTATGAATGTAAAGTTAAAAAGGGATTAAATAGTGGTATGAAGAAGATTTGGGTCCCTAAAAGGACCACCACTAACCAAATTGGACCTAAGCAAGTTTGGGTACCAAAAAGATGAGAATCTTAATGTCTTTCTTGTAGGGAGCTCCAAAGAATAATGAAGGCAAATGGTATTTGGATAGTGGATGTTCAAGACATATGATCGGTGACCCATCAAACTTTATTACGTTAGAAAAGACAAATGGAGGAAAAGTCACCTTTGGAGATAATAACAAAGGAAGAGTAATTGGAATAGCTAATGTTGGTAAAATGACAAAGTATACTTGGAAATTATTTTGCTAGTTGAAAACATAACTTAATTAGAATAAGTCAATTGTGTGATAATACTTAGTAAATTTTGAAAAGGATAAATGCTTGATTCTAATGAAAATAAGGAAGTTTTATATATGGGTTTTAGATATAATAATATATACAAGATTAGGACATGTAAATTTTAAGTTGTTAAACAAAATTTTATGTCATGAATTAGTTAGAGGTTTATCCAAAGTTAGATTTGAGAAAAATAATGTTTGTGATTCATTTCTTAAAGGTAAACAAATCAAAAGCTCTTTCAAATTAAAAAATATTATTAGTACACATAGGTCTTTATACATCTTGACTTATTTGGACCTATTGATGTAGTAAGTTTAGGTGGAAAGAAATATGTATTTGTGATTGTTGATGACTTCTCTCGTTTTACTTGGACTATTTTTCTTACAAGTGAAGATGAAACTATAAGCATGCTTTCTAAATTTGCAAAGAGAATACAAAATGAACTTGAGTTAAGAATTACAAAAATTAGAAGTGACCATGGAGGTGAATTTGAAAATTACAAATTTGAATTATTTTGTGAAGAAAATGGAATTACACACAATTTTTCGACACATAGGCACCTAAAAAAAATGGAGTAGTAGAAAGAGAAAATAGAACTATTCAAGAAATAACTAGCACAATACTAAATGAAAGTATTTTTGGGCGGAAGCTGTAAACACATTATATTATGTTTTAAATAAAATCTTACTTAGACCCCTTGAAAAAAAAACTTGTGATGATGGTGTGTTTCATATTTCATATTTCATATTTCAAAGTGTTTGGTTGTAAATGTTATATCTTGAATATTAAAGATAAATTAGGCAAATTTGATGCAAAATTTGATGATGGTGTGTTTCTTGGATACTCTAGTACAAGTAAAACATATAGATTATATAACAAAAGAACATTAGTTGTCGAAAAATTTATTAATGTTAAATTTAATGAAACTAATGATTTTTTGATGAGCAAGCAAGTGAATGGTGATAAGAGGAACTAGCTGGAGTGGAAAGACATCTTGAGACATGCAAATCCAAAATGAAGACTTGGAAGAAAAAAGAATGGAAATCTCAAATGTGGAACAAATAGAAGAACCACAAGTGGAAGATAATCAAATTATTCGAAGGAATTGAAAACATGCATTATCACATCCACTTGATCAAGTTATAGGTAACATGAATGAAGGTATAAAGACTAGAAATTCCTTGAAAAATTTGTGTGTTTTTTTGGCATTTATTGCACAATTTGAACTTAGTAACATTGATGAAACTTTGAATGATTCAAATTGGATAAATGCCATGCATGAAAAATTAAATATGGAATCAAGTTTGGAAACTTGTAGAAAGGCCAAAAGATTATCCAATAACCAGTACTAAATGGGTTTTTAGAAACAAACTAGATGAAAATGGAATCATAATAAGAAATAATGCAAGACTTGTAGTAAAAGGTTATTAACAAATAAAATGTTGAAGAAACTTTTGCTCCCATTGCTAGACTTGATGCTATTAGAATGCTTTTAGCTTTTGCATATTTTAAAGAATTCAAACTTTTTCAAATGAATATAAAATTGACTTTTCTAAATGATTTTAAAGTCTATGTTAAGCAACCTCAAGGTTTTGAAAATTCAAATTTTCCTAATCATGTTTCCGTTGACCCCCTTAAATTATGAACTTTTTTCACATCTACCCAGTCTTTCGAATATTCCACTGATTCCCCTTGAACTATACTGCTTTTTCCACTTAAGTGCGTCCGTCAACCTATGCCAAATTTTTCATTAATTTTTATTTTTTTTATTTATGAAATAACCAAATTGCCCTTCCTCGAATCATCTAATATTAAAAAAATAATATATTACAAAAATAAAAAAAGTTTACTTCGCCCGAATATCAGGTGAGGTCGTAGCCGGTGAGATTGGGGGTGTCCCCGACGAAGTAATTTTTTTTATTTTTATAATATAATTATATAATTTTTAATATTAGATGATACGAGAGAGGGGTAGTTTGGTCATTTCATAAATAAAAAAATAAAAAATAATGAAAAAGTTGACAGAGGTTGACGGATGGACTTAAGTGGAAAAGATGGTATAGTTCAAGAGGGGTCAGCGGAATATTTGAAAGACGTGGGTAGACGTGAAAAAGGTTTATAGTTCAAGGAGTGTTAGCGGAAAAAACCCACTTAAACTTTTTAAAGCTCTTTATGAACTTAAACAAGCTCCTAGAGCTTGGTATGAAGACTAAGTACTTTTTTTTATTGAAAATGATTTTCAAAAAGGGAAAGTTGATACTAAATTATTTTTTTAGCATTTGGAAGATGATATTTTAATAGTTCATATTTACGTTGATGATATTGTTAATGATGCTACTAATGAATGCTTGTGCAAAGAGTTTGAATCTCTTATGCAAAAAGAATTTGAGATGAGTCTTGTAAGTGAGCTCACATTCTTCTTAGGATTACAAGTCAAGCAAAACAAAGATGAAATATTTCTTAATCAAGAGAAGTATACAAGAAAGTTGCTAAAGAGATTTGGAATGGATGAATGTAAGTCAATTTCAACTCCCATGAGCACTACAACTAAATTAGATAAAGATGGAATATTTCTTAATCACACTTTGTTGCCGTTAAGAGAATATTACGTTATTTGAAGCATACTTATGATTTAGGCATTTGGTATGATAGGAACTCATCTTTTGATTTACATGTCTACACCGATGCAAATTTTGTCGGATGTAAAGTTGATAGAAAAAGCACTAGTGGGATGTGTTGCTTTCTTGGTAGCTCTCTTATCTCATGGGCTAGCAAAAAGCAAAACTCCATCGTACTCTCTACTGCCGAGGCCAAATATATAATAGTCGGTAGTTGTTGTGCATAAATATTATGGGTAAAACAATAATTATTTGATTATGGTATAAGTTGTTCAAGTGTACCCATGAAGTGCGATAACACAAGTGTGATAGAAATGACTAAAAATCCAATTCATTCTAGAACCAAGCATATTGATTTGCGATATCATTTCATTAGACAATATGTGACACTTAAGGACATTGCTATTGAACATATGTCCACCGAAATTTAACTTGCAGATATTTTCATAAAACCCTTAAGTGTGGAAAGATTTTGTATGTTTAGATGTGAACTTGGAATGTTATGAACCTAATTGCCTCTCAACTCAACTCATGAGTGACTTGGTTATGCAAGTATCATTTGTGAATCGAATTGAATATAAAATTGTGTTGCACAACACATACATTCGGACCGGTCGACCATTATCATATCGGTCGACCGTTATAGGATCTGACCGGACGACCATTTAAGTTACTAAACGACCAATTTTTTTCTACGGAGTACCGACTTCCATAATGATCACCCGAACGTATTTCGGACGACCGTTAGAAATGAAACAAAATGACTATAATGACTAAGGGATAATGGTCGCTCGATATAGTATTGGTCGATCATTTTCAACATGATATAAAAGGGCTGCCGACAATTTTTTCCCAAATTTTTCCCCAAATTCGATATCGGTCGACCTTCTGCGCCGCCGCTGCCCGCCGCTCCATATCATCGGAAAACTCATCCTTTCCGGTGATCTTTCTCGGCCAACGATCCTCCTCGTTGTTGACTGCCCTCCAGCAACCCTCTTCGGTGGGAATCGATCCCCTCCGGCGAGTTTTTTCGGCAGTCAAGGGGGTCTTCAGTCGCTCGGTCGACGATGATGACATTGACTCCGGTGAGTTCGATTTCGGCGATCCTTCTTGATGACCTTTCTCAGCTAGCATTCTTCTTCATCATTGACTATAGTCCGCCGCTAGTCAGTTGTTCTCCAATCGCTCACCACCGACGAAGTGGCCTTCGGCGTGGTGAAGCTAGGGTGCTCGAGTTGACAGTGGCGAAATCGACTCCGGCGAATTGGATTTCGGCGATCTTCCTTGTCGTCGATCCATCGATGACTGCAGTTCATCAATTGGATGTTCTTCAAGCCGAATGTTCTTCAAGCCTTTACATTCTCTAGCATTATTGTTTGTGATTGTTGGTGCCTTCGGACGTGATTTGACCTTGATAACGATTCGTCTCTCATCTCTCTCTCAAAACTCTTCACGAATTGATTCACAAGTAGCTAGATTTTGTGTTCTCTATCGATTGAATCTTGTAAAGTACATTTTCGAATTGATTGAATCAATGGATCGGCTATTCTGTCCTGTACAAAAATGATCGACCGTTTTCCACAATGGTCGACCGTTTCTTCCTTTCCTAGTCTATCAATCTGACAATTCTCATTTTAATTCTTAAACTTGATTATGTAACCAATGCCCCCAAAGAAGAAACTTGTTTCTAGTCCTCGCAAGAGCAAGGAACCAGGTTCTTCTTCTCTCCCACGGTCAAACTCTTCGCCAACGCCCCTCGAAGAATTTGATTCTTCTCTATTTGCTAACATGTCTATTGCATGCAACTTTGAACACTTGTATTCCTCTAGAGAAGTAGCACATGGCATGAGAGTAGATTGGAATTTCCTTAACATGAATTTTGTTCATGACTTGTTTGATGGCATTGGTTGGCTTCCCCTTCTTAATGTTTGAGAACCTGTCTATCCTGGGTTGGTTCAACTTTCTATGCCAATATATCATTCTCTGAATCTAAATCTTATGTGACATCTCACATATTTGGGTACCATTAAGATCACTAAATCTTTAATTTGTGAGACCTTTGATGTTCCCTAAGGAGGACTCACGAACATTGCAACTCATAGGTGGCCTTCCGATATCTCTATCACTCAAGTCTTTGAAGTTGTTTTTTGTTGTGAAGTAGATAACTTTCCCAAGAAAGAACTTTTAAAAAAGTTGATTACTTCCCTTCTTGTTACTCATCATATAGTCAGTAACATCCTATTCCCTCGATCCGGTCATTACACTGATATGACTTTCTATGATCCTACGCCTTCTCTATTGTCTTCTTCGAAATGATCTCCCTCCGGTTAACTTTGTAGCCTACATGATTTATCACTTCATCTCCACCAAAGAGAATATAGAATCCAAATGCTCTCACAATATGATTCTTCACTATGGTTCTTTTCTTACTCGGATCTTTCGTCAGAAAGATATTATTATTCTTGAGATCAAGCCATCATATTTTGAGAGACCTACTGATATCATTGGGAAAGTCTCGTTGAAGCAGAAGGACCTTGTACTCGTTAATAATGAATGGATCTTTGCAAAAAAAAGGACATGAGACACAAGACTCAGACTCTGATGATGCAACAGGTACAGAGGTTCCTACGAGAGCTCCTATGGAGGATACCGGACCTTCATTGGAGCAATATATACATCCTCCACCTGAGCCGACGAGTGCTTGACGTGCGTCCACAGTTCCTTCATGGGATGAGTGGGATGGGATAATCACATGCATGGACGGGATTGATAGACGCTTAGATGATATGACTTCACACATGGAGAGGTTGGAGATTGATCATCATCGCACTTAGGATTGTTTATTTACATACTTTCGCTCTCAGGGCTTTGACAATACCCCTTATGAGCGAGATGCTCCTCCTCCGCCCGACGATGCTCCGGATGTTTAGTCTTCATTTTGTTCTCCATTTTGATGATGTCAAAAGGGGAAGAAGATGTGTGACTTTGTGTATTTGTGACTTTATGTATGATGGAGATTATGTATGTCACTATGTATGTGTGACTTTATGTGTGTTTATGATGTTGCACTCCTGCTTATGTGATGAAAACTATGTTGAATATGTATGGATCGATGGTTTATGTTGTTATATATGTATGGATGGATATTGTCATGTGACTATGGATATGTTTTCTAGTTTTTATTTGGATGTCATTATGATTTTGTTCTTGTGATATCATTTTGTCTTATAAAGAAAAAATATGCTTTGATTGAGGGGGAGTAAAAAATATCTTTTGATGTCACAAGATAAGCATAAATTAAGGGGGAGGAACTTACATTTTGTTATTTATTTACCTCCTCGTCACCTTGTTTGTCATCATCAGAAAGGGAAAGATTGTTGGTCCAAAGACCATATTCTAAGTATTTTGATGATATCAAACAAAGAAGATGATGTACTAATTGTGCTTGAAGTGTTAGTGTGAACAGGTTAAATATTTCTCGAAGAAAAAGAGTCAAAATATTTCTACAAACGGTCAACCATAACTATAATGGACGACCGTTTTGACTTATAATGGACGACCAAACAGGAGCTGGAACGACCACTAATTCCAAAAAGAAGTGACATTTCTAAATCAGGCGACCGATTTATTTTCGGTCGACTGTTATATTTATTATATGAAAGATCGAAGTACATAACGGACGACCGAAGTGGCAGAAGGAATGACCGTAGATTACAAAGAGCGTGGACATTTTTTAAATGGACGATCGAAACTCTAACGATCGACCGTTCTGAATAGTAAAGGTAAAAAATGCATAAATCGGACGATCGAAGCTGGTGCATGAATAACCGCATATTACAAAGAGCGCGAACACTTCTAAAACGGACGACCGAAACATTAATGGTCGACTGTTCTGGGTAGCATAGAACAAAAATATGGAAATCGGACGACAGAAGTTGGTGCATGGACGACCGTAGATTACAGAGAGCATGGGATTTCTAAATCGGACGATTGATTCTCCTTCAATCGACCATTATGGAAGCAAAAATTAAATAAATGGTTGTAATCCTTCTACGGACTACGATCAACGGAAAGCTGTACAGTAAAGACAAATACAATTGCTATTATTTTATATTAAACAGACGCCCGATACTATAATAGGCGACCGTTGAATATGCGACAAAAGGGATAACGATTAGTTATTGTGCAAAATGGACGATCGATATTAAAACGGGCGACCGTTTTAGAGGTGACTGCATAACACTTTTAGAATTGATTTATAACGGCCATATTTTCAAAAGAAGCCTATAAAAGAGATTAATCGCCGGAAGAACCATTTCTTCTTTTTAGCTTATCATGACTTCTCTTGGGAGCTGATCAATTATGAGTGAATGGTCCATGCACGCTCCATTTCTGAGTGAATCCTTCCATGTCTTGAGTTCCACTTGCCAGGATCATGCGCCTAAACTTATGGTAATAAAAGAAAATTACAAAATCAGAAAACCGACAAAAATGCAGATCCTTTATGTCTGAACAAAAAGTATAAAATTCCATTACTGCATTCTCTCTCAAGACAATATTTCCCATCACTACATAAAAATATTAATGCAGAGAATTTCGAGAGATGTAACTTCTGATTGAAGATTCTTTCCTTTACTTCTTCCATGGAATTGATGTAAGCTCGCTATTTTGGAGCCTTTGTCTCAGTTCTTTGTCCTATGAACTAATTTACATGAGAGCACATGCAGTTGACGATGGAAAGGAAAAAATAGATGCTAAAATCTTTTCTCAGCACAATGTCTGTACAAAACAATATCATCCTCGCAAAACGATTCGATTTCATTAATTTGCAAACCTAAAATACACCATGGGGACCAAAGGTTCCAGGCATGATCAGGTTTTAATAGTATTAACTAAAAAATATGCACTACATGGGAATTGCTCGAATGTGGGGAGAACGTACAAAAGAGGAGATTCTCATAATTCCATCGCATGTATCAACACCTTGAAGAACATAGGAGGCGATATCTGGTTGGATGAGACGAGATGGAGGTCCCAACATCATAAAGACGTTGTCCTAATTTTGTATAATTTTAGTAACAGAAAAGAAGTTCTTAATGGCAATTTAATATATTAATGAAATTTATGAAATAGTGGGTGGAAGGAGTTGATATCATTTAATTTGGAGATAGTGGGTTGAAAAATATTAAAAACGGATGATAGGAGATTACATTAAATGTTAAAATGTGTAAAAAATTCAGAACATTTTAAAAAAAAAAAGATAAAATCAAATTCTGCAATGTCAAGCCTCCCAATGGAGCTTTAGGGAGAGAGAGATTATTGCTTTTAGAAGTAAAAGAAATGAATGGTTTAAAAATTAACATACTACTTTTAGTTATGCTATGGATAAACATTAGCATACTGTGAATAAGCATTAGCATACTACACAGGCAACTCGTATTACTTCCGGAAAAAATATTGTTTTATGGGTAAAAAGTGATTGGTTCAAAAATTAGAACAGGCAGCTCTTTTTGTATGTCCCCAAGTAAAATGATAAATATAATAGTAATCCTTTGTTTGCTATTTTCTTGTAGATGAACATGCAATGGCTGTAAAAGTCCTGATACAGTCCTTTCTAAGGAACAACACATGTTCTTCCTACGCTGTGGCTGTGTCGGTCCCTTCATATACTAATTATAATGTTCTTCCTACGCTGTGGTTGTGTCAGTCCTTTCTAAGGAAAATCGCATGTTCTTCCTACGCGTGGCTATTTTACTTTTTCTAAATGTTGAGTTCTACTCCCCAAGAAAAGGTGTGGGTTCATTTCTCAAAATTTTGAATTATATATCTATTTTTACAATCACATTGTTTGAATTTATTTTCTTTGTTACTTTTATGTTAACCCGTGCAAAGTGGGAAGATCTCTGCTGGTTATTCTCTTTTTTGTCTGCATTATTTATCTTTCCTTATATAGTGGGATTTTTTTTGCATTGCCGATGTCCCTTTTTCCATTTTGTTTTTTTTATTGCCATCCGAGTGTACGAAAAGCGACGTCGATCGTCTAATCTAATTGACGTTAAGAGTTATGCGTTATCATCGAGCCCGACTATTCTGATGTCATCTTGGACAGTTATGACATATGAGACTTCTAGAAGAAATTTTTTACATCCACAAAAATTCGAACTCAAAATTTTACTTTATTCATTCTACCCAACTTTCGTTGGTTCCATTTTTATTTTTATTCTCTACTATTGGAACTTTTCTAATTATTGTAATTTATAAGTTGGCTTTTCTTCTTTCATATAATTTATTCTCTTTTTTTGTCTGCATTATTTATCTTTCCTTGTATAGTGGGATTTTTTTTGCATTGCCGATGCCCTTTTTCCATTTTGTTTTTTTTATTGCCATCCGAGTGTACGAAAAGTGACGCCGATCGTCTAATTTAATTGACGTTAAGAATTATGCGCTACCATCAAGTTCGAGTATGCTGATGTCATTTTGGATAGCATATCTGGTTATGACAGATGAAACTTTTAGAATAAATTTTTTATATTTATAAAAGTTCGAATTCGAAATTTTACTTAAGCGATAAGAACTGCTATTCACTCTATCCAACTTTCGTTGGTTCCATTTTGTTTCTATTCTCTACGATTGGAACTTTTCTAATTATTATAATTTATAAGTTGTCTTTTCTTCTTTCATATTTGTTTTGTGCAGGTGGGCTCGCATTATTGTAATTTATAAGTTGGCTTTTCTTCTTATGTAAATCCTTTTTGCCGTCTCTGCGCTCATTCGTCGACTTCTCCTGCAGTAAGGGAGCCGGGGTGAATTCATGGGGGGTAAGTATATAGAAGTATACATATATTTTTATTTTTCATAGATAAATAGTATATATATTATAGGGAACTAAAAAAATTTTTTTTTTGGGAGGAGGGGGCAAGGCCCCTGTAATGACCCGCTACCCATCTCCTTCTCTCTCTAATTTAAAATTAGAATTTGAAAAAAAAATATCGGACGAGAGAATGACCGATTCTCTCTCCCACATCCCCTTCATTCTTTCCCCCACGACCGGCCCCTCCTCCCCACGTCGCCATGAAGCAGAGAGTCGACCATCATGGTATAAGAAGCACTAAAGGGGGCGGCCGATACCTCCTTTGGACTCCTCACTTGGCCGCCGCACTCCCCTTCTTCTTCTTCTTCTTCTTCTTCTTCTTCTTCTGCTTCTTCTTCGGTGATCGGCGAACCGACGTCGAGCGCACAAGCGAGCCAAGCACGGACTAACTGACCTCCCTCGACACGAACAAGGATCAACTCGCACTCCCCGTCGGCCGAGAACATCCGACGACCGATCAAATCAACGATGACAGCTCTGGCGATCGGAATCCAACCAAAAGAGGTACCGTAGACGTACAATCCCCTAGATGAAGAAATGTAGATCGAATGTCACATATTTTGATTCAATTATGACATAGAGATCCGTAGGAACATTTTCATGTTGTATGCGCCTCGATTTAACGGTCGGAGGTCGGCCGGAAATGAAAATTTCAACCGGAGGCTCTGTTTCGTACGAGGAATCGGTCAATCGATTTCACCATATCGGTCGACTGATCTTCGACATGCCATGTTGTGACTCATGGCTGGTCGACCGACCCTAGATAATTGGCCAACCACTCCGGCAAAAGGCTACCGAGGCCATTAGAGCAAGATTGCTCGACTGATCCCGGTGGAACGGTCGACCGATCCCGCAATCTCCCAATGCGTCGCGATAGGCCGACTAGTTCACAGAAGACGGTCGACCGGTTCGGCGCAAGGTGAAAGGATCGACAAATCCCGATCGGTCGACCGACAGAATGATATCGGTCGTCCAATTCTGCATTAACGGTCGACCGGTCCTATTACAGGAATTATCTCAGACCTTAATAGAAATTACTAAAATGCCCTGGAGTGGCTAGAACCACCATAATTCGGCCCAAAATCTCGACTGGCCCATTAAGGCCATGTCCAACATGGTAAAACATGTAACAGACCTTTTTCTCAGGAAGGGAATTAGAGTTTACTCTTCTCTGAATGTTGATTCCAAACCTCATACATGCTAAAGAAGATAAGTAAAGTAAAGATAAAAGAATGAGATAGTTATGTGTTGTTCAAGGTATAAATCAAGGTATGGTATTGTGAGGGGCAGGTAGTTGTTTTAAGGAGACAGTACACCTACTGGTATTAACTATCACTGTTCCTGAACCACAGGCCCTCTCCCACCTGTGCTCCGAATAAGGGTGACGTATTGACGCACTCTTCCCCCACGAGGGCATATATGGATTATATTGCATTATGCCAGAGGGATAGATAGCTCAGCTGAGGAGAACTTACAAGTCCTCAATGACCACTGTTCCTGAGGTGCAGGTCCTCTCCTACCTGTATTCCAAAAAGGGTGTGCCAGAGCATACACCTTCCCTTTCATGGGATCCTGGCAACATATTACATAGAGACACATTTAACTTCTCACTTAATTAAAGTTAAGCTCGCATAGGATAACAAACATTAAGGATCTTATAGTAATGTAAAAGATGTAGTACCACACAGAGCATAACAGAGTATGGTAATGAATAACAGAGTATGATAATGAATAACAGAGTATGATATTGTATAAGGTATTGTTAAAGAAAAGGATAAAGTACAGAACTGAATATGTATGTTCCATGACCTACAAAGATCAAGGTATTGGAACCAATGGATAAAGTAATTGATCATTTATTATCTTTCATCAGTATGGATTCATCGAATCATCATTTCATCATCTATGTGTCTATGTGTACTGAGCGTTAGCTCACGGGCATTATATGTCTTTACTTTAGGATTTTGCAGGTGAGCACCCTGCTTAGGGAGGAAATGGATAATGCAGAGCTTCAGGGTAGCAGCACATAACTTACAGAGAACCCACAAGCTTTTCCGCCTTTTGTGATCTGCATTTGAATTATCTGACTTTGAACATATGAGATACTTGAATTTCCTTTTTTTTACCCTTGCATATGTTGATATTTCCTAGAACTATCTGAATTATCTGCATTTCCCTATTTTCTTGAACTATCTCATGTCATATGACATCCTTGAATTTTAATGATATTTCTTCCGCATTCTCTTTCATTGTTATTTCTCTATCATTTCTTGTGCCATGTGTGTCATATGTTAATCGGTCAAAGTCAAAGTAGTAGTAGGCAACGTAGCGCTCCCTTGGTCAATCTGACTGTCAGCTTGGCAGAAGGACTGATTTTGGAGGCATTACTGCCCCCCCCCCCCAAATATGACTGGAATCTCCTGCTTCTGGACGCGTCTTTACCACGATGCCATTGCTTCTTGTGAGCAACAATGGCTACCATATACGTTGTATTTATTGTTTCAATGGGTGCATTTGCCAATGGCCATAAGTAAAAGAAGAAACTTTTAACCATAGAGGGTCTAAGAGAGAGAAAAAAAACACGAAAGATGTCAATTTTGAACTTTCCATGGAAATATGAGAAAAAAAGAAAGTGGAGTCCATGCAAGTCCAAGCTCCAATATATGTGCCCGAAGGGTGTCTTTTACCATGACGATTGATCTCTGTCTCTCCACCCTCTCTCTATACGTATATAGTTATGACGTCCATGCAACCCTATTTATATGCCAACTAGTGCAACTCGAGGACAGGCCACAGCTAGCTGTGAAGGAGGGTGAGAAGGAGATCGAATTGAAATGATATCCGGGTCGGGCGTCTACCATGTCCTGGAAGCCGTGGTGCCCCTGTACGTGGCCATGGGCCTCGGCTATGCCTCCATCTGCCGTGGCGCCCTAAGCCCTGAACAATGCGCCGGGATCAATCGTTTTGTCACCCTTTTTGTCGTGCCACTGCTAATCTTTCGTATGATCGCGACCAACAACCCTTATGCCGTGAACCTTCGATTCCTCGCGGCGGACACCCTCCAGAAGTCCGTCATCCTCGCCGCACTCGGTGCATGGTATGGTTTAGCCCACGGGGCTCCCTCATGTGGGTCATCACGCTCTTCTCCCTCGCCATGCTCCCCAACACCGTCATCATTGGGATGCCCATCCTCCGTGCCATGTACGGCCGTGTCATCGACGACCTCATGGTCCAGATCGTCGTCCTGCAGTTCATCATCTGGTACGTCATCATTGTGTTCTTGCTCGAGTACAGGTCGGCCACCGAGGTCATCTCTCAGCGGCAGCAGGTGGATGTGTCCAACCCTGTTGTCGTCTCCGAGGACGGCACAGTGTCCACGAAGAAAATCCTGCTTATGACAGGAACAAAACTTCTAAATATTCCAAGCACGTATGCGAGCTCCTTGGGGCTTGTTTGGTCTCTTGTAGCTTTCAGGTATCTTTTTTTTTGTAGCTTTTAGGTATCTATAGTATTATTATTTTCATAGTTCATTTATTTATTTTATCATTAAAAATAGTTTTCTTGACATTAATTATGCAGGTTGAATATCAAGATGCCTGAGATTATTGACAATTCATTGTCAATCATCTCTGTTACAGCAATCGGTTTGAGTATGTTTAGCATCGGTAAGCATGCACTGAAGACTTTCTACCATGTCAAACATCCTTTTCTTTTCTCACCGTGTCAAAGGCTTTATCTGTATGTAGGGGTGTTCACGGATCGGGTTTGACCCGAGGTTGGTCGGGTCGGGTCGGGTCTCCTTCTTTTTTGGGCTACGACCCGAACTGATCCGATCCGGGCCGAACCGGGTCGGGTGGTCGGGTTACCCGACCATCCTTTTTCTTTTTTTTTATTTATTACCCGACCATCCTTTTTCTTTTTTTTTATTTATTTTTTAATATAAAAAGTATTTATTATTTTATTTTTAATACAAAATAAAATATTTTTAAATACCAAAAATATTATTTTAAATATCTATATACTTTTTCTACATTTAAAATTATTCATTTCATATTTTTTAGATTTTAAATGATATAAAACTATATATTTAACTAAAAAATAATTTAAAATTTAAAAAAAAAAAAGAAAACAAACTGGGTTGGAAAATTCCAACTCGAACCGACCTGGTCGGATCTTGATCGGGTCGGATCGGATTTTCGAATTCACCCAATGAACACCCCTTATGTGTATGTAAGTACTTTCATGGCTCAACGCGGGCAATTTATATCTTGCAGCTACTCACTCGCAGTTATGGCCATAGCCATGAGGTTCCTTGTGGGTCAGCAATGATGTCGATTTCATCGCTCGCTTTGGGGTTGCGTGGCCAGCTGATCGGATCGGATCGGATTTTCGAATTCATCCGACGAACACCCCTTATTTGTATGCAAGTACTTTCATGGCTCAACGCGAGCAATTTATATCTTGCAGCTACTCACTCGCAGTTATGGCCATAGCCATGAGGTTCCTTGTGGGTCCAGCAATGATGTCGATTTCATCGCTCGCATTGGGGTTGCGTGGCCAGCTTTTTTCACATGGGCATAGTTCAGGTTTGTAAAACAGAATATATATCTCCTCTTGTCAGTAAGTCCTAAGTACAATTATCAAGCATTCAAAATGTTGAGAGAACATGCAAAGTACACGTGTCCTAATTTTCAGAGTCTCGGTTTCAAAAGTAATCATTTAACTCTAATTGCCGATCATTGATTGATTCCACTGCTAATTTGGAACAACGGGGCAATACTAATAATTTTATATTGATGCCATTGGTTTTACAGATTAATTAATTATAGCTGCAACTTTAAAGATGCATCAGGTCTGATTCATGATAAAAATTATGCAGGCCGCTCTGCCTCTTGCAGTACTTTCATTTGTTTATTCAGAAGAGTACCATGTCCATCCAGAAATCATGAGCACAGGGTTTGAGCCTTTCAAATTATTACTTCAGTTAACTGCTGCTACTCTGCTATTTGTTATAATTAATACTGATTAGTTCTTTCGATGACTGTAGGGTAATCGTTGGCAATTTCCTGTCTGTTCCGATCACAATTCTCTACTATGTGTTGTTGGAATTGTGAAGATTGTTAGTACCGATCCAAGGAGCAGTTAGTGATGGCTTGCGAGTAGAAGTTAACTCGTAGATGAACAAGAACATAAAAATCATTAGTGCAGAATTACTTCCTCTTATGTCACTTCCATGTATACCACTGAAGTGGAATCTTAGAATTGTCCTATGAAAGAAATATCTGTTTGGAAATATGGGAAAATTATAAATAAAATTGTGCAACTCTGAGATATTTAGAAAGCAAAATGGAAAAAATGGGCTTCCCTGGGGGACTGTGTGATGCTTCGTGCACATATAAAAAAATGTGAAACGATCGGTCGGCACGCCTCCCCTGGCCTTCGGACCTTTGGGGGAGGGAGGGCTGCCATGCGCCCTCTTGGAACCCTCTGCCGCCCCCCCCCCCCCCCCCCCTCACCATCTCTCTCTCTCGCCTTCTCCCTGTCCGGCGAACGGCGACCCGAGCGCGCGAGCAAAGCAACGACGGACGGTGACAACCGACGACTCTCGACGCACGACTTCGACCTCCCTCGCGTGCGTACGAACCGGGCGATTCCCCCGCACCGATCAGAAGCATCGGCGATCACCGGACAATGAGAAGGTGACCGATGAACCCGATTTCCGACCAGAAAGGTACCTTAGCGTTAAAATCCTATAGACGAAGAATTATCGATCATTTGATACGTAAAATAGATTCATATTGAGCCTGAAGTAAATCCCTACAAGTTTCGTATTTATGTCGGCATCAATTGAAGGCCGTCGAAATCCAAAAAGAAATCCGGCGGCCATGTTTTATCGCAGGGACCGGTCGACCGATCCTGCTAGCGGTCGACCGGTCCACTTACAGAACTTTTACGAATCCTGCTCTATCGATGGACCGGCCTCACCATGGCGGTCGATCGGTCTATATGATGATAGACAGATTTGAACCATGCGATCGGTCGACCAGCCCTAGGGAACGGTCAACCGATCCGATCCGATGCACAGTGCGCATCTCCTTGGCCTGATGATTGGTCGACCGACAACATGGACGATCGTCCGATTCGTAGGCGTACCACTAGATGACTTGGTCGACCGATTCCAGAGAACCGGTCGACCGGTACAAGTGAGCGGTCGACCGGTCCATCAGGGGCGGTCGATCGGTCCGACAGAGATCCAATGATTAAACTTAATTGTATCAATCCACACCTAATCTTAATTACGACTCTGACCAGTTCACCTACGCTGGCTGAGTCTTATTGAACAAAGATCGATTCCAGGGTACCCCAAAGCATAGATTTCATAGTAACTAAAGATGATTAAAGTAAAGGCAAAGATGTGGGATTGCTATGTGTCGCCCCTAAAGTTAAAGTAAAGTTCAAAGTTAAAGCAATGGGGGGATAGGTAGTTAGCTGAGGGGACAGCGAAGCTACTGGCTTAGATGCCCACTATTCTTGAGATTTCAGGTGCTCTCACACCGATACCTCGAATTGAAGGGTGATGCTATGGTCACACCTCTTCCTTTAAAGATTAAAATATTATTCCAGAGGGACAGGTACTACCTGAGGAGACAGTGAACCTACAAGGTCTTGTAACCGACCACTGTTCCTAAATTGTAGGAATTCTTCCCCCTACCTTCCGAATTGGATGAGGCAGTAACACCCATCCTCCTTTCCCGTTTACGGGTTTACTGGCATCAGTGAATCAGAGAGGCACCCCTGGCATTTCAACGTAATAAAGTCGAGCTCGCATATGACAACTAACTCTAAGGATATCTTAATAATGTAAAAGACGTAGCACAACTCATAGCAGAGCAATGCAAAGTAAAGTAAAGCAATGTATTGAAAAGTAAAGCAATGTAATGTAAAGCAATGTACAGTACAGTAATGTAAAGCAAAGTAATGTAAAGTAAAGCAGAGTTATTGTAAAGCAAAAGCAGAAGTAATGTAAAGACAAGGCATTATTATAGTAAAGAATAGAGCACCGATATGATTGAGATTTGCACATTAATTTCCTTATCATCACTGATCTTTATTTCACGTCTATTGCTATAGTACTGGGCATTCTTTGCTCATGGGTATTCTATTCTCCTGCATTGGGATTTTGTAGGTGAGAATGCCAACTGATGGGGTGATGGAGGACGTAGAGCTTGGAGAATGCTGCACATGACTGATATTCTACTCCGAGTTTCTTTATCGTATATCTGTTTAGTTATCTTTATTGATCAGCGACATCATGTTTACTTCCGCTCATAGAACTTTCCATCTGTCTTATTAATTGTCATGTTTCCACACACTTTCTATATAGAGAAACACTACGAACTTCCGCATAATTCTATGATATGAGACGTCATGAACTTCCGCATTAAAGTCTTTCAATGTGATATTTCGACTATTGAATTTTTGCACCTTCGGGATCTCTCTTTATTATTATTTTTATTAGTATCACGTCAGTCGTTTTGTTGAATGGTCAAGGTCAGTAGAGCAATAGATAGTGTAGTGCCCTCGGAGTCAACCCGACCGCCTACGTGGCGGGAGGTGCGATTTTGGGGGCGATACAGTTTGGTATCATAGCCTAAGTTCTTGGTTCCCTCATTGATCCAAGTAGAGTATAGGTTCATGCATAGCATTCATCGTTCTTATCAATACACAGCTCAAAGTAAAGTCATGTGCAAGCTTCTGAAGCATCTGCGACTCCACCCCTCAAGTAAGTAATAAGTACATTTCCTATGAGAATCATACTTATACTATTGGGTTTATTGTGTTATAGATGCCTCCACGTCGCATGATCACTAGAGTTTTACGTAGGGGAGGTCATATAATTGGGATTAATAGGCCTCCACAGCCTGCTCCTGAGGGACCAGAGCATTCAGATTCGAATTTAGAGAGCGTTGGAAGTAACGATCTTGATTTATCATCCTCACCCGTTGGGACATGGGAAGGACTAACCCTGGGGAGAACTGGCTGATGATGGAAAGACATATAAGCAACCCGATTTACATATCCTCTGACGACGAGGAAGAAGCCCCTGCACCTGAAGAAGAAGTCCAGAGTCGGGAGACCAGCCCGATGAGCCAGTTTGATCCAGAGCCATACTGTAGCCTTTGTGATCAGGAGGGACATTTTGAGGAGGAGTGCCCTAATCCTCCGAAAAATCTCCGGACTGGACCAGAGGAACCCTCTCAGTGTAGTGATTAGTATCATGCCATCTTTCTTTTCTTTGTGGAAGGCCTTAGTGAGCCTCAGACATATGTTTACCTTTTAAAAGCTTAATGATGAATGAATACTTTGTTTTAGCAAATGATTAATAGCATGGTCTCCAATTTTTATCTAAGATTCTATCTTATTTAAAGATCCTTGGTTATACACCCTTCTCAAACCTTGCCCTGATCTTAGATGACCGACCAAAGAAGAGGATCGGCGTCCAGCGAATACGAAGTGTATAACGAAGAGGAGGCCCATTTTATTCCTCCACCTCCATTGAATCCTCCTCCGCCTACCCCACCTAGGCTCGATTCGCCACCACAGCAGGGATGCCGAGCCCCCATCCCTTGTACTCTACAAGAGTTTTGGAGGTCGAAGCCTCCGACGTTTAATGGGGAAGGAGGAATCGACATTGTTGATCAGTGGATCGGAACTTTAAAAGAGAAATTTGACATCCTCAACATCCCTGAGCACAAGAAGGTCCTGTGCGCAGGAGATACTCTCCAAAGAGATGATAAGGAATGGTGGAAGGCAAAGAAGGCCACCAGCTTCTCGGAAGTCAGAACCGTGGAATGGGGAGACTTCCGCAAGGCGTTTGAGATGTGTTACCTCCCGTCCTTCTAGAGAGACTTGAAGCAAAAAGAGTGTCTGCATCAAGAGCAAGGGGCCATGACCGTGGACCAATATGTGACCAAGTTCATCCGACTAAAGAAATATTCTAAATTGACCATGGAGATGAGGAGCTGGTGAAGCGTTTCATGGACGGACTAAGGCCCTCACTGAGATCCCAGACCAGGCCAGGAAATTGTAAAACCCTGGGTGAAGCAATCAGCCTGACAACTCTGTCCGAGAGAGATCATCAAGACCTCATGAGGAAGAGGAGGGCCCAGCAGAACGTAGGGCAGGGTTCCCACCAGCAGCAACAGTCCCGTGGGAACAACCGGTAACACCAATGACGGGATAACCGGTACAACTCGTACTTTGCACTTCAACAGAACTACCGCCCTCCACAACAACAACAATCTTATCATCCTCCACAACAAGCTCCTCCCCCACCGCAACAACAGCCACAACAACAGCAGCAACACGACCCCCTCAGCAGGGGCAAAGACGTCCAGTCCAACAACAGCAGCAACAGCCTCATAGAGCCCCTCAGGCACCACCCGCACAAGGTGAGCAGGTTTTATGCAACACTTGTGGCAGGACCCATGCTGGGGAATGCCGAATGAAGTCTGGAGCCTGTTATTACTGCGGTGGAATGGGTCACATGGCAGCGAGTTGTCCGAGACGTGGACAACAACAGTTGGTACAGGAAAGGCTCTTCAACCTGGAAGAGGATGCTCCCCAGAATGACGCTGACATCATTCGAGGTACGCTATTCATAGCCGATTTACCTACAAAAGTATTATTCGATTTCGGTGCCTTGCATTCATTTATATCAGAAGAGTGTGCCAAAATATTAGGGTTAAAAGCAGTGAACCTAGAGCAGAAGATGAATATATTGACCCCACAAGGCACCCTCATTATCATAAAATATCTCTTCAATGTACCCATATAGATAGAGAAAAGGAACCATCATGCCAATCTCATCATCATCCCCATGAGAGATTATGATATAATTTTGGCATGGATTGACTAACCTCACATGATGCTTCCATTCTGTGCTTACAAAAGAAAGTAATCATAGGCACACAGAGTAAAGATAACGTTAACATCATGGGGATTGCACAAAAAGAACCAAAAATCATAATATCCGCTATGAAGGCACAAAAGCTACTGCAAAAAGGATGTAGAGGTTACCTAGCAAGTATAACCAAAATAGAGAAACCAAAGAAGACTCCTCAAGACATAGAAGTTGTGAGGAAATTTTCTGATGTATTCTCAGATGATGTTAGTGGTCTACCGCTCATGAAGGAGATAGACTTTCGCATCGAGGTGACATCCGGAACTGCACCAATCTCCAAAGCCCCATACCGCATGGCTCCGGCAGAAATGAAGGAATTGAAAGATCAAATTCAAGAGTTATTGGACAAATGTTTCATCAGGCTCAGTGTTTCACCGTGGGGTGCACTAGTCCTCTTTGTCAAGAAGAAGGACGGACCATTGAGACTTTGTATCGACTACAGAATGTTGAACAAAGTCACAATAAAGAATATGTACCCGCTACCTCATATTGATTATCTATTCGATCAATTATCGAAGGCAAAGGTGTTCTCCAAAATTGATCTGAGTAGCGGATGCCATCAACTGAGGGTGGCAGAAGAAGACATCTCGAAGACAGCCTTCCGATCGAGATATGGACATTATGAGTTCATGATGATGCCGTTTGGGTTGACAAATGCCCCGGCCGCATTTATGGATCTCATGAATCGAACTTTCCACGAACATCTGGATAAGTTCGTAATTGTCTTCGTGGACGACATCCTCATTTACTCATCAAGTATGGAACAACACAGAGAACATTTGAGGATTGTACTGGAAACCTTACGGGGGAAGCAATTGTACACAAAATTCTCTAAATGTGAATTTTGACTAGAACAAATAATGTTCCTCGGACACATAATCTCTAAAGATAGAGTTGCAGTGGATCCCGCAAAGATAGAGGCAGTGTCCAACTGGACCCAAACAAAGAACGTCTTCGAGATTAGGAGTTTTCTTGGTTTAGCCGGCTACTACAGACGTTTTATCAAGGATTTCTCCAGAGTAGCACTGCCGCTGACTAAACTTACAAGGAAAGGAGAAAAGTTCATCTGGTCATCCAAGTGCGAGGAAAATTTTCAAGAGTTAAATGGGCGACTAACTTCAGCGTCAATCCTGACGTTACCATTGGGCAACGGTGGTTACGTGGTTTACAGTGATGCTAGCGGCACGGGATTGGGATGCGTATTGATGCAACATGGAAAAGTAGTAGCATACGCATCCAGACAGCTGAAGAAACACGAGGTTAATTATCCAACGCATGACCTCGAGTTGGCAGCAGTAGTATTCGCCCTCAAGCTTTGACGCCACTACTTATATGGAGAAGAATTTGTTATACAGATCACAAAAGCTTGAAATACGTTTTTACACAAAAGGAGCTGAATATGCGTCAAAGGCGTTGGATGGAGTTTCTAAAGGATTACGAGTTTGCCATCAATTACCAACCTGGTAAGGCAAACTCAGTGGCTGACGCGCTCAGCAGAAAATGGGAAGGATCCTTGGCCTATATGTGTCTACGACAGTTCGAGCTTATGGAAGAACTGTTCAAATGGACGCCAAGAGTGAAGCATGATGGATTGCTAATGATGATGCAGAGAATAGTGTCGGATATGATAGGAAAGATCATAGAAGTTCAAGTAGAAGACGCAGAGTATCAAAGTATGATGATAAAGACAAGTATGAAAACAATAAATTTCAAAGTCTCTTCGAATGGTGGCATAAAGTACCGTGATCATTTGTGGGTACCTAACAACCCTGAACTCCGGAGAGAAGTACTAGACGAATGTCACAAGTCCGAGTTTGCCATCCACCCGGGGAGTACAAAGATGTACAAGAATGTTCAGAAAAATTTCTGGTGACCAGACATGAAGAATGAGATAGCCGAGTATGTCTCCAAATGCATGGTGTGCCAATAAGTCAAGGTAGAACACTAGAAGCCACAAGGAACCTTGAAAAGTCTGGGTATCCCACAGTGGAAGTGGAAAGATCTCGATAGACTTTATCACAGGCCTGCTTCGGACTTTGAAAGGACATGATGCCATTTGGGTTATAGTGGACCGACTCACTAAATCGGCACACTTCCTACCCATTAAGATAAAATAATCTCTTGAAAGCCTCATGAATTTATATGTGCAGGAGATTGTCAGATTTCAAGGGATTCCATTAGCCATTTTGTCTGATAGAGATTCCAGATTCACATCGAGGTTCTGGAAGAGTCTTCATAATGCCTTTGGAACAAGACTTCGGTATAGTACCGCCTTCCATCCTCAGATAGACGGTCAATCAGAGAGGATGATCCAGACACTAGAGGATATGCTGAGAGCATGCGCTCTGGATTGGCACGGTACTTGGGACAAGCACCTTCCTCTCATAGAGTTTTCTTATAACAACAGCTTCCATGCCAGCATAGAGATGTCTCCCTTTGAAGCGTTGTATGGCCGCACATGTCGTTCTCCGACATGTTGGGGCGAAGTGGGAGAAAGAAAGATCTTGAGCGCAGAATTACAGAAGCAAACACAGGAGTATACGGACAGAGTCAAACTGATAAAGAAAAGAATGAAGTCTGCTCAAGATCGTCAGAAGGCCTATGCAGACAAGAAGCGCCGAGAACATAAGTTCAAGGCAGGAGATCAAGTTCTGCTCAAAGTCTCCCCCACCAAAGGAGTGATGCGTTTTAGCAAACGGGGAAAATTGAGCCCAAGGTACGTAGGCCCGTTCGAAATACTAGATATAGTTGGAGACTCAGCATGCAGGTTGGCCCTGCCTCCAGCCTACTCAAGAGTACACAATGTCTTTCATGTCTCCCTACTCCGGATGTACAAGCACGACTACGCCAACGTGATCCAAATTGAGGAACCAAACCTCAAGAAGGATCTGACGCATGAAGAACAACCCACAGAGATATTGGAATACCAAGAACATCAACAAGGGAGGAAGAGAATAGCACTGGTCAAAGTGGCATGGAAGCATCACCAAGGAAAAGAGGCAACATGAGAAGTGAAATCGAAAATGCGAGAGAATTTTTCTAAAATTTTTGGTAAGCCTTAACCCTTATCCAAATTCGAAGATGAATTTTATTTTTAGTGAATAATAATGTGACGCTTCGTGCACATATAAAAAATAAAAAATGCGAAACGATCGGTCGGCAAGGGAGGCGTCGCTTCCCATGGCCTTCCGACCTTTCGCCTCCGGCCGACCAAGGGTCGGTCGGGGCATATAAGAAAGGGGGGCTGCCATGCGTACTCTTGGAACCCTCTGCTGCCCCCCCCCCCCTCATCGTCTCTCTCTCTCGCCTTCTCCTAGTCCGGCGAACGGCGACCCGAGCGCGTGAGCAGAGCAACGACAGATGGCGACAACCGACGACCCTCGACACACGACTTCGACCCTCCCTCACATGCGCACGAACTGGGCGATTCCCTCGCACCGATCAGAAGCATCCGGCGATCACCGGACAACGAGAAGGTGATCGACGAACCCGATTTCCAATGAGAAAGGTACCTTAGCATTAAAATCCTATAGACCAAGAATTAACGATCATTTGATACGTAAAATAGATTCATATTGATCTTGAAGTAAATCCCTACAAGTTTCGTATTTATGTCGGTGTCAATTGACGGTCGAAAGGCCGCCGAAATCCAAAAAGAAATCCGACGGCCCTATTTTATCACAGGGATCGGTCGACCGATCCTGCTAGCGGTCGACCGGCCTCACCATGGCGGTCGATCGATCTATATGATGATAGACAGATTTGAACCATGAGATCGGTCGACCAGCCCCAGGGAACGGTCGACCGATCCGATCCGATGTGCAGTGCGCATCTCCTTGGCCTGACGATCAGTCGACCGACAACATGGATGGTCGACCGATTCATAGGCGTACCACCAGATGACTCGGTCGACCGATTCCAGAGAACCGGTCGACCGGTACAAGTGAGCGGTCGACCGGTCCATCAGGGGCGGCCGACCGATCCGACAGAGACCCAATGATTAAACTTAATTGTATCAATCCACACCTAATCTTAATTACGACTCTGACTAGTTCACCTACGCTGGCTGAGTCTTATTGAACAAAGATCGATTCCAGGGTACCCCAAAGCATAGATTTCATAGTAACTAAAGATGATTAAAGTAAAGGCAAAGATATGGGATTGCTATGTGTCGCCCCTAAAGTTAAACTAAAGTTCAGAGTTAAAGCAATGGGGGGATAGGCAGTTAGCTGAGGGGACAGCGAAGCTACTGGCTTAGATGCCCACTATTCCTGAGATTCCAGGTGCCCTCACACCGATACCTCGAATTGAAGGGTGATGCTATGGCAACACATCTTCCCTTAAAGATTAAAGTATTATGCCAGAGGGACAGATAGCTAGCTGAGAAGACAGTGAACCTACAAGGTCTTGTAACCGACCACTGTTCCTGAATTGTAGGAATTCTTCCCCCTACCTTTCGAATTAGGTGATGCAGTGACACCCACCCTCCTTTCCCGTTTACGGGTTTACTGGCATCAGTGAATCAGAGAGGCACCCCTGCCATCCCAACCTAATAAAGTCGAGCTCGCATATGACAACTAACTCTAAGGATATATTAGTAATGTAAAAGACGTAGCACAACTCATAGCAGAGCAATGCAAAGTAAATTAAAGCAATGTAATGTAAAGCAATGTACAGTATAGTAATGTAAAGCAAAGCAATGTAAAGTAAAGCAGAGTTATTGTAAAGCAAAAGCAGAAGTAATGTAAAGACAAGGCATTATTACAGTAAAGAACAGAGCACCGATATGATTGAAATTTGCACATTGATTTCATTATCATCACTGATCTTTATTTCACGTCTATTTTTATAGTACTGGGCATTCTTAGCTCATGGGTATTCTATTCCCCTGCATTGGGATTTTGGAGGTGAGAATGCCAACTGATGGGGTGATGGAGGACGTAGAGCTTGGAGAATGCTGCACATGACTGATATTCTACTCCGAGTTTCTTTATCGTATATCTGTTTAGTTATCTTTATTGATCAGCGACATCATGTTTACTTCCGCTCATAGAACTTTCCATCTGTCTTATTAATTGTCATGTTTCCGCACACTTTCTATATAGAGAAACACTACGAACTTCCGCATAATTCTATGATATGAGACGTCATGAACTTCCGCATTAAAGTCTTTCAATGTGATATTTCGACTATTGAATTTCTGCACATTCAGGATCTCTCTTTATTATTATTTTATTAGTGCCACATCAGTCGTTTTGTTGAATGGTCAAGGTCAGTAGAGCAATAGATAGTGTAGCGCCCCCGGAGTCAACCGACCGCCTACGTGGAGGGAGGTGTGATTTTGGGGGCGTTACAGACTGTCCCCCATCCTGTACCAGCAGTCGAATGTGCATCCGACGGCTGGCGTCAACATTTTTAAGAGATGAAAGGTTGAACCGCGATTCTCGATGCGACGGTTCGGTCCGGTTCGACGCGTGCGGGTACAAAATGCAAAACCCTAAACGCGCCAACCTCTATCTCTCTCCTCTCCGTTTCGCACTCTCTCCGCTCCTCTTCTCTCACGACGGTGCCTCGCCGCACGATCGCCGACCTCCGCGATGGTCAGATCTGCGCGTCAGGGTGCCAGATCCAACCGTCTCTGACCTCGCGCAGCGCCGACCCCCTTCGCTGACCTCACTCGCACACACCGCACGATCGCCGACCTCCGTGAAGGCCAGATCTTCGCGTCAGGGGGTCAGATCCAACCGTCGCCGACCGGATCTGCGTGTCGCCGACCTCGCGCAGTGCCAACCCCCTTCGCCGACCTCGCTCGCACCCAGCCGAACGCTGCCGCACGACCGCTGACCTCCGCGACTGCCAGATCTGTGTGTCATGGGGCCAGATCCAACCGTCGCTGGCCCGATCTGCGCGTCGCCGACCTCGCGCAGCGCCGCACCCGTTGATGACCCCTCACGCCACCGCACGCTGCCGCACACCGCCGTGGTTAATCTGACGCATTAGTTAGTTGTTAATGGGCACTATAATTAGTTGTTAATCACTCTGTAGTTAGTTGATAGATGTTATAATCCATTTGTTAATTAGTTATTTACGAGATTAATTAGTTGTGGGAAAAATGGGCGTAATAGCTTTTAATAGCTTGAAACTCCGTTGATGATGTAGACTAGCAATAGATGGCTTCGTTAATTCGTTTGAAACTCTGTTGTCCGAAGCTAAGCGGCACTCAGCGTTGGAGCTTGGTGGATGCACGGTTTCTAAATCTAACGCCCTAAACAGAGAAATTTTAAATTATGAGTTAAAAGAGATAGACGTTAATATTACATGCTAAATTCTAATATTAATTTTAACCTTTTAAATTACATCTGTTTTAATCCTAAACTACTACCATGGTTAAGTTTTCGGGCTTCGCGATTTCTGCCAACCTGATTTCGAGTTTCTTATGTGCTTCAATCAGTTGCCTCACCTCATCTTCAGTCCATATATGGAAATTTTATCTAACAATGTGACACTGGGAAAGAACATAAGACGGAAGAGATCGGTAAAAAATGCGAGCATCGACGTTTTGTGGAACTTGCCTGTCGTCACTGTGCTCACTTCATCCTCTGTTTTGTGCCCCCTAGGAGCTCGCCCACCATTGTCGTTGGTGCCTTCGACCTCGAGTCATCGTCCATCTCGTATTCAACCCCAACCACCCCCCCTTGCCGCTGCCATTCTATCGCCTATCTCGACCTCGCCGCGCTCTCGTTCACCGTTGATCCCCCACCCTCGTGCATCCTCGCCGCCAATGATAAACGATGTTCAACCTCGCAGGTTGTCCACTCTTTCGGCACTGATCCACATGTCGTTGACGCTGTGCATCCTCGCCGCCAACTATGCTCACAACCTCCCCCTAGTCACTTCATGTCGTCGCCATATCCCTAGCTGAACCGACGTCTGCTGCCCCTCCCACAAGACGCATATAGTGTGATGCGTAACATTTGACATGCGCAATCACGCAAGATACGTGATGCACAATCACAATTAATAACACATATGATACGTCCCCTCGCTCAAGTCTCTCTCGTCTATAAAAGGGATAAATACAAATGGTTCAATGCATGTTTTTGTGTAGGTTGTACTTGTGTTATGACAAAATATTTCATTTCCTTGAGTTTCGGTTCCCGATATCAAGATACAAATGTGTTCCTCAAGTGTTCATGGAAAAGCTCTGACGATTCACTTCAGCTGCAAGAGATATTTCGTAATTTTTATAATTTATATATGTTATAGATCCTACATTGGACTCAGAGTTTTTTTTTCTCGAACTCGTGATTGCTTCAAAAATAATATTTTTGGGATCTGCACATCTTGATTGCATGATCACAAGTGAGGGACAGTGATCTTTGTCATCAAAAATATATTATGCATGAACCCATATCATAATATGCTTCTCCTAATTTATTTTAATATTTTTGGTGAATTTTTTAATTTTTTTCTGTATGTGTTGTAAGAAAAAAAAAAGAGAACAAAAAAGAAAAAAATATTCCAACAAGCACAAAGCCCATTGGGAGGGCTCATATGGATGCAAAAGTATTTGCACATATATGTTTCGGCTGCCGGACTGCCAGCAATGGCCCATTACTTTTTTTTATTTTTCAAGTTTCACCAGAATATTAAAGTAATTAGAAAATATTTATTTTAACATTTTAAAAAAAATAGGAAAAAAAATGTATTTTCCTTGTGAAATTTTTTGTAAATTTTAAAATAGTGAATGAAGTTTAACACTATTAAAAGTCATTTTTTGATTTAGTATAATAGTTAAATGATTTAGATTTGCATGGTAGTTACAAATATTGCTTAATAAATGTGTTATCGTGTATGAAATAAATATTGTCATTTATGTATGTCATAATATTATTTATTTCTGTGATCTAAATTCAATAATGGAAGGCATTTGAATAATTTGAAATTTAAATTTGAATTCAAAATTGGTATGTGCCAAATTTATTGCAAATAATTGTCTTTTAAAAATTTTGACTATGTTTTAAAATTGTGAATTTGAAGTTAAAATTGGTATGTTCAATTTGTTAAGCTTAACTTGCCTAAAATTTCTTTGTGAGAGTTAATTAACATGTAAGGCAATATTATTTTTGGCTATATGTTGAAATCAAAGTTTCATGCAAGTCTATAATAAGAAAAATAATTAGTTAGTCTAACTATATAAAGGAAAAAATGAGCATGTGAAGCGCTTTCTGTGTGAAACGACTTTAGACATATTTGCTTTATTTTTTTCGATATCTTTCTTTACTAATAGCTTAAAGGATCATTCATGATAATAAAAAATGATTTTATAAAATTAGAAGTTATATAAAATGATTATATCCATTATGATGGATAATAATGTGCAAAAATTCATCAAAATTAAAAAATGATGAAAATAATTATTGTTAAGGATTTGAATCAGAGTGACCTCACGAGCAAACATTCCGATAGTTATCGAACAAATATAATCATCCATCGGAATCGTCATCGGAGATTTATCCGGTAGATAGACAGCTCCAACAAAATATGTCAGGCCGCCAATCATTGCGTTGCATCCGGACAGTTCGTGTGACTCCGCAGCACTACAGTACTCAGCACCATTTCAAATTCATGAAGGAGAGAAAAAAAATCACAGGACTAGAACTGTAAAAGGAAGAAGAAATGTTATGAGAAGAATGTTGAATACTTGAAGTAATAATTATATATAGTACAATGGCACCTACATACAACTGGATGTGTTCGTAATTGCTTAAGTTTGATGCACAATTATATTAAAAACGTCGATATTGGTTTCACCAATTCTTTAAATCATTATTTTTTAGCTCGACCCCATTGTGGGAAACTCAATTTACCTCCACAAAATTATAGGGAGAAAAAAGTATGAGATAGCTTGCTACATCTTAAGGGAATAAAGTATATACTACTTATATATGTATTTTTATATATAGTATGTACTAGGTGTGTAAGAAAACTCCACAAACCCGAAAAATCCATCCGATTCGAAAAAATTAAAAATTAGAAAGTCGAATATAATTTAAGATGATTTTTAATAAATTAAATCCACCGACTAAAATAAGAGCTCCACCCGAAAAAATATTGGTCTAAGTTTTCTAGGAATCACATTATGAGCACCCAACATTAATTATTGAAGCTTCTTAAGAAGCTCAAACGTCGGTACTGTTGGCACTGATAATTATAATTACCTAGGGAAGGAAGGAAGGCGTATCACCGCATCGTTATCTAGGACTATAGCTTTATGTTCATGAATCGTCAAAGACGATTAAACGTCACCAATGTAACGCACCCAAAATTCGGTCCTAATTTAAAACTTTTTGCCAAACCTTGGGCGACGTTACTTCGATCTTGACATGACCTAATTTACAAAACATTGCAGCGGAAACATAATCATAACAAACATGAACAATAATATCATAAAACAGCGAAAGACTTCATAATTAAAAATCCAGGATACATAAACTGGCCCATGGGCCTAATAGGCTCTAACATATACCCAATAGAGGGTTCATCATACATAAATGAGTTCAAGTGAAATAAATGACTCAATTAGAAGCTCATAAGCCATACATACTTAACCCTTGCAAGGGTTCATCATCATGATATGATAAAGGTAAAATAACTTGGGCCGTAGTCCGACAGACCCATGTGCAATGTCGTCATCACGAGACTCTCGCCGCCGAACCTAAGCCTCCTCCATACCTGCATGGATCCATGGGGTGCAGGAGATTTCTCCCGTTAGAGTATGTTGAGACCTATGCATGTTATGATCTTATACATAATCTCTACATGTCATGGCATATGCATTTCATCATCATAGAACATAAATCATATGCATGCTATGAACTACTTATGCATACTATATGGCATGTGAGCATTTCATCATGGCAAGATAAGATAACATGTAACATCATAATCTTTAGATCATGTATATCATAACTTATCATCTTACTTATCATTATGCTATTGCGTATCATATCTTATCATCATACTTATCTTTATGCTATTGTATATCATGATCTTGTCTTACTTTACTTGGTCATCTTTATTCATGACATCATATGATGTGACAAGTGGACATTCATAATGCATCCTCATAGGTGCTTTCTTCATCTTTATCATCTTTGTCTTTATGTCCCAAGTTATTCATCATTCTTCTTTACATCTTTTCGTCTTTCATCTTTATTTAGATACTTTCTTATCTTATCGATTGAGAAAAGTGGTGACTCATATATCATAACCCTCACCCGTGGGTGAGGTCTTAACCCTCATCCTTAAATGAGGTCTTAACCCTCCCCATAGGCGAGGTCTTAACCCTCTTCTTTAGAAGAGGTCATTACCATCATTCGTCAATGAGATCATTGCCCTCCTTTGCCAATGAGGTCTTCCCCCACTCGTCGATGGAGTCTTAAGTAGGGTACCGATTGGTCCCAAGTCATAAAGAAATGTCACACCTTCATCAATCCGTCTTTTAAACATGTTTATCAATACATACAATTATTTAATACATGTTGTATCTTTTAACCCTATTTAAGGTCATACGAATTTCAAATCATGCTATATGTGGACATTCAATCATAACCAATCATATCCCAGAATCGGACGACCATTTTGGGTAACGGTCGACTGTTGGTCTTATATCGGGCGATCGATCGAATTATCGGTCGACCATTATCGTCCTTTCGGACGACCGAAATAGGGCGTTCGGTTCGTCCGTTAATCACAGAATGTGATGACTCTCTAAAACGGGCAACCGCTCGTATAACGGTCGACCATTATGGGTCTTTTAGACGACCGAAACTGGATTCAAGTTCGTCCGCTAATCACAGAATGTGATGACTACTTAAATCGGATGATCGGTGGCATATCGATCGACCGGTTCAAAACTTTCGGACGATCGAAACAGGGCATTCGATCGATCGCTAATCACAGAATGTATCTGTCCTTCCAAAATGGTCGACCGATATAGAATCGGTCGCCCATTCTGAGACGGCAGCTACACGATTTTTACATCATTTATTTCCTAATCTTGCATACATTGACATATTGAACACATATTGGCTTCCAAACATCATGTAAGACATTTCTTAACATTTTTAACCTTCTAATCATGAACCACATGGGATTTTATTTTTCACATGAAGGCATTTAACATGCTAATCAACATCATACATGTACATGAGCTTTAAACATTTCCATAATAGGTTACATAACAACAATGAACATTTTAATACTAAGCATAAAGAGCAATTAGAGCATGAAGTTATGAAACACATGGCATTCTAATCATGGATAGCAATAGAATAGTAATCTAAAGGAACATTACTTATGAAATGCACATTTCCCATAATCTTTTCTCTAAGAACAAAGGGTTTGTTCTTTATGCCCTAATCCATCCATTCAGATATCATTAGGGGAAAGATTAAGGAAGTTGGATCCCCTCAAACATATCTTGCTTAGCTTATGTCCTAATCCTAGCCTCTTTTCTCTTTTCTTCCTTCCTTTCCTTCCTTCTTTAGCTCTCCTTCTCTCTCTGGACTAGCTGAAATTAGTTAGGGATTAGGACTCTTGAGGGGAGCTCGGCGGGAAGAAATTAGAGATAGTAAGAGTGAGATTTGAGGGAGATGCTGTAGCTAAGTGCATGTACTTACCCTGCTGTAATACTATTTCATGAGGGAGGGAAGATGGGACGTGAGCTACAGTGCCATGGAGAGAGTGTGGTGAGAGTGGTATGTTGTTCACTGTAGCAAAGGGGGTAACTTTCGGCTGATGGAATCTAAGGGAGCTTAGGGCATTATTTTAAGGTGGAAACACACTTGGGCTTAGGCTGTGGGAGCGTGTGGGCTTTAGTGGCATTTTCTCTTTTTTTTATTTTTTAGGATGTTACAACCTACCCCCTTAAATAAAAATTCGTCCTCGAATTTTGCTAAAACTTAAATTGCTTACCGAAAAGTTTCGAAAACTTCTCTCGCATTTCCTCTTCAAGCTCCCATGTTTCTTTGTTCGAAATAACACGAAATCACTTACTATGCTTGCCTAGCACCGACTCTTTAATACACTCTACCTTCCCCATTGCTCAAATCGAGACCTGACTTGACCGTCTGGATAGACCACTCTTTGATGATGAATTCAAAAAACCCCTTTGCTTCTTGCCCTTTATGATGCTTCCATGCCACTTTGACCATGGGAATGCTTTTGTTCTTGAGGTCCTTTACTTGATAATCGATAATCTCCATAGGTTGCTCGGCATATGTTAAGTCCTCCTTAATATTTGGCTTCTCGATCCGAATCACATTAGCCTCATCATGAACATACTTTCGGAGCATCGACACATGGAAGACATTATGAAGTTTAGCATATGAATGTGGTAATGCTAACTTATAGGCTGCTTCGCCAACTTTCTCTAGGATCTCGAAAGGTCCAATGTATCTTGGTGTTAACTTTCCTTTCTTACTAAATCTCATGACACCTTTAGTTGGTGAGACTTTGAGAATTACATGATCTCCAACTTCATACAGTTGTTCACTTCTTCTCATATCCGCATAACTCTTTTGTCTACTTTGCGCCGCTAACATCCTTTGCTTGATCAAGTCTACTTTGTCAACATACATGTGGACCAAATCCGGTCTAAGATATATTTTCTCTCCGATTTCACTCCAGCATGCCGGAGAACGACAAGGCCTACCATATAGAGCTTCAAATGGAGCCATCTTAATACTTGAGTGATAACTATTATTATAAGCAAATTCCACCAAAGGAAGGTGGTCATTCCAATTTCCATGTCAATCCAAAGCACAAGCTCTAAGCATATCTTCAAGTGTTTGGATTGTTCTTTCACTTTGACCGTCGGTTTGAGGGTGGAATGACGTGCTAAAATTTAATCTTGTTCCAAATGCATTTTGGAGGCATTTCCAAAATCTTGAAGTGAACCTCGGATCTCTATCCGAAATAATAGAAGCTGGAATTCCATGCAAACGAATAATCTTGTTCACATATAACTCCACCATGCTTTCCATGGATTGACCCACTTTCATAGGAATAAAGTGAGCCGACTTTGTCAAATGATCAACTACAACCCAAATTGCATCATGCCCCTTCCGGGTTCGTGGTAGTCCTACTACAAAATCCATGGAGATACTTCATCATTTCCATTTCGGAATAGGTAAGGGTTGTAATTTACCACAAGGCCTTCGGTGTTCAATCTTAACTTGTTGACACACTATGCACTTGGCTACATACTTGGCCACTTTCTTTTTCATGTCTTTCCACCAAAAGTTTCTTTGCAAATTCTTGAATATTTTGGTGCTTTCGGGATGAATTGAGAATTCGGACTTGTGATACTCATCCAAAATCTCTTTTCTTAATGCCTTATCTTTTGAAACTCATAATCGGTTCTTGTACCTAATTGCACCATCTTCACTATACTTGAAGTGATTCCTTTCCCTTTGACAAACGTTGATCATTCTTGCATATTCGGAATCCCTTCTTTGAACTTCAACAATTCTTCTCACTAAGCTTGATTCGATCACATGATGAGCCATACATATGATCCTTTGGCAAAAAATGGTTGGAGCCCATTGCACTATGCTTTCCACAAGATTCCACTTGTGAACTCTTAAACATCCAAGTGATCCTTCCCACTTGCGACTTAGTGCATCCGCAACTACATTAGCTTTTCCGGGGTGGTACAATATGGCGAACTCATAGTCCTTAAGGAACTCGAGCCATCTTCTTTGCCTCATGTTTAATTCTTTTTTTGTGAGAACACGTACTTCAAGCTCTTGTGATCCGTGTACACTTCAAAGTCTTCACCATACAAATAATGGCGCCATATCTTTAATGCAAAAACAACTACCGCTAACTCTAGATCATGATAGGGTAGTTGACTTCATGCTTCTTCAATTGCCTTGAAGCGTATGCAACCACTTTGCCATGTTGCATAAGTACACAACCTAAGCCGGTACCACATGCATCACTATAAATGCATATCCTCTACTTCCCGAAGGAATGACGAGGATTGGTGCCGTGGTAAGTCTTCTTTTTAACTCTTGAAAGCTTGCTTCACATGCTTGTGTCCATATGAACTTCTCGCCTTTTCTTGTTAACTTGATCATGGGAGCAGCAATCTTGGAGAAGTCTTGGATAAAACTTCTATAATATCTGGCAAGTCCCAAGAAGCTTCTAATTTCAGTCACATTCTTTGGCCTACTCCAATTAGTGACTGCTTCAACTTTAGCCGGATCCACGGCCACTCCATGTCTTGACACTATGTGTCCAAGAAACATCACTTCTTCAAGCCAAAATTCACATTTAGAGAACTTGGCGTAGAGCTTGTTCCTTCTTAAAGTCTCCAATACAATGCGGATGTGTTCCCGGTGCTCTTCCGGGCTTGATGAGTAGATGAGGATATCATCCACAAATACGATCACGAACTTGTCCAAGTATGGACGGAAGACCTTATTCATCAAATCCATGAATACGGCAGACGCATTCATTAGTCCAAAATGCATAACTAAGAATTCATAGTGTCCATACCTTGAACGAAATGTCATTTTGGGAACATCTTGTTCAGCCACCATTAATTGATGGTAGCCACTTCTTAAGTCGATCTTTGAGAAAATCGACGCCGTTGACAATTGATCAAATAGATCATCGATCCTTGGTAAGGGGTATTTGTTCTTCACCATGACTTTATTGAGCATTCGATAGTCGATGCACAACCTTAAAGAACCATCTTTCTTCTTAACAAAAAAGTACCGGTGCACCCCATGGTGAGACGCTTGGCCTTATGAACCCCTTATCCAAAAGCTCTTATAATTGAGTCTTCAATTCATGCATCTCCGTCGGAGCCATTCGGTATGGCGGCTTTGAAATGGGCGTGGTACCCGAAAGTAGTTCAATATTGAACTCAACTTCCCTTCTTGACGGCAATCCCGCAATGTCTTCCGGAAAGACATCGGGATATTCACTCACCACATCTAAGGATTCAAGTGCCCTTGATTGTGAATCCGTCTTGATGACACTTTCTAAGAATCCTCTTGCTCCTTTTTTAATCATCTTGCTTGCTTTGATTGCTGAAATTAACATCTTGACTTCTTTGGAGGGAATTCCCCGAATCATCGTGGGTTTAGCAAGATGATCACCTATAAAGATTTTCTTTTCTTTGCAATACATACGAGCATCATTATAGGATAACCAATCAATTCCTAAGATTACATCATAATCTATCATAGGAAGTAATATGAGATCACATGGAAAATTCTTCCTATCTATTTCTATAGATACATTGGAAACATATCTTCTAGTGACTACCATTCTGGTTGGAGTCACTACTTCTAATTGACAATTAGTCACTAGGGGCTTCACTTCTAGCATTCTAACAAATGCATGAGATATAAAGAAATGAGTTGCTCCCAAATCAAAGAGAACATTTGCATAGTGACCGGTAATTAGAATATTACCTTGGATCATTAGTCCATTGGGCATTTTGTGCCGCCCGGATTAATCTATCGAGGAAAGTAGTCCTTTCGTATTCCTCGTCAATGATTGCTCATCTTCGTGGCATCTACATCCATAATTAATAAACATAACATCATCATTAGCATGAGTTAAACATGGAAGAACATGTACCTTCGGTGGCACATCGTGACGATTGCACATGGACTTTACACTTAGACATTTTAGCCGACCTATGGCTTAGACCTATAAGACTTAATACATAAGAGCCAAACTAAGGCTCTGATACCAATTGTAACGCCCCCAAAATTTGGCCCTAATTTAAAACCTTTTGACGAACCCTGGGCGACGTTACTTAGACCTTGACATGACCTAATTTATAAAATATTGCAGCGGAAACATAATCATAACAAACATGAACAATAATATCATAAAACAGCGGAAGACTTCATAATTAAAAATCCAAGATACATAAACTGGCCCATGGGCCTAATAGGCTCTAACGTATACCCAATAGAAGATTCATCATACATAAATGAGTTCAAGTGGAATACATGACTCAATAAGAAGTCCATAAGCCATACATACTTAACCCTTGTAAGGGTTCATCATCATGACATGATAAAGGTAAAATAACTTGGGTCGTAGCCCGATAGACCCATGTGCAATGTCATCGTCACGAGACTCTTGCCGCCGAACCTAAGTCTCTTTCATACCTGCACGGATCCATGGGATGCAGGAAATTTCTCCCGTTAGAGTATGTTGAGGCTCATGCATGCTTTGATCTTATACATAATCTCTACATGTCATGGCATATGCATTTCATCATCATGGAACATAAATCATATGCATGCTATGAGCTACTTATGCATACTATATGGCATGTGAGCATTTCATCATGGCAAGATAAGATAACATGTAACATCATAATCTTTAGATCATGTATATCATAACTTATCATCTTACTTATCATTATGCTATTGCGTATCATATCTTATCATCATACTTATCTTTATACTATTGCATATCATAATCTTGTCTTACTTTACTTGGTCATCTTTATTCATGACATCATATGATGTGACAAATTGACATTCATAATGCATCCTCATAAGTGTCTTCTTCATCTTTATCATCTTTGTCTTTATGTCCCAAGTCATTCATCATTCTTCTTTACATCTTTTCGTCTTTCATCTTTATTTAGATACTTTCTTATCTTATCGATTGAGAAGAGTGGTGACTCATAGATCATAACTCTCACCCGTGGGTGAGGTCTTAACTCTCATCCTTCGATGAGATCTTAACTCTCCCTGTAGGCGAGGTCTTAACCCTCTTTTTTAGAAGAGGTCATTACCATCATTCGTCAATGAGATCATTACCCACCTTTGCCAATGAGGTCTTCCTCCACCCGTCGGTGGAGTCTTAGGTAGGGTACCGATTGGTCCCAAGTCATAAAGAAATGTCACACCTTCATCAATCCGTCTTTTAAAAACGTTCATCAATACATACAATCATTCAATACATGTTGTATCTTTTAACCCTATTTAATGTCATACAAATTTCAAATCATGCTATATGTGGACATTCAATCATAACCAATCATATCCCAGAATTGAACGACTATTTTGGGTAACGGTCGACCACTAGTCTTATATCGGGCGACCGGTCGAATTATCGGTCGACCGTTATGGTCCTTTCGGACGATCGAAACAGGGCGTTCAGTTCGTCCGCTAATCACAGAATGTGATGACTCTCTAAAACGGGCAACCGCTCGTATAACGATCGACCATTATGGGTCTTTCGGACGACCGAAACTGGATTCAAGTTCGTCCGCTAATCACAGAATGTGATGACTACTTAAATCGGATGACCGGTGGCATATAGGTCGACCGGTTCGTAACTTTCGGATGATCAAAATAGGGCGTTCGATCGATCGCTGATCACAGAATGTATCTGTCCTTCCAGAATAGTCGACCGATATAGAATCGGTCGCCCGTTCTGAGATGGCAGCTACACGATTTTTACATCATTTATTTCCTAATCTTGCATACATTGACATATTGAACATATATTGACTTCCAAAATTCATGTAAGACATTTCTTAACATTCTTAACATTCTAATCATGAACCACATGAGATTTTATTTTTCACATTAAGGCATTTAACATGCTAATCAACATCATACATGTACATGAGCTTTAAACATTTCCATAATAGGTTACATAACAACAATGAACATTTTAATACTAAGTATAAAGAGCAATTAGAGCATGAAGTTATGAAACACGTGACATTCTAATCATGGATAGCAATAGAATAGTAACCTAAAGGAACATTACTTATGAAAAGCACATTTTCCATAATCTTTTCTCTAAGAACAAAGGATTTGTTCTTTATGTCCTAATCCATCCATTCAAACATTATTAAGAGAAAGATTAAAGAAGTTTGATCCCCTCAAACATATTTTGCTTAGCTTATGTCCTAATTCTATCATCTTTTCTTCCTTCCTTTCCTTCCTTCTCTAGCTCTCCTTCTCTAGTTAGGGATTAGGACTCTTGAGGGGAACTCGGCAGGGAGAAATTAGAGAGAGTAAGAGTGAGATTTGAGGGAGATGCTGTAGCTAAGTGCATGTACTTACCCTGCTGTAATACTATTTTGTGAGAGAGGGAAGATCGGACGTGAGCTACAGTGTCATGGAGAGAGTGTGGTGAGAGTGGTATGATGTTCACTGTAGCAAAGAGGGTAACTTTCGGCTCATGACATCTAAGGGAGCTTAGGGCATTATTTTAAGGTGAAAATACACTTGGACTTGGACTGTGGACGCGTGCGGGCTTTACAAGCATTTTCTCTTTTTTTTTTGTTTCTTAGGATGTTACAACCAATTTATTAATTCATTGGAAAATGTGACAGCCCAACTTTTGAGAGGGCATTCATAGTGGGCACGATTTTAGTGGATGAATTTCTTCACGCCTCAAGATGCTGCATCGAGCTGTTAGCTCCTCCTCTATTAGTGAAACTTTTGAAATTAGTATATACTCCATATCTTTTATTTGAAATTCAACCCACTGAATTTCCTGATCAATTAACCGTAGGGTTGGGGCTTGGGAAGTTAATCAAGTCATGAGCCGGCCTAGTTCACCAACTTGTAGTTGATAATTGGCCTAACGGCCTGTTTCAAAGATACTATATATATATATATATATATATATTCTTCGCATTTTTTTTTCTTATAAATAACTTATAGATTATTTTGGTTTAGTTCATTTCACGAAACATATCATTAGTTTAGAAAGAATAACTTTATAATACCTATTTATTAGGATTTAAACTTTCTATATTTGAACATTTTGTGCTACAACTTTTAATAGGTAGCATCATCACACGTTTATAAATAATCATCCTATTTATGATGATGAATAAAATATTATTTAATTAATTAATTCATCATCCATCATTAATCGAATAATAATTAATAAAATGTTATAACACAAATATTAAATATTTAAGTTTGAAGGATATCAAACGTCACATATCACCTAACTTTTGTTGTACCAATATGAGTTAGGAATCCACAGCGACATCGATGTGTCATAACACAATGATAATCTTCATTCAGTGGAGCCCTCACTCCATCGTCATCCTTAAGGCTACCAACGCTACACTACCTCTCAGATGGCCGAGAATCTTCTTATTTAATTATAATCAATTTCTTCGATTAGTATCAGAGTTGAAATAATTTTTCTCGTAATTTTATAACTGCACAATATTTGCTCATAATCGAAGAATGAAAAAAAATCATTGTCGTTTATGTACAAATGCTTCTAGAATTTTTTATACACTCATTTTAGACTTAATTTCCTAGTTTTTTTTTTTAAAGTCTACTTATGCAAAAGAAAAGAGGAAGTCTACGCGCGGACCTCAGGCCCATTCATAAAAAACAAAACGAAAAGGAAAAAGAAATGCATGGGCTCGGCCCGCTTGCACCCTGCAACACGGTTGCGTCGATCGGGCCGCTAACTCGTGCAACCCAGTCGTGCGGGCTCTGCCCGTTTGTGCCCTGCAAGGCGGTCACGTAGGCCCGGCCCCATGTGGCGCGCAACTACAGGCGCAGGTAAGTCGAAAGGGAAGTTTGCGCGCAGGCCCGAAGTCCATTAAAAAGAAAAAGGAAACGTGCAACACCGCTCGGCTCGATGCGATACGTAACGCGGTCGCACGGGTGCGGCCTGCTACACAGGGGCGCACGGGCTTGAGCCTGCAAGTGGCCTAGAAGAAATGTTTATGAAAAAAAATTAAAAACAATTCTAGAAAACCCCCAAAAAATAGAAAATTGAGACAAGAATATGTTTATGGAGTCAGAAAATTTTACAACTTTTTTTTAAACATGAATGAGTGCATTTTATTTGATTGTGCATTTTTCGTGATTTTTATGTCATTATAAACATATATGATAAATTAGATTATTTCTTATGTATATCCATTAACAAATTGTGAACTTTCTTTTGCAAATCCGTAATATTAAAAGTATTCATATCACGTATTTGTGCACATCTGATTATATGAATTTTCATATTATGTCATGTTATTTTGTTTAATTGATAATATTTAATATGTATGTTAATTATCATGTCACATTTATTATAAATATAAGTGAAATGTACTTAGTTTCAATATAAAAACAAGCATATTCTGGCTTATTATACACTTTTGTATTTTAAATAATTATGTGATATATTAATATGAAAAATGGAAATTGTTTGTAAAAATTGTCATGTAATGTTAATAAGAATATTTTTAAGAATAAATTTTCTAAAAATTGTATGACATATAATTTATGCATACTAATTTTATTATGCATATAATTTTTTATTATACGAATGGTCCTTCAACTTTAGATCAAATGAAAAGAAGACTTCGGCTCCCTTGTCTGCCGACGAGGCTGCCACTTCTTTTTTATATGTTATACTTTTTTATTATATTTTTTTTTCTTGCATGACCGTAATCTCACGATTGGAAACTGGTCCGCCATGTCAACACGGTGATAGGATCAAGTGAAGTTATAGGATCAAGTAATCGGACGATTGGAAACTGGTCCGCCATGGAAAGCTGGCTATTTACTTGCAAGAAAAAAAAATAAGATTTCAATTACAAATTAAAGTTATAGGATATAAAATTGGAAGACGATTTGTGTAATTTATCTATATATATTATTACATGATATATCTTGAGTGCAGCATGGCACATTTAAATTAAATTTTCATATGAATTTGATTATTCATGCAAAAAAGTATTTATTTGAAATGTTTTTAAGTATGACACTAGTGTAAATTGACACGATAAATAAAATATACACATTATTTCGTTCATGTGGTAAATGAAAAAGTTTCCTCTAGGAAAAGATAATGTTACATATTTTGACATGACGTGTGTTTGTGAATTCTTATGAGATTAATTCACATATATTTATAAAGTGTATTTTTTTCTCATATTTATTTAAAATTTTATGTTAAGTATAAATTAGATATTAGAATGAGAAAAATATACGAATCATTTCTATCGAATATAGTTTCAAAATATATTAAAAATGGAAAAAATATATTTAATCATTATGTTATCTAGTTTATAGAAATTAGTGCATGCCACCGAACAACTAAAACGTCGCTGGGAATGTGTCATTTTAAGTTTAAACGCCTTTTTCTTCTGGAAGTCCTCGCATGCTTGATGCATTTTCGAGGTTTATTTAGTGACGGTCCAAATAAAGGAACTGACGGCCATAGACACTTTAAAATTTCTTGAACCATTCAAATGATGAGAAGTCCCATTAAGAATAGAAATATCAGAAGTTAATTTAGTGAACTTGAGCTAACTAAATTATTTATTGATGGTCTGCATACACACTTTGATTTCATTTTAGGGTATAATGGGGCTCCTACCTGCATAAGTAGGTAGGAGCCCCCTATCTACTCCGGATGTCATCCATTAAATTAGACGGCATCCGTGAGGGTGCCTCTAATATTGTTAAAAAAATTAAATTAGCAATTGGTCCAAAGAATAAACCGGTGATCCAACCCAGTTTATCCTCAAGGCATAGTGCCCTAGATCTTTGGCCACAGCAAAAAAAAATGATTTCCCTCTTCTGCGATTTCCCCCTTGAATGCGTCGCCCTTGCGGCGACCACGCCAATCTGCCTCTTCTGTGCCAGAGTACGAACTATTTTGTGATTATTTTTGTTTGAATCCTTCAATGCACCATATGTTGTCCAAGTTTCCTCACGTGCAATCTGTTGTCAGGTTCCCCGGCACCTCATCACGATTTGCTGCTGCCCAATTTCCTTCGCTGCTGTCCAAGTATGTTCTTTGTTGTTTTCTTTTTTGTTTTTTGGGAAATATACTTTTGGGTCTTTCATATATGCTAACAGCTTCACGATTTGCTGCTGTCCAAGTTCCTTTGTTGCTGTCCAAGTATGTTCTTTGTTTTCTTTTTGTTTTGTGTGAAATATGCTTTTGGATCTTTCATATGCTAACAGTTTCACGATTTGCTACTGCCCAGGTTCCTTCGCTGCTGTCGAAATATGGTCTTTGTTGTTTTTTTGTTTTGTGGGAAATATGCTTTTGGATCTTTCATATATGCTAAGAGCTTCCTTTCTAAACTAGTTTCCTTCACTCACGATCTATAGTGCAGGTATGTTCTTTGTCCTTTTCTTTTTGTTTTATGGGCACATCAGCTTGCAGGATGATTCACATGGTCGCATACATGAGAACACTCGACGTGTAAATTTGCAAAAGAAGTTCAATGCGATGGAAATGATAATTTGTTTAGAATGCTTTATTCATTTATTTTCTTCTCTTTTTGTTCATTTTTTTGTGCTTTGCTTGTTCTTTTATGTGTCTGTTTTCTTGGATTTTGAGGGAAAGTTAATAAAAACATTCGGCTACCTTGCTGCTAACTTGTGAATTTTTTATTGCTTCTGAATTCCATTAGAATGTTATTAAAACTTCTACATCAATGCCTAAATGATATTATCAAGAACATAACACGCTGTGAACATTAATCATATTTGTGCATATAGGTTTTATGTTCATACACAATGCCTAAATGCCATTGTCAAGAAGAAGCAATAATAAAAACTTCTTGGAGCGAGAGTAATCCTGGTAGAAGATTTTATGGGTGCCCATTTTATGGGGTGAGGTGTAAAATTTTATTTTAGGTGTAATGTAGATTAAATTGCATATTTATGATTTTTTTATCTGCATGCAAGTATTTCAGATGGATGGATCTTTCTTTTGAACCAAGATCTACACAAGTGATAAATGGATTGTTGCAAAAAATTGGCAGGATGGAGGTTGCAAATTTAGTTGAAGAATCTAAAGTTAGGATTAATAGGAATAGGATGAAGTTATGTTGCCAATATCTTATTGTGATAATTGTTCTTATAGTTGTATCGGTCATGTTTATATGACATGAGGTTGCCAATTTCATGACATGTAATATGAACTGATAATGTAATATGGATCATTAATGCCATGCTATTATAATGCCTTGATTTAAAAGCTGATATTGTTCTCTTCTGTGCATAAAACTTTTGGATAGGAAAGGTGTTTGCATCTTTGAGAAAAAACAAGCACAAACTGATTTCTTAAGTTGATAGCATTAATCCATGCAGCTCGCGAGATAATTGTAGAGACCACATTTTATGATATTAGAAATCGAGTACTGAAAGCTGCAAGCAGAAAGGAAGAAGAAATGGATGCCAATTATGATATATATTAATGATTCATTCTCTTATGTTGATTCTATACCTTTGTTGATTTTATACGTGCAACCACATTTTATGTCAGTTGGTGATCTTTATGTTATCTTAATTTGTCCTATATGGTAATTAGAACTTATCCTTAATTCTTGCAAACGATGTGACTATTAGATGTGCAAATATGTAAATCCAAATTAGCAAAACCTGCCCTTGATAGAATAATTAAATTAATTAACTAATTAACAAATAAAATTTCTTATAATAAAATTATATAACTAAATAAAGTTGACATAAGTAAATGCAGGAATGAAAAAGTTTCCTTAATTTATGTGATCCTTCTCATCAGACAGCAAAGCATAAGATGACATATTCTGATCTTTCTCACTAGACATGAAGCAATAAGATGCCATAATATGATCCTTCTCACTAGACATCAAGCATAAGATGCCTTCTCAACATGATATAAGGACATGATATGTCAACATGAAACATTGTCTGAATGTAGTCCGACAAAATGAACAAGAAGACAAATTTTTCAGCATACATTGTTTTACAAAATGCAGAATAGAAATAAGCTATTTGAGCCAAAAGCGGGTCCTTGAAATTGCAATTTGATTCCAGAATATCTGCAAGAGTATGTCAACGTTATTAACTTGGTGGAAAGAATCAAAATATAAAGTTCCAATTGGATTCTAAGTGCAAAAGGAAAGAATAAAAAATGCAATAACCTAGTTGCAGTTTGATTCCAGAATACTTGCAATACCATGTCAATGTTATTAAATTGGTGTCAGGGGTATGCAAAGTGAAAGATAAACATAGTGGCAAGACTCACAAGCTAAACCCTCTGAAAGATAAATATCATCTTAATCATCTTTAGAATATGTTGATGATAAACTCTATGGCAAGAATCAAAATACAGAATAAGCTTGAGAGGCATTAAGATGAAAAATACAAAATGATACATGACATAATTTTACCTTCAGCAATGGACATGTTCTTTTATCATGCCCATGCTTTTTGCAATTTCCACAAGTCCTTTTCTTAGTCTTGGATAGAGAAATTTCAACGCTAGATTTAATTCTTCCAATATTTTTTGGTCTATCCTTAGATTTCACACGAACCGGATCGTGTATGACAAATTGCGATTCTTGTAAGCTAACAGAGGTTGTTTGACTTATAAGAATCTCATTAGCTAATGGTTGACTGACTTGAATCCCACTTGTGCTTTCTTCACTTGCATCGACAACTACGTTTGCAATATGGAATTCTCGCATCTTTCTTATAACATCATTAATAATGGGAGCTCCACTACAAGAAAATCGCGATTTTTCGATGGATAATTTCCGACGGTTCTAAATCCGTCGCAATTTGCGACGAATTTTTCGACGATTCTGTTTTCGACAGATTTTTTGATGGTTATGACCGTCGAAAATAATTTATATTATTATTTAATTTTTCGACGATTAGGAACGTCGATATTTTGCAACGGCCTTTTCCAGCGATTGCAACCGTCGGAAATATCGACGGTTCGAACCGCCGGGGACTTTTCCGGCGGTTGCAACCGTCGGAAAATTTTGACGGGTCGAACCGCCGGGGACTGTTCCGACGGCCAGAACCGTCGATATTTTCGACGAATTTTTTCAACCGTCGCAAATCCGTTTGCGACAAGCGTTTTTTCGACGGATCGATTCCGACTGAAAAACCGTCGGTAATTGCGTTACCGACGGTTTTCGGGCTGATTACCGACGGTTCAGACTGTCGATAATCCGCGTTTTTCTAGTAGTGCTCCAAATCGTAAATGCTTAGCTAACATCAAACCCATTTCTTCAACTTTCCACAAGTTACTTTGCCAAGTTAACTTTTGAATGGGGGTTATAAGATCACTACCATTGGATGATTTATCATAAATTGCATGGGCATTTGTATATCTCGCATTTATTGTCCACCGATGAAGAACATATTCCTCCGGTAGGAATCCAACTCCTTTTTATGGAGAACACTTAAAATATGAGAACAAAATATTCCTTCTTGTTCATATTTTTTGAAGAACATTTTATGGAAATTTTTTTAAAGTTACTAAACTCCACGATATTCTTACCCTCATCAACAACTCTGACCTTTCAACATCTTTATATATCTTGCGAGCATATAAGTTGAAGGATTCTGCATATTGATCTTGAAACTTGCAAAATATGGCATGTGTATAAATTGTGCCCGCATGGACCTCTAACGGATTTTTGAGAAAATATGCAGGCGAGGAGTTCATATTTTGAAAATCTTCTTTTTCCTCAACTCCTCGGTGAGTTTGAATAGCCTTGTAAAATCTGAAATTGATGTGTTAGCATTGACAAAGCCATAAAAAATGCATTAATACTTTCCACTCTTTGTGTGGTACGCATACCTGTAGTAATCACATCTTTAAAATACAACGAAGTTCATTATTCGCGCTTGTTGTACATCACCTCTAACCAATGTCCATCCGGAATACAAAACTTTTCTTTCAAGGCAATCCAACCACACTCAAATTCATCTAGACTTGATGATTCATAAATATCTTGAAAAACAGATATGATATTAAGACATTCATGAGTAAAATTGCTTGTCCTTATTGTTCTCAAATGATCAATATAATTTTGGGCCATTATAAGTGGTTCACTGAACATATTAAGTGCACGAGCTATCCTCGATGAACCCATGCCGAATTCGTGTAGGTTAGCAATAGCTTCTTTTGAAGTTGCTATAAATTGTTTCTGTGAACGTAGAAATTTTACTTTTGATGGCATTGTTAGAGGATGACTGTGTTGTTCTTCAAATTATGCTCTTCTTTAGAACATACATAAGTTCTATTGATAACATCTCTTGTAACTCTAGACTTATGTGAAGCTTGTTTCCTAACTAAAAAATCAATCATTTTGGCATACATATTGTAATACTTGTATGTTTCCTCGTCAGTGTCAAATGTCATGCCAATAGATGATTTTGGTAACTCATAAGATTTCACATGTCTTCATTTTCTTCTTCCACGACATCTTCAACATTTAAGTCCTCCACATCATCAATTTCATTGGTCTCTGTTTCGTTCTCCATAAATTACCCTTTAATTAACATGAAGAAAAAAATGAGAAAAATAAATTTGTCGGATATCATAATAATAGTTCTAATCCATATTAAACATGCGTTACTGTTATAAAGGTAATCACAATTATAATTTAGATAAAACAAACAATACTAATAAGGGTATGGCTCTATAAAAAATATCTATATTTAACATTTAGATTAGGTAATTGCCTAAAAAATGCATTAGCTGAAAGATTCTTAAAGTTTAACATGCAGTTCATCACTACCTGTTACTAAAACGCAAATGTAACTAAAATTGAGCATAGACAATAAGATAATATGAAAATCTGGACATCACTACTTGTCCACTCCAGTCAACTATGAACTGCAACGATGTACAAAGGAGCCATCTCATGAAAATCCCTAGAGCAATAATAAAATTGTTGTACATCTTATAGCATAACCAGTCTGCAAAAGGTAGAAGCATAGGAAACATACATATCAACTATTCCGTTAATATGCATGTTTTACATGTACATGAGGACAAACATCAATGAACTTCTATTAATATGCTAACATGTCAGAGTCTACATATATGCAATTTTACATGTATATGAGAACAAACATCAGTGAACTAGGAACCTGATATGATCATAAAACAAAAAGAAAAGGACAAAGAACATGTGAATCTCATATGCAAATTTACACGTCGAATGCTCTCATGTATGTGGCCATGTGAATAAAAACCACCTAATATGGTCATAAAACAAAAAGAAAAGGACAAAGAATATACCTAGACTACAGACCGCGAGTGAAGGAAACTAGTTTAAAGAGGAAATTGTTAACATATATGAAAGATCCAAAAGCATATTTCCCACAAAACAAAAAGAAAACAAAGAACATACTTATACAGCAGCAAAGGAACCTGGACAGCAGCAAATCGTGAAGCTGTTAGCATATATAAAAGACCCAAAAGCATATCTCCCACAAAACAAAAAAGAAAACAACAAAAAACATACTTGGACAACAGCGAAGGAAACTGGCCAGCAGCAAATCGTGATGAGGTGCCGGGGAACCTGACAGCAGATCGCCCGTGAGGAAACTTGGACAACATATGGTGCATTGAAGGATTCAAACAAAAATAATCACAAAATAGTTCGTACTCTGGCACAAAAGAGGTAGATCGCGTGGTCGCCGGAGGGGTAACGCGTTCAAGGGGGAAATCACAGAACAGGGAAATCAAATTTTTTGTTGTGGCCAAAGATCTAGTGCACCATGTCTTGAGGATAAACTGGGTTTGGATCGCCGGTTTATTCTTTGGACTTGTTACTGATTTAATTTTTTTTACAAGATTGGATGCACCCTCACAGATGCCATCCGAACGGAGTAGGTAGGGGGCTCTTACCTACTTATGCAGGTAGGAGCCCCAAATGCAGTCCATCCTAAGGACCTTAATTTTTTATTGGAGTATTGGAGTTCATTTTTTTTCATTTCCATATGTATGAGACGTTTCCCATTTTCTATTTTCATTTTTTATCATATATTATGTAGTTCTCTTATTTTGTGACAAGAGTAAAAAGCAGTGTGAATAAAAAATTATTGTAGATACATGCAAATTAGTGATTGCATTGAACCAATTTGACACTACAAGAAAATTGGTGTTTTTCGATGGTCAAAACCATCAGAAAATCAAGAAAATCCATTGGAAATAGAGGTTTTTGATGGAAATGATCGGTCGAAAAAGATGGCGTCGCAAACAGTTTCCAACGGTTCGGAAAACACTCGTCGGAAGTTCAGACGATTGCGATCGTCGAAACTTTCGGCGGTTGCAACTGTCGAAGAGTTCCGACGGTTGTGACCATCGAAACTTTCGACGGTTGCGACCGCTCGAAATGATTCGACGCTCGTGACCGTCGAAACTTTCGGCAGTTGCGATCGTCAAAACGATCTTGGCGGTTGCGACCGTCAGAAACGTTCCGGCGGCCGCGATCGACGTTAATTCCGGCGGTTGCGGACCATCGCAAACAATGTTTAAAATATAAAAAAATTTGCCCGTTGCCAAGCGACCGATGGCTGATCTGGCCGAATCAGGCCGCCTGACGGTCGATCGAGCCGCTTGGCAGCCGATCTGGCCGGCAGCGGCCGATCTAGCCTGCAGCGGCCGGATCAGCCCGCCTAGCGACTAGATCAGGCCGCCTGGTGGCCGATCGAGCTGCCCGACGGTCGATCTGGCTGACTGTGATCGGATCAGGCCGCCCGACGACCGATCGAGCCGCCTGGCGGCCGATCTGGCCGACTGCAATCGGATCGAGCCGCTCGACGGTCGGATCGAGCCGCTCGACGCCCGGATCGAGCCGCTTGGCTGTCGATCTAGCCGACTGCGGCGGGATCAGGCCGCTCGGCGCGATCGGCCACGGGCGAGAGAGAGAGAGGGGTCGCCAGTGGCCGGCGGCCAACGAGAGGGATCGCCGGGGGTCATCCTTCCGTCGTCATCCTGGAGAGAGAGGAGATAGAGCGAACGGAGAGCGGAGATAGAAGTGAATGAATAAATAGGAGGTAGAGTGAATGAATAAATGAAAGAAAAAGAAAGTAGAGAGCGGGAAAAGGAAAAAAAGGCAGGGTATGGGGCGGGATTATTTTTTAATTACCGACGGTTTTGACCGTCTAAAAATATAATAATAAAATAATATTTTTACTTTATCGACAGTTTCGATCGTCAGAAGTTTCGATGGTCCAAATAGTCGGTAATTATAATAATAGAATACTAACCATATCACATATTGTGATATATAAGATTATAATATTTAATTACTTTTTCCATTACCGACGGTCTGGACCATCCGAACTTTCGAAGGTCTGAACCGTTGGTAAATATAATAATAAAATATTAACAATATTATATATTATGATATATACGATTATAATATTTAATTACTTTTTCCGTTACCAACGGTGCAGACCGTCTGAACTTTCGACAGTCGGAACCGTCGGTAATGATAATAATAAAATACTAACAATATTATATATTATGATATATATGATTACAATATTTAATTACTTTTTTCTATTATTGACGGTCCGGACCGTCTGAAGTTCTGACGATATGAACCATCGGTAATTATAATAGTAAAATACTAATAATATTATATATTATCATTATATACGATTATAATATTTAATTACTTTTTTCGTTACCGTTGGTCCGGACCGTCTAAACTTTTGACGGACCAGACCGTCGAAAATTACGACGGATTGAGAGCCGTCGAAAATTTCGATGTTCCAAACTCTCGAAAAATAAAATAATAATATAATATATTTCATAATTTATTTTTTATATTTTCGACGGTCTTGACCGTCAGAAATTGTGACGAATTGACATCCTTCTCAAATTCCGTCGCAATTTGCGACGGATTGCTTGCCGTAAAAAATGGACCATGAAAGGCTCACTTTACTTGTAGTGTGAGTACATTTTAATTGTTTGTTAATAATTATGGAAATCCACATTATTCACATTGTTTGTTAATAATTATGTAATCAAACAACTAGTCTATATAGCTAATGTTTTTTCAAGGATGATTTATGCCGCCCCAAGAAATTAAAAGGGAACTTATCATGTTTAATACGAAAATGTAAACATTTAATTAATACAGAATTTTAAATACGAGAAGTTTCTCTCGGAATTAATTAGGGATGGCTTGAGAAGTTTGGAATGGGCAAAATTTACTCATGGACTGAATTCATGATACACGCAACTCACAAATTTGATTTAGCTTACTGGGTAGAAATAATTAAATCTCAGAGGACCCAAGCAAATACTTGCTTTTTCGCTTACATACTATTGCCAGCATTAATTATCATATCAAGCTCATATGTACATGAGACGACAGTTATTTGTACAGAAAATACACCTTTTTGCTCGTGTGAAAAATGACACCAAACTCATCCTTCTAGAATTCTCCTAATACTCACATTTTAAAAATATCCAAAAAAAGTTTATTAAAATGAGATCACACATGCCATAAGGAATGGTTAGTAGGATATTTAGGAAATAGGGTGATGGATGTGTGAACATATATATATATATAACTCGTAGAAAAACCTCAAAAAAATATATATTTATATAACTTGTAGAAAAACCTCAAAAAAGAGCAACAGTTGTTTTCTCGAGAGAACGATAATCGAAGGGCAGGGAGATGGGGGATGACCATGGACATGGTTAACTACCTAACCTACTTAATTAATAGGCAAATATTTTATTTAATTAGTCAAATCAAATTATTCAGACAATTTTGTTATACCATTAGATAACTAGGTGTTGGTGTGCCTTGAATTATGTACCTTGTACCCAAAATTATGAAAGAAAAAAAAATGAAAAAGATGAAAAAATGAGAATATGTGACGGAAGTGGAGGGCTTGGACCTTTATATATGAGGGTTAGAGTTTTATATGATGTACATTCTCTTTTGGCTCATAGTGAAAATTTTTTCGGCGGCCTCCTTTGTCCGTGGATGTTTCTCTCTTGTTCACATTGATCAAGAGAGTTTTACCACGTTAAATCTCTGTGTTCATCTTCTCTTTCTTTCGTTGTTTTGATTATTCATCGATCCTCGATGTTCTATTCCCAACAAATTGGTGTCAGAGCCGAGTTTCTTTCCGCGAAGATGACTACAACGAAGTTCGACATCGAGAAGTTCGACGGGAACACAAATTTCAGTTTGTGGCAGGTTCGGATGCATGCTATCCTGGTTCAAAATGGGTTGAAGAAAGCGCTGTCGGGTCAAAAGCCTGACGCCATGGAGGCGTCCGCTTGGGAGGATCTTGACGAGAAGGCCATGTCTGCGATTCAGTTGTGCCTGACGAACGATGTTCTTCAGGAAGTTATCGCAGAGAAGACGACGGCCGGTCTTTGGACGAAGTTGGAAACTCTGTATCTGACGAAAACCCTAGCGAATCGACTTGTGTTGAAGCAGCGGTTGTACACCTTTCGTATGGCCGAAGGTACGTCGATCAAATCACATATCAGTGAGTTCATTGCCCTAATCAATTATTTGAAGAACGTAGATGCAAAGGTTGATGATGAAGATCAGGCCCTATTACTTCTTTGTTCTCTGCCATCTTCATATAAAACCTTTAAGAAGACGATGATCTACGGTAGGGACAAACTCACGTTTGAAGATGTTAAGGGCAGACTGCTGAGCAAAGAAAAGTTGGATAATGAATTGGGATCAAGCAGCAAATCTGATGATCAAGCCTCAGGTCTAATCGCAAGAGGCAGACATCAGACGAGAAATCAAAATCAAGATAGATCCAGATCCAAGTCGAAGAACAAAGATAAAGTCTGCAATTATTGCAAGAAGAAGGGTCATATCAAAGCAGAGTGTTACAAATTACAGAATAAAAATAAAAGGATTAACGATGGCAACGAGAAGGGAAATCAGAAGGCTGAAGTTGCAGATGCCGGTGTAGCAGAAAGTGAGAATGAAGATGTCCTGTTGGTAACGGCATCAAATAAATCCAGATCATCAAGTGAATGGATTCTTGATTCTGGATGCTCATACCATATGTGTCCCAATCGAGATTGGTTCTCCACGTACAAATCTGTTGAAGGTGGAGTCGTTCTTAAGAGCAACAATGCTGCTTGTAAGACTGTTGGTATTGGATCCATCCAGATTAAGATGCATGATGGGATTATTAGGACATTATCAGAAGTCAGACATGTTCCTGATCTGAAGAAGAATCTTATCTCTCTTGGTGTCTTAGACTCAAATGGTTGCAAAGTTATTATTGAGTTTAATGGAATGAAAATTTTTCGTGGTGCTCTTGTGTTGATGAAAGGCCTCAAAATCGGTAGTTTGTATGTTTTCCAAGGTTCGACGGTGATAGGTTCAGCAGCAGTCTCATCTACCTCAGAGAAAGATTGCACAAAGTTATGGCACATGCGTTTGGGCCATATGAGTGAGAAGGGCATGCAAGTTCTCAGTAACAGAGGTCTTCTTCCTGGTGCAAAAGTTGGAAAGTTAGAGCTGTGTGAGCATTGTATCTTCGGAAAGCAGAAGAGAGTTAGTTTCGGCTCAGCCATTCATAAGACGAAGGGAACCCTTGATTACATCCATTCAGATTTATGGGGTCCTTCTCAGGTTCCTTCGAAAGGAGGAAATAGGTATTTGCTGACATTTATTGATGATTTCTCTAGAAAAGTTTGGGTTTATTTTCTAAAGCATAAAGATGATGTGTTCGAAACATTTAAGTCATGGAAGACTTTGCTAGAGAAGCAATCTGGAAAAGTAGTAAAGAGGCTGAGGACTGATAATGGACTAGAATTCTGTAATTCTAAGTTCAATGAATTCTGTGACAAAGAAGGTATTGCAACGCATCACACAATTGTGAGAACTCCACAGCAGAATGGAGTCGCAAAAAGAATGAACAGAATTCTACTAGAAAGAGCACGATGTATGCTGTCAAATGCAGGACTTGGCAAGGAGTTTTGGGCAGAGGCTGTTAACCTGGCATGTCACTTAGTGAATCGGTCTCCTCACAGATCCTTAGACTTAAAAATTTCTGAAGAAGTGTGGTCAGGTAATTCTCCTAATTACTCACATTTAAGAGTTTTTGGTTGTCCTGCACATGCACATGTTAATGATGAAAAGCTTGAACCTAGAGCTAGGAAGTGCATATTTCTTGGTTATAAATCTGGTGTTAAAGGTTATAGATTATAATGTCCTGAAATCAAGAAATTTATTATCAGTAGAGATGTTACTTTTGATGAATCTGTAATGCTTCAACTCGAGAAAAGATTTGTCTATTATTGGTGATACAAAAAAGCAGAAAACTTTGGAGAAGGTGGAGTTAGAACTGTCAAGTTCTTCTGATGAAAAGAATGATACTCCTGATGCTCATGAAATTCATACATCACCTCAAGTTCAGCAGCAATACATGTTAGCTCGTGATAGACCGAGGAGAGAAATAAAAGCACCTCAAAGGCTCGGATTTGAAGAATTGGTCGCTTATGCATTAAGTGTTGTTGAAGATATTGAGTTACCTGATCCTTCCTCCTATTTTGAAGCTATTCGAAGTCCTGATTGTAATAAGTGGTTAATAGCAATGCAGGAGGAGATGGAATCTCTATAGAAGAATGACACTTGGGATCTTGTAAAACAACCCGTGAATAAGAAGATTGTTGGCTGCAAATGAGTGTTCAAGAAGAAAGAAGGAATCAATAACGAAGAGACAAAGTACAAAGCAAGATTGGTGGCAAAAGGGTACAGTCAAGTGGAGGGTATTGATTTTCATGATGTGTTCTCTCCAGTTGTGAAACATACTTCTATTCGTACTTTGCTTGCTATTGTTGCTTTGCAGAATCTTGAACTTGAGCAACTAGATGTTAAGACTGCATTATTACATGACGATCTAGAAGAAGATATATATATGGAGCAGCCAGAGAGTTTTCATGTTGAAGGTAGAGAAGATCAAGTTTGCCATCTGAAAAAGTCCTTGTATGGACTTAAACAATCCCCTCGGCAGTGGTATAAAAGGTTTGATTCATTCATGTTGAGTATTGATTTTGCTAGAAGCAAATATGATAGTTGTGTTTATTTGAATCAATTTGCCGATGGTTCATTCATCTATTTGTTGCTCTATGTTGATGATATGTTAATTGCAGCGAAAGATATATCTGAAATTAATATTTTGAAAAATAAGTTAAGTTCTGAATTTGAGATGAAGAATCTTGGAGCAGCAAAGAAGATTTTGGGAATGGAAATCTCTAGAGATAAAAGTTCAGGAAGACTATTTCTGTCTCAACAGAAATATATTGAAAAAGTCTTGGAGTGTTTTGGAATGCAGAATGCTAAGGCTGTCAGTACATCGATTGCAGCACACTTTAAACTCTCAGCGTCATGTTCACCTCAATCTGATGAAGACAAAAGGTATATGTCAAAAGTTCCTTACTGTAGTGCAGTTGGTAGCATTATGTATGCAATGGTTTGCACTCGTCCAGATATATCTCATGCTGTTAGTGTTGTTAGTAGATATATGTCTAATTCAGGAAAGAAGCACTGGGAAGCTGTTAAGTGGATATTGAGATATTTAAGAGGTACTTCTGATGTATGCTTGGAATTTGGTAGAAATTCAGCTGGAATGATTGGCTATGTTGATTCAGATTTTGCAGGAGATCTTGATAGAAGAAGGTCCCTAACTGGTTATGTCTTTACTATTACTGATTGTGCTGTGAGTTGGAAAGCTATTTTGCAGGATACAGTAGCATTATCCACTACTGAAGCTGAATACATGACCATCACTGAAGCTGTGAAAGAAGCTATCTGGTTGAGAGGATTAGTTGGAGAGCTCACTATGAAAGAAGAAGCTACTGTCATATATTGTGATAGTCAGAGTGCAATACATCTTACAAAAGATCAAATGCATCATGAAAGAACAAAGCATATAGATGTGAGATATCATTTTGTTCGAGATATTGTAGAAAAGCAAGATGTTCAAGTTCAGAAGATTAGCACACATGACAATCCAGCAGATATGATGACAAATAGCTTACCTGTTGACAAGTTCGACTATTGTTCAGACTTGACGGGCGTTACACAAAGATCAATCTAGGCCCTCGTGGGCCATTCGGCAAAGGAGAGCATGTTGAGCATTTTTTTCGAGAGTTTTGTGAAATTAAAGTCAAGGTGGAGATTTGTTGGTGTGCCTTGAATTATGTACCCTGTACCCAAAATTATGAAAGAAAAAAAAATGAAAAAGGAGAAAAAATGAGAATCTGTGGCGGAAGCGGAGGGCTTGGGCCGTTAGGGTTTTATATGATGTACATTCTCTTTTGGCTCATAGTAAAAATTTCTTCGGCGGTCTCCTTTGCCCGTGGATGTTTCTCTCTTGTTCACATTGGTCAAGAGAGTTTTACCACATTAAATCTTTGTGTTCATCTTCTCTTTCTTTCGTTATTTTGATTATTCATCGATCCTCGATGTTCTATTCCCAACACTAGGTTAAGAAAATGTACACAAATCCTGAATGCAAATACGATCCACTTCAAATATTACTGCATTGCAATTGTTCAAGATATTACAAACGACAACCTGTTCTTTTCGAACGTCTTCTTATCATATGTATTCAGTTCTCAATCCCATTCTAGGTAAATTAAGAATTCTTAGGCAATTTTTTTTTCAGATATTGGGTATTCTGTTATCTTCAAAATTTTATAAAGTTATGATGATTTTTATTTCTATATATTAAGCTCATGAACCAGACGAAGTCACGAGTAAAAAAAAGTTTTTTACTGATAAAGAAAATACTAAGATACTCTATCTGACCAATAAACATGGTTGGATATTATATATACTCTTTTGGGTCGCACAGAAAATGTACAACCCAGGACCAATTTGGTGACGCAAAATTAGAGATAATTTGGTATGTGCGTCAGCATCGAAGAAAGAAAGAGAAAATAACTGATTAAGAATATTAGTTCGAAAAAAGTTTTAACTCTTTAGAATTCGCAATGACAACTATAAGTTAAATTCGATAATACTAATTGCCTGATGAAGGAAACTGAAATTTCTAGTCCGCCCCAAAAAAGAGTTATAAAACAAGGCAAATGAAACAAGACGAAGAAAAGTGCATGGACTCGTAGACTTTCGTTGACTCGAAATATGAGACGCTTGAAGTTGTTTTGCAGGTCGTTTAAATGTTCATACTTCATTCAGCTGCATCGGGCTTGGGGTGCAAGAAACACATCGCTGAGCACGGTTGTGGAATGCAGAGAGGCCTTCAACAACTTCAAACCCTAACAACAGGCCATAAATTAGGGGAAAAGATAATAATCTTTATTAAGAGATATACGTACAGTAAATCAAGGAATTATACTTACTTAGTTCTTCAATCAACTAATAAGAGATAAATAGAAATGGGAAAAATATGGAAGTGGATATATATGTAAGGAAAACCTCGTCCAAGCCAAGATTGACCACCATCTCCTCCAAATCTCCGACGACACTTGAGCCACACCCACACTGTTTGAAAACATGGTCGAAGGAGCCACACTCAAGTCGTCAAGGATGGTATAAGTCAATAAGCTCCTAACGTATCCAAACGGCGGATTGGTAACAGGACCAGCTGGAATGAAGTCCAGATCCAGATAACCACTTGTCGGTTTCTTACAACCCACACAAATCGCTCCATAAGAATCTGCACAGCATAGAGCTCCGCCTGAGTACCAGCGGCCGGCAGTCGCAGTAGTAGTATCTTTTCTTCTCGGGGACCGGCGAAGGAAGGAGGGGACTGGAATAACAGGCTGAGAAGCTGCGGAACACGGGGTCGAGGAAGGAGGTTTTGACACGTTTTGATTGGAAGAATCGCTCGTCAAGGACCTCGAAACTCTGAAAGAGCTTACTCAGGGATCCAACTGTGACCTCGTTTTTAATAAGCTTGAAGATGGAGCCGATCGGTATCTCTAGTAGACCAAACAGGAAGTCCACTACTTCCTTTGAAGCCTCTGCAAACAGCACCCTCTTGGTGGACCTGTTCACCATTAGCTTCAACGTGAAATTGATACCAGATTCCATCTCTGACTGTATGCAATGACAAGTTCGTCCAGGTGGAAATGATGCTATATATATATATATATATATATATATATATATAGTCAGGTGATTTTAGTTGTTAACAGAGAAGCTTCAGTCGATTCGGTGCATGCCATTGAACAACTAAACGCCGCTGCTAGTTTTTCAATCGTGGTCATTTTAATGTCGTCTTCTTCTGTAAATTCTCTTAAGCTTGATGCATTTTTTCGAGGTAAAGTTATTCCGTTCACGGTTCACAGGAACTTTGACTGTCATACATCCTGTTTTGAAAACACGAGTATTAATTTCTTGCTGTATTAAATCATATATTTTTTAAAGTCATATAGGGGCTGTTTGTTTGTGGAGTCAGACGGACAATCACACTCTTGTTTTATCCGATTTCGTCAAATCTCGTCCCGAAATTAGGTTCTGAACAGAAATAAAATTGATAGAATTGAGGCCAAGTGATCCGATTTTATAATTTTTTATAGGATCGGGAGCTGTTAAATTTTTTATTTTTCATTTGTTTTGAGGTTGACGTGACCGTTTTTGCTTTTTTTTTTTCAAAATTCATTTCTTTTCTCTCACACCTTTATAAAATGATTTTTAATAAATATAAAATAATTTTAATAAGGAATTAATATAATATTATTTATTACTTATTATTTTATTAAAAGTTTACTATTTCATTAAATATAATTAATTTTAAAAATAATTTTTATATTTAAATAATATAATTTTAATAAAAATTTTCTCATAAAATTTTTTATTTTATAATTTTATTTTAATTAATAATATAATTATACTTCATAATTAAAATAATTATTTTTAATTTAAAACTCGCGAAAAATTCTTCCATCATATTTATTTTTTCCTATCGCATCAACCACCTTATTCCTCACCATCAAATTCCACTCAAATCAAACACAATTCGAACTAATCTGTCAATTCAACTATACACCGAAAACTTAGAAATAACCGCGATTTCATTTTCAAACGACCTCTAACATACATATAAATTGAATTATGATTCCCATCGATTTAATGATTTAATAGGGTTTGATCGAATTGAATTAAATTTTATTTAAAATGCTACTTTTATTGACTTGCCAATATAATAAAAAATAAAAGTATAAAATATAAAAGATGATCAATAATATAGTAATTGTCATTTTTAAATAACAAAACATTAAAAAAATATTTTATTGATTTAAACATGTACTATTCAAACATAAATTATATTATTTTATTATTAAAAATTATGAAATTTCTTCCAAAAATTAAATCAATTTTCTTAGACTTAAATCGATCAGTTACCCCTTATAATGTTAGCAATTCAAATTAAGTTTCCTAGCAGGACTGAAATTAATTTTCTTAAACTTAATTTATTTTCTGATTCAGCTCCTATAATATGACACATTTCTTCCTTAATTATACTTCTCTATCATTTTTTTAGGGAATACGGAACGTGTGGCCCCAAAAAGGGCACACACTTGTGGGTTGCCGTCGATCGCGTGACGGCAATTTTCAATATGCGCGGTTCGTATGGTGAACCGGCAGATGGTTTGACATTTTGCATTCAAGGTCTGAAGGTTCAAGAAAAAAACCCGATCCATCTTTTCGCCAAATCTCCAATCCTGCCGCTGGATTTTTTAATGCCTTTGCCAAGGAGATTCCCCTTTGCCACGGATTTTGGCTGCTACTTCACAGGACGCCTCTTCTCCTTCGCTACACGCTGGATCTGTGAAGGCCGCTGCCACAGACGAATCTCCCCTTCACCTTCGCCGCTGACCCAGACAAGTCTTCCCCTTGGCTGCTGCTGCACAGGTATCTCCTTCGCCTTCGCCACCTGCCGGATCTGTGAAGGCTACTGCCACGGACGAATCTCCCCTTCGCCTTCGCCGCTGGCCTAGACAAGTCTCCGCCTTGGCTGCTGGTGGACAAAGGATGCCTCTTTGCCTTCGTCGAATCTCCGCCTTGGCTGCTGGTGCCCGGACGAGTCTCCGCCACAAACGTAAATGATGCCTCTTTGCCTTCGCCGAATTTGAGGTTAAAGATCATTTTCTTCCCCATCCTCTACATATCCTTGTCGTCTCCTCGCCCCCTCCCTTCACATTTTGTCCTTCACATGTTTTTATTGGTCCCTGTATAATGCAAAACCTTTCCATTTCTCTTAAATCTAAGGAAAACTTGATACAATGTTTGATAAAAGCTGATATCTCGATCACAATAGCAGAAGTGGCCTCCAATTTTTATTTAATTAGGCTTGTTTCTTCCTCATATTGCTTGCTACTCTCTGAATTGCTAGTATTCTTCACACTTGGTGACTTGTTAGCTTTTAAGATGTTGAAACGACTGAGACATCAATATTATATATCTAACCAATTGTTGTTAAAGATTATTTCATAAATAATTGAGAGTTGCCACAGAAGCTTGGAAACTACATTTATCATTGTCTCGGTACCTTTGTTCCCACTATCTTTCTCAAAAGAATAGCATGGCAAATAATATGCAACAACTAGAGTCAAAAGAATTATTGTACACACAAGAAAGGTATATATGTATGAATAGTATTTCATATATGTTTAAATGTGTCTTTTAACGATCTAATAGTCTTCTATGTTTATGTTAGAGATATTATAAAAGTATACATAGGTATGGTCTTTGAATGTGAAGATGAGGCATATGAGTATTATAATCGTTATGCTAAAGTGGTGTAGGATCAAAAGCACCAAGTGGGGGGTGAATTGGTGTATTAAAAAATCTTTTCAAAATTCACTTTCGGAAAGAACGATAAAAAGCCGATCACAAGTAAATAAAGATAAAGAGAAAGATAAAGATCAAACTCAGTGAGACACAATATGATGACGAGGTTCGACCACAACTCTTTGGCCTACGTCTCCGTTCCGACTTCTCGACCTCGAGACCGCCGGAGGTTCACTATCTTTCTCTTTTCTTGTAGGGAGAGAACAACCATCTTTTACACAATCAAGCATTCTTTTTTGCTCAAGAGGTAAGGCACACCTCTTATACAAGGAGCTCTCAATCTCACTAGATCAGAAAGTAAATTTTCCCTCTAATTCTTTTCTTTCACAAATTTTCTCTCTCACTCAAGGCTAAGAAAAGAAAAGGGAAGAAACTTGCACTTTTATGCTCAAAAACATGAGAGGAGCTATAGAATGCTTTCTATTGCTTGGATGCTTTTCCTTCAGGCCTTGGCACTCCTTTTATAGGCTCTAGAGGTGAAAATTCGTTCAAAATTATTTCCACAATTGTTTTTCTCAAAAATTTCAGTCGTTACTGTTCATTTGACCGAGAGGTCAGTCGACCGCTTGGACGGGCCGGTCGACCGGTCTATGTGACCGTTGCTACTTTTTCAGGCTTTTGAAGTTGTCCGGTCAACCGGTGTATCGACCGATACATCGATCGATAATATCTCGATATCGACCGATACATCGACCGGTATAGTCTCGACGTCGACCGGTGTAATCTCATCTTTCCTTCCACTGAGCATCGATCGACCGGTGCTAATGGTCGGTCGACCGGTCGTGTCTGAAAATTTTTTCTTGCGGTTTTAATTTATCGATTTCTTCTGCGAATGTGGTCATATCAATCCTGCACTTGCATTATCATCACTTGAGCATAGATTAGTAACTTTTATGTCCATTTAATTTATTATCATCAAAACTTAGGATTCAACAATCTTCCCCTTTTTTATGATGGCAAATTAATTGGACGATAAGGAGAAAGAAAAAGAAAGAAAATGAAAATGTAAGTATAGATAGAAAGTAGTGAACAAGCTCCCCCTACATTTATGCATACTTCACATTTTCTCCCCCGAAATGTGTGGCACTTATATTTTCATAATTCCTTGGGTCAATATGAACATGTGGCGAGATATGAAATCAAAAGTGAAATCAAAAGACATTTCATCATGAAGAAAAAGTCATTACATTACATTAATAATACATCATGTGTTTATGCACTAACAAATGTGACTATAGTCACTACAAAATGGTGCACCACGACACAAATGTAAACAACATAAGACACATAACATCACAAAGTCATCATAGCATCATAACATAACATAGCATCGTTCTAATCTTCTCCCCCTTTTGACATCATCAAAGAGGGAGATGACTCAACTACTCATCATCGGGATCATCATCCTCATGAGCTACGAGCGGAATAAATCCCTGCGATGCATAGTATGCCTGTAGTGAACCAACAAGGTAACGAGAGCCACGCTCCATCCGTCGAACATGACGATCCATCTGTGTCACACGACGATCCATCTATGTCACACGATGGTCTATGGCAGCCACCTGCTGTGAAAGAGCCATGAAGTCGTAGGTGCCATGGAAGTCTGAAGTACTGTGTTGAGAAGGCCCAATATGCTCAGTGGGCGCCGATGGTGAAGGGAAGCTAGGGCCAGCCTCCGGTGCATCCTGAGTGTCCATCGGTGCTGGCTCTCCATCTGTGGCATCATCTCTATCTCAGAATCTAGTGATGTCTGCCCTCCAAACTTAAGACCCTTTCGGTGCAGGGTCCCGAAACTAATGACATCAGTGGGGGGAGGTCGAATGTACTCCTCATCTGCAGGAATCTCTACACCACAATGGAGTAAAATCCTCGTAATCCAGGCACCAAAATATAAATGGTACCGACCACTAGCATATAACAATTTCATATCAAATGATTAATCATGTGGTATAATCCAGATCTCAAAAGATGAATAACACTCATTCAAACGGAATAGGATTGTATTTCATGAAATCAATACATAACATACCACATATGGTTTTCAATTGTACAATATTTGATCAATCATTTCAACACACTTTTCATATAACAATTGTATCACAAATGTTAAAAGATGAATCATATCAAATACCATTTCAAATGGAATAAGATGGCACTTATCGTAATCCATTCATATCATATCACATTATCACATATTGCGTGGTCAATGTGATAGAAGACGTAATGGCCGAAGTGAAGAAATGAGGCATCACGGATGTATAGACAGTGAAGAAAGAAGAGATCGAAGTGAGTGACCTCAGTAGTGCCCGGCCCGGGGAGTGATCATGCGACTGAGGATGTGATGAACCATCTTCATGATCAGATGAAGATGTCGATAGGCCATTTCGATGGTATACTGGACATCTTGTCCAGCAAAAATCGTACGAATGCCATCTGCGATCGGAAGATAGTCGGAAGGTCAACCATAGGTGACAAATGAATAAAAGCCAGTTAAGGGGCATGCCACGCCAAAGATGCGACAGAGATAGTTGGGGTCCAGTCAAATGGGTACACCAAGGACGTAGGTAATGATGGCCTCTTGAGTGATTGTCATGTTCGCATAAAAATGACGAATGAGACGAGGGTACACATGCTCTGTGAGGGAGAGAAGTGGCAGCCAACCGATGGTTGCGAACATCTCTTGAATATCTGGAATGTTCAGAGCGTCCCAATCAATGGTATAGGCACGCCGGACTTTGTGAGAGGCGTACAAGGCTTCGAACCTGACAGAGATGTCCCTAGTGACAAAAAAATGGCTATCAAACTCAGTGGGCTCGGTGGAAGATGGCTGACGAGTACGTCCACGGGATCATCCTCGTCCACGGCTACGTCGAATGGGCTCTGGTTCGGATTCTGGTTCAGGTTCACGTGGGAGGACATGAATGGTGCCACCGGAGCCGAAAAGGCGACGACGACGCTGAAAGACCAGCTTAGTATGCAAATGTCCATCATTGTCGGCCATGGATTCAACAATGGAGGTCGGAAATGAGGCTGGGCGCTGATCGAGGTTAAGATGGATTTTGGCTGGCCGGAGAGCGAAGGGAAGGACAGACAAAGAGAGAGAGAGGCTGATAGAGTTGCCGGACGGTGAGAGAGGAGAGGGAGAGAGAGACTGGCCGAGAGAGATGTGGCCGGCGGGACGGTCGGCCGGAGAGAGACGATGGTCGATACATATGTCGACCGGGGGGAGGCGGCTGGTTTGTGATCGCCGGTTGTTGTTGCGGCGACGAGTGACGGACAGAGTCAGGAGGAGAGAGAGATGCCGGGAGTGGCGGCCGTCGACGATGATCGCTAGAGGAGATGAGAGAGAGAGGATACTCGGTCGAGTGTTGGAAATCGAAGGAGGGGTGGCCGGTCGCTGGAGTGGCCGACAGTCGTAGGGTTTTGCCGGAGGGGGACGGTTGTCGGCTGGCCGGAGGTTGGTCGACGATTGTTGGAGGATGGGCAGGAGCAGCGGTCGCGTGGAAATAGGGATTTGGTCGACCGATTTGAGCGGTCGACTTCTTATAGCTCACGATTTTAGCATATACCGATCGACCGATCCTGTCCAGCGATCGATCGGACAATTCCTTTTTTATTTAAATTACCATCGATCGATTCATATCAGTCGGACGCATTCATATGCCGATCGACCGGTGTTTCTTATCGGTCGACCGATCATTGTTATTGCGCATTAGCAACTTTCACAGCGTTCGACCGGTCCTTCCAGTCGGTCGACCGGTCCTTTCTGTAGATCGATCGATCCCTGTATTTTTCAAATTTTGAACCATTATAAATCATTTAAAATCATAAAAAGCATATTCCAGAGATATCATACAAATGTAAGTGTTGTGCAACACTTTTAATGTTCAATTCATGTCAAAAGTGATATTGTGTAACCAAGTCACTTTTACTTTGAATTGATATGCAATCAAGAGTTAATCATTCCTAATTCTCTTCTAAGCATGCCAAATCGTTCTTCACTTAAGGGTTTTGTAAATATGTCTGCAAGTTGAACTTCGGTGGACACATGTTCAATGACAATGTTCTTAAAGGACACATGTTCTCTAATGGAATGACACCGTAAGTCAATGTGTTTAGTCCTAGAGTGTTGAATTAGATTTTTTGTCATTTTTATAGCACTTGTGTTATCGCACTTCATGGGTACATTTGAACAATTTACACCATAATCAAGTAATTGTTATTTTACTGATAGTATTTGTGCACAATAACTACCGGCGGCTATATATTCGACTTCAGCGGTAGAAAGTGCAATGGAGTTTTATTTCTTGCTAGCCTATGAAATGAGAGAACAACCAAGAAAATAACACATCCCACTAGTGCTTTTTTTATCAACTTTACACCTGGCAAAATCCGCATCGGTGTAAGCATGCAATTCAAATAGAGAATTTCTATCATACCAAATGTCTAATTCACTTGTATGCTTTAAATAGTGCAATATTCTTTTTACGGCGATTAAGTGCGATTCTTTGGGGGCGGATTGAAACCTAGCACACAAACACAAACTAAACATTATGTCCGGCCTAGATGCTGTCAAGTAGAGCAAACTACCAATCATACATCTGTACCTTTTTTGATCAATGGACTTATCTTTTTCATCTTTATCTAATTTTGTAGTAGTGCTCATAGGAGTTGTGCTCGGCTTGCATTCGTTCATTCCGAATCTTTTGAGTAGTTCCCTTGTATATTTTTCTTGATTGAGAAAAATGACTTCCTTTGATTGTTTTACTTGTAGGCCTAGAAAGAAAGTGAGCTCTCTTACAAGACTCATTTCAAATTCTTATTGCATAAGAGTTTCAAACTCTTTGCATAGGCATTCATTAGTGGAACCACATACGTTATCATCAACATAAATGTGAACTATTAATAAAGTGTTTTATAAATAATGTGGTGTCAACTTTCCCTTTTTGAAAATTATTTTCAATTAAAAATGAACTTAATCTTTCATACCAAGCTCGAGGGGCTTGTTTCAATCCATAAAGAGCTTTTACGAGTTTAAATACATGATGGGGAAAATCTGGATTTTCAAAACCTTGAGGTTGTTCAACATAAACTTTCTCATTTATAAAACCATTCAAGAAAGCCGATTTAACATCTATTTGAAAAAGTTTAAAACCTTTATAGCATGCAAAAGTCAAAAGCATTCGAATTGCCTCAAGTTTAGCAACAAGAGCAAAAGTTTTATCAAAATCAATCTCTTCAATTTGTGAGTAACTCTTGGCCACTAATCTAGCCTTGCTCCTCACAATGACACCATTTTAATCTAACTTATTTCGAAAGACCCATTTGGTCCCAACGATATGATGGTCCTTGGGTCTTTTTACAAGTTTCCACACTTGATTTCTTTCAAAATTATTTAATTCATCATGCATTGCATTTATCCAATTTGAATCTTCAAGTGCTTCATCTATATTGTTGGGCTCAAAATTTGCAAGGAAAGCCGAAAAAGCACATAGATTTTTTAAAGAATTTCTAGTTTTTATGCCTTCATTTATATTACCTATAACTTGATCAAGTGGGTGTGATGAGGCATGTCTCCAATTTCTTGGGATGATTTGATTCTCTTCTCTTTGAGGTACTTCCATTTCTTCCACTTTTAGGGTGTAAGCTTTTGCTTCCTCTATGTTCACAACTTCAAGTTTTCTTTATACTTCAACTATTTCTTCATCATCATCATGTGCTTGTTTGCTCAAAAAATCATTAGTTTCATTGAATTTAACATTAATAGACTCTTCAACAACTAATATTCTTTTGTTATACACTCTATAGGCTTTACTTGTACTAGAATGACCAAGAAAAATACCATCATCACATTTATCATCAAATTTTCCTAGTTTATCTTTGATATTCAAAATATAACATTTACATTCAAAAACTTTAAAATAGGAGATATTTTGTTTCTTACCAAATAGCATTTCAAAACATGTTTTCTTTTCAAGAGGTCTAAGTAGAATTCTATTGAGAACATAGCATGATGTGTTTACGGCTTCCGCTCAAAAATATTTTGGTAACTTGCTTTCATTTAAAATTGTTCTAGCCATTTCTTGTATAGTTCTATTTTTTCTTTCTACTACTCCATTTTGTTGATGTGTTCTTGGAGTGGAAATATTATGGGTAATTCTATTTTTTTCGCAAAATAATTCAAATTTATGATTTTCAAATTCTCCTCCATGGTCACTTCTAATTTTTGAAATCTTTTGTTCAAATTCGTTTTGAACTCTTTTTGCAAATTTGGAAAAACATGTTTAGCGTTTCATCTTTATTAGCGAGAAAAATTGTCCAAGTGAAACGGGAGAAATCATCAACAATTACAAATACATATCTTTTTCCTCCTAAGCTTGTCACATCAATAAGTCCAAATAAGTCAAGATGTAAAAGTTCCAAGGCCCTATGCGTACTAATAACTCTTTTTAATTTAAAAAAACTTTTGGTTTGTTTATCTTTTAGACATGAATCACAAACATCGTTTTTCTCAAATTTGATCTTAGGCAAGCCTCTAACCAATTCAAGATTTGAAAGTTTATTTAGCAATTTATAATTTGCATGTCCTAATCTTCTATGCTACAAGTTTATGTCATCATGCATGACACTAAGACATTTTTCATTTTTCAAGTTATCAAAATCAATTTTATATACATTGTTGTACCCAAAACCCATGTGTAAAACTTTGTTGTTTCATCTAGTATTAAACATTTGTCCTTTTCAAATTTGACCAAATAATTTTTATCGCATAATTGGCTTATGTTAATTAGATTATATTTTAAATTTTCAACAAGCCAAACATTTTCTAAATACACTTTGTCATTCTTACCAATATTATCTATACCAATTACTCTGTCTTTGTTATTGTATCCAAATGTGACTTTTCCTCCATTTTTCTTTTTCAAATTGATGAAATTTGAGGCATCTCTGGTCATATGTCTTGAGCATCCACTATCCAAATACCATTTACCTTCATTTACATAGAGGCTTCGTACAAAAAAGAAATTAGGAGTTTCATCTTTTTGGTACCCAAACTTGCGTGGGTCCATCTTGGTTAGTCATGGTCCTTTTTGGAACTCAAAATTTCTTCATTCCTTTACTTATTCCTTTCCTAATTCTGCAATCATAAGAATAATTCCCTTCATATCTGATAGTGAAATTGAGGAGTGTAGTGATAACTTGCTAATTTTGGAGTCAAATTTCAAATTTTTCAATTTTTGGTTCAACTCCCTAATTCACTCTCTACTGCAAGTATACAGGTCAATTGTAGTCTACCCAAATATCGTATCCACAGTGATTTGAAGCCAAAGACTCCCTAAAAGCAATTTAGACTAGTCCTACTTAAAGTGGCAAAAATAGGAATTTAAGGAGAATAGAAAATAGATTTTTAATTGTGGCAAAATGATAATTGTTTTTGGATTTTTGAAAAGTTATCTAAACTGAATTGTAAATGCTAAACTAGAGCTAAAATGGTTTAACTATCAATGAGAAAGGTTCTCCTAGGAGTTGGGGTTCATCTAATTTAAAATGGATGGAATGGAACAAGTTATCAATATGTATCACTTCTAATTCAACTTGAAAATGGGCTGTTATCACAGCATAATAAACTAAGACTAATTATCATATTTTCATATGATTGATTAGATAAGTTGGATTAGAAGAGGTCCTGACTGAAATCAAGTTAACATTAAGATCAAGATCAAGTCCCTTGCTGATTTTTGACAATTTAGTGAAATCTGAAATGATAACGATCAATTGCACTTTGAAAATGAAGGAAATACTTCAATCAACTAAACATGGATGAAATTAATCTAATATTGATGCAAATGCTCTTTGGTTTATCTCTAAACTACAGGAGGATTTTAAATCAGCCTCTCAACTGTAAATTCAAATGAAATCCATATTTTCACTAATAAATTGGATGAAATCAGCACCTACATTACATATGGGAATTTAGCAATGTCATTGCATTCTTGGTCCATCTCTGAACATCAAGACAACCTTAAAATCACCTCTTAGTGATTGAATAAAATTAGAGGTTTACAATGACAAAGAAGAATCCCACAGATTTCTTGAAATCAGATTTGAAATCAGGATTGAAAATCAGAAATCAACATTCAAAAGTTTGCAATAAATCAGGGATTAAAACCTTGGAAATACCATTGCCTCTTGATTCATTTCTGAACAAGAATGAAACCATAAGTAACCTCTCAGTTATCAATTAAATCAGGGTTCAACAATGATAGAAAACAGATTTGAACAATTCAGAAATCAGATTTGGGGGAAAAACAACAACAACAACAAAGCCTTATCCCACTAGGTGGGGTCGGCTACATGGATCATACGACGCCATTCGTTGATCCATGTTCATAAGATTCGACATGATTTTATACTGGCTGTCGGGGCCTAACACAACCCTCCTCCTTTATCCGGGCTTGGGACCGGCTATAAAATATAGGCGGAGTTATTTGGGGGAAAAACAAATTTCATAATTCAGGAAATCATATTCTTAATTGGATTAGAACCTAAAAACTTGGCATTGATGCTTGATTCATTTCTGAACAAGTTTAGATCAAATGACAACTACTCAGTTGTAGATACAATCATGACCTTACAATGGCAAGAAACATATTGATATCAAACAAATTTCAGTAAATAGAAATTGAAATTAGTGCAGGAATTCAGACTTGTCTATATCCATTCACAATTAACCTAGACTACTACCCTATCCTAGGAGACATAGGATTTAGTTCCTCATAATTACAAGCATAGATAGAAAATAAAATGAAGAATAGAAGCAAATCATCCTGGCTTGAGGGCTGTTGATAGCAATCAGCTCTACTTCAGCTCAAAACTACCTCCAATCAGCTCTTTGCTCCTTCCTTCTGGTCCAGAAACCCTACAATGGTCAGCCCCCCTTTCCTCTAGAATTTTCCCAGCTTATATATGTGTCATGTGCACCCTTTGATCCCCATCAGAATGTTCCATAGTAGTGAGATTGTGCCATCTGTCCAGCTCTGAAATTTCAGCTGCTGCAGCAACTTTTTGGACAACAAAATAGGTGGTCCCCCCCTACTTTTTCCTTTTTGTGCAGTCTTGTTATACCTGCTAGAAGGTCCACAACAGCAAACATCAAAGCCTTTGAATAGGATTTAAACAAATAAAGATTAAGGCAGTGATATATATCAGCTCAAACATCAAATAGGATTTGGTGTTGTGCAGGAATGAAAACCATAAACCAGAAATGATAACATATAGAACCCGGAATGATAACTTTGCATATTTCATGGAAAATGTCCAAATATGGATGGTTCAAAGCATTGAAGACATCAAATGGATTAGGATGGCAAGTGAATGAGGTCAGAAATCAAATGTGGATAAGATTTCATAGGATTGATAACTTGGGTGCCAAAAACGATAACTTAATGCCTTAAAAATGATAACTTGTGATAACTTTAATTGTGGTTATCCAAATGTGATCAAATCAGAGCAGCAAGGAGATAGGACAATAATATGATGATTGCCTAAGGTTTTTATGCAGAAATGACAGCCTTGCATATTCAAATGACAATTTTGCCCTTAAACGATAACTTGACATTCAAAAGTGATAACCAATGAAATGGAATGATAACTTAGCAGAAGTTAAAATATGGTCACCCAAATATGATTAGTCCATGATGGCAGGGGATTTAGGGCAGAATAATCACTGGAAATCAACTCAAATATAAAAATGATAACTAGCACACTTGGAGTGATAACTTGTCATAGAAATGATAACTTGACATAGAATTGAGATATTAATAGATTTTAGCATTTCAGAACCTCTTTGCACATAGAATTAAGTATAAAATGAGGAAGATCAACTAGTTATCACAATCCATGCATTCCAAACATAATTGGTCAAAAGTTGGGCAATTTAGAAGCTCGATATGGGTGAAATGCATTTAAAATGGGATAAAAACCTATAGTGATCAGCTAGTGATCAAACTCCTCCAAGCTTAGTCTTTTGCTTGTCCTCAAGCAAAACATTCAGGAATTAAGGACAAAACTTGAATTATCAGCCCACAAATGAATTAGAAATGAGCTAATTTAGGTCCAATGAGTTTCCCACTTTGCCAATACTTCAATCTTTTCAAAAACTTGAATTTCTAGCTAGGGAATCACAGAGGCTAAAGCGAGTTTAAGCCATGAAAGAAGTACTAGAAATAACAAGTTGAATTTCAAGGTTGTTAACTTTACAAGAGGTTGAACTACAAATCTCTTCATGAACAGATTTTCCATTGATTAAATAGATTTAACACCTGACTTTTATTCATGAAATGCAAGTAAACAGGTCAAGGCCTGATTTTTATTCATGCTTTATTTAGGAGAGATTCCTTTGGAAGTTTTGCTCTCCCCTTTTTTTTTCTTTGCTTTCTTTAAGAGAGATTCCAATAGAAGTTTTGCTCTCTTAAATTTTTTTTCTCTATGCATGCATGCAATGCAAAATGCAACTTTTTACTTTTCCTTTTTCTTATTTTTCTATCATATTCATGAAGTGAGCAATAGTTCAAACTAATGTAAGGTCTAGATCACTTAGTGCAAAAAAAGTCAAGTTTTCCTATTTAACATAGCAGCAAGAACCTTGACTCCCCTCTAGACATAATATATTATCAATTAAATCTATAGATGTCGGCTAGTGTTACCCACAAAAATATTTTTTTAGCTGAATTTAATCCAAATGCATCTGAATGATTGAGTCAATTAAAGCAAGCAGACTAATGGCCAAGTTAGCCATTTGGTATTGGAGTGTACCCACTGTCCTATGAAGTATTTTACCCATTTTAGAGTTAGAATGGATGCAGGAATTGAATTGAACTTAAATAGTGATAACTAGTGATAACCGGGTGGAACTAATGATAACTTGCAAAACTTACTGATAACCTGGTGATGATTAATGATATAAGCATTGGAATAGATTGAAAACATGGTGTAAAGTTTAGAAAAGCACCAGGTTTCCTCCCTCAAGCTTAGCTTCAACACTGTCCACAGTGTTGGGAAAGATAGGCAAGGGAGAGAGTTGGGAGGGTATGTAATTTATGGAATTGTGCATTTAATTCCTTCCAATGGTTCTTGCATCTCAATCAGGGACTTAGGGTGGTCCATTCTTCATGAATTTCAGCTAATCCTACAGGTAAACAAGAGATATTAGTGAGATATTCAATATCATATTTTTAGGGTGCACAATTCAACAATGTATTGAAATTCACTATAATGCACTGAAATTCAGCTATGATGGATTGGGATAACTAATATGAACGATAATTCAGATATTAATATGATGATTTCAGCATGAATGAAAAGATAATATCAGCTATCAATAGAATTTCAGTGAGAAAAATTAAAATTAAGGGTAGGGGTACTCCCTAATTGCTAATTTGTGGATTGATCTGATTCCTCCCTGATTTATTCCTGCAAAACAGAGAAAATGAGATATGAAATGGCTTGAGTTATCTCCTAAGAAGTGCCCTACTTCATGTCAAGAAGGTTTAAATAGTATGATATGATCAAATAGAGATCTCAATATGTGAACAGCTTCACTAATCAAGTATGGATCTCTTAGTTTGCCAATGATTGACCTTTGTTTTTCAGTTTGATTCCCTCCTTCATTGTACCAGAAATATACTAGCTTCTTATTCCAAAACTTCTCATCTATGACATATGAATCTCCTGGATCACCATCTTGTTTAAGCAGCTATTTCTTCAATGGCCTATTAAAATGCATCATTATTGGAAGATCTTTGAGCTCTTGGTTCCATCTTTCAGTAGGCAAATAATGATCTTCCTTCATTGAATGTTTCATTCCTTCTACAAATTTGAATTTTTCCACAGCCTCCTCTATTTGGAAAGAAATTTCTTCTGCTTTTGTATCCTCCTTGGCCATTTCAATCTCATCATGTGGCTTTACTGTCATAACCTGTTGCCTAATGGAAAATGAGATGGGTGAGACTTTGTAACTTTGAATGACTTCAAATGAATTAGTGCTTGCTTCAAGTTCAGGCCACTTCTTCTCTTTTGATGTTTCTTCATCTTTGACCCTAAGATGTTGACATTCTTCAACTGATAGCATCCCATGATGATTTGTGGAACAAATTGCTTCAAGTTGAACTTCTGGACAGTTGGGTGCAGGAAGTAACTCATCTTCAGAGGTAGACAATGAGTGAATTGAGTTGCTCTTTTTATCAAAGGTGAAGGTACTTGTTACTTGTGGACAATATGAGAGCAAACTAGTGGAGGTATCTGATAGTTTCTTCAAAGAATCAAAATCAGAGTCTTCTAGAAGTTGTTCTTCATTGGATGGGAACCTTATAAGTGGGTCTTCAATGTGATTCATTGAAGGTATCATTGGAATAGCTTTTTTACTAACTTCATCTTGTTTCTTGGCTTGTGCTTTAAGTGTGATAGACTCCTTTTCAACTTCAGCCTCCATGACTACTTTTTCTTCATTCATCTCTTTCTCAATTCTCATCTTCATTTCCTGAATTTCTTCTTTCAGAAGGGCAGATTGGATTTGTGGGGCTTCTTGACTGGACTGCAAACAAAGCTGGGCTTCTTGACTGGACTCCAAGGCTTGATATCTAGCTCCAAGAACATCTGCTGCAATACATATTTTTTCCAAGGCTTTAGTTTGCTTGTCCTGCCGCCTCATGAAGTCCTCCAACATAATCTCCATTCTGATTTTCTGAAATATCCATGGTTGCAACTTGAAATTCTGACACTTGACTTTGATTGTGATGGTAATACAAATGATTTTGTGAGTCATGGACATAAGGATTGTTGCTTGAGAATTCTTCCTCAAGATTCCAGAAATTTGCACTTTCATGACCATATGAGGCATACATGTAAGCATTAGAGGGTTGTTGAAATTGTGGTGATCCTTGATTGCAATGAACTTGTGATGGTTCTCCAACATGAAAATCATATTTTTGAAGAGTTTTGGACACGACATCTTCGACTATAGAATCCAATTCCTCCTGGCTCAAGGGTGTTTCACTTGATTGATAATAGTCATAGGACCAAGTTTGCCAACTCATATCCATCTTTTCTTCTTTCTCTCTCAGAAGTAAAATTCATAATTTTCTGCAATTGCTGGGTGAATAACAATCTAAGTGTCCTAGGAGCAGCCATGTTTTGATTGGTAGCCTCCTCAAAAATTTTTCTCCTAGCCTCTTCTCTTTGCAATCTCCTTCTCCTATTGAATCTTCTTTCAGTTCAGGATTAGATAGGTAGAGGTCTTCCTGATTGTCAAAATCCTGCATAAATGAATTCAGAAGTATCAAATTCAAAAAAGAAAGAAATCTGTACATAATTGAAAAACAATTCAGAATGATAACTTGTGAAAACTGAAAAATTGACTAATAAGTGGACTGAAAACTAGTCTAAAACTAATCTAAACTATGTAAGTTAACCTAATTGGCCTCAAATCCCCGGCAACGGCACCAAAAATTTGATAGTGAAATTGAGGAGTGTACTGATAACTTGCTGATTTTGGGGTCAAATTTTAGATTTTTTTTAATTTTTTGTTCAACTCCCTAATTCACTCTCTACTGCAAGTATACATGTCAATTGTAGTCTACTCAAATATCGTATCCACAGTGATTTGAAGCCAAAGACTCTCTAAAAACAATTTAGGCTAGTCCTACTTAAAGTGGCAAAAATAGGAATTTAAGGAGAATAGAAAAAAAAAATTTTAATTGTGGCAAAATGATAACTATTTTTGGGTTTTTGAAAAGTTATCTAAACTGAATTGTAAATGCTAAACTAGAGGCTAAAAGTGTTTAACTATCAATAAAGAAGGTTCTCCTAGGAGTTGGAGTTCATCTAATTTAATTATCGATAGAATGGAACAAGTTATCAATATGTATCACTTCTAATTCAACTTGGAAATGGGTTGTTATCACAGCATAATAAACCAGGACTAACTATCATATTTTCATATGATTGTTTAGCTAAGTTGGATTAGAAGAGGTCCTGACTGAAATCAAGTTAACATTAAGATCAAGATCAAGTCCCTTGCTGATTTTTGACAATTTAGTGAAATCTGAAATGATAACAATCAATTGCACTTTGAAAATGAAGGAAATACTTCAATCAACTAAACAGGGATGAAATTAATCCAATATTGATGCAAATGCTCCTTGGTTTTTCTCTAAACTACAGGAGGATTTTAAATCAGCCTCTCAACTGTAAATTCAAATGAAATCCATATTTTCACTAATAAATTGGATGAAATCAGCACCTACATTACATATGGGAATTTAGCAATGTCATTGCATTCTTGGTCCATCTCTGAACATCAAGACAACCTTAAAATCACCTCTTAGTGATTGAATAAAATTAGAGGTTTACAATGACAAAGAAGAATCCCACAGATTTCTTGAAATCAGATTTGAAATCAGGATTGAAAATCAGAAATCAGCATTCAAAAGTTTGCAATAAATCAGGGATTAAAACTTTGGAAATACCATTGCCTCTTGATTCATTTCTGAACAAGAATGAAACCATAAGTAACCTCTCAGTTATCAATTAAATCAGGGCTCAACAATGATAGAAAATAGATTTGAACAATTCAAAAATCAGAAATCAGATTTGGGGGAAAACAGATTTCATAATTCAGGAAATCAGATTTTTAATTGGATTAGAACCTAGAAACTTGGCTTTGATTCTTGATTCATTTCTGAACAAGATTAGATCAAATGACAACTTCTCAGTTGTAGATACAATCAGGACCTTACAATGGCAAGAAACAGATTCATATCAAACAAATTTCAGGAAACAAAAATTGAAATCAGTGCAGGAATTCAGACTTGTCTATATCCATCCACAATTAACCTAGACTACTACCCTATCCTAGGAGACATAGGATTTAGTTTCTCATAATTACAAGCATAGATACAAAATAGAATGAAGAATAAAAGCAAATCATCCTGACTTGAGGGCTGTTGATAGCAATCAGCTCTGCTTCAACTCAAAACCAGCTCCAATCAGCTCTTTGCTCCTTCCTTCTGGTCCAGAAACCCTACAATGGCCTGCCCCCTTTCCTCCAGAATTTCCCCAGCTTATATATTTGTCATGTGCACCCTTTGATCCCCATCAGAATGTTCCATAGTAGTGAAATTGTGCCATCTATCTAGCTCTGAAATTCCAGCTGCTGTAGCAACTTTTTGGACAGCAAAAGTAGGTGGTCCCCCTTACTTTTTCCTCTTGGTGCAGTCTTGTTATACCTGCTAGAAGGTCCACAACAGCAAATATCAAAGTCCTTGAATAGGATTTAAAGAAATAAAGATTAAGACAGTGATATATATAAGCTCAAACATCAAATAGGATTTGGTGTTATGCAGGAATGAAAATCATAAATCAGAAATGATAATATATAGAATCCGGAATGATAACTTTGCATATTTCATGGAAAATGTCCAGATATGGTGGTTCAAAACATTGAAGGCATCAAATGAATTAGGATGGCAAGTGAATGGGGTCAGAAATTAAATGTGGATAAGATTTCATATGATTGATAACTTGGGTGCCAAAAATGATAACTTAATACCTTAAAAAGGATAACTTGTGATAACTTTAGTTGTGGTTATCCAAATGTGATCAAATCAGAGCAGCAAGGAGATAGAACAATAATAATATAATGATTGCCTAAGGTTTTTATGCAGAAATGATAGCCTTGCATATCGAAATGATAGTTTTGCCCCTAAACGATTACTTGACATTCAAAAGTGATAACCAATGAAATGGAATGATAATTTAGCACAAGTTGAAATATTGTCACCCAAATATGATTAGTCCATGATGGCAGGGGATTTAGGGCAGAATAATCACTGGAAATCAGCTCAAATATAAAAATGATAACTTGCACACTTGGAGTGATAACTTGTCCTAGAAATGATAACTTGGCATAGAATTGAGATATTAATGGATTTTAGCATTTCAGAACCTCTTTGCACATAGAATTAAGTATAAAATGAGGAAGATCAACTAGTTATCACAATCCATGCATTCCAAATATAATTGACCAAAAGTTGGGCAATTTAGGGGCTCGATATGGGTGAAATTCATCTAAAATGGGATAAAAATTTATAGTGATCAGCTAGTGAACAATATCCACAATGAAAACAAACAATATGTGATCTTGTGTAATCATGCGATGTTTTGACAAACAAAATTCTTTTGTCATTCTTATTTTCAAAAGAGGTGAAACTAAGTCCCTTTTTGTTTGAAGATATTCTAGATCCGCTAAGCATGGCATCTAACATTTTACTTCCATTTGAGAAATTTTCAAGTTCAACTTTCAATTTATTAGTTTCTTTGTTCAAGCATGCAATTTCTACAATTTATCTTTTACATAATGATTTTAGTGCAGTATTTTCCGTTTTCAATTCTTCAATTGAGAATTCTAAGCTAGAGCTTTTTTCATTCAATATATCACACTTTTCACATGCTTTAACATTCTTATTTTTCTTTTACAAATTTTCAAGCTCTATTTTTATCTCATTGTATTTCTTTTTTAGGCATCCATATTTATTAATTAGACCTCTAAACTCCTTATGCACATTGAAAGATTCACTATCACTAGAGTTAGAGGAGTTAGATGATACCTCATGGCTATTAGCCATTAGGCATATGTAGGCTTCCTCGTCATCACTAGAGGAGGTGTTGGAGTCATTCTCTTCATCTTCGCTTTCATCCCAAGTGGCTTGGAGAGCCTTTTTCTTCCTTCTTGAACTTTCTCCATCTTTCTCCTTTTTGACCAAATTTGGACATTCATTTTTGTAGTGTCTAATCTTTTTGCATTCAAAGCAAGTTATTTGACTTTTGCTTAATGATCTTCTCTTGGAGTAGCCTTCCTTCTCCTTAGCGGACCTGAGATATTTGTCAAGCTTCTTTGCATATAGAGAAAGCTTCTTTTCATCAAGATCCTCATCGTCTTCACTTGTATCTTCCTCATCTTTGTTTGCTTTTAATACAAGTGTTTTTTCTTTTTGGAGTATTTGCTTCTTCATCCTCCTTGATCCCGATGTCATAGGTCAAGAGTGAACCTATAAGATCATCAAAGTCCAACTTGTTTAAGTCCTTTTCTTCATTCATCGTCCTCTTTGTATGCCATTTGGAGAAGAGAAACCTGAGAAATTTTTTCACTTTTTAGTGATTAGTCATTGGCTCGCCCAAAGAGGCTAAGCCATTTATAATATCATTAAAGCGAACAACCATCTTATTAATAGATTCATTTTCAAGCATTTTAAAAGAATCATATTGATGATTTAAAATATTTAATCTAGACTCCTTAACTTTATCCGTTCCTTCATGAGTAATAATGAGTTTTTTCCAAATATCATTAGCACCTTCACAACTAGAAATCCGATTAAACTCCGTTGGATCCAAAGCACAATAAAAAATATTTTTAGCTTTCCAATCTAATTTTACTAAAAGTTTGTCTCCTTCGGTATATTCAAAAGGTTTTTTCTTACTTAAATCAAAATCATTTTGAATAATATCCCAAATATCAATATCAATAGAACAAACATAGGCTTGCATCCTAATTTTCCAATATGCAAAATTTGATGCATTAAAAAGTGGAGGACGATTAATAGATTGACCTTCCGAAAAACTGGAACCACTTGATACCATAGCTCTAAAGATATTTTTAAATCTTAAAGCTAGAGCAACCTGGCTCTGATACCAATTGTAGGATCAAAGACATCAAGAGGGGGGGGGGGTGAATTGGTGTATTAAAAAATCTTCTCAAAATTCACTTTCGGAAAGAACGATAAAAAGTCGATCACAAGCAAATACAGATAAAGAGAAAGATAAAGATCAAACTCAGTGAAACACAATATAATGATGAGGTTCGGCCACAACTCTTTGGCCTATGTCCCCGCTCCGACTTCTCGACCTCGAGACCGCCGGAGGTTCACTATCTTTCTCTTTTCTTGTAGAGAGAGAACAATCCTCTTTTACACAATCAAGCCTTCTTCTTTGCTTAAGAGGCAAGGCACACTTCTTATACAAGGAGCTCTCAATCTCACAAGATCAGAAAGTATATTTTCGCTCTAACTCTTTTCTTTCACAAATTTTCTCTCTCACTCAAGGCTAAGAAAAGAAAAGGGAAGAAACTTGCACTTTTATGCTCAAAAACTTGAGAGGAGCTATAAAATGCTTTCTCTTGCTTGGATGCTTTTCCTTCGAGCCTTGGCACTCCTTTTATGGGCTCCAGGAGGTGAAAATTCGTTCAAAATTATTTCCACAATTTTCTCCTCAAAAATTCCAGTCGTTACTATTCATTTGACCGAGAGACCGGTCGACCACTTAGACGGGTCGGTCGACCGGTCTATGTGATCGTTGCTACTTTTTCAGGCTTTTGAAGTTATCCGGTCGACTGGTCTATCAACCGATACATCAACCGGTAATGTCTCGACGTCGACCGGTATAATTGCTGTTGACCGGTATATCGACCGGTATAGTCTCGACGTCGATCGGTGTAATTTTGTCTTTCCTTCCACTGAATATCGATCGACCGGTGCTTATGGTCGGTCGACCGGTGGATCGACCGGTCGTGTCTAAAAATTTTTTCTTACGGTTTTAATTTGCCGATTTCTTTTGCGAATGTGGTCATATCAATCCTACACCTGCATTATCATCACTTGAGCATAAATTAGTAACTTTTATGTCCATTTAATATGTTATCATCAAAATATAGGATTCAACAAGTGGTTGGTTTCTTTGTGCGAAAATCTTTTACTTCAAAGAACAAAAAAAATAAAAGAAATTGTTAATAGTTTACTCGTATGTTCAAAACAAGGGGACAAAGAAATTAACGAGAAGGACATGGAAAAGCAAGTGAAAAGAAGAAGAGATGCTCGTTCTGATTGTGAAGCTCACTTACAAGTGGTAATGAGAACAAATTAAATGTGGGAGGTGAAAAAAAATTAAAGAAGCGCACACATATCTTCTTGCTACTCCTACAAAGGGTTTTAGGTTACGCTCACACAATATAGTCGCTGATTCTTAGGGAGTAATAACCAACTTACATAAAGTTGGGATGGGACATAGTACAATAGCTAAAGTTCTTAACTATTCTGGTGCACCATCAATTACACCGCAGAATGTTATGGACCATTTGAAAAAAATACAAAAGAATAACGTTGGCGAAGAATGTATGGGTATCATTAGATATTTACAAAATAAAATGGTTGATGATGAAGGGTTTATTTTTGAATGGGATGTGGACAAGAATAGCATGGCAAGAAGTGTCTTTTGAGCAGATTCAAGATCCCGAGATAGTTATTACACATTCGGAGATGTTAGTTTTGATACAACTTATAGTACTAACAAGTTATGCATGTCATTTTCCCCTTTTATAGGTGTAAATCATTATAGGAAATCCATTTTGTTCGGTTGTGCTTTATTGGTTGATGAAACTGAAGACACATTTATGTGGTTATTTGAAACATGGCTGAAATGTATGTATGGATAACATCCTACATGCATTATTACGGATCAAGATATTGCTATGGGAAATGCAATTCGAAAGTATTTCCAAACACACGACACATGTATTGTATATGGAATATTCAAAAGAATGCTATGGCTAATCTGCATGATTTGTATGCTCAAGATGGTTTCGAAGCATATTATAAAAAAGTAGATTCACGGTTCTTCAATATGGAAGAATTTGATGAAACATGGTTACTCTTGCAGCAAAAATACAATATCTAGAAAGATCACTAGCTTTCTATTATGTATAAAAAGCGGCATCATCGAGCGTCATCTTATTTGAAAGATGTCTTCGCAATAGGCATGCGCACAACTCAGAGATCCTAAAGCATCAATGCTTTTTTTTATGGTTACGTGAATTCCAATATGTCCTTAGTTGATTTTCTTCATCAATACGACAAAGCAATTTGTTCTCATCGTGATGCGCAAGAGCGAGAAGATTTCAAGTGTATCAATGGTGAGGCTACTGTAATAACTAGAAATGAGTTAGAGTTACACGCCAGAGCAATCTATACTAAAAAATTTCTGCTTATTCCAGAAGCAATTCTTGCATATATTTGATTATCATCCCACAAGAATTGAATGCACATAAAAAAAGTGTTATATTCAGCGTATTTAGGTGGGACCGAAGACAAAGAGAAAAATATTGTGATGTATGGCGATCATCCTAGTGTTTCGGTGACTTGTTCTTGCAAAATGTTTGAAAGAGACGGAATCTTCTGTTCTCACATTTAGTGTGTTCTATATATAGAAAAGATTGTGAGGACAACGGAATGATACATTCTACGTCATTGGACATTGGATGCCCGATATTCGAAGGCACGGACAGATCGTAGTCATGCTTATGAGATATGTGATGGGCAACGAATTATAACTCCAATTCAACAATTAGATTACAAATACAATATGAGGATGGCCCCTGAAATGGGTTTGCGATCACCCAAGCGTTTTGATCTTTGATGCATGCAAAATACAACATATTTTAGTTAATTATTTTAATTAAATTTTCTATAATTTGATCATGGCATGCATCATTTTTAGTCACTTCTAATCATAATTTCGGATTTATCAATTTTAATTATTAAAATCACTGAATATTTTAATTGTGGATGGATTAACTATATTTTGATAATTATTTGCAGGAAAATTCGAATCTCGGCCGAAATTCAAAGAAATTATTTCTTACGGCCGAGATTTGGCTTTACACCCAAGTCGTTACGGCTAACATTTGAAGGCGTAAAGATAAAATGTTTTTATCTTTTGGGCGTAACAGGAGAAGTCCTTCCTTACGGCCGAAGTCTCGTCCTTCCTTACGGCCGAAATTCGGAGGGCGTAATGGCATGAAGATGAAGGGCATAACAAGATAAAAATGAGTTTATCTTTGGGCGTAACAAGACATTTGAAGGCGTAAAGATAAAAGGATTTTTTATCTTTTGGGAGTAATGGAAAGGAGTAAAGATAAAATATTTTCATTACGGCCGAGACTCGAAGGGAGTAAAGATAAAAAGGATTTATCTTTGGGCGTAATGATAAAATGATTTATCGCCGAGTTTATCTTATAAATTTAAAGTTAACCGTACGATGTTACGGCCGAGATCAAATTGAAGTCGTCCGCACCCTATAAATACGTGAAGAATCCATCGTTTCAATTCGTGCTCTGAAGTTCAGGTTTCTTCCACGGCGAGTCGTGAGCTCTGCAGGCTACGACCAAGAGGAGAGAGGTGCGACGGCTGAAAGTTGATCGTGACCCTGATCAAGTCCGAGAGGCTGCCCGACTGTCTGCCCAATTCGAGAGCTCTACTTCTATTTTGGGTGTAATTCTTTCGATTATTATTGTTATTTTGTTATTATCTCTCCATAATTTCTAGGATGAACTCCATATTTTTAGTATTATTATTTTAGGAGATTATTAATTGAAGGGAAATGTTTGGATCCTACTTTATTTGTTTTAATCTTTTCTGATCAATTATTAATTGTGCTTAATGCTTTTATATTAGTTAATTAAATTTTCGAATTAGGCTATACCAGTTTGTGGAGTGTTTAATTTCAGAATTTATTATACTAATTATAATTGATTTTATTTGAAATTAATAATTGACATAAATTTGATAACTAGTGTGTGGAGAATCAAGTTTGTGTGGTCTATTAATCTATACCCGTTTGTGGAGTGATTAATAGTCTAGAGAATCCAATTTAATGCATCTTAATTTTAATATGATTTTGGGGGTACCAGTCGTGGAGACTTCAATTCTTATTAAATTAAGATAGTTCTATATGATTAAATTGAGGGATGCCAGTCGTGGAGACCACAAGTTAATCATGATAGATTACTTTAGGGAGACTCTAATCCATCTTTAAAGATTAAATTTATCTTTTATGGTTCAAATATTTATCCTGATCTATTTTCATCCTAAGGCCTAACTTCAACACCATTATCTTATCATTATCTTATTTTCTTTATCTTTTAAAACTCATTTCCAAAATCCATGTTTTTTCCTCTCTTATTAATTTATAAGTCCAGATATTGAATTAATAATATTCCTCGTGGGTTCGACACTCTTACTCCTATTACTATATTACTTGAGCGACTAGTGCACTTGCTAGCAAATTTTATTGTTACAAATTACAACGCATCAAGTTTTTGGCGCCGTTGCCGGGGAATATTTTATTAATTAATTTCTGATTTTTATGAATTATTAGGAGATGTAAATAAATTGTAAATAATTCTCTGTGCATATGTATTAATTGTTTTAATTATTTTTGTGAATAAACTGACATTTTTCTTTTGCAGATAAAGGTCACAACATTTTTTTTATTTATCTACTTTCGGATTTTCCGAATTACACTGTCGACTTATGGATTTACGACTTTAATTTGATGTGTCGGCTTTATCAATTTTACGGCCTCGCAATGAATGATTTCTGAATTCTAAACTTTCAATCTTTACGGCCGTAATATTCTTATCCGAACGTTGTTTTTACGCCATGAGTAATGGATATTGATTTGACTTGTTACGCCCGGTTTATCGATGGTTTAAATTTTTTACGCCCTATTCGAATCAGTTTTCATTCTCGGCCGTAACGTTTTTGTTTGAACTTTTCATATGGATTTGATCTGATTTCGTTGTTTTACGACCGTAAGGAATTGACTTAATTCACTTTCCGCTGTAATGATTCAATTTTTATTTCGGCCGAAACCCTATTTTTCTTTACGGCCTCGTGTTATCTCGGCCGATGTGACCTCGTCTTAATTGACGATTTAATCTTTTTACGGCCCAGAATGATTTCGTGTTTTCTTTTTACGGTCGAGAATTGATCTCATGGTTTTACGGCCATAAAATTTCTGACATTTGTTTTTACGCCATCTTACGACCTTTTAGACCAATTTATTTGTGATTTTTTTTCATTCTCGGCCGTAACATTATAATAGTTTGAACTTTTGATTTAACTTTGTTTTGGCCAAAGCGATTTAGTCTGTCTCGGCCGTAATATATTTCTGAACGAATAAGTTTGATTTAATCTCATGTCGGCCGATTTATATGTGTTGATGTTTTACCTCACGTTCGACTTAATCGATTTACGACCGATATGAATCTTACTCGTCTTCGGCCGTAAAAAAATCGTCGACGATTTTTTTATTTATTTCGGTCGAACACCCTGTTTAGTTTTCTGTCTTACGGCCGAAATTCCACGATAACTAGTTTGTTACGGCCGTAATTTAATTGGTTTACGCCTTCGACACTATTTCAATATTTTTACGGCCGAACGAGCTTTGAATTACTAATCTAATTTCGGCCGTAAATCTATTTCTGTATTACGGTCGATTAATCTTATTTCCTCTCTGAAAATAATTTTTGATTATGTCTGATTATTAACTTTACGGCCGCAAATTAGTTCGGACTTATTTTGTGCGGTTTGTTACATCATCATAAATTCTTTAGGTCGACATTAATATTTGGTATTCGTATTGGTTTGAAGAATTTCTGAAAAGTTCCTCTCGAAAATTAATTTTAATGACGAATTTTCAAATTCTATCATGCCGAAAGACTTTATTTGTTAAAAACTCATTTCTTCGTGACCTATTATCTGTATTTCTTTTTTCTTGTATATATTTGTATTTTATTCTTTTATCTCTCTTACTGAAAATTAGTTGTTGCAGGACTTGAGTGAAAATCTAATCACAATTAAGTTAATCCTTTGGATAAATTTATATGTCACACATTCTGATCAGATGTTAAATTTTTTTTATTTTATTTAATTTTTTTCTGACACTTGGTTGTTGCAGTGACGAATTGAATATTTAATCACAACCAAAGATTTTACTAATTTACATTTTTTTTAATTAAGTTAATTTTTTTTATTTTATTATTTTTATTTAATTAGTTATTTGATTGGCATTTTAATAGTTTAAGGAGTCATCTAATCGATATTTTTTTTTGTGCACGGAGAGGAACTCGACTAATCATTTCTTCGAATACGTGGATCGAGCGATACATGAATTAACACGTCGAGTTCATCCCGGACATGACAAGGCAAAAGGAAAAATCACCTTGGAATCGGCCGATCGCTGCGCTGCTTGAATTTGATGTGACCCTTCACTGCGCATCATGAGGGAAAGGTAAGTTTACGCCTGTAATTGTATCTATAAATTCTTACACCTCGTGTTTGTGCAGACCAAAAGCGCCGCGCCAGTTCCTTACGGCCGAAGTTCCAAAGCTCTTACTCTTACGGCCGAAGTTCCGAGTCTCACCGCCGATCCTTACGCCCCTGTGCATTAGGCCGAACCTCTGTTCCATTCTGTTTCTTACGGCCGAAGTCTTCATGACTAAAAGCCCTTACGGCCGAAGTCTCAACACCGCGCACCGCCGCTCCCTTACGCCCTGTGCGTTACGGCCAAACTCCGGGCGAGTTTTTCTCTTTACGGCCGAAATCACACCGCCACTCCTTACGGCCGAGCCTTTACGGTCGAACATCAGCGCCACATCGCCATTCCTTACGGCCGAAATCTACAAAATCATCACCTCGGCCGAGGTTCCTCATCCTCTCACCATTACAGCCAGTTTCTTACGGCCGAGATTGCACGGCTGAGATCTTCATCAACAAAATTTTGCGGTCAAGCTTTTACGGTCGAGACTCTCAATTATCGGCCGAGATCTCCTCTCACCGACACTTTTTGCGGCCGACACCTTCATCGATATATATATTGAGGCCGAGCATCTCTCCACCGAAAATAAATCCGGTTGTATCTTTTCCCTTTCCTTTATTTTTATTTCTTTAGCTTTTCTATATTATCTTTTCACTTTCCCTTGTTGGCCTAACACTGAGGACAGTGTCTAGTTCAAGCTTGGGGGAGTTTGCATTTCATGCATTGCATGTTTCTTTCTATTTACTTATGTTTGCATCTATTTGTAAAAAAAAAATCCAAAAAAAAATTGAAAAATTTGAAAATTTTCTAAAAAAATACCATTGCATGCATTTATTTTTGCTACCATCTTACAAACTCTTGTCTTATTGTTTTAATTATCTTTTAGTAAAAGTTCAAAGACATGTCGTTAATTGATGAAATTTGAATACTTTTCTTTCTTATCACTTGCTATTTTAGTATCAAACTTATGGACTATGTGCCTATGCTAAGTAGAATTATGAATGACTAGACGACAAAATCATATTCATGCCTTTTTTATTTATTTCTTTTAAGTCTTGATAGTAGTAGCCTTCTTATTGACCATATCAAGTACTTTTTGAGCTTATAAAAAAAAAGAAGGGTTAGTTAAACCCCAACAAATAATTATGTTAAATAAAAAAAATGAATAAAGTTACAAAAGTGTTATCCGGAACCAAGGTGTGTTCGGGTAATTAGATCCGTAGGGGTTCATGCCTGGCGACCTAAGGGCAACTGCTCTGGGATCCGTCGATCGAAAACCTGCTACATGGACCATCTTGTGGAATATGGAGAAGCACAGGAGTACTAAATCATGTCTAAGTTCGAACTCTTCATTCAGAACCTTGGTTGTTCGGGCAAGTAAACTCGAGGGGTGCTTTATCACCTGGTGTCCTAAGGCCATTTGGTTTGGGAGTCATCAGTCCAAAGCCCGCTACATGGACTTCCTTGTGCAATCCTGCTTGAAGATTAGAACTTTTAAATGATTGAAAATAAAATTGAAAAAAATGAAAAGAAAAAGAAAAAGTTTTAAGCTCAATTAGTACTTATATGTTCAATATTAATGCTATTATTTGACAGACAATTTATTTTTTCTGCAAGGCTGAATTTGAGATTGTTTAAATTTGTATAGCATTCAGAATTTTTATGAAGCTAAGTGCATGGAAAATGATAAGATACTAAATAGTAGGTGTGCAGAAGCACTGTGTGAGAAAATTAGTCAGTTGACAATGTGGAGGCTATGATGGAACTTTCTTGAGCCTTGCTTTGAATTTTTGCTTGAGGACAAGCAAGACTTTAAGCTTGGGGGAGTTTGATGCATGCAAAATACAACATATTTTAGTTAATTATTTTAATTAAATTTTCTATAATTTGATCATGGCATGCATCATTTTTAGTCACTTCTAATCATAATTCCGGATTTATCAATTTTAATTATTAAAATCACTGAATATTTTAATTGTGGATGGATTAACTATATTTTGATAATTATTTGCAGGAAAATTCGAATCTCGGCCGAAATTCAAAGAAATTATTTCTTACGGCCGAGATTTGGCTTTACACCCAAGTCGTTACGGCTAACATTTGAAGGCGTAAAGATAAAATGTTTTTATCTTTTGGGCGTAACAGGAGAAGTCCTTCCTTACGGCCGAAGTCTCGTCCTTCCTTACGGCCGAAATTCGGAGGGCGTAATGGCATGAAGATGAAGGGCGTAACAAGATAAAAATGAGTTTATCTTTGGGCGTAACAAGACATTTGAAGGCGTAAAGATAAAAGGATTTTTTATCTTTTGGGAGTAATGGAAAGGAGTAAAGATAAAATATTTTCATTACGGCCGAGACTCGAAGGGAGTAAAGATAAAAAGGATTTATCTTTGGGCGTAATGATAAAATGATTTATCGCCGAGTTTATCTTATAAATTTAAAGTTAACCGTACGATGTTACGGCCGAGATCAAATTGAAGTCGTCCGCACCCTATAAATACGTGAAGAATCCATCGTTTCAATTCGTGCTCTGAAGTTCAGGTTTCTTCCACGGCGAGTCGTGAGCTCTGCAGGCTACGACCAAGAGGAGAGAGGTGCGACGGCTAGAAGTTGATCGTGACCCTGATCAAGTCCGAGAGGCTGCCCGACTGTCTGCCCAATTCGAGAGCTCTACTTCTATTTTGGGTGTAATTCTTTCGATTATTATTGTTATTTTGTTATTATCTCTCCATAATTTCTAGGATGAACTCCATGTTTTTAGTATTATTATTTTAGGAGATTATTAATTGAAGGGAAATGTTTGGATCCTACTTTATTTGTTTTAATCTTTTCTGATCAATTATTAATTGTGCTTAATGCTTTTATATTAGTTAATTAAATTTTCGAATTAGGCTATACCAGTTTGTGGAGTGTTTAATTTCAGAATTTATTATACTAATTATAATTGATTTTATTTGAAATTAATAATTGACATAAATTTGATAACTAGTGTGTGGAGAATCAAGTTTGTGTGGTCTATTAATCTATACCCGTTTGTGGAGTGATTAATAGTCTAGAGAATCCAATTTAATGCATCTTAATTTTAATATGATTTTGGGGGTACCAGTCGTGGAGACTTCAATTCTTATTAAATTAAGATAGTTCTATATGATTAAATTGAGGGATGCCAGTCGTGGAGACCACAAGTTAATCATGATAGATTACTTTAGGGAGACTCTAATCCATCTTTAAAGATTAAATTTATCTTTTATGGTTCAAATATTTATCCTGATCTATTTTCATCCTAAGGCCTAACTTCAACACCATTATCTTATCATTATCTTATTTTCTTTATCTTTTAAAACTCATTTCCAAAATCCATGTTTTTTCCTCTCTTATTAATTTATAAGTCCAGATATTGAATTAATAATATTCCTCGTGGGTTCGACACTCTTACTCCTATTACTATATTACTTGAGCGACTAGTGCACTTGCTAGCAAATTTTATTGTTACAAATTACAACGCATCAATCTTGTTCTACACTTGCAGAAGAGTTTGTTCATAAATTAACACTCCTTGCTGCAACACCTTTGACATTGGTAGCAAAGAATAATAGTACAGAAGTTGTAGAGGTTCTTATACATGTTCGTCCATGTGTCAAATCAAAAGGTAGACCTAAAAAATTAGGAAGAATTAAATGTCACGAGCCAAGAAGAAGAGAGTAGCAAAAACTAAAAACAAGACAAAGGGTCACCACACTATCATCGGTTCATCCTCTCAGGTTTTGATACTTAATTTATTCCTTCTTTTTGTTCTAGCATGGTTTTGTTTCTTATGACTGAATTGTTGTGGCTACAGATCCACCAAACAGGTATGGAAGAGAATTCTGATGTTCAAGATAACTTCCAGTGTTCTGGATTTCGGGTATGTATAGTTTCATTTATACGATCATTCTGTACTTCTCATATCTGGTCATCAAATCATTTTACTTACCTGTTCTCTTTTAAAAACTTTTGCTATTAAAGTGACAAACTAGTCTGATTTATTGTACACAAAGTGACAAACAATCTTCTTCTTGCTACAGGTTCATGAGGCACCTATAGAAGAGAACTAGGAGCTCTCGAACTTTTTATCTCCCCTCCAGGCCTTATTCCTAGTTATGGAGATTTTTTGAGAAAGTTTTATCATGTTAAGAGCACTAAAACTTTTTTTTAGAGAAAAACCAACTCTATTGGTCTCTACTTCAACATATATTTTGTCTATGGGATGAACGTTATGGTTGTGGTCTCCACCAAGTTTATTCCTGTGTTGACACTTCTTCTAAACTTGGTGTAATGGCGTGAATGAATCAAACTACTGAAGCTTTTCGAGTATTTCACATGGGATCACTTGCTTAGCCGAGCTGCAATGTAAATTTATTTGCAACCAAGCTACACACTTGGTGCACATTTGAATTTTCAGATGAATTTTGAACATGTCAGGATCTATAGCTTATATTCATGCAACAAATGCAGCTAGCAAGTATCCTGATGATCATTATCATCCCATGTTATCTGGTGGCACGTCTCCTCAATGGATGATTCTCTTAAACACTTCCTCAAGTATCAATAGATTGCCCGACGTTAGTTTTGACCTGTCATTGATAGTTATGCGGACCTCACTAAGTCACTAATGTCGGTGATGGTTTCCCAATGCAATTTGCATACTGGAACATGCCCAACAAGGCTCGTACAATCTCTCGGATAAGTTGTTGTGATGCACATCAAATGGTGGACAAGAGCAACCTTTTTACTTCTCCAAATGCAAATATTAGACAATAATGCTTTACAAGAAGCCAGAATGCAAAGTTAACTAGACTATCATTTTGAAGACACTAGGAAAACATCATCATTCTTAGCAAATATAATTAACCAATATTCTTAATCAAATATTGTTAACAAAATTTTGGTGCAATTGGACAACATTTTGAAATTAAAGCAAGCTAAATTTACATACAACATAAGACAACATAATGCCCAAAAATAGATATAAAATCTTCACTTGTTCCAATCTTCGAATTGTATCATCTTTTGCCACAATTTGATTGAGCAACTCTATGCAAATCATCCTTTCTTTGTCTCCTTTGCGTCTTGCGTTCTAACTATTTCATCATAGTTAAGCAATTCTTTTAAAATTATTTTGCGGCGATCTTCTATGTCCGGATCCAACCATTGAAAAAAACCAGTCATTTGGTGGAGATTTAACCTATAGAAAAAATATATCAATACAGAAAACAAGTAGAAAGTAATATTTATAAGAAGGAAATATTATATCCACCCGATAATTTGGACATCCCCAAAATCGTCTTGGATTTTTTACCGTTCATGATGTATTTATCTTTGCCCTTTTCCCACAAGCACAAAATGGAGTATCCCCCTGTGAAGTGCCGTATGAAGCATCATGTGAAGAACGTGAACAACAAGAAGCAAGGGTTGACATATTAATATGTTGATAACCTTCTTTCATCAAGACACACGAAGCAAGATTTCCAGCATGTTACTAAGGCACAATTTACATAACAAAATAACCTTAGATGTATGAAAGATGTTGGACAGTAGCATGATTTTCCTTTTTTAGTGTGATGTAAGAAAGATCTTGCACAACTAAAAAAAACCTTGTGCATATACCTGCTAGCTGCGATAGTTTTTTCATAATTGTAGACCCAGTAAAAACATTTGATCTGAGGATCTTAACCAACACAAACTGGTAATATAATATTTTGCAAAATTGAGGGATTACTGTAGAGAATTCTAGAACGGATTCCTAACTTTAAAGATTTTCTTTCCACTAAGATGGGGAATCATAGTCATAGTCGTATCTCAATTCAGGGATCAGATCGGGAATTGCTCCCATTGCATGAAATTTTGAAGAAAGGTGTTTCAAGATCTAAAATTTTTAACTTCCTAACTGATAAACACAAAGATCTAAAATTTTTAACTTCCTAAATTGCAAACAGAAAGATCTGAAATCAAAAGAATAAGTACTTGTAACCCGTAATGCGATTCGCTGGTGCGACGAAGGAAAGGCAGTCACCGTGAAGACAGGCGTCAGAGTCGATGAAGGGCAGCGTCGTGAGTCGTTGAAGAAGAACATCAGACAAGCGGAAGGGACAAAGCGAAGAAGATTTGGAAAAGAGTTTAGGGTAGAGGCGCGTTCAGACAAGCGGTCGATCCTCAGGGATAAAGCAAAGAAGATTTGGGGAAGAGTTTAGGGCAGAAATGTAAGGGTTAATGGAAAAAGAAGGGAGTGAGATTGGGAAAAAAAGAGCGGGGTTGGAGATTTGGGGAAAAGATGGCAAGGGTTTTTTTTCTTGAACCTTCAGACCTTAAATGCAAAATAGTAAACCATTCGCTGGTTCACCATATGAACCGCGCATATTGAAAACTGCTGTCGATCGCATGATCGACGACAGCCCACAGGTGTGTGCCCTTTTTGGGGCACAAGCTCCTTATTCCCTTTATTTTATTTGGTATTTTTTTCTATTCCAAATTTTCTATCAATATTTGATCATTTTGTCCATCTTTACTCTGTTTCCTTTCGAAATTTTTACTATTTTTTTATTGTTTTTTTATATAAATCGAGTTAAAAATTATTCACCCCTATATGATCCGGTTCAATTTAGTTTTTTTCCACAATGTAAACAAAGATTATTTCCCATTTGCTCTTATATCGTTATAGGACACTACTTTTTGTTAAAGGTCTATGAGCTCCCATCAACTCGTTTGCGCTAGACGTCTCTGCACTCTTGCCGGAGATGAAGGCGAAAGAGAAAAGGTGAAGCGGAAGGTGATGATAGCAAAAGTAGAAGAAGACAAGGGAAATTAATTTTCTATAGAAAGAGTAAATGCTTACAACCGCTTAAAAGAGTCATTACAAGACTTAATGTCTATTATACTAAAGGAAAAATGATATGAAAGTAAAAACCTGATATTACAACTCGGAAATCACTGCTACAAGGTACACACGACATGATACGTCAACATTAAAGAAGAACGAATGGTTGCAGCTTGATGCTCATGTGATATCTTCTTCAACAGTAGTTTAGCGGATGACTAGATGTTGAAGACAAAGCCGATGACACATTCCAACACCTTTTCCCTTTAACAATGAATAACAGGACCTTTTCATCGCACTTTCTTTGTTTTAGTTATAGAAAAATTGTCATACATAATGTCATTTGAAACATGTATTTTTTCAAATATCATACTTTTTCTTCATATTTCTCATTTTTTGTGATGACCCTGATTTTTATAAAATCAATATTTTATTCATTTATAATATCTAGAAAATCATTATCTAATATTCTGAAATTATTTAATTCCAAAATTGATGGAAATTATGGTATAAGTTGGAAAGATAAGATGGAATTTGAATAGAGATAGAATTGCTATGGATATAAATATGGGATTATTAAGTAAACTCGGAGTTAATTAAATTTGAGAGATCATGGAGAGATTAATTATTGATGGACGGTCAAGATTGATTCTAAAAGAATCCAAGGCCTAATAGAATTGAAAAATCCTAGCCTATATTGTAAATAGACATCAAAGGGGTGGCTGGAAACCCCCTTTCTGCCAAACAAAATTTTCGCCCATGAGCTTCTCTTTTCCTCTTATTTTCACGTGAACCGAGGCACTTCCGAGAGCACACGATGACTGATTTCGAAGCCGGCATATAGAACTTCCAAGTGGTGGCTGCGAGTTTTGGGACGTGGACAGAGAGAAATCGCCATCCAAAGATCGGCATACGTGCAGTTTCCAGAGAAGGAATCACACTTAGTTTTTCAGCCAACTTTAGGTATGTAGGGGGAATCCCTATGTCATCAGTTTTTTATGACATGGAACCCTATCGTCTTCTCCTTTGCACCTGGAATCCATTGATATACATATGCATAATTTAGACATTGTATGACATACTTATGATGGTCGGAAAGTCGCGTTGGGATGCACTTCTCCGTCGACGACAGAACCCGGCCCAAATTTTGTTGAATCCGAATCCAGTCATACTCAGAACTGGATCAGGTTGTTCAACTCGGTCCGAGTTCCTATTGAACTGGCTTGGGTTGTGCTTCTGGTGCGGCACGGGCGCGACACGATTTCGATTGAACGTGAACCAACCGATCCGGCCCGGGTTCACTACACACTCGGCCCGAGTTTGCCCTGGCCGAGGTGATATTGAGCATTTTCGAACAGGCTCGGGTTTCACTCGACGCGGGCCGAGTTCTAGGAACGAAAAACCTATTTTTAGGTATTTTGATATAGAAAATTGAATAGTTATTTTAGTTAATCGTCCATAATCATCTATAATCATAATTATCAATAGATCTGACCTTATCATGCCCTTCAAATCTAACTTGACATTATTGATCTTATCAATCCAGTAGTTTTCCTCTGATTGGACCCTTGTTTAACCTAAATTGAATTGTTAAAAATAGGTCTTTAGGATAAACAAGATAAAAGATGGAAATTGCTGGGTCTCCATGTTTTCTGATTGTCTTTAAGCCCCCTAGGCCATATTGATATTGTTATGGATATCGTATGGGGCAGATAATGTACTTAGAGGTATGAGACGTCATCCTTTAGGTAAGCTATGATTGTCCTGTGATGACCATAGTCCCTCGCCATTACGAAGCTATTGTTAGCGCTATTATTGGAAGGCAGCTTGTCGTGGTTTGATCCTCCACTGGCCTACATGAAAGAGACATAGAGTTTTCCTTAATTGATTGAGCGTTCCCTATTGAATTGAATAACTTCAAAGATTGAATTGAATAGAATGGAAATTGAATTGAATTGTATAGAAAATTATTGTTGGCCAATGACCATCAATATTGATAATTGAATTGAATTGTTAAATTGGATAGTGCCATAGTGATTAGACATAATTGATTATTGTTAATTGTTAATTGATATTGATTGACATTTTGACTTCTTTCCTGATCCACTTATGACTATATTGATTTATTAATCATTGAGCCCTCATCATATTGATTCATCCAGTGCTATATTATTATTGTTCTATAGTGTTATTGATTTAGCTAGCACTGTTGATTTATTGTTGTGGTTAGACTCGTTGAAAGGTTTTATACATCTGCTGTTTCTCAACGCATTTCTTTAGACAAAGACTCCATTTTTTCCTCTTTCCGGATGGTAAATATTTCTCAGAACATGGAGTGTGAATCAAATCCATGTTTATTTGATCGTCTTTCTCCGAGGAAGAAGCGAAACATAATCAACTTGAATTCGGGACAGCTATTCGAAATCTTAGGGAAAGACTTGATTTGTTATCTCATGTCTGCTTTTCGTGAAAAAAGACCAATTGAAAGGGGGGGTTTCTTCAAACAACAAGGAGCTGAGGCAACTATTTTATCAAATGATATTGAACATGTTTCCCTTCTCTTCTTGAGAAACAAGTGGGGTATTTTAACTACTTCATTTTCATTTATTAATTTAATAGTAATAGAAATACATGCCCTACCGAAACAGAATTTATAATTTGCTATCCTCTTGCCTAGCAGCCAAATATTTACTTCTGTGGAAAGACTGATTCATTCGGATCGTCATGAGGGTCCAACTCCATTGCATTGCCAAAATTCATGTTTAGTTATGGGCCTGGCAAAAGAAAAATCAAGATAGGTTCCTACAGTATTGGATTCCTCCTTTTCAAATCGGACATGAGGGTTTCCTCTCATCCGGCTCAAGTAGTTATACCAAAAAAGGATTCTTTTTTTTTTTTAAGTTTGTTCAAAAAAATCTTACAAAGAGCTACTCCTTACTCAAGTTCTCACCGAGGACCGACGATTCATTCTTTTTTTTTTCATTTTCCGAATTACTTATGAAAAAGTTTGGAAAAAAATGGAATTGAAATGTCAAATTTTTTAGTAGATTTTGTTGACCCAAGCCTTTATTTGTTGAGGAGAAACTAGTCCAATTCTAAGTTGTTGATGTTTATACCGGTCAATCATAGAATAGAAATTATGATTCATTCAGATCAAGCTTCCTTCCTAGTAATTTGGAAGTTCTTCTCAGATACAAGGAAATGATTCAGTTCTAAAGCTAAGGATCGTTGTTCTCGAACGAGCAATCAAAAAGATTCTGGAGCATCCTCTGGGTTAGGTACTCTTGTCACGACCACAATTTAACCCGCGAGTTAAACTAGAGTTCGTGACTCATTACAGACGATCAAATAAAATTATGAAGAAATGCGGAAACATGATGTAATATACTCTTCCTTTTACAACATAAGAGTAAAAATATATATCATTAAATAAATTACACAATATGTGATCATTTCAGAGCAAACTGATACTCCTTAAGTCATAACATTATACAAATCAAATTTATTTTCGTTACAACTTATTTTGACAAATATAATAAACTCGACCAACTCTCTCGACATCCTAACAAAAGGACACGAGAATAACAACTCCCCTCAATACCTTTACATCGAAAGAGTTATTCCTACTAAGATTATGAGCTCGCTCAATCCAAGAAGCTATACTGATTTGAAAAATATTAGAAACAACATTATGAGAAAAATAGTTCAGTAAATTGATAACTCATAGCTATGTGTTACCAACTAATCAATTTGGAGGGACATAGAAAAGCATGCAATAATCATAATAGCAAAATAGGCATTTTTATATATTTGATAATTACATATAAACATACTAATTAGAAACATCACACTCAACTTGCAATCAACATCATATAAATCATATCAAACATATGTATGCAAATACAACGCTCTCATATGAAAGCACGGATCACCAACTGGCCAGTGGTCGGTAGGTGGACTCTAGAGGTGACTTCCATCGTGATCAGCGATGTAGCACTTAGCTCCATTCTACCTCATCCCTTTCGGGGAACAAATCATATAGCGATAGGTGGACTCTAGAGGTGGCCCCTACGGATTCTAGAGGTGGCCCCCATCGCGACTACTCACGATGTGGCACTTAGCTTTGCATGGCACTTAGCTCCAGTCTATCTCATCCCATTTCTGGGGAACAAAAATGATGCATTGGATTCTAGAGGTGGCTCCCATCGTGATCAGCGATGTAACACTTAGCTCCAACCATCATACATGCAATGTAGGCATATGCAGATGCATGATTCATCACATAACGATCATATCTCGAATATCAGAAGATGAATCAAACTCATTCAAACGGAATAGGATTACATCCCATAAGATGGCTCCATAACATTTCACATACGCTTTAAACCATCAATTGATCAATCATTCAAAACATAATTTTCATATAAACTTGACGATATATGCATTTAATATATATAGCAATTGTATCTTAAATATCAGAAGATGAATCATATCAAATACCATTTCAAACGAAATAAGATTGCACTAATCCATTCATATCATATGCTTTTCAATTGTACCATCACTCAATCAATCATTTCAAATGGAACAAGATTACACTTCTCGTAATTCATTCATTCATATCATATCATAATGCTTTTTCAAATGTGCAATCATACAATCATTCATATATACTTTTCATAGTTGTATTTCTCGAAATCAATTCATAACATATCTGAAACATATTCAATACTATTATGATTAATGTCACACCAAATTCAAAAGAGGTGAATACATAGAATAGGAGAAAACAACTTACTTATAAGAGCTACCAAAAAGTTTTTCCTTTCCTTTTTCACTACTTTACTCTTCTACTCCTATACAATAATAATAAGAAACACATCACTTCTATGCTCTAAACAGAAGCCTATCACACATGAAACACAATTAATTGAAATGGTATATGAACCATAAACATTTACTCTTTAACTCTTAAACATAAGGATTGACCTAATATTATGACAGATTGTACACATAGTAAAGAAAAATCCATATCTTCTGGTATACATAATCAAATGACATCATTCCAATTTTCTTTACTTTTATATTACATAGACATTAATCTGTAAAAGTTTCATATCCTATTTCATTACGGTTTGCTCTCATGAAAATCAACATTCAGCCTAACGTTTATGTTGTTTCTATGTTCTGACAGGCTGAGTAACCTTATTTTTATGATTTATATAAAATAATAAACATTCCCTATTCTGGTACTTTTAATTTTCTCAAATAGTAAAAATCCTAGGGTACAACTCGTAAAATTATTTGAATTTATATCTACTTGTACTAAGCACAATAAATTTAACCATTACTAGAATAATCTGCCCTAAGCTCCATCCTGACAGACTGAGTAAGGCTGGGTAAAATATTTATAACTTTCGCTACGCATATCATTTTCTAGTGATTCCAATTGTCGATAAGACCTAACATCAATATCTCTATAACACCCTAAATTATCAAATAATTCCACGACATATTGGATTTAATACATAATTTACAAATTTGGGTAATAATTTCGGCGGACAGAGTGATAGTACCTTAATCTTGATGGCATAACTTTCGTTTCATAACTCCTATTAACATGATTCCAAATCTAATGTAAACTAGACTCCGAGATTATTCTACATGTTAAATTTTGTCTAGAGAGAAGGATAAGATCATACGAATTTTTTCAGTTTTTTATCACTTTAATAGGTGGTTGGAAAAATAGTCTAAGCATGAGGTGGCAAGCTGCTAGCTTGCTGGCAGCTTGCATGTCAAGAGTTGAAATTTTTATCCAATTAAAATTTAACATTTAAAAATCATTAATTTCATCCCTAATTGATATTAATTAGTATAATATAATCCATGTAATTTATTCACATATTTATATATTAATTTTTGTTATACACGCATATATATTTTCATATGCCACTTGGCGACATTTTATTGGTCCACTAGATTTAAATCCAATCTTAACAAATCACATGCATAGTTAACCATAAGAGAATATGTTTTATCATAATATGATTATTAATCATACTTTAGTACTTTAGTTAAATTTTATGAATTCTTATTATATCACTACGTGACATGACAACATATACTACACCACATATATTCAATTGATTATAGCCATATAATATAGAATCCAATGTGGATTAGATCATGGATATTACAATATACCCTCCTTAAAAAATTTCATCATCGAAGTTTGAAATATCGTATTAATCACTTAAATATAGATTTTGATCATATATCCTATATCTGATTTGCCTTGTAGCTTTTTGAATATCATAATACTTCCCACTTCTATGAAGAGTTTATCGTAAATCATAGCACTTAAGCTTTTCCATTCAATTCATTATCATATTGTTTTCTATGTGACATTTGTTCTTATAGCTTCACATATTGAATCACATGTGATGGGTCATGATCATCTTTTCTTGACATGGATTCATAAAATGGACAATATACACTTCCACATCGTATAGGACTAAATGGCAAACATCTATCCCGTCTCTTAATGTCTTTAAGAACATATCTTATTGTTATACTTTAGTATTCCATTTTCTAATAGTCAATTTAGTTATAAGGGTTGGCTCACTACCTAATACTTTTGCTACTTTATTCACCTTTGTTGAAGGATATAAAATAAAGTTATTAGTCCTTTGGAAGGTTCATCCATTTTCTTTGTCTTGTATTCAACTCCTTACATGTGAGTATTTACTTAGGACTCTTAATATGTACCTAGTTCAACCTTACTTATGTGATTGGTGTCTCCAAATCTTAGGTTCTATATAGCAGTGAAAAGCTTCAAATTATATATTTTGAGTATTTCCTGTCATAAGCCTCTACTTATCTTCATGTACATGCCACTACCCGACCATAAAAGAGAATTAATCCATCGAACAATCCCAAATGGACTTACAAAGCTTACAATATGCCCTTATTGTATTCGAAATTAATTTTTTTATTACTTCTTACTATTAAGCAAGTAGTATTTAAAGATAAGGTCAACTTTTATAAACATATGCACCTTGCATTTAGGCAACCAAGCCATCTCTTATCGGTAAAGGGTATTCATCACTACTCAATTTAGCTATTTATGGACAATGCATAGCCTATGAAATTCACCTCTGCACTTGAAAATTAAGATTGGAGTTATGCTATGGAATTGAATAAATCCTTTATCAAAGAGTCCTTGTACTTGTTTTTTTATTTCTTTTAAATTTATGTTGCCATGTCATTTAAGTAACTCTAAGGATATGACCCATAGAGTTTCTATCATAATAAACCGCTCCTCTAGAAACACATCTAGGAACAACTTTATGATAAGGTAACAATTGCCAATAATCAGATAATCACCAGTTGTAGGCTAAAACTTATTGTCTCTTCTAATAAAGGCGAGGGTGTAAACATTTATAAGCTTATCGAGAACAATTATTTTTCGCCCTTATTGATTTGCAATGTTGAAATGTGGATTCGAGTTCGCGATTGAGGACCAAAGAGGCGTCCCCCTTAAATCGCTCTTTCGCTAGGCTCTCAACCAACACTCCTTGATAGTAAACTTTATGACTCCAATCAAGCTATCGAATGATGACCAAAGGCGGCCACACTCCAATACATCTTTCGATAAACTTTTTAACTCACTTTTTAAACTCTCAAGATTGGTTGATATAATAAAGTCAGCAATGAAGAATCATTAATCACCCATAGAAGAGTTACAACATTGATTCTATCAATCAATTGTTCTAAATGAGATGGAACAAGTAAGGACGGACTAAGGATCAATTGTAAATTGATGCTCAAAAATGGCAACTTTGGATTAATAAAGATTATTCAAGGATCATTGATGATTCCAAAATTTGTATTTATATATGGTAATTCGATCACTCGAGCAATGTGAGCTGTGACAAACAAAGAAGAACTAAAATTCATACCTGAAGATTGAATTGCAATCAATAGTGATCAATCAGGAATCATCAGTGATTTCGAAATCTATATTGATAAGTGAGGGGTTCACAATGATTCTAATATCAACAATACTAATTCAAGAATTCAAAATACTTTGAAAATTATAAATAATGATTTATATCTACCAATGATAATTTACTGATCATCAATTGATTTGGATCCTACCAAGTAAGTATCACTTGTAAATATTAAAGAAATTTGATAGTTGATTTTCAACACTTTATACATGGTTTAGTGGTGTTATCTTTTGTCTTTCGCACAAATGTTTACAATTCCTTAAAATATAGACACAATGGTGTCACAATAAAATTATTTCCCTTACTAATAGTTCCCACTAAATTCTCCTTAGCACACAACCTTATTCCTTTTAAAGTTCTCAGACCTTAAAATGACAATTCGTAATCATCCCTACACACATCTAACAATAATAAATCCAAATATGTATTACACAAGTATTTACATATATGTAAGATTTTTTATAAGTGCCATTCTAAAATTTAAGACACATTTCAAAAATTGATTTTTCATATTATTTAGGACACCATAACTACACCTTTAACCTTTCTTCCTATCTTCCAATCCATACATATGATTGGAATGTATTTCGACCTTGTATAATACAGACTCTAAAGTCTATACATGTGGAGGTCGTTCAAAATTTCATAAAACCAAAATAGCTTGGAAACATGTCAAAACATAGGGTGCTCAAATTCATATTGCTTGTCTTTTCCTTTCTAATTTGAATATCAATGATTTAAAATATATTTATTATCTAGTTGTCGTACATGTGAATATATATCTTCGTTTTAAGTATAATAGTATATATGATGGGCCATAAGTACCTCTTCTGTCTAAATGTATTAACCACGAAACACAATGTTTAATACCACTAGGGACTTTGCAGCATATCATTTTAAGATATAAACCTTTCTTAACTTACATGTGTGTGATGATCTAAAAATATGGTGCCCTATATGGCAGGCTCCCATTCACAAGGGTTGGTTAATACATAGTCACATATAACTTATTTGATTCATGTGTTTTCAAGATGTATCCAAGAAACATATCATATCAGTTGGGAAGTTAAATGATAGCATTTGATTTTAATTACTCATGTATCTCAAATGGTCATGTGTATTGGGACATGATTTATCTTTCTCATGATCATCATGATCCATACTATATGGTTAGGCCAAAATGCACCCTAATTTTGACACCTACCTTTGTTCTATAGGAATTTTGCAGAATAGGATCCTAGGCTTGCATGATCCTATGAACGAATTAGGGTGACATCAATAAAATTAATTACAATTCAATCAAAGAATGGTTTGAAAATTTGATTCGATTCATAATCCAATAACATTACCAAGAACTCATAATGATCATGTCATGTTCCAAGTGTACTCTTTGAAGTATACAACTTTCTTTTTAATCAATGGTATTCAAATCCTAAGTCAAGCTTCAGAAATACTAGTGTCCATCATAGTTAACCAAACAAATAACATATTTTTCGCAAGGTATCCCTTGTAGTTACTTGATTCAGATGCCTATAATCGAACTTGAGAATTCATCTGTTTTCTTGATATATAAGATTGATGTTCATGATTATGGGTCAACTAAACTTTTATATAAAGATTCATATACTTATTTTTATGACGATTGACGAAGACTATTAAACATAGGAATAATTCCATGAAAATGTCAATAAAGAACTCTTCCTATAAGGGGCAGGTCAAATCACTTCTATAAAATAGATTTACAACTAATTAAACATGAGAATTTTGTTTGATAATAAATATTTTCCTTTCTACCCCAAGGAATTCAAGAACCTATGACATCATTTCAAGACAACTTATTGACGTACTATAATAAATTGGAGAACATGAAGTTACTTTCCTACGTCCTATAAAACACAAGTGATGATTGATTTGAAAATGAGAAGGTACCTATCTTCCTATGTCAATTTAAACATACATGCCACACAATTCATCCACATACAAAATCATGTCAAATTCATACAGATACCAAATAATCACATTTCTCACTATGCGTTATTTGCATACTATATGAGAATACACGATAGTTCTCTTTTTTTTCAAATAGTACGCCAAATTCACATACACAAATCAATGTAAAGGGTTGCGATGAATGGAGTTACAATTTAATCAAAAGAAAATATCACAATTACATTTCAAAACGTCATACATTAGCCCTTATATAAACTCATACTAAAATCTTCAAATTGCCACAACCCAAGCTAAACACCGATAACCCACTATAAGCATAAAAATGACAAACCCACTAGACCATGTCATCCTAGACATAGCTATGCAAACTTTGACCAAAGGAAGGACCTATTGCTCTGATACCATAACTGTGACGACCACAATTTAACCCGCGAGTTAAACTAGAGTTCGTGACTCATTACAGACGATCAAATAAAATTATGAAAAAATGCGGAAACGTGATGTAATATACTCTTCCTTTTATAACATAAGAGTAAAAATATATATCATTAAATAAATTACACAATATGTGATCATTTCAGAGCAAACTGATACTCCTTAAGCCATAACATTTTACAAATCAAATTTATTTTCGTTACAACTTATTTTGACAAATATAATAAACTCGACCAACTCTCTCGACATCCTAACAAAAGGACACGAGAATAACAACTCCCCTCAATACCTTTACATCCAAAGAGTTATTCCTGCTAAGATTATGAGCTCGCTCAATCCAAGAAGCTATACTGATCTGAAAAATATTAGAAACAACATTATGAGAAAAATACCTAGTAAGTTGATAACTCATAGCTATGTGTTACCAACTAATCAATTTGGAGGGACATAGAAAAGCATGCAATAATCATAATAGCAAAATAGGAATTTTTATATATTTGATAATTACATATAAACATACTAATCAGAAACATCACACTCAACTTGCAATCAACATCATATAAATCATATCAAACATATGTATGCAAATACAACGCTCTCATATGAAAGCACGGATCACCAACTGGCCAATGGTCGGTAGGTGGACTCTAGAGGTGACTTCCATCGTGATCAGCGATGTAGCACTTAGCTCCATTCTAGAGGTGGCCCCTACGGATTCTAGAGGTGGACTCTAGCGATAGGTGGACTCTAGAGGTGGCCCCTACGGATTCTAGAGGTGGCCCCCATCGCGACTATTCACGATGTGGCACTTAGCTTCGCATGGCACTTAGCTCCAGTCTATCTCATCCCATTTCTGGGGAACAAAATGATGCATTGGATTCTAGAGGTGGCTCCCATCGTGATCAGCGATGTAGCACTTAGCTTCAACCATCATACATGCAATGCAGGCATATGCAGATACATGATTCATCACATAACGATCATATCTCGAATATCAGAAGATGAATCAAACTCATTTAAATGGAATAGGATTACATCCCATAAGATGGCTCCATAACATTTCACATACGCTTTAAACCATCAATTGATCAATCATTCAAAACATAATTTTCATATAAACTTGACAATATATGAATTTAATATATATAACAATTGTATCTCAAATATCAGAAGATGAATCATATCAAATACCATTTCAAACGAAATAAGATTGCACTAATCCATTCATATCATATGCTTTTCAATTGTACCATCACTCGATCAATCATTTCAAATGGAACAAGATTACACTTCTCGTAATTCATTCATTCATATCATATCATATCATATATGCTTTTTCAAATGTGCAATCATACAGTCATTCATATATACTTTTCATAGTTGCATTTCTCAAAATCAATTCATAACATATCTGAAACATATTCAATACTATAATGATTAATGTCACATCAAATTCAAAAGAGGTGAATACATAGAATAGGAGAAAACAACTTACTTATAAGAGTTACCAAAAAGTTTTTCCTTTCCTTTTTCACTACTTTACTCTTCTACTCCTATACAATAATAATAAAAAACACATCACTTCTATGCTCTAAACAGAAGCCTATCACACATGAAACACAGTTAATTGAAATGGTATATGAACCTTAAACATTTACTCTTTTAACTCTTAAACATAAGGATTGACCTAATATTATGACAGATTGTACACATAGTAAAGAAAAATCCATATCTTCTGGTATACATAATCAAATGACATCATTCCAATTTTCTTTACTTTTATATTACATTGACATTAATCTGTAAAAGTTTCATATCCTATTTCATTACGGTTTGCTCTCATGAAAATCAACATTCAGCCTAACGTTTATGTTGTTTCTATGTTCTGACAGGCTGAGTAACCTTACTTTTATGATTTATATAAAATAATAAACATTCCCTATTCTGGTACTTTTAATTTTCTCAAATAGTAGAAATCCTAGGGTACAACTCGTAAAATTATTTGAATTTATATCTACTTGTACTGAGCACAATAAATTTAACCATTACTAGAATAATCTGCCCTAAGCTCCATCCTGACAGACTGAGTAAGGCTGGGTAAAATATTTATAACTTTCGCTACGCATATCATTTTCTAGTGATTCCAATTGTCGATGAGACCTAACATCAATATCTCTATAACACCCTAAATTATCAAATAATTCCACGACATATTGGATTTAATACATAATTTACAAATTCGGGTAATAATTTCGGCGGACAGAGTGATAGTACCTTAATCTTGATGGCATAACTTTTGTTTCATAACTCCTATTAACATGATTCCAAATCTAATGTAAACTAGACTCCGAGATTATTCTACATGTTAAATTTTGTCTAGAGAGAAGGATAAGATCATACGAATTTTTTCAGTTTTTTATCACTTTAATAGGTGGTTGGAAAAATAGTCTAAGCATGAGGTGGCAAGCTGCTAGCTTGCTGGCAGCTTGCATGTCAAGAGTTGAAATTTTTATCCAATTAAAATTTAACATTTAAAAATCATTAATTTCATCCCTAATTGATATTAATTAGTATAATATAATCCATGTAATTTATTCACATATTTGTATATTAATTTTTGTTATACACGCATATATATTTTCATATGCCACTTGGCGACATTTTATTGGTCCACTAGATTTAAATCCAATCTTAACAAATCACATGCATAGTTAACCATAAGAGAATATGTTTTATCATAATATGATTATTAATCATACTTTAGTACTTTAGTTAAATTTTATGAATTCTTATTATATCACTACGTGACATGACAACATATACTACACCACATATATTCAATTGATTATAGCCATATAATATAGAATCCAATGTGGATTAGATCATGGATATTACAATATACCCTCCTTAAAAAATTTCATCCTCGAAGTTTGAAATATCGTATTAATCACTTAAATATAGATTTTGATCATATATCCTATATCCGATTTGCCTTGTAGCTTTTTGAATATCATAATACTTCCCACTTCTATGAAGAGTTTATCGTAAATCATAGCACTTAAGCTTTTCCATTCAATTCATTATCATATTGTTTTCTATGTGACATTTGTTCTTATAGCTTCACATATTGAATCACATGTGATGGGTCATGATCATCTTTTCTTGACATGGATTCATAAAATGGACAATATACACTTCCACATCGTATAGGACTAAATGGCAAACATCTATCCCGTCTCTTAATGTCTTTAAGAACATATCTTCCATCAAATACTCTGCTTTTTCCCGAATATTCAAAAGGGTGTCCTATTCCATCATTTCCTATTAGAACGGGTTGTTCAAAAGGGTGTCCTATTCTTCCATCAAATACTCTGCTTTTTCCTGGATATTCGGGTTCAAATACCCATGGATTTTTTGTTTGCTTATTGGCTTCATATAATTCAGAAAACACTAGTTTTCTAGAAGCTTCTTGTTTATATCTCTCATCAAAAGGTGCTGCTTTCTCTAGATCTCCGGGAAAAGAATTTTATTTTGAAAAGGAGTCCTAAGAAAATTCTATTGGATCAATTAAAAAATGTAATATACAATTGGTCATATAATCGTGGTTACATAGATATTTTTTATACCCTACGTATTGAGTATTTTTATACTCATGTGTTTTTTCCTACATTTGGATTTATGCATGTGACATAATAAAAGGTGGTAATGCAGGTGGTCAGGCTCAGTGACAGAGTTATTGCATATTTAGCTCTTATTTAGCTCTTATTTTTCTGCATATTTAGTATGATGGAGTCATGAACATTTTCAGCTCCTTGACGTTGTAGATTGTTAGACTATCCTATTATTAATTTCGCATTTTATAGAGTTTATATTTCCCCAAAAATTATTTAAATAGAATTGTGTAACATCTTCGGGATGACTCTGAGTGCGTGAAAGTCACGTGGGTCTCGGGACATTACAAAAGGTATCAGAGCCTAAGGAGAGGCACTTCTTAACTGTCTCTAATAAAAAGAGTTGAGTCCATGTGCAATTGTCACGAGCAACTATTGCAGCTTTCAAGTAGGGTCAAGTAGGTATTAAATTGATATACGGATTGTGGAGCTCATATTAATTCAATTGCATTGCTATTGTTGTGTTGGAGCAGCTGCTATGGCTTTTTCGGATAATATCCCATGAGCCCCTAGGAGTGGATCGCAACGAGCTCTCCAGCAGGCTCAAAGCTCACAGGCTTGTGAGCAGCAGATCCAAAGCCCTCAAATGAATGGATATCAGGAGGGGAGGCAGGAGTTTTTACCTCATGGACCTCACTACTCATACTACGTACTCTCACCTCGGGCGTCACGCATGACAGCCTGCTTAGGATCATAAAGACATCATAGAAAGGTTCCTGAAGTTGCAGCCCCCTCAGTTTGATGGGAAGAGCGATTTTAAGGATGCTGAAAGATGGATCGAGGAGGTAGAGCAGATCTTCCTCAAGATGGATTGCGGCGAGGACTGCAAGCTGATTTACGCCAGTCGTAAGCTAAATGGTGAAGCCAGAAACTGGTGGAAGGCCGCTACATTCACGACGTTCTCAGGCCAGAATCATGTCACCTGGGAAAACTTCAAGAAGGTCTTCAGGGATAGGTACGTCCCTGCTCATGAAAGGGGAAGGAAGCAGAAAGAGTACCTCACACTATAGTAGGGCAACATGACTATAAAGCATTACTTGACCAAGTTTCTGAACTTGGAAAAGTACTCGACCCTACAATAGATGAAATTAGATCGTGTAAGGCATTGGGTAGATGGTTTAAAGTCCACTCTCAGAGAAAGAGTTAAGGGAGGGAACTGTCAGACCCTCCAATTTGCTGAAGAGTTCATCATATATCTAGAGGATGGCGACCAGGCAGGAGCCCAACAGCAGCACCAGGCACTTGCAAATTTGTCCCAACAGCAGAATCACAACAAGGATTGTAGACATGGAGAAAGACGGGACAATCGTCACCGCAATGATCGAAATAAGGGCAGACCTTATCTTAAGAGGAGGGAGCAGCAGAAGCCATGCGACTTCTACCATCGATTCCATGAGTGCTATCGGAAGATGGGCGAATGTCTGAACTATGGTAAGGTGGGCTACTTTGCCCGAGAGTGCAAGGAACCAAGGTTCGCTGCACCACCACCTCCTCAGCGCAATGATGGGCCACCGAAGATGGTGCAAGGCCGAGTCTGCAATGTGCGGCCTACTGACGAGCAGAGAGCAAACAATACCATCCAAGGTACGCTTAAAATTGATGACGTTCATGCGAATATATCATTTGGTTCAGGAGCTACACACTCCTTCATTTTGGAGCAATTTTCTCCACTATTGAGTATGAAACCACAAGCAACATGAATCCCACTCGACATCGACACACCTTGGGGTCCATCGTCACCCAAAAGTACATTCCCAAGGTGTTAGTTGAATTGGAAGGTAAGAAATTCTCGGCAGACTTAATCATCATCCCGATTAGGGATTACGTCATGGTGTTGGGCATGGACCAGTTGTCCTACCACGATGACTACTTACATTGCCGAGCAAAGAAGATCGTGATTGGAGCACCAGGAGGACCTCAAACCATCATCAGAGGCACGCCACTAGAGCAGGACAAGGTCCTGGAGTCAGCTATCAAAGCCCAGAAGCTACTGAAGAAAGGATGTCGAGAATTCTTGGCAAGTGTGATTAAGACGGACCGAGCTGAGATAGATCGAGATAGTATTGAAGTGGTGAAGGAATTTTTGGACATTTTTCCGGATGATGTCATAGGACTACCACCACGGTAGGAGATCGACTTTCGTATCGACTTGGTGCCGGGTTGGAATTGACGAAATGTTGGAATTGAAGTCCCAAATCCAAGAGCTGTTGGATAAGGAATTCATCTGACCGAGCGTTTCCCCATGGGGCGCTTCGGTACTATTCGTGAAGAAAAAGATGGATCTATACGATTATGCATAGACTATCGAATGGTGAACAAGGTCACAATAAAGAATAAGTATCCACTACCAAGAATCGATGACTTGTTCGACCAATTGTCTTCGACAAAGGTGTTCTCCAAAATCGACTTGAGAAGTGGTTATCACCAGCTTCAAATAGTTGATGACGATGTGCCGAAGAGAGCCTTTAGGACCATATATGATCACTATGAGTTTCTAGTGATGCCATTTGGGCTGACCAATGCTCCGGCGGCCTTTATGGATTTGATGAACCGTGTGTTCAAGCCATACCTGAATAAGTTCATGATTATTTTTGTCGATGATATCCTGATCTATTCGTCGAGCCAAGAGGAACATGAGGAGCATCTGCAGGTCGTGCTACAGACTCTGTGAGAGCATAGGCTGTACGTCAAATTCTCGAAGTGCGAGTTTTGGTTGGAAGAGATCATGTTCCTCGGACATATCATCAATAAGGATGAGATATCAGTGGATCGTGCCAAAGTGGAAGCAATTGCCAACTGGGAGCAACCAAAGAACGTATCAGAGATTAGAAACTTCCTCGGACTTGCAGGATATTATCGGAAATTTATACAAGATTTCTCCAAGATTGCATTACCACTGACAAATCTCACAAAGAAGGACGTCAAATATGAATGGTCATGGAAGTGTGAGGATAGCTTCTAAGAATTAAAGAAAAGGTTGACGTTGGCGCCTATTCTTACCATACCTCATGCCAATGAGGTTATGTTATATACAGTGACGCATGTGGCACCGGCATGGGGAGCGTATTGATGCAACATGGAAGGGTCATCGCGTACACATCAAGACAGTTGAAGAAACACGAGAAGAACCACCCAACGCACGATCTCGAATTAGCAGCGGTAGTCTTCGCCCTCAAGATTTGGAGACACTACATCTACGGTGAAGGGTTTGAGATTTGCAGAAATCACAAAAGTCTGAAGTATATCTTTTCCCAACGTGATCTGAACATGCGTCAGAGAAGATGGATAGAATTTTTAAAGGATTACGAGTTTCCATCAGCTACTACCCGGGAAAGACAAACTCGGTCGATGATGCACTCAGCAGAAAGGGGTAGATCACTCGCATGCTTGAGAGTGAGTCATTGAAACAATGATCGACTGTATTATACATGTCAATTCAGTGACCAGTAGTGATGGTGTACGAATTATGGCACACCTCGACATGCAACTAATAGTGATATTGAGGGGTTTAGTGATAACTTGTTGATTTTTGGGTCAAAAGTCAATTTTTTCAATTTTTGTTTCAACTCCCTAACTCACTCTCTACTGCAGTGCACAGGTCAATTGTAGTGACCCTAAATGTCGTATCTACAGTGATTTGGAGTCCTAAGCTACCTAAAAATAATTTAGACTAATGTAATTTAAAGTGGTAAAAACAGAAATTCAAATGGAAATGAAAATAGATTTTTCAAGAATGCAGAATGATAACTGTTTTGAGGTTTCTGAAAAGTTAACTAAGCTGAATTATGAATGTTAATTTAGAGACTAAAAGGGTTTATCTATCAATGAGGAAGGTCCTCTTAGGAATTGGGGTTCATCTAATTTAATTATGGATGGAATGGAACAAGTTATCAATTTTTTTATCAAATCTGATTCAACTTTTAATATGGCTATTTTCACAGCTCAATTAGACCAGAGCTAATCAATATATTGCCATATAATTGTTATCCAAGTTGAATTAGAAGAGATCCCCACTGAAAATTAAGTTATCATTAGATTAAATTCAAGTCATTTGCTGATTTTTGACAATTCAATAAAATCTGAAGTGATAACTTCAAAGTATAATCACAAAATAAGGAAATCACTTCAATTAGCTAGGCAAGAATGAAACCAATCCAATAATAGTGTTAGTGTTCCTTGGTTTATCTCTAAACTACAATAAGACCTCAAATTAGCCTCTCGGCTGCAATTGAGAATGAAATCCACATTGGCATATATTAATTGGAAATAATGTATATATAATCACAGGTCAGGAAATCAGAAGTTGTCTTTGCTTCTTGGTTCATCTCTGAATCTCAAGGAAAACCATAAGACCATCTCTCAGTGGTAGGTTAAAAATAAGGTTTTACAAAGAACAATCAGATTTCCCTAAATTTAGGAAAACAGAAATCAACAATACATTTAAATTAGGGAAAACCAATGGTGATTACAGAATTGAATCATAGGAATGTTGATGCATGCAAAATATAACATATTTTAGATTATTATTTTAGTTAATTTTTCTGTAATTTGTTCATGGCATGCATCATTTTTAGTCACTTTTAATCGTAATTCCGGATTTATCAATTTTAATTATTAAATTCTCTAAATATTTTAATTGTGGATGGATTAACTAAACTTGGATAATTATTTTGCAGGAAAATTCGAATCTCGGCCGAAATTCAAAGAAATTATTTCTTACGGCCGAGATTTGGCTTTACACCCAAGTCGTTACGGCCGAGATTCAAAAGGAGTAACAAGTTTAAATTCTTTGTTACGGCCGAGAGTTAAAGGAGTAAAGATAAATGATTTTATCTTTTGGGCGTAATGACATGAAGATAAAGATGTTACGGCCGAAATTTGGAGGGCGTAATGGCATGAAGATGAATGGTGTAACAATCAATCGAGTTTATCTTTGGGCGTAACAAGATATATGAAGGCGTAAAGATAAAAGGATTTTTTATCTTTTGGGAGTAATGGAAAGGAGTAAAGATAAAATAATTTCCTTACGGCCGAGACTCTAAGGGAGTAAAGATAAGAAAGATTTATCTTTGGACGTAATGATAAAAGAATTTATCTTTGGCCGAGTTTATCTTATAATTTTAAAGTTAACCGTACGATGTTACGACCGAGATCAAATTGAAGGCCATCCGCACCCTATAAATACATGAAGAATCCATCGTTTCAATTCGTGCTATGAAGTTCAGGTTTCTTCCACGGCGAGTCGTGAGCTCTGCAGGCTACGACCAAGAGGAGAGAGGTGCGACGGCTAAAGGTTGATCGCGACTCTGATCAAGTCCGAGAGGCTGCCCGACTGTCTGCCCAATTCGAGAGCTCTACTTCTATTTTGGGTGTAATTCTTTCGATTATTATTGTTATTTTGTTATTATCTCTCCAGAATTTGTAGGATGAACTCCATGTTTTTAGGATTATTATTTTAGGAGATTATTAATTGAAGGGAAATGTTTGGACCACATTTTATTTGCTTTAATCTTTTCTGATCAATTATTAATTGTGCTTAATGCTTTTATGTTAGTTAATTAAATTTTTGAATTAGGCTATACCAATTTGTGGAGTGTTTAATTTCAGAATTTATTATACTAATTATAATTGATTTTATTTGGAATTAATAATTGACATAAATTTGATAACTAGTGTGTGGAGAATCAAGTTTGTGGTCTATTAATCTATACCAGTTTGTGGAGTGATTAATAGTCTAGAGAATCTAATTTAATGCATCTTAATTTTAATATGATTTTGGGGGTACCAGTCGTGGAGACTTCAATTCTTATTAAATTAAGATAGTTCTATATGATTAAATTGAGGGATGCCAGTCGTGGAGACCACAAGTTAATCATGGTAGATTACTTTAGGGAGACTCTAATCCTTCTTTAAAGATTAAATTTATCTTTTATGGTTCAAACATTTATCTTGATCTATTTTCATCCTAAGGCCTAACTTCAACACCATTATCTTATCTTTATCTTATTTTCTTTATCTTTTAAAACTCATTTTCAAAATCCATGTTTTTTCTCTCTTATTAATTTAAAGATTCAGATATTGAATTAATAATATTCCTCGTGGGTTCGACACTCTTACTCCTATTACTATATTACTTGAGCGACTAGTGCACTTGCTAGCAAATTTTATTGTTACAAATACAACGCATCAAGTTTTTGGCGCCGTTGCCGGGGAATATTTTATTAATTAATTTCTGATTTTTATGAATTATTAGGAGATGTAAATAAATTGTAAATAATTCTCTTTGCATATGTATTAATTGTTTTAATTATTTTTGTGAATAAACTGACATTTTTTCTTTTGCAGATAAAGGTCACGATAATTTTTTTTATTTATCTACTTTCGGTTTAAAATCCGACGCCGATTGGATTTTTCCAAATTACACTGTCGACTTATGGATTTACGACTTTAATTTGATGTGTCGGCTTTATTAAATTTACGGCCTCGCAATGAATGATTTCTGAATTCTAAACTTTCAATCTTTACGGCCGTAATATTTTTATCCGAACGTTGTTTTTACGCCATGAGTAATGGATATTGATTTGACTTGTTACGCCCGGTTTATCGATGGTTCAAATTTTTTACGCCCTATTCGAATCAGTTTTCATTCTCGGTCGTAACATTTTTGTTTGAACTTTTCATATGGATTTGATCTGATTTCGTTGTTTTACGACCGTAAGGAATTGACTTAATTCACTTTCGGCCGTAATGATTCAATTTTCGACATTTGAGTGGGGTAATATTCTCAAGTTTTATTCGAAATTATTTCGGCCGAAACCCTATTTTTCTTTACGGCCTCGTGTTGACATCATCTCGGCCGATGTGACCTCATCTTAATTGACGATTTAATCTTTTTACGGCCGAGAATGATCTCATGTTTTATTTTTACGGCCGAGAATTGATCTCATGGTTTTACGACCGTAAAATTTCTGAACATTTGTTTTTACGCCATCTTACGACCCCAATTTATTTGTGATTTTTTCATTCTCGGCCGTAACATTATAATAGTTTGAACTTTTGACTTGACTTTATTTTGGCCAAAGCGATTTAGTCTGTCTCGGCCGTAATATATTTCTGAACGAATAAGTTTGATTTAATCTCATTTCGGCCGATATGAATTATATTCTTTGTCAGCCGTAATGATTCATTTGGCAACATTTCATTCAATTTTTTTTCGGCCGAGATAATTCATCGCCATGCTAATTTTTTACGGCCTTCACGTTGAATCCTTTTGACACTGTTTCAATATTTTTACGGCCGAACGAGCCTCGGATTCCTAATCTAATTTCGGTCGTAAATCTATTTCTGTATTGCAGCTGATTAATCTTATTTCCCCTCTGAAAATAATTTTTGCTAATGTCTGATTATTAACTTTACGGACGCAAATTAGTTTTGATTCATTTTGTGCCGTTTGTTACATCATCGTTAATTCTTCCAAGTTTTACGGCCGAACGAGTGCTTGATTTTTACGACCATCCATGTGATTTACTTTCGGTCGATATTAATGTTCGGCAGTTGAATTGATGTTCGAGTTTTGATTTTTTCCCTTATTTGATAATTGTTCTGTGAATTTTGGTGGCAGTAATTAGGTTAATTTCTCTCGGACATTAATTTTGATGACCTAATAAATTTTTGATAATAGCCGAAAGACTTTTTATGTTTATCAATTTAAATCTTATTTCTTCGTGACCTATTATCTGTATTTCTTTTTTCTTGTATATATTTGTATTTTATTCTTTTATCTCTCTTACTGAAAATTAGTTATTGCAGGACTTGAGTGAAAATCTAATCACAACTAAGTTAATCCTTTGGATAAATTTATATGTCACACATTCTGATCAGATGTTAATTTTTTATTTTATTTAATTTTTTTTCTGACACTTGGTTGTTGCAGTGACGAATTGAATATTTAATCACAACCAAAGATTTTACTAATTTACATTTTTTTTAATTAAGTTAATTTTTTTTATTTAATTAGTTAGTTGATTGGCATTTTAATTAATAGTTTAAGGAGTCATCTAATCGATATTTCTTTTTGTGCACGGAGAGGAACTCGACTAATCATTTCTTCGGATACGTGGACCGAGCGATACATGAATTAACACGTCGGATTCATCTCGGACATGACAAGGCGAAAGGAAAAATCACCTTGGAATCGGCCGATCGCTGCGCTGCTTGAATTTGATGTGACCCTTCACTACGCATCATGAGGGAAAGGTAAGTTTACGCCCGTAATTGTATCTATAAATTCTTACACCTCGTGTTTGTGCAGACCAAAAGCGCCATGCCAGTTCCTTACGGCCGAAGTTCCAAAGCTCTTACTCTTACGGCCGATCTTCATCTCTTACGGCCGAAGTTCCGAGTCTCACCGCCGCACCATTATGCCCTGTGCGTTACGGCCAAGCTTCCACGCCGACTTCGTTTTACGACCGAAGAGTCGACACCGTCACCGCTGCTCCCTTACGCCCAAAGTTCCACGCCTCCTATTTTTTTTACGGCCGAGGTTCTTCATCAACCAGCTCTTACGGCCGAAGTCTCACCGCACACCGCCGCTCTCTTACGGCCAATCTCCGGCCGAGCTTTTCTCTTTACGGCCGAGACGTCAGCTGCCATCACCACGGTCATCACCTTACGAGCATCTCTCCACCGATAATAAATCCGGTTGTGTCTTTTCCCTTTTCTTTATTTTCGTTTCTTTAAATTTTTCTTTTTATTGAGTATGTATCACTTTCCCTTGCTGGCTTAACACTGAGGACAGTGTCTGGTTCAAGCTTGGGGGAGTTTGCATTTCATGCATTGCATGTTTCTTTCTTTTTATTTGCTTATGTTTGCATCTATTTATAAAAAAATCCAAAAAATTTGAAAAAATTGAAAATTTTCTAAAAAATACCATTGCATGCAATTATTTTTGCTACCATCTAACAAACTCTTGTCTTATTGTTTTAATTATCTTTTAGTAGAAGTTCAAAGACATGTCGTTAATTGATGAATTTTGAATACTTTTCTTTCTTATCACTTGCTATTTTAGTATCAAACTTATGGACTATGTGCCTATGCTAAGTAGAATTATGAATGACTAGACGACAAAATCATATTCATGCCTTTTTATTTCTTTTAAGTCTTGATAATAGTAGACTTCTTATTGACCATATCAAGTACTTTTTGAGCTTATAAAAAAGAAGGGTTAGTTAAACCCCAACAAATAATAATAATAATAATAATAAAGTTGAATAAAGTTATGTGTAGGTACAAAAGTGTTATCCGAAACCAAGGTGTGTTCGGGTAATTAGATCCGTAGGGGTTCATGCCTGGCGACCTAAGGGCAACTGCTCTGGGATCCGTCGATCGAAAACCTGCTACATGGACCATCTTGTGGAATATGGAGAAGCACATGAGTACTGAATCATGGCTAAGTTCGAACTCTTCATTCAGAACCTTGGTTGTTCGGGCAAGTAAACTCGAGGGGTGCTTTATCACCTGGTGCCCTAAGGTCATCTGGTCTGGGAGTCATCAGTCTAAAGCCCGCTACATGGACTTCCTTGTGCAATCCTGCTTGAAGATTAGAACTTTTAAATGATTAAAAATAAAGTTGAAAAATGAAAAGAAAAAGAAAAAGTTTTAAGCTCAATTAGTACTTATGTGTTCAATATTAATGCTATTATTTGATAGACAATTTATTTTTTTTACAAGGCTGAATTTGAGATTGTTTAAATCTGTGTAGCATTCAGAACCTCTATGAAGCTAAGAACATGGAAAATAATAAGATGCTGAGTAGTAGGTATGCAGATGAATTGTGTGAGAAAATTAATCAGTTGACAATGTGGAGGCTACGATGGAACTTTCTTGAGCCTTGCTTTGAATTTTTGCTTGAGGACAAGCAAGACTTTAAGCTTGGGGGAGTTTGATGCATGTAAAATATAACATATTTTAGATTATTATTTTAGTTAATTTTTCTATAATTTGTTCATGGCATGCATCATTTTTAGTCACTTTTAATCGTAATTCCGGATTTATCAATTTTAATTATTAAATTCTCTAAATATTTTAATTGTGGATGGATTAACTAAACTTGGATAATTATTTTACAGGAAAATTTGAATCTCGGCCGAAATTCAAAGAAATTATTTCTTACGGCCGAGATTTGGCTTTACACCCAAGTCGTTACGGCCGAGATTCAAAAGGAGTAACAAGTTTAAATTCTTTGTTACGGCCAAGAGTTAAAGGAGTAAAGATAAATGATTTTATCTTTTGGGCGTAATGGCATGAAGATAAAGATGTTACGGCCAAAATTTGGAGGGCGTAATGGCATGAAGATGAAGGGTGTAACAATCAATCGAGTTTATCTTTGGGCGTAACAAGATATATGAAGGCGTAAAGATAAAAGGATTTTTTATCTTTTGGGAGTAATGGAAAGGAGTAAAGATAAAATAATTTCCTTACGGCCGAGACTCTAAGGGAGTAAAGATAAGAAAGATTTATCTTTGGGCGTAATGATAAAAGAATTTATCTTTGGCCGAGTTTATCTTATAATTTTAAAGTTAACCGTACGATGTTACGACCGAGATCAAATTGAAGGCCATCCGCACCCTATAAATACGTGAAGAATCTATCGTTTCAATTCGTGCTCTGAAGTTCAGGTTTCTTCCACGGCGAGTCGTGAGCTCTGCAGGCTACGACCAAGAGGAGAGAGGTGCGACGGCTGGATGTTGATCGCGACCCTGATCAAGTCCGAGAGGCTGCCCGACTGTCTGCCCAATTCGAGAGCTCTACTTCTATTTTGGGTGTAATTCTTTCGATTATTATTGTTATTTTGTTATTATCTCTCCAGAATTTGTAGGATGAACTCCATGTTTTTAGGATTATTATTTTAGGAGATTATTAATTGAAGGAAAATGTTTGGACCACATTTTATTTGCTTTAATCTTTTCTGATTAATTATTAATTGTGCTTAATGCTTTTATGTTAGTTAATTAAATTTCTGAATTAGGCTATACCAATTTGTGGAGTGTTTAATTTCAGAATTTATTATACTAATTATAATTGATTTTATTTGGAATTAATAATTGACAAAAATTTGATAACTAGTGTGTGGAGAATCAAGTTTGTGTGGTCTATTAATCTATACCAGTTTGTGGAGTGATTAATAGTCTAGAGAATCCAATTTAATGCATCTTAATTTTAATATGATTTTGGGGGTACCAGTCGTGGAGACTTCAATTCTTATTAAATTAAGATAGTTCTATATGATTAAATTGAGGGATGCCAGTCGTGGAGACCACAAGTTAATCATGGTAGATTATTTTAGGGAGACTCTAATCCATCTTTAAAGATTAAATTTATCTTTTATGGTTCAAACATTTATCCTGATCTATTTTCATCCTAATGCCTAACTTCAACACCATTATCTTATCTTTATCTTATTTTCTTTATCTTTTAAAACTCATTTTCAAAATCCATGTTTTTTCTCTCTTATTAATTTAAAGATTCAGATATTGAATTAATAATATTCCTCGTGGGTTCGACACTCTTACTCCTATTACTATATTTCTTGAGCGACTAGTGCACTTGCTAGCAAATTTTATTATTACAAATACAACGCATCAAATGTCAAAGCTTCTTAATTCATTTCTGAACAAGATTGGGACATATGATAACTTCTCAGTTGCTCAATTAATCAAACTCCCGAATGACAACAGATTCAGATGATTCAGAAAATCAGAAATCAAATGGTTCAGAATTCAGAAAAGCAGAAATCAGATTGTCAACTAAAATGAAATACAGAAACTTGGCATTGGTCATTAATTCATTCCTGAACAAAGATTTGACCAAATGATAACTTCTCAGTTGCTAATACAAGTAGGGTCTTCCAATGACAAGATCAAATTCAGAACAGTTCAGATTTCAGAAATCAGGAATTTGAATGATTCAGTGCAGGAAATTGGTCTTATCCCTAATTCATCCACAATATGTATTAGACTACTACCCTATCGTAGGGGGCATGAGATTTAGCTCCTCATAATTACAAACAAAGATATAAGATATATTGAAGAACAGAAGGAAATCATCTTGGATTGAAGCTTGTCGAGAGGTATCCTTGCAGCACTTCAGCTTCCCCCTCCAAAACCCTTGCTTCCTTCCCCAAACCCTGCGATGGCCAGCCCCCCTCCTGATTCTAGGGTTTCTTCAGCTTATATATGACCTTTAAACACCCTTAGATCAGTATCAAAATATTCCATAGCCTTGATGTAAGTCACCTGTCCAGATGACCCTGAAATTCCAGCTGCTGCAGCAGCTTTTTGGACAGCAAAATCAGTGGTCCCCCTACCTTTTTCCAACCTATTTTCCCTGCTACAAAACCCAAAACAGCAAGCATCAAAATCCTTAAATGGGATTTTAACAAATAAGGATTAGGATAATGATAGTTGTCAGCTCAAACATCAAATGGGATTTGGTGTTGTGCGGGAATGAAAACCCATATAAAAAATAATAGTTTTAGGAATCCGGAATGATAACTTTTCATATTTCATGGAAAATGTTCAAATATGAGTAGTTCAAAGCATTGAAGACATCAAATGGATTAGGATGACAAGTGAATAAGGTAAGAAATCAAATGTGGATAAGATTTCATAAGAATGATAACTTGGGTGCCAAAAATGATAACTTGATTGCCTTAAAAACGATAATTTGTCATAACTTTAGTTGTGGTTATCCAAATGTGATCAAATTTGAACAACAATGAGTTAGGACAATAATATAATGATTTCTTAATGCCTTTGTGCGGATTTGATAATTTTGCATATCGAAATGAAAGTTTTGCCCTTTAACGATAACTTAGCATTGGAAAATAATAACTTGTTCAAATGGATTGAAAATTTTGCACAAGTTGAAATATGATCATTCAAATATGATTCATTCATGATAGTAATGGATTTAGGGCAAGAAAATTATTGAAAATCAACTCACTCAAAATAATGATAACTTGACATATTGGAGTGATAACTTGTCCTAAAAATGATAACTTGGCATAGAATTGAAATATTTATGGATTTTAGCATTTCAGAACCTCTATGCACATGGAAATAAGTATAAAATTAGGAAGATCAACTAGTTATCGCAATCCATGCATTCCAAACACAATTGGCCAAAAGTTGAGCAATTTAGGAGCTCGATATGGGTGAAATGCATATAAAATGGGATAAAAATTTATAGTGATCAGCTAGTGATCAGAAACCTGAACTACTATTGAAGATTGAAAAGGCACAATCAAACGATAATAAGTACAACTGCCTACTCAAGTTGTGCGAAAAAGATTCCTACTGACTTTTTGGTCATAGTGGAGTGATCAGGTACAGGGGATGTTTGTGGGTCCCTACTCATGAAGGATTAAGAACACAAGTCTTGATGAATGCCACAAATCAAAATTTTCCATTCATCCTGGGAGCACGAAGATGTATAAGAATTTGCAACGGACCTTCTGCTGGAACAATATGAAGAAGGATATAACTGAGTACGTTGCAAAGTGTATAGTATGCTAACAAGTGAAGGTTGAGCATCAGAGGCCATATGAAGCACAAGAACTTGGAATCCCACAGTGAAAATGGGAAAAGACAACGATGGATTTCGTTATTGGAGTTCTAAGAACTTAACAGGGCCACGATGCTGGGTAGTGGTGGATAGATTCAGCAAAGCGGCCCACTTCATTCCCATCAAATGGAAATAGTCCATCGAAAGTCTGATGGACATTTATATTAAGGAAGTTATCCGACTACATGGAGTATTGGTCTCCATTATGTCAGATAGAGATCCATGGTTTACGGCTAAATTTTGGTGGAGCATCCAGGGTGCATTTGGAATGAAATTGAATTTCAGCACTGTGTTCCATCCTCAGACAGACGACAGTCTAAGCGCACCATACAAATATTGGAAGATATGCTCCGAGCATATGCTTTGGACTGGAATGGCAGTTGGAACACTCACCTCCCATTGATTGAATTCGCATATAATAACAGCTACCACTCCAGCATAGGCATGACACCCTTTGCAACCATGTACGGAAGGCCAATGTTGCTCTCCCATCTGTTGGAGCGAGGTGGGAGGACGGCAATTCTTGTCAGAGGTATTAAAGCAAACCATGGAGGATGCTGAAAAGATTCGCCTTATTAGAGAAAGGTTAAAGGCAGCATTCACAAGGTAAAAGACATGCTAACAAGAAACGAAGGGAGCAAATTTTCAAGGTTGGAGATCGAGTGATATTGAAAGTCTCCTCAATGAAGGGAGTAATGAGATTCAGCAAGAAGGGCAAGATGAGCCCTAAGTATGTTGGTCCATTTGAGATACTTGCATTGATTGGAGATGCAGCCTGCAAGTTGGCGCTACCGCCATCATGTGGACATTTGCATAATGTCTTCCACATGTCAATGTTGCGCAAGTATCATCACGATGATGCTAACATAGTAAATAGGGAAGAACCAAACTTGAATGTGGACCTAACATATGCAGAACAACCTATAGAGATATTGGAGTACTAGACCAAACATTTAAAGAATAAGATGGTACCCATGGTAAAGGTGGCATGGACACATCATAGAGATGAAGATGCCACTTGGAATTGGAAGATGAAATGAGAAAGGACTTTTCATAATTATTTAAATAGATTGATGTAATTTCCCTTAAGAAAATTTGAGGATGAATTTATTTTTAAGGAGGTTATGATGTGACGACCCCAACACCCCCGGTTTTCCTTCTTATAGGGACCCAATCTTGAGCAGGGGCCGCCCGGATTTAATTAAATTTGAGAGATCATGGAGATATTAATTATTGATGGATGGTCAAAATTGATTCTAAAAGAGTCCAAGGCCTAATAGAATTGAAAAATCTTATCCTACACTATAAATAGACATCAAAAGGGTGGCTGGAAATCCCCTTTCTGCCAAAGAGAATTTTTGCCCACGAGCTCCTCTTTTTCTCTCGTTTGCATGCGAACCGAGGCATCCCTGAGAGCATGTGGCAGCTGGTTTCGAAGCCGGCATATAGGAGAAGAACTTCCAAGTGGTGGTCATGAGTTTCAGGACGTGGACAGAGATAAATCGGCGTCCATTGGCATACGTGCAGTTTTCCAGAGAAGAAATCACAGTTAGTTTTTCAGTCAAATTTAGGTACGTAGGGGAAATCCCTACGTCGTCAGTTTTCCACGACATGGAAGTCTATCCTCTTCTCCTTTGCACCAGGAATCCATCGATATATCATATGCATAGTTTAGACATTATATGATATAGTTATGGTGATCGAAAAGTCATGTCGCGATGCACGTCTCCGTCGGCGGCGGAGCCCGGCCAGGGTTCTGCTTCGGTGCGGCAAGGGCGTGGCGCGATTTTGATTAAACGTGAACCGGCCGACTCGGCCTGGGTTCACTACACTCTCGGCCCAGGTTTGCCCTAGCCAAGGTGATATTGAGCGTTTCCGAACACGGCCCTCGTTTCACCCGACGCGGGCCGGGTTCTGGGGACGGAAAACCTATTTTTAGGTATTTTGATATAGAAAATTGAATATTTAATTTTAGTTAATCATCCATAATCATCTATGATCATAATTGTTAACAGATTTGACTTGAGATTATTGATCTTATCGATCCGTTAGTTTTCTTTGATTGGGTTCTTGTTTAACCTAAATTGAATTGTTAAAGATAGGCCTTTAGGATAAACAAGATAAAAAATGAAAACTGTCGAGTTTTCATGTTTTCCGATTGTCTTTAAGTCCCTTGGGTCATATTATTATGGGTATCGTATGTGGCAGATAGTGTACCTAAAGGTATGAGATGTCATCTTTTAAGGAAGCTATGGCTGTCTTGTGATGGCCATGGTCCCCCACCATTACGAATCTATTGTTAGCACTATTATTGAAGGGCGACTTGCCGTGGTTTGATTTCCCACTAGCCTACATGAAAGAAACATGGAGTTTTCCTTAATTGACTGAGCACTCTCTATTGAATTGAATAACTTCAAATATTGAATTGAATAGAATGGAAATTGAATTGAATCGAATCGTGGTCATTCGGATTTTGACGTTGACTAGCTTTGCCTCCGCCCATTGAATTATATAGAAAATTGTTATTGACCGATGACCATCTATATTGATGATTGAATTGTTAAATTGGATAGTTCCATTGTGATCAGGCATAATTAAGTATTGTTAATTGTTAATTGATATTAATTCTTTCTTGATCTACTTATGATTATATTGATTTATTGATCATTGAGCTCTCATCCTATTGATTCATCTAGTGCTATATTATTTATTGTTCTATAATGTTATTGATTTAGCTAGCACTATTGATTTATTATTGTGGTTAGACCCTACGTACTGAGTATTTTTATACTCATGATTTTTTTCAACATCTGGATTCATGCAGGTGAGATGATAGAAGGTGGTGGTGCTGGTGGTCAGGCCCAGTGACATAGTTATTGCACATGGTGTAGGATTAAGTCCTACTAGATTATTGGTTTAGCTCTTATTTTTTCGCATATTTAGTATAATGGAGTCATGGACATTTTTAGCTCCTTGACGTTATAGATTGTTAGACATCCTATTATTAATTCCGCATTTTATAGAGTTTATATTTCCGCAAAACTTATTCAAATAGAATTATGTAACATCTTCAGGATGACTCTAAGTGCATGAAAGTCACGATGGTCTCGAGGCGTTATATTTTTCCTCCATTGCCATTCTTGTGTTATTCTAATGAAATAACTCATGACCTATAAGAATTTATACTTAATTTTATGATAACTGTTGAGCTTGTTTCTTTATGTGATCCTCACATGCGAGCCATGTGTGCGACAGTTATAGCTCGATGGTGTGTGCACATGATTATCGTATGAGTCTAGATGAAGTCTCTTTCGCTTTCATTGATCGAGTTGTATTTGAGATTATGTATGAGATATGTATCACGTCACGAACTTTTATATGCCATTATGATGTACTTTGTTATTCTCTTCCATTTAGCTTCCGCATTTGCATACCAATTTCTTGTACTTTGTTTCTTTTTTTTGTCCAACTAGATCAATGAAAGAGTTAAGAAGAATGGAAGAAAGTAGTGCACGAAAAAATATTTCACCATGTGACAAGATCAAATTTCGGAACATTACACTCTTGATCGTGATTTCGCTTCATTTGCACGTACGAGGGAGGTTCTTCTTTGCTCTCCATATGATAGTCAAGAAAATTATGTACCAATATTGTATTTAGCTTTTACTTGTTGTTCTGTCTGTTAGATGATATTTTATGTTTTACTCTTCTAAATGTTTGATCTCTCTTTGGAAATTTCAACAAGATGTTATCAATGATTACAAACAAATTAGCTTTTTTTTAAAAAAAAATCTATTTTTTAAATGAACAAGTAGATCGAGCATTAGGGGCACTACTGGTGTAGTGGAGAGTTTTTTCTCCATTTGATTGGCTCAATAATTGTTTATTAGTTTATAGTATTAATTCGATAATATTTTGATGATGATCATGTTAATCGACTGGTTAAACTATTCAAAATGTTTGTCGTTTTAGTGATCATTACTTAGTTACTCTCATAGTTTGACGTAGTTCGAATTATCGGAGTAGTCAATGACCATATATTAATTTATCTTATAAGTTGTACGACAAATACAATTATGATTGATGATTATAATTTTTTTTATATTATATGAAATAATGCGCGTTACAAATTAAAATTTTAGTTTTTTTTTCAAATGAACGTGTACATTACACGCGGAGCAGATGTTTACCAAATTTACAAAGTACAAATATATGATAAGACATTTTTTTTTAAGTCAGTCCAGGTATTTAAGAAGTGGGCAGATGATTTAATTTAATTTGTGCGGCACTAAAAAGCACGGTTCACAGGTTAGAAGTTGATTCACCATCGATATGAATAATCCAATAAAATCGGTCCGGATCACGTACATGACAATGACAAGGGAGACTTCTAACAAAGTTTATTTACGTTGATAAATTTAAATTCGAAATTTTATTTAAGCGAGAAAAAGTCATCTATCACTAAGTTCAATGTTGGTATGATAAGACATTTGGAGTTCCTGCACATGGAATCCACCGATAGATCACACTGCCTCAGCCTCTGCGGGTTTGAAAGTATTTTGATTTTATTCAGTTAACTTTTTAAAGAGGTTTTTCTCTTCATTTACTAACTAAAACCTTCTTTGATGATTCTCGCGTAATGAGGAGTATAAAAAATAATATTCATCACTGAAAAAAAGATAATTGGTCATGATAATTAAATTGTCCTAATTCACCAAGCAAGAGATGAATATCGAAACTTTTTTTTATTTGTGAAGAGATAAAATCATTCAGTCAATTTTGTTAATACTTTTAGATAACCGAAGGACATGGTTAAGAAAATGTATACAAATCCTCAATGCAAATATGATCCACTTTCAGTATTGATGCATCGTAATGTTCAAGATACTACAAACGGCTAGCAGTTCTTTTTGGATGGCTTCTTATCATATGTATTCAGATTTCAATCCCATTCTAGATAAATTAAGAATTCTTACGTCAATTAAGAAAAGTATATGAAGTCGTAGATTGTCGCTGAAGTTGTTTTGCTGGTCATTTGCGCATTCAGCTGCATCGGGCTTGGGGTGCAAGCACATGGCTGAGCACGGTTGTGGAATGCAGAGAGGCCTTCAACAACTTCAAACCCTAACAACAAGACATCATAGATCGATTAGGGAAAATTAATAATCTCTATTAAGGAAGTAGAGTAATCAAGAGCTACGTAGTTCTTCAGTCAACTAGTAAGAGATTATAAATATAGATTTGGGAAAATTTATGGACGCGGATATATATATAAGGAAGGAAGACCTCGTCCAAACCAAGATTGACCACCATCTCCTCCAAATCTCCGACGACGATTGATCCATACCCACACTGTTTGAAGACAAGGTTAAACTTTTAAGGTGGAGAAAGCAGACGTCGGAGCCACAGTCAAGTCGTCAAGGATGGTATAAGTCGACGTGCCACTGAGGTAACCAAATGGCGCCTTGGTAACAGGACCTGGAACGAAGTCTGCATGCCACCTTATCGATTTCATACAAGACGGACAAATTGCATCAGAAGAATCAGTAACGTATAACTTCCTTGGTGAACTATGCATGCTGCAGTGTCAGAAGTAGTAGCTTTTCTTCTCCGAGACCGGCGGAGGAAGGAGGTAACTGGAATAAGAAGACGAGAAGCTACGGAACACGGGGTTGAGGAAGGAGGCTTTGACATCTTTTGATTGGAAAAATCGATCTCAAGCACCTCCAAACTCTGAAAGAACTTACTCAGGGATCCAACTGTAACTTCCTCATTTTTAAGAAGCTTGAAGATGGAGCAGATCGGCATCTCTAGTAGACCACAGAGGAAGTCAACTACTTCCTTTGAAGCTTCTACAAACAGCACCCTCTTGGTGGACCTGTTCACCATTAGCTTCAACGTGAAATTGATACCAGATTCCATCTCTGACTGCATGCAATGACAAGTTCGTCTACGGGGAAATGATGCTATATATTATATATATATCAGTTAAGGTGAGATCAGTTGTTAACAGAGAAGTCTGATCGATTCGGTGCATGCCATTGGACAACTAAACGCCGCTGCTAGTTTTTTAAATCGTGGCCATTTAATGCCGTCTTCTTCTGTAAATTCTCCTATGCTTGATGCATTTTTTTCTAGGTAAAATTGTTCCGTTCACGGTTCAGAGAAAGGAACTTTGACGGTCATGCATACTTTTTTTTTTTTAAAAAAAAGATGTACCTGGTGTCACTCCATAATTTTATCTCTTACCCATTTTATCCATACTTTTTAAAATTATAAAATGAACTTATATTCTTTTAATAGTGATAATCGAAAAGTCTCCTTTTTTTTCAACAATAGAATTTATTATTTTATAATAATTAACATCAAAAGTCTTTATTTCTTTATAATATTATACGAATCAAAGATTGCTTTTTTATTTCTTCAAAATAAAATTATTATTTAAAATAATTAACATGAAAAGTTTTTAATATTATAATTTTTACTTTATTTTACTATATTTTTTTATCACAGTGCCTATATTTTATTTAGCTTATTTAATATTTTTATATTTATTATGGCAATAAAATGTGACGCTATGTCAAATAAGCTGAATAAAATAAATATAAAAATATTCAATAAGCTGAATAAAAAAGACATTATGATAGAACAATTATATACAAAGTAAAAATATAATGTTAAAAACTTTTCATATTAATTATTTAAAATAATAATTTTATTTTTGAAGAAAAAGAAAAGAGATATTTGATCTTCTAATATTATAAAAAAATAAATACTTTTAATGTTAATTATTATAAGATAATAAATTTTGTGTTCAAAAAGAGAGAGGAGACTCTTGATCTTCCATTATTATAAAAGATTTTATAATTTTAAAAAATAAGGATAAAATAATTAAGAGAGGAGTGACATTAAGAATTATGGAGTGACTTAAAGGCACCATTTTTTAAAATACGAGTATTAATTTCTTGCTGTATTAAATTATATATTTTTAAAGTCGGACATGACAGCTAACATACGGATGAATTAAATTATGGTTCTCATCGATTTAACGATTTAATGTAGAGTTTGATCGAATTGAATTATATTTAAAATATTATTTTTATTTATTTTGAAAATATAATAAAAATAAAAGTATAAAATATAAAAAATGATCAATAACATAATTTGTCCTTTTTAAATAATTAAACATTAATAACATATTTTCTTATTTTAAATATGTATTATTTAATGTAATTATATTATTTTCTTATTAAAAATTATGAAATTTCTTCTGAAAAATAAATCAATTTTCTTATACTTAAATCGATCAGTTACCACTTATAATGTTAGCAATTCAAATTATGTTTCTTACCTGGATTCAAATTAATTTTCTTATACTTATTTTCTTTTTCTGATTCAGGTCCTATAATATTACACCTTTCTTCCTTAATTATACTTCTCTGTCATTTATTTTATTTCGCATTTTCTTCTTTTCCAATTTTTCCATCAATATTTGATCATTATACTGTCCATCTTTACTCTTTTTCCTTTCATTTTTTCACTATTTTTAATGCTTTTGACTAGAAATCGTAAATTATTCACCCCTATATGATCCGGTTCAATTTAGTCTTCTTTTTTTTTCCAAAAATGTAAACAAAGATTATTTCCGATTTGTTGTGATACCGTTATAGGACACTACTTTTCCCTTTAAGAATGAATGAACAGGACCTTTTCATTGCACTTTCTTTGTTTTAGTTATAGAAAAACTGTTATACATAATGTCATTTGAAACACGTATTTTTTTTTCAAATATCATACTTTTTATTCATCTTTCTCATTTTTCCTCCATTTGTTATTCTTCTGTAATTCGGATGAAACTAACTCATGACCTTTATGAATTCGTACTTAATTTTAATGGTTGAACTTGCTACTCATGAGTCTAGTTGGAGTCTCTTTCATTTTTATTGATCGAATTATATTTGAGATTATGTATCATGTAATGAACTTTTTATTTGCCATTATGATGTACTTTGTTATTCTCTTTTATTTAGTTTCCGCATTTGGTACCAATTTCTTATTCTAAAATCTTTTGCTTACGTGCTTCTTTTTCTCGTCCAACTGTGAAAGAGTCAAGAAAAAAGATCCGAAGAAAGTAGTGTACAAAAGAAGATCTCGCCACACCCTTGATCATGATTTTGCTTCATTTGTACATACGAGGGAGCTTCTTCTTTATTCTCCATGATAGTCAAGAAAATTATGCACCAATATTGTATTTAGCTTTTATTTGTTGTTCTGTCTGTTAGATGATCCTTTGATGTTTTACTCTTCTAAATGTTTGATCTCTCTTTGGAAATTTCAACGAGATGTTATCCATGATTACAAACAAATTAGATTTTCTTAAAAAAAAATTCTATTTTAAATGAACAAGTAGATCGAGCATTAGGGGTACAACTGGTGTAGTGCGGAGTTTTTCTCCATTTGATTGGCTCAATAACTGCTTATTAGTTTATAGTATTAGTTCGATAGCATTTTCATGATGATCATGTTCATCGTCTAATTAAACTATTCAAAGTGTTTTTATCATTTTAGTGATCAGTACTTATTTACTCATTCATAGTTTGATGTAGTTCGAATTATCGGAGTAGTCAATGACCATATATTAATTTATCTCATAAGTTATACGACAAATACAATTATGATTGATGATTATAATTTTTTTATATTTTATGAAATAATGCGCGTTACAAATTAAAATTTTAGTTTTTTTTCAAGTGAACGCGTACATTACACCCGGAGTAAATGTTTACCAAATTTACAAGGTACAAATATATGACAATTTTTTTTGGTAACTAGCCCCTGGTATTTAGACAGCGGTGCCGATGATTCATTCGTGTGACGCTACAAAGTACATTCTCCATAAGTTAAAAATCGACCCACCATCGAGCCAAACTAATTCGATAAAATCGTCGTGTACCTAACAAAAATAAGTGAAACTCCCAATAAAAATATTTTATATTCACAAAACTAGAATTCAAAATATTACTTAAGCTAGGAGTCAATCCAGTCTTATGTTAGTATGATAAGACATTTTGAGTGCCTGGCATACACCGACTGATCACACTGCCTCAGCCTCTGCCGGTTTGAAAGTATTTTGATTCTGTTCAGTCAACTTTGTAAAGAGTTTTTTCTCTTCATTTACTAATAAACCTTCTTTAATGATTTTGGCGTAGTGTGGGTTATCAAAAATAATTTTCATCATTGAAAAGAAGACAATTCGTCATGATAATTAAATTGTCCTAATTTACCTATGAATATCGGAACTTTTTTTTTGTGTGGTGATACTCTACATTTTTGAAGATCTGAACCTCGCAGGCAGTTCGTAGAGAACATTTTTACGAATATATCATAACGGACACTCTCCGAGAAGGTTACCGAATCTATCTTGTACATCTTTTATACACATTCAATTACACCTTTAATTTTTGACAGTTGAACTCATATTTGTAACAGAGACTAATAATTTAATTTAAGAAAATGTCTTAGGGGATAAACATCTGGATTTCGAGTTTGATAAAGTAATTTCTTACAATACGTATTCAAAATAACGAAAAGATTATATATTTGAACGCTTAAATATTACTTTTTTTCATTTGTTAACAGATATATATTACTTAATATGTAGGGTACAACTTACAAATAAGTAGTGAAATTTTGAGCTCTAGGCAAAATCAAGGTCAAACATGGTTAAAGAAGCGTGTATCAACTAAATTTAACTACACAATTTTCTTTTGTTCTAAAACTAAACCACAAACAAAAAACCAAGCATATAAATACTTCAATAAGATTCTCTTGTGCAACAAAAGAAGCAACCTCCCATGCATAATTCGTCAAATCGATCAGGATGGAAAAAAGCATCGGACCTAATTAAAATAAAAAAAGCAACATTACAAATACATATGGACGGCAAAATTTCTCGGCCAGGAGGGGAGTGTTCAAATGTTGATAAGACAAACATTAATGAGAAGAAAGAGCAAGCATGTCAGCAAATGAAACGAAAGCCAATGCGAGAAAACAATACACCAAAGTTTTAAAAGATGGCGAACGACAACGCCGTTGCGCGGCTCTTTTCACATGGCTACATATACGCGACAGCGCCGGCGACAGGAACACATCACTGAGGACAGTCGTAGATTTCAGCGAGACCTTCAGCAGCTTCACACCCTGCTCATCAGCATAGCGCAAGAGAAAAAGTAACAACCGCCATTAGTACTTCAGGCGAAGTCTAAGTCTACTATCTTTTATAGATAGAGAAATAATGAGTGCTCTAATTAAAGACTATCACATGCATATTGTAGCCACTCACGTAAATAATTGAACATATATGTACGGTGCCAAACTAATTTACTCAGCCTATGCATGTACCTCTTGCCAGCCGATCGTGACAACCTTCACCTCCAAATCGTCCGAGCCAATCCCGCGAACGAGATCGGAGCTGGAGAAGCCGGACGTCGGAGCAACAGTCAGGTCATCCATGATGGTAAAAGTTGCCGAGCTCTTCACGTAGCCGAATGGGGCCTTCACCAAAGACGCCGAGCACGCCAGGAGTTCCATACAACTCGGACAATGAACACCTAAAACGTCAGAAAAGCAGCGGCAGCCGGAAGGGCAAGTGTAGTAACGTTTGTTCTCGGAGACCGGCGAAGGAAGGAGGATGTGGGAATTAGAGGCGCGCAAGTGGTTCCCGGAAACGGAGTTGAGGACGGCGAGCTTTTGACTTGGGTCGATCGGAAGTAGGACGCGTCAAGAACCTGAAAGCTCCTGAAGAGCTTATCCAAGGATCCAACTTCCACCTCCTTGTTGAAAAGATTGACGACGGAGACGATTGGCATCTCTAGAATACCAAACAGGAAGTCCACTACTTCCTTGGAGGCTTCTGCAAATACCACTCTGTTCGTGGCCGTGTTCACCATTAGCTTCATTGTGTACTTGGTGACGGGGGCCATGCTTTTGCTTTGCTGCATGCGAAGTTGCAAACGTCGACGAAAATACTACGCTTTCCTGCAACACTTACACTGTGTATAATAACGGGGGGTTTTTAGTTGGTGCCATCGAACAACTAAACGCCGCTGCTTGTCAGTTGTCACAACTGCGGTCGACGTCTTTTTGTATCAATTAATGTGCGATCTTTCTCTTTTCTTTTTTACGGCGTGCAATCTTTAAGCAATCCATTTTGGGAAGATTTGATTTGTTGTTCCGTCCCAAGAAAAGATAGGATCGAATGACCATATTATAAGGCATAAGCATTGAAAATATTGGCGATTGGTCGGAGTTGCCCACGAATAATTGAAGGATGCATCGCGTATCGCCACTTCCAGACGTGACAATTTTATCCTTAATTTTTATTTTAAATTTTCAATATCATTAATATAATCTCTTACCTTCAATCTTCCATTCATTATAAGAGTTAAAAAAACTATATATTACTTTTAATACTAGGATAAAATATGATAATAAAAAACTAAAAAAATATATTTTAAAGGGAGATAAATGTTAAGTTGATTAAAAATATAATATTTTTATAAAAAGTAGAGAATATTAATTATATAACATTGTAAATGTTATTAAAAGTATATTTAATTATCTAGTTTAATGTACAATGCTTAGTTAATTAGTGAGTCAATCAATTAAAACTGATATTTTTATTTTGATGAGTTTAATATTTAAGCGAGGTTGTCCCAATAGGTTACTATTTTAGTTATGAATAAGGAAGTAAATAAGATTTTATAATTCTGCATCTGAGTTAATTAATTAATTTAAAATTAATAAATTATTATGATAATAAAATAAAAAATAGTTGTGTGTCTGAGAGAGAAGATGACATGAAAATAATATCACGTTGTCAAATAATAAAAAGATGTCGGGTTCACCCTCCTCTTTTATGATAATCAATCATGTAACTAAATAATCACATTTTATGATGGAGTGCTAGTTGGAAATTATGCTGGACTGTTTGAATATATCGGTGTAATTCGACTTATATATTGAAACGCAATAGATTTCTTAAATATTATTGAGAATAAATGTACTAATTATAAATATCTTAAATTTTTTTAAATAACAACCAAATATATATAATTATATTATTCCTTTATTAAATTTATATTATTTATGAATCATTGCACTAATAAATTTAAATTTCATAAGTAACATCCATAAAAAATATGCAAAAAAATTATCAAAATCACATAATTAAATAAGATAACCAATATTAGTTTATTTAGAAGTTAATATAGTTGAAGTAGGAGAATAATTGAATCTTAATGATTCAAGATGAAGAATAAATTATAATTTGAATAATAAAAAAACTGAATTAGCTTTGATTGCTAAAAAGCTATAGCAATATTAAATAATATATATAACTTTATAAAATTGCATAATTAAATAACATAAATAAAGAGATATTTTATATTTAATACTTGCTTATGATAATAAGAAAAAGGTGAAGTTTAAAATAATGAAAGAAAAAGTGGTGAAAGGGGACTTGTATCCATGTTGCTAGAGCACTAAAACAAGCCGTTTTAATCACTAAGCAGAGGGTGTAACATGCACTACTAAAATTTCCTTCTTTGATTTTATACTCTCCTAAGTGACACTTAGTATTACTGTGAACCCCAGCTAGAGTACAACTATACAAATAATATTACTACAGACTGAAACATATATCACGCAAAATTTCTACACTCCTCTTCAAGTTTGGCAATGATAAATGTTTATCATGCCTAACTTGCTCATATATATGATGATGATGTTGTTGAGAATCCAACGCCTTTGTTAGCAACCTAGCCACTTCTTCTTTCGTATACACATGAAGCAACTTGATCGAACCCTTTTGGAATTTCTCCCAAAGAAAGTAGCAAATCATTGTGACTTTGTGTAAATCCAGCATTAAGGAGAATTTGATGAACTTAAGGTTCCACTATCGAAAAACCTCCTTCAGCCCATATAAATACTTAAGTAGTTTGTAGACACGAGACCTACTACCATAATTCCTCAAACAAATATCCATTGAGAAATGCAATAGTAACATCAAGATGGTACACTGGCCAATTGTGTTGAGCAACTGAAATTAGAGTGTTCGAATAGTGACATCTTTTGCCATAGGAGAGAAGATGTCTTTATAGTCCACTCCTTGTTTTTGTGTGAAACCCTTAGAAACCAACCTTGCTTTGTATGTCTCAATTTTTCGTTTTGATGTCAACTTGATTTTATAAACCCATTTACATACTAAGGGTTTGACTCCACCCGAAAGATCTACAACTTATCAGGCTGCTTCTAAGACTTCTAACTTAGCATTCATGGCCTCTACCCAATTTGGATATTTTTTTATGGCTGATTGATAAGAGGTGGGCTCATAAGTTGTAAAAAAAACATTTGCAGTTATCACTCAAACCTCCATAAGAAACATAATTCTGAATAGTATATGTAGTGGAATTTGTATTAAGCATATTTTGAGCATTCATTGTCACATAATCTTGCAGCCAAGTAGGTGGCTTAGTAACTCTTTTAGCTCTTCCTTCAAGCTGTAATGAAGTGTCATGAAGTGCTACCTTCAAAATTAGGAATAGAAGGAAGAACTAAGTAATAAACACATCTCCTCTTGTGAAGAATTCCTTTACTAACAAAGTAATCATTGCATGAAATAACATATTCAATCCCATTGTATGTTCTCATAACTTTAACTTGAACATCAAATTGGTTTTCAACAAAACTGATAAATTGTATAAGAAGTTTGCCACAATCTGATTTTTGATTGAGTAAATACACCCATGTCATTCTTCTATAATCATCAACAATAGTAATAAAAACACTTTCACTAGAATGATTTGTGATTTTAAAAGGACCCAGGTGTCCACACGAATAAAGTCTAGTTTCTTTACACTTCTAATTGAGTTAGGCAAAAGTTTAAAAGGCATTCTTGTTTGTTTTGCCACAGGACATGTGCTACAAGTAATCTAATTTCCCAAAACTAAATTCTTCAATGCATCAATGTACTTGAACTTCTCAATAGGTAGATGATCAAGCCTCTGGTGTCAAACTTCCTCTTTAGTTTTATTGATCCCAGTTTTAAAACATGTAAAGGACTGATAACCAGCTCCCAATCCTGTGAAGTAATATAGGCCACCATTCTTCTTACCAATCTAGCTCACCGTGCCATTCAATGGGTCCTAGATTTTGCACACATCACAAGTAAATATGACTGAACATACTAGGTCTTGAATAAGATGGGAGACTGAAATTAAATGAAATTTAAAGTCCGGGGGATAAAGAACATTAGTTAAAGCTTTGTCTAGACTAATATGATAGAAACCTAGATGTGTGACCACTGATTCATCCCCATTCGGCAATGAAGTTGAAGCAACTTTATCTTCCTCTATCTCTAGTTGTACTATTGCATTGTTGACATTAATTTGATTCCTTCCTCTATTGTATTTTAAGGGTAACCAATAATTTTGTAATATTGTGCCTTTTTGTTATCCAGCTTCTTGCAATGTTCACATACAACATTTTCCTTTTTGAACTAACATTTTAATCAGTGTTTGATATATGCATTTTTATACATGTTTTACATGCAACATTTAGGTTATTTTTCTTAGTTTTTACCATTGCATGCATCTATTTTCTTAAATTCTTTTGAGTTTGAAGCTACCCACTTTTGATTTATTAGATTATCATTTTGGAGGTGCTGAATGATTGGACCATAAGAATGCAAAAATCGAGGAAGAAATGACATGCTTCAATACTTTATACAAGAACCCAAGCCGGGTCAGTCTTATAATCGGGCCGGGCTACCTGCAAAGACTGAGTTTGACACGAACTCGGCCCGAAACCCACATCCAGGCCAGGTACTATATCAGGAGACCTTCTGATGGACAATTGATTCTCGAAAGACTTAGACGTTGATTTGAGTCCCAAAATCAACTCGTAACCCTAGAAGGTCGTCAACCCTATAAATATGGATGTACCACGAACGGAAAGAGCATGAAATCCACCTGACGACATGTGTCACGAGCGGATCCCGAACATCATTACATTACAAACTTCGATTAACAATTTGACAAAAGCAGAAAATACTTCAAAACTTCCATGAAGACCCATTAATACAAACACTATCGCAAAGAGGCGTACATTAAATGAAGCCCAACATGATATAACATAATTAGAAGTCCATTACGATGACATCAAATTGTTAAAATATAAAAGACGCATAACGGAAGCATAATGTCACAAGAGACTATTGCGGGAGGCCCAACAATAATAAAATATGACTCGAAGTCGGATGACCTAATAGTACATAAATTCACAATCAATAACCTATCAATATGTGTGCAATAGCAGAAGTATAACTATTATGAGATGTGGTGAAGTCCATAAAATACAATGCAATGATGACATGATAACTTAACATTCAATGTAACACGATAAACTCGATGTTCAAGAATTCGAGATGGCAAAAAGCCCAATAGTACACAACTTAAACATACGAGATGGTAATATTAAAAGACCTCATAAGACCATAACGATAACTGAACTCTATAATCATCATTTGCAAACCATCATCATGAGCATGCCACCAGCCCTAATTGTCCTACAAGCCTGCATGAATTTTGATGCAGGGGAAGCCCACTATGAAGGGGTGTTCACGGGTCGGGTTTGACCAGACCCGTGAACAAACTCGATCGAATCTAGTTAGAGGTTGGGTCGGGTTTTAATTTTTTTTATTTTATTTTTCTAATATAAAAATGTATTTAGTATTTTATTTTATATATAAAAAATATTATTTTAAATATCAATATATTCTTTTACATGTAAAATACTTTATTTTATATTATTTAAAATTTTAAATGATATAAAATACTTAGATTAATTAAACAATCATTAAAATAAAAAAATAAAAAAAACTCAAGTCCATCGGGTTAGCTCAGGTCAAGTTGGGATGAAAGATTCCAACCCGAACTTGATCAGGTCATGGTTGGTCGGGACGGGTCGAATTCTCAAGTTCACCAGCTAGTTGTATGCAAGGGACATAAAATAAACAATTCAATAAATCCATAAAAACAATTCAATTAAGCTAATTACAATAAAATGATAAACAATGAGGCATAGCAATTTCATCGAGTAAATTTCAAGGACGGTCACTCAACTTATAGGGTATTCCAAGTAAGGTCACCCAACCTTCATTTGTAACATGAAGGTCCTCTAACTTTCAGAACCTTTCGATTGTGGTCATCGTGATCATTAGCTAGTTTGTCGATCATTTGCATACATGGATGCCACGTGGGTATTACTCCACCCGCCTCATCGACGTGTCACCTAACCTCCTCGTCGCCTCCAGCAATGGAGCAATGACGAGTGTCCTCCGTCGTCCTTCCTGCTACCTGATGCCACCCCGAGGCAAGCCGACCAACTGGAGCATGACAGCGATGATCTCCGGTGTCGCCCCGCCAAGGATGACCTCTCATTCTCTAAGCCCTAGGTACATTTCCTAGATGACTTCTGCTGCCATTACGCACAAAGTTGCCGAAGCAGAGAAAGTTGTCACTATCGGAGTCGACACCGCCGATCATCCTTTGGCAATCGTCGAGCATGAAGGCCCGCCGAGCAGCTCCTCGGTCGAGATCCTCCTGTCATCATCTGCGTTGAACAATGTGAATGCCTCTTGTAGATGCTGCTCATCTTCGTCCCCCTCGTTTGCGGCGATCGCGGTGTCTGTGAGGCACATGTCATCGTCACGGTTGGCATAGGCGAACAATGGCTCCTTGGCATAGATGAACTTGGGGGTGGACTGGAGGGCGGAGGATTCCTCAAAGGAGGTGGCAGCGGTGGAGGCTTCGCTGTGGTCGATGGAGGGGTGACCCGTCTCCAATGGATCTGTGACTTATACATGTGGGACTAATCCAAGGCATGCCTCATGCACTACGGCCTGGCGGCTTGATCCGGTCGGCTTGGAACGATCGTTGGCGCTAATTTTTTTATTATTTTATACATTATCTTAGACCGCTTCTCGCGATCGTCGAAATCTTTAGATGGGTGGAGCGGTCTGAATCTTCAGACAGGTGCAGCCATTTGAACTACCAACAGTCGTGACCATCAGAATTTTTCGACGGGTACGGCCTAAACTTTCAACGCATATCTCTTGCCCGTCAGAAAAGTTTTTGTGATGAGTATTGTTCCGACAGATCGTATTCATCGAAAAAACTATCGAAAACTTCATTTCCGATGGATTACACAAATTTTTCGACGGTCGTGACCATCAGAAAAGTCAATTTTTCTTGTAGTGTAACCTCTACAAAATTCTACACCACGTGTCTCTCCTTATCTAATTTCTCACAAACTTATGCGTTCAACATATCATTTCAAAGCCTCGACATAGGGGACAAGGTCCAAGTGATAGGCACGAGTTTCAAGGTCTCATCGCGAAGAAATTTTCGACCAAAGCATCGTCATTCATGATGCCAGCAAATAAAAGGATCCCCATGGCATCAATTTTCTGCAACATGGACCTCTAGGTTCTTCTCCGTTATATCGAGATTACATTGATTTATTATTTGCATCGATCGGATATCGTATGACATAGATAGGATAGTTGAAAAATTATGTCGAAAATGCAAATTCCTGACCGTAACATAACCCGACCTGGGTTCCGTTTATTAACACGGCCCGTATAATGATTGACACATACCGGGTTTCATAAAACCCGGCTTGCATTAAAGTATGGTTATTTCAATAAACCACCGTTAAATTATCATGATTTTTCACATCTAACTCCAAACTCTAAACTTATTTTTTGAGTTCTTAAAGTATCACGATTTTTTTAATTTGATCATGATTTTTCATATCTAACCCCAAACTATGAATTTATTTATTTTTTAGTCCCTAGAGTATCATGATTTTTTAAAATCATGATATTTTAGGGACTCAACAAAATAAGCTCGTGGTTTAGGATTAGATGTGAAAAAATCATGATAGTTTAGGGAAATAACCCTTAAAGTATTAATTGGAGTGACGGGTCAACTCGGCCCGAGTTCACATCACACCTAGTCTGGGTTTGGTTCGGCCGAGGTGATTATTGAATTTTGGAACACAATTCGGGTTCCCCATGACATGGACCAGTTCCAGAGGGTCAAAAGTGTATTTTGAATATTTAAATGTATTGTTATCGATATTGTTTGACCTTGATTATATTATCGTGATATCCAATCATATTGCTATCATATCAGAACGTATTGATATCATTGTTGATTGACCTGAATTATATCTGATCATATTATCATTGTATCTGAACCTATTATCATCACCTGACCTTATGGTTGATTACTGTATTGATCTGTTGACATTATTATTGATTCTGATCAAATTGTTATCATATTTGATTGATTATCATCATATCTGATTAGATCATTGATTATAATATTGATTCATTGATTTTTTATCGGGTCATGTTTAACCTAAGATAAGTTATTAAAAATAGACATTTTAGGTGATTGAGATAAAAGGTGAAAATTATTGGGCCCATGTCTACTTATTGCTCCTAGTACTGATAGGGCCTTCGGGCTAATATTACGCCTTTGGGCTGATAGGACCTTCGGGCTAACTACGCTTTCGAGCTGATAGGACCTTCGGGCTATATTGCACCTTCAGGATAATTGTGCCTTCAGACTGATGGATAATTGAGTTGAATTTGGCATATAGCATAAAATCTATGATTGTCCTGGGTTTGGTCTTTCATTATCCATCATACCCAAATTATTGATTGACATGAAGTGGCATGGTGTCCCTTAATAATAGAGAGCTCTCATATTGTGCCCGAAGGGTTGATCGTAACTCCAAAAATTGATAATCGAATTTATTTGATAATTGAATTGACAATAGAATTGCATCATAGTGGCTGATGGATAATTATTTTCGCCCTAGCGGATGGATAATCGAATTGCGCCTTTATGACTGATGAATAATAAATTATTGTCTTTGTGTATGATAGATAAATTGATAATTATTATTGTGGCCTTCACCGACCTTTGGTCAATTGGAAATTGATGATTGTTAATTGAATTATTGATTGTTGAATTGTGGCCTTCATTGGTATTGAATTGATAATCATTATTGAGTTGAGATATTATTGATTATAGATAATTGAAATTGATGGGTCATTAGTAATTGACGATATGAATTATTGTTGTGATTGATCAATTGACTTTTCTCATCATTATTGTTAATTGATATTTTTTCCTGATCGATCATAGATTATTCTTTATACAATTGATATTGATATTGATCCATGATTTATATTGATATATGTTATGGGTGACCCAACATATTAGTTTATCTCACTGGGCTTTGCCCCTGTACTTAGATACGTATAGATGATGGTGACGGCGATGATGAGAGGGTTGATGGCTCCTTTGACGGGTGACATGCACATGGATATAAGGTCAATTTTTGTATAAGCGTGAGTCCTAACCCAAAGGTTATTGGATATTATATAAATGGCTTCCGCATGTTATATAAATTATTGTAAATTAAGTCTTCCGCTATTGTAAACCAGCATGTTGGCTGATTTAAGTCATACAATTGAGTGGCGTCGTCAAGATAGCCTTTTGGAGCAAAAGAAAAAAAAATTTGGGGCGTTACATTAGAATCACACAAGCATGCGATGTCCTTGTCCTAACATATTGCTGGATGGCCATGTCCAAGTAGATGGGTGAAAGAAGAAAAAGGTTAGGGCGCTACCAGCTGAGAGCGCTAATAAAAGAGAGGTGAAAAAAATTACAACGGGAAATGTGAAAAATAAAGAGGGTACACAATATGTGAAAAAGGCTTTTTTTATTTGCTTATTAGAAAATGGTGTTGCTACCACAACTATTTGTCACAATAATTTATGTACTTATGATTTTCTTAAATAAGGTATAAGTATTTGCAACCTCTATGTATAGTCATAGTATTTTAAAAATAAAAGTCTTGTATTTAACAAAATATTTGTCTAAATATTGCGATCAACAAAATAGTAATGTCATAAAATTGTCACAATATTTATAACTTAGTTTTTAAAAGAATAAGAATGATTTTCTGAGACCATGTAGTCGCAAAATCGATGTAACATTGCGACCACAAGGTCAACTTGTCGCAAATAGCCAATTTTGTTAGTGCATAAACATGTTTCTAATCTTTGAAACTTCTAAACATCATTATCAATCAATTAATATTAGGTTGTTTTGTTCCACATGCTAAGTAATAATTAAGGAAAATCATTTACTTAAAATTCCTAATCTCATAACCATCAAAATAAATAGAATTATTAAGAAGATTAAAACTCTCGTTTCAACGCTTCACATGCTACATACCTAGGATTTTGTTCATTTAGGAGCCCCTAACTCTTCTCTTCTATTCCTCTGGATTGTTTTGACCTTTCCTTCTTATTCTCCTTGAAGAGTTCCACTATGGATGAAGTAATAAATTCACAAATCCTAACATTTAAGGGAGAAGATAAGAGGAGAGAAAATTTTGTGGCTGGTTTGAGGGAAATGAAATGTGAAATGAAGATTTTTTTGTTTATATACTCTCATCTTTTGGAGAAATGATTTTTTTTCACCCTTCCACTTTATTTTTGTGCACTTTTTTTTTCTTTTTCTTTAGGATTATACATCAAAACTCTTAAAGAGCGTAACTGTGATATCATTTTTAATAGTTTAAAGATGGAGCAAATCATTATCTCTAAAAGACCAAACAAGAAGGTTGCGTTTGGAGTGGCTTAATGGAAAAGTATTTTTTTATAAAAAAATTCTTTGACTGAAAAGAGTAAGGAGCCAACTATGAAATTATGTTACATATTAGGCATAATATGTGTTACGTGAATTGGTGAGTAATTAATTCACATACTTATATTAAGTTATGTACAAATTATTTTTTTGTCACATTTTCATGTGAAATATGCACATTAATTATGACAAATTCTATTTCTTTATGAGCAGAAGTATGTGCATATTTGTATTTTTTATTCCACATGAAATGAATTGCATGATTTTATGTGATAAAAATTTATGTAATAAATTTTAATTAACAAGATATGCATGATCTGAATTTATGTACATGATTGAAAATTATGTGACATAAATATAGAGTTAGACGTGTGATAATAATTGTGTGATTATTTGTATGTCTATTATCATGCTTATGTTAATTATATGAGTATGATAAATAATATTCATTTATATGTAAATGAATTGTATGATTATTTGAGTGCATAATATACATTCATATAATTTCTGCAATGTTTATTTTGAATGTATAAATATTTGTGAATTATGAATGTGACATATTTCATAAAACTTAGAATGAAATAAGTTTAATATTATGAAACATAGGTGGTCCAAATAGTACTAAGACATCTAATTTGTATGATGGTCATGGTAATAATTTTTGTTGAGTGGTGCGTGACATGTGCATGTCTAGGAAAGTACTAAAAGAAGATTGTTAGTGGAAAATATAGTATCATCTTTCTCTGTGAACTTACCTGGTGTACTGTTAATGCAGTCTCAAAAAAAAATATTATGTTTACATGACATGGTGACATGTTTTGAATTATTGTGGTGACGAGGCGAAGGGATGATGCTTTCTAATCGGCACCTTGCAAATGCAAGGAAGAGCTCCTATCACAAAAACTTGATTGTCCTGGCCACATTTTTTAAAATAATATGTTAATCACATCATATATTTTTTAGATGATTTTGAATGTTTGTTTTCCAAAATGATTAGAATAGTATTCCTTGGCGCAACATATTATTTTTAATGAATAATAATTATTTTTTCGAATAGTGGGAGATGAATGGAAGCATAACGACCATCTCGATGTCATTACCTTAAAAATATTATTATGTCATTATTTATGAATATATGTACAAGAAGACATGCAAAAACTAACTCATTTCCTGTATGTAATTTTTGACCTACATAAGTGACACATAAAAAAGGGAGTCTTTACAATATGACAAAGTCAAAAGGAATATGTCAAAAGTGAGACATGGCAAAAGATTACCTCTGTCGAGCACGGTCACTATCATGATTCTCATGATCTTGATATAACGAAATCATCAAGAAAATAATAACTCTTACATAAGTTTTTTCTTTAATAGATATGTTATATATTTGTATGTGATGATAAACTTGACGGTTGAGTTAGAGAATTTTAGTCATACATTTTAGAATGATCACATGATAGTTAATTATTTCTACTAAGTACAGTAAGCTCCGCTATTTGATGTTTAGTGAAAATATCAAATATTTTGACATTTTTTTGAAGAATGTGTGTCGTCTTCAACTATGACATATGGGAAATTGCTGTAGGTTTTCGACAAAGATCATAGTCCAGTGAATAATGTATAAAAATTAAAAAGGGTTAACGCTATTCATTGATGTGAGAAGCATGATGGCAAGTTAATATATGCAAAATAATGTGCTACACTTGTGGAAAATACGATAGTTTTCCCTTGTGAGTTGAAAAATATTGATATAATCATATGATAGTTTTGTTTAATGATAATATTGTTCCGTTGTTAAAACTCATCCTTTTGTAGATTGGGATTATTGGAACAACTTATCATGCAATTAAAAAATAATGAATTCTTTATATGACTTAGCCTACAAGCCAAAAGACATAGTTGGAAACAACATGAAAGTGAGTTAAAAAAATTATGACTTGTAAAATTTTCTTTGCAATAGATAAATTTTCTTATCTTCATTGTCCTATTGTACCACTATTTTAAAGTGGATATGGGTATAGTATTTAAATTTGACATTTTGGATAAACATAGCTATGCATTCACTTTTATCATTAAATTTTGTATTTAATGAAGTTCCTTTATGAAAATTTTCTGAAAAATGATTTTTTATGTCTTGATTACTTTAAGTATTCAAGTTGAATATTTATGTCATATGTGATGTAAATAAATGTCAAAATTCTTGGCTAGTCAATTGTGACATTTTTGTGACAATATAAATATAGACTAGCTCGAAAAATATACTTTTTTTCTAAAATTATTTTGCCTAATTGACAGGAAAATATGAAAAAAATTTATGAACAAAAAATTACAATAATCCATTTGTATTGAATGTCTAAGGTTCTATATGATTTCTTTCGTCGCATTTTCGCATTATAAATCATTCATATGATTTATCTAAGTTGGTAACATGAATTATTTTATACAAATTGATGAACTTAGCTGAAGATTCAATTATGATCGCAAGATTAATGCCTTACTGACTAAATTGATAATGCGAAATGATTGAGACTTATTCAGATAGTCTAGTGATGAAAATGATATAGTTATGCGACTAACTATAATTCACAATTATAAGTGTTGCGGATACGATAAAACCATAATATACTTGAATGTGTGGCACGAATAAATTTTCAATGTTATATTTGGAATGTTGTTATTAATGCTACCTAAATACTAAGATAATAAGTAGAGATATGACATTCATATATTTTTCTTGGCTGAACAAGATTAACATCTTCACTTTAGAAGTTGAAGATTCAGAGTTGACAATGCATGTGGATTGATTTGTGGTTTGTCCATATTCTTTTCCCACACCTCACTTCGAGTGGGAGTAATTCACAGTCAACTCATGATTAATGTTCATTTATTGAAACACATAAGTTGTGTTTCACGTTGTCAATGTCGAATGACTATATGAAATGAACATAAACATAAAATAAGTGATGGAGGCTCTCTCGACCTAGATAAAGAAAATGGATTAATGCAATGCAAAGAGTTAGAGTCTAAAGAAGAAAATTAACTCAAGGACTTGTTAAATTATTTGTCTTGTAGAAAGGCAAGCATATGAAATAAGTCGATATGGATGATAAGAGATTTAAAAGTGATGAAAAATAACAATCGCAAAAATAGTGTTGACTATAGCGAAATTATTATACTTTTTCTCTCGTTCGTTAAAAGTCTAGCTATTGTTTTATATCTGTATTAGATGAAAATTACACAAAGCTATTTGAATGCTTAAACGTAAAAGTATTGAGTGCAATATGTAGTTTGCGACGATTCAATTATGGATTCGATATTCATCTAAATATGGAATAAGTACCATTATGTGCGTATCCATTTGTTATCAATAAAAATGTTATTATGACATTACATATGAAACAATATTATGTATAGCTAGAAGTAATAAGGGATTTCTTCTATTAATGAAGAATTTAATGTCTTTCTATAGAAATGACATGGATGAGACAGTTATCCCCACCGGGTGTGAAAATTAAATAATAATTGTTCAAGTAAATTTATTATATTGTAGCAAGATTCGTCAGTTATAAAGATGAATTGAATATTCTACGAGAAACTGCACACTCATCGGAACCCTTATTAAAAGAGATAGTTTTGAATCTCATGACTTTTTCTATGACTCTATAAGTAAAAAAAGGAAATGTTCTTTTGTAAACATGGTCAGTGATCAGACATGCACAATAATTTGAGCAGTTTGATATTTGTATCATTGGTAAAATAAAATATTTACATACTAATGCAGGGCACATATATTGGATGACGATTAAGAGAATAATATGATATCTTATGGGCACGTTGAATCTTGTTTTGTGCTATGATGGAGATCGATTTAAAAACTTTCTTAATAAATAGATGTATATTAAGATGACGATATTAAGAAGCAAAAGTATATATCTCTACTAATGTCTTCATATTATAGAATGACATTGTTGCAAAGTTTAGATAAAGCAAAACTATATAAAGTAGTCAACTATGGATATTGAGTTTGTGTTATACTCAATGATGGTACGATGCCCTCTGATTAAGTAAATTCTTTTACTCCTATATTGACAATGGTCAAGTATGCCTTTTGTTGCAATAAGTGTGTCACTATTGCTTGATAAAAATGATGAACCATTGTAAAGGAAAATACATTGATGTCTAGTATGTCTTGACAATGTGAAGGAGATAAGGTTTATGAACATATATAAGTATGAGATACTTATTAAACCACATTTTGACTGACGCATTTATATGTGCAAGGCTTATATGATAATGTATTCTAAATCTTCTTATGATGAATAAAATTATGTTAATTTTATTTTGAAGTTAGTATTTTTTTATAATGCATGTAGAGTATGTCAATGAGGTACGAGATTACCAGTCACACGGATAATCACCTCGGTGTTTAGTGTATAGCGAGCGGAGATGAAATAATTTAGATCCAGATATATGAACTAAGATCGTCCTGATGTGTTCGGGAGGATGACACGAGTTTATATATAACTCTGTGTAGCCTAATAAGAGAAGTCATATGTGAGACCTCATGGCGCCAATTCTTGGGCGACTAGTGGGAGGACTCAGGTTAGGTGTCATGGCTAGACGTCTGGACTTCAATCTGTGCAGTGTTATGAGTTTATGACATATGCTCCTTCATTGAGAGTCTCCACCACAGTACTTAGTTATGAACCTAGTATGCTAAGTCGACCCTAAGACTTGATGAATACTTGATAAGTTTTTCGTTAGAGTGTGAGTATTTAAGGGCTGAACAAGTCCAAAGATCGCCCTTGGACTCTTGACTATATTTCAAGGTAATAGGTTAGTGTTATTATTTTAGTGAGGTACTCAAAGGCTAAAAGTGTATGCGGCCCGTTGAGTCACGATTAGGAAAGTAGCTGATGTAGAACTAAGAAATATGAGGACGAGATGAGGATTCACTGGTGTTGCATGGCATTTGTGATGCAATTGGCCAAATACGTAAGCATACAAATACGGATGAATCGAAATCGTGCATAATAAGACGTGTGTCGTTTGGAGTGTGCAAACAAAATGTTTCTAAGGCAAAGCGAGTAACATGAAAGTTTGAGCGACTATGTAATATTGATAAATCATATTATTGGCTCACATAAATGTTGAGTAGCTATACAATGATAACACGTTATAGTATGAGCTCACACGTTGATCGAGCAGTTATGTGGTCATAACTTTGGCGCTCAAATTGATCGAGCGACTATGTATCCTTAACATATCATAGTTCTCCCTAAGATGCAGATGTACTCGTGGGTCGCACGATCTATCTACTATAACGAACATTTTAATGGAAACAATAATAGCCCATTATGTGCGAGTGGGAGATTGTTGGATTTACGCCCTTAATGGGCCTTGCATTTTGGTAGCCTGTAAGCAGTTTTGTTAACTTAAAAATAGTTAATTAAACCTGCATGTGTGCCTATAAATATCGATTGTCTTTTTTGGGAATGAGGAGGCTATCTTATGTTGTCCAATGAGGCGCACGTACCATATGTTGCGACATGTTTCCGACGTAGTCCGACTTAGAGTGGATTATGAATAGTGATCTTTTTCCATACGTGATTAGATCCCGACGACGAGTCCGATACAACATAGAAAAGTCGCTGATGATTAATTCTTCTACTGTGAGGTATTACGATAATACCCTCTTATTATTTGAACCAATTCCTTCATAAACACCAAAGAAGAAAATGGCTCAGCATATATAAATGATTATTTCAGGCATTAGAGCCAATTCATCTACTTTTTAATTTCAAGAACGAAAAGAAAAATATACAAAAACAAAAGGCATGCAATGCATATATAATATAATTACGTACCTCATCCAAGCTAAGATGTACAACCTTCTCCTCCAGATCCCCGACGATACCAGTTCCACAGTGCTTTAAAACATGGCTGACGCTGGAGAAGCCGGATGCAGGAGCCAAAGTCACGTCGTCAAGGAGTGTATATAAGAAGCTCTTGTCATAACTTTTGACAATTAGGATTGTTATATCGGGTTATATGTAATAGGTCATGTCTGTTATGACTGTACCATTCTTACTCTGTTACTATTACATTGTAATAACATATTTTGCATTCCCGCCTTGTACCAGAACATTATATAAATACAAACACAGATGCCTCAGATCATGAGTCGATTGAGTTAGTTACTTCCACCTCCATTTGAGTTATTATGACATGGTATCAGAGCAGCTTAAAGATTTGAAATGGCGATCTGTGGTGCTCAAAGTTTGATTGTTCAAGATCGTTGAATTGAGATGCGATTTGTGGAAACATGGGAAATTCAATGTCAGGCAGATCAGGTTTTTTGTATTCAATCATCTCTTCTTGTTTGTAGATCGATTGATTTCTTGATCCTTCCTTTGGATTTTTGATAGGATTAGATCAATTGGATTCTTGATCCTATTTGCATTCCTGATCTGATTGAATATGGTGGATTCCTCAGTTGCTAGCTCTTCATCCCTGATTCTAGCATTAAATCATACACATCCTCTTTATTTGAGTCGTCTGATGCACCTGGACTTATTTTAGTACCCATTCATTTGGTTGGATCTGAAATTATTCGATGTGGATTCGAGCCTTCTCGAATGCTCTCTTAGCAAAAAACAAATTGGGTTTTATAGATGGATCTTGTAGGCTTGATCAATTTGATCAATCTCTTCATTTCCAGTGGAAGAGATGTTATGCTTTAGTACTTTCTTGGATCATCACGATTGTTTCTGAAGGACTCGGGTAGTTTAGCATATGTTTCTTAAGCTTCTGTTGTTTGGAAAGATTTAAAGGAGAGGTTTGAATCAATCAGTGCCTCTAGAATGTATCATCTACATAAAGAGATTGCTATGTTTTCACAAGGTTCCTTAGGAATCATAGAATATCACACTAAATTGAAATTGTTCTGGGAAGATTTATATAGGATCATACCTTCTTTGGGAATTATACATCCAGAAAACGTAGTGTACTTTTAGCAGTTGAAAGTATTCCAGTTCTTGATGGGTTTAAATGAATCATATTCTATTGTACGGTCCCAAATCATTCTAATGAGACCCTTCCCTTCAAAGAATCAAGCTTATGCTATGCTTTTAGAGGAAGAACAACAAAGGAAACATAGCCTATATCCAGCTGCTAATCAAAGTTTCAATGTGTCTTCTGTTCTAGTAGCTAATACAGTACACCAAAGTATAGGGAATTCGAAGTACAAGAAATACAAGAATGTAATCTGTGATCATTGTCAAAAAGTTGGACATGTTAAGGCACAGTGTTATCGAATTATTGATTTTCCTCCGAGATTTAAATTTGCTAAGAACAGGAGTCAGGCTAATATTGTTTAGACAACAATTGATACATTCAGTGATGACAAAGATGGTCAAGAGATGAATGCAGAAACTTCACAAGCAGCTTCTTCCACAGTTAATTCAAATCAAGTAGTTACAGCAGAGCAATATCAACAAATACTCAAGATGTTGAATAGGGACAGTTGTGTAGTTGATAGTTCTGCTAACATGGCAGGTAATGAGTTTTCAATTTTAGTCTCTCGAAGACCAGATGGATCATTGATTCTGGTGCATCTGATCACATGGTCTCTGATATTACCTATCTAATGTCCAAGAGTTGCCAATACCCAAACAAGTTAAATTGCCTAATGGAAATCTTGCTCAAATTACACATGTTGACATGTGTCCTGTTGATGAACAACAAAGTTTAAAAGATGTGTTATACATACTAGGCTTCCAGAATAATTTGCTTTCTGTCTCTAAATTGACCAAATAAATTTTTTGCACAGTGATTTTCTATTCTGACTTTTGTATATTTCAGGACCTCTTCACTGAACTAGACAAGGGGACAAAATGGCTTGTATTTTTTGGTGCATGGAGCTGTAGGTGATGGGAAATTCCTGAATTAAGAGAGGGTAGCAGTAGCAGAAAAAATAGATATCAACAAAGTTCAGCTTTGGCATTATCGTTTAGGCCACATTTCTTTTGTCAAGATGAAAAATATTTAGTCAATAGATACTAGAGGTTTTCATGTCGAATGTCACTGTAAAGTTTGTCATATGTCTAGACAAACTCATTTACCTTTTCCAAACAATGTTACTACCTCTAAGTTTCCTTTGAATTAGTCCACATGGATGTTTGGGGACAATATCAGTGTTCCACTTACGATGGTTTTCGATTTTTTCTTACCATTGTGGATGATTTCACTTGCATGACTTGGGTATATCTTCTCCAATTCAAAAATGATGCTGCTATGTAGTTAAACTAGTTTGATAAGAAGATAACAATTGTCAGAATGGATAATGGTTTAGAGTTTGTCAATTCAGGTTGACATTCATTTTTTTCCTCTAAAGGGATTATACATCAGACCTCATGTATCTACATTCCACAACAGAATGGTGTTGTCGAGCGAAAGCAAAGGCATATTCTTTAAGTTGCTAGACCTTTGCAATTTCAAAATAATTTGCCACTTCAGTATTGGGGGGATTGTGTTCTCACTGCCATTCATATAATCAATAGATTGCCTTTATCAGTTCTGCACGACAAAAGTCCATATCAGATGCTTTTTGGGGTATCACCTAGTTTAACCCATCTTCGAGGTTTTGGGTGTCTCTGCTATTGCAGCAATCTCACAAGTCGTGATAAGTTTTCTTCTAGATCTATAGCTTCATTGTTTCTGGGCTATTCTAATACATAAAAAGGTTACAAACTAATGGATGTAGACAATAAAAGGATCATGGTCAACAGGGATGTTCAGTTTCACGAGGACATATTTCTTTTTTCTGATCAATTACCTTTGTCAGATAAACTTGTGGTTACTCAGCCCACTCTCTCAAACAGTGACTTCGATCAAATTACTAGACCACAAGGTCATTCTTTGGATCAGATTTACCAAATAATTCAGGTGTTTCAGCTCTGTCTCTAGACCCTTCTACTGATATTGATGATTCTCAGTCTCCTCCTAATATTGTTGCTCCCTCCAATCGACCTCGTCGACATATTAAGCCACCAAATTGGTTACATGATTATGTCACTAATGTTGTACAGTCCGCTTTGATTTCTTCTGTTCCTCATTATCCTATTTCTGCTAATATCTCTTATAATCAGTTTTCTCCTATTTATCATGCTTTCATGACTTGTCTCAATTCAGTGCATGAGCCTTCTTATTTCTCTCAAGCTGCCAAGGATCCAAATTGGATTTAGGCTATGCAACTTGAAATGGATGCTTTACATGCTAATAACACTTAGGAGATTCTTGATCTTCCTCTTGGAAAAAAGGCTATTGGATGTAAATGAGTTTATAAAGTTAAATTGCTTTCTAATGGTCAAGTTGAACGTTACAAAGCTCGTCTTATTGCAAAGGGTTTCACTCAATTAGAGGTCTACATGCAACTTCCCCATAGTTTTTGTAGTCCGAGGGAGTCCACCATAGTGTGCAGACTACAAAAATCACTTTATGGATTGAAGCAGGCCTCAAGACAGTGGAACCTCAAGCTTACTCAAGTTATAATCAATGCTGGCTTCGAGCAAAGTCATCTGGATTATTCTATGTTCACTAAGAAATCAAGCAATGGAACAGTGGTCTTTCTTGTCTATGTTGATGATATCATCCTTACTAGGAATTGTCATGAGCTGATTCAAGATGCTAGGAATGTGTTAAGCTCCAATTTTGGAATCAAAGATCTTGGGGAACTCAAATTCTTCTTGGGGTTAGAAGTAATGCGTTCAGACAAGGGCATTATTCTTAATCAAAGAAAGTATGCACTTAATCTAATTGGAGACTTAAGAATTTTGTAGCCAAAGTATTCGATACTCCTTTGGAACAAAATTTGAAGCTCACAATAGTAAAATATGACACTTACTTTCCGTCAAAAAATTCAAATGAAGTTCTCTTTGAGCCAGCTACATATCAACGACTTCTTGGCAGATTAATTTATCTGACCATCACTTGATCGGACATATCTTTTTTAGTATAGCATCTTAGTCAGTTTATGTATCTTCCTAAACTATCTCACCTGGAGGCAGCTATTAAAGTAGTTAAGTACTTTAAAGGCAATCCAGGAAGTGGTTTGTTTTTTCCTGCCAACAATGAAAACTTCTTACAAGGTTTCTGTGATGCTAACTGGGCAACATGTATTCTCACTAGAAGATTTGTGACAAGTTTCTGTGTCAAGTTTGGTAATGCACTGATATCCTGGAAGTCGAAGAAATAGGAAACTACTTCTAGATCGTTTGTTGAACCAGAGTATCGTAGCATGTTAGCTTTAACAACAGATATCATCTGGCTTGATCGCTTGTCTGCAGAGTTAAATGTTCAAGTTCGAAAACTGAATGTTGTTGGTTGCGACAACAAGGTGGTTCTACACATTGCAAACAACCCAGTTTTTCACAAGAGAACTAAACATATTGACGTGGATTGTCATTTTGTCCGAAAAAAACTTTTAGCTGGTTTGATTAAGACATTCTATGTTAATTCTACAGAACAACTTGCCGATGTTTTTACCAAGGCATTAAGTACTAAACATCATAGTTACCTCATCTCCAAACTAGGCATGTCTTCAGTATACCAAGTTTAGTTTGTGAGGGAGTGTTGACGGTCAGGACTGTTATATCAGGTTATATGTAACAGGTCATGTCTGTTATGATTGTGTACCGTTCTTACTCTATTACTGTTACATTGTAATAACAGATTTTGCATTCCTGCCTTGTACCAGAATATTCATATAAATACAAACACAAATGCCTCATATCGTGATTCGACTGAGTTAGTTACTTCCACCTCCATTTGTGTTATTTTGACAATAACCAAATGGTGGGGTAGCAACAGGTCCTTTCACAAAGAACATGGGGTAAGACATCCCTTCACTACATTTGGGACAAATCGCCTCACGAGTATCAGAAAAGAAGACTAATTTCGATTTGGGAGTTTGGCATGATGATGGGCACCAGTAGCAACTCGTCATCTTCTCTGGTAAGGGCGCCGAACGAAATAGGGAATTGAAATAAGAGGTTGAGAAGCTGCGGAAACCGGGGTAGATGATGTTCTTGATATTGGGTGACTGTAGATAGGTATTATGAAGGGCCTCAATACTCTCAAAGAGCTTACTCAGCGATCCAACTGCCACATTCTTATGCTTTTTCAGAATCTTGACGTGAATACACGAGCATCTCTAGTAGACTAAATAGGAAGTCCACTACTTCCTTGGAAGCTTCTGCAAACAAGACCTTGTTGGTCGACCTATTCACCATCAGCTTCTACGAAGAGTCCATCTTAAGATCAAAGCAACCATGGATGTACGATCGATGACAATCTTATGCCTTGCAGCACTCACTATATGTGCCTTTATGTATTCGAAAAAGTTCAGAAACAAAGCAACTGATCAGGCAATTATTAAGCGATCAGAAGTCTTAATTATTGTGTCCATACGATCCTTGAACAACAAAACACCACCTCGATCTGGCGTACAATTATGACCTAGATAAATGTAAATATTCACTGAACCATTTAGAAGATAAGTTTCATTAACTGATTGTCTGATCAAACTACGTAATTAGATAGATGCATGCATGAAATCTAAGTTTGGACCTGCTAACAAAAAGAAATCTAAACCACTGTGGAACCAAAACATAAAAAAGTTCTGCACAAAAAGGTGGAATCAGATCATCCAGATTGGCTCAGAGAATTTCTTGAGTGAGAAATGCATGTATATGAACAGAAACAAGCCTCCCTGATTCAAGTTTCATTCATTTATACCAACTGATATCCACACTAAAGATGAGGGCCTTCTTTCTTTTGCATTTCATATCAGCTCCGGTAGAGTTAGTTTCGTTCATAAACTGGGCCGAAGCGGCAAAGGTTGACTCGTTGGCTTGCGAGTTGCCAGCTCCGTAGTTGATTGTTAAAGAGAGGATAGTGACAACCAATATTCCTATTCCTGCTTGTATGCTTGTTTGTTATTCTTCTTGTTCCTGTTACGAAATGATCTCGGCTCAAGCTGACTCTACACCGAAAGTCGTCAAGTGAGAAAGTGGTCTCATTCCATTTCGATAATTAGGTCAGAGTTGGGTGTTTGAGAGAATAAGATAGAACTAATCCTTGGTTCTAGTTGTCAAATGTCGTCCCATTAAGCACTTGTGTTAAAGTATTTTTTACAACAAATATTCTATTCTTAGCAAAGAGTTCAAGTAATTCATGTACATAATGCACACCCAAACTGGTTAATGTCAGCATGAGAAGACCCACAAGGACTTAAAGAAAAAAAAGATGAAACATGGGGCCATCAAATATTCATTTGATGGCGTAACACACTACAAGAAAATATTAGTTTTGCGTCCATCTTATCCGACACAAAGAAATGCCTACCCGACACAAATGCTTATTTTGTGATGGATTTTTGTCGGATTGAAGTCCAATGCAAAATACTTGGAAGCAAACTCCCAGCATCCAACATACGCTTTCTCAAATGCAATAATTCTGATTAGGATCAAACACAACTTGTCCTCTATTCAGACGCAAATTGGGACACAAAGTTATCCCCTTCTAACGCAAGGGTGGACACAAATTATCCTGCTCTTAGACGCAAAGTCTGTCACATTATGGAAATAGCGTCAGTTGCATTCCGACGCAAATTCCATCACAAAATATAAAAAAATATAAAAAAAACTCAAATTTCCCCCACACCATATATACCAATCTATACACTTACAAAATTTAAACTATAAACTCTTCTTACTTGTTGTTTCTTTGCCATTTATCCTTTTTCATTGTATTCCCATGTGGCCACCATCAATCCTCTCTTTAGCAGGTCATGCATGCATCTTATTAAAAAAATTAGCAAACTCTCTTAACAAGGTCATGCATCATCTTATAATAACAGTCTAAGCTTTACATAAATTATAGAGATAGCAAACTCTCTTGCAATCACATCAACATAAATTATATACAATTAGCAATCCCATTCTAAAATATACATAATATGTTTTATGATCCAAATGGCAAGTAAACAGAATTAAAATTACAATGGAAGAAAACAAGGCAACCATACATTTTAAAACTCCAACCTCCAATTGCTGCCACATGAGCTGTGAGAAGGAGAATTGATAATACATCCACTTATGATTTCTGGAACAAACATTTTTTGCAATATACACTAATTTAATAAAATAATATGAAATATAATGTCACAATCCCTATAAAAAAAATAGAATATCATGATTCCAAACAGAAATCTAATAGCATAAATAAATTCATCTTTGTCCATGTTACATATAAAAGTTAAGCAAAATTTCCTTCCATATTATCTAAAAAAATATCAAGTGAAGTAGTAAAAGAATCATATCATACAGATATGATAAATTCATAATTTAGGCAAAGTGCTAAATAAAATTAATTCATAATTCGGTCAAGCAAATTTGCAGAAATGGAAAGATTCAACATGATCAAAGGAACTTCTGCATGTATCGTACCAAAGTTTCAGATATGACTTATGATTCAATATACAAATATTCAATATGTGTAGTTGAGACATTATATATTCTATGCATGCTTGTGCTAAATTAACAAGGACACTATGGGTTCAATCAAGGAACAACAATTAGTTGAGCAATGCTGATAAGAATAGTTTAGAGCAAGGATAGGGGGTAAGAATCTGACCACTAGATGATCAAATGTACAATTCGACTTGAAGAACTTCCATGAATTGATCTCCTTGTATATCAAATAAACAAAAACAAATCATCAGTTTAAATGCACTCTATAATCTTTAAATGGACGTAACATGTGTGCCATTAAACTAGTTTTTTTTTTATTATGGTATAAGCAGTAATTAATTGGCTTATTTGAAAGTAAAAGTTGAAAATTAATTTGCTGAATTATGGCTCCTTTGTGCATAGAGATGAAGGAATAAGTCTTGTGTCTCGTGTTGAAGCAATTTGACTGAAACATCAATAATATGCAAATCATAAGAGGGAACAAATAAAAGTGTGTGCAGAGGTGGGATGCTCTTAACCAAAGCCATCTACAAATCCTCTCATGTGTGATCTCTCATCTTCCCCCAAAAAAACCTATAGATGCTTCAGCAGGGATCACAACAAAAGCAGCGAGAATGGAATTCTCTTTCTCCAAGATCTCATTGGCAGGATTGTTGGCTGCAATGCCATGCTAAGCATGTACTGCTGGGCTACTGCTTAGAAGACATAATATCACAATGCCACGAAGCAACAGCTACTGCTGAGCTCTCCTCTGGGAGGCAACTGCTACCTGTTTTATCCTATCTAAGCCCCTTTGGGAGGCTTTGCCCCTCTGTTTCAATGAACAGTGAAATGAGAAATCCAATCAATGGAATGAAATCAAGAAATACGAACAAAAACATAGTCTCCTATCAATTGAACAGTACACACCTCAACATGAGGCACAAACTAAACAATTTGTCATGTTTCGCAAGCAAACATCAGAATGGATAGTCGTCCACAAAAGAACTCACCTGACTTCGATTGCAAACCAATAATCCAATGCTGGTAGTACAGATTGACGCAGTCCATGCTGAGCTTCCTCAGGCTGCCCTCGCAAGCAACTCGAACGTACGCCGGATTGCACTGGATCTCTCGCTTCTTGTTAGCGAACGAAACAACACTTTGGGAAAGGAGAGAGAGGGAGAGACACTGACCTTAAAGCAGCAAAAGCTTGCGTTACTGTTTAGTGCTTTAGTTTGGTAGAATTACTTCTCTAGAAATTAGAGGGCGAGCAACCCATTTTCGGTAGCACATTTTCTGTAACGCCTCCAAAATTTGACCCCAATTTAAACTTTTGTCGAACCCTAAGCGACGTTACATTGACTTTGACCTTAACCTAATTTCATAAAATTTGCAGTGGAAACATAACATAATAAAAATAAAATATTAATATCATAACAGCGAAAGACTTTAACATAATAAAATATAAATTCCAAGATACATAAACTGGCTCATGGGCCTAATAGGCTCTAGCATATACCCAATAGAGGGTTCATCATACATATATGAGTTCAAGTAATGTACATGACTCAATAAGAGGCCAATAAGCTATACATAAAACACTCTTAACATAGTTCATCATCATGACATAAAAGAAGTAGATAACATCATACCCATGTGCAATATCGTCGTCACGAGGCTCTCGCCGTCGAACCTAAGCCTCATCCATATCTGCACGAATCCATGGAGTGCAAGAGATTTCTCCCATTAGAATATGTTGAGGCCCATTGCTATAGTCTTATAACATGATTTCTATATGTCATGGCATATGCATTTCATCATCGTAGAACATAAGTCATATAAATGTTATGAGCTACTTATGCATAATATATGGCATGTGAGCATATCATCATGGCAAAATAAGATAACATGTAACATCATAATCTTTAAGTCATGCATGTCATAATTTATCATCATACTTATCATTATGCTATTGCATATCATATCTTATTATCATACTTATCATTATGCTATTGCATATCATGATCTTGTCTTACTTTACTTTGTCATCTTTGTTCATGACATCATATGATGTGACAAGTGGACATTCATAATGCATCCTCACATGTGCCTTCTTCATCTTTATCATCTTTGTCTTTATGTCCTAAGTCATTCATCATTCATTTTTATATCTTTTCATCTTTCATATTTATTTAAATGATTTATTATCTTTTCGATTGAGAAGGGTAGTGGCTCATAAATCATAATCCTCCCCGCAGGTGAGGTCTTTATCCTCATCTGTAGATGAGGTCTTTATCCTTCCCATAGGTGAGATCTTTATCCTCCCCGTAGGTGAGGTCTTTATCATTCCCATAGGTGAGATCTTTATCCTCCCCGTAGGTGAGGTCTTTATCCTTCCCCGAAGGCAAGGTCTTCATCCTCATTCGTTAATGAGGTCTTTCCCCACCCGTCGGTGGGGTCTTAGTTTGGGTATCGATTGGTCCCGGATCATAAAAATGTCACTCATTCATCAATCCGTCTTTTAATCATGTTCATCATTACATATAATCATTCAACACATGTTGCATCTTTTAACCTTATTTAAGATCATACAAATTTCAAATCATGCTAAGTGTGGACATTCAATCATAACCAATCATCTCTCAGAAATGGACGACCATTTTGGGTAACGGTCGACCACTGGTCTTATATCGGACGACTGGTCGGATCATCGATTGACCGTTATGGTCCTTTCGGACGACCGAAACGGGCGTTCGGTTCGTCCGCTAATCACAGAATGTGATGACTCTCTGAAACGGACGATCGCTCGTATAACGGTCGACCACTATGGGTCTTTCGGATGACCGAAACTGGGTTCAGGTTCGTCCGCTAATCACAGAATGTGATGACTGCTTAAATCGGAGGACCGATGTAGTATCGGTCGACCTTTACATGGCTATCGCACGACCGAAATAAAGCATTTGGTCGACCGCTAATCACAGAATGTTTCGAATGTCTCAACTACACATCGGATGACCGTCTTAGGTATCGATCGACCGGTTCATGACTTTCGGACGACCGAAATAAAGTATTCGGACGTCCGCTAAACACAGAATGTGTCTGCCCCTCCAAAATGGTCGACCGATAAGGAATCGGTCGCCCATTCTGAAATGGCAAACACCCGATTTTTACATAATTTCTTTCCATATCTTACATACATCAACATTTTGAACACATAATGACTTCCACCCATCATATGGGACACTTCTTAACATTCTTAACATTCTAATCATGAAACATAAAGAGGTTTTCACGTAAGACATCCAACATGCTAATCACACTTAAAAATGTGCATAAGCTTTACAAGATTTCATAATGAGCTAATACAACCACATTAGTCATTATATATATAAACATGATTAGCAATAGAACATTGAGAATTAATCATACATAAACATATGAGATTCTAAACATGATTAGCAATGGAATAGTAACTAAGAATCATTAAATGCACATTTCCTAACCCTTTACTCTAAGAACAAGGAGTTTGCTCTTATGCCCTAATCCATATATTAAAACATCATTAGGGTGAGATAGGGAAGTTTGGATCCCCTCAAACATACCTTGATTAAGATTCCTTAAACCTAACTTCTTTCCTTAATCCCTTGGTTCGGCTACAGTAACTAAAGAGAGAAGGAGAGAGCTTGGTGAGCTAATCATTTGCTAATAATCCAGAAAAGAGAGGAGAAAACATGCTTACTATAGCTAGGGTGCTTGCTATTGACCAAAGGATATAGTGAAGACCTCTTGCAGCACTAATGGGACTTCTTTCTTTGCTGGCCGAATGGGGATTTGGAGGGAGAGAAGAGATGGTGAGTGAGGGAGAATACTATAGCTAATAGAGGGGGTTTTGGGGAGTTTTGCTGGCAGGGTAGGTAAAAAGTAACTTTTGCTTTTAAGTTGTAACATCTCATGGTATTGGGCTTCATGGGCTGTAGCGGTTGGGCTTCTTCAATTGCTTTGTTTTCCCTTTTTTTTTGAATTATTCGGATGTTACAACCTACCCCCCTTAAATAAAAATTCGTCCTCGAATTTTAGTAAATCTTAAATTGCTTACCGAAAAGTTTCGAAAACTTCTCTCGTATTTCCTCTTCTAGTTCCTAGGTTGTTTTTTGTCCCGGTGATACTTCCATGCTACCTTGACCATAGGTATCGTCTTGTTTTTAAGATGCTTTACTTGATAATCGATAATCTCAATAGGTTGCTCCACATATGTTAAGTCCTCTTTGATATTTGGCTCCTCAATCTGAATCACGTTAGCTTCACCATGGACATACTTCTGGAGCATTGATACATGGAAAACATGTGGTAATGCCAAGTTATACGCCGCTTCGCCAACTTTCTCTAGGATCTCAAAAGGTCCAATATATCGTGGAGTTAACTTTCCTTTCTTATTAAATCTCATAACACCCTTAGTTGGAGAGATCTTGAGCATCACATGGTCACCAACTTCATAGAGTTGTTCTCTTCTTCTCAAATCCGCATAACTCTTTTGTCGACTTTGCGCTGCTAACATCCTTTGCTTGATCAAGTCTACTTTTTCAACATACATGTGGACCAAATCCGGTCCAAGGTATCTTTCTTCACCAGTTTCACTCCAACATGACGGAGAACGATAGGGCCTTCCGTACAAAGATTCAAATGGAGCCATCTTGATACTTGAGTGATAACTATTATTATAGACGAATTCCACCAAAGGAAGGTGATCATCCCAATTTCCATGCCAATCCAAGAAATAAGCTCTAAGCATATCATCAAGAATTTGGATTGTTCTTTCACTTTGGCCGTCCATTTGAGGATGAAATGTCGTGCTAAAATTTAGCCTTTTTCCAAATGCATTTTGAAGACCTTTCCAAAATCTTAAAGTGAACCTTGGATCTCTATCTGAAACGATAAAAGCTGGGATTCCATGCAAACGGATAATCTCATTCACATATAATTCTACCATGCTCTCCATGGATTGACTCACTTTCATAGGAATAAAGTGAGCCAACTTCGTCAAACGGTCCACTACAATCCATACTGCATCATGACCTTTTCGGGATTGAGGTAATCCTACTACAAAGTTCATAGAGATACTTTACCATTTCCATTTCGAAATAGGTAAAGGTTGTAGTTTATCACATGGCCTTCGGTGCTCAATCTTGACTTGTTGGCAAACTATGCACTTGGTTACATATTTGGCCACCTTTTTCTTCATGTCTTCCCACCAAAAATTTCTTTGCAAGTTCTTGACCGGGATGAATGAAAAACTCAAACTTATGATACTCATCCAAAATTTCTCTTCTTAATGCTTTGTCCTTTGGCACCCATAAGCGGTTCTTGTACCGAATTGCTCCATCTTGGCCATAATCAAAGTGATTTCTTTCCCTTTTGCATACATTGATCATTCTAGCATATTCCGGGTCCCTTCTTTGAGCTTCAACAATTCTTCTCACTAAGCTTGATTCGATCACATGATGAGCCATACACATGATCCTTCGGTCACAAATGCTTGGGGCCCATTGCACTATGCTTTCCACAAGGTTCCACTTGTGGACACTTAAACATCCAAGTGATCCTTCCCACTTGCGACTTAGTGCATCGACAACTACATTTGTCTTTTCGGGATGGTACAATATTACGAACTCATAGTCCTTAAGGAACTCGAACCATCTTCTTTGCCTCATGTTCAAATCTTTTTGAGAGAATACATACTTTAGGCTCTTGTGATCCGTGTACACTTCGAAATCTTCACCATACAAGTAGTGACGTCATATCTTCAATACAAACACGACTGCCACCAACTCTAAATCATGAGTCGGATAGTTGACTTCATACTTTTTCAACTGTCGAGAAGCATATGCGACCACTTTGTCATGTTGCATAAGTACACATCCTAATCCGGTACCACAAGCATCACTATAGATGACATAGCCTCCACTTCCCATAGGAATGACTAGGATTGGTGCCGTTGTAAGTCTTCTCTTTAGCTCTTGGAAGCTTGCTTCACATGCTTGTGACCATATGAACTTCTCACCCTTCCTTGTCAACTTGGTCATAGGAGCGGCAATCTTGGAAAAGTCTTGGATAAACCTTCTATAATATCCAGCAAGTCCTAAGAAACTTCGAATCTCGGTCACATTCTTGAGCCTACTCCAATTCGTCACCGCTTTCATTTTGGCCGGATCCACGGCCACTCCATGTACCTTGACACAATATGTCTAAGAAACATCACTTCTTCAAGCCAAAATTCACATTTGGAAAAATTGGCGTAGAGCCTATTTCTTCTTAGGGTTTCCAACATAATGCGGAGGTGTTCCCGGTGCTCTTCCGGGCTTGATGAGTAGATGAGGATGTCATCCACAAACACAATCACAAATTTGTCCAAATATGGACGGAAGACTCTATTCATCAAATACATGAATGCGGCAGGCGCATTCGTTAGTCCAAAAGGCATAACAAAAAACTCGTAATGTCCATACCTTGAACGAAATGTCGTTTTAGGAACATCTTGCTCAGCTACCCTTAATTGGTGGTGGCCACTCCTTAGGTCGATCTTGGAAAAAATCGACGCCGATGCTAATTGATCAAAAAGATCATCAATCCTTAGTAAGGGGTACTTGTTCTTCACTGTCACCTTGTTGAGCATGCGGTAATCGATGCACAACCTCACCTTGTTGAGCATGTGGTAATCGATGCACAACCTTAAGGAGCCATCATTCTTCTTAACAAAAAGCACCGGTGCGCCCCATGGTGAGACGCTTGGCCTAATGAATCCCTTCTCCAAAAGTTCTTGCAGTTGCATCTTCAATTCACGCATCTCCGCTGGAGCCATTCGGTAAGGCGGCTTTGAAATGGGCGCGGTACCCGAAAGTATCTCAATATCAAACTCAACTTCCCTTCTTGGCGAAAATCCCGCAATGTCTTCCGAAAAGACATCGGAATATTCTCTCACCACATCCAAGGATTCAAGTGCCTTGGGTTGTGAATCTATTTTAATGTCACTTGCCAAGAATCCACTTGCTCCTTTCTTGATCATTTGCTTGCATTAGTTCCTGAAATTAGTACATTGGCTTCCTTGGAAGGTACTCCTCTAATCATTGTAGGCTTTCCATGATGGTCACCTATAAAAATCTTCTTTTCTTTGCAATACATATGAGCATCATTATAGGATAACCAATCCATTCCTATTATTACATCATAGTCTATCATAGGAAGTAATATGAGGTGACATGAAAAATTCTTCTTATTTATTTCTATAGATACATTGAGAACATATCTCCTAGTGATTATCATACCGGTGGGAGTCACTAGTTTTAGTTGACAATTTGTAACTAGAGGTCTTACTTCTAACATGCTAGCAAATGCATGTGATATAAAAGAGTGGGTTGCACCCGAATCAAAGAGAACATTTGTATGGTGACCGGCAATTAGAATTTTACTTTGGATCACGTCATTTTCTTGAGTGGCCTCATCCACTTCCATGGCAAAAACCCTTGCTGGAGCTCCTGGTGGGTTTACCACCATCTTTCCCTTGTCCCGGTTGCCCCCTTGCCTCTCCGGGCAGTCCCTTATGTAGTGGTCCATCTTGCCACATTGTAGACATGCCCCGACCCTGAAGCGGCATTCACCGGCATGAGGTCTTCCACAAGTAGTGCAGATCGGCTTCGCTTGATTCACCTTCTTTGGGGAGTGATATGGGACTTTCCTTGAGCTTTTTCCCTCATGTGCCTTAATGGCTTTTCCTTTAGCATCCTTCCTTTCATTGTACTTTCTTTCATGTTCGGCGGCGAGCTCCACCGCATCCTTCATAGTGGTGCAGCAACCACTCCTAACCCATGGTTGTAGTCCAAGGTTCAGCCCATTGACGAACCTCTTTGTTCTTCGGAGCTCATTCTCATTGAGCTCCCCATACTTCTCCAGCTTTAGGAATGTGTTCACATACTCACCCACAGCCTTACTTCCTTGGACGAGGTTGAGGAACTCGTCCCTCTTCTTTTCCTTCACATGGTCAGGGAAGAAACGAGCCTCGAACGCCTCTACGAAGCTTTCTCATTCGACCTCTTCTTCACTCATTAGGGTAGTCTTCAAGCGGGCCTTCCACTAGGCCTTAGCTTCGCCACAAAGGCGATGGGTTGCATACATCACCTTGCGGTCTCCAGGGCATCCCATGACATTGAGGATGCCCCCTACTTCTTCGATCCACAATTCAGCTAGTTCGGGATCTCCTACTCCGTCAAACTTCGGAGTTGCAGCCTTAAAAACCTTTCAATAGAATAATCCGGTTCATTAGTTCTTTGGGCATTTTGTGCCGCCCGAATTAATCCATCAAGGAATGCGTTCCTTTCATAATCTTCATCAATGATTGCCCGTCTTGGCATCTACATTCATAATCAAACAAACATAGAAACATCATTAGCATGAGCTAATCATAATATAACATTTACCTTTAGGTTCGGTGGCACCTCATGAAGATTGCACATGGACTTTACACTTAGACACTTCAGCCAACTAATGGCTTACACTTCTTAAAACTTGTACATAAGAGCAAAACTATGGCTCTGATACCATATTGTAACGCCCCCAAAATTCGGCCCCAATTTAAACTTTTGCCGAATCCTAGGCGACGTTACATTGACTTTGACCTTGACCTAATTTCATAAAACTTGCTGTGGAAACACAACATAATAAAAATAAAACATTAATATCATAATAGCGGAAGACTTCAACATAATAAAATATAAATCTCAAAATACATAAACTGGCCCATGGGCCAAATACACTCTAGCGTATACTCAATAGAGGGTTCATCATACATATATGAGTTCAAGTGGTGTACATGACTCAATAAGAGGCCCATAAGCCATACATAAAATACTCTTAACAGAGTTCATCATCATGACATAAAACAAGTAGATAACTCGGGCCATAGCCCGATAGACCCATGTGCAATATCGCCGTCACGAGGCTATCGCCGTCGAACCTAAGCCCCCTCCATACCTGTACGGATCCATGGAATGCAGTGAATTTCTCCCGTTAGAGTATGTTGAGGCTCACATGCTATGGTCTTATAACATGATTTTTACATGTCATGGCATATGCATTTCATCATCATAGAGCATAAGTCATATAAATGTTATGAGCTACTTATGCATACTATATGGTACGTGAGCATATCATCATGGCAAGATAAGATAACATGTAACATCATAATCTTTAAGTCATGCATATCATAATTTATCATCATACTTATATTATGCTATTGCATATCATATCTTATCATCATACTTATCATTATGCTATTGCATATCATGATCTTGTCTTACTTTACTTTGTCATTTTTGTTCATGACATCATATGATGTGACAAGTGGACATTCATAATGCATCCTCATAGGTGCCTTCTTCATTTTTGTCTTTATGTCCCAAGTCATTCATCATTTATCTTTACATCTTTTCATATTTCATCTTTATTTAGATGCTTTCTTATCTTGTCGATTGAGAAGGGTAGTGACTCATAAATCATAATCCTCCCCGTAGGTGAGGTATTTATCCTCATCCGTAGATGAGGTCTTTATCCTCCCCGTAGGTGAGGTCTTTATCCTTCCCCGTAGGTGAGGTCTTTATCCTTCGCGTAGGTGAGGTCTTTATCCTTCTCCGAAGGCAAGGTATTCATCCTCATTCGTCAATGATGTCTTTCCCCACCCGTCGGTGGGATCTTAGGTTGGGTACCGATTGATCCCGAGTCATAAAAATGACACTCCTTCATCAATCCGTCATTTAATCATGTTCATCAATACATACAATCATTCAACACATGTTGCATCTTTTAACCGTATTTAAGGTCATACAAAATTCAAATCATGCTATTCAATCATAACCAATCATCTCCCAGAAACGAATGATCATTTTGGGTAACGGTCGACCACTGATCTTATATCGGACGACCGGTCGGATCATCGGATGATCGTTATGGTCATTTCGGACGACCGAAACGGGCGTTCGGTTCGTCCGCTAATCACAGAATGTGATGACTCTCTGAAATGGACGACCGCTCGTATAACGGTCGACCACTATGGGTCTTTCGGATGACCGAAAGTGTATTTAGGTTCGTCCGCTAATCACAGAATGTGATGACTGCTTAAATCGGACGACCGGTGTAGTATCGGTCGACCTTTACATGGCTATCGCACGACCGAAATAAAGCATTTGGTCGACCGCTAATCACAGAATATTTTGAATATTTCAACTACACATCGGATGACCGTCTTAGGTATTGGTCGACCGGTTCATGACTTTCGGACGACCGAACTAAAGCATTCGGACGTCCGCTAAACACAGAATGTGTCTGTCCCTCCAAAACGGTCGACCGATAAGGAATCGGTCGCCCGTTCTGGAATGGCAAACACCCGATTTTTATATGATTTCTTTCCATATCTTACATACATCAACATTTTGAACACATAATGACTTCCACCCATCATATGAGACACTTCTTAACATTCTTAACATTCTAATCATGAAACATAAAGATGTTTTCCCATAAGGCATCCAACATGCTAATCACACTTAAAAATGTGCATAAGTTTTACAAGATTTCATAATGAGGTAATACAACCACATTAGTCATTATATATATAAACATGATTAGCAATAGAACATTGAGAATTAATCATACATAAACATATGAGATTCTAAATATGATTAGCAATGGAATAGTAACTAAGAATCATTAAATGCACATTTCCTAACCCTTTACTCTAAGAATAAGGAGTTTGCTCTTATGCCCTAATCCATATATTAAAATATTATTAGGGTGAGATAGGGAGGTTTGGATCCCCTCAAACATACCTTGATTAAGATTCCTTAAACCTAACTTCTTTCCTTAATCCCTTGGTTCGGCTACAGTTACTAAAGAGAGAAGGAGAGAGCTTGGTGAGCTAATCATTTGCTAATAATCCAAAAAAGAGAGGAGAAAACATGCTTATTGTAGCTAGGGTGCTTGTTATTGACTAAAGGATAATAGTGAAGACCCCTTGCAGCACTAATGGGACTTCTTTCTTTGCTGGCCTAACGGGGATTTGGAGGGAGAGAAGAGATGGTCAGTGAGGGAGAATACTATAGCTAGTAGAGGGGGTTTTGCCGGCAGGGTAGGTAAAAAGCAACTTTTGCTTTTAGGTTATAACATCTCATGGTATTGAGCTATAGCGGCTGGGCTTCTTCAATTGCTTTGTTTTCCCTTTTTTTTTTGAATTATTCGGATGTTACATTCTCACAATGCCTTGCTCTGCTTGCTGCCCGCAAATAGGCTGCGAGATCGCCACAGTGACCGCCGGATCCCCAACGTGAGATCCATGGTGGCCGCCTTCCCGGCCACTGCCGCTGCAACCACCTTCTGCAATTGCAACCCCAATAACATCAATGATCTCCAAAGCCCCCACCGCCCGCCCCTCATACCCGTTAAGAAGGACAATGTCGCCATCAGCGCTGCCGCTCGCCGGCAGTGTGTGTCGTCCTTGCGAGTTCCCGGTCCTGCATCTCCCCCCACAATCAATCGCAGCCACAAAGGGGCGAACAAGTGCGTTAAAAACTTAGGACCAAAACAATTGGGATGGTAAAAAAACTTAGGAATTACAAGCCCTAATAAAGTAAGCATCAGATTAGTATCCGACGATTGTGTACTTGTTTTTGTGATGGATCACGTACCAGACACAAACAATAAGCAAATTAAGCGTCGGATCACATATCAGACACAAACAATAAGCTATTAAGCGTCCGACATGAATTTAATGTTAATTTGAGTGGCCGATGAGCTGGCGGACACATTTACTGATTAGTTTGTGTGGAATTGTGACGCTAATTACTCATTTTTTTGTAGTGACATAATAAAAGGAAAATTAAATTGAATAATTGGATAATGCACCAAACTTTACAAAATCACAAGACACATTCATTCTAGTTGCAGCTTGTAATGTACGGTGCAGTACACACCATTTTTTGTGTATCGTATTCGTATAGGGTAAAGGGCCCAGTCAGGTTGCTTTTACTTATAACCAAAATTAATTAAACGTAGGGTTATTTTCATAAACCTATTTAAAACTATCATAATTTTTTGCATCTAATCTTAAATTACGAACTTATCTTTTTATATCCTTAAACTATTATAATTTTTCCACTTTAGTTCTTCCATCTACTTCTATTATGTTTTTCATTATTTTTACTTTTTTCATTTATAAAAAGACTATATTACTTCTCCCTCTATAAAAACATGAAATAATAAATATAAAAATATTGGAAGAATTAAAGTGGTAAACAAAAAAAAATGATTTATGAAAAGACTAGATTACACTCCTCTAATTTTTTTTATTTTTTTATATTTTATTATTTGATGTGTTATGGAGGGAGGGATAATTTAGTCTTTTTATAAATGGAAAAAGATTAAAAGTAATAAAAAAATATAACAGACGTAGATGGAAGGATTAAAGTGAAAAAATCGTGATAGTTTAGGGATATAGAAAAATAAGTTCATAGTTTGAGATTAGATGCGAAAAATCGTAATAGTTTAGGGGTGATTTATAAAAATAACCCTTAAATGTAATATGGATGTTTTATTACATTATGAAAAAATTTCTAAAGATTGAAAGAACAAAATTGTTAAGATTCACTCATCGCGAATAAAGTTCTTATTACACTCTTGGACTAATTATTTTTCTCTTCAATATATTATTGTGTTTTCCCATATTGGTCTTATATTATAATTTTACAACTTTTTTCGGCAAAAATAATTTTACATATTTTGATATTTCAATTTGTCCTGATGTGGCAGCTAACATTTTCCATCAACATGCATCTATTTTTTTCTTTAATTCTTTAGAATTATGGATATTTCTGAAAGAAACAAAATTACCTATCCATTATGAAATGAGTTAACCCTTGTAAGCACTCGATCGTCAATAAAATTTAATGATTTTTTTTCTAAACTTATTAATTTTTAATAAAAAATCAAAGTTGATGAGGGTGGCAACATCCCTTTATTGGAGGAGAGAAAGAAGAATTTAGGGCACTCGGATATCCTTGGCATTCTCATTATTTTATATAAATGCGATTGGACACCTCATTACCGTCGAACATGCTTATTTATTGTGCATGCCAATTCCAAGTGATCAAACACTCGTTATTGCATATTCCATAATTTTGAAGATCACAATTTCATAATTTTGGGGATCACAATTCTCATATTTCCATAGGGGTCACATTTATTATGCATTGATTCTAATATCTCCCACTTAGAAATGACAATATCCTTCGCTTCCTACGAGGCCTCATAGAAAATTTTCGATTAGGACTTTGAATTCGGAAATTTTTACCCCTACGAAGCGGTTTGGTACAGAGATAAGCAGCTTGTTCTCAACTTTTTATTCAAACACCATTTTTTAAATTTGTGGGGCCCACCAACAATCATTGCATGAATAACAGAGCTATGAATCATTTGAGTTCTTGAGGGATTGGAGACTAGTGTTACTCCTACCAAAACAAAACGCGAGAGCTAGGATGAGATCAAGCAAAAAATGTTTTGGAACAATTTTTTTGCACCCAAACAACCCTAGAGATTAGAGATGGGGGCAAAGCGTCCAAGCACGGGGATCGGGGCGGGGGGGGGGGGGGGGGCAACACACCTCGCACTGCAGGTTCCCGAACCCTACTTTCAAATATTTTTTTATATATAATACATTATAATCATCAATCACGAATATTTGGATTGAAATTTTTGAGGGGGCGGGGTAGTGTATGTAAGAATAGATCTTGTTTGAATAATAATTTTATATTAGTTAGAAGGGGTGGGATGGAGTAGATAAGTTCTCTGGCATCATAATTTTTATTTCACCAAATTGATGGAATAAAAATGAATTAATAATTTTAGACTAATTAACCCTCCCTCTTTCTTTTCTCTCTCTTCTCTTCTCTCTTATCAATCTCTCCTCTCACTCGTACTAATAAACAAATATTGTGATAAAATAATTTTTATCTATATTTATTTCTCATATTATTACTTTTAAATAGATAACACTGAAAATAATATTTATCAAATGCTTATAGTAGCGTTTTGATTTTAACAAAACGCTATCCATTAGTAAATACTCTACTTTTTTTACATGTCAAACCGTGCCCAAATGTTATCTCCCCAAGGCGACCGACTGTCATTTTTTATTTTGATTAATTTTTAATATTATTTTATTATTTTTTGTGCCACATTAATGGTGTAATTAAGGTTATTGATGGTCTGAGTACTAAACGTGCAAGAAAAATAAAGTTTAGAACCATCATAGTTATAAATTGAAGTTTTGAAACTATTAAGATATTGACCCTAACTTAGAGGACGAATAGTTCCATAAAATAATTCCCGTACTTTCCAAAATATTAACCAATTAATTAATTAAATTAATATTTTTATTTTCTAATTTGCAAAGTTAATTATAAATATCTTTATATAACCTATTTCATTAAAAAAATCTCCAATCACAACATAAGATAATTTTTTAAAACAAAATAAATCCTCTTCACTCTCGAAATAGGATCATTCCAAAGGAAGCGTTAGGATTCAAGGGAATAATTTCTTATTAGAAATCAAATAATACGTCATAGGTGACTATCTCTATAAACACATTTTCAAATTCGTTGATAATTAATTGGGCAAAATAATGGAGAATATAGCAATACAAAACAGTTCAATAGATAGTGTGTTGGTGATTACCTAAAGAAGTTGGTATAAACATATCCATCATTTTATGAGTTATAGAATTAGCATGTCTATCAGCACATAGATTTTCCAAACGGTTTTTTTATGCTCGTTGGTAAAAATTAAGTTACAACAACAATTAATTTTGACTATGCCAACATATTTCACCCGGATTGATAAAAATTTCAGTTGACATTTGTCATTTTTTAAAGTTAATTATCTATTTAATTCAGGCCAGAAACACAGACAAAAAAAAAACATTTGAATCCTAAAATTCAGTTGACAGTATTGCTGAAACGCAAGGCAGACTTCAGCATTTTGAAAACGCTCCTAAAATTCGATCTCAATATAATTGTCGAATTTTAGGTGACGTTACTTTGACTTGACCTAATTTTATAAAACTTTGCAGCAAAAATATAATATGATAAACTTAAAATAATAACATTATAAACACGTCGCTGAGCACAGTATTGCTGAAACGCAAGGCAGCCTTCAGCATTTTGAAAACGCTCCTAAAATTCGGTCTCAATATAATTGTCGAATTTTAAGTGACGTTACTTTGACTTGACCTAATTTCATAAAACTTTGCAGCAAAAATATAATATAATAAACTTAAAATAATAACATTATAAACAGCGAAAGACTTCATGGATAAATAAAATAAATCCAAAATAACATACTAGTTCATAGGCCTAAGAGGCTATAACGTATACCCAACAAAGGGTTCTTACAATATAATGAGTTCAAGTAAAACACATGACTTCCGTAAGACCCATAAGTCATACATAAATCACTCTTACAAGAGTTCATCAAAATGATATAATAATAGTAAAACAACTTGGACTGTAACCTGATCCATTCATGTGCAATGTCTTCGTCAAGAGACCCCCACCGTCGAACCTAAGTCTCATCCATACTTGCACGGATCCATAGGGTGTAGGATTCCTCCCATTAGAGTATATTGAGGCCCATGCATGCTATGACCTTATAACATAATCTCTACATGTCATGACATATGCATATCATCATCATGAAATATAAATCATATGCATGTTATAAGCTACTTATGCATACTATAAGGCATGTGAGCATATCATCATAGCAAGATAAAATAATATTTAACATCATAATCTCTAGGTTAAGCATATCATGATTTATCATCATACTTATCATTATGCTAATGCATATCATGATCTTATCTTACTTTACTTTATTATCTTTGTTCATGTCATGATATGATGTGACAAGTGAACATTCATATTGCATCCTCGTGCATATTTCTTCATACTTCTTTAACATCTTTAACTTTATGTCCAAAGTCATTTATCATTCATATTTTCATCTTTCATTTTTACTTAGATACTTTCTTATCTTGTTGATTGGGAAGACCATGTTGAGTTCGTGAGAGATGGCTAGCTAAGCCAAGATTGGGTTCGTAGGTAGCCAATAGAGACGCCGCACTCAAGGGTGGAACTCGCCTCAACTTATGAAAACACCACACTCAAAGGTGGAACTCGTTTCCCCGAAAATGCCGCCACTTAAGGGTAGAACCCATTTTCCCTCCTCGATTACAATAAGTCACATTCACGACAATCCGTCTTTTACTTGCTTTCATCAATACATACAATCATTCAATACATGTTGCATGTTTTAATTCTATTTAAGGTCATACATACTTCAAATCATGCTAAGTGTGGACATTCAATCATAACCAATTCTCTTCTAGAACGGACGATCGTTTTGGATGATGATCGACCGCTGGACTAGTATCGATCGACCGGTCGGATTATCGGTCGACCGTTATGGTCTTTTTGGAAGATCGAAACTGGGCTTCGGTTCGTCCGCTAATCGGATATCGGTCGATCGTTATGGGTCTTTCGAACGATCGAAATTGGGCTTCAATTCGACCGCTAATCACATAATGTGATGACTATCAAATCGGACGATCGCTGGGAATATCGGTCGACCGTTACATGGCTATCGGATGATTGAAATGGAGCGTTTGGTCGATCGCTAATCACAGAATATTTGACCCTTTCAAAACAGACGACCGTTGGCGAACCGGTCGACCGTTGGACAGAGTTCCAACGCTACAATGATCTCCAGAACGATTGATCGATATTTTATCGATCACTCATTCTGGACCGACAGACACATGATTTTTACATCATCTTCTTTACAATCTTGCATAATTTTACATATTGAGCACAAAAATGATTCCACACAACATATGAAATATTCTTAGGGTATTCATATGAAAACATCAAATATGCTAATCACAATCATGGAGGTACATGTACATTGAACTAATTCCTTTTTGAGCTAACATAAGAAGCATTGAACATTCTATAACTAAACATGATTAGCAATAGAACAGTAGTCATGATAAACATTAAGCATATTACGTTCTACTTATGATAGCAATAAATATGAATTTCTAATGCACATTTCCTAATTCTTATGCTTAAGAATAAAAGTTTGTTCTTCATGCCCTAATTCACACATTCAAACAACATTAAAGAAAGTTTTGGAAGATTTGGATCCCCTCAAATATATTTTAATAGTAAGCTTAAATCCTTAATCATCTTCTTCTAGATCCAACAATCCTTCCTCTCTCTCCTTGGAGTTGCTATCCACGTTTTCTAGGTGAAAAGATAGATGATAGAGTGAGTGAGCTATTAGGATGTGCTAGGGAATAGAAAATGCTTACTTTAGCCACTAATGGTGCTCCCTTTCCTTGCTGGCAGAGTGAGTAACAGGGGGAGAGAAGGAGATGAGTGAACGGGGCTTTTTTTTTTGGGTGTTGTCGGCTGGTAGAAGAAATGAGGGAGAGATATGAGATGAGGTGGCATGGTTAGGTGATAAGATGCTTTTAGGTCATATTAGGGTATTAGGCTTGTGGGCCCATGCGGTTGGGCTTTTACAATTTCTCTTCTTTTTTTTTTGAATTCTTTGGGACGTTACAATATGTTACAAAGGAAACAAGAAGTGAATATATATCAGTGTACATGTTGGAAAAGTAATATTGAGGTGAGAAATTTAATTAAGAACCTGGTCCTCGTCGAGCTGGACAACCCTCTCCTCCAGAGGACCCACGTCCATGACGCCTCCCTTGAGAAGAAACTTGAAGGTTGAGATGCCTGATATGGTTGCCACACTGAGGTCGTCCATGATGATGAAATTCACGTGCCCTTGCACGTAACCATAACGCTCTCCTGGTGCCAGACATCTTGTGTCATCCTCGGAGGAGATAACCCTTGACATAGAGTGGGAACAACTCCAACATATCACGCCAGAAAAATTAGAATAGTAGGAGACGCAGTGCGAGTTGCCGCAAGTGTAACGTGTTTTAAATTGGGGAGAGAAGGAAGAAACGAGGACGTTGTCATAAGGAGAGAAAGAGCTCCGCTTAGCTTCAGTGTTGAGGAGGGAGGACTTGATATTGCTGTCTAAGAAATATGTGCCGTTCAACAGCTCCAAAGTCTCGTAGATCTTAGCCAAGGGTCCAACAACAGTTTTCTCCTCCCGCTCCCCTTCCTCATCATCCTTCTCCTTCTTCATCAGGGTCTTGATGATGGAGCCGAGCGGCATCTCCATAAGACTAAAGAGAAAGTCGACGACTCTGTTGGTAGCCTCAGCGTACACGACCCTGTTGGTGGCCTTGTTCACCATAAGCTTCAACACGTACTAATGGCTGTCCATCTCTCATTTGCTGCACTGCACGCCCTGTTCACGAGCCCTCTTGAGTAGGGGCGTTGGATTTAAATTATCGTATACAAACTTGAGAAGCTAAGGAGATGGCACTACAACAAAATTATGATTTGTTGACTAATTTTTAGGATCAATTATATTTGGTTCTTAAAAGTATAAATATTAGAGACTAATGTGATATTAGTCCCAAGTTTTTATTTATTTGAAATTAAAATTTAATTTGTGGTCACTAAAAAATTATTCTTTAAAAACTAATGATAAATTTTTTGTCACTAAAAATTTTTAATGACCAGCTTATAAAGACCATGCGGACCAAAATATTTTGATCTAAAAAAATATTAAAGATTAAAATTGATGTTCTAGGAACTAATGTGTTTAATTTCTAAAAAAAATTTTTGGTGTAGTGTGGAGAGTATCATTCAAATTTGATTGGAAGTCTAAACAATTGCAATCGGGACAACTAAACGCCCCTACCTTAATTAAATAATAATGCACGGACCATATGAAAGATGAGAAGTTTCAATTGGAACTTTATTTAATGTATTCTTCCCACCAACACGTTGTCTCTTATTAAATCATGTTTATATATTAGCATTTTCACATACGATCAATGGCGTTTTATCTTACACGTAGATATTACTCTGGCAATCAATTGTTTTGATAATTTAATACACGCGCGGCATAAGCATTCATATTTTAGTTTCATGGAAACAAGTAATTATTTGCACCAAGTTGGCCCATTTGCCATCGGACGAGTAAAATTAAGCAAATATGAAATTAAATAAAATTCTAAAGTAATATTTTTTAAGGAGCATATATCTTGTCATAATATTGATTAACTACAGAGATGCTAGATATGTACTGTTCTATATGTATTATGGGTGATTACAACTTCGATTGTACACTTTCATGCATCCAATATTTCGGTTTGATGGTGACAGAAAATGCAAAATCATAAGTGACATTTTGCTCCAAATATTATATATGCTGGTTGATTTTATATTAATCCTTCAATTTGTCAGATTATGACAACTAATATCTTCCATAAGCATCCAACCATGCTTAGTTGTTTAATTCTCTTGAACTATGGTTTTTTAAGCAATCAAACTAGTTTATGAGTATGATAATTAATTATTTTTCAGTAAAAAAATAAAAAGAAATCGATGAAGGGAACAGAACCCCTTAATTTGGGATGATGCGATGGCAGGGAGAAAGGGCGCCGGTCCATGACGGCACTACGGCATTTTTTATGTTTAAATGTCAATATATAATGGTCATTTGTTGTTTTAAAAAATATGATTTCACATATCTCCTATTTTTAAATTTTATTTACTTATCTCTAAATATTATTTTTCCTAGCTATTAGATCTCATAGCCTCATTTAAAATATATTTTGATCTATTTTATATCACCAAATACAAATTTCTCCGAATGCCAATTTAATATCATTTTGATAATATCAGTCATTTATTACTTTGATAGGTAAACTTGAACAATTTTCTTAATGAAAAAATGTTTAAACATAACCGAAATATTTAATTTAAATAGGAAGTGAAAAGCTTTTGAACAAAACATGTTAAATAATAATATAATAATGTTTTATATCATCAATGTTTTGGAGGTAGAATTTTTTACCGTGAAAAAATTTTCGTCATAAAAAATCATTTTTCTTGTAGTATATGCGTAGTATTCTACCGGTCGACTCCCAATCATCCCACTGTTGAATGGGGAGCGAGTTTCCAGCAGAAAAGAATAGCGTTCAACACTGTTCAATTTAAAATAAGTACGGTAAAAATTTTAGAAATATATTTAGTTTCTTGAAATTGATGTGTGACCTTTCATCTCCCAAATTAATTTAAGAAAAAAAGAATAATGAGCCAATAATTAAATTTCACACAATTAAATATCTTTTAAAAATATTGATTGGTATGCATTAAAGGCTTTCTAATTGAATTTAGTTTTTATGCACATAAAAGAAACGTTAAAAACATTAGTTGTGTTCGTTTCAACAGATTGATTAATACACATTATATGAGTTTAATGGAATTTAATTATAAACATAAATTAATTGTGTTCACTAGAATTAATACAACTTATTAGAATTTGCATTATCCACTATAATACAACCTATTTTCAAGATTCTCCAATTCTTCATGCATGTTTCCAAACGTTTCCTGATTGTATCACCTTTGTGATCGGCAATCAAATTAAAACTCAGTATCTTCTTATGTAATTCCCACCTGTCATCTATATAATGGATAGTAATACACATATAATTCATATTCTGAATTAAAGTCCAAGTATCCGTTGTTAAAGAGATCATTTGATGGTTCTCAGAAAATATGTTTTATAATTTCTGTTTCTCAAGCATAAACAATTGCATAATATCCCTAGCGGCAGTGATACGAGAAGGAAGTTGATCTTGGTTGACATTCAGCCATGAACTCTCTAAAACCTTGATTTTCAACAAACTTGAATGCAAGCTCATCAACAACAAGCATCTTGGCAAGTGCTAATCTACACCTTTCTTGATTAAAATCAACTAATTTCATACTAATACAAGTGTTAGGATCATCTTCGCTTTGTTTGCCAATAGCAATGGTTTTCTGTTTCTTATCAAGGCCCCTCTCAGAATTTTTGTTACAAAGCTTGATATGCTTTAATAGATTTGATGTTCCATGATTAGAAGTATTGCAAACTTATGACAATAATTACATACAGCTCTATCTCTTTTAAAATGTGCCCAAGGAGGTCTAGATGGTTTCCTTTTAAGTATCTCTTGATCTTTTTCTGAAGTAACCTCCTCTACTAGTGGTGGTTGAGCTTCAAGTGAGTGTTGACCATGTACTTGTAAATCATGAGAAGAAGCTCCATGTAAAGTTGTCAGGGTAGGTGCACTTCCAATTTGAGTTCCACTTGTATTTTGGGTCGTCATTGTTATGACCCTAGAAAAAAGCAAAAGAAATTAGAAAACTATAAACAAGTTATCCTAATAAGTTAATACACTACAAGAAAATTACCATTTTCTGACGGACATTTTTTTACGGATAGAAATCCGTCGCAATTTGCGACGGACTTTGCGACGGAAATGTTTCCGACGGATTTTTCGACGATTGTAACTGTCGGAAATAAAAAAAAATAAATTATGTAATTTGTTATATTATTATTTTATTTTTCGACGATTAGGAACGTCGATATTTTCGACGGATATCCATCCGTCATAATTTCCGACGGTTACGACCATCGCAAATAAAAATAATAACTTATTTTATTTGTTATATTATTATTTTATTTTTCGGCGATTAGGAACATCGATATTTCTGATGGATATCCATCCGTCGTAATTTCCGACGGATTTTTCGACAATTACGACCGTCAAAAATAAAAATAATAAATTATTTTATTTATTATTTTATTTTTCGACGATTAGGAACGTCGATATTTTCGATGGATATGTATCCGTCACAAATTTCGCCGTAATTTCTGACGGTTACAACCGTCGGAAAAGAAAATAATAAATTATGTAAAGATATATATTATTATTTTATTTTTCGATGATTAGAAACGTCGATATTTCCGATGATCGTAACTGTCGGAAAATCCGTCGATAATAATTAGCGACAGTTCAAGCCATCGTAAAATAAAAAATAAATCTTATATAAATATTTTATATAAGTAATATATAATATAAGTAAAAATAATAATATAACATATTACCGACAGTTCTGACCGTCGATAAACTAAAAAATAAAGATTATATAATAATATAATATATTACCGATGGTTTTGACCGTCGGTAACTTTAAAAATACTCTCCCCCACTTTTTATTCGTCTTCCCGCTTCCCAACTCTCTCCCATATATACGTGCTATCCTACTTTCCCACTCTCCATTCTCCACTTCTTTCCCTCTCTCCTCTCTTTCTCCATCTCCTATTTTGCCTACCGACCCGCTGGTGACCTCTTCCGGCCGGCGACCCTCTCCCTATCGGACGATGACCCACCGGCGACCTCTCCTCTCTCTCTCTCTCTCTCTCTCTCTCTCTCTCTCCATCCGCGGCCGGATCGGCCTCCCCGCGGTCGGATCTGGCCGCGGGCGACCGAATAGGCCTCCCCGCGGTCGGGATCTGGCTGCGGGCGGCCTGAGCGGCCTCCCCGCGGCCGGGATCTTGTCGCGGGCGGCCGGAACGGCCGCCTGCGGTCGGGATCTTGCCGCGGGCGACCGGATCGGCCGCCTGCGGCTCGGATCATGGTCGGGATCTTGCTGCCGCCTACGCCCCGGATCGCGGCCGGAATCTTGCTGCGGGCGGCCGGATCGGCCTCCCCACGGCCGGATCTGGCCGCGGGCGGCCGAATCCGGTCGCTATTTTTTTATTTTTAAAAATTTCTTTGTGATGGTTGCAACGACTGCCGAAAGTTTCGACGGGTTGTGACCGTCGAATGTTTCTCGTGATGACGGTCGAAAGTTTCGACAGTTGCGACTGTCGAAAACTTTCGAGAGTTGGAACCGCAGGACTTTTCGGACGGTTCCAACCGTCAAAAACTTTCGACGGTCGGAATCGCCGGGACATTTCGGACGGTTGGAACCGTCAGTCGGGATTTTTCGGACGGTTGGAACCGTTGATATTTCGGACGAATTTTTTATGACCGTCGCAAATCGACTTGCGACGACCATTTTTCAAACAGATCGATTCCGTCTGAAAAATCGTCGGTAATCGTATTACCGATGATTTTTGGGCTGATTACAGCGTTTTTCTAATAGTGATAAGTAATAACATTCAGTTTTCATATGCATAGCCCCTACCTCACCATGAGGAAAAACTTCAATTTTCATAGCATTCAGTTTTCATTTACATTCAGTTAATAAGTAATAACATTCAATTTGCATATACATTCAGCATTTGATGTCAATGAATCTTAGTATTCACTATTCTAGATTATTCAGATCTTATGGAACTTTTGTGAAAGATTAGTCAATCTATTTATGTTGTCCTATAACTTTTAAGTAGTTGTACAATGATCACTAGCTGATCACTATAGGTTTTTATCCCATTTTAAATGCATTTCACCCATATCGAGCCCTCAAATTGCCTAACTTTTGACCAATTATGCTTGGAATGAATGGATTGTGATAACTAGTTGATCTTTCACATTTTATACTTAATTCCATGTGCATAGAGGTTCTGAAATGCTAAAATCCATTAATATCTTAATTCTATGCCAAGTTATCATTTCTAGTGCAAGTTATCATTCTAATGTATAAAGTTATCATTATTTTAATTGAGTTAATTTCCAGTGATTATACTGCCCTAAATCCCATGCCATCATGAATTATTCATATTTGGATGATCATATTTCAACTTGTGCTAAGTTATCATTCCATTTCATTGGTTATCACTTTTGAATGTCAAGTTATCATTTTAGGGCAAAATTGTCATTTCAATGTGCAAGGCTATCAATTCTGCATAAAAGCATTAGGCAATCATTATATTATTGTCCTAACTCCTTGCTGCCATGATTTGTTCATATTTGGATAACTACAACTAAAGTTATGACAAATTATCATTTTTATGGCAACAAATTATCATTTCCGAGTCACCAAGTTATCAATACTATGAAATCCTATCTACATTTGATTTCTGACCTTATTCACTTGCCATATTAATCCCTTTGATGCCTTCAATGCTCTGAACCACTCATATTTGGATAATTTCCATGATATATGCAAAATTACCATTCCAGGCAATAAGTTTTCATTCCTGCACAACACCAAATCTTATTTGACAATAGAGTTGACATTACTTGTTGTCCTAATCCTTATTTGTTTAAATCTTATTTGAGGACTATGATGCTGATTGTTTTGAGTATTCTAGCAGGTATAACAAGGCTGCACAAGGTGAAAAAGACATTTGATTTCTGCTGGAATCTCAGGACCACTGGACAAGTGGCTTGAATCAAGAGAAGGGAACATTCTGATCCTGATCAAAGGGTGCACAGAAGACATATATAAGCTAAAAAAACTCTGGAATCAAGGGGGGAGCCTCCATTTGGAGGGCTGCTGGACAAGAAGCTAAAGTGGAGCTAAGGTGAAGATGGAGTGGAGAAGAAGCTGATTTCTGCAGAACAACCATCATTCCAGGATGAATAGCTTCTATTCTTCATAATATTTTGTATCAAACCTTGTATATATGAGGAGCTAAATCACATGTCTCCTAGAATAGGGTAGTATTCTAGTTTAATTGTGGATGGATAATGAACAAATCTGAATTCCAGCATTAATATCTGATTTCTAGTTGTATTTCTGATTTCCTTTCCATATGAATCTGATCCTTGACATTGTAAGGTCCTGATTGTAGCTACAACTGAGAATGTCATTTAATCTAATCTTGTTCAGAAATGAATCAAGAATCAATGCCAAGTTTCTAAGTTCTAATCCAATTAGAAATCTGAAATCTAAATTTTGAAATCTGTTTTTTTTTCCAAATCTGATTTCTGATTATTGAATTCTGTCAAACCTATTTCTATCATTGTTGAGCCCTGATTTAATTGATAACTGAGAGGTTATTTATGATTTCATTCTTGTTCAGAAATGAATCAAGAGGCAATGGTGTTTCCAAGTTTATAATCCCTGATTTATTGCAAACTTTTGAATGCTGATTTCTGATTTTCCCTTTGCTGATTTCTTGAATCTTTGGATTCTGATTTGCTGTTGTAAACCCTCGATCTCATCAAATCACTGAGAAGTGAATCCTAGGGATACTTTGTTATTTAGAGATGAACCAAAGAGCAATGGCAAATCTGAATTCCAATGAGTGACATGTGCTGAATTCCAATGTTTGCTAGTGCTGATTTCTGAATTTTTTTAGTTGCTACTTTCCTGAATTTAGGGGAAATATGATTGTCATTGTTAAACCCTATTTTAACCTACCACTGAGAGGTGGTCTTATGGCATTTCTTGAGATTCAGAGATGAACCAGGGAGCAATGAAAATTTGTTGAATTCCAATGTGTAATTAGGTGCTAATTTCATTCAATCCCTTGGTAAAAATGTGGATTTCATTTGAATTTGCAGCTAAGAGGCTGATTTAAAATCTTCTTGTAGTTTAGAGATAAACCAAGAAGCATTTGCATCAATATTGAATTGATTTCATCCCTGTTTAGTTGATTGAAGCATTTCCCTTATTTTCCAAGTGCAATTGAAAGTTATCATTTCAGATTTCACTAAATTACTAAAATTCAGCAAGGAACTAAACTTTTGAACTTAATGTTGACTTGATTTCAGTGAGGACCCTTTTCTAATTCAACTTAGCTAATCAATCATATGAGAATATAATTATTAGTTTTGGTTTATATTGCTGTGATAACAGCCCATTTTCAAGTTGGATTAAAATTGACACATATTGATAGCTTATTCCATTCCATCCATAATTAAGTTAGATGAACCCCAACTCATAGGAGAACCTTCCTCATTGATAGTTAAATCATTTTAGCCTCTAGTTTAGCATTTACAATTCAGTTTAGATAACTTTTCTAAAATCCAAAAACAATTATCATTTTAGGCATTTATTAGAAATTGATTTTCACTTTCTTTCAATTTCTTGGAATTTTACTTTAGTTAAGGCTAATTTAAATTGTTTAGGGAGTCTTAGGTTTTAAATCACTGTGTATATGACATTGGGTAGATTACAATTGACCTGTATACTTGCAGTAGAAAGTGAATTAGGGAGTTGAAACAAAAATTCAAAAATCTGACTTTTGATCCAAAAATCAGCAAGTTATCACTATACCCCTCAATTTCACTATCATACAACCAAGTCAAAACATGTTTAGTTGTTTACAATGACATATTATGTTTAAAGCATCAAAATAAATTATGAACATACTGGCCAAATTTTTTAGAACTTCAATAATTGGGATATAATTGTCAATTTGTCATTGCAACCAATTATGTGGGAAAATGACATTTGCCTCATACAAGATATCAATATTACATTATTACGTGAACTAACAGGTGAGTACCTTCATAATAGTCAATGCCGCTGAATCTGATTTTGGATCTCTTACTTCCAAGATGGTCCAAACAAGGGAATTGTCACAACCAGCAAGGATAATGCCAATTGGAACTGAAATTGCTTCATTTTGATTCTCTCCACCTAAAAGACCATTAAGTACCTGTAGCATCAAAGAGACTTCATCTTAAAGAAATTATGGACAATAATTTGGTGATGTACAACATACATAATTAGTTTGTGACGGAACACAGAAAAAACAACTTGTGACAGAGACAGAGTGACTACTCAAACTTATGCCTTGAGAGGGAAAATAATACAACCGAGAAAAAAATGGCCGACCTCATTAACAAGGCCTAGCCATCCTCGCCACTGTCACTAGTCGCCAATGCATACGATCTCCCCCGAAGCCGGAAACCTCGAAGCAGGTCACCCACAACCACAAGGTAGAACTTGAGGAAGTCGTAAAGGAATGCGACGACGAGGAAATTGGGCGTGACGAGGTGTCCGAACTCCGAATGCTGGCACTACAGCAGGCCCGCAGTTTCCCGGAGACTTCGGGAGATCGGCCAGAGGGAGGTTTCGAGCCTTCGAGTTTCTATGAGGTGGTGACGCCGGGAGGACGTGAGACTGGGGCTGCGCTTGTGAGTGCAAGAGGCCAAGATCCAAGATACTGCGAACTACCGCTACCGCTTTCTACCGTGTAGCCTACAGGAGTGCAGCCGACACTGTGCAGTGGCTCCATGGTGTCCGGACGCCGGCACTGCCGTAGGCCCGCAGCTGCCTGAAGGCTTCGGGAGACCAGTCGGCGAGAGGCTTCGAAGTTTGAACCTTCGGGTTTCTATGAGGCGGCAACGACGGGAGGCTGTGAGGCTGGGGAGCCTGGGACAATGCTTGCGAGTGCGAGAGGCCGCCGAGAGCCGAGATACAACGTCGCCGCCGGACGGGTGTTGCCGCTGCCGCTTTCTACAGAGAGCCAACGTCGTGCAAACTACAGGGGCTCCGACTCCAAGCTAGGGCAAAATGCTGCTCGAGTCGAGAGGAAAGAGTTCAAGTTTTTCAGAAAGAAAAGAATTGAAGTTAGGCATTTGGTCATGTCATGGTCAATTGGTCACAGACACAAACTCATAGGCTCATGCTCATGGTATCATGGATTCGGCCCGGGTCTATCAGTTCAGGTCGGATCCATCCGGGTCAGAAAAGCCAAACCCGATCCTGACCCGAACCAAGTCGGGTTCAGGTCAGTTCGGGTTGGGTTCGACCCGATGTCAAATCCGAACTAACCCAAATACTAATGGGTCGGTTCGGATTACCGGGTTCATCGGGTCGATCCGACCCGGTGAACACCCCTACTGTTAATCGACATACGCTCCCTTCTCAGGGAAACCATCGAATGAAGAAGAACTTGCTGTCACAATGTTCACGGGAATAGCATTAAGATCAAACACAATGAAAGCTCATCATCCGAATCAAATATAAACATCAAACCGAGTCTAAATCCATCGAATGATCTTTCAACCTCAAAAGCTGATTAGTTAGACATAATGAACTTAAATTTTAAGCTAATAGAAAAGTTAATGCGGCAAGATAATGTGCGGAAACGAAGGCATAAACTAAAATGAAGGTTCATCCTGCTCGTCGGAATGACAGAAGATGATCCCTCCTTCATTGCCTCCGAGCTCTTTCTTTCCCTTTCTTTCTGGTGATCTCTCCTCCCAAAAAGCCCCCTTTCTTTTCTTCCAGCTTTTCCTTTTAATACCCTCTTTCCTCTAGTTTTCCTTTTCCGATCTTCGCCACCTGTCTTCACTAATCCTTTCAATCGTTTGATCTTCGATCAGTGTCCATATGAGGATTTGTCCTCTTGATTCCTTGTGATCTCGTCAGACTGTGCCACATGTCTTGTGGTCCAGATTGGTCTAATTATGTTGCGTGCTTCCCCTTTTTTGCCACGTCCGCTTGTCTTGCCAATCATCCGATGAGGGCCACCTTCACCTATGCGACAAATAAGGGAATTATAAGCAGACATAAGGGGAATATGCAAATATAGTCTGAAAAGAGGTCAGATGGCTTGGACTATCGAAAAAAGGGGTAAATGTATAATGCGAATTACTTTAATTCATTATCAGAGAAAATGTGACGCTTTTTTCATGTTAAAATAGATATAAAATACAAGCCATCAGGCGGCATCTGGCTATGGCGAAGGGCGGTAGAGGGCGGTGTCCAGTTGTGGCAACAATTGGGGACGGCGTCCGACTGTAGTAACGAATGAGGACGACGCTCGACTGCAGCAGCGAAGGCAATAGAGGGCGGCATCTGGCGGAGGAGCGGTCGGAAGGGCAGCGGATGAGGCGGCCTTCTGCGGAGAAATGTGACGAATGAGAGCAGCGAAGGATGCCGAAGGTGGGTGGGGCCGGGTCAGAGGAGTCGACGGCGGAGGAGAGGAGGCAATAGGGTCAGAAGAGTCGATGATGGTCGAGGTCGGAAGAGGAGGCCAGAGGAGGAGCCGACGGGGTCAGACGAGTCGAAGTGAATTCGTTCGCAAAGTAAATAGTAAAGAGGGAAGAAGTTAGGGGTTTAAGGTAATTTTTTAGCATAGCCAAATACCGCGACGCTATTTACACGTTAAAGCGGTGCTACATCATAAATAAAAAGAAATCAGATTAGCTGCAATGCTATATTGGCGTTGATGTGCGACACTAAGTAGTCTTTATAGTGACGCTAAAGTCATATATATGCATATAGTATAACTTTATATTCAAATATATTTATATTTATATTTTATATTCATATGTAGTTTACACACACACATATGTATGCATGTATGCATATAAAGTATAAGTCTATATGTAGTTTAGCTTATATTCAAATAGTTTTACTTTATAGTATAAGTTTTATATGTATATTTGTAAAATATATGTATGTACATACGTACGTACGTAGATATAAAGTCTACATAAATTATAAGTCTAGCTATATTCATATGTAGTTTACACACACACATATACATATCATAAGTATATACGTGTATATATAAATGTGTGTGTATAAGTGTACATGTGTATGTATATGTATATAAAACTATAAGTCTATATGTATATAAGTATATATGTGTGTATGTATATGTATATAAACTATAAGTCTATATGTATAATCAAAGGAAGTGAGCTAAGGCAAAAATAGCGATGCAAATTGTTGTCACCGCTATGATGCAAAGTTGTCGTCATTTGATATAGCGTCGACATAGTGTTGATACCGCATCAAAGTGATGTGACGCCAACTTAGCGTCAGCCCATTGCGAAGAGAAACCGATGAGGAAGGGGCTCGATGCGGCAGCCGTCACTAAAAAGATGCCAGTCGTCGTCGCTTTAGCGCCACATAGAAATGTGACGCAATAACGACGCTAAGGCGATGCAAGTGCTAAAAATCTTACTTAGTTCAACCCCCATAGTTTCATTACTAAGAATATAAAAATAATTTATCTATATTAAGATATGATATGTATTTTGTATATATATAATATATTGACATGTGTACATACACATCTAGGTATGTGTACTATGTTCTACGTATATATAAAGTGTACATGTATGCATATATAAATGTGTGTATTTGTGTTTACATACATCAATATACACTACAAGAAAATAGATCATTAGAGAAGAGAAATTTGGTCGTTAATATTTAAATTTTAGTCGTTATTGGTCATTAGCAACCAGCATTTTCCGTCGTCACCCGTCGTTATAGATGCCGCCGTTAAAAGTCAATAACGATAGTTTAAAGGTGTCGGCCGTTAAAAGTCATCAACGACTAGAAATGATCCGGTCGTTAAAACCATATAAGGACCATTTAGTTGGTCGTTGAATATATTAATGGCTAGAAATATCTTTGTCATTAATAATCTTCAACGGCTAGTAATCTCATCATTAAAAGTCATCAACGACTAAAAATAATCCGATCATTAAAATCATATAAGGACCATTTAGTTGGTCGTCAAATGCATTAATGGTTAGAAATATCGTTGTCGTTGATAATCTTCAGCGGCTAGTAATTTCGTCATTAGAAGTCATCAACGACCAGAAATAATCTGATCGTTAAATTCATATAGCGACCATCTAGGTCATCGTTAAACGCATTAATGATCATCATAATCTATCATTGATAATCGTCCACGACCATTTGGCTAGAAATATCGTTGTCGTTGATAATCTTCAGCGGCTAGTAATTCCGTCATTAGAAGTCATCAACGACCAGAAATAATCTGATCGTTAAATTCATATAGCGACCATCTAGGTCATCGTTAAATGCATTAATGACCATCATAATCTTTGTCATTGATAATCATCCACGACCATTAATCCGATCGTTGAAACTCAGTAATGACCATAAAAAATGGTCTTTAAAGTTATATAATGACCATTTAATTAATCGTTAAACTCATTAATGATCACAATATCTTTGTCGTTAATAATCTTCAGCAACTTACTATCTGATCATCATCACTACTACCAATTAATTAATCAATGATCGTTAATACTTTTTAAAGATGACAACTTTGGTCACTATATATATTATGACTAGCTATATTGAGATCATTAAAATTGCTATGTTGATCATTAACTATTATTTTAATGACTATCAATGCTTTAAATTGGTCAATCAACATAGTATACTAATTAAATTGATTTACATGGACTTTATCAAACATTGATTTAAATGACACATGAACTACAACACACTTTCTCAGCAATCATTCAACTAAAAACAAACAACACACTTTCTCAGCAATCATTCAACTAAAAACAAACTCACAAACTATAATACAAAAGTTAAATTAATTTACCACAATAGATTGTTCATGTAACTTCAAAAAGATCAATTATCCAAGCAAACAAATGTTATCACCGCTTGAAGAGTCTCACCTTGCTTGGAGATAGGTTTTGGAACTTCTGAGAGGATCTAAACAACTTCCCTCGTTTTGGGTCGTTAATTCCACACTCTTTTCCTCCACACACAGTAGGGCAACGTAAAACGCATGCATTACTTCATGGATCGGCACCCAAGGAAGCCTTGGGTTTATTGGAAGGAAACAAACTAAGACACCATGAGATCCGCACCAAAAGAAGCATGTAAGAATGATAAAAGTCAGATATCAGCAAGTTAACTAACTTAACCTCATCTAAACAGCATACAAAGTTTACCTGGAGCTATGTAGCCATATGAGCCAGCAATAGCACACATGCACTCTGAAGTGTCAGAATCTTGCAGGAACTTAGCAAGTCCAAAGTAAGCAACATGAGCCTCAAAATTGGAATCGAGTAGAACAAAGTTGTTTGACTTCACATCTCGGTGCAGGATAAGTGGCGAGCAATCATGGTGAAGATAACACAGACCTGTCGCTGCATCCATTGCAATTTTATATCTTGTGTCCCAATGTAAATGTCCCTTTTAGCTAAGTAGTTTTGGTTAAGAAAAAAAAATGTCATTGGTGTCATATCCAATAAGAAACTGGATTACATTTGCAAGACTAGAAAAGATCCTTTCTGACATGATTTTAATCATAGGGGAGGGAAAAAGAAGCTGAAACCATTCTCAAAAAGATATACTCAACTCATAAAGTCGAGGGGGAGATGCGCGCTGAAAGAATCAGTAGATGCAGAGATCCAGGAGGCGGGATCATCCAAGAAGATCAATCTCATTAAGCTGCTAAAAACTTGCCCCGACTATATGTCAGCTTCAACAAGCTGGGACTGCATGAATAATTTGAAATAAAAAGTCAGAAGTTACTCTAAATTTGAAATAATTTGTGAGTAACTAAGGAACGATCAAGGAAGCTTATTCCTTGATCATGGAAAATATAAAATGAAAGAAAAATGGATTCAGTCATAGCTTTAAGCTTGTAGTCTTGTAGCATCCAAAATAGTTAGCCTCCTCATTTTTCCAAGAGAAAGAGGATTTGGTCCACTATTTTGAAAACCAAAAAATCATACAAATAATGCTTAATTGTTTTCAATCGAAACATTTGACTCCACTGGTTTCCTGCAAATTAGCTTCTGAAGTTCAGAGGTTGTGGCTAGTTAATTAGACAGCTGTGCTCATATTGTAGACAAGTAGATTCACTAAAGCTCTTCTAAATGCTTATTCACTAAAGGATCACAATCCATGACTATAGGAGTTCAATTAAACTTGCACGGAGCTCAAGCATAGTCTTTAAGCATTTATCATGTTACCAGTATATAATGGCGATTTAGTTGCTCCAACCACTAAATTTTCACGTTCACCCTACCATACTGCTCCTCTTAAGAATAGCTGCAATGCTATAGCCTAAGGCCATTAAACCACCAAGGAGGCAAACACTGACTTCAAAAGTAATCCTTGGTGATATGATGAAGGGATGGTCTGTTACCAACTCCTGAAAATTCAAATGCATAAGTCAACACAACTGAGCTTTGCTATTGGGGACTGTTCCATGTCCATTGAAAAAGCTTGTCAAACCATCAATGGTATGGCACATCTCATCCAGCACAATTTCATTGCATATAAAGTTGTCTAGAAATTCAAAATGATAGTTTAATTTCTCTCTTATATCCGTGAAAGTAATTGTTGGAAAGGAGACTATGAACATTATTAGTGCATATGCACCCCAAGTAGGAGCAGAATCACATCTCAAGGAGAAGTTTTGGGCAGATATGGAGGGTTTGATTGAAAGTATACCAACAACCGAGAAAGTTTATATTGGGGGAGACCTTAATGGACATGTTGGTAAAGAGGCAGGACCACATGCAAGGGTTCATGGTGGTTTTGGTTTTGGGGAGTTGAATGAGGAAGGACAAACTATTATTAATTTTTCTTTAGCATACGACCTTAAGATTATCAACACTTATTTTAGGAAGAGAGAGGAACATTTAATCACATACAAAAGTGGAACTCATAGGTCTCAAATCGATTTTTTCTTGATAAGAAATACTGATAAAAGACGTTGCACTAATTGCAAAGTAATTCCTGGGCATGGAGTGACTACACAACATAGATTGTTAGTTCTTGATATGCAAATAAAATGTATAAAACCAAAATCCCGAACAGTTTTTGATCGAAAGATCAAGTGGTGGCAGTTAAAGGGGGAGAAGCGAGAGACTTTTAGAAGTAAGTTATTAGAGGAAAGTGTGTGTGAGTTAGAAGGAGATGCTAGTATCATGTGGAAGAATGTGGCAAAAAAGATTGAAATGGTTGCTAAAGCCATTTTAGGAGAATCAAAAGGTTTTGGACCACGAGATAAGGAGACTTGGTGGTGGAATGAGGAGGTCCAAGAAAAGGTGCGTAATAAGAAGAATTGTTTCAAGGCGATACACTTGGACAATAGTTCTGACAATTGGGAAAAGTATCGTTTGGCGAAAAGGGAGGCTAAGAAGGCAGTTAGTGATGCTCGTGCTAAAGCATACGAGGGGTTTTATAAGGAGTTAGGGACAAAGGCGGGTGAACAAATGATTTACAAGATTGCAAGGAACAAAGAGAAGGAGTCGAGAGATTTGGATCAAGTAAGATGCATAAAAAATGAAGTTGGCAAGGTTTTAGTTACTGAAGGAGATATTAAGAACAGATGGGAAGAGTATTTCTATAAGCTATTTAATGATGGATGTGAAGGTTCGCGTTGTGATTTGGAGGACTTGACAGTTAGCGAATGTGAGCTTAATAGGTCATTTTATCGTAGAATTAGAGTCTCGGAGGTTAGCGAAGCTCTTAAGAAAATGGAGAATGGTAAAGCCGTTGGACCGGATGGTATACTGATTGAAGTTTGGAAATGTTTAGGAGAAAAAGGTGTGTTGTGGTTATGTAAACTATTTAATGAGATTTTACGGTCGAAAAAGATGCCTGATGATTGGAGATTAAGTACATTAGTTCCTATTTACAAAAATAAAGGGGATATTTAGAATTGTGCAAATTATAGAGGGATTAAACTTATGAGTCACACTATAAAATTATGGGAAAAAGTGATTGAGCATAGATTGAGAATGGAGACTAATATTTCTGAAAGACAATTTGGGTTCATGCCAGGAAGATCCACTACAGAGGCGATTTATTTACTAAGGGGGATGATGGAGAAGTATCGAAGTAGGAGAAGAGACTTACATATGGCTTTCATTGACTTAGAGAAGGCGTATGATCGGGTACCAAGGGATGTACTTTGGAAAGCCTTGCAAAAGAAGATGGTGAATGTTGCCTACATTAAGGTAATACAAGATATGTACGATGGGGCATTGACTAGGGTTAGGACACCCGGAGGTGAGACAAATGAATTTCCTATAAGAATTGGCCTACATCAAGGATCAGCTTTAAGCCCGTATCTATTTAACTTAGTTATCGATGCTATAACCGAGAGTATCACAGAGGAGGTACCTAAGTGCATGCTATTTGCGGATGATATAGTACTTTTAGCGGATTCAAGAGAAGAGATTAATACAAAATTGGAAATATGGAGAAATACGTTGGAGTCAAAGGGTTTTCGTTTAAGTAGGAATAAAACAGAATATATGCATAGCAATTTCACAAATAAACAACTTAGAGACGATTTGAAAGTTAGGTTAGGGGAGGATATAATTCCTCAAGTGACAAAGTTTAAATATTTAGGATCAATTGTAAGACAAGATGGTGAGATTGATGACAATGTTAATCATAGAATTCAAGCTGGTTGGTGTAAGTGGAGGAAAGCCACTGGAGTTCTTTGTGATAGAAAAGTACCCAATAAAGTTAAAGGAAAATTCTATCGTACTGTTATAAGGTCAGCAGTGTTATATGGTAGTGAATGTTGGGCTATGAAGGGACAACATGAACGTAAAGTGGGGGTAGCCGAAATGAGGATGTTGAGATGGATGTGTGGTCATATAAGATTAGATAAGATTAGGAATGACCATATACGTGAACGAGTCGGAGTGGCTCCTATTAGTGAGAAAATGGTAGAGAATCGTTTGAGATGGTTTGGTCATGTTCAGAGAAGACCATTAGATGCGCCAGTAAGAAGAGTAGATCAAATAATCTGGAGTCCGATTAAAAGAGGGAGAGGGAGGCCAAGGCGGACACTTGGCGAACTAATAGAGCAAGATCTATTGGTGAATAATATACCGAAAGGTTTGGTTACTAATAGAGCGGAATGGCGTCGTATGATCCATGTAGCCGACCCCACCTAGTGGGATAAGGCTTTGTTGTTGTTGTTGTTGTTGTTTACTTTGAAAGTTATCCTTGAGAAATCAAGTTACACAAACAATTTTATTGGCACAAGCAAGTAAAGAAAAAAAATCATTGTCATTTCCAGAAGCTCACGTGCTACACTATGAATTTTCACGTTAATCAAGTTTTCTTTTCTGAAAAGAAAATGTCTAAATGAAATTTCATTAGTAGGCATATTAAAACTAAATCACCAGTCAAATTGGGAAAACCACACATAAGAAGGTAAGTAGGTACAGGGAATAATTCTAGTGAGTATATGATACAAACATACTTTTGAAAGAAATGTAAAGAGGAGTATTCAAGACACCCATGAGTAAATGATATATATTAATGGCAATGAAAGTTTAGTTTTTTCATTCCAATTTCAAATTAGTGGCCGCATAAAAATAACACAGAGCGAAGAACAAACCTCAAACATAAGATTATATTTTTCCATCTTTGTTACGCATTCTTAAATAAGATTGACATGCTTCTGGATCTTCACCTGGTGGAAGAAGAGATATATCATAAATCTCTTTCATACCTTCAGTGTGGTCCTTTGACAGGGGGAGGGGAGGGGGTGCTCGCGCGGCGCGCGGGGGGCACTGTTGGGCGGTGGCGGGGGTGGTTGGGTTGTGGGGGACGCTGTCTGGCGGCAGGAGACCAGGGTGGGGAAGGGGGACCGTGTGCGGGGGGGGAGGACGGCAGGCACTCACACGCAGGGGGAGGTGGGGGGAGAAGGACGCCGGTGCGTCCGCCGCCGGAGGAGAAGGTGGACTGGCGCGCAAGCAGCGGGAGGGCGGGGCGGGGGGGATTGTGGGGGGCGCGGGGGCGAGGGGGCGAGGGGTGGGTTGTGGGAGACCAGGATCTTGGCGCACGGGGGCAGGGTGGGGTGGTGGGAGCGCTGCGGGGGGAGGATGGCAGGCGCTCGCGCACGGGGGGAGGGGGGAGAAGGACGCTGGTTCGTCCTCCGCCGGAGGAGAAGGTGGACTGGCGCTTGCGCGGCGAGGGGGTGGTTGTGGGAGGCGCTGTCCGGCGGCAGGGGAGACAGGGGGCTCGTGCGGCGAGCGAGGGGTTGTGGCGGGCGCTGTCGGGCAGCGGCGGGGAGGGGGGATCGGGATGCTACTTACAGATGCAACCAAAGACGGATTGTGAGGAGGAGGAAGAAGCTTAGGGTTTTTTATTCAATTTTATAAAAATTTGAGAGAAATTTATTAGATTTTATAACGATTTTTATTGGATTTTTTCAACTAATTTATTTTTTAAAATTGATATTGTCTGAGAAATTAGTTGAGGGAAATGTTTAATTGCTACCAAATAAAATATTAATTCCATGCCTACTTGATCTTAATTTATAAATAATTAATGACGATAAAATTTAATAGTCATTAATAATCACTTTTAAAATTTACTTTTTTGAAATGAGTAATTTTCTCTTTCGCTAATAACGTGTACAATAATGTCCATATTTTTTTGCCACTATTGACTATTTGTAATGACCATTTTTTTGTCTCGACATTAATAGTTGGTCGTTAAAAATTCATTTTCTTGTAGTGAATACATCGATATTTAGAAATGCATGTGTGTAACATATATAGTTAGGAATTTGCATATGTAGATAATACTTATGGTATGGGAATATTATATGTAACATATGGTATGAGCAGACATATGTAGGTAATAAATACAATGTAGCTAACATATAGTATACGAATATATACGTAGGTAACAAATATAATACGAATACATATGTAGGTAGAATATATATTTAATTAGGAATATTTAGTCTATTTATTCCCTAAACTATAGTATATGTGACATATATATATAGTTATACAAATGTGTGGCGTCTACTTAGCGTCGACATAGGGTCGTAGGGTATGTGACGCTAATCTACGCAAGATCTTGCGCAAGATCTTGCACACGATAATAGCACCGAAGTAATGTCTCTAGGGCACCGCATTTAGCGTCGACATCTTGTAACACCAATGTGACGCTAAGCAGAAGCTATTTTGACGCAGTTAGCGTTGCATCTTCATGTCGCAATGTCAATGATATAGTGACGTTATTTGCATCGATGTAGTGTCACCTTGTTTTGTGATGTTATTGGTCATCGCTATTCGGCAGTTTTCTTGTAGTGCCATTTTCTTCGATTCTCCACTAAAGCCCTCCACTACTTGAAGACCCTGAAGGACTCACTCTTATTCTTCATCAAGAATACTCAAGTCATCCTCAAGTAGTCATCAATAACGGATAAGAAGTACCTAGCATCTCCTAATGATGGAACACGAGAGGGACCCCAACAATCAGTATAGATGTAGTCAAGTGTCGCCTTCGTCTTGTGCACTACTTTGCCAAATTGAGATCTTCGTTATTTGCCAAATACACAGTGATTGGAGTTTGTTGAGAATGTTCATCCCGTTCTAACTCACATGCCGAAGTCATATGTGTCACAACTTGAACTTTTTGTCTTTGATGAACTAGCCACTGCAGCAACGTCAGAGACTGTCGTGCCTTTAACCCCTAGTTTTTATTTGCTTGATACACTGCAACCTTATTATTTGCATCCAATTTCAATCAGATCAAGAGATTTGTTATTTTTGTTAAAAACCCATTCCATTCGAGAGAAGGAATTGGTTGTGTTCAATTGTAGTGTTTCCAGTAATATTATGTTGGCGATTTTTAGAGACTGAGAGGTCCATCGTTTTATCTATTGTGAGGCGAGAGTCCATAATAGTGACTAGAGGGGTTAGATTCGTTCTAATTGATCGGATTAGGATAGAAGGATTGGTACTTTAAGATTGAAAGATCACCCTTTTCTTTTGGTTAGGATGAGAGATCGACTAACCAATCAATCCTAATCTAATATTTAACGGCTACCTCTCTCTCAGCTCAAAGAGAGATAGACGAGTTTAGAAACAGAGTAATTGATTCGCACAGTAAAATTGAGAGATCATTCGACTCATAAGATGAGAACTAAGATACAATAGCTTTAACGAGTTCATCACAAGGGAATCTATTCTCTTATATTTTGATCCCCTTTAATTTCTTTCTTTGTTTTTCCTATAAATCATTTTTCTGAGTTATTTGATTTCTTCTCAATTCTTTTGTGACAACTTTCGAGATATAAGTAGATTGATAACTGATCTAAACCAATGGGATTAAGACACTCAGTGTTTCTACTCGACCTGTGCACTTGCAATTGTGTGAACTCTAGAATAAAATTTAAACATGACTAGAATTACTTTTAGTGTGAGAAATTCAAATCCACATAAAGTTCACGTTAGTTCGATGTTCCTTTAGGAATTTCATCATTTGGACGAACTCTAGTTCCGACGCATTTGACATGAGATTCGACTAATATGAACAAAATAAAAAATATCTTGAATCATGTATGGCTCACAAATGGAGCCTTCTACACGTGCTTTATTTTTTACAATTCTTTTAATTCTGTTGAGATGTCTCTCAAACGGTTACATCCACTTGTATTCAACTGGTCCACCTACTTTTGCTTCATACGACAAATGGATCAGTAGACGTTCCATGTAAAAAAATATGTGGAAATATCCTTTCTAGCTTGCATAAAAAATTGGAATAATAAGTTCCAATTGTAACATATTTTCCATGTTGAGTGTTGTCGATCATAAATTCCTAAAAAATTGACTTAGCTTAGTAAGCAGCTTTCATATCTTTTCCGGCAGATGTGAAAATACAATAGGAAGAAAATTTGCATGAAGACATGGCAGTCATGACTCTTCATGCCGAACAAACGTAAATTGTTCATATCCATACATCTTGTCAGATTTGAAGCATAACAATCTGGCAGTCTAAGCTCACGAATCCATCGACACAATTGCATCTTTTCATTTTTTTTTGTGAGTGTGTAGCAAGCTTTGGGTTTAGACAATCGATCATTGGCCAAGGTAATAATGCGTAATTCTGGACATCGACAATATTCCTTCAAATCCAATATTGCCTTAATATTATTTTTCATCTTCCCTTTAATGTCCATAACAGTGTCAAAGACATTATCAAATACATTTTTCTCAATGTGCATAACATCGAAACTATGATGAATCAATTGATTTTTCTAATACAATAGATCCCAAAAGATACTATGTTTCGTCCAGTTGTGCGAAACATCAAATCCACTATATTTGAGATTTGGATTGTCAGTAACCCTCTTTAGACAACCCACAATGTCAAATAATTCATCTTCCGATAATTTGACGGGAGGCATGTTATGCTCTATTTTTCCCCTTCGAAAGGCATTTTTATTACTTCGAAATGGATGATTTTCCACAATAAATTATCGATGACAATCAAACCAATAATTTTTACCTCCGATTTCTAAAGTTAAAGAATTTGAATTATCCATAGAATATGGACATCCTAACTTACCAGCATTCATCCAACCACTTAACATTCCATACGCCAGAAAGTCATTGATTGTCCAAAGTAGGGCAGCTTTTAGGGTGAAATTATGTTTGGTTGTGACATCATAAGCTATGATACCATTCCATAATTCTTTTAGCTCGTCGATCAAAGGCTGTAAATACACATATATCTTCTACTTAGGACTGTGTGGACCAAAAATAATGCACATAAAAAAAACATGAATGGAGCAAACATATATACTAAATTGTATGGTGTAGCTATGACCGGTCAAGAGGAATAAAGAATTGATGTCAGAACGTACGGTGTAAATCCATCTTCATATAACCCAAGTCTTATATTTCTTTCATCATTTGCAAATTTTGGATGCAAACGATCAAAGTATTTCCATTCTTCACCATCAGATGGGTGGAGCATGACACCTTCATTTGTCTTATATCTTGCATACCATTTTTTTTGTTACGCGAATCCTACAGATGAGTATAATCTTTTAAGTTTTGAAATAAGAGGCAAGTAGTGCATTGTCTTTACTGGAACTTCATTTTCTTATATTTTATTTATATCGTTTAGCACCACAAAATTTGCAATCCCTCAAACTTATGTCATCACCATGAAAGAGCATACATCCATTTCGACAGCAATCTATTTTAGTGGAGCCAAGATCAAGTTTTGAAATTAATCTTTTGGTCCTATAATAATTCTCAAGAATTCGAGCCCCGGATGGTATGACATCTATTAATATCTCCATAAATGCATCAAAGCAAGCTTGTGAAATATTATGATCGGCTTTGAAATTTAGCATTCTAACTGCTAGTGATAATACGAAATGATTTTCGCAACCGAGCCATAAGGGTTCCCTTGAGACATTTAGTAACTTGAAAAAATCAGCAGCTTCGAAATGTGGTTACTCGTCCTCGCCACTACAAGAATTTTGTGATTTTTTGACGGATAAATCCATCTCAAAACCTTCAAAATCGGTCACAAATATATCTTTCTGACGGATTTTCGGATGGATAATAGTTCGTTGGAAAGAATTATCGACGGTCCTCAAAAATCCCTTTGGAAGTTTTCACAGACATTGCGACGGTTAATTTGCCTTCAAAATTTTTGACGGGTACAATCCGTCGAACTTTACAAAGGAAAGTCAACCTTGAAAATTTGTCAATGGACGAAATCCGTCACAAATTAAGAAGGAACTGACATCCTTTGAAGTTTTCGACAGATTTCGTCGTCGAAAACTCCTAATCACGTTGCCGGAATCAGAGGAGGGCGGGTTCGCTCTTTGCAAAGTTTCGACGGAAGAACCCATCGATAGTTCCAGTGGGAGATATCCCATTACCTTCTATGGGTGCGACCCGTCTAAGACTTCGACGGGTGGTACCTGTCGGGGCATTCAACGGATGTCACACGTCGAAGCCTTTGATGGGGAAAACTCATTGCAGGCACCGGCGGGTTCCGGATGTACACTTAGTGATTAATAAATCCATCGAATTTTAAAAAAAAATATTAAAAAAATAAGCCACTGCTGTCGGATCGGCGCCGGCAGCCGATCTAGAGCAGGCTATTGGAATTGAGATAGAGAAAGAGGACGGCCGAGGTCGAGAGAGAGGGAGAGGGAGGGGGATGGGGAGGTGGCCGTCCGGCCAAGGACCGCGGCAGCTAGGTGGCCACGGTCGTGAACGGACGTCGAGCACCCCGATACGATTGTAAACGGATGCTAGGTGCCACGATCTAGCCACCACGGATGCGAACGGCGGCTAGGCACCCCGATTCGGTAGCCACGGACGTGATCCGCCGCCACAGTCGTGAATGGACGCTAGACGCCCCTGATTCGACTTGCGCGCCGAATTCGCCACCTGCCATCGGATCCATCCCCCTGTGCGCCGAATCTGCCGTCATGTGTCATGGGATCATTCTCGGACACTAGACCTCGTGCGACGACTAGGCGAATGGGCACCTAACCAAGCCTATTTTGTGTAGTAGCGGGAGATTTATGATCGAGACGACAATGCTGAGAATCGCTCTTATAGGCATTCGATCATGGACAAGACCAGAGTGTTGGACTACTCGTCATGGGTCCATAGCATTAGCATGTTGAAGCACTATTGCAGGCGCTTAAAGTTCGAAGGGGCAGCCGATGTACCACGGAGCATCGAGAAGGGTCACCGATGTGAGTTACCATCCCACGCTCAAGGTCAAACACCAGAATTAAAGGAAAGCTTGCTTGTATTATAGATATTAAAACATAGCATACATCTGGGCCTTGAAAGGCACTAGTAAATTCCTCCAAATGTACCGTAGGTATAGGAGTCTTATTACAAAATGAGAAATGTAAAAGATGTACCCGACAGATAACACCACGTACTTGCCCATTCATAAGAATGACTTTACAAGATAATGCCCTATTGGCGGTTAACTTGGTACTCCACAATATTACACAGTGCGGGACGGCTGCATTGTTCCATGATTCGATGTTGAACGGCTGAGAGCTTTAAGTTGAGTGGCACTGGTGCTACAAGGCTTCGCGCTTCGTGTCACGAGAAAATGCCCCATGACATTCTCCCCCACCAAAGTCAGTGTCACTCCAACGTCGTTGTCTAGGCTTCTTCAGGGTCTTCGCCTTTAGTTTTCACTTCGCTTGTCTCATTCAAATCCACATTCTATTCCTTGACTTCTACTTCATCAGCATCACGCAGTGCCAAGAATGTCCGCATAATTTCGGAACTCGTTAAGGACCCCTCCTTCAAGCCTGCTTCGCTTATTGATCCTTCGTCCAATCGGGGGACATCACTTGTGCAACGCCAGTGGAGTTTGCCATCTGTGCGATTTGACTTCATCAAGCAACTATTCATCCATCAAGTCTTTGTTGGATTCAGCATTTCTCGACTTGGGCAGTTTCAACTTGTTTGGTTTGGCTTCTTGGGGTGAAACAACTCTTGAGCGACTTCGTGAGTAGCTCGGAGAAAGAGTTGCTTCCGGGTCTTGCCAGAACATTTTGAAGAGTCTCATCACTTGATCTGCATGACTTGACTCAATGCCCCATGTTTCAGATGGCTGCAACATAGGGTCTTCTTTCCGTCGAATGCAAGGTATGAAACCATCTCACCCTTGATTGTCATTCTGGTATTCCGACCACTTGAATCATCACAAGTTCTTCGATGCCAACATTTGCGTGTTGTTTGCTTTGCGTTGCTATCGGGAGCGACAAGAGTCTTCCCATGGATATTGTGGACTTGACCCAAGAGCTCCATCTTGCATATGGCTGCAACGTAGAGTTATCCATCCGTCGAAATGTAGAGCACAATACCAACTCACCCTTGGTGGTCATTTGAATCATCGACGGTCAGGCCATTTGCCAAATTGGTCGTTGGGTTGAGGCATCAATTTGTATTGGCATATAGTAGGTTCGTCCCACTCCCGATGGGTGACATTACGCTGCTTGCGGATGACACTTGACGAGGCAGGCAAGGCTGACAACTCATCCCCAAGTGTTTGCAAGTAATCAATGTTTTTCCACATTTGTGAAAGTCATCTTGGCGTGGCAGGCAAGGCTGACGACACGACAAGATACTTGTGAATGATTCTCCGTAGCCGAAAGAATGATATTCCTTAGCCAAAAGGGACCATGAACTTTGATGTTTAACCTTGAGCTAACTTCTCCCGTGGAGTGATTGCGCGCTTCACATTGTATGACTGGACAAGCGATGCGACATCACAAAATATCTAGCAGTGCCAGATTGTCATAATAGAGGATGACGACAGTCCTTGAATGTGACATGTGTACTCCGACTTACACAAAGGTTATGTAATGCGACCTCTTGGTATGGATAGCGCAAGACCATCATGACGAAGCATGTGGACACTCTTGATGCAACGCGAGACTTCAATATTCCTAACTGCATATTTGGGGTGGTTGATCCACTCGAGTGAGCGACGCATGATCATCCTGGACGTTCCTTGACATGACACAGGTGTATGAGGAACTTGCTATAGGGCACGATTGGGCGTGCGACAAGGAAGCTTGCCAAACATTTCAATGTGAAGAATGCATTATATATGCATTCCATAATTTGTATGGTGTGGGAAGGGAACAAAATGATTGGAATGGGGCAAAAAATTTTATATTTAGTGTTGCCTTAGCATTGCGGGAGCGATGTAACGTGATCAGATGCTACTTTAAATATATCATAAGTGGTAACACTTTAGTGCCTGGTTAGAGACGCAGTAATTGGGATGGCGTCGCAGTAGAGACGACACACACCATCACATTAGTATCTCATTAGCATCTAAGTAGCATCACACGAAGTAGAACTTTAGCGCCACTTTAGTATTTCATTAGCATTGTGTTGCTCAGTGCCAACTTAGCGATGCCCTTAAACTCCTCGAGGGTACACATTTCACATCATGTTAACGTAGCAATAGTGTCACACTATGGCGCTACTAGAGTCGCATTTGTCGTCCGCATCGTTGCGACGCTAATAGCTATCAAACACCGGCGTCACCACTTGGTGACACCACTTAGACGCTAATGTCTGGCTATTCCTTTTAGCCACGCGTTAGCGCCGACTTGCCTATGTCGCCAATCAATAGATTCCTTGTGGACAATCACAATTCTTCCCAAGGACTAGGGTGTCCTTCGATCTCTCAATCCAGACATGCAAATATTGAGAGGGGAGAAAGGGATCAAAATCCTTTAAGTTAGGAGATCTAGGGTGGGCTGGCACATACCCTCGATCAAGAAATTTATATCTAAGATCAGTCTGCCTTCATGAGAACATGACAGTTGTGCTATGAGAGATGACCCATGCATGTCAATTCAACAGTAGTGCGCACAAGAGTGAGATACTCATTGGATGGCATCCGTCACGAAAATGGGTATGCACCTGCATATTGCATTCTTATCGGTTTATGTTAATTTGAAGAACGATAGTCCTGAAACAATTTCCCCTGAGTCCTAGCATTTAATCGAATTGATATTTGATCATCATTGCCTTTATCCTCATCTCTCGACTTTCTTGTCTTGTTCAAAGATCATAAAAAATAGTGTTACTAGTTAATATGAAGTTCTTAAAATTTTGTCCATTTCCTTTTTTCTCTCGTTCTTTCAACTCGCATTGTCCTTTTTCCATTTTCAGCAATGCTTTGCATCAAGCCCGCCATATGCTTGCAGCCTCGTATGTATAAATTTTAAAACTTATTCGAGATTTTCACGTTGAAGTGCATAGGAGTACTCAACCCCTAGGATGTTCCCTTCCTCATATATAGCGGTATTCACGGGTCGGGTTGGACCCAACCCGGAACAAACCCGACCCGGGTCGGGTCAAATGGCTCGGGGGGAGGGTCATCAAATCCGACCCAACCCGAGCTGACCACCCAATTTTCTTTTTTTTTCCTTACTATTTTTATATTTTATTTAATATAAAATATATTATTTAATATTTATTTTAAAGCATAAAATAAAGTTTTAAACTATTTAATGTTATTTCTGTACTTATAATATTTTATTTCAATTTTTTTTAAAATTTTTAAATCAAATATAAATTTAAGTTTAAATTAAAAAATCGGGTCAATCGGGTCGGGTCGGGTCAACTCGAGTTGAAAAACTCCAACCCATACCCGACCCGACCCATGGTTAGGTCGAGTTCGGGTCGGGTTAGGTCCGACCCGACCACCGATCCAACCCGACCCAAATTAGTTTGGGTCGGAAAGAGTCATCGGGCTCGCGGGTCGACCCGACCCGCTGAACACCCCTACCCACATATGACGAGGTTTTGCGTCATCTAATTAGAGTCACACATGTTACTCTCAATTCTAGTCAATTCATGAGGGCAACTTGCTTGATTACATAGAGAATAGCCGAATAAATTTCACCAAATACTCTTCAACTTTGAGCAGTTTAACAGCCTTATTTTCAAACTTCACTTTATGACAAGATTATTCTTCATGTTTTAACTTGTCCTTTTGACTATTGATCGGTGGTTTCCCGATTGCACTATCGACATGATGGCCACGTGTTAATTTTCTCTCTCTCTTATGCAAGGAGCCGTCCAACGTGTCATCATTTAAAAAATAAAATAAAATTTAAAAAATTAAAATAGTGTGGCAGTGCAGGGGAGTGGTATGCACAACAATTTACTAGGTTCATGGTCCAACATTAAGCCTGCCAACATGTTGCTCTGGGATAGTATGGAAGTAAAGATCATCGATTTTGGTTCCCTCACCGGGAAACGCGTTACTGGCTTGCTCTACCCCTGACTCCATCTTGAATCTTCTTTGTTACCTGTTTGCTATCAATCTATTGGTGGGATCAGACATCAGAAGCCAAAGCTTGATCTCATTCAGAGAGAGAGAGAGAGAGAGAGAGAGAGAGAGAGAGAGAGAGAGAGAGAGAGAGAGAGAGAGAGAGAGAGAGAGAGAGAGAGAGAGAGAGAGAGAGAGAGAGAGGGGGTTCCTTTAGGCGATTATGTGAAAAAAAATTTAATGTCTAGGTCTTACTTAAAATTTTAAATAATTTGTTCTAGATAATATGACAATAAAAAATATTGAAATACTTAAGCCCAAAAAAATAGTTATACTTTTAACCAAACCTTTTATAAACCAAACATACTATGTAAACTAAAGGAAACTACACTATTGGGGTGCTTTGATTTTCATGTATTTTAATGTTTACAGTTTGAATGTTAAAAATAGGTGAAGTTGTACTAAAACGAAAAACTAAAACTTTCTATGGGATATCTTTCAATATTTTCATCTTATATTTCCCCTTATTTCTTTTATTTCGTCAAAAAATACTATTTTCATTTTATATTTCCCCAGCTTTCTTTTATTTTGTAAAAAAAATACTATTTTCATTTTATATTTCCCCAGCTTTCTTTTATTTCGTCAAAAAATACTTTCAATCATTACTAATATTTTAAGGGAAATTATTAGTTTTGATGCGATAGATGTGAACAATATTATTTGCAGTTAAAAGATATAAATAATATATGTATCATTAAATTGAATAAGAAAATAGTTTTGATGCGCAGACAATTATCGTCATTTACATTAGTTGTTAGGGAAAAACATTGGATTATAAAATAACCCGACATATTTGTCCATCATATAAAATTAAATTATTACTGTTAATGAAACTCATATTCTATTTTTTAGAGATAATCAAATGTTGTTTTCTATTCGTTTCTCTTCAATTATTTCTTTATATATCTCTTTTCTTAACATAATGTATAGTTTATCAAACATCGATTTTCCCCCATGAATTCACCATAAAGCATAATAAATTCCGCAAATTATGTTACAATGTTTAATATGAAAAAGGTTTTAAAGATAATGCCTTTTAGTCCCATTATAAATGTTTACGTTACACCCACAAGTGTTTGAGTCAACTAATAGCAGAGTTGAGTCTAAGTGTTCAAGTCTCTAATAACTTTGAACACGGAATCGTAAAAAGTTTTACGTTAATCTACAATAAATACCCAAGTTTTAATAAGAAGAAATTGTAAAGATGAGCTTTGAAGTGCCCAGGAAAGATTTAATCCGTCTGTGCCACTTATGTATCTAAAATCATGGATTCTATTTCCAACCATATTTGTGCATGCATTGCGGTATTTGCTCCCTTTTATAGTCAAGTCATTACATCGATCAAGAATACAGTTATAAATGAAAATTACAAATTTTTTATGTTAAAACATAAATCAATTTTTTTTTGTTGTAATTCCAATGTTAAGTGGAACTGCACTATCGAAATTGATTTTCCATTATTTTTTGGACATTTGGTAACAAGAATAGCACTTGGGTCAGTTACAACGATGAATACGTTTCTCACTAGTACTTCATATATATTAATGCGTGGCGATGAGTTTGCATAGTAGATCTTTAATTAGATGCCACAATAAAAAAATAAGCTTCTGCTTCTTTCACCGAATAAAAACCTTGTCCTCATTCGGTTAATGTATATATACAAGATTGGATTCTTTGAAAGAAACCAATCAAGAACCTGATAAATGCATAACAAATATAAGGAGGATGCAACAAGAACAGTGCACCAAGCTACAAACACATACACAACATATACCAGAAAAACCACAACTTAATTGTCAGCGTACATTAACCAGCTCATCATCTTAAGAAGGGGTGATGGTCGTAGTCTTCTCCGGCCATGTAAGGATGGCTCAGGAGCATCTCTGCAGTCCATCTCTTCCGGCTGTCCAACTCAAAGCACCTCGACAAGAACGCCATCCCCAACCTCGACATGTGTTCGGGTATCGCCGGCAGGGCCTGGCCTTTTCCAATCATACTCAAGAACTTCATGCCTGGCACATTATCAAGATACGCTCTCGCCGGTTTTCCCGTCAACATCTCAACCAAGGTGCAGCCCACGGCCCATACATCCGCCGCCGCTCCATACTCCTTCCTGGCTATGCACTCGGGCGCCAGGTAGTACGCCGTGCCTCTGAACAGGACACCGGAGACGTTCCACTCGGGGGATAGCAGGGCGAGGCCGAAATCGATAATCTTGACCTCGTCCGGCCCGCAGACCATAACGTTCGCCGGCTTGATATCGCAGTGCGCGACGCCGTGGCGGTGGATATGGGCGAGGCCACGAAGAATTGATCTTGTCAACCTCCGGGCCAAGCGTTCGTGCATGGGACGGATCAGGAGGTAGTCGCGCAGGCTGCCTCCAGGCGCATACTCGAGGAATATGTTGTAGGCGATCCTCTCCTCACCGTTGGCGGTGATGGCGGTGACGGCGTCGCCGTAACAGCTGATGACCTGAGGACAGCCACGAAGCAGGTCCAAGAACATCTTCTCCCGAATCAAAGCGATCCAACTCCTTTCCGTAGTCGCCGACTTTACCGCCAACGGCGTCCTGGAGCATCCGTCGACCAAGACGCCGAGGCTCACGGTGCCGTATTGACCCCTGCCCAAGAGCCTTCCTCTCTCCCACTGGACCTGCAATGGCTTCCTCGAGGGATCCATGAAGAAGACGACGATCGAAAGAGAGAAAGAAGAAGAAGAAGAGGACGAAGAAGAGAGGACGCGCGCGTTTGATCGATCTCGGAGAGAAGTAGCGAATTGAAGGGGTTGGTGAATATTTAAAGCTAGAACACGTTCTTGATCTGCATGCAGGCGTTCATTAATTAATAATAATGTACTGAGAAGGTATGATTGATATAAATAAATTATTAGAAAACCTAATCCGTGTCATAGTAGAATTGTATATTAATTAATTACTTGTAGCAAAATATTTTCTTGATCAAGAAACGAAGTTGGATTGCTTCTAATTAGGAAATCTAATAGTTGCCTTTATTATTTCGTTAATTATTCTTTTTGGGGTTATAAGCAAGAAAATAAAATATGCTAAAATAATTAAAATGAACTAAATTGTTACCTAATAGTTTAACTAAAAATTATTAAAACTATAACGTGCGCTACTGAGCCATAGTTAACCTTTTATTAATTTAGTTAATATTAAATATATTTTCTACAAAACCCCAAGATTATAATTAGAACACAGAATAAATGACCAAACAAATCGTCATTTGTTTGAATTCTACAACTCGCAATTTTGAAACCTATTAGAATAAAAGAAAATTGGGAAGAGATCTAAGAAAAAGGAAAAGCAAGGCTTCCCCATCATAAAATATTTTTAGTCACGGAAGGTTCATGGCAGACCATATTAGTACTCTCGTACAAGATTAAGGTAATATCGAAAATCACGATCGTTAAAAAACATAATATTAAAATATCAATATTATGCTAATATTTTATTCTATTACAAATTTAAATACTGACGGCGTTGATTTTCGATATTACTAACAAAGTTCCTTCCGTCGGTAATAGGTCCTGATCGTCAAGAAATTAATATTATGTTAAAATATTTTATTATGTATAAAATATTTTATAAATTTAACTATCAAATTATACGACCATCCAAAACTTAATAGTAAAATATTAATGTTACGATAATATTTTATTATATAATATTATAGATTATGTTATTATAAATTTAAATACCGAAGCTATGACCATCAAAAAGGTAGTATTAAAATATTAATATTACACTAATATTATTAAATAATGTTATAGATTATTTTGTTATAAATTTGAGTACCGAAAGCCATTGCCGTAAAAAACTTAATTAATATTGCACAAATATTTTATTATATAATGTTATAGATCATATAAATTTAAATAGCTATGGCCCTAACCTTCAGTACTAAAATTCACCGGTAATACCGAAGGTTACATCAAAAGCAACGAGTTTTTGCCGTCGATACTAACGATGGCCATTTTTTTTCTTCAGTATTTTGGAACGACATTTCTTCCCGTGTGAAATTTTATTTAGAAATTGCTTGAAATCGATCACTTGAAATTGCTTGTTGAACATCATTGTTTTACTGTGCCATATCAAGTTGGCTAGATCAAACGAGGAACAGCTTCTCAAGTATCCATGATATGTTAGTTGTCATTCTCCATAGGCCATCAATATTAAGATATACTATCGCATGTGATATCTTGACATGGATGCATGTCATCTTATACTAGGATGTCTGTAATGTAACGATCCGAAATTCATCTTAAAAGTTTTGATCATTTAGGACAATTTCACACCGTTAGTCCATTCTCTATACATCATCTAACAACGGAAAACTTGAAGATTTAACGAAAATCATAATAAATAAAACTTTATATTAATCATGTCGTAACTAATACTTTAGAAAATATCAAATGCCTAAACTTTCATTACATCACCAGCCTCAATGTTTAAATAGAACAATAAGAATTATTTAAATGTACAACACTTCGTCATGAGCTTGAGCTGCCGTCATGAGGATCAACCTATTAAGCTCATGCAACAATCTAACTCGAAGAAACCACTGAAACCCGAGTTGAAGAAACTTCCACAAAACCTCAAATATGAATTTTTAGGAGAAGACTTCACTTACTAATGATTTTCAATGCAAATTTAAAATCGAATCAACTTCAACAGCTACTAGACAAGCTAAATGCCTAAAAACATGTTATTGACTATATTATGAATGATCTCAAAGGAATCAATCCTTCTCTTTGCATGCATCGCATTCACATGGAAAAAAATTTCAAACCATATCAATAAAAAAGGGACAAAGAAGGCTTAATCCAACAATGAAAGAAGTAGTAAAAAAGAAAGTGATTAAACTTTTGAATACCATAATCATCTATCCCATATCAGACAGTCAATGGGTGAGTCCCGTGCAGGTCATACCAAAAAGGGTGGAATGATCGTAATAAAGATAGAATCAAACAAGCTCATCTCCACATGAACTATCACAGGATGGAGGATCTGCATTGATTTCAGGAAGCTAAACAAAACCACCCAAAAGGACCACTTTCCCCTACCTTTCATCAATAAGATGTTGGAAAGATTGGCGAAGCACTCCTATTTTTGCTATCTAGACAGATTTTTTGGATTTCATCAGATCCCTATTCACCCAGATGATGTCGATTTTTTTTACTATATCGAAGAAATAATGAAAATTTTCATGGATGACTTTTCGGTGTATGGCACCACTTTCGAAGTTTGCCTGCACAACCTCTACAAGGTACTACAGAGATATGTTGAATCTAACCTAGTGTTGAACCGGGAGAAATGCCATTTTCTGGTACAAGAAAGCGTAATCCTAGAACACATTGTTTCAGGCAGGGGCCTTGAAGTTGATAAAGCTAAGACATAAGTTATTGAAAAATTACCCCCACCTACTAACATCAAAGGAATCAGAAGTTTCCTTGGACATGCTGAATTTTATCAAAGATTCATCAAGGACTTTTCTCTCATTGTGAGGTCATTAAGAAAACTCTTATCCAAAGAAGCAGAATTTATATTCGATGAGGACTGCCTAAAAGCTTTCAACACTCTGAAAAGAGCTCTAACGACGGCCCCAATCATCCAACTGCATTGGTCTCTGCCCTTTGAAATCATATGCGATGCTAGTGATCAAACTATTGGAGTAGTATTAGGACAAGGAAAGACAAGAAACAACACGCGATATACTATGCTAGCAGAACTTTAGACGAAGCACAAATCAATTATGCCACAACAGAAAAAGTTCTATTTGCAAGGGATAAATTCAGATCTTACCTAGTCGGCACTAAGGTCATCGTATATACTGACCATCAAGCCATCCCATACTTGATTTCTAAAAAAGATGCCAAACCTAAACTGATTAGGTGGACCCTTCTACTACAAGAGTTCGATGTAGAAATCAAAGACAAAAAGGGAGTAGAAAATCAAGTAGTTGATCACCTCTCTCGACTCCAACTATCAGAGCAGGAAAATAATCTTGACAATTATAGAGCTATTAATTATTCCTTCCCTGATGACCAATTGTTTTCAATTTAGGAAGCACAATTTTCATGGTTCGCAGACTATGCCAACTATTTAGATTCAGGAGTCTTACAACCTGATTTATCTTATCAACAACAGAAGAAGTTCTTTTCTAACATTAAACACTATTTCTGAAATGAGCTATTTCTTTTCAAAAAATGTGCTGATGGAATATATCTAAGGTGTATACCAAAGGAAGAACAATTTACCATACTATGAAAGTGACATTCATCTCCTTATGGTGGTCACGGAGGATATCAGAAGACAACCTCTAAAGTTCTTCAAACAGGTTTTTACTAGCCTACTCTGTTCAAGGATGCAACCAATTTCGTGAAATCTTGTGATGCTTGTCAAAGAATTGGAAACATAGGCAGAAGAAATGAAAAACCCCGACAACCTATACTTGAAATAGAAATATTTGATGTGTGGGGAGTCGACTACATGGGACCCTTCCCTCCCTCTTGCAGGTACAAGTTCATACTTCTAGCAGTTGATTATGTTTCAAAATGGATTGAAGCAGTTCCTACAATCACAGCAGACTCAAAGTCGGTTATCAAGCTCTTTACAGAAATTATCTTCCTAAGATTCGAGGTCCCCAGGTTGATCATCAGCGATGGAGGTTCACATTTTATTGAACGAAATTTTGAAAATTTATTGCTTAAATATGGAGTCAAACATCGAGTCACTATCGCGAATCACCCTCGAACCAATGGGCAAGCAAAAATTTAGAATAGAGAGATTAAAATGATCTTAAAGAAGACAATCTCAATAACGAGAAAAGATTGGAGTAGGAAACTCAATGAAGCATTATGGACATACCGAATTGCATACAAAACACCTATAGGAACGACACCATTCAATTTGATTTACATCAAGCACTACCACCTACCTGTGGAATTAGAACACAAAGCTTTCTGGATGATCAAAGCACTCAATTACGACTTTCAAGTAGCCTCTAGCAAATGTTTACTGTAGCTCAACGAGTTAGATGAATTGAGACTAGATGCTTACAACAACTCTCGTCTTTACAAAGAACGAGCAAAGAAATGACATGATATTCACATACTGAAAAAGACTTTAAGGAGGGCGACCAAGTTTTGTTGTTCAACTTTCGATTATGACTTTTTCCAGGAAAGCTGCGGACTAGATGGTTAGAACCGTTCACAGTTCAAAGAGTATATCCTCATGGAGCGGTGGACATCAAAATCAACAATTCAGAAACTTTTAAAGTCAATAGACAAATGTTGAAATATTATAATCCCGGCATAGAAATGTTCAAGGAAGTTTTACACCTGCAACCGGAGCACTAAAAAAATTAAAGACGCAAGGTCGAGCCAACGACTTTAAAAAAAGACGATATAGGGAGGCAACCCAACCAAATAAACGGTCATCAGCCACGTCAGTACACACACAAGGTAAAAAAATATCAGAATACCACCTGAAAAGTACATCTCATAGATTTAGTTGAGAATCCCGAAAGAATCTAGTACCATATCTACTAAATTCCCCGTCTTTTTCAATCCCACACGACCACGCCAGCGACTCATCATTCTCCACATAACCCACTAATTTTTTTCCAACATCTATTGCACATCACCCATACGATGTTCCCGCAAATCCCTAATCTCCTCCACCCTTCTCGGCGCGTCCCCCAATCGCCCTAAGCCCGTAGCACCACCGAGCCGACCGGCAACATGAAGCGGATGCAAACATCATCGGACTCCGGCACCAACAGCTCGTCAGAATCCATCGGATGCCATCTATGTCCTAACGGCCTCCTATGACGAACTTCCAACATGCGACAGTCGAAAAATAGCGAGGAAGCCCAACGCCTATTGAATACGATGTGTAGAAATTTCTCCTCCACCAGGTTCTTGGATTTTCCAACCCTCGAGCCTCTTAATTTGTTTGTCGACATAAGAACTCTTCTCCACCAATCATGCCTTCTACCCTTCTTCATGAAACGCTGGGACCTTTATAAAGAGGTAGCAGCAGAGTTCGTCGGAACAGTGTACTCCACTAACATCGACGACGATGGTGTCCCTGACCACATCAAATTTTGTCCTTATAATCAGGACTTCTCCATCAGCCTCGACACCTTCGCCCATTTTCTAAACCTTCCCAACATAGGCCACAAAATCCCTCCACCTGCTTTTCCCATCTTTGAGGTCTGATATCAACTTACAGGACGTATCGACAATCTCCTTCAACTAGTTAGCCAACATCTCAAAAACCCTATTTTTTGATACCTCCACATTCTCCTCACCAATACTGTCTTAATCCGTCTGAACGATTATGAGATGGACCTAGTCTTTGCCGACGAACTCTTCATTATCTAGTGTCTCCTATCTAACACGGAGGTTAACCTTGCATTTTTTTCTTATGCAAAGTATACTTAAGGAATCCTGTCACGACCCCGGAATTAAGTCTCGGCCTAACCCGTAAGTCGCGACGTAATTACGGACGATCAAATAAAATTTTGCGGAAACGTGCAATAGTTCCCCTAGAAAACATTAGAGGATAACACACATAACAATCCACGCAATTCATATATTTGATCATCAGAGCATAACAGAAAACCTTAAGGTTTACATCACACAAAACCATATTCTTTTAGGATACAAAAGTATATTCGTTTATGTATTTTACAAACACAACTCCTTTGACATCCAACAAGGGATGCAAGAAGTACAAGTCTTCTATCTATGTCACCACGAAGATGCCAAAACTCTCCAATACCTTAGCAACAGAAAGAGTCTGCGACTCTGCTAAGGTAGTCCACGTGCACGATCTCAAAAGCTCTAATGATCTGAAACATGTTGAAACAACGTAATGAGCAACCAACAGCTCAGTAAGTTGATAACTCATACTCAATGTGTTAACCACCTTTCAATTCAGAAGGACATCCAATACATACAATAGTAAGAAGCAAAATGATAAGTTACCTTTAGTATCATAAGCGCAAAATCATATACAATTTGCAAATCCGATCAATCAGACAAATCACTTAACATATGCAATGATGCAGCAAACACATGAATGCACAGATCACCAACTGGCCAGTTTGTATAGTCGATAGATGGATTCGAGAGGTGGCTCCCACCGTGACTACTCACGATGTAGCACTTCGCTCCATTCTACCTCATCCCTGCCGGGGAACAGAACGAATCAGAATGTAAGTGGATTCAAGAGGTGGCTCCCACCGTGATTTCTCACGATGTAGCACTTTGCTCCATCTTACATCATCCCATTTTGGGATCAGAATATATTGATGGTTGGATTCGAGAGGTGGCTCCCATCGCTATCAACGATGTAGCACTTCGCTCCAATCATCACTCATGCGAATGCATGACACACACATATGCAAATGAATGATTCCTTACACAATTGCACATTCAGATATTCTGACAAATCGTTCGAATCAGTCATTCACACAAATACATCATTCATACAAATCAATGTCTCACTCAATAATACTCTTTAGAGAACAATGAATAGTTCAAAATACTTTCCATCCAAATGTCAATGTAGAAAACACAAAGAATAGGAGGAACCAACTTACCTTATATAAGTGATGTGAAAATTTTAATCGCCTCCTCTTATCCTTACTTACTCCTTTAATCCTAAAATAATAACATATGTCCATTTAAATACTATGATCTGAGAACTAACATAATATACATGAAAAACATATCAGATAAACTATACATATCATTTACCCCCTTCACTCAAATAATTCAACTACTTGAATCCTTAGAAGTGTTCATGTTGCACATGGCAGATTAACAACCTAATGCAAGAAAATTCATAACTCCGAATATTTAGGGACAAAATTCGTATTATAATTTGTTATGAACCTAGAGTTCCTCAGGAATGACTAATAAAAGTTTCAGATTTTATTTCATCATAATTAGGTCGCAGAAAAATCGACAATTAGCATAATATCAATTATAGTTCCTAGTTCTGGCAGACAGGGCAAGGTGCAATAATAAATTCATAACTCTCAGAACACAATTGATTTCAAGGTGATTCGAATTGGAGACGAATCCTAACTTCAACATATATCTGAACCTTAAATATCAAGAATTATCATATAATATGGAATTTTCTACATAATTTACAATTCGGGTGAGCAATTCTGCAAAACAGTCTGATAGACCCTTAAACATGAGGGCATAACTTTTTGTACACCAATCCAATTAAGCTAATTCCAAAGACACACGAAAGCTAGCTCATAAGGGATGTTCTAGAATTAATTTCATAATTTTAGGAGGTCACTAGGGCATCCAGATGACCTAGCAAATCTCGGGCATAGAATTGCTTGTAGCTAGGGCTTGTTCTTGATCAAAAGAGATCAAGCTAAGTATACCCCTTAACTACACTGAGATTTTGGAATGGAAAAAAAAAAGAAAAAGCCAGAGGAACTATGTGAAATCAGAGTATGACCATAATTACAAGATCTATGTAATACTTAGCACAAAATGACCAAAATCCACTTTTGTTTACTTCTCCAAGTTCTTCTTTCTTCCTTGAATTTTGCTTTTCTTTGTGTTCAAGTTTCGGATGGATGAACTAAGGGCCGACAATAGGTGGATAAGATCTTGTAATAACCGACTTCAGGGTGGTCAAACTAAGGTACAAAATTGCCCTTGGATTTTGGTACTTATTTACACTCCATGCCATTTAAGTAAATGGCTTTGGTTTTCTATTTATTTATTTTATTTTTCATTTACTTAAGACATTACATGTAAATAAGGACGTACCCCCCATTTGGATGCAAACAAAATATTTTCAAACATAAATTTCAAGAGAATAAAAATCTAAATTTTGGTCCGAAGAACAAAAACGACGATTTTTCAGATTTTTCGTTTTTACACATCATTTTTACCTAACTAGAACATCTTCTAAAAATTATTAAAAATCATATCTAGCATACATTCATATATAGGAACAATTACCGGCACTTTATTTTTCTTAATTCTATTATTTTCCGATATCACATTTTCATGCCTTAAGCGAAATTTTCAACGCTTAAGACGTTCCGACGATCATAGTTGGAACTTATAACATAACATTCATATCATAATGCATATCAATCACTTAAAACCACATTAACAAATATCAAATCATAGGGATTAGTTTTGGGATATTACGAATCCACCCGCGATTGTAACCAGATTCTCTGTGGAAATCTCATCACACTAATTGCTGAACACTATGTTTTCTTAGGTGACACCAATCCAATACCAGCAACTCTGCTTGATCTGGACTTTCTAACTCAAGAAGTCCTTCTTACGGTTAATGGCCAGTACTTTTGGCGACAATCTGACCCTTCAGTTCTATTCCAGCTGCCTAATCCTCAACAGTCTTCTATCTTAGAAGGCCAGAACTGGTGCATGAATGACTTCATCCAAGTCACAAGACCAATCCCAACGCTTTCCCCCTAACAATAGAATACACTCTATCTACACGAGCTCCGTTTGGCCCACGAACAACTAGACGACATGTCATCGCTTCTTCCTGTTCATCTGCATCAGATGCCTTACAATCTCCGCCTCTTACCTCCTCTGCCAAATTGAACCTTATTTTGCAACAAGTAACCAAACTTGCAGAAGCCACAACTCGCCAACATGAAGACATCCAGACATTAAAGGACCAACTTCATTACCTAGGACAACAAGGCCTCGCTCATCAAGAAAAAAATCAAGGAATTGAAGTGGTGCAAAATTCTGTACTCACGACCCTTAGTGACATACAACAAGTCATCTGACAAGGTCTACTTGAGTTGCAACCCCCCTATCCCTCTTCCTAGCATGATCAACACTGAGGGCAGTGTCGATTCTAAGCTTGGGGGAGAGGGCGACATGGTACATTTCTACTCCTTTTTTGTTACATTCCTCTTTACATTTTCAATGAACAAATTCACTGTTTTATGAAACAACATTGAAACATTTCATTTCTAGCAGTAAAGTAAGAGATGTTTTTATTACCCCACAACTATGGACTCTTTTGTGACTTTCTGAAACTATGTTCAAAAATACTCTGCCAACCTGACAAAATTTGAAGCATCTCATGATCCAATTCAATGCTCTAGGTGTAGAGTTATGGTTTGAAGAAAGTGGCTATATTGAAGCCTTAAAAGCTTGACGACTAATCCTACTCATGCTCAACTCTTATTTATAAGAAGTCTGTTAATAATGATGTTAATGCTAACCATTTCAGTGCAATGTTAAGCTTAGTAGAAGTGAAAAAGTGAAAGTTAAAAGCAAAGAAAAGAGGACTGGTGTAGCCCGAAAGTTACAAAAAGGGTGTACTATTGAATTTGGATGATTAGATCCCTAGGCGTTCATACCTGGCAACCTAAGAGTAACTGCCCTGTGATGTGCCGATCAAAAAACCCGTTATATAGATCACCCAGCGCACTATGGATAATCACATGAGTACTGGATTGTTAAAAAGAAATAAGAATTAAAAGAAAGCCCATACTGCACTAGTGCATTCAGCAATAACATTCTCATTATCAGTCCGTCTTATTTTAATTTTTTGACTATGAGCTGAGTTAGGAGGAACTTAAAAGTGTCTTGCTTCTAATACCTTCATTAAAGCCGGGGTGTGTGACGTGAACTTATCATAGTTATGAAATTACGGATTCTCACACAGGAAATAGTTCTAGCCAAGTTTTAATTTTACTCTAGAGTTCATGCAACTACAAGTGCACAGGTCGAGTAGAAACCATGAGTGTCGTAACTCCATTGATTTAGATCTATTACTTATTTTAATTATATCTCAGAAATTGTCACAAAATTATTAAGAATAAATCAGATGAATGAATAAACATAGATTAAGAATAACAAAGAAAAGTAAGAAAAGATCAAGGAGTGATGGAAGAGATTCCCTTGTAATGAACTTGTTGATGCTATCGTCAATGCCATGTTCAACTCACTGATCCTATAAATACACTCTATCTCTCATCCTATCGGTATATTTATAAATCAAGGAGAGATTAAATGTTAATCACTGAATTAAGATTACTGATTAATAAGATTCTCATCTTTAATCAGAAGAAGAGTTCGATCTCTCGATCTCCCATAACTCATTCTTTTAATCTTAGTCAAGTGATCACAATGCAGTTGACACCTCCTACGACTGTTAAGGATTCTCACCTCGTAACAAACACAATAGCAGATCTCTCGATCTTTAAATGAAAAGTAAATCGGCAATCATTAGACAAAGCAGAAAATAATTGATCTCTCGATCTAATTGAAATCGGGCACAAGTTCTAAATAGCTATGCATCATATAAATAAAAATGAGGAGTCAAATTTGTAATATCAAAAAGTCGGAATAACAATCAGCGTCAACAAAGTTTCATCACAAGGGAATCAAGAATCTTCTTTAGTTCATCTTGATTCTTTCAAAACCTTCGTCTTCTTCTTCACACTTCCCCTCCGCTCTCTCTCTCCCTTCCTATCCGTCTTCTTCTCCCCTTATTGTTTCATCCCCTGCTCAAAATTCAAAATTTGAAAAGTGGTTAGTCCTCTCTTTTACTTATTCAACTTCTCCACTAAAAAATGATAAAAAACATTTAAATATGCTCAACTTTTATGTAAATTCGTGGATTTAATTACAATGATTATAAGTACATAAAAGAGGTGATCAGTGTGTGGAAAAGAGAGAAGGCACTTGAGCAACGAATACAATGCCAGAAGAGTAGTTGGAAAGCAAGGTGGAGACTTAAACTTCTTGTCTTGAACATTGCTTGAGGACAAGCAAAAATCTAAGCTTAGGGAAATTTGATCATTCCTTATTTTGCTTATAATTATTATAGTTAAATCCAGTAGATTGATATAAAATCTTATTATATTTGAAATACTTTTTACCTATTATTGGTAGTGGAGTTGAACTAATAAAAAGGGGACTAACTACTTTTTTCAATTTTTGAATTCTTAACAAGGAGAAAGAAAAGGAGGTCGGGAGATGAGGAAAGAGGGTGGCGGAAAGGAGAGATGAAGGGGGAAGCTGAAGAAAGGAAGGGAAGAAGAAGATTGTGGAGAGGAGAATTATTGATTTTATCCAAACTTATGTCGAGCTAAAGGAATTCTGATTTCCTTGTGATGATACTCTTTTGATGCTACAATTCTAGTTCTCTGATGCCGTGCTTTTAACCCCTAGTTTTTATTTACTTGATACACTACAACCTTATTATTTGCATCCAATTTCAATCAGATCGAGAGATCTGTTGTTTTTGTTAAAAACTAGTACCATTCGAGAGAAGGAATTGGTTGTGTTCACTTGCAGTGTTTCCAGTAATATTATGTTGGCAATTTTTAGAGACTGAGAGGTCCATCGTTTTATTTGTTGTTATGCGAGAGTCCATAACAGTGACTAGAGGTGTTAGATTCGTTCTAATTGCTCGTATTAGTATAGAAGGATTGGTACTTTAAGATTGAAAGATCATCCTTTTCTTTTGGTTAGAACGAGAGATCGACTAACCAATCAGTCATAATCTAATATTTAACGGCTACCTCTCTCTCAGCTCAAAGAGAGATCGATGAGTTTAGAGACAGAGTAATTGATTCGCACAGTAAAATCGAGAGATCATTCGACTCATAAGATGAGAACTAAGATGCAATTGCTTTAACGAGTCCATCACAAGGGAATCTATTCTCTTATATTATGATCCCCTTTAATTCTTTCTTTGTTTTTCCTATAAATCATTTTTTGTGTTATCTGATTTCTTCTCAATTCTTTTATGACACTTTCGAGATATAAGTAGATTGATAACTGATTTCTTCTCAATTCTTTTATGACACTTAGGGTTTCTACTCGACCTGTGCACTTGCAGTTGTGTGAACTCTAGAGTAAAATTTAAACACGACTAGAATTACTTTTAGTGCGAGAAATTTATATCCACATAAAGTTCATGTCAGTTCGACGTTTCTTAAGAAATTTCATCATTTCGACGAACTCTAGTTCTAGCACACTTGACATGAGATTCGAGTAATATGAACAAAAATAGAAAATCTCTTGAATCATGTATGCCTCACAAATGGAGCCTTCTACACGTGCTTTATTTTTTTACAGTTCTTTTAATTATGTTGAGATATCTCTCAAACTTGTACATCCACTTGTATTCAACTCTAGAGTAAAATTTAAACACGACTAGAATTACTTTTAGTGCGAGAAATTTATATCCACATAAAGTTCATGTCAGTTCGACGTTTCTTAAGGAATTTCATCATTTCGACGAACTCTAGTTCTAGCGCACTTGACATGAGATTCGAGTAATATGAACAAAAATAGAAAATCTCTTGAATCATGTATGCCTCACGAATGGAGCCTTCTGCACGTGCTTTATTTTTTTACAGTTCTTTTAATTATGTTGAGATATCTCTCAAACTTGTACATTCACATGTATTCAACTGGTCCACCTACTTTTGCTTCATACGACAAACGGATCGGTAGATGTTCCATGGAATAAAAAAAATATGTGGAAATATCCTTTCTAGCTTGCATAAAAAGATTGGAATATTAAGTTCCAATTGTACATATTTTCCATGGTGAGTGTTGTCGAACATAAATCCCTAAAAAATGACTTAGCTCAGTAAGCAGCTTTCATATGTTTTCCGGCAGATTGTGAAAATACAATAGGAACAAAAACTGCATGAAGACATGGCAGTCATGACTTTTCATGACGAACAAACTTAAATTGTTCATATCTATACATCTTGTCAGATTTGAAGCATAACCATCTGGTAGTCTAAGCTGACGAACCCATCGAGACACTTGCTTCTTTTCATTTTTCGTGAATGTGTAGCAAGCTTTGGGTTTAGACAATCGATCGTTGGACAAGGTAATAATGCGTAACTCTGGACTTCAACAATATTCCTTCAAATCCAATCTTGCCTTAATATTATTTTTCATCTTCCCTTTAATGTCCATAATAGTGTGAAAGATATTATCAAATACATTTTTCTCAATGTGCATGACATCCAAACTATGACGAATCAATTGATCTTTCTAATACAGTAGATCCCAAAAGATACTATGTTTCGTCCAATTGTGCGAAACATCAAATCCACTATATTTGAGATTTGGATTGTCAGTAACCCTCTTTAAACATCCCACAATGTCAAATAATTCATCTTCCGATAATTTGACGGGAGGCATGTTATGCTCTGTTTTTTCCCTTCGAAAGGCATTTCTATTACTTTGAAATGGATTATTTTCCACCATAAATTATCTATGACAATCAAACCAACAATTTTTACCTCCAAGTTTTAAAGTTAAAACATTTGAATTATCCATAGAATTTGGACATCCTAACTTACCTGCATTCATCCAACCACTTAACATTCCATACACCGAAAAGTCATTGATTGTCCAAAATAGGGCAGCTTTTAGGGTGAAATTATGTTTGGTTGTGAAATCATAAGCTATGATACCATTCCATAATTCTTTTAGCTCGTCGATCAAAGACTGTAAATACACATATATCTTTTGCTTAAGACTGTGCGGACCAGGAATAATACACATAAAAAACATGAATGGAGCAAACATATATACTAAAATATATGGTATAGCTATGACCGGTCAAGAGGAATAAGGAATTGATGTCAGAACGTACGGTGTAAATCCATCTTCACATAACCCAAGTCTTATATTTCTTTCATCATTTGCAAATTCTAGATGCAAACGATCAAAGTCTTTCCATGCTTTACCATCAGATGGGTGGAGCATGACACCTTCAGTTGTCTTATATCTTGCATGACATTTCATTTGTTACGCGAATCCTACAGATGAGTATAATCTTTAAGTCTTGAAATAAGAGGCAAGTAGTGCATTGTCTTTACTGGAACTTCGTTTTCTTGTATTTAATTTATATTGTTCAGCACCACAAAATTTACAATCCCTCAAACTTATGTCATCACCATGAAAGAGCATACATCCATTTTGACAACAATCTATTTTAGTGGAGCCAAGACCAAGTTTTGAAACTAATCTTTTGGTCCTCTAATAATTCTCAAGAATTCGAGCCCCTGATGGTATGACCTCTGTTAATATCTCGATAAATGCATCAAAGCAAGCATGTGACATATTATGATCGGCTTTCAAATTTAGCATTCTAACTGCTAGTGATAATTCGAAATGATTTTTGAACCGAGCCATAAGGGTTACCTTGAGACATTTAATAACTTGAAAAAAATCAGCAGCTTCGGAATGTGGTTACTCGTCCTCGCCACTACAAGAATTTTGTGATTTTTCGACAAATAAATCCATCTCAAAACCTTCAAAATCGGTCGCAAATATGTCTTTCTGACATATTTTCTGACGGATAATAGTTAGTTGGAAAGATTTACCGACGGTCCTCAAAAGTCCCTTTGGAAGTTTTCACAGACGTTGCGACGGTTAATTTGCCTTTGGAATTTTTTATGGGTACAATCCGTCGAACTTTCCGAAGGAAAGTCAACCTTGAAAATTTATCAATGGATGAAATCCGTCGCAAATTAAGAAGGAACCGACATCCTTCGAAGCTTCCGACGGATTTTGTCGTCGAAAACTCCTAATCACATTGTCAAAATCGGAGGAGGGAGGGTTCGCTCTCTGCAGGTTTCGACGGGAGAACCTGTTGATAGTTCCAGTGGGAGATATCCCATTACCTTCTATGGGTGTGACCAGTCTAAGCCTTCGATGGGTAGTACCTGTCGGGGCCTTCAACAGACGTCACCGTCGAAGCCTTCGACGAGGAAAACCCATTGCAGGAACCGGCGGGTTCCGAACGTACACTTAGTGATGAATAAATCCATTAAATTTTTTAAAAAAATATTAAAAAAATAGGCCAATGCTGCCGGATTGGCACCGGCAGCCGATCCAGAGCAGGCTATTGGAATCGAGATAGAGAAAGAGGATGGCCGAGGTCGAGAGAAAGAGAGAGGGGGGGATGGGGAGGCGGCCTACGACCAAGGATTGCGGTAGCTAGGCGGCCACGCCGTGAACGGACGTCGAGCACCCCGATGTGACTGTAAACGGACGGAAGGCACCACAATCCAGCCACCACGGACACAAACGACAGCCAGGCGCCCCGATTAAGTAGCCAAGGACGCGATCCACTGTCAAGGCCATGAACGGACTCCAGATGCCCCTGATTCGGCCTGTGCGCCGAATTCGCCGCCTGCCATCGGATCCGTCTCCTTTGCATCGGATCCTCCGCCATGCATCACGGGATCATTCTCGGACACTAGATCACATGCGACGATTAGGAGAATGGGGACCTAACCAAGCCTATTTTTTTGTAGTAATGGGAGATTTATAGTCGAGACGATAATGCTGAAAGTCGCTCTTATAGGCATTCGATCATGGACATGACCAGAGTGTTGGATTACTCGTGATGGGTCCATAGCATTAGCACGTTGAGGCACTAATGCTGGCGCTTAAAGTTTGAAGGGGCATCGAGAAGGGTCACTGATGTGAGTTGTCATTCTACGCTCAAGGCCAGACATTATAATTAAAGGAAAGATGTACCCGATGGGTAACACCACATACTTGGCCATTTATAAGGATGAACTTACAAGATAATGCCCTATTGGTGGATAACTTGATACTCCATAATATTACACAGTGCGGGGCATTTGCATTGTTCCATGATTCGACGTTGAACGGCTGAGATCTTTAAGTTGAGTGGCACTAGTGCCACAAGGCTTCGCCTTCGTGTCATGAGAAAATGCCCCGTGATATTCTCCCCCACCAAAGTCGGGGATGCTCCGACGCCATTGTCCGGGCTTCTTTAGGGTCTTCGCCTTTAGTCTTCACTTCGCTTGTCTCATTCAAATCCATCTTCTTTGCCTTGACTTCTACTTCATCAGCATCACGCAGTGCCAAGAATGTCCGCATCATTTCAGGACTCGTTAAGGACTCCTCCCTGCTTTGCTTACTGATCCTTCGTCCAATCGGGGGTCATCACTTGTGCAGCGCCAGTGGAGTCCGCCATCTGTGCGATCTGACTTCATCAAACAACTACTCGTCCATCAAGTCTTTGTTGGGTTCTGCTTTTCTCAACTTGCGCAGTTTCAACTTGTTTGGTTTGGCTTCTTGGGGTGAAACAACTTTTGAGCAACTTCATGAGTAGCTCAGAGAAAGAGTTGCTTCTGGGTCTTGGCAGAACATTTTGAAGAGTCTCATCACTTGACCTGCATGACTTGACTCAATGCCCCATGTTGCAGATGGCTGCAACATAGGGTCTTCTTTCCGTCGAATGCAAGGTATGGAACCATCTCATCCTTGATTGTCATTATGGGATTCCAATGACTAGAAGCATAACAAGTTCTTCGATGCCAACATTTGTGCGTTGTCTGCTTCGGGTGCTTTGGGTTGCTATCGGGAGCGACAAGAGTCTTCCCATGGATATTGTGGACTTGACCCAAGAGCTCTATCTTGCATATGACTGCAACGTAGAGTTATCCATCCATCGAAATGTAGAGCACGATGCCAACCCATCCTTGGTGCTCATTTGAATCTTCGACAGTCAGACCATTTGCCAAATTGGTCGTTGGGTTGAGGCATCAATTTGCATTGGCATATAGCAAGTTCGTCCCACTTTCGATGGGTGACACTATGTTGCTTGCGAGATGACACTTGATGAGGCAGGCAAGGCTCACAACTCGTCCCCAGGTGTTTGCAAGTAATCAATGCTTTGCCACATTTGTGAAAGTCATCTTGGCGTGGCAGGCAAGGCTGACGACACGACAAGATACTTGTGAATGATGCTCCGTAGCCGAAAGAATGATATTCCTTAGCCAAAAGGGACCATGGACTTTGATGTTTAATCTTTAGCTAACTTCTTCTGTGGAGTGATTGTGCGCTTCACATTGTATGACTGGACAAGCGATGCGACATCACAAAATATCGAGCATTGCCAGATTGCCATGATAGTGCATGATGGCAGTCCCTGAATGTGACACGGTACTCCGAGTTACACAAAGATTATGTAATGCGACCTCTTGGTATTGGTAGCGCAAGACCATCATGGCGAAGCATGTGGACACTCTTGACACAACACGAGACTTCAATATTCCTGACTGCATATCTGGGGTGGTTGATCCACTCGAGTGAGCGACGCATGACCGTCCCGAACGTTCCTTGACATGACACAGGTGTATGAGGAGCTTGCTACAGGGCATGATTGGGTGTGCGACAAGGAAGCTACCCAAACATTCCTCATTGGCATCCACGATCAGAGACCATCGTACCAGTGCACCTGAGCGTAGTGGAGTTTTTTAGTGAAAGTACTTTTCCTAGGCTAAGTGGTCATTCTTGGACACTATACCTCGTGCGGCGACTAGGCGAACGGGCACCTAGCCAAGCTTGTTTTGAGTGGCAGCAGAAGATTTATAGTCGAGATGACTATCCCAAGAGTCGCTCTTATATGCATTTGATCACGGACATGACCAGAGTGTTGGCCTTCTCGTCATGGGTCCGTGGCATTAGCGCGTTGAGACACTAATGCAGCGCTTGGGCGCTTAAAGTCCGAAGGAGCACCAATGTACCACAGGGCACCGAGAAGGGTCACCAATGTGGGTTGCCATCCCATGCTCAAGGCCAGACACTAGAATTAAAGGAAAGGTTGCTTGTAATATAGATGATTAAACATAACATACATCTGGGCCTCGAAAGGCACTAGTGAACTTCTCCCAATGTACTGTAAGTATAGGAGTCTTATTACAAAATGAAAAATGTAAAAGACATACCCTATGGTTAACGCCACGAACTTGGTCATTCATAAGATAACCTTACAAGATAATGCCCTAAGGGCGGATAACTTGATACTCCGCAATATTACACAGTGCAGGGTGGTTGCATGTGTTCCATGATTTGGCGTTGAGCGGCCGAGAGCTTTAAGTTTAGCGACACTGGTGCTATGACGCTTCACGCTTCGTGTCACAAGAAAATGATCCGCCCCCCGTGCGTTGGATTCGCCATCCGTGCGTTGGATTCGCCGCTTGATGCATGCATTTTACAACATATAATTAGTCTTGCATTTCAACTTATTTTGTATAATTAGCTCATAGCATGCATCTATTTTTATGTTTATTTCTCTAAATCCTTTGAAGTAGCCATCTACCTCTAGTTGGTGTATTTTGCAAGATTATTGATGAAAAATGGCGAAAGAACAGAATAAAAGAAGAAGCACACAAAACAGAGATAATTCTACTTCCGGACAATCAATTCTTGAATTTCACGGGTCGTTACTTTCTCCTCACGAGCCGTGAAAGGTGCTTTAACGCCTAACTATTCACTTTCATAGTCTTGTAGAGGCACTCACTATTGCTAAAGAGGATTCCGGCCATTAAATGTGTCTCACAGCCATGAAGACTGAGTTCCACGCACCAACATTCCATTTCATGGGTAGCACGAACCGTATTTCACGATTCTGAAATTTATGGGCCATGACAAATGTCTCATGGTCGTTAAATCAGAAAATTCACAGATACACAAGCTTCATAGCTCCTCTCACGATTTGGAAAAGGGAATATTATCACGGACCATAAAACAATAATAACGGATCTCACAGAAAGGTCATATGCTTAAAGTGAGCTTCACGGACCATTAGTTGTTTATTACGGGCTGTGAAGTCAATAGTAGTTTGATGTTTCAACTTGAAACGCCTGATTCACAGCCGTGAAAACCTTTTCATGCCCCGTGAAGGCATTAGACAACTCCGAGTTCGACTCTGGTTGGGCCATTAACTCAATTACGTGGGGTGTGACAGAGATAGAATTTGACTCATAGTCTATTTTCGAAAGAATTCTCAATGCACCAGGACTCCAACTCCTACTGTATGTCCCAAGGATCAATTGAAAACTAATTAGACCAGAAATTTTGGAGTTTTAAAAGGCAAAACTTTCAAATCAATGGGACTCCGAATTCACCTTATTTTACATGAAAAATGTTTCAGTTTATTCCCAATCACATGGAAACCTGAATCCCTATAAATAGAGCATTTCTACCATCTGGATAGAGCATGAAGGCCTGCGATTGAAGCCTTCATGCCAAGAACGAAGGAGAACTTCTGAAGGACAAAGGAGAAGATTTCTGTACGGTAGACTCTGCGACGATTGCGCAATAATTTCATCGTTGTTTCTGAAGAGTACTCTTTGTTCTACAAATTGTTGTGATGAATCATTTTGCTTTAAAGTTTTATCTTTTTAATCACTGTAATCCAGATTATTTAGTTTACTTTTAAGTTTTAGTTTTATTTCTGCAAGAGAATTATTGTTAGGAAAAACTTGTGAACCTTTCTTTAGGATCGATTATAATTTGTATAGATTTTAAGAACATGATTGTTCTGTAATTTTATTTTTTGCAACTTCTTTTTACCTAAATCTATGTTGTCTCCAATTAGTCCCTAAAATTAGTTTAGATAATTAAGTTAATTCTTCGTGTGTTCGACACTGTACTTTTACACTTTATTACTTGAGTGACTAGTACACTTGCTAACATTTAATTGTTATCAATTCTTGCATCACCGCCCGCACACCGCTATGCACTAGATCCGCCGCCTACGGCTGGATCCGATCGCCTGTGGCTAGATCCGTCGCCTGTGCGCCGGATCCGTCGCCTGTGGCTAGATCCATCGCCTGCGGATTCGGCCGCCTGTCTGCCGAATCGCCTGTCTGCCGGATGCATCAAATTCGTCACATGCAACCGGATTCGGCCGCCTGTCTGCCGAATCCGCCACATGCAATCTGAATCCAGCCGCACTGGTTGTTGGAGTTGAGAGAGAGGGAGAGGGAGTGAGGGAGGGCGACGGGGATCACCGAAGTTGTGAGAGGTGATCAGAATCGTGGAAGTCGCCGCTGCCATGGAAGAGAGAGGGAGAGGAGGAGAGATAGAGATAGAGAAAGGGGAGAATGAGTGAGGAGAGACATATAGGGAGAGAGGGGGGCGTGGGAACGAGAAGGGAAAGGGGGAAAAATTAAATATTCCTTGTAATAAGACAATAAAAATTAAATTGACATTTCATAATTATTAAATAGTAACTTAATAGATTAAATTTATAACTAATTTTATAAATAATGATGAACTTTTTTATAAGTCACGAATGACACTTTAAAAGTCTACAAAATGAAATATTATAAAAGACACATGTATCTTAATGTATATCTTTATAAAATTAAAGTTATATAGTACTAATGTTAATGTATACATATACATCTCTCTCTTCCATTTACATAATTTTATTATAATATAATATTATTAATGTTTATAATCATATATATATTAATACATATAATTAATATCAATACATATAATATTATTGATGTTTGATAATATTATTATATTAAATGTAAGTATGTATCATATTATAAAAATTTATAATAAATTATTATTTGATTATGGACAGGTAATTACTTCGGAATCACCGAAGGATATGTAATCTGTCTGTAATTTCGAAGAGAATATCCGTCGGTAATTAAAGTATTGTTATTTATTATCAATTATATATATATAATCTTATTATTAACATTAATAATATATATATATTAATATACATTACTAAGATTTTTATATATATTAATATACATGACTAAAAATATTATTAATAAATGGAAGATAGATATGTATTATATTATAGACACTTACAATAAATTATCATTTAATTGCCGACGGGTAATTCCTTCGAAATTACCGAAAGATTTGAAATTCGTCTATAACAAATGCCGTTAGTATTTTGAAATTACCTTCGAAATTACCTTCCTATCAAGGATATTTTGGCCTTAGTATTTTGAAAGGTTTTTCTATCTGTCACAAATGCCGTCAAAAAATGCGAAGGATTCGTGTCCGTCGAAAATCGTCCGTCGCAAATTGTTAGTGCGCGCTCTTGTTCAAATTTGATATCGCCATATTTGGTTGTAGCAGCATCATAAATCAAATTTTGATATTTAGAAATAAAATCATCCTCGATATTAGTAGGATGAAATTCTGCAGGATGTGGGTTCAATGACCGTTCTATCTCACCAGGATCACTTAACTACAAATAATTTAGTTTGAAACTCTTTCTATATACATGAAGTTTGATGGTCTCCAAAGTTTGCAATTTTGTACTTTGACATTTTAAACAAGGTCACCTTGAACCCCATCAATGAATTCATGTGTCAACCATACACGACCAGCATTTGTTCTATTGTACCTCCATCGACAATGCTTCGGAGGAAATCGTATTACTATGTGAAATAAAAAGCGGTCAATGTTAATGCATTACTCTAGCGATGATCTTACATTGAATTAATAATAACAAGTAATTGGCCAAATAATCACAATTTAAATTAACGTCAAGTAGCAACACAAGTGGAAAAATATGTACTAGTATAAAATTACTAAAAGCAACACCACGAACATATAATATGAACAAGTAATAACAAAGGTAACATATAAACTAAAATTATTACTAATTCGAGAACGTCAGAGATGCCCAAGATGGCCAAAACATAAATCCAAGACTATGATGGCCGTGTGCGGTCGAATCTGGCCACATATGACCATCATGGCTGTGAACGGAGTGAAGGCCGTAAATAGTGAGATGGCCGTTCATGGCCGTGGCGGCCATGAACGGCTAGATCTAGCCATCATGAATGGCCGGATCGGGCTGTTCATGGCTGTCAGCACCCAGATCGGGCGTTTTAGGGTGGCGAGGGCCCGACCAGGCTCGCAACGGCCGGCGATGGCCGTAGCAAGCCCGATCAAACTTCCTACGGAGGCGACGGCCGCAATAAGTTGGATCCGGCTTGCAGCGGTGTCACCCGTTAGCGGCCCGACGCGGCCGGAGCTCAACCACTGTTGTTGACAGGGGGAGGCCAAAACCAGAACATGGAAAGGTGCAGTAGAGGGATTTAACGGAGCGCATTTTGAGGGGTTCTCCAGAGCAGGAGTGTATCGTTGGAGAGATGCGTGCATCGTTGGAAGGGGGATCGTCAGACCGGGAGCAGGTTCCACAGAGCATGAGCGGCAGCGGCTTGCCCAGAGCATGAGTGTGAAGGGAAGAAATGAGGGTGAGCATGAGGGGAAGAAATGAGCATGAGCGTGAGGGATTCGCCAATGTTCACCGGAGTCGATAGATCAGGGGAAGAGGGAAAGAAATGATCAGGCGAAGAGGAGGTTGGGTTATTTCTTGGAATAATTGCGACGGATTTTCCAACGGTTATACCCGTTGGATATTTAAAAAATATACGTTTTCTGAATTCCCACAGCTTGAGCCGTGGAAAATCCATCGAGGGAGTTGCCACGACTTAAGTTTCAACAGGTGGCAGACCCATCGGAATAGATAATTATTTGAATTCACACGACTAGAGCCATGGCAATTTTTTATGGCTACAAAATCGTCGAAAGTTCCAATGGTCCAAGCCGTCGTAAAGTCCACGTAATAGAATTCAAGAGTATTGTACTGAATCATAGTGTAATATATAATATTATATTCTATTTCCCACGACTTGAGCCGTGGGAACTTGTGATGGTGACTTGTCCATGGGAACTTCCAACAGTCGTAGCCATTGCAACTTGGGACGATTTTGTGCCTCGGAAGTTGTGACGGTTTAAGCCATGTGAAACATTTGCATCTCTATTTTCGAGGGACGACGATACCATCGAAAAATCCTTCGGAAATTGTAGGGGATATGCAAGTGTCAGAAAAATGTATTTTTCTTGTAGTGTTCTTTCTCACTCCTCGGTGCGCGCAAACTGCTACAACTTCCTACTATCTCTTTGTGGTTATCACCTCTGTCATTAGGGTCATTGCTGAAAAGCAAGCATGGTCATTAAAAAACTTTCCTAAAGTCTCGAGTTGAAGTAGTTCTACTTGAAAGATACCTACAAATTTTGAGTTCTTTTAGGATGTGATTCCTTAATATTATAATGATACGATTTATGTTCTCCTATGATCCATGAATATGCTAAAGATAATGCATCAATATCATGTCATTTTGGTATCCAAAACCTTGGTCAAAGTTAAAGAAAAATCACTTCTGTTGTGCTAAATTCTTTATGTGCATTGATTGTTAAAGTATAGTTAAATAATGAAAGCTTCATGTAGACCTAACAAAGTATAGTTAAAAGAATGAGGAATTTGTACATTTCTTCCTAGGTATCTTTTATTGTCCCAAGATCTACATATATTTCATAGCTTATAGCGCTCCACTCGTCTTGGCTTGATCAGTTTTGACTCTATTGATACATGAAAGTTCCTTGTGATCCATAATAAAATAGGTTGAGCACATCTAGGACAACACACATATGTATTGCAAATCACCAAAGAATGATGGTCAAAATGAAAATAATGGTAAAGAATGAAAAGAAATATTGTATACATATTCTCTATTGATTCTTATCATGATTATTATTTTATATTACTTCTATTAAACTATCTTATCCAATTATATTATCTCAATTGTATTATATTGCATGCTGAGTGTAATTGCTCATGGATCTTTCATGTTTCTATGTTTGAATTCCACAAGTAATTGAAGATACAAGGAAGATGTGTGCAACGATAAAAATTCATTGTGATGCAAGAGAAATTACATATATTTTTCTCTCATGTTCAGCATGCATTTATCCCATTGTTTGTTATGTTTTCATGCTCGAAAATATGCTTTATTATCGAAATACAACTTTTACGATTTCTCCACATCCATTTGATGAAAAAGAGATGTTTCATGTTTTGGCACTGCATTATTGCTTTTATAAAGGTTTTTTTATGCAAGGAGAGAGTAGCTTGGTCAAATGAAGCGTAAAATTTTGGGTGATCAATAGTAGGTAGAGGCACCCCAGGCAAAAGTGCTCCCATCGCAACACAGGAAAATTCAATGAGGCATCAGGGTTAAAAGTAGGAAACAGCTAGAGGGAGGCACCTTTCCACAGATTCTCTAGCAATAGAGGAAGGAAGCTTCCTTTTATACTTTATGGGTAGATATGGACAAGGGAGCAATTGAAAAGGTGGACAAATGGCAGGTTTGGACCCCATCATAAACTAGAAAGGGAGATAGTCAAGGAAGGAGGTTCAACATTCCACTTAGTATATTCCATTAGTTGACAAAATGGGCACAAAAAAATTTATTTCAACCATTAAAATAATATTTATTATTATTATTTTAATATGAAAATAGATGATAAAATATTATGGAATTAAATAATTCCAAATTATATAGGAAAATTGGGGATAAGATTTATTACATGATTATTTAATTAATTTCATAATTTATTTAAATAAGAATACATGTTAATTAGTTAAAGAGATGAATTAAAATATCAAATCTGTTTGGACTAGAAAATATTATTAAATTTTAATTAGAAATTTCTGAACCCTATAAATAGAGGTATTAGGGCTGGCCATGTTGCGTGAAATTATTTTTCTCTCACCCAGCGCGGCACAAGCCTAACAGGACATCAAGGCACATTTTCGGACGATCTGTAGGTTTTTTGGCATGTCTTCTTAATTATTTGGGATGATTAATTGGGCGATACAGAGATAAGAGGTGAGGGAGTAAGATAACTGAAGAAAATAATGTAGGAAAAAAAGGGGGATTTCTCAGGCGCAAGAATCAGGAGGGAAAAAAAGAAGAATGCAGCCACATGGAGAAGAAAGAAGAAATAGATATTTTCTTTTTTTATTTATGATTTTTTATAATTCATTTATTGAATTTCTCGGCGAGGAAAAAAAATGGAGGTTAAGATTCAAATGAAAATTGATGCTCCTCCATCCACCCACTCAGAGTCAAATTCTAATATCGAAGAAAAGTTGTGACAATTGATGAGTTATAGAGAAAAGATTTATCCTACAAGATCAACTCATTAGCAATCTAAAATCACAATTGGCACAATTGAAGGATCAATAGCCGGTTATTATTTATTCCCCTCCTCAGTCCCTGAATTTTAATATTAAGTTTGATGTCATGCAGGCAAATTTTCAAACATTAGAGAAGAAAGTGAAGTTGGCTTCTCAGATTGCTTATGCCTCGGGGGATAATATTGTGGATAAATTTGTACCTATTATATGCCCATGTCACTTGTAATATTTTAATTCAGGAAAAAGACGACCGAGGAAGAATTACTATCATAAGTCATGGACTACTCAATGGAGGGTCAAGGAGACAAGTGAATATATTATGAAAGATGGACAAGTGAGAAGAAGAAATCCGCCTCCAGAAAGTCGAACAATCATCCCACCATTACTTCTAAATCATTCATTGGTAGAAGGGAATACACTGTCGTCACCTCAGACATCACAAAATTCGATGCATTGGAAGCCCAAGGATCAAGCTCGACAAGAAGATCCAGGTAATTCTTTCAAAGTGGAGGGACAATGCCTTGAGCACTATATTAGAGGTAAGATGAAAAAAGGTCACCTCGAGTCCCTTCCAGATATTTGAGGTAACAAAAGGGTAAAAGTCAAGCTAAAGACTATAACTTAGAACTATACTCTTAAACTTGTTTCCTCTTAGTTTTTAGTTTAGCCTTAGTATTGGATTCTTTAATTTATTTTAGTTAACATTAAAATTTGTTTAGATTGACATTGCTCCAGGTCACGGTCGTGCCTACATCTCTCATTGTCATGCCTACATCTCTCATGGTCATGCCTATTTTATTGGGCGCCAATGCCTCTATCATGGCCGTACCCTTGTAACACCACGACCGTGATAGTTCTGAAAATGAAGAAGTCCAAATCACGCTAGAAGAAGTCTTTGAGTCATCTTTTGAAGCAATATGTCCTACCTAGAAATCATTGGGTTGTCTCTACTCCTTTTGCATTTTATCATATATTATTATTATTATTTCAAAGTTTTTTTTGTGTACAGGCCTAACACTGGGGCAGTGTTAGGTTCAAGCTTGGGGGAGGGACTTAGTCTTGTTTCAATTGCATGACATGTCTATTTTCAACATTTTAAGTCGATCATCTTATTTTGTTTGGCATGCATCTAATTATGAAAATTTTTTAAAAAATAAAATTTTGTGCTATCTCATTTCTTCTTATTTACTATTTTATTGTCTGAAAGCTTATTTTCAGAACATTGCTTAATCTATGAAATTGAACCATTATTTCTTTTTATCGGGTATCACTAGAGTATTGGGATTTGGATTGAGTTTGTTGCTAAGTAGAAGGACTAGCTTTTAAATGATAAATTTCTCTATTATTTACTATGAAGTTAGTCTTGATTATAATTGCATCTTTATTGAAAACATTAAGTCTTTTTGGAGCTTATAATTATGCTATATAATTTTAATGTTAAAATGAAAATGAAAAGAGGGCTAGTTGAGCTCCAACAATTAATTAAAAAGTATAAAGTATCCTCTGGAACCTTGGTGTGTCTGAGTAAATAGACCAGTAGGGGATTCTTGCCTGGCGACCTAAGGGCATTTGCTCTGAGATCCGTCGGTCGAACCCGTTACATGGACCACTTTGTGCAATATGAAAGATTACTAAATTCTTAAGTAATGAAAAAATTATTAATGCTGAAATGTGAAATGATAATAGCATGAAAATAAGCTCCTTAAAGACTTGTAGTTCAATATTGATACTCTTATGAGATTGGCTAATATTATTTGTAGATATGCAGGAAAGGCATGCTTGAATGCTAAGAATTCTGCAAGGCTGGGTATTGATTGAGAATAGATAGTATGGTGATGGTCGTGTAAAAGAATAGTGGGAGAACATGATGGAGCTCTATGCCTTATCTGAAATCTGCTTGAGGACAAGCAAATTATTAAGCTTGGGGTATTTGATGCACGAAAAATCATGCATTAGTTTATGCCATTTGATTAACACTTTAGAATGTTTTTATGTCTATAAAAGAGGAGTTTTGATTTGTTTTCATATAATTTCCTTTAAATTTAATTTCTACCTAAGTCTGGAAATTATTCATGGCAGAATATGAGAAAACATCGAAGTCAAAGTAATAAAATGCCCTAAAATAGCTCAGAAGATTGTCACGGTGGTGACAATTTCTATCATGGCCGTGACAAAGAGATTTTGCAGCAGAAAATTGGCTTACTGTCACGGCCGTAATAGTTTCTATCATGGCCGTGACAGAGAGATTTTCCAACAAAAAATTGGCTTACTTTTCAGCCTTGACAATCTTCTATCACAACCGTGACAGAGTCTTTCATGGCCGCGACGGCGATCGGTTAAACAATTTTAAAGTCATTTTTATCCACTTTCTTTTGGGGATGAGAAAACCTATAAAAGGAGGCAGAAGATAGCCTGGAAAAGCATCCATGAAGCATAGATTTGAAGCCTGCAAAGAGGAGAAGTTCGAGAACAATAGCGAAACTCTGTCGAAAACTCGCGAGAGCACATGCACAGTGGCTGCTAGAGTTCTTTGTTTTCTTTTCCCAATCATTTACATTAGATTTGATGTTGTTATTCTTAGATTTATTTCTTTATTAGGGTCATCTTAGTTGAACCATATTTATGTTTTGAAGTTTTTCTTCATATTAATTTAATTTGAATCTTTAATAGCATCGCAGTTTCATGTATAATGCTTTCCTTCGATTCCATGAAATATGATTTGATTGCTATATGAGATGTGATTATTTTCATAATAGTTTCTAGGATTGATCTTATTTATTGCATGCCATATTACGGAAATCGAAAGCGACCTACTTTGTGTAGTTATTTAGGTGACTTGAGAAAGCCCTTAATATAAATTTCATTTCAATGTATCTTATGATTAATTAAGTAAATTAAAAATCGAAAGGATTGATTTATTCTAATTATTAATAAGATAGTAGTTAAAGTCTGAAACATTGGTTAACTAATTTTGGGAATTCACTTTATTATTGATTCAATTAATTCTAAGTTAAGAAAATTTCATTATAATTTAGTGGTGATAATTAGGTGCCTTAGTCATAAAATCATTATTTCTCTAGGCGATCATTTTTTTTATTTTTATTATTTTCTTTTTATTGACATCTGAAATCATATATTTTCTTAATTTCTCAATTAACAAGGTTAAAATAAAAGCAAAGTTAGTAACCGTTCTCGTGGGAATGATAACTCTACTCATTTACTTTATTACTTGAGCGACTAGTGCACTTGCTAGCGTTTGCTATCAATTCTACATGCATCACCCGAGTTCAATAGAATCCAGACCAAATTATAATAGGAACTGGACCGAGTTCCATGAACTCGGCCCGGGTTCCCATAGGCATGGCCCAGGTCCTCTTACCTGAGTGAGACATGAGATAAGATTATAGAACCGAACTAGGTTCTGGCTTATCCGGCTCAGATTTCGAAGACTCAGTGATAATGGATTGGAACTGAGCTAATACGGCTCAGGTTTTGATATGAAAAATGGAGAAAATAAAATAGATGAACCCGCTCGAATTTGTCCTAACGAGGGCTAGATTTTGAGGGTTTAAAATACATTTTTAAACAATTGAGGTTAATTGCACTATTTAATAGCATTGATTGTTCCTGACCATGCATTGATATGTATTGGTCAATTGATTGTGATTGTTATGTTGATTGAAGTTAATCAGTTATAATTGTAATATGTTAATTAATAATAATTGATTATGGATTAATGACCTATTGTTCAATTGGCATAAATTGATAAGTAATGGAATTATTAATATTGGTTGTGCATCGTCCATGTGATGATATGGAAAACTTTTTATATGGAATTGTACATTGATAATTGAGGTCATTATGGTCGATGGAGGCTCTTATGATCGATAGAGGCCCTCATGGTCGATAGAGATCTTTGTGATCGATTAAGACCCATTAGGTTGATAGAGGCTCATGGAGTCTATTGTTGATGCATCATAGTTAATGGAGGCCCTTGTGGTCGATTGAGGCCTTTATGGTTGATGGATGCTCATGGAGTCGATTGTTAATAGAGGCCTTGTGGTCGATTGAGGCCTTTATGATCGATGGATGTCCTCGTGGTCGATGGATGTGTTCTTAATTGAATTGGATTGTTAATTGAATTGCATCGTTGATTGAATTGCGCCTGCTGATTGATAATTGAATTGCTCCCTAGTGGATGATGGAAAATTGAATAGATAAATTGTTAATAGAAATAATAATTGATATTTTTTTATTATGACATTCATCGACCTATGGCCAATTGATAATTGATTTAAGATATTGAATCGAATTGAATGGATATTGGTCATCAGTAATTGATGATATGGATAATCATTATGTTTGATCAAATTCTTTTATGATTTATTATTTATTACTAATTGTTATTTATCCTGATCAATTGTTTATTGATAGTAACGATGTCGATTTTGACCGTGGTTCATATAGTTATTTTTATGGGTGACCCTACGTACTGAGTTATCTCATTGGGCTTTGTCCTCATATTTGGATCCATGCAGGTAATCGTGATGGTGGTGATGAAAGGGTTGGTGACTCCTCTGACATGTGACATGCACATGGATATAGGGTCTATTATTATATAAACGTGAGCTCTAACTCACAGGTTATTGGATATGGTATAAATAGCTTCCGCATATTGTAATAGAATGTTCTAAATTAGTCTTTCGCTTATGTAAGCCAGTTGATTGACTGGTCAAAGTCAAAGTACAAAATTAAGTGGTGTCACCGAGATAGTCTTTTGGGCAAGTGAAAGAAAAAAAATCTCAGGACATTACAAAAGTATCATAGCCTCACAATAGACACTTCTTAGCTATCTTTAATAGAATAGAATCCATGTGCACACATCATGAGCAACCACCGTGCCGTCAAGAAAAGTGTCAAGTAAGTTTTCTGAACCATGATTTGCTTATGTAGCTAAATTGCAATATAGAATATAGTGCCTTTAATGCTATGGATAAAGTAAGGGATGACGTAGATCCTTAGATGATGGAAATAGAATGGTTTCTTTGATGATATAAGAAAACACTTAAGGAGGTTATTCCTTTTGGAATAACCAAAGTTCTAAGGAGGTTATTTTATATAGAATAACCCAAGTCATAAGAAGGTTATCCCCCGATGATATGTGAATATAATCAGCCTATTGTATCCTTATTTATGCATATTGATATAGATCGCATCGAGGATGGTCATTTCACAAAACGTGCCCCGTGGTCCAAGGAGTGGATCCCAACTAGACAACCAGCAGACTCAAGACCCAATGGCAAATGAGCAACAAGCCCAAGATCCTTTTATTGAATAATGATCGAACCAACGAGCATCATGAGGAACAATTGAGGCAGGGATCGCCACCACATGGATCCCACTCCATCACTAGGAGTGATGATCTACCACCTCATCAATATCAAAATGATAGTATTGAGAGGTTTCTCAAGTTGCAACCCCCTCACTTTGACGGAAAGGGTGACTTTGAGGATGTAGAGAGGTGGGTAGAAGAATTAGAGCAGATTTTCCTGGAAATGGATTGTGGTGAGGATCGCAAGATGATTTAGGCCACCAGAAAGTTGAAAGCTGAAGCAAGAGATTGGTGGAAAGCTGCCAAGCTCACAATATTCTCCAGTCAGAGTTACATCACCTGGGGAGAATTTAAGAAGGCCTTCGAGGATAGATACATTCCTGCCTATGAGCGAGGCAAGAAGCAAAATGAATAACTCATGCTACAATAGGGTATTATGACCATCAAGCAATACCTAACCAAGTTTCTGAACTTGGAGAAGTACTCGACCCTGTAACAGACAGAGTTGGATAGAGTAAAATGTTGGGTTGATGGCCTCAAACCAAGCCTCCGAGAAAGAGTGAAGGGGGTAACTGCCAGACCCTTCAATTTGCCGAAGAATTCACCATATATTTGGAAGATGGTGATAATGCAAGCGACAAGAACCAAAGTCAAACACTTACCAACCAACAAAACACGCAAGAAGTACTGAATGTTTTGGAGGACAAGCAAATTGCAAACAATCGAGATCAAGATCGATCTAAAAAAGAAATAGATCATATGAGGAACAAGATCAAGATGGACCAATTGTGGTGTCCCAGAAACAAAGGCAGATTAGAGAGCCTTATCCGTATTGTCGGCGACTACATTCGGGCGAATATCATAAGACTGGAGCTTGTCTAAACTGTGGGAGACAAGGACACTTTGCTCGTGATTGTTCAGAGCCAAAAAGAAATCAATGAAGAAAAATGGTGATGGTCAACATTTTCTCCTAACATTGCATCTCGTATCATGTCCCTGTACGGATAGCTCGAGTCGCCCACAATGGTATTTACATTAGTTGTTTCTTTAGACCATTTTTCTTCGCCATGAAAGAACTAATTTGTGTATGTCAGTAAGAAATCGTTGTAATATAAATCCTTCTGTACATCATATCTTACTTTCCACTGATAATATTTGCACTTCCGGCATGGACATAAGATTTCGCCATATGAAGAAGCAACACCTTCATTTTGATATGCCACATTAATGAATTCATCAACACAATCCTTATATTCTTCAGTTATAATGCCACGTTTATCATTCTAACGACGAATCCAACTACGATCTGGCTTTATCATTTCTGTAACGGACAACATTAAGTCATATGTCAATAAATTCGTGTACTTGAAATATATGATTTTGAAGTTACGAAGTCCAAAATCACATGTTTCAAGTACTTCATCGTCGAATCATAATCTCATTTTATTATTAAGAATGTGGAAGTACATCATTAGTAAAATTTATGAGAACATGATAAAAAAGAGGTTCTAGAATTATGAAAAATAATCTATCAGTATTTCATTTCTAATAACTCCTAATTGTGGAACAAATTTGTTCTCCTCATGCATTTACCCTAGTTTAACATGATATTAGACTAAAAATTAGCAATAACTAGTCCTTAGATTAGTTCCAACTACTTAACTAGTAATTCACTTAACATGCATTAGATTAACTTAACTAGTAATTAAGTTAACCTGCACTAGTAATTCACTAATAACTAAGTTAACTTTCAAGTAATTAAGTAGTATTTAGCTTAAGATGCATTAGTAATTAACTTAACATGGTGGCGGGCTCGTACCTTCTTAACCGAAGAAGGATGGCGGTGGGCTGCCGGCGGCGGTGGAGGAAGGCGACGGGCAACAGGTGACACCGGACAGAGGAGCACATTCGACGGGTGGAGGAAGCGGAGGGGGGAGGAGGAGGCGAAATGCGGAGGGCGGAGGAGGAGGCGAAATGCGGAGGGCGGAGGAGGAGGCGGAGGGCGATGGAGGAGGCCGAGGCGGCGGAGGAGACGGAGGGTAGCGGAGGAGGCGGAGGGAGACAAAGGAGGCAGAGGCGGAGGTAGTGGAGGCGGAGGGCGGCGGAGGAGGTGGAGGTCGGCACGGTGGAGGAGGGGCGCGATGGAGGAGGCAGAGGTGACGGTGAAGGGCGGCGGAGGGGCGCGGTGGAGGATGCAGAGTCAGAGGAGCGCGGTGGAAGGGCGCGGTGGAGGAGGCGGCGGGGCACGGTGGAGGCGGCGGAGGCGGCAGAGGCAGAGGAGGCGGAGGAGGCTGAAGGCGGAGGCGAATGGCGGCGGAGGTCGGCGCAGGGCGATAGAGGAGGCGATCGTCGGCGTTGGGCGTCGAACGGCGAGCGGAGGAAGCAGAGGGCGTCGAGCGTTGAACGGCGGGCGGAGGAAGCGAATGACGTCAGACGTCAGAGCAGAGGGCGTCGATCGTCGGCATCTTCGGCGCAGTGAAAATGAAGCAGCAATAATAAGCAGTGAAAACGAAGAAGAGGGGTTAAGGATTTAAGTCAATTGTTTAGCGTCTCACTAAAACGCGACGCTATGTAGACGCTCCATAGGCGCTAACACTGAGACGCTATTACGTGGCTGTCGAGATGCTATTTCAAATTTTCTTCCTAATTTAACATTATATGTGTGAGAATACGTGATAATAATATGTATATGTGCACGAGTTATGAATCAATACGTGCCCAATTAAGTAAGGGTAATAAAAAGTCAGCTAATGCGGCGCTATAGAGAGGCGAATGCGTCGCTAAGATACTGTAGCGACGCCATAGCATCGTAATAGCGTCGACATTGACCATAGCATCTCAGAATTGAGACGCCGTCGTGACGTTATTTGTTTTTCCATTTCTAATTTTCTATCATGTATATAATTTTATTTATCAATATAGCGTCTCATCGCATTGTGCCCCATTACAGTTGTTTTGTTCTCTTCCCACAATCTAAAAATTATGGAATGCATATATAATTATTCATGTATGTATATAAAATTATGTCTATATGTATATGTGTCTATAACAAAATTGTATATATATATATATATATAATATGCGTATTTATATGTCTACATGTGATCACTTAAGTCACAACAATGTGTTTATCTATATGTATTATAAGTATATACGTATATGTATATGTTTATACATATGCGAGACATATATAGATAACATGTATATTTATACGTATTCCAAGTATATATATGTATGTATATATTTATATGTGTGAGATTAAGTGATAATAATATGTAGATGTGTACTTATTATATATAAGTATATACATGTATTTATATGTCTATATGTACCCGATTAAGCGAGTGTGATAAAAAGTTGGCTACTACGGCGCAATACAGACGCTATTGAGTCGCTAACGCGATTTAGCGACCCAGTAGCGTCGACCTCGTGTCTAATGCATTTTAGCGTCTCAGAAATGCGACGCTATAGAGACGCCAATAGTGTCTCCCTGGCGTCGACAATGTCGGAGGCTCTAGTGTGGCGCTAGGTAGATGCTATTGAGCCTCCACAGAGACGCTAAAATGTCATAATTTATAGCAAATCACGTCTCTTAATTCAACCATCATAATTTCATGATTAAGAATATAAAAATAATATATGTATAATTATGATATAATATATATTGTATGGATATATAACATATATAATATAGGTAACAAATTATATATTTAAGAACACTCCTATGATGTAGAAATACATATATATGTAATCATGTAGGAATACATATATATGTTGAAGATACATATATAATATTTAATGTATTTATTGATTAACATATAGTAAAGATGATATATATGGTCACGTCAAAATATAAAACATATAGCGATATAAATATAGATACCCTATATATATAGTTATCTATTTCTAAGTAATCATATTGGCGTCTACATAGCGTCGTTTCATATGCGACGCCATCTAGTGTCTCCATAGTGTCACTTGTTCTACGACGCGAGGTTAGCGCCGAATGCTGTCGACGTGAGAACAGCGCTAGGTTCTCCCACGCACTTTCGCTTCATGGCGCACAATAATATCGTCTACTTGGTGTCTCTATGGCGCATTCATTAGCGCCTATGTCCTGAAACGCTAAGAACATGCTATTGAGAGGCAAGTGGCGTCTCTTATTTGAGACTCAACGGGGACGCTATGATGGCGCTAGTGGCGTCTATTTAGCTTCAACATATTTGGAGACGCTATTAAGTGTCGATAATCGTCAATTTTCTTGTAGTGTTACTAAACAAGGGTTGCCGAGGATTCTTAGCAAGCATAGTCAAGAGTGACTTTCAACCCAAGCCACTAAAAGAACTTAAAGTGGTTAAGGACTTTCCTGATGTATTTTCTGATGAGCTCCCAAGATTACCTCCGGAAAGGGAGATCGATTTTCACATAGATCTCATGCCAGGGACAATTCCTATCTCAAAACCTCTATATAGAATGACACCAGTAGGAATGAAGGAGTTGAAGACTCAACTACAGGAACTACTGGACAGATGATTTATCAGGTCAAGTGTGTCTCCATGGGGTGCATCTGTCCTATTTGTCAAGAAGAAAGATGGGTCACTACGGTTATGCATAAACTACATAATGTTAAACAAAGTGACTATCAAGAACAAGTATCCTCTTTCCAGAATTGATGATCTGTTTGATCAGTTGTCCACATCGTCAGTCTTATCAAAGATTGATATGAGGAGTGGGTATCATCAGCTTAGAGTAGCTAAAGAAGACATTGCAAAGACAACATTCAAGTCAAGGTATGACCATTATGAATTTTTGGTTATGCCTTTTGGACTAACGAATGCTCCTGCAGTATTTATAAATTTTTTGAATAGGATTTTCAAGCCCCATCTCATCACATTTGTGATAGTGTTTGTAAATGATATCCTGATTTATTCATCAAGTTCAGAGGAACACCAAAAGCATCTGAGAATTGTTCTGGAGACTTTGAGGCAATACCGGTTTGTATGCAAAGTTCTCCAAATGTGAATTCTGACAAGAGCAAGTGATGTTTTTGGGACACAATCTCAAAAGAAGGAATCTCAGTGGACCCATGCAAGGTAGAGGCTGTCATAAATTGGGAGAGGCCAAAGACGGTGACAAATATTAGGATTTTTCTTGGATTAGCCGACTACTACAGAAGGTTTATCCAAAACTTCTCAAAGATCACTGCCCCTATGACAAAGCTGAACAGGAAGGAAGAAAAGTTCAATTGGACACAAAAGTGTGAAGATAGCTTCCTGGAGTTGAAGAAGAGATTGACCACTGCATCAGTGCTGACAATTCTCACCGGAGTTGGAGGCTACACAATGTACAATGATGCTAGTGGAACTGGACTGGGATGCTTCAAGGCAACTCAAGCAACATGAGAGAAATTATCCCACCCATGACTTGAAGTTGGCAGCAGTAATGTTTGCTTTGAAGATATGGAGGCACTACTTATATAAGGAAGAATTTGAAGTGTTCACTGACCACAAAATTCTCAAATATGTGTTCACTCAGAAGAAATTGAACATGAGACAAAGAAATTTGCTGAAATTCCTGAAAGATTATGAGTTTAGCATTCTCTATCATCCAAGAAAGACCAACTCTGTAGCAGATGCCTTGAGCAGGAAATGGAAAGGATAATTGGCATGTCTAAGAGTCTACAAGTGGATTCTCATTAAAGAAAGTACTCAAGGAAGCTGATGATGCATTGTGCCATTCTGCTTGACTTGATAGCAAGGAAAATATAGGCACAAAAAGAAGACACAGAGTACAAGGACCTGAAGGCCTTATGTGAAAAAGGGCATCGGACTACAGGATGGAAGAAGATGGAACCATCAGGTTCCAAGATAGGTTATGGATAAGTGCCATAAGTTAGGGTTTGTTATCCACCATGGAACCATCAAAATGTTCAAAGACCTAAAAAGTACATTTTGGTGGAGTGACATGAGAAGAGAGGTGGCAGAGTTTGTTTCCAAGTGCTTAGTCTATCAACATGTCGAGTTGGACTCAGAACCGGATCGGGTTGCCAAACCTGACCCGGGTTTCTACTGGCCCGGCCCGGGTTGTGTTCGGCGTGGTACAAGTTCGGTGCGATCGTGATTGAAGGTGAACTGGCCGATCCGGCCCGGGTTCACCATACATCCAACCCGGGTTTCCCCTGGTCGAGGTGATTTTGAGTGTTTTTGAACACGGCCCGGGTTTCACCCGACGTGGGCCGAGTTCTGGGGATAGAAAATGTAATTTGGGATATTTTATTATGGATAATTGAATAGTTACTATAGTTAATTGTTCCTGATCGTTCATGATCATATTGGTAACAGATCTGACCTCATCAAATTTGCTAGATTTGATTTGAGATTATTGTTATCGATACTCCATCAGATCATGTTATCTATCATAGTATTGATCCAGTAGTTTTCCATGATTGGGTCCTTGTTTAGCCTAAATTAAATTGTAAAGATAGGTCCATTAGGTAAACAAGATAAAAGATGGAAACTGCTGGGTCTTCCCGTTCTCCGATTGTCTCTAAGCTCCCCGGACCATATTGTTATGGATATTTATGGGCAGAGAGTGTACATAGAGGTTTGAGACATCATTCTTTAGGAAAGTTATGACTGTCCTGTGATGGTCATGATCCTCCGCCATCACGAAGCTATTATTAGCACTATTATTGGAGGGCGACTTGCCGTGATTTAATCTCTCGCTGACCTACATGAAAGAGGCATGATGTATTTCTTAAGTGACTGAGCGCTCCCTATCATATTGGATAGCTCCAAAGATTGAATTAAAACTGAATTGAAATTGAATGGAATGAAATCGAATCGAATTGAATCAAATTAAATCGTGGTCATTCGGATTTTGACGTTGACTAACTTTGCTTCCGCCCATTGAATTGAATAGAAATTATTATTGGCCGATGACCATTGATAGTGATAATTGAATTGAATTGGTTAAATTGGATAGTGCCATAGTGATCAGGCATATTGATTATTGATAATTGTTCATTAATATTGATTGGTCTTTTGACCTTCTCCCTGATCCTCATTATTGATTTATGGCTATATAGACTTATTGATTATTGAGCTCTCCTCATATTGTCCTATCCAGTGCTCTATTATTTATTATTCCTTACTGATTGTTGATTTTTTATTACTGTTGATTATTACTTATTGTTATGGTTAGACCTACGTATTGAGTATTTTTATACTAATGAATTTTCCTCTACATCTGAATTCATACAGCTGATATGATAGAAGATGGTGATGCAGGTGGTTAGGCTTAGTGATAGAGATGTTGCACATGGTGTAGGATTATGTCATACTAGATTATTGATTAGCTTTTATTCTTTCGTATATTTAGTATGGTGGAGTCATGAACATTTCTAGCTCCTTAATATTATGGATTTATTAGATATTGTTATTAATTCCGCATTTCATAGTTTACATTTTCGCAAAAATATTTTAATAGAATAGTGTAGTGCCTTTGGAACGACTTTGAGCACGTGAAAGTCACGTGGGTCTCGGGGCGTTACAGTAACGAGCTATTAAAATGCACTTTTCGATCTAGAAAGTTGTCCGAGGCATGGCCGTGACTAGTATTTCACGACCCGTGAAAAGTATAATTTTTATGTGAATCAGACACTGTGAGGGTCATGAAAATCCTATCATTGTACGTGAAAATTTAGTTCTAGCCTGATTCAAACACTGTTATGACTATAAAAATGTTGTAACCACCTGTAACAAAGGTTGAATTCAACTTTTAGATGAATTTTTGAAAGAATTTCAAGTGCACAATTATTTCTATTCATACTATATGATATAATGAATTGGAAATATATTATGGATCAAATTTTGGAGTTTGACTACTCCAAAACTTCAAAATCAATTATACTATGAAACTATCTTGTTTTACATTGAAAATGATTCCATTTCTTCTACGATCATATGAAAACTCAAACCCTATAGATAGATGACTTCTACAACGAGAAAAGAGGATGCTAGAGCCTGCAACGAAACTTTCAAGTCAGAAAGAAAGGAGTTTTTGAAGAATGGTGAAGAAGAATTCTGCGCAGTAGACTCAAGTGAGGATTGCTTAGTAGTTTGACACATCGTTTCTGAGGAGTACTTCTTATTCTACCTTATGTTGGGATGATATTATAGACTTTAATGATCAAAATATTTCATCTTTGTAATATGGATAATTTAGTTTAATTTTAAGTTTCAATTTTATTTTTGTAAAAGTTTTATTAAGACAACTTGTGAACCTTTCTTTAGTATGATTATAGTTTAACTTTTAAGAACATGACAGCTCTGTTTAAAGCTTTTCATGAATTTTATTTGAATTATTATTTAATTATTAATTGATAAGCGTGATCAATTTATTAATTCATAATTTTTAAGCAATTCATGTCGTAATCTAATAGAGCCAAACGGAATATTAGAATGCATGATCTGCCAAGTTGACTCAGGTGAGCAATTTCGTAGCGTAGGAATTACATCTTAAAACATTCTAATTGGTGTAGATTGAGAGTAGAGCTAAGTGAAATTTTTTCATCGTATTAGAATTAAGAATAGTTGGTTTACAATGAGATTATACTTTAGATGTTTCTAATCCATTTAAAAGTTGAACTTGATTATCTTTGAATAAATCAATCACTACAAAAGTTAAATAAATTATTCTTAATAATCTTAAACCATCCTAAGAACCATAAATAATAGTAGATTAGTTTAGTTTAGCATTTATTTTTTCTGTTATTTAATTTTTGCAAATCATTTATCGCAACATTATTGTCTCTTAGTCTATGAAATTAATTTAGTTAAGTAAGTTAATTTATCATGAGTTCGACACTCTATTCAAGATTTTATTATTTGAGTGACTAGAGCACTTGTTAGTAATATAATTGTTACCAATTCTCGCATCATCCTTTTCTTATAGTGAGTTATTTGATTATCAACTTTTCAGAGCAAAAAATCATCAACTTCTAGAAATTCAAATTTTGATCTTCTTACATCAGTGGCACTACCTTTTTTTTTTTTGCATACAATACATTAAATGATTTTGCTTCCACACTTTTTTTGGTCTTGTATTTATGTTCTTCACATAACACAATCGTAAATTGTTGATCCACATACTGAAGTTTTCTCTCGGATGCAAAGATCCATTACATTCGTAGAAAAGCATGAAAAATATTGAAAATTTATACTTGACACTCTCATTGTAACTAAAGGTATAAGTTAGATTAAAGAGTGTTATTCATCCAAAAAGTAACAAAGATTTTAGCAAATGTAGATAACTAAAAGAGTATAAACTTACATATCAGCATATATAACTTTTTAAAGAATGAAAGTGGTGCCAACCATTAGTTGGTTTCTTTGTTTACTTTGGCACAAGTTATTTTAAATTCAACAAATATAATAAAGTCATAGTTGCAATGCCAACAGACAGAAAGTATTAGGTAGAAGAAAGTATGTTAATACCAAAAGAAGCCAACTTTAAATTTGTTTACTTTGGCACAAGTTACTTTCATTATTTTCTTCTTTTCATCTAGCTCATTAATGACCTTGTTGATTTTACAATATCTATTTAATATATTTGCTATTGTTAGTTTGGAGAACAAACATTAGGTGTAGTGTGTGCCTCTTGAAAAAGAAAGCATCCTTATGACTTATAAAGAGTATGCTTAATAATTTCATAAGATTATGTTCTTAATTTAATTCATGAAAATGTATGCACATTCCATATCTTCAGGAATAATTGCAGTGGTAGTTTATAGAATATCATAATAATAAAGAAATCAAAATATAAAATACTTGGACATTCTTTTTGAAAGATAATATAATACAATAAAACTTAGTTTATGTTCTATTATTACAATGACTTCGCAGATTATCAACTTTTCATAGCAAAATATCATCAACTTTTGGAGATTCAGATTCTGATCTTCATCAATTCGTCTCTCCCCTTACATCAATGGCATTACCTTTTTGCATATAATACACTAAATGATTTTCGTGTTTCTGTTCTTCATCACATAATTATGTCACAAATTATTGATCCATATCCTGAATTTTTTCTTGGCATGCTAAGATCCATACAAGACCCATAAAAGCATAACAAATACTAAAAGTTTATCCTTGACACTCCAATTTTGACCAAAGATATAGGGTAGATAAAGAGTGCTATCCATCCATAAAGTGGCATATAACTTTCAGCAAATGGAGATAACTAAAAGAACATAAACTTAAAGATGGAAGTCATTACCAACCATTAGTATGACAATCTTTCGCCAAATTAAAGAAGAAACAAATTATGCAGTTAATAGATGCATTGAGAAGTTGCTAAACAATAGAAAGGGATCGTGATTATATGAACAAGAAAGTAGTAGAGTTTCTGATTATATTTGAGTACTTGACATCAACTTTATATCCTCAACTTGTGTTAATAGGAAATTAATGACCTCATCTAATATACATATAGTGGTTCAAACTTGTAGAAAATGAGGGGAAGTGCTAAAAGAGATTGGTATCCTTCTTTAAATTCAGAAAGATTACTTGCGGACTATATAAGAAATTGCAACCATTAGGAGATTCAAGAGTAGTCATAGTAACTAGCAAGGGTACTAAAGGTAGAGCCAAAATCCTTGTAGAAGGGGAAGTATTTGAGTAACTACATTTTATACCTCTAGAAACCTTTTCTAAAGTGTACAAAACACTTCAACAAACATAATTAAGTAATAGACATACAACTGACATAAAGTATGAGGTGAAAGAATGTTAATAGCAGAAGAAATCAATTTTAAATTTGTTTACTTTGGCACATGTTACTTTCACTATTTTCTTCTTTTCTTGCCTTGTTGGTTTTATATTTATCAATTTAATATATTTACTATAGTTAGTTTGAAGAACAAACATTAGTTGTAATATGTGCCTCTTGAAAAGGAAAGCATCATTGTGATTTATAAAGAGTATGGTTAATATTTTGTGAGATTTTGTTCTTAGTTTAATGCATGGAAATGTATGTACAATTCCATATCTTAGTTTAACTCATTGCGGTGTTAGTTTGTAACATATGAGAGTAATAAACAAATCAAAATGTATAATTAGATATCCTTTTTCAAAGATAATATTGAAAACTAAGCTTAGTTTATGTTCTATCATTGTAGTAAGTTCTTATATTATTAACTTTTTAAAGTAGGAAATTATCAAATTCCAGAGATTCAAATTTTGATTTTCATCAATCCATCTCTCTCTCCTTACATCAGTGGTACTACATTTTTTCTTATAATACACTAAATGATTTTATTTCACGCTTCTTTGCCATGCATTTCCTTCACATATAACAATGTTAGAAATTATTGATCCATATACTAAAATTTTCTCCCGATATGCAAAGATCTATTACAAGTCCTAGAAAAACTTGACTAGTACTGCACATTTACTCTTGACACATCGTTGTAATCAAAGTTATAAGCCAATTTAAAGTGTTATTCATCCAAAAAAGTGACACATAATTTAGAAAATGGAGATAATTTAGAAAACATAAACTTACATATAAACATATATAATTTTTTAAAGAATGGAAGCCTTACCAATCATTAATATGACAGTCCCTTTCTATCGCACAACCCATCCCCTCTCATAATTGTCCCTTTCTATCTATCACACAACAACCATAATTGAAATTAAAATGAAGTGCTTACAAATTTAAAGAAAAGCATTTCGTTGTTGGAAAGAATTAAGGAGAATAGAATAACATAATATTATATATTCGAAAAATGGATATATTTTTTCTAGTGAGAATAAGTTTTGAAAATATAATGTTTTATAGTTAAAATATTTTGTGATACATAGTAAGTATTCAATATAATAATATACAATTAATTTTTTTACAAATAAAATACACATGGTTAGAAAATTTGAAAAAAAAAATGAGAATACAAGTATTCTTCTGATATTGAAGAATATTCATATTGCTCTGATGTAGTAAAAATGATGGTTTCATTTTTTTTATATTTGACCAAAATAACCTTAAACTAGCTAATTTTTGCATATATTCTAGAATAACGTGATATTCATACATTAAGACTCCTAAATAAATTTTATTTGAAAGTTTTCAAAGGAGAAACTCTTGTTGAAATTTAAATACCTATTTTATCACCCCTTATCTTTTTTTCTTTCCTGGCTATTATCTATTCCCCTTCAAATTCTATATCCCATCTTCTCTCACTCTTTGAGCTCATATTATTTTATTATTAAGAAACTGAGAGCTCCGATGAACTCGTTGTTCTCTTGTTGAAAGATGAACGAAAGTAGATGAAGATGAGAAGAAGGATGCAGAAGAGTGAAAAGGAAGAGGAAGTTGCAGAGGAAGAAAAATGACAAAGTAAAAAACTCTATTGAAGGAAGAATTGAATTACAACCACTCGGACACAACTAACTGCGTCTATTTATACTAAAATCAACTAATAAACTAGCATAATAAGGTAATTACTACTACAAAACAAAAATTGGTACAGCTCCAATTGGCCACAACTAGTTGCGGAAGATGAGACATTGCCGGAGACGAGAAGGATGAGGTGTGATCTCCAACATGCTCCTTAAGTTGATGGTGAGAAGAAGATGAACAACAACAACAAGCAGTGGTCATCACATTGTCAGCGAGAAGAAGTAGATCCATTGGATGTTGACGACGTTGTAGATGCCGGAGATGAAGTTGCAGATGCCAACAATGATGAAAATGACAACATCAGTGTTGCCAACATGTCCCCTTAAGTTGGTTGCGATGCTCAGATGCGAATCATCGCGTGCTGTAGATAGAATGAAAAAGTAGAAGGAAAAGATAAGAATAGAACAAAACAAGAACAAACAATCAAATAAATGACGAGCAGATGAAAAATGGAGAGATGAAGACGAAGAAATGTGTTAGATGATAGTGAACAAAGGAAAGCCGTGAGCAGCTCGACTAGCCTCAAGAAGAAGAGAAATGATGAAGATCGAAGGTCACAATTCGTGGAGCTGAAAGAAGCTTCGATAATTCCTAGAAGAAAGTGAATGGAGACAATAACAATAATTTTGCCAATGAGATCTGGAAGAAGAAAATCCATCGTCAACTCGAAGTCACTTTTCGTCGAACACATGGAGATGACGACTGCTATAGAAGGAATAGAGCAATCGTCGAACTAAGTAACAAAAGAAGAAACAAAGATGACAATAAAAAATGATTAATCACTAAGAATGAAGAAACAAAGATGAGAAATTTGCCGGACTGAAATAAAAAAGTTGAGCAACTAGAGACACGCCAAGTGACGAGAAGCCGACATCGGAGAAGAGGTAGACAACAATGGTACCACTCAGCAACCTACTAATTCCCAAGAATGCCGACGAAAGCTGGAAGAATGTCCGAACGCTGATAAGGACGTCAGTTAATAAAAAATGAAGCTCCAAAATAGACGATGATGATTGCACCATAAAAGAGGAGATAAGACTCCAACATCCGATGAGGAACAATTGATCGATGAACAAACAGAGAGAAAGCATGAGAACTGATGAAACACGAGGAATAATAATGACGACCAAGAAGACGCCGACGATCGAGATATGTTGATTGCCACCATGGACGAAGGAGACAAAACTCTGAAAATGATTTGACGAAAGATCCGATCGATAACATGGCTGATGATTGCATCCAATGAAAAGAATTCGATCACTCATCGAAAGAAGCCTCAAAGGGAACAACAAATGAAACAATGAGGAAGATCAAGCTGTGATCGTTAGCAAAAAGATCGAATTGAAAGTAAAGGTGTAAGAAAAGAGTATGATCGACCTTGCGTGCATCGACGTGCTTGATCGTAGTGGATTAGCTCGGAGTGGAGTTGGAAGCAAACTTGAAGATGCCAATGGAAATAACCATCGCGGTCTTGATGCTTGGCTCGATAACGAACTTTGAGGAGGTTCCATATGTAGGATTGTGTTCGACATGGCTTCGACTCGCAAGGGCCATATAAGCTAGTGGTGCTTTACCCTACGACGACCAGACCAAAGAATGGCGATAGCTGATGACAATGCTGTGGCAGTGGGACAAGTGGCAAAGAGCAGCTCAACAATATTTTTGATGTGGAGGCTTTGGTACCATACTAAGAAATTGAGAGCTTTGATGAAATCACCAATCTCTTGCCAGAAGATGAATAAAAGCATATGAAGATGAGAAGAATGATGCAAAAGAATGAAGAGGTAGAGAAATTGTAGAGGATAAAAAATGACAATAAAATTCTATTGAAGGAAGAATTGAATCCACTTGGACACAACTAACTACATCAAACAAAAGAAGCAACATATTATGCAATCAATAGATGCATTGTGAAGCTCCTAAACAATAGAAAATGATCTTGATTATATGAACAATAAAGTAGTAGGATTTCTAATTATATTTTGATAGTTGGCATCAACTCAATAGTATGCCCTCAACTTGAGTTAAAAGAAAATAAATCTCTAGTATATATAGTGGTTCAAGCTTGTAGAAAATCAGGGGAATTGCTAAAAGAGATCGATATCCTCCTTTGAACTCAAAGAAATTGCTTGCGTATTATATAAGAAATTGGAACCTTCGTGATGTTCAAGTTGAGCCATAGCAACTGACAAGAGTCCTAAAGGTAGAGCCAAAATCCTTGTAGAAGGGGAAGTATTTGAGAGATTACATTTATGCCTATGGAAATCCTTTTTAAAGTGGGATGCCAAACAGTTCAACAAATATAATCAAGTGATAGTGACAGTGCATACAATTGACATAAAGTATTAGGTAAAAACAAGTATGTTAATGGCATTAACACACCAACTTTAAATTTGTTTACTTTGACATATATTACTTTCATTATTTCCTTCTTTTCATCTAGCCCATCAATGACCTTGTTGATTTTACATTTATCAGTCTAAAATGTTTACTATAGTTAGTTTGGAGAACAAACATTAACTAGCGCGTGCCTAATGAAATGGAATCGGAGAACAAACATTGACTGTAGTGTGTGCCTAATGAAACGAAAACATCCTTGTGACTTATGAAGAGTATGCTTAATAATTTTGAAATGTATGTACAATGCCATAATTTTTAGGAATAATTGTAATGTTAGTTTGTAGGATATCAAAGTAATAAAGAAATTAAGGAATAAAATAGTTGGATATTCTTTTAAAAAATAATATAGTTCACTAAACTCTAGTTTATTATCATCTTTTCAAAGCAGGAAAACATCAACTTTTGAAATTTACATTTTTTTCATCAATCCATATCTCTCCTTACATGAGTCACACTACCTTTTTGCATATAATACACTAAATAAATTGTTCTTCTTTCACATAACACTATCATAAATTGTTGATCAATATACTAAAGTTTTCTCTTGGTATGCTAAGATCAAGGTTGTTAAAATCGAGATCTTACTGAAGAAGGGTCATAAGATAAGAAATCCTAAGATAATAATTATTAATAAAATCAGTAAATTTAAAATAACAAATATTTTTTGATAAATTTACCATATTAAAATCTTCATTACACCTCACTAATTTATTTTTTTGTCGATTCTTAAGTCAAAATTACATCAAAAAATATTAAAAATGAAATAAAAAATATATTAAAATTCATCTAAATTGATTATTATTATAAATATATTTAAAATAATATTTAAATAATTTTATTAATCATATGAGCTCGTTAGGATCAGATAATATCATAAGGTCGTGTGATCAAAATTAAGATCGTATTAAGATTTTATATAAAAGATTCTCAAGATAAGTTCGAGATCGGTTAGGGGTAATAAGATAATAAAATTGTAAGATCTTAAGATTTAGATCGAGATCTTGACAACCATGACTAAAATACCTTGCAAGTCCTAAAAAGTATGACAAATACAAAAAAATTATCCTTCACTCTTGTTGTAACCAAAGGTATAAGTCATAGTAAAGAGTGTTATCCATCTAAAAAGTGGCATATAGACTTTAAGCAAATGGAGATAACGAAAAGAATAAAGGCCTACATATTATATAAATAAATATATATATATATATAATGCAATGAATAGATGCATTGTGAAGCTCCTAAATAATAGAAAGGATCATGATTATATGAAGTCTAATTATATTTTCATAGTTGGCATCAACCCAACGATTATTCCGTCGACTTGAGTTGAAAGGAAACAAGTCACCTCATATAGTATATATAGCCGTTAAAGTTTGTAGAAAGTAAGGGGAAGTGCTAAAAAAGATTGGTATCCTCCTTTAAACTCGGAGAGATTACTTGCAGACTATATAAGAAATTGCAAACTTCTTCAAGTTGGGACATAGTATCTGGCAAGAGTACTAAAGGTAGATCTAAAATCCTTGTAGAATAAGTATTTTAGTAATTACATTTTACGCATCTAGGAACCCTTTATAAAGTGCGCAAAAATATTTTAGCAAACATAATCAAGTGATAATGACAATGCATAACAAAAAATATTAGATAAAAGAAAGAATGTTAATAGTAGAAGAAACCAACTTTAAAATTGTTTACTTTGGCATATGTTACTTTCATTGTTTCCTTCTTTTCATCTAGTTGATAAATTACCTTGTTGATTTTACATATATCAATCTAAAATGTGTACGACAATTAGTTTTGAGTACAAACAGTTGTATCATGTGCCTCATGAAATAGAAAGCATCTTTTGTGACTTATAAAGACTATGTTTAATAATTTCGTGAGATTCTATTTTTAATTTAATGTATGAAAATATATGTATTGTTTCCTATCTTTCAAGAATCATTGTGGTATTAGTTTGTAATATATCAGAATAATAAAGAAATCAAAATATAAAATAGTTTGATATTCCTTTTCAAAGATAATATGAAACATTGAATCCTAATTTATGTTCTATTATTGTAGTGAGTTATATGATTATCAATATTTTAAAATAGGAAATCATCAACTTTTGGAGATTCAAGGTTTGATCTTCATCACTCTGTCTCTCCTTACATGCACTGCCTTTTTGCATATTATACACTAAATGAGTTTTCTTTTACGCTTTTTAGGCATGCATTTATGTTCTTATTCACTTAAGCACAACAAATGATGAAAATTTATATTTGGAACTCCCATCTTGATCATTAGGCATAAACCAAATATTAGAGTATTCTCTATCCAAAAGGTGACATATATATAATTTCTTTAAAATATAGAAAACTAAGTATCAATATTTGTTTTTTTTTCTAAAGAATAAAATTTGAACAAACAATTAGTATATGAAACCGTTCTTACAAACTAAAACCCCTTGGTGGCGTCTATGTGAAATATAAGTGAGGTATGAAGCAACATAAGTATATAGAAATGAGAGACAATCTATGTGAAATAAGATCTAATCTCCATTATATATATTTGTTAAAAATACTAAAGAAAAATATTAAAAATGGAAAACGTATCTAACCTGGAATTAAATTTGCGGCTTGAATCTTCAAGTAAGAAAGGAACTAGAGAACATGATCATGAGTGATGACCCATTGATCTGTGCAAGGAGCCTCTGCTTTATAGATATTATGACGTCAAAAAAAACATAATCAAATCTTAAACAAACACAAAATCCTACTGAAACTCTGCATTTAAATTTTTTTTTATACTGAGATTCTGACCGTTGGATGCTCTTTTGGCTGTAGGCATCATCCTATCCATGCTCTGTGATTGGCTGATGCAATCAGTTTAACAAAAGTCTAAAATAGTAATCAATAAAATGAGGTTTTGAACACCGAATAACTTCTACCACTATTTTACCTCTTATATAAGTTATTGTTATTATAAAATTAAGTGTGTGTTAAGTGTTTGGTCATAGCATTTATCACTTACATTATTCATGTAGAGTTAATTACTTATACTGAATTTCACTCTCTATAATAATTCAAACTGATTCAAGTACTTTCAACAAAACATATTTCATTAATATCAAAGTTGTATATTGTTTTATAAGAGAATTAGACAACATGTTAACACTTGGTATGCGCATTTTTTTTAAAAAAAATGCATGATTCTCATCAATATATATAATAAACATGTTAAGATTTATTTTCATACAAATGGTAACTTTCAGTCACACACGGGTATTCAATAAAAAATGTAACAAAAAAAACAAAAATAGGTGGGCCGTCTTGTTTATAGTTTAACTAATTATAAAGGCCCAAAGGTAAATGTTATTTATTTTCTTTTATTTTAAAATCAATAGGTAACGTGTATTCAGGCATGCCCCTTGGATTCAATGACTTGAGAATAATGTCGACAGTTTAGACCATACATTAAATAATACTTAAGGACGTGTTTGGACCGGAGGTTTAGTAGGAATGAATTAGATTTAGTTAGGATCTATGGTGGATTCCAAATTCTATATCTTGTTTGGATATGATTTTTAAAAATTTAACAAAGATTAAGTTAGTATTCATGAGTTCATCAGTTGTCTTAAAATTAAACCAATCAAATTAGTAAATTTAAAGGGGTTAAACATAATTATTACCAGTTTATCCTTATTTCTTCTCAATCAAATACAAAAATAATTTTTTCTTCAAAACAGTAAAGACATTTATTAAACTTGGCATTCTCTAACTTATTCAAAACTAATTTAACTCAACCTATTGATTTATATGCAAGCACGATTTATATTACTAACCTTCAATACACCATCATTAACTCATCCCTCTTAAATTAAATCAATAAGGAAGAGGATTAAATGTAATCATCTAACAAATGTACGGTTGAGATTAAGATGCTGCAGTTCATCTTCTCCTTACCTTCCTGACGAGCAAAAAAGAGGGTCGTCATGGTTGTAACCTCTTCCATCCGCTGGCCGCTGCGTTTGATCACAGTCCTCTACCTAGTTTGCCGGCTGCCAGACGAGACGACGGGGCTCAATCTCCTTATCGCGATGAGGAGTCCTCGTCGGTGAACGACTGCATGTCGTCATTGCGTGAGGAAGTCGAAGTCACCGGCGGCGGCAACAGCTTGATCGAGTTGGCATCAATGACGCCAGGCTCCAACAGCTCCTTCTTGAGGCGAGGGTTGTGGTGTCGCCTCATAACCTTGGCTTCAAGCCGTCCGAGATGCAGACATCGGTCCAGTCCTTTGTATTTGAACCTGCTCACGATTATATATGCGCGACGGACGGACAGCTCTGCAAGATGCATGGTGCTCTGGTCGGTGTCCATGAGATGAGCCCCGGTCCGGTTGAATCACATCCCACCACCGGAGACGATGAGCTGACTCAGAGCAAGCTTGCCCCGGCCGTGAAGATGTCGACGAGGGGTTGCCTCGCCGACGTTAGAGAATCCCACTCAGATTTCCTCTGCTACAAGCCAATCAGAGAATGCTCTGCGTCCATAAAAAAAAAAGTCGGATTCCGGAAAGGAGTTGAATTCCAATGTTCTATAATTCTTTTACTCTCTCTTTTTTCTTTTCTTTTTCTCGGTAGGGAATTGTTTTTATTGGCGAACTAAAACTGACATCGGATTATAAAAGTATTTAATTTAAATACTTTAATTATTTGTTTTATTTGATAAGCTGTGTTTGGACTGAGACTTTTCGTAAGAACTCTGTGAAGTTCAGCCAAACAGAAAACAAAATTTTAATTGGGCCCGTCCGAACTTAAGTTCCAATGAACGCAGTTGTTCTTAACGAAAAGTTCTCATCCTCGTCGAGAACTTTCTAAGTTATGATGATCACGCGCGTTTATATAACCTGATTATCTAATCAACTTTTAAAGTTCCTCGTCTTCAAAATTTTCATCTCCGTAACAAAACTATCAATTTTAAAAGTTACCAAGAAATCTTCAGAATTTTTGTTCTAACGTGCAAACAGGGCCTAAGTCTATTCAAACTCCATGCCCAATTGATTTGCCAGCGACTTTACCTATAAATAAGGACCCACGCAATCAGATTAAAAACAGCGACTTTACCTATAATAATAATAATAATAATAATAATAATAATAATAATAATAATAATAATAATAATAATAATAACAAAAAAAATAGATATATGGAATCAAGTGGCTAGTCTAAATTAATAGATATATGGAAAAATTGGGGAGGAGTTTGATTGGCGATGGAGTTAATTAATTAAATTTCGAAATTTATCTATTTAATTATTAGAATAAATCTGAATTAGTTAAAAAGATTAAATAGAAGATTAAATTTGAGTTCGATTAAGAAAGATAGTTAGAGTTAAATTGAAGATTTATACAACACAATAAGGGCCGACATGTTCCGTCCGTAAGAAAGTTATTTTTTCTTCTTACCCGACGAGACGACAGAAGGCGCCCGGTGAAGAACGACAAGACTTGTCCCAAAAACATCTCCAATCAATTAAGGTACGCAAGCGGGGGATTATTAATTAGATGGTACTTAGGAGACATTTTTTTAGAGATAATTTTTGTAGATTATCAAGTAATATTTATTAAATTATTTGGACTCATCACATTACCTTATTCACTTGTGACAGGTAATGAGTAATCTGCATTGCTCAGACAATCCACATTGTCGATGAAGTGACAATGCAGATTGTCTATGGGAAGATAGGTAATCCACGTTACCACCAATTTTTTAAATTTTATTGTCCTTTATAGTTTTATTTAAATAAATTTTAAAATATATTGAATAAATTATAATAATAATTAAATAAATTATAAAATTAATCAAATAAATATTATAATTATTATGACTATATTATTATCATATTTTAAAAATATATTAATTATTTTATAAATTTTAATTTTATGGATGAGAATATATATTTGTGATTTAATTTTACGAAGTTAAAATTAATTTATATATCTAAATATAATTCTTTTAATTAAGAATATATTGATAAAAACTATATATTAACTCATAAATTTATATTTTCTTATAAATAATTAATATGGATTGCTTATGCATACTAAACAAGGTAATGTACATTGTTAATAATTTAACAAGTGACAATCTTTCTGACTACATTATTAAGTAATGTTGAATGGCAATGCAGTGAACGCATCCTTAGTGTCTAAGGATAAGTCGTCTGTCCATTTTAATCTTTTTCTCGGCCATGAATTATTATAGTGCTAAAGCAAACGCACCATCATATATATATATATATATATATATATTATACAGGAAAGAGAAAAAGTAAACGGTGAGAAAAAATGATAGTACGTTTCGCCCAAGCAAAAATCTATGGAGGGATAGAGAGAGAAGATGAGAGAGAAAGACACCACAAGACAGAAAAAAGAAATGGAATTTGAAGAAGAAAGAGAGAGAAGAAAAATTGTAAAAAGAAAAAAAAAGGGGTTTATCGGGCGCAAAATTAGGAGAGAGAGGAGTTAATCAAAATATTTTGATTAATATTGCATTCAACTTAATCAAAATAGTTATTGACAACTGTTTATAGTAATAATAAATGCAAGAGAGAAACTGAAACAATATAAAATTAAAAGCAATATTTTAATTATAATATATAATTTTTAGAAACTGCATGTTGGATCCTTTTGATTTTTTTTGTTTTAACCTTTTAGGTTAGAATAGATTTTTTATATGTAAAAGTTGTTATTATAGCTCCTAGATACAAGTGCTAACTTATATTAGCTATTAAAAAATCAACAAATAAAAGATAATTAATTTAATTTAAAGAAGCATCTCTCAATAAAATAGTTTTACGATATTTCAAAGTCTTTAATTCGAAACTCCACTGCCAACCAATTTTAACCCATAAGAAAAGGAAATAAAAAATCTAAGAGACAATCCAACGTGTATCATAAAAGTCGATTTTTTATTTTATTATACGTAAATTACTCAATTAATATATTGTTTGATTATGTAATAATACAAGTTATGTAAGTTATGGTTGATGATGTTAAAATGTTAAACGTATTATTCATGTCAGCCTCTAATATGAAATATTACTTGATATTAGCATAAATGAAATTTAATAAATCTATTGTGTTTAAATCATCAATGAGTGGCAGCTTATTTTTTGGAGTGGCAATAGACCCTCCCATATGAAAATGTTTTTTTTTGTTTGGTTGCTTATCTTTCTTTCTTTTCTTTATTTTTGAATTGTAGATTTATTTATTGAATCTTTCCTTTTTATTAATTGGGCATGATTAAAATAAATAATATTTTCTTTCTAAAAGATAATATGAAAGTAAATAATAATTTCTATTTAAAAGATAAGTTTCTAATTTTGAAAATAAAAAAATAATTTAAAATAAATAATTGAATTTGAGTCAGATGAAGATTAATCTTTAATTTTTTTTATCAATTTGAGGATGATTACAAGTATTTTTTTGGAATTAAAAATAGTTTAAATAAATAATTCAATTTAAGTCAAATTAAGATTAATCTTTTCTTTTTATAAATTTGAGTATGATTAAAATAAATAATATTTTATTTTTAAATGATAATATGCAATTAATAATTCTGATTTGAAAGATAATTTATATAAGTTAATATGATGACAAGTGCAACGTGTCCTCATAACACGATAATATTTGTCAAATTTTTATATAAGTTAACATATATGCAAATCTAATTAATTTTTTTCAGAAAATAAAAATACCTTATAATAATATTTTTCAGAAAATAAATACATGAACAAAAATTGATCGCTCCCATCACAAAGTGAACCCTACCTTAGAAGATTTACCTATCTGAAGCTGCCTATTCAAAACGTTGAAGCGAATATATCTGCAATTGATTCGTTACTATAGTTTGATAATTATTTACCTTAATGTGTGCAAATATATGTGCTATTACTAACTGTAATTTAAAAGGAGACATCACCTTAATTAATGTTTCTGTTATTAGTTTTTTTCTTGTGCATGTATTAATTAATGTTAATACTTGTACTTTTGGATGCATGCGTTCATCATTCTTCAAAACGGTGAACGAGCAAATCGTTCATAAAAATCTCATCTGTAAGTAATGTAATAAGAAAAGTCACCTATAAGCCTTCATATTCTTTTATAGTGTTTTAAAATAACACTTTTAACTCCATCTGCAAACATCCATAATAATAATAATAATAATAATATTATTATTATTATTATTATTATTATTATTATTATTATTATTATTATTATTATTATTATTATTATTATTATTATTATTATTATTATTATTATTATTATTATTATTATTATTATTATTATTATTATTATTATTATTATTATTATTATTATTATGTGAAAGGAAAATGGAGAGTGGCTGGTGGAGAGTACAGGATTTGTTATTTTTTTTATCATAAATATGATGTATTGCACAATATTAATAATTTTCTTCTTATTATCTAACGCCGAGCATGAACGAATCCAATGAAGACAGAGAAACAAATTAGTATTAGTTTAATTTGAGTAGAACTTTATTTCTTAACTCTATTTCTTTGAGTTTGAGTACTTTCAAGATTTTATCCACACCATCTCTATAAAAAGGAAATCTCCTTGTACATTTTAATATTTTGCCTTTTATTTAACTAAGTTAGGGACATCACAATTATGACCTAAACTCCTAATTCAAGATGAAATTCTTATTTCTTAGGAAAAGGTTAACTTAATGTCCATAATTTGTTTTTTTAACTTTTTTTAATAAATACACAATCCATAGAGGGTCATCCAAGAGCAATAAAACTCTTGCTCCTACAATGTAAAGATGAAGTTAGCTTTTTGCTTATTCCGATTGGTCAATTGTCATCATGCTTCATCACAAGTCTTTCGCTAACTTTTAACCTCTTGGTTATCTACTAAAAGTGTAATTATTTATAATTTTATTGTTCCTCTATTTCCTTAATAGGAGACATTGGTAGGCAAAAGTAAATCAAACACGATGGGAAAGAAGATGAAAACATCCATCGAAGATATTCCAGAGGTGATTAAATTTCTTTTAACAATGTAATTAAATAGCGCGGACATGTATATATGCATATATGTATAACTGTTTTGTTTTAGATATCATATATTTGGGATGGTCATCTGAATCATGTAGAGACATCATTCTTAACGTTTGCAACTTATTCGAGATTTCGTTTTTAGTTATATGTTTGCTTACGTTTGCCCATATTTATTATCTTTAATACGCCTATCAAATTTTATTGATTCAATTAATAAATTAGACATTCTTTACAATATGCAGGACATCTTGATTAAAATAATATCACTACTAGGGTTGAAGGATGCTTTTAGGACGAGTGTCCTATCATGCAAGTGGAGACACTTGTGGAGACATTTCACAAAACTCGACTTGACATTGGATAAAGTGCTTTCCTCTGAATCTAGATTTGCACTTAGTGCTGATGAATTAATTTGGGATCCCATGGATGATCAGAGGAGGAAAATTATCAAGAAGTTTATTAATAATGTGGACATCATTTTAGGAAGACGACAACAACAACAACAAAGTCTTATCCCACTAGGTGGAGTCGGCTACATGGATCATACGACGTCAGTATTCGTTGATCCATGTTCATAAGATTCAACAGAATTTTATGTTGGCTGTCGGGGCCTAACACAACTCTCCTCCTTTATTTGAATTTAGGACCGACTATAAAATATAGACGAAGTTTCTCCTATATTTTAGGAGAAACTAAAATATATTTTAGGAAGACACCATGGCAAAAGAGTTGACTACTTAAAATTTTGATTTCTCCTAGATGGCGGGAGAGAGAAAGTATTGTCTCATGAGACTCTTGATAGATGGATGACATTTGCTGTTACCTTGAAAACTAAGGAGCTTGTTCTTGAATTGATGCCACATGAGTTCTATGGTTTTGATTATCAGTATTCTTTTCCTTGCCATCTCTTTGCAAGCAAAAGAGGTTGTGATCTAGAGAATCTGGCACTTTCCTATTGCACTTTAAATTCAAATGAGAATTATGATGGCTTCAAGAATTTAAGAAGTTTGGAACTCGAGATGGTACATGTTACCGATGAAGCCCTTACTGACCTTTTATCAAAATGTGTTGCTTTAAAAGTCTTGAAGATCACTTCATGCCAATTGGTTGACATGAAAGTTCCTAGCTCAGCATGTAACCTAGAAGTCTTAAAAATTTTTCCTTGTGGGTCACTGGAGACTGTGGAATCTGATGCACCATGCCTTTCTTCTAGTTTTGAGTTTTCTTGTTTTGAGTACGAAGAGGAGGAGCTGCCATTATTTGCATTTAAAAGAACTCTATTGCTCGAAGCAAACATTGAATTACATCCATGTTCTTATGGATATGTATTCGATCACCTCCCTCGCAATCTGCCTTATCTGAAGACTTTGCAACTGAAAACATGGTGGAACATTCAGGTGTGTAGAAAATTACTAGTTCAATTATATATTAAGCTAAAAGGTTTTACTTACCATAATGACGATCTCATATTGAATGCAGCTCCATAAATCTTCTTTACATATTATTATGGTGGATATATAATGATTGTTTTGATTTCTTCATGTTTGCCTTTTCAGGCGTCTAACTTGCAAGTATCAAACATCATATTCACTCACTTAAAACACTTGGTGGTCACTGCTCATTCAAAAGACATAAGTTCCATGAGTTCTTTTCTCAAAGCAGCTCCTTTTTTGGAGACATTTATTGTACACGTACGTAATGATTTTTTTAAGGTCTTGGCATTGTGAAGATTGACTCTACACTCCTTTAAAGGTATTTCTAACATCTCATTATGTTGCATTTGTTGCAGTTGTTTGAAGCTCAATCTCTACTTCATAGCGAAGGTCTGAGAACATTTACCGAATGTCGTCATTATTAACTTAAGATGATTGAAATGACTGGATTTACTGGTTGTAGTGATCAACTTGAACTTCTAACTTTTCTTCTTGCAAATGCTGCTCAACTTGAGATTATGACCATTAAAACTGGAATAATCCCGTGGGTTCCATCGAAGGAGAAATCATCTCCATCACTTCACCAGATTGAAGTTGCATATAATATGTTCAATAAGCATATATATCAACGAGTTCCTGGAAATGTAAAGCTAATGCTTTTGTGATAAATTTTTTAATTTATGTCAAACTATGAACTTTGGGATTCAACCAATATAATCCAAAAATGATCTTTTGTTTGATGATGGCCTACTGAATTCACATATTTTATATTTTTTGTGTATCCTTTTTGTTTTCTATGCCAAAAAGGATTTTCAGCCAAAAATCAATCTTGATGATATTATCTCACAACAATGAAGCCACATTTGTGAAACTCACATACAATTGTACCATATGAAATTGCATATTCATCATCACATACACTTACATATATGATGTCAAAAAATGACATGTGAGATAATTAAAAAGTTGTAACATGTACAATTACCTAAAAAGGTTCAATGTGGTTATGGATATTTTTTTCTATTTGATTAACCATTCAACACATCCATCTTTTTCTATAAACTTTATTTGAAATTTAAATAATAATTGTGTAATTGAATGTTATTTTTTTTAAAAGAAATATGTTATCCAATTATCCATATAATATACGTATTTTCATACCAAATTATGGATAGGCCATCAAGAGACACTACTTCCAAAACATCATTCATTGATGATGAATGCCACAAAATTATCCAAAAAATATCAACACTATAATTTATCGTCAAACACTTACGGTCTATAATATATGGTTAAAAATAAATAAGAAACCCCAATAGTCCTAGCACAAGGTTCTTGCTTTAATTTTCCATGCCCAAGGACATTAAATTGGTGTCTACGACTACGATTTCTTCCGCATTTTCTTTTGACTTACACGAATTTTGAAATGCAAATGAAAAAGACATATATTACAAAATTTATAAATGATAACTTATAACATTGGATGGAATAAAACCATCATGCATCAAATAAAACAACAATACCTCAATAAAATTTATTTATATGCGACTATCACATGTTCCACATCGGTGCAGTGTCATCACAACCCTAAGCTTACTGCACCTTGCAGGTAGAAAGACGTTATCTTTATCATACTTTCTTTTGACGCCCGTCGCCTCCATGTACCATTAAATGTGTTCCACTAAAAGTCATTAATATTTTTTGCCAACCTCTTTCCTTCGCAAGGTTTTAGCTTTAGCACATCGATTCTTGGTTCTTTAGAGGCGAATGTTTCCTAAGTTGCTTGTTCCCTAGGCATCATCCACTTTTCTCAAAAGTCTTTGATCCCTTCGTGCAAAACATATCACATGTTCTACATTTCATTGACCATGGACCTTTTTTTATGTCCATGATTATTGTCTTCATCGATTCGAGCTGCGCATACAACAATGCAATTTTGTTTCGCACCATGGTGATACCCACTGCATTGGACAATTACTCATGCATCGTGAGTCAGTTTTACATCTCGCCAACATCCGATCATAATTGTCTGAGGTGTTGCTAGATGCTAGAATCACTCATGATATATATATATATATATATATATATATATATATATAGAGAGAGAGAGAGAGAGAGAGGTAAATGCATGAGGTGATGACAAGTAGCATAATATAATATCAAAATATGTCTGACTCGCATAAAGTGTGTATATAGAGAGTGCCGTGTAAAATAAAGCCGATGCACCTAATGTAGCAAGGGAGCATAAAAGGGCGTAAGCCTCCAAAACGTACGTCTACCCTCTACACAAGTGTGTTACTCTTCGTTTTAAATTTTATAATCTCTCTACACTAACAAAATGCGATCTGCAAGTGTATGGTACTTCTTGTAATGCTTGAGGTTCGATCTACAGGGAACACTGTTTGTGAAATCTTAAAAAATACTTCGAAACTAACTTAGTGACAAAATAGAATACTGAAAACGAGAATAAAAAGGATGACAAAATAAAGTAAGGAAAGCTAAATGTTTTTGTTGTTTTCAAAATGTAAAAATAGTGCAGAGAGAAAGACTAGATCAGGAGAGTGCGAGGCAATCAATTAAAATGCATGCTGGGGACTTATGGGAGGTGCTTATGTTATAGGACTTAGGCTCTTTAGTTCAGTTTGATATGAGTAAAAACAACTGAAGGCCCTTCACGTGTGTATATGGTTGACCTGATTGGAGAAGATACTCAACTCACCTGACACTCTCGTGCTCCTTCTGTGTTGCACACATGAAGGAGTTTATAAGACTGGTGCAATCGTCACTTTCGCATACGATACTCCGATTTATAAATCGAGCTTTCCTTTTCTGGATTTGAGCTAAGGCTTCATGACAACTAAGTTCCGAGCATTCAAGAGAAATACACTGAGAGTGAGATAGCTACGATCGGCTTGCACTTGCATCAATGGAATACGGATAACCCTCTCGGGTAGAACGCAAAGAACTAAGGTGTCGCCGAGGTTGTTTAGATGATTTAAGAGTGGATGGAAATTAATTCGGGATTACCGAGAGCTATTCAAACATAACTCCTTCGTCATACACCCTCTCGGGTCACCTATGATGAAGGAGGGTTAAAGACTTTTCCTCTCGGACAGAAGCTCTCAAAATCAGAGGAGAATAAAAAATAGCAATGGCAAAACAAATAGAAAATGAACAAAACCCCGCATGCGCTTCAATCCGGTCTATGATAATATGAGTTCCGGCTCACTACGCTCGTTTTTTGCCAGAGTCTCAGAGTGTATGTGTCCCTTTTAGGACTCGAGTTTAATAACACATGATGTCTAAATCAGACAACAGAAAATTGCCATTGCTAATATGATACAAAATCCATATTAAGAAGGAAATAATGGGTGTCCCCCCATCTGAAATGGGGGGACTGTCCCCCAACGATGCGTCGGCCGTTGGATGGCATCCGACGGCTGGCGCAAATCTAAGCGATTTTGTGAGTGAAGATCGGTCAAGGCGCGCGGTTCGACAAGTGGACCAGGCAGTTCGATGAATGGGCCGATTCGAAGAGGTATATAACCCAAAAACCACTATCATCCGCCATTTCTTTTTCTTCTCTCTCTCTCCTCTCCGCTCCGAACTCTCCGCTCGGCGATCTCATCCCGTCGACGGCATTCGAGCTCAGCGCTCCGTCCCTGCAGATCTTGCCGCCGACTGTTGATCTACCTGCTGCCGACCCCTGTGCGACGACATCCGACGCTTGAAGCTCTCGCTCTCCGATCTCCGATCGACACCGCCTCGTTCGACAAGATCCGACCAGATCTGGTCATTGGCGGCCTCGCTCGACCAGATCCGGCCGCCTGGCTACGCTCGCACGACCCCGCCCGCACGCCGAGGCCGCCTTGCTGCGCTCGCACGACCCCGCCCACCGCCGACCTCCTGCGCGACGGCATCCGAGCTCGAAGTGCTCCTCCTCTCCTCGAGGCGACTTCGTCCCGATAGATTTGGCCGCCGCCGACGATCGCGTCCGACTACATCTGCCTGCCGCCGACGAGCCCACCCTCGAAGGTGCTTTCTAACCTCTTATTCTCCCTCTTCTTTTCATTTTCTCACTTTCTCCCTCCGTCCGACCAGGTCTGCCTGCCTCGCCGCCGCTGCTGCCGTGCGTGCCTGCCCGCCCGCTGCTATCGAGTTCACCTACCGCCGCCTCCGAGCTCGCGCAAGCAACCGCGACGACCTCTTGCAACCCCGCACCACCGCCGACCCCGCACACCGAGCACCGTGGCACGCCGCGAGCACGCCACTGCACGATGCACGCCGAGCGCCGCCGAGTTCGACCGCGCTGCCGCTGTCATTGAGCCTGCCAGCCCGCCGCCGCCGCTGAGCTCGCGCACCGTGACCTCGCACCACCGCCGACCCCGCACACCGAGCGCCGCTGCATGACGCACGCCGCCGATCTCTTGGTTAATCAATGTTAATTATTCATGCTGTAAATTTTTCATGGTAATCCATGTTGTAAATTAGTTAGCTTTTGTTAACTTGTATTTGTTACACTGTAAAAATTTTTCTGGCTTGTATATGATTGTCGTAATTGTACAATGTCTCGAAACGTATACATTCTCGTCTTCGGCCATACTTCTATCTTGTTTTCAAACATTCTCTACTGCCAACATTCTCTATCTCACTTTCCGCCGAGCAGATAAGCTATCAGATTATTATCGTTTGATTTTTTGAACTTTTTGGGAAAACAACATGAGAAACACGATAACAACATTTTGTTAACTCATGCATCGTTCTGAGAAACACGATAACTAACATTTTGATAAATCACACTCATTTACAATATAAATTATCAACAAAATATTTACAAAAAATTACAAAAGTGTAACTAATCATGCTATCACACTAATCACACAACATTTTGATAATTCTGGACGAATGGATCACGACGGCGGGGCCCAATCTCCGGTGGAGAAGTCGCGAGAGGAGAGGGGCAGATCTCGTCGGCGGCAGCCCGGTCTCCGGTGGTGAAGTCGCGAGAGGAGAGGGGAGATCTCGGCGGCGGCGGCGTAGTCCTCGGCGGGAGCGGCAGGACAGGCGGGCGAGATCGGCATGACGTGCAGGTGTGCGGGATTGGCATGACGTGCGGGCGGCGACGTGCGGGAGCGGCAGGGCGGGCGGCGGTGGGGTCATGCGAGCGCGGCAGGGCGGCCGGCGGCATACGAACGCGGCAGGGCAGGCGGGGGCGTGCGAGCGCGGCGGCGCAGGCGGGGGCGTGCTGCAGGGTCGTGCGAGCGAGCAGGGGGCCGGATCTGGTCGAGCGAGGCCGCCGCCGACTAGATCTGGTCGAACGAGGCTGCCGTCGACTAGAGATCGGAGAGCGAGAGCGTCAGATGTCATCGCGCGGGGGTCGGAAGCGGGCAGATTGGTCGTCAACGGTCATATCTGTCGGGACGAAGCACCGAGCTCAGATGTCGTTGGCGGGACGAGATCGCCGAGCGGAGAGGAGAGAGAGAAGAAAAAGAAATGGCGGATGAGAATGGTTTTTGGGTTATATACCTCTTCGAACCGGCCCATTCATCGAACCGCCCGGTCCACTCATCGAACCGCGCCCCTCGACCGATCTTCACTCACAAAACCGCTCAGATCTGCGCCAGCCGTCAGATGCCATCTGACGGTCGACGCATCATGGGGGGACAGTCCCCCCATTTCAGATGGGGGGACACCCATTATTTCCTATTAAGAATCACTATCGCCGGTGCTCGATTTCTCTACGTACGATCGTGTAGAGCCTAGCATATCCTTACGATCGGAGGTGCAAGGCGATAGTGATTCGAGAACTCCCCCAGCTGTAAGGAAAATGAAGAAACCAAGCAGGAAATTATCTCATTGGTGATCGATTTCTCTAAGTACGATTGCGTAAACTCTAGCATATCCCTACGATCGGGGGTGCAAGATGAAGACGATTCAAAAGCTCAATCCATACATAGATCCACGAGGTCAAGAGTTATACGATAAAACTAGGATAATAAACAAATATCATCTAAATGAAAGAAAAGTTCGACATTCAGTTCAGACTATGAAAAAAGTATAGGAATATACTTTTGGAGAGAGAGACTATTTCACCAATCGAGTCACCGGTATTTGACGTATTCATACCTAACGATTTTCCACAAAGTGGTGACGAAACATATAATCCCAATAACAAAGAAACCTGACTTGAATGATCCTGTATTAAGAGCTAAACTGGCTAAAGGAATGGGGCATAATTATTATGGGGAACCCGCATGGCCCAATGATCTTTTATATATTTTTCCAGTAGTAATTCTAGGTACTATTGCATGTAATGTAGGTTTAGCGGTTCTAGAACCGTCAATGATTGGGGAACCTGCGGATCCATTTGCAACTCTGGAAATTTTACTTGTATGCATCAAAAACCTCAGGTTTTGCGGGGTAAATGCATTAAAAAGGGACAAATTTTAGCGGATGGTGCAGCCAAAATTTCCCTATCTTTTTTACTAGAAATATCCAACAATTTATATCTTACTCCATCATTAGTCATTGAGAGGTCAGGCGTATATCTTTCTTCGACAAAAAAAGAGTGAGCATTCATTTGATCTTGATCCTTGTGCAGCGAAAAAGACACTATACTGAATCCCCACGGACCTCCTGCTAATATCCATAAATGACTTGTTTTTGGTAATAGATGAACATTACCATATGTGTATTCAGGTGCATGGTGGACATCGGTACTCCAGTGCCGTTACTGGTACAAATAGCATAAAGAAATGTAACCAACGTTTATTGGAAAAAGCAACCCCAAAGATTTGGAACCAAAAGCGGTTGGCGGTGACCATTGAATAAGTCTGCTTGAGTTGGGTTAAAAGCACGGAAAGTGTTTGCACCATCACCATCTTCGAATAAAGTATTTTCTACGGTAGCACCATGAATAGCGCATAGCAGAGCAGCGCGGCGAAGAGCCGACATCGAGGTGCCAAACTTTTCCGTCGATGTGAACTCTTGGGGAAGATCAGCCTGTTATCCCTAGAGTAACTTTTATCCGTTGAGCGACGGCCCTTCCACTCGGCACCGTCGGATCACTAAGGCATATTTGTGTTTTACTCCCTGCCTCAGCCAGGCTTGGGCAGCAAGTACAAGTATTAGTAGCATAGCAAAAAAGCGTTCCTCGTCATTAATATGTTTGCTCGCGATAATTGTGGCCGCCTTTCGGCCTGATCTTAGGCCCTGACTCCTTGTGCTTCAGGGCCCCATAGTAGCAATAAAGAAAACGAGGATTCAGAATATCACACATTGATTGATCAAATAGAGATTCAGCAACTAAAAGAAAGATCGATTCTTTGGGATCCTTCTTTTCTTCAAACGGAACGAACAGAGATAAAATCAGATCGATTCCCGAAATGCCTTCAGTGGGTAGGGCTAACAATTTCTTTAATGGGTCAGTAAGATGATCTTGGATAGGTTCGTCCGCCCGCATCTGATCCTTCGGTTTTAGATTCAGTCTGCTTCTTCGCCCAGCAGGATGAGATATACAATACTCTTTGCTTTCTCCTCTAATGGTGAAAATGCTCTCTACTCCCCCGAAGGTATCTCCTCCTCATTTTGCTGCTCTCTCCTATTTATATATTGCTCTACTCTTTGTCCTATTCAGCTCCTGCAGTTGTTGCAGCTCCTGCCCCTTGCTGTAGCTTTTACCTCTTGCTTGTCATCGTGGTCCCCTCGTCCAGGAAGCTTCCTCGCTTCAGTGGATCCCGCTGATTGGTTCCCATGTGTAGGGCGGTGTTTGTTGCTTGCCTTTTTGCATAAATTTTGATGTTTTTTTTTATTTTTTTGGGAATTTTTAGTCATGCAAAGATCAAGAAAAGAATCCAATTACAAAATAGATGTTATAACTCCTAAACGTATTAAATACATAAATTATCAATTACAAAATACTATTCTTTACACAAAAAATTAGTTTTTTGGTATTCTGTTTTAGTTGGAGTCTTCCATTCCTATTGTTTTAATGACAATAAGTTGGCGAAGCATCTAAAAGAACAACCTTTTTTTTTTACAGATATTTAAAGTGATATGCAAGAAGCATCATAAGCGTGGTTTAAAACTAAGGAGATTTACAAAATACTCAACAATTATAGCGATTATAAGTTAACAACTTCTTTACCTTTTCATCCACCCGGTATGTTTCCCATTTTTTTATTCCAAATAAAAAAAGATTTTGTGATAAATTGAACAACATTTCTTTTACGAAGTAGTACATGTAACTAAAAAATCTTTTTAACAGGTGGCGAGTCTCTTCTTCTCTACAATGGCACTATTGTGGAAGATTTTTATAGAAATTTTTTATATTATGCAAGCTGTAAAAAAGGGCATTTTTCTAAAAAATTTGATGTTTTTTTTTATTTTGAAATTTTTTGTGATGCACACATCAATAAAAAAAATTTAAATTTTCTAAATATTTATAAATTATTTTTTTCATCATAAAAACTTCTAAAAAACATCAAAATTTATGCAAAAATACCATTTTTTTTAAAGATTGCATAATATAAACAAACAATTAAAACTAAAAGAACAACCTTTTTTTACAGATATTTAAAGTGATATGCAAGAAGCATCATAAACGTGGTTTAAAACTAAGGAGATTTACAAAATACTCAACAATTATAGCGATTATAAGTTGACAACTTCTTTACCTGTTCATCCACCCGGTATGTTTCCTATTTTTTTTATTCCAAATAAAAAAAGATTTTGTGATAAATTGAACAACATTTCTTTTACGAAGTAGTACATGTAATTAAAAAATCTTTTTAACAGGTGGCGGGTCTCTTCTTCTCTACAATCGCACTATTGTATATAAATTTTTTATATTATGCAAGCTGTAAAAAAGGATATTTTTCTAAAAATATTGATGTTTTTTTATTTTTTTTTGAAATTTTTTTCGATGCACACATCAATAAAAAATTTTAATTTTCTAAATATTTATAAATTATTTTTTTCATCATAAAAACTTCTAAAAAAATCAAAATTTATGCAAAAATACCAATTTTTTTAAAGATTGCATAATATAAACAAACAATTAAAAAAAGTTTCCCCTCAAGAAATATTTAGATTGATATTTGAACTTTTTATGAGTTCGGCAAATATAAACTTTTTAGCAAATGATTAACTCATTGTTTTTTGCATGTGCAAATTGTTTTGCATTTGTCATAAATACATCCCACAACTTTTTGCCCTTTTATCTAAAAGGTGAAGCAAATATTAGTTAGTTAGTGCAGATAAAAGTCATTTTAAATGCATGAAAGACAATGAGACTAACAAAAAAGAGAATCCATATATACAGAACAAAAGAAATAATATGGAAGATTATCTTTAGGTCTTTATGACATCTTTTGTTTCTCCTCTTCCAGATATATCCATCTCTATGAAAATCTTAGTGTAACTCACACTTCTTTTTATCTCCAGAGGTGGAGAACCTTAGTGATAGTACAATTTTGAACTTCTCTCATTTCCAAACATCCGAACATGGCAATTATATAGTGAAGGGTAAGGAAAAGAAACTACTCTCTTCTCATTGCCCTTATTGAACCTAAAAATGAATTGACGTTTTATTTTGTTTCTCTGCCTACAGGAATGGAGAATTGGGAAACTCTAACTTTGGATGTGCTAGCATTATTCATGCATTCTCTTAAAAGTGACAATTTTCTGAGGAGATTAGATGCACAACTTGTTGTATATCAAGACAGTGCATATTACTTGTGCAGTAAAAGTGCAGACATTAGGCATTAGATTGCCTACTGGAAGGCTTGAACTGATATAAAGTTTTTTTCATGCTTGTTTTTGTTTGCATTCTAGGTGACTTTGACCTTAAATGGGAAACTGTAACTCTAAATGTGCTGGCATTATTCACGCATTCTCTGAAAAGTGAAACAATTTCCTGAGAAGATTAGATGCACAACCTGTTGTATATCAAGATAGTGCATATTACTTGTGCGGTAAAAGTGTAGACATTAGGCATTAGATTGACTTCTGGAAGCCTTGAATTGATTTAAAGTTTTTCTCATGTTTGTTTCTATTTGCATTCTAGGTGACTTTGCTCTTAAACATATTCTTATTTGCTCTCAAATAATCAATATAGTAGAAAGCCAACTTAATACAACATAGATGCAAGGAGTGCATTAGTTGATAATGTTGCATTATTTGCTTCTTTCTCTGAATGAAGTCATATTCTTTGGCTTTGTCCTTCATACATAACATGCATATATACACAAAAAGTTGGATGTAACCCTAGCCATGTAATATGATTTAGACTGATTTTTTTAAGTTAGATCATGTATGATAAAAAAATATATTAATTAATTTTTAAGAATAATGTAATTATTTATATAGATTATTGGAAGAAAGTTATAACTATTATTTTAAATAAATTATTATAAAAATATATTAACTACAAATTATAGAAAGATATTAGTAGTAAAAGAATTTACATATATTATCATCTTTGTCATTTCATCATCGTCATCATGTATGTAAAATATTTAAATAATTTTAACAGTTATTATAGTATGATATACAATAATTTAATTTATTCATGTTATATTTTTACATACATATAGCATGTCAAATATGACATTTTTACGTTGTCACATAGAAAATGAAATAGTTAAAATAAAAAATAATATACATTGTTAAAATATTAAAATAAATAGTATTTACTTAATTCTAAGATATGATATTTTTAAAAAATATATATATCAATTACTATTTATATCCATAATATATCAAAATTAGAAGGATATATGGTTTCAAAGGAAAAGTCAAAGCATCAATAAAATAAAAAAAATCAGTAATAGATGTTAACAAAGTAACAAAGTTAAGGGGGCAAAGATGGAGCAAAAAAATATTAAAAATGAAAGAGAATGTAATATATTTTAAAAAATAATTTCAAATAAATTTAATTTATTATAACATATTTACATATATAAGTTTTTAAGACAAGAAAATGATTAGATAATCTATAAAATTTATATCAAAATATTTTTTTATTTTATAATCAAAATTTGTGTTTAATTATATTGTCCTCCGCGAGTATATATAAAAGAAAAAGTAAAAGCATGGAGTATGAGAGCTTGACAAATGGCAAAATATTATGATGACATGTGTCATCTATTAAAAGTTCAATATTTAAATTTAAATCAACAATAATAGTCCAAATTTATTTTAAATCCAATTTTTAATCATGCATTGGATAAGATTCATATCTTAATTAACTAATCCTAAGAAAACACGTAAGTCCTAATTAAATTTATGGATAAAAAACAACATATGATTTAAGTTATATATCCATATATATCGATATATATCCATATCGAAGAGATAGAGTAAAAGTTCAATATATAGGTATTCGGATTACATTGTGAACTTAATATTAAATGATAAAATATTTTTTTTTAAATTAAGTTTACTCAAACTAAGAGTCCTAATTTATATCTGAACTTTTGCATAAAATAGGGAAAATATCAATCTAAAAATTTTGCGACGGGAATTTTTTTTTCAATTGTCTATTTATATTATGCAAGCTCTAAAAAAAGGTATTTTCCATAAATTTTAATTAAAAATTTATAATTAAAAATTTATGCGATACAGATATTAATTAAAATTTTTAATTTTCTAAATATTTATAAATTATATCATATTCTATCAATTAATAATTGAAATTTTTTATTTTTATCGCAAAAACTTCCAAAAAAACATCAAAATTTATGCAAAAATACCCCTTTTTTACATATTGCATAATATAAACAAACAATTGAAAAAAATTCCGCTTACGAAATTTTTAGATTGATACCTGAACTTTTGCATAAAATAAGGAGGGGGAAAAGTTGAAGTATCAAGGGGATTTTTTTCTTATTGTCTGTTTATATTATGCAAGCTGTAAAAAAAGGGTATTATTGCATAAATTCTAATGTTTTTTTGGATTTTTTTGCAATATAGATATCAACAAAAAATTATAAATTGAATTTTTTTTCAAATATTTATAAATTATATCATGATATCAATTAATAATTGAAAATTTTAATTTTCATCACAAAAAATAAAAAAAACATTAAAATATCACTACAAGATAACAAGATTTTTGTGACAATTTTTTATGACGAAAAAACTTTGTCACAACTAATGACGAATTTGTGATTTATTTGTAATGATAAAATGTTAATATGGATTCGATACTTTAATGATCCATCTAATTTTATCCCTCTCCTTCTAGGGCTTAGAGAATGGCTAAAGAACCCTTAAGGTGAGTTTTTAATTCAACTTCCTCAAACTGTGAAGCCAATTCTAACAGAATGTTAAAAGATCTTCATGAATAAGTTTTTATTATATTATAGATAAGTAAAAAATAATCGGCTTCAAATAAAACTAAGGAGATGATTAAGTAACATGTTTGACTAATTCGATAGGCATGTTTCTAAAAAAACCTATGCCATTTACTTAGTAATGGATTAATTAGCTTAATTAGGAGTTATCATACATTTGAACATTATGATAATCATGCCTAATGAATCACCTTGAATCTAATTTTCCATGACTCAATCCCCATCCTTATTTTTTTTCAAAAGTTCAGGTATCAATCTAAAAATTTTGCGAAGGAAATTTTTTTCAATTGTCTGTTTATAATATGCAAGCAGTAAAAAATGGGTGTTTTAGCATAAATTTTCATATTTTTTAAATTCTTTTGTAATTTTTTTATATGCGGAGATCAATAAAAATTTCAATTTTCCAAATATTTATAAATTATATCATGTTCTATCAATTAATAATTGAAATTTTTTATTTTCATCGCAAAAGTTCCAAAAAAAAACAAAATTTATGCAAAAACATTCCTTTTTTATGGATTTAATGGGGGTCCTCCCTCTTGTAAGGGGGGAGGACCCCCCTCCCCCCATCCACGCCCGTCGGATGGGGATCCGACGGGCGGGCTTTGAATTTTAGTTTTTTTTTAAACCCGTTTTCTTTTTTTCGATTTTCTTTTTTTTAATCCGTTTTCGATCTGAGCTTCTCCCTCCCTCTCTCGCTCTCCCTCTCTCTTCTCCCTCTCTCTCTCTCTTCTCCCTCCCTCTCTCGCCCGGCGTCGGCGGCCAGATCTGGCCACTCGGCGGCCGGATCTAACTGCGGACGGCCAGATCTGGCCGCTCGACGGCCGAATTTGACTGCGGGCGGCCAGATCTGGCCGCTCGGCGGCCGATTAGGTGCGGGCGGCCGGATCTGGCCATCTAGCGGCTGCCCGCATCAGATCGGCCGCCTCGGCGGACGGATCTGGCTGCTCGGTGGCCGATCTGGCGCGGGCGGCCGGATCTGGCCGCTCGACAGCCGGATCTGGCTGCCCGCGTTGGATCGCCGCTCTCGCCCCCGTCTGCCGCTTTCGCCGAGGCCGCTGCCGCTCTCGTCGAGGCCGCCGCCGCTCTCGTCGAGGCCGCCGCCGCTCTCGACCCCTTCCGCCACTCTCGCCCCCATCCGGCGCTCTCGTCGAGGCCGCCGCCATTCTCGCCACCCTCCGCCGTTCTCCGACCCCGCCCGGGATCTGCCCCGTCGTGCTTCGTCCGCCCCGCCATGCTCCGCCACCGCCCCGCCGCGCTCCGACCCCGCCCTGTCGCGCTCCGCCTGCCCCGCCGCGCTCCGACCCCGCCCTGTCGCGCTCCGCCTGCCCCGCCGCGCTCCGCCACCGCCCCGCCGCGCTCCCACACCGCCCCGCCGTGCTCCGACACCGCCCCGCCGCGCTCCAACCGCCCCGCCGCTCTCCGACCCCTCCCAGCCACGCTCCGCCACCGCCCCGTCGCACTTCGACACCACCCCGCCGTGCTCCGACCGCCCCGCCGCGCTCTGACACCGCCCGCTGTGCTCCCCCACCACCCGCCGCGCTGCGACCCCGCCCCGCCGCGACCACGCTCTGACATCGCCGTGCCAGATCCTCGCATGCCGCCGCCGCACCGCCGCTGCCGGACCCTCGCATGCTGCCGCCGCACGCCGTGTGTGATTTTTTTATTTATTTAGGATGAATATTGTCGAAGTTTTAGCCGACCCCACCTAGTGGGATAAGGCTTTGTTGTTGTTGTATTGTCGAAGTTTGTGATCGCATCGAGAAGCCTCATCGAGAATGAGAATGTAATTGATTGTTTATGTGTCGATGTATGAAAAATGTAATTTGAGAATGTAATTGATTCATGTTATGAAAAATGTAATTTGAGAATGTAATTGATTTATTGTAATGTGTTCATGCCGATGTTGATTTATGAAAAATGTGATTTCATTTAGAAATGTAATTGATTCATGTTGATGTTATAATGTGATATAAACATACGTCGTCGTATCTGAAGGTTATGAGCTCGACGTCGTTCCAAGTATGTGATACAAACACGTCATTCTGAGGGTTATGTAATACAAACGTCATTCCGAGGATATGTGATACAAGCGTCCATTCCGAGGGTTATGAGCTTCCGCGAATGTGATACATATGACAGACGATGAATCAATTACATGTCGATTTCATACACATTACAATGAATCAATTACATTCTCAAATTATATTTTTCATACATCGACATGAATCAATTACATTTTTCATACATCGACACATAAACAATCAATTACATTCCCATTCTCGACGAGGCTTCTCGATGAGATCACAAACTTCGACAATATTCATCCTAAATAAATAAAAAAAATCACACGATAGGGGACGTGCGGCGGCAGCATGCGGGTCCTGGCGGCGTCGGTGCGGCGGCATGCGAGGATCCGGCACGGCGATGTCGGAGCGTGGTGAAGGCAGGACGGGGTCGGAGCATGGCGGGGCGGTCGGAGTGCGGCGGGGCGGTGGCGGGTGGTGGCGGAGCGCGGCGGGGCGGTGGCGGGTGGTGGCGGGTGGTGGCGGAGCGCGGCGGGGCGGTGGCGGAGCATGGCGGGGCGGTGTCGGAACGCGGCGGAGCAGTGGCGGAGCGCGGCGGGGCGGGGTCGGAGCGCGGCGGGGCAGTCGGAGCGCGGCGGGGTGGTCGGAGCAAGGCGGGGCGGTGTCGGAGCACGGCGGGGCGGTGGCGGAGCGCGGCGGGGCAGTCCGAGCGCGGCGGGGCGGTAGCGGAGCGCGGCGGGGCGGGCGAAACGCGGCGGGGCGGGATCAGAGCGCGGCGGGGCGGGGTCGGAGCGCGGCGGGGCGGATCCCGGGCGGGGTCGGAGAGCCGCGGAGGGTGGTGAGAACGGCGGCGGCCTCGACGAGAACGGTGGTGGCCTCGACGAGAGCGGCGGACGGGGGCGAGAGCGGTGGCGGTCTCGGCGAGAGCGACTGAGGGGGGCGAGAGCGGCGATCTGACGTGCGCAGCCAGATCAGGCCTTCGAGCGGCCAGATCCGGCCGCCCGTGCTAGATCGGTCACCGAGCGGCCAGATCTGGCCACTGGCAGCCAGATCCGGCCGCCGAGGCGGTCGACTGATGCGGGCAGCCGCTGGGCGGCCAGATCCGGCCGCCGAGCGGCCAGATCTGGCCGCCCGCAGTCAGATCCGACCGCCGAGCGGCCAGACCTGGCCGCCCGCAGTCAGATCCGGCCGCCGAGCGGCCAAACCTGGCCGCCGGCAGTTAGATCCGACCGTCGAGCAGCCAGATCTGGCCGCCGACGCCGGGCGAGAGAGGGAGGGAGAAGAGAGAGGGAGAGAGGGAGGGAAAAGAGAGATGGGCGCGAGAGGGAGGGAGAAGAGAGAGGGAGAGCGAGAGAGGGAGGGAGAAGCTCGGATCGAAAATGGATTAAAAAAAAGAAAACCGAAAAAAAGAAAATGGATTTAAAAAAAAAACTAAAATTCAAAGGGGAGGACCCCATTAAATCCTTTTTTTATACCTTGAATAATATAAACAAACAATTGAAAAAAAAATTCCACTCGCAAATTTTTATATTGATACCTGAACTTTTGCATAAAATAGAGATGTGGGAAAAAAGTTCAGGTATCAATCTACAAATTTCGTGAGGGGAATTTTTTACATTATGCAAGCCGTAAAAAAGAGGTATTTTCCAAAAATTTTGATTTTTTTTTGGAATTTTTTGCGATGCAGAGATCAATAAAAAATTTCAAGTTTCTAAATACTTATAAATTATATCATATTCTATCAATTAATAAATGATTTTTTATTTTTATCACAAAAACTTCCAAAAAACATCAAATTTTATGCAAAAATACCCTTTTTTTAAGATTGCATAATATAAACAGACAATTAAATAAAATTCCCCTCAAGAAATTTTTAGATTGATACCTGAACTTTTTATGAGTTCGGCAAATATAATTTTTTTAACAAATGGTTAACTCATTGTCAACTAATAGCTCCGTTTCTGCATGTGCAAATTGTTTTGGCATTTGTCATAAATACATCCCACATCTTTTGCCCTTATATCTAAAAGATGAAGCAAATATTAGTTAGTTAGTGCAGATAAAAGTCATTTTAAATGCATGAAAGACAATGAGACTAGCAAAAAAGAGAATCCATATACACCGGACAAAAATAATAATACGGAAGATTACCTTTAGGTCTTTATGACATCTTTTGCCTCTCCTCTTTCAGATATATCCATATCTATGAAAATCTTAGTGTAACTCACACTTCTTTTTATCTCCAGATGTGGAGAACCTAAGTGATAGTACAGTTTTGAAATTCTTCTCTCATTTTCAAGCATCCGAACATGGTAATTATATAGTGAAGGGTGAGGAAAAGAATCTACTGTGTCTCTTCCCACTGCCCTAATTGAACCTAAAAATGAATTGATGTTTTATTTTGTTTCTCTGTCTACAGGATTGGATAATGGGAAACTCTAACTTTGGATGTGCTGACATTATTCACGCATTCTCTGAAAGGTGAAACAATTTACTAAGGAGATTAGATGCACAACTTGTTGTATATCAAGATATTGCATATTACTTGTGGAGTAAAAGTGCAGACATTAAGCATTAGATTGAACTAATCTCAAGTTTTTGTCATGTTTGTTTTTGTTTGCAATGCAACTTTTAACTGTTTTCATTGTCAAATGCAAACTCTTAACAAAATAAATTGCCAAATTCTTCATATAGTCTTGTTAATTTGACATGACAAATTCAAAACAGATCTCTTACTCTAATATGTAATTTTGGGGTTTAGTGAATTATGATTTAGGAAACCAAATGTTATTAGATACGCGAGCAAGGGGCTTGTAGGAGATCTGGAACAAAAGTTGTCTAATGCATTTTGTGAATCTTGGATCAATATAATAAGGAAAGGCAACACATGCACAAGATAGTTTTCTTTTAGGCGCCGAATGTATAAAAGATATGTCAAAGCTTTGACAGTAAATTTTTTGACTTATTTTATAGTAAAAGTTTCTATTAAAACATTATTTGACAGAATAGGAGTGGCGAATCCGAGTACTTTGGTTGATGATGAGAAAGCCTGAACATTATAGTTTTACATTTGATGTAAAACATTCTAGGTGACTTTGACCTTAAACATATTTTGATCTACTCTCAATAATCAAGAAAGCCAACTTAATACAGCATAGATGCAAGCAGTGCATTAGTTGATAATGATGCATTATTTGCTTCTTTCTCTGAATAATACTTGCATTTGGCCTTAAACATATTCTTTGCCTTTGGCCTTCATTGTCAAGTGATAATATTTGCATTGGAGCAAAAGACACGACAATAATATGTTTTTTCATAAGAAGAGTCAACTAGAATTTCCAAGTCTGTGTTGTTTTTTCATTTTGAAAAGAAGTTTATCATCAGTTATGCCACCTGCATGACGGTTAAGGGAGATGACTTCTTACTATTTTTTATTAGAAAATGATGACTTTTTCCTGATTTTCATATGAGTTCTACCCCTAAAGTTGAACTTCTGACCCAATGATTGTCAATCAATGATCAATTTTGCGGCCTGGCTTAGGTTTCCGTTTGAAATACAAGTTGCCATCAATTGTGTACAATAAAGTAATATATGCAACAATGTTGGAAGACATACTCTTCCATCACTTAATAGTAGAGAATGCTTCCTTAAGTGAATATTAAGAAATAGTCTCTGATGCCAGATTGAGGAGACTGCCGAAGATGTAAAAATCTAAAAAGTGAAACAAGTCCAGAATTTAATTATGCCATGTGAAAATGCCAAATTAGGAGATCCAATATCAACTTCTCCACATTACATTTTGATTTCACAAAGTCCTTACCCACAATCATTTTAAAAAAATTACTTTGAAAGACAAACTTCACAAATCTCGAATGCTTTGAATTAATGAAAAGCATGTTTCTTGTTGAAAAAAAAGCATCACTGATCTGACGACAATGATTTAGTTGAGCTAGGTAAATGGATATAAATTTAATTTTTTCAGCACTCCAGTTACTTCTTCCCCACAACATCTTTTGTTATAGGACAAAGAGTATTAGGTGTAATATGTGACCTAAGCAATTCAGGAATAGAATAGTTCTGTTAGGGACAAAATCAAGATTAAAAAAAATATAACACTTAAATATTGGCTAAATCCAAATGCTCCTATAATTAACAGAATAGAAAATACAAGAGAAATCTATATGCATACATTTTTTTTTTCAAGGCAAATAGGATGAGATTGTCATCCATTATATTAATCAATAAATCTTTAAGGAATATGTACAATGAATATATTAATTATACTTTAGACCATTCTAAAATGTAGAAGTACGCCATGAATGCTATATTTTCAATATAGAAACACTCATTCTAAAATATAAAAGCATTTTGTTGTCGCCACAATCGCCATAGCAAGCATATTGAAGTAATAATTCTTTTGTTAGAGATATGTGTAGGCACCCATTCCAAAAGCTTATTTCTTATGACATATTCATGATAGTTGCATGCATAATAGTCCAAACCTCTCTTGTCATAGTTGATTTGAATCCTCCACTTCAATATGCCAAATAGCACAAGATGCATCATTCATTGTAACCCACCTCATCATATAGGATCCTGTAAGCACTTACAGCTTTTGTCTTCATAGTAACCAAGCAAACACTTTGACCCTTAAAGGAATATTAGGTTTCCATATCAGCCGACAATCCTTTTTTAATTCTTCATCACTATGAGTTCTATCCTCTAATAGCTTGTAAACTATACAAACAGAAATCTAAAACTAACTAAAGTTTTTCTTCCATCCTTCTCTTTTTGTAAAATCCAAGAAGAAGTCTTTAACAATCTCAAGAGTAGTAGCAAATCTTCTATTCTCTGATCTGACATATTGGTCTAAAAAGAATGTATCCAGTTCCCTCCTTCCTGACTGGAACTATGCAGCACTTGGCTAATGATTAGTCCAATGCCAGATCATATAATCTAGAAAAAATCACAGTGAATGTTTCCCTTGATGTCCAATTGTCTTCCTAAAAATGAAAATAATTATATGCACTAATGGACACTGAAATAAAGTGTTTGATCTTGGGTATAATTCCAGTAACACTTGTCCAAAAGCATGAGCAGCCATTAGTTTCCAACATTCTTGTATTCTAATTAAGATTTCGACCATGACAAACAAATAAAATAGAATAACAAAGGTCAATTTGACATCCCATAACTTGGCCCATTTTGATATCAATGTGATGTTCATTTTCCTCAACAAGAGTATGCTCAGACCCCCATCCTTCAATTGTCGGCTTACCTCGTCCCAAGCCACTAACTCTACACCACGTCCAGTCATACCTGAATGCTTACAGGGGAATTGTCTCCATAATTGGTTGATTCTCTTTAGCACCTACTCGAGCATCTTTAAAATTTACATAGAATATATCGATAAAACAGTAATAACTATTTTGAGCAGCACCAATCTTCCACCTCTTGAAAATAAGCCTTGCCCTTCAGCCATCTAACCTCTTCTCCACCTATTTTAGAATTGGCGTCCAATTCCTCGTTTTGATTTTCTTGTCAAACAATGGAATGCCGAAGGTATGCAAACGGCAGAGAAGAAGAGCTGGTCCATAGAGCATTTACACAATCTAATATCCCATCATCACTCATACCGACAAAACAAAAGAAGATTTTGAACAAGTGATTCGCAAACTAGAGAAGTCTTCAAAAATTTGTGCCAAGATAGCCGATCGTCGTGCAACTTCAACTCTACCCTCGATAAAGAAGAAAGTATCATTACCGTATTGCAATATTGGAATAAGGATATCTTGACCTTGGCCTAGTGTAAATCCTATTAATACTCCAGCACAACATGCTAAGAAGGTGCAGCGAGTCAAAGCATTTGCTGCTAGTACAAACAACATCTGCGCGAGGGGGCATCCTACTCAATGACGGGGTTGAACCCATTCACCCGTGGGTCCACCATTGATCAAAACTGAAAAGGAAACCGTGCATACAGATTTCTTCATTCATGAGATCCATTTATCCGCAAAGCCACAACGTCGAAGGGAGCACCAAATAAACAACAAATCCATTGGGTCATATGCCTTGGAGAGTCTTTCCATAGCATCCCTTGTTGAGTATTATGTCTCCAAATGAAACAATATTAGAGACAATACTAAATTGTCAATTGATCTCCCACGGATGAAAGCATACTAAACTGGATGCACCACAGATGCGAGAAGCTTACTCAGTCTGCTTGAGAGTATGCTAGTGACTATACAACATTTGACAACACAATTGGTCAATAATCCTCAATATAAAGTCATGGCGATCTTTGGAATGAGAAAGATGAGAAAGCGATTCAATCTTTCAAATCCGTGATTCCTGAAGCAAACTCTTGGATCATAGTCATCACGTTTAGCCCAACCACTTATCAAAATTATTTAACGAAGAGAATAGGAAATCCATCCAGACTAGGAGATCCTTCTGCCTTCAAGCTTCGCAATGCATAAATCTCGAATCAGACTAGAAATGAGTTTTCACGGTCTTCACAGTGTTTGATTTGTATAAAAATTATAAATTTTCACGGCTCGTGAAATTCTGCTCATTGTCGTGCTTCGAAGGAAAAATCTATTTTAGTGGCCCGTTAAATTGATTTCACGACTCCTGTCACGGCCTATGAAGAATCTTTCACGGTCCATCCGTGACAACCAACTTACGACCCTTCGCAGCTTCATTATTTTTCACTTTCTGATTTCGTTTTAACTTCGATTCGAGTATGATTTTCTTATGTGGCTTCGTAATTCAATTTTTTCTTCATAGACAATAAAATACATCATTTTGAGATATTTTGATTTTTGTAAAATTAATGTAAATAAGCTCATAAAACGATGCATGCTATTAAAAAATTATTCTAAATAAGATTAAATACATGGATAAATATGTGTTATATTTTGCATGTATCATATCAAAAGAGCATATTGCTTTTGTTGGAATAGTGGACTGGTGACAACTAAGAGGGAGAGGGACCACAAGATTCTTTTGATAAAAAAATTGATGGAAAAAGACAAGGGAGTTAGTGAATAAAAGCTGGACATGTTTGTGGCACTGGACTACAAGTATATAAAATTGGAGGCTGTTCATGGGAGGGGGTTCCCAATCTTCTAATCCATTCGTCATTGCTGCTGCTAGAAGGCTGGAAGAGGAGGTTGCGGTAGCAGCCTCCCTTCTTCTTCTTTTCTTTCTTTTCTTTCTTTTTTTTCTTTTCTTCTTTCTTGCTAATAATGTGTAGTTAAATAATCACCTAATGGCTGGGGATGTGATTACTTCGTATGATTTTATTCTTTGTTTATTTCTTGATATTTCCTTGTTGTTAGACTGTTCAATTCCCCTACTATTCTAATGAATTGTTTCCTATTTCATCTGCTGCAATGATTCTGCTATTGATTAATCTTGAGAGCTTATTTCAAATGTAACCTGAGAGGGAGTTATACCCTCTGTTCAACCAAATGTCGATAGGTATAGAGGTCGAACGAAGTTATCTTTTTGCGGCTTGGACAAACTTTGTTTCTACGATTCTATATTTTTGTGATGGTGATTGATAGTTTTTTTAGTTCCTTGATTCCCCATCCGAGAGGGATGTTTTCCATTGAAGTCCTATATGCATGCCCACACAATCACCAAAAAAGAAATCAAGGACTACGTGTTTTGCATGTGAACTTGTTTCTCTTCTTAATTCGCATAACCATCCTCTTTATGTTTTGATCAAATTCTTATTAATTTTGTGGCCTTCTACTCGAGGGGGAACTTCTATCCTATGTGCCTGTGGAGGGTCCGAGAGGGACGTAGTTGCAGAGTCATCTTTAGAGAGGTCATCTAGAGTCATGGTGTTCATTTCTAATAGGATCTGAACTCATTTTTTTACGCAATTTTAGATCATAGAGGTTCTCACCTGAGAGGACTATCTTCACAATCAAGAGTTCAATTCAGGTCGAGAGATCATTGTGAATCTTCAATTATCTCCTAGAGAACTCGACAGGTCAAGTTATGCGAAACCAGCTCTATCCTTGAGAATTTGATTCATCTACTAGCTCTGTGCACACGAGAGTGGTGCCTGAGCTGAATAGATGATCCCATCAGTATGCGCGAACTAAGCCATCCACGTACACGAGAGTGTCATCAGATAAGCAAAGTGTTATCATGAGTGCATGCCCATGCGCATGCTGTATAAATCTTAACTATAATTTAAAGCATAAAGAACACTAAGTGAAAACATCCCTCAATTATATATGATGTTTATCTACATTGATCTTTGTCTACTTTTACATTAAAAAATTATAAAAATTAGAATAATTTTATTTGCTAATAAGATATGTATATTTCTTTGTATCCAGGAGCTTAGTTGATTTGAGACATAAAGACCCAAACTAAGAATTATTTTCTTTAGCCATTCAACGTGTAATTGTTTATGGTTTTAAAGGTAACAAAAGTACAATAAAAAAAGGTTGTGCGACCATTTTACTCCATTATAAAACTTGTTCTTAAATTAAATGCAAAAAAATATTCCATATAATAAATATTCCTATCCATAAGAGGAATTTGTTTTTTGTTATTGTGCAGTTTTTGTCGGTGGATGTGCATTCCACCGTCATGAACTGAATAGGGCTGATATACGTGGCCTTGTTAGGAAACTTGATGGACTTGGAATGTTTGGAATTCGGACATTTTGAATTCCCACAATTCAACCGATTCATTTTCCAAAAGAAAAGCATGAGAAATAAATATTTACTTTAAGAATGATCGAATTCCTTTTTTTTTATCTGACAATAAAGCCATTGACTCACTTACGAATGGGATAAAGATGGCCTCGGGGTTGCAAACCACTCATTTGAAACTTGAAACCTGTGAAACCTTTAATACTTCTCATTACAAGAAAGTAAATAGATTAAAGCAAAGAAAAATGAATCTTTAAGCATCATAGTATTTCTAGTTAGCTTTAGTTTTTAGACATTGCATGCAACAAAGAGTTGACTAATTCCTTCATAAACATGTTGATCACTTCATCATCACATGTTTGACCATTGGATTCTTCAACTATGTACGTTTCCAGCACTATATACGAAAAATAAAAGAAGAGCTATTGGTTTACACGTTGAAGTCAAGTAAATTAATTTGAAGCAGGGTTAGATGGCGTGGAATATTAAATTCTTAGACCCACAAATTATATGAAACCTAAGGAGTTTTCACCGACTCGGGTCGATCCGATGAACCCATCCGATCCGACAGTCAAGGAAAGATGATCTAATTTTTTTATTTATTTAAATTAAGCTGTTATTTATTTAATTTAAAAGTTTTATATCATTAAAAATTAAAATAATATGAAAATAAAATCTTCAAAATATAGAAAAAATAGTAAACAAATGAAATGTTATTTTCAAAGTTTAAAAGAAATTATTAATAAAAAATTTATATTAAAAATTTAAAATAAAAGAAAAAAAGAAGAGAAAAAAGGAAAAAAAGAGCGACCGAATAATCTGACCATCCAACCAATAAAAATTTGAGAGGGGGAGGTCAAAAAATATTTTTAGAATAATAAATATTAAAATATATAAATTAATTTTAAAAAATATTTAAAATAAATAATGAATATTTATAAATATATGCTTATGTTTCATTTAACTTAATTTGGGAGTGGGGGTCAAAATTAGATTTTATCTTATAATTATAAAATATATGTACTATATAATAAGAGTGTGACAAAAAGTTCTGAGGCAATATTTTCTCATGTCTTCCTCTTCATTGTCATTCTGTCCCTGTGACCATCCGATTTGAAATGAGTCGATTCTGCTGTCCAGAAAATCTTCAATCCAACTCGAACTTGACAAAAATGTTGATCGAGTTGAGTCGTGTTTGAATTCAGAGTGGGGTTCAATTCCTTTAGTAAAAAGTTCCTCATATTTCTTTTTTTTTTAAAAAAAAGAATATGTTCATAGATACATTCATCTATTTTTGTGGTTTGAATCATGCAAGTGTTGTGTGTTATCTTGTGTTGCTTGGAATCATGTGGTGTGCATCACGTCATAAAATTAGACGGATCCGAATTGACACACCAACATAAAGAACAGGTTAAATTAATCGGTTTCAGCTCAATGATTTGATGTGGGATTTCGTTGATTTATGGGTCCACGTGCAATTAAGAATCTTTCACCGTCAGAGACTTAACTAATTAAAAGTGATAAATTTGGTATGGAATTAATGTAACAAAGTGAGGATAAACTTTGCACCACTTCGGAATATTCTCTAATTATCACCCTCATTTTGGAGGATGGAAACATCCAACTACCATTCCATGTGGGGGATTGCAAGGTACACTAAATAAATGTTTAAAACTAAAGAACAATTTAATATATCATAAAATGATCAACATGTAAACATCTACAAATCCAAATTCACAAAAAAAGGAAATAGAATTTTTTTATATATATAAAAAAATGATGAATAATAATGAAATTTTAATATTAGTCATTCATGTTCGGCCAATTCTTAACTAGTACATGATACATCATGAAGTAGAAATAATATTAAAGTTAAATGACACGTTTCCTAAACTAGTCTAACTACGCATTTTTAATATGGACTTAGCCACCAAGGGAAATGAAATTACAACAACATGTGCCTGCAGGCAGATGGCACATTCGACCTAATCTTTGTATCATCGTTAATTAAACGCGTTTGGCAAATGACAGCTAGATTTTACCCTCTTACAATCATAATAGATGGAAAAAAAGGGTATCATATAATTAATCAAAACAAATAAGAAATAGAGATAGCACATAAAAATGGAGCTGTCAATGTGTCTGAACTTGGAATTCATCTGAATCATCATATTCCGACTACCGACCACCTAATTAATGTTGCATCCATCACAATCTCAGAAAATAAAATCCATCCTTCAACTATTCATAGAAAAATAAGGTTCTGTTTAGCAAAAAAGAAAAATTTTCAAAGTTTTAAAATCTTTCTGTGGAAGTCATTTTTCAAAAAGTGACTTTGTTTATTTTTCAATGGAAGCTTTTCGTTTTTATACGTTTGGGTATCACAACATAAAATTGAAAAATTATAATCCAAAGATAAAAAGAATATCATTTTTACTAGGAAACAAGGGCTTCGGCTGGGAGATAGAGAGGGTGGACAGAGTTGGTTGCAGAGTGGAAAAAAAGGAGGAGGAAGAAGAGGAGAAGAAGAAGGGAGAAGAGGAGAGGAGAAAAAAAAGAAAATGAGAAAATGCTGCAGAATGATTCAAAGAGAAAAGCGGAGGAGACAATTACAAGAAGAAGAGAAGGGAGTAGACGATTGCAGAAAGAAAGGAGGAGAAGACGGTGAGGAGGAAGGAGATGTTGCAAGAAAAGAAAAAGAATGAAAGAGGAAATCTTGATTAGAATAATATAGAAAAACAAAAAGGAAAAATGAGATCTGAGATCATTTTTATTTCCCTTGGAAATCTATCATTTTCCATTGGATGATAGTCTATCCATATTGCATCCAAATAAACATTTTCAAAAAATTCCATCCGAAGCATCCGAACGGGGCCTAAACATGAAGCATTACTGAGATTTGACATTAAAAAAATGAGCCCCGCTTTAATTTAAAAATTAAGGTATATTTCTTGTATCTCATATGGTTAAAAAAGAGAAAAAAAGATGTATTTAGGAAAAAAAACTTTGCACAAGGGCAACATGTACCATATCAGATCCAATTGTATGATTTAAAAAAATAATAATAATAAAAGAGGAAGCCTAAGTAACATGTTAATTTATCTAAATTTATTAGTTGATTTAATAAAGGAAAGAAAGATTATTAATGTATAGTGACTAAATGCAATAATAAAATATAAACAAAGTACATTTAATTGGCACATATTTTTATTTTTCGAACTCCGTTTCAAAATGATTCTAAAATTTCTTTTCTTTCTATAGATAAGATCATATATTCTTTATTCTATTATTATTTATCATTGAATAATTTAATAATGCAACATAACGTTTTTTTTGTGTTGCAATCTTTCGTGCATCCCCTAAACCCCAAAATTTCAATATACCCACTGACCCAACCCCCAAGGCTCCATCCCCCTCCCAGACCAGCTCTCAAAATACTTCCACTTAATCTCAAATGAGTAGAAAATTTATTAGTTTATATTTATATTTATATACTTATTTAACTTAAATATTTATTTTTTATATAAAAAAAAAATTGGACCATCCCTCGCCTCATCTTCTTCATGGTCCTAATTGATTTTGCAAAATATCTTAATTTACAATAAAATGGGAAAAGAATAAATATGTAATTTAAAATGTAAAATTTTAAGATTTAGAGTTAAGTGGAAGTGTTTGGAAGGTTTAGAGTATTTGTATGTAGATAATACTGAAGTTTAGAGGATAAAATGAAAAAAAAATATTATACTTTAATTGAGATAAATGACGTGAATATGTCCTTAATTCAGTAATTTTTATCAAACACGTATGTTTCTGTTTTGGTAGGACTCATGACAATAAATGAAGAAAAAAGCAAAATAACTGAATTAGGTAATTCTTTTGTGAGGCAGGAATTTCATAATCCAATGAGATCAACAGAAGGAAAGAAAGAGATAGATTAAAATATGATAATTCAGGAATATCAAATCTGAAATCAAACGGGCCAAGAGACTCTTGAATCTTGTAAGATCGACTATCTGATAAAAAAAGGAGCCTTTGATCAATAATTGATTTTTTATTTATTTCTGTAGCTCAATACGAGTTAGAGTCGTCCCCATCCTTTCTTATATACCGATGTTAAAAAGAACAATGATTATTTCTCGTATAAAATTCAGACCAAAATTTTCCAAATGTGGCCGCGTAGCGAAGCTTTTTCTCCAGCTGTGGCCAGCACGAGATTCATGCATCAAGCAACGCCATGAATGAACGAAACGACGCAAGGCGGCAGCATTCCGCAAAGTGGGTGAAGGTCAAATTGTTGTGACCGAACCGAGTCTTCCGGCATTGTTCCACTTCCACTTCCACATGTATTTTTTTGTGTCTCGCCTACTGTTACTCTCTATTATTATTATTTATTATCATTAGTAGGTGCCAAGTCCACATTTGGAGGCTGTGTGTGTGTGAGAGAGAGAGAGAGAGCACCTTTCGTTGACTTCTTAATTTTCTAAAATGTAGCATAAGATTCATATATACTTTTCATTTTTTAAGACCTTATATATGCCGTGACAGGAGAAAGCTATCTGGCTCTTTTTAGCTAACTTTTTTCTTGTAAAAAGAAAATGACTTGAACTACAAACGCCGGTGAATTAGAAAATTTCTCCGTTCCCTTTTTTTCTATTTTGGCTTAATTTTAGTGAATAAATTATAGTCCACGATTTTAAAATGATTGAAAAGAAATACTAAGGGGTCTAAATACGTGAAGTGTGAATATGAATGGATCCATAGTTTTGTTAAATACAAGGTTTTCTCTTCCGATGTAACTAGTACTTGTCTAACTCAAAATTAGAGTATAAAAAATTGGGGCTTAATAGAGTTTGCAACGCCTTTGGATCATTATATTATACTTAATAAAACGATTAAATTTGTACCTTTTGATCTCATCATCAACAAACCGAATTAAAATTTCAGTTCTCTGTTATGAGCCGTTTACAACTTCGATCATTTAAAGATGTTGCACGTTTATTATTCTTAAAATTTAGGGAAAAAACAATATAAATAACTAATTAATAGGACTTCTTTGTACGGAAAATAATTATACAATATAAAAAATTAATTAATAGGACTTATTTGTACGAAAAATAAAACTGTATCCACAGTGTGTATTCTAGAAAGATAATTTAATAGCGAATTTAACAAGAAAAAGTTTTTAGCATAAGAATCCTTTTATACAACCATTGTGAAATTTAATGTGAGATTACTTGTCATTCAAATGTGAAGTTGTGTGAAGCTAAATTCATTTTTTTTCTAAATTTTAAGAACTTTTAGCTAATAATAAAAATATTCATAACGAGTTAAACTTATTTTCCACGTTGCAATATTGATTCTAAAGCATTGAGCTAAAAATGAGGAATAAGAAGATATGCCTCATATATTAATTAGTTTGAACAGTCAATTGTGCCTGAATGTTTAAACATGGAATTAATAATAAGATGCTAATAATCCTGAACAGATATATATATATATTATAATATTGAGTGTCTATAATAATTTCTCCGTATTTTGAAGAATATGGTCATTTTTTCCGTAAAAAACAAATAATAAAAACTAATTTCACCTCCATTTGGTGGGACGAGGAGGTCCATCTCCACTACTACATATCTCTCTCTCGGTCCCTTTTATTTATTTTTAAAGCCTTCTTCTTCCTCTTCCTCCTCTACATTACCAAATCACCTCAAACAGATCTCAAGATCCAAAGCCCTGTTCGCTGCAGCACCACATTCCCCTTCCCTTCCCCCAACTCTAATCCTGGAATCCTCCGCCTGAGCTGATCCCGACCCACCGAAGATGAGCGCTAAGGCTGCGGCGTTGTCGCCGGCGATGGCGGGGACGGGGCGGTTCTTCACGATCGGCCTCGTCGCGGCGTGGTACTCGTCCAACATCGGCGTCCTCCTCCTCAACAAGTACCTCCTCTCCAACTACGGCTTCAAGTACCCGATCTTCCTCACGATGTGCCACATGACCGCCTGCTCCCTCCTCTCCTACATCGCCATCGCCTGGCTCCGCATCGTCCCTATGCAGTCCGTCCGCTCCCGCTCCCAGCTCGCCAAGATCGCCACCCTCAGCTTCGTCTTCTGCGGCTCCGTCGTCAGTGGCAACATCTCGCTCCGCTTCCTCCCCGTCTCCTTCAACCAGGCTGTCGGCGCCACCACGCCCTTCTTCACCGCCGTTTTCGCGTACCTCATGACCCTTAAGCGCGAGTCCTGGGTCACCTACTTGACTCTCGTTCCCGTCGTCACAGGCGTCGTCATCGCCAGTGGGGTGAGCGCGCTAACTGGATCTTCCCGTTTTTTTTTCCTTTCAGTTTGTTCGAATTATCTGCAGGCTCCTGCCCCGTCCACTAGGTGTTTGATGAATGGACATGTGATTGAAATTTTATTCCACATATTGTCACGTACAAATGACTTAGAATTCTGCAATTATTACAAGATCTAACATGACTACTCATTGATGCTTTATTAACTTGGAAATGTCAACTCCTGCGGGTAGTTCCAAAGAATGCGACTTTTGTGTCTGTATGGACTAAGCCTTTACTCCTTTGATGATGTCGACGACGACAACAACAACAAAGTCTTATCCCACTCGGCTACATGGATCATACGACGCCATTCCGCTCTATTAGTAACCAAACCTTTGGATATATTATTCACCAATAGATCTTGCTCTATTAGTTCGCAAAGTGTCTGTCTTGGTCTCCCTCTCCCTTTTTTAATCGTACTCCAGATGGTCTTCTCTGAACATGACCAAACCATCTCAAACGATTCTCTACCATTACTTTGGAAAACTTGTTGCACATAATTCTGTCAAACTAATGATCAACTTTGAAATATGATCAAGCTAATATTAACTAAGCTAATGATCCTACATCATTCTTTATTACGGTTTCATATTGCAAACTTTGAAATAAGATACTCTCACGTTAATAATCAAAGATTACTGATACCAGAATGTTTGAATTAGGGAGAGCCAAGCTTTCATCTTTTTGGGTTTTTGATGTGTATTGGTGCAACTGCTGCAAGGGCACTTAAATCAGTGCTGCAAGGAATTTTGATGAGCTCAGAAGGGTAAGAACACATTTTCTCTCTGCATTTCGTTTAGGAAGATTAGGAGATGCATAAATCTTTGCTCAGATTTGTTTTTGAGAATCTTATAGTTATTTTAATTCTCATTTCAGTTTTAATTAATTCATTTATGTATTCTGTATCAGGGATAAGCTTAACTCAATGAATCTCCTTCTATATATGGCCCCCATAGCGGTGATTATATTAGTTCCTGCTACACTAATCATGGAGGAAAATGTGGTTGGTATCACACTGGCACTTGCCAAGGAAGATTTTAATATCATCTGGTTGCTCCTGTTCAATTCTTTCCTGGCATATTTTGTCAATTTGACCAATTTCTTGGTGACAAAGCATACAAGTGCTTTGACACTCCAGGTGAGCTTATTGGATTTCTGTGATACTGTGTTTATGTTTGTCTTTCAAATCTCATCCTGTGAAATATTATATGCTATGTTTTCATTTCTTTTTCTGGATAATAAACTCCCATTTTCTCTTTTGTTTTATCTTTTGTATGCTTTCCCTCATGCTTACCTTAGTACAAACGTGAAACAATAATCAAGATAACACTTTAGCATCACATAATTTTGCTCAAGAACCTTGATAGAAGTATCTTGAAATTGAATTATCAATATATCTCAGAACAGGTCCCAAGCCTATATTTTAACTCCTATATTTTGAAATTGAATTATCAATATATTTTAACTCCGCCTATATTTTATAGCCGGTTCCAAGCCCGGATAAAGGAGGAGGGTTGTGTTAGGCTCCGACAGTCAGCATAAAATCATGTCGAATCTTATGAATATGGATCAACGAATAGGCGTCCTATGATCCATGTAGCCGACCCCACCTAGTGGGATAAGGCTTTGTTGTTGTTGTTGTACCTCAGAACATTTGGAGTCATGCTTGCAATTAGTGTTATCTATTCTGGATTATTTGTTAAAGATCATGTTCCTTTGTTTCTGTATTTCGTCTAATCAATTTCTCTGAATGTGATTTCTGAAGAGATTTCTAAAATGAGATTAAGTCAATTGGTTTTAGAGGAACTCCAGCATATTTAGAATGAAATAAGTAGTATTTAGAATGAAATAAGTAGGCCATTTATGTTACTGAATGTGACAACTATATATTAGATATAATTTTAGGATTTTACTCGTTCAATAGTAAATTACCCTGTGTTTGAGTGCATCCTTTATTGCTGACTGATTGTTGCCAAGTTCCCATTTTGTCTTACCGCTTGGGATGGTCATGTAACCTCTATTATTTTCTGTTCTACTCTATTTTTTTTCTTCTAAATGTTAAAAAAACATTATTGAATGTTCAAAGGATTGAAGTGGCATAAGGCATGTGAGGAGGGTTTTAATGTTGAGGAAGAAAAATGGCAGTTGTTGAATTTGTACTGTAATATATTTCCTGGCCTTCCCTCTCTCTCTCTCACGTGCAAACACTTCATCATAGTCATCAGATTAAAACTGTTTTTGTCATAACGACTGAGATTTAATATCTATTTGATTCAAGAAATAAAACCTGGTTAAAAAGGAAACCATTTTGCTTGCTTCCGGTTCAACAAATAAACCCGGTTAAAAAAACCCTTCCTGCCTCAGATGCCTGCCGTCGTAGATCCCGCAGAAGGCGTCGTCAATCGTGGCGACCGGCGTTCCAAGCGCCGTCGATACAAGGCGGAATGCTGGCGTTCTAGGTGTCGTCAATCGAAAGCGGAACACCACTCAATCAAAGGCGGTGATGGCGTTCCAAGCGCCTTCGATCGAAGGCGTTCCAAGCGTCATCGATCGAAGGCAGCGACGGCGTTCCGAGCACCGTCAATCAAAGGCAGCGAGCATCTTTTTTGTCGGGCGGAGAAGAGGACCGGACCGCCCTGCGGAGATTGCACCGTCGATTGAAGGCAGCAATTGAACTGCGTTTCAGGCATCGTCGACGGTTTTTTTGCTCCAGGCGCCAATGTTTTTTTCGTCGATGGAAGGTCACCGGTGTTGCAATGTCGAGATTGCGCCATCAATCGAAGGTCACCGGACCATCCTACGAAGATCGTGCTGTCAATTGAAGGTCGCCGCCGCCGCAGTGCGAGGTGGGCTGAGGCGGTGGGGGAAGTGCCCGTCGCCGCACCTGCGGAAGGGGGGCTGATAAGGGCATCGTCCGGCGAACTAGCGGAAGGGGGCCGAGGGAGTCGTCCGGCGAAGCTGAGGTTGCGGAAGCTGATGTTCGCGTTCAGGCAGTCCGCGTGTAGACCGCGGAAGTAGAGGACGCGCTGTTCATGTGCAGACCGCTTGATCGCTCCCAGTCGACGGATCATCTGCGCGCAGATCCAACGGTGGAGAAGGCATGATCGCACTTGTATGCACCTATATGTGTATGCACCCTAATATTCCTAATATACATATACATATACATATATATATGTATATATATTATAGTTATTTATTTCCTGGCCTAAGTGTCAAACCTGTTCCAAGATTGTCACCAAGTTAGCTTTGCTCTGGATAGTTGGAACAAACTTGTTTTCTTGGTGGAGATTAATTTGTCTTTCAGAGAGTTACTCGTCAGTGATATGAGATATATACTTGGATAAAATCTCTTCTCGCGAGATGCCTTCCTCTTACTAAGGGACTGCTTGCTTCCAAAGATTGGATTGAGGGGGGGTTGTGTTGGTCTGGTGTCCTTTTAGAATCTTTGCTGTGGCCTGGCTTGAAGCAAACTGAATTATCACTACTGCTTTCAGGATTTACTATTTCAAGTATCGATATTTATCCTTCAAAAGAAATAGTTTTACTTTTTAAATAGCTTTATATTGTTCTTGGTGAGAGTAATATGGTCATCAGTGGAGGCGTGAGGGAAGCTGGATTGGGTGTCTGGTTGGATGTGGTCCAGAACAGGTGAATCCTTATGGGGGCCAAACCTGGTTCAACTTATTTTTCTAGAGATGCTTCAACTTATTTTAAGTTATCCCTAATTTGTGCCTCTTGCCAATCTCATGCTGGAATAGTTGCTCCTTTTGTTTGGCGGGGTGGCCAGGCCCAAATTTCGAGTCTCGTATGTCTTAATGAATGATTTGATTTTCATGCATATTTTTTTCTATGATTGTTTGAATAATGTGAGTGTGTGACTACTTTATCCCTTTTCTTACACTATTTATTCTAGTTATATGGAGATTAGAGTCATGCTTTGTTAATTTTACTTCCGTATGGGATGACTGGTACTTCGTCTACAAAAAAGGGATGATTGGTTACTTAAGGGGTGTCTTCTTGCATGCCGATGCGCAATATTAGCTGTATCATTTTAATTATCATTGCAATTGGTGTATAGCATTGTTATATGACTGCTCCGCAATTAGTTTTCAAACTGATGATATTTCAGAACTTGGTTGTCATACATCTATTTTATATGCATTCTTTCTATAACAAGTTTCGAAGGTGATATTATTTTGATCATCTTTTCCCCAGGTCCTTGGCAATGCTAAAGGTGCCGTAGCTGTGGTCATCTCAATCTTGATATTCAGGAATCCTGTAACTATTACGGGCATACTTGGTTACTGCATAACAGTCTTCGGCGTTATCCTTTACAGTGAATCAAAGAAACGCAACAAGTAATAATTATCTTGGTCTCAGGGTTTAATATCAGGCACACATTAACAGAAGCTCCAGATTTCTCTAAATGCGGACTGCAACAACTTGCTGAAGCATACCGACGGATTGTCATAGCTTGCTCATTCACCAGTTTTGTTGCGCCAACACCACTACCTCCTTACATCCCAAGCAAAATGGCCACTGCAGGTTTTTATATTGTATCACAATAGCGTAATTAGTGGATATAGGAGAATAGGATCTCAGCCGTCAACTTGTCATTTCATATTGTTTCATTTGTTTTCCTCCGTAGGGGTATTATGTAGCAATTATCATCTCCACCCCAACTATTATTACAATCACAGCATATTCTTTACACACATTATGACTATTGCTCAATTGTTATGTATTGAAAGATTTTACTTCTAAGGAAATAATGCTATTTGTGTATATAGTTTCTTGTCCCAGGAAAATTGGGCTGCATAAATTACAGCTGCACGCTTGATTCCATAAGAGTATTACATTACCGGCATGTCAAAAGTGTTCGACGTCGTTGATGAAGTGTTTGGTGTTTTGACATTTAGACATGCGACAATGCATTAGCTCTCAACTCAAAGTTGACGGCTAGAAAGCCAGTATGCAGTTATATTCTACATTATGCAATAGCGGAAAAAATGTGCACTTGCACCAATTCAAAGTAAAAAACATCTGTGCCAAAAACAATGATGACGCTGCCACTGAAAGATCTCCGTTAGCATGCTTTCATATTCCCCACCGTCACAAAATTCCCAACGAATAAGGTCTGACGTAGATTCGCCTTGGAATGCTTTCATATTCCCCACCGTCACAAAAGTCGCAACTAAGTAGTTCACTGACCTAAGGGCATCTGTATGACCGAACTGTTTAGTCCTAAACTACTGTCACGCGGGGAAAAAAGAGGAGTTCCAAGAACAATCTATATATTATCAGCATAACAACAACCAATCCATCGACTTATGTTCACATATAATCGGAAGAATTTTTTTGCAGAGAAACCGGAGGATGCAAAAGACTGGGACCAGTAGGACAACGGCGCATGCTAATCAAAGAGGCTGTGAAAAATCCAAGACGCTTGGACATGATACTTGGATGTCCATGGTCCTTCTGAAACATGAATAAACGAGTGAGAAGCCATTCGGAATACCATGAGGCAACCGTCATGCATCAGTCTACAATTGTAAGAGAGGATACTTCATCCCCCAACAATTCTATGATGCCGCCCATATTTTTGTGTAGGACGTGACTACTGCTGACATCAGTGTTACCTACTGGTAAGATATTCTCCTTATCAGTAGCTGCAGTTACGAAATGGCATTGCTTTTGATTTGTACCTTGGTTTTCCATTGCCACAACCCAAGAATCCTTTCTTGAAGATTTCCAATTTAGGTCTGGATTTTCCTCTTTGAAGGCCAGCGTATTTTCTTGTAAAGGAGTGTTCGTTATAGAATTCAGAAGTCCATCACCGACTGATGATGCAGTCATCAGTTTCTCACTTGCAACTTTGTTGTTTTCTTCTGTTGCTACTGTAGGAATCTTTAAATAACAATCCTTAACTGGAGACGGTGTCTTCTGAACAATGTGTGGATCATGGTAAGCTTCAACTGTACTTGAAATGCTACATGAGTCCGCAGATTCTGGGAGTTCAATCATGGCAAGTTCTACATTTTGCGTAGTCCTTATGTTCAGAGACTGAACTGGAGAACAACCAGGGTTGTTCATGGTCACGCTCCAACTTGAAGTATTGATGGGCTGTGGGTTGGTGGAATTCAGTTTATTCGCTGCATATTTCTTACTCATGGTTGCACCACCAGTAGATTGTGGTGACTTGTGTTGTGGATTGACTTGAGGCATTGTCCCAAGATTGTTGTTTGGTATTGTCTCCTGCACATTAACAAAAAACTAATAAGCAGATCTGAAACAGATGCTGGGCTTCTGCAAAAAAAAGCATCAGTAAAATCATAAGCAGAGTATTAAATTGTCTATACCATGACAGTTTTGCTCACACCAGTGCTAGTTTTCATTAAAGCTCGTTGTCTGGTATGGGAAATAGTTTCAACATTGCGGGTTATAGATTTCTCCTGCAGATTTTTCATAATAAGAAAAACACTAAACTGCTTCTACTTAGTGAAAAGTACAATGTAAGGAGTCAAATTAGACCTGAAGCTGTATTAAACTTACTGCATCAAAATAGCCAAGTTTGGGAGTTGGCATCCTAAGACCAGTAGGTTTGAGACTTTTTGCAGAAATATTATTGCTGACTCTTGTATTTCCTCTTGATGATTCAGCTCTTACAAACATTTCTCCAGGACCTTTAATCGATTGACTAAGAGAACAGTCGCCATGACTCTCATTTCCAAGACTCAGTTCAAGACGAGGTGAGATAACCAAATCTTTGACAGGACTACAATATGATAAGGATGAAGAGGAACCAGGATCACTGTTCTCAGTTGAGGACTTGAACACAAATGAAGCTGATGATGACCCAGAAGCCATACTATCAACGGAACTATTAGGAGAAATAGTGGAAAAGTGCTTGGTAGTAGAACTTGGATCTACGTAGGTATTGCTAGGTTTTCGGTCAACAAGTTTAGTTCTTGCGATTTTTTTGGGAATTTTACCGGCCATTGATTCAGATGAGCGATAGGCATTTCTTGAAGCAATTTTCTTCCTCGTTGCATCTGAAGTAGGTTTACTTGTGTTATATGAATTACTGATGGAGCTAGTATATGAGGCACAAGAAGTTGATGATATATCTTGAGAGGATGAAGTCATTGTAGGCCTTAAAGATTTCAAAGAAGTAGATGTGTTGCTGTTAAGTGTTCCATTGAGTTTCTTGGGAACTGCAACAGATTTTTGACTTGGCACCTTGCCTGCAAGAAATAATGTATTTCGCTGTGTAACAGAAAAAAAACAGAACAATATTCATAATAATCAAGAATGAAGAAGAGCATAAATCTTCTACGTGTATATTTCTGGAAAGTACCCGACAAAACCTTCGAGGTTGCTGTCCCTGTCTGGCTGTTTCTAGAAGCAGAAGTTCCTTTGCTTGTGATTGTTGGCAAGGTTGACCGTGAAAGAATCCTAGGTGGTTTCAACACCCCTTTTGAAGTTGTACCTCCATTGATATCCTGTGTTAAATTAAGAAACTTAAGTTTTTCTCCTCCATTAAAAAATAACTAAAAGGAATCAATTCTAATCCAAGGACAACTAAAATTAAATAATTAAAAATTCTTTGAATCTTATGCTTTTCTCTTTCAATAACAAATAACTAAAAAAATCAATTCTACAGCAAGGACAACTAGAAGCCAATTATTATTGTTTTTAACCTATAATAACCCTTACACAAATTTGAACAGCATTAACCTCTCGAGAAGCTTGCTTTGTTTGCTGATTGTTGACACATTTTGCATCCAGAGTAGGAGTTTTCTTCTGAACAAGACATGCTGTTAATAAAGGCCTACCAGCTAAGCAATAAATTATTTTTTTCAGAAAGAACAAGGAACAAACGTGACAACAAGAGGAGATTATTAAGTGCCTCACCTTATTATGGGTAGAAGATTCAACCATCTTTAGTGCTGCAGGACCATGAAATGTTGAGGTTATCTTAATAATATTAGATATGCTTCAACATTAGGAAACTCTGAACATGGATGCGACGTATAAAGTTTTATAAAAAAACATCTTACATTTTAGAGGCCGTGTGTCCATCTTCTTTAAAGATTTTTTAGCGATGAGACATACAACCTTAGTGACTTTGTCATCATAACCAAGAGACTTCTGTATGGAAGCTCGTACATTATCAAACAATTCTACTTCAAGATTTTCCAGTAGACAGCTATCATTATCTAAAGTAGAGGTTGACTCTGCTGATTTTCTAACATCTTCTGCAATTGAAGGTAATGAGCTCACTTCGACTTTTTTAAATGTGCCATTCACAATGGCTAATTCCTCCTGATCAAGAACACCTATACATAAAAATTATAATCTGAATAACACACTAACAAATTCTGTCCAAACATACACATTAGAAAGCACAGAACTTTTGTACCTTCATTTGTAAAGAAAGCAGCGTCCCAGGCAAGGCTTTTCCTCAAATTGCACTTGCTAGAGTTTTGTTTATGCTCTAGGGATTCTGATATGTGCAAGGCTTGTTCAATATGTTTAGTCATTTTAAATAAGCTGTTCCCACTGTATGCATCAGCGGTTTCTAATGTGGAGCAATCACCCACAAATTGATTTCCTGATAAATATTTTACACCAACGCATATATTAAAGAATGTATGGTCTAAAAGAAATGATGATAAATGATCACAAACTGTAGACTACTTACAGTTATAGAAAAAACAAATAAAAGAAGATTAGGTGGTGTATATAGGTTTACTGATAGTTCAAAGCAAGAAAGCAAAAAAAAAAATGTTGTAATCAAGCAAAAAACTTGCTCCAGATTTAAAACGTCTACAATGGTGTATGGGAATATCAAATTCCAGCATAACTGATGAGTATAATACTTCAGATGGCATAAAAATAAATTCAAATCCATGTGGGATAAACTTAGTGATTCAAGATAATATTAATATCATTACACAATAAAAAGAGTAAAAAGAATTATTAGTGAGACAAGTAAGCAACAAATTTAGATAATTTTGATAATAGGATACAAGGAATAGTACTTTCCTTGTACTATATACTGCTGCACACAACTCTATTCACTCAAAAATGCATCTCATCTACTCTTATTGTTATGACTGTCACTATAGTGATACGATGTGCACAAAATTATTGTTTTAAAGCATAGAGGATTGACCTCGAAAACCAAGTACCCTATTAATAACATAGTTTATGTTGGACGAGTTATTGTTTCTTTAATTATAACACATACACATTATACAAGCAGCATGTAACTATGATAATTCAAACTAATATAATTGGGTATCTATATACACCAGAGACGGAGATGCGTGTCCGGTAAGAAACACATCAAAAAGTTAGGCTTAACTCTAAATGTAGTAATTCAATCAGTAAATCCACCTCCATGGAAACTATTCGCTCGAAATGCAACATTTGCTAGACATTATTAGATGACAAATTCACCGCAGTAAACCACCCATTTCCCCAAGCGAAGTTAGAATTTAAAATCCTAATTCTTGAAAAATTCCTAACTCCTCAGATATAAAAAGGAAATTAGACCACGAGACGAACTCAAGTCCTCGTCACCTGAATCAACCCTAGATCTGATCAACGCCCAATTTGAAACACGAAAAAATATTGGAAAAAACAAAGATTCCATACATCTAAACAACAGATGAATCCAGCACTGCAACAAAGACGATCAGATCAATCGAGCGCCAAAATACCTGCGGAGATGGGAACGGCGGCGGCGCCCTCGGAAGAGATGAGGAAATCGTCCTCTGAGGAGACGTCGATCAGAGAGAGCCCCTCCATGAACCCTTAAAATCCGATCGCACCAAAACCGAACCAAGAAATCGAACAGGAAAGTTTGAGATCGAAATGGCGATAGCGAAAATAAAAAGGAGAACAAATGGGGATAAGTTTTTGTAAGAATTTTATCAAATTATATATCATTTAAAACTATTTATAGATGCCTACACGCTAGAGGCGGTGAGGTATCGATACAGGCACACACAATTTTTTGATATATTTGCTCGTTGTTTAAGGTTTGTCATCTCCGGCTGCTAAAAAGGGATGCTTCGCTGCGGAGAGGAGAAGCGTGGTTATCTTGGAAGATCATGGGGTGTGTTTATCATTTTTATCTTGTTTTTTTTTTTTTGTGCGGCAATAAATTATATGACGTAAGGAGGAGCGGGAACATTTGAATTTAAGAGGGTTCGACGTATTTACAATTTACACCACGGCGCGTGTTCGCGCACGTGCCTTAACCCTTTTTTGCAATCACGCATTGATGCCGGCGCTGTTGCCACCCAATTTTAGTGCGATAATAAATCGGATTGCAGAAACATGGATACTTAATTTACTGATTTAGAACCAGTTGATTTTAAAAACAATTAAAATAAAAGTGAAACAGCTGTTTAGAAAATTGCAATATCTAAAATGGCATGTATTGATTTAGGTACGTTTGGATGAAAAATATTTTGTTGTGAATAAAAAAAAATTTTATTCTTTCCTCTTTTTAGTTTAAAAGGAATAAATTGTAAATATGTAATATTTTTATGATTAAAATATTTTATTAAAAATACTTGACATTTTTATTATTATTATAAATATTATAGTATATTATTAAATTATAAGAAATGAAATGATTTAAAGGTGTAAACCACGAGAATATCATTATTTTTCCATTTTGATAAATATAATTTTCAATGGAATATCTAATTTCGTGAGATAATGTTGTGGTATTTTAATTTTCTAAAGTGGTTTTTGATGAAAATGAATTTTGATCAACTTATCCTTATTCTCTATGTTGTTTGATTATATTATCAGAATAATTAGATATTCGATGTTTAATTCATCAACGGAAAATGGTAAAGAAAAAATGTGCTATTATATTCTCATATGGAATTATATTTGTTGAATATGCTATTGCAAAAAAATGTAATGATGATAAAATAAATTTAAACAAGGATTATTGTTAGATTAGGATAATATAACTAAAAAATCGTCGTAGAAAAATAAGGAAAATGGTAAAGAAAAATTTTCGAAATTATCCAATTAATATAGAATATTAATACATATATTCGATTAAGTCAAATTTGAGTAGGCAAAATATCTTCATTTTTGTCATATTTGATGTGTGCCTCAGGATGACATAATTTAATAAAGTGAGAGTGATATTAAGACAGCAATTAAAAATGGATAAAATGGGTGTCCCCCCATTTTAAATGGGGGGACCGTCCCCCATTTTCCTGCGCCCGTTCGATTCGGAACGGACGGGCGCAGATGGAGATGGAGTTTTTTACCTTTGAACCGGCCTTTTTGAGTTAAAATGCATGTTCGATCGGCCGGCGGTCCAAATCCGGATCGGACCAAAATAAAAGGCGGGCGAAAGTAAATTTTTCCCCCTTTTTACTCTCTCTCTTTATCACCTCTCTCATGGCAGGCTAGGGCGATCGGCGCACCGCCCCGATCCACGACCGCCCCGATCCACGACCGCCCCGATCCACGACGGTCCGCCATCGCACGAGGCGCAACCAAACGATCACTGGCGATACTCTTTCTCTCTTTCTCACCTCTGGTGGGTCCCAACGAACAGATCAGCGCCGCCAGATCCGCACGACTTTGACCGCCTCTGAGTTCCCCAATCATCCCGGATCTGCGTGTCCTCGACGAGATTCGCGCGACCCCGCCCAGATTTGGGTTTTTCCAACCTAAGGTGTGTTTTTCCGACCACATCATTGTTTTTTTCCGACGATTGTCCATTTTTTCCGACCAGATCTGTGTTTTTCCATTTTTTCCGACCAGATCTGCTTTTTTCGACCAAGCCGCATGCTCGACCCCGCCCGCCGCCGCCGCCTGCCCGCTCGCAAGACCCCGCCTGCCACCGCTGCCTACCCCACTCGCAAGACCCCGCCTGCCCCGCTCACACGACTCCGCCCGCCGCCACCGCCGCCTGCCCCGCTCGCACGACCGCCTGCCCCACTCGCACGACCCTGCCGCCGCCTGCCCCGCTCACACGACCCCGCCCGCCGCCGCCGCACGACCCCGCCCACCGCCCCCGCCTGCCCCGCTCGCAAGACCCCATCTGCCCCGCTCACACGACTCCGCCCGCCGCCGCCGCCTGCCCCACTCGCAGGACCCCGCCGCCGCCTGCCCCGCTCACACGACCCCGCCCGCCGCCGCCTGCCCCGCTCGCACGACCCTGCCCGCCGCCACCTGCCCCGCTCGCACAATGTTAACATTTTGTAGTTTAAACTTAATTCATTCATTCTTATTAGTGACACTTTGGTAAATTTTTTGTTGATTTATCAAAATGTTCATGAGGTTTTCCCAGAACGATATGTTATAATTATCAAATTGTGGAAGATCTTGTAAAAAATTTGATTTGTTAACATTGAGAGGATTTGGCGAAATGTCGGAAAGCGAGACGAAAATGTAGAGAGGAAAACGAGATACATTCTGATGCCACGTGTGGAAGATCTTGTAAAAAATTTGATTTGTTAACATTGAGAGGATTTGAAGAAATGTCCGAAAGCGAGATACATTCCGATGCATTCAATCGCAAACGCATGGAAAATCTTGGCGAAATGTCGGAAAGCGAGACGAGAATGTAGAGAGGAAAGTGAGATACATTCCGATGCATTCAATCGCAATCGTGCGGAAGATCTTGATTTGTTAACATTAAGAGTTTGGCGAAATGTCAGAAAGCGAGACGAGATTTGTTAACATTAAGAGTTTGGCGAAATGTCAGAAAGCGAGACGAGAATGTAGAGAGGAAAGCTAGATACATTCAATGAATTCAATCACGAGCATGAATTAACAAAAGTGCAACAAATCACAAAAGGTTAACTAGTTTACAACATAGATTAACACAAAAGATTTAAAACATGAAGAATTAATGTGGATGAAGTGCCGAGCTCTGGCATGTAAAAATTTTGACATGTACTAATAAAATTTCGACATGTACTAATTCCGAAATGATTAGGATATTTACACAACATTAACAATAACGATTAACAACATTAACAATAACGATTAATAACAACGACTAACAACATTAACAATGATTAACAACATTAACAATGATTAACAACAACATTAACAACATATGTCAAGGGCGACGGTGGTGTGCGAGCTGGCGGCGGCTGTCCGTGAGCTCGGCGACGGCGGCTAGGGCGGGCGAGATTGGGGCGACGAGGGCGGGCGAGATCGGGGCGGCGGCGCGCGGGTGAGCTCGGCGGCGGCTAGGGCGGGCGAGATCGGGGCGGCGAGGGCAGGCGAGATCGGGGCGGCGGTGCGCGGGCGAGCTCCGCGGCAGGGGTGCAGGCGAGCTTGGCGGCGGCGGGGCGAGGGAGCTCGGCGGCAGTGGTGGCGGTGTGCGAGATCTGGCCGGGGCAGGGGGTCGACGCGAGTCGGTGGCCGATGCTCGGAGGGGGTCGCAGCGACACATGGAGATCGGCGTGCTTGTGGTCGCAGTTGCGCGCATATCTGGCCGGTGGACAGCCGCTGCGCGCAGATCTGGCCGCAGATCGCCGAGGCTTCGCATGGGTGCTCGGACATGCGGGGGTCTTTGAAGCTCGGCGGATAGGCAGGGATCTTGTCAGGGTTGAGGTCGGCGAGGGGTCACGGATCTGGTCGGCAGAGTGCGGTCGGCCAGTCTTGCAGGGCTGATCGATGGGGTCGGCCAGTCTTGCAGGGCTGATCGATGGGGTCGGCGGCGCGAGGTCGGCGAGGGGTCGGTGTGGGCGCAGATCTGATCGGCGGTCGCAGGGCGGTTGCTCGTCGGTGTGGATCTGATCGGCGGTCGCAGGGCGGTTGCTCATCGGTGCGAATCTGACTGGCGAGGACGACGGGGAGAGGAGAGAGAGAGGATGAGGCAGCGCGAAGAGGAGAATCGGAGAGAGAGAGAAGAAAATGGGAGAGCTGAGGGTTTTTATCATTTTATACTCTTGGAACCGGTCGAACTGCTCATCGAACTCTTGAACCGCCCCCGCTTCGTCGGGTTCAACATGAAAAAAACTCATTTTTCATCTGCGCCCGTCCGATGCGCATCAGACGGACGCAAGAAAATGAGGGGACGGTCCCCCCATTTAAATTGGTGGGACACCCATTTTATCCTTAAAAAATTCATTGTTTTTGTAAAAATGAAAGTTGGTATGTTATAAATTTTAAAAAGAATAATTCAAAGGCTTCAGGATGACTTATGTAACTAATATGTTATTATGTTTTAAGTATTTTTAATTGCCTATTACAAAGCAAGTTGAAGAGCAAGGTTAATAATACTATTAAAAATATATAATTAACAACAATTTATAAAATGAACAATTACTTAATATTGTTATAACGTGTAGAATTTAACAAAAAAATATGGATTTAATGGGTGTTCCCCCATCTGAAATGGGGGACACCTCCAACCATTTATTGGCGCCCGTCTGATCCGGATCGGACGGGCGCCAATCAAAAGTTGGTTTTTTCTCCTTGAACCGGCGATCGCAATCAGAAATTGCCGGTTCGATGAGCGATTCAACGCGGTTCGCTGGCGGCTGATGGATTGACTGGCTATAAAAGGTTAGAAACCCTCTTACAGCATTCATTTTTTTCCTCTCCTCTCTCTCTCTCCTCTTCGTTTCTCCTCTCCGCACCGCCGATCTCTTCACTCTCTCCCCTCTCCGCGGTTGTCCGACGCCGACGAGCAAGGCCAGATCTGCGACGTTCGGTGACTCTCATGCGACGACCCTCCGGCCAGCGCCACCAAGCTCGCCACGGATCTGCCCCTAGCTGGCCCCATCACGCCGCAAAACCCCGTCGCCGGCCTCCTTCGACCAGATCCGGCCGGATCTGGTCATCGCCGGCCTCCTTCGACCAGATCCGGCCGGATCTGGTCGTCAACCTGCTGCGCTCGCACGACAACGCCGGCCGCCCTGCACGACAACGCCTCGCACGTCGCCGGACGCCCTGCTACGCTCGCACGACCCTGCCGGATGCCCTGCCACGACGGTCGCCGACCCCTCCGCCGTGGATCTGCCCCTAGCCAACCCCGCCGCCGCTGTTGAGCTCGCCCGCCTCACCGTCCCTGCACGACAGCGCCCCGCACGCCGCCACGGATCTGCCCCTAGCCAACCCCGCCGCTGCCGTTGAGCTCGTCCGCCCCGCCGTCGCGGAGCTCACTTATTCATGTTAAGTTAAACCACATCAATTTTTCAAGCTGTAATTTTTTTGTGGTAATCCATGTTGTAAATTAGTTAAACTTTTGTTAACTTGTATTTGTTACACTGTAAATTTATTTTTGTTGCTCGTATGTGATTGTCGATATTTGTACAACGTCGAATTGTTCATGCACAATGTGGAACATCGAATAGCTCATAGAAGGTCATCACATATTCTCACATTCTCGCCTCTTTGGACATTCTCCTTGGAACACTGTAAATTTATTTTTCATGCTCGTATGTGATTGTCGAGACACGTCGAATTGTTCATGTACAATGTGGAACGTCGAATAGCTCATAAAAGCTCATCACATATTCTCACTTCGGACAACAAATCTAACGCTGTGTTGGAACACTGTAAATTTATTTTTCTTGCTCATATGTGATTGCCGGCATTTGTACAATGTCTCGAAACGTCCAATTGTTCATGTACACATTCAACGTCCAATTGTTCATGTACACATATTCTCACATTCACTTAACGCCGAGATCCGCCAAATCTAACGCTGTGTTGGAATTTATTTAATTCTGAAGGCGTGTAAATCACAATCTAGGAAAAGAACCTCTTTGAAATTCTGAATGTGCTTTACATGATAAGAACATGATAAATCGAAATCACTAATTTACAACATGAATTATCAATAAAAATTTTACAAAAGTGTAACTAATCACACTAATCACAGAATGGCATGGTGCTCGCGGCGTGCGGCGACGCTCGGTGTGGGGGGTCGGCGGTGGTGCGGGGTCGCGAGAGGTCGTCACGGTGGCGGTGCGCAGGCTCGATGGCGACGAGGCAGGCGAGCTCGACAGGCGTCCGGCGGCGTGCGGGGGCGTTGTCGTGTAGGGACAGCGGGGCGGACGAGCTCAACGGCGGAGGCGGGGTTGGCTAGGGGCAGATCCACGACGGAGGGGTCGGCGACCGTCGCGGTAGGGCATCCGGCGGGGTCGTGCGAGCGCGGCAAGGCGGACGGCGGGGTCGTGCGAGCGCAGCAGGGCGTCTGGCGACATACGAGGCATTGTCGTGCAGGGCGGCCAGCGTTGTCGTGCGAGCGCAGTAGGTTGATGACCAGATCCGGCCGTATCTAGTCGAAGGAGGCCGGCGACGACCAGATCTGGCCGGATCTAGTCAAAGGAGGCTGGCGATGACCAGATCCGGCCGGAACTGGTCGAAGGAGGCCGGCGACGACCAGATCTGGCCGGATCTAGTCGAAAGAGGCCGTGCGACGGGGTTTTGCAGTGTGACGGGGCCGGCTAGGGGCAAATCCGTGGCGAGCTTGGCGGCGCTGGCCGGAGGGTCGTCGCATGAGAGTCGCCGAACGTCGTAGATCTGGCCTTGCTCGTCGGTGTCGGACAGCTGCGGAGAGGGGAGAGAGAGAAGAGATCGGCGGCGCGGAGAAGAGAAACGAAGAGGAGAGAGAGGAGAGCAAAAAAATGAATGTTGTAAGAGGGTTTCTAACCTTTTATAGCCGGTCGATCCGTCGGCCGCTAGCGAACCGCGTTGAACTATTCGTCGAACCGGCCATTTCTGATCGCGATCGCCAGTTCAAGGAGAAAAAACCAACTTTTGATAGGCGCCCGTCCGATCCGGATCGGACGGGCGCCAATAAATGGGGGAAGGTGTCCCCCATTTCAGATGGGGGAACACCCATTAAATCCAAAAAATATAGAACCCTAAAAGGTTATTAAAAAACATCGTTGATTTTACCGATTTACAACTAAAGTAACGAAAACTGTTATCCAAATAAATATGTCACTTTTTTTCTCTTTTGAGCCGCAATGTTTATAATATTATTCAATTCCATTAATTAATAACAACGTACAACTTTCTAGAACATTGCTAAAATTATTTTTTTATGTAAATATGAGTCATTTTTTAAAATATTAAATTATTTTTCACTTATTATATATATTTTATCATACTATTAAGTATTTAAATAAACCAAAGCAATTTTGTTTTGAAGAAAATACAAATGTTGGTATCATCGGATCATATATTTGGAAAAATTGGGTCCATCTGTTTGCCAGAAACATATTTCGATCTATGGATTCTAAAATTTTAAGATACCATAGCTTAAAAGTATTCAAAAAAATTTCAGTCATGTGTTTGGATTCCAACTTTTTTTTTCTTTTGTTGCTCGTTTTTTTTCCTTTCCACTCGCACAAAACGCCGATAGAAAATAACAATACGGTGGTGTGACCTCTTAATTTTTTAACACCAATAAAATTGACATCCAAACAGTACTTTGTAAACTATGGTTTTTATCTTTTTTTTTTCAATTTTCCAATACTCCCAAACATGCCCTTAATTGGATCATATTAAAATCGAGTAAAAGAGATTAATGGTGGAAAATCAAAGAACATTGATACTTTGTGGTATAATTTCCTTTCTAAAGAAAAAATTATAATTGCCTGTTTGGATGTTAGAAGTGGAGAATAAAATACTATAATTTTATGTCAATTTCATGGGGAAAAAAATACGAGGTCTTACCTCTGTAAATTTTTTTATGAGTGCTAGAAATATCAATCATTCTCATATCACCAGTCATTATCATTTGATCTTAATTTTTATATATTTTTATTTTTGTACTTTTGTAAAAATTTTCAACATCCAAACATCATAATAATATAAAATTTACTTCTTTTCAAAAAATGCACTATCATGGAATTTTAAATTGTATAGATTTTTTTACAATTTAACGAGTGCACTGCAAGTGGAATGAGGAGGGAGGAGCCCATGCACAAGTCCACGGGGTTTTCTTCGGGGCATGTCGAGTTATCTTACATCGTGTATTTTCTCTTTTTCAATTCACTTTTGTACTTAGTTTATTTTTCAAATGTGATAGTGGCAGTTTTGCAATTCTGCACTTCAGAAAAGTGCACTCCCTTAGCTTGTCCTCCACATCACACGTCGCATTCCTACCATCCGAATATGTGGTATAGTAAGGGGAGACCTGCTAGTGCTCTCCCCAAGCTTTGTAATCATTCTTATTTATTCAACAAAGACTTCAAGCTTCCCTACCTTCGAGCGTGGGGTAGCAACCCACAAGAGCGTCTCAAAGCGTCCCAAGCGATCGAGCGTTATGCTAAGGTGTCCGTTTGTTTACAAACGCCTCCACCGAAGAAGCATCCGCTCGGGACCGAGCGTCCCCAAAACTATGGCATTCGAAAAATGGCATAAGCAAGCTTCCGCAAAGTACTCAAAAGAGCTTGCCTAGACGTTGGGCACGTCTAGGCGTGCCGCACGGGTCGCTCGAGTGAAAAATGACTCCGTGATAAGTTGGAATCAGAGCAGCGTTTCTGGGACCGCTCAAGTTGGCGTTCGACGGTTAAGAAGAAATGACGTCGAACTCGGAGGTGACGAATGAACCCATCGCACCGGAGAAGGGCCGCCCCGAGCGGGGGCGCGCCCGCTCGAAGGACGCCATGTCCGCCTTCGAGTAGGGGAGAGCACGGGTCGGGACAACCCGGTCGCCCCGACCCGCACTGGCCCGGAAATCCGGGTTTTTTCCCAGCCCAGTTACCTACCGGGCCAGGATCGGGTCTCACTCTTTGAGACCCGGTCGGTACCGGGTCCGGTACCGGGTTTGGGTTGTAAAAATCCGACCCGGTCTCGACTCGGTATCATATAGTATAGTAATATATTAAATTATTTAAAAATATTATATTTACATCTATTTTAATTTAAAATTTATAGTTTATTATATATATTAAACATACAATATATTATATTATTATACATATGTATTTTAATTGATCATTATTATATTTATATAATAATAATATTATATTTATTTATTTTTATTAATTATGGTCGAACCGGGACAACCGGGAATGTCCTGATTTGTCACCCGGTTCGACCGGGACCTATTTTAAAAAACCCGGGCAAAACCGGGTCGGGACGGGGTCGGCCAAAACCCGATCCCGAACCCGGTTTTGCTCACCCCTACCTTCGAGTAACGCCTCGGTCAGTTCCAACTGGACGTGGGCGAGATGCAATACCAACTTGCAACGCACGAGCGTGAGTTGGAGAAGACAATGGATCTCGCAACGGTGCGGGACGAGATAGCACCGTTGTATATACGGCTGGAGTCCATGAAGGCGACAATCATGGACATGCGAGAGACCTTGGACAATGGTCTCTCAAATATGCGGTTTGAGATGGAGCAAGAGTCCAAGACCATTCGAGAAGAACTCAAGCGACGCTATAGAGATAGGCGGCGTCCCGAGACGTTCGCCCCGCATGATGCAAGAATTGATGTGCCAAAGTCGAGGACCTACAAAGGCGAGCGGTCGACAAAGGAGATCAATGACTTCCTGTGAAACGTCCGAAGGTATATGGAGGCCTTGAACGTGACTTCCGAAGCGAGGATGGTGAAGACCGCATCCTTCTACTTGCAAGATGCAGCGAGTCTATGGTGGTGGTGCCATTGCGATGATGTGGAACGTGGCAACGTCGAACCCATTGAGAGGTGGGACGACTTCAAGATGCAGCTGACAAATTACTTCAGCCCCGCCAAATCGGGATTAGAGGCCAAGATTACGTTGTTTAATATTTACCAGGAGGACACGTTGAAGGAGTACGTGAAAGAGTTCACCGAGCTTCGCATACAGAACTCTCAGGTGGACGAAGACACATTGCTGGCGATCTTCGTGAATGGTTTGAAACCATGAGCTAGGATGGAGTTGGAGCGACGAGATTGCCCCAATCTCCGCTCGCTAGTCGCCGCTGCTGAGTCGCTCGTGAAGTATGCCAAAATGAGCGCTCCACCACCAAAGCTCTCGGACAAAAAAAATGGTGAAGGAGAGAAGCCAAAGTCGCAAGGAGGCAAGCCGCACTACCAGGACAAAGGAAAGGGACACCAAGACAGGAGGCCCAACAATGATAGATTCAAGAGAGATGGGAAGCCGTCGCTACATTTGCAAGGGTCCATATTGGACAAGCGATTGTTTGCAGAAGGCGACAGTCAACGCAATGTATTACCCCGACGAGAAGGAGGAGGCGTGTTTCAGTTCGATGCACGTCCTTAGCACCATCAACGCCTCGAAGGGTCCTTCATCGGCTACTCGACTTTATGCGGACATCAAGTTGAACGGGCAAGTCTTCAACGCCCTCATGGACACGAGAGCATCGAAGTTCTTCGTGTCAGAAGTGGCCACCAAGAAGCTAAAGCTGCCACTACAGAAGACTAACGTCACGTTCAAGACGGTGAACGCGAAGTTTATCTCGATCACAAGAATTTTTCCAGGAGTGAAGATTCGCATCGGCAAGTAGTCGGGAAGCTTCGACGTGACGGTGGCACCAGTGGATGACTACAAAGTGATAGCGGATATTTCTTTTCTACGACACATTGCTGCATGTGTCATCCCGCTCACCAACTAGATAGTCATCTTCGACCCCAAGGGATCCTACAACGTTCTCGTGAGGTCGGGAGGTGATTTCAATCAGAAAACCATCTCTGTCATGCAAGTGGCGAAGGGGTAGCGCAAACAGAAGCACACCTTCCTGGCGACTACCATCTTGGAAGATCCGGGACCTTCCACTCCAACATCTCCCAAAGTCCTTAATACTCTTGAGGATTTTGCGGACGTCATGCCCCGGAACTCTCAAAGCGGTTGCCTTTGAAGCGTGAAGTGGATCATGTCATCGACTTGGTCCTCGGATCGAAGTCCCTTATCGGCTAGTCCCTCCGGAACTCGTAGAACTCCGTAAACAACTCACCGAACTATTGGATGCAGGATACGTTCGGCCCTCGAAGTCTACATATGGCACCCCGATACTCTTTCAGAAGAAGCATGATGGTTCCCTCCGGATGTGCATCAACTATCGGACGCTCAACAATCTTACGGTGAAGAACAAGTACCACATTCCCCTAGTGGCAAACTTGTTCGACCAACTTGGCGGCGCGAGATGATTTACCAAGTTGGATCTTCATTTGGGCTATTGAAAAGTCCGGATTGCGGAGGAAGATGTGCAGAAGACTGCGTGTATCATAAGATACGACTCATACGAGTTCCTCGTGATGCCTTTCAGCCTCACCAACGTCTCAACGACCTTCTGTACTCTCATGAACAAGATATTGCTCGTGGTTATCTACCTCGACGACATTATGATCTACAGCCGCACCTTGGAGGAGCATATCGAACACATTCGGCAAGTGTTCGAGGTGTTACGGTAGAACGAGTTCTACATCAAGCGGGAGAAGTGTGCCTTCGTTCAACCGGAAGTACACTTCTTGGGACATATCGTCGGAAGTGGCAAGCTGAAGATGGATGGCACGAAGATTCGGGCCATCATGGAGTGGGAGCCGCCCAAGCGGATTCCCGACATGCGTTCGTTCCTTGGCTTGACGAACTATTACAGGCGGTTCGTCAAAGGATATTCACATGTGATGACCCCTTTGACGAATCACCTCTGGAAAAATGTGAAGTGGGAGTGGACGCTGACATGCCAAGAAGCGTTCAACACCCTCAAGAGGGCGATGATGGAGGAATCGGTGCTTGTCCTGCCAAATCATACCAAGCCATACGAGGTACAGACATATACTTTCGACTATGCTATCGGAGGAGTTCTTATGCAGGAAGGGCATCCCGTGACGTTCGAGAGTCGCAAACTCAACGACATGGAGCGACGCTACGCCGTTCAGAGGAAGGAGATAACCGCGGTGATCCACTGCCTTAGGACATGGCGACACTACCTTCTCGGGTCGCGATTTCACATCAAGACGGATAATATCGCGACAAGTTACTTCGAGACGCAGAAGAAGCTCTCGCCGAAGCAAGCAAGGTGACAAGATTTCATGATGAAGTTCGACTACGTTCTGAAGTATAAGCCCGGTAAGACGAACATCGTTGTCGACGCCCTCATTCGATGCGTGGAATTGATGGCCATGAGCTCCTCTCATACCGACAAGATCGAGAGGATCAAGAAGGAATTGGAGTTGGATCCCATGGCAAAGAACTTGTTTGAGCAAGCAAAGGAGGGGAAAGACACATCGATTTTGGGTGGAAGATGGGCTGACCTTCACCAAGGAACATCGCATCTACGTTCTACTGTTCGACAACTTGCGACGCACAATCATGCAGGAGCGCCATGACTCCACGTGGGATTGACATTCAGGCATCCGTCGCACTTTGGCACTCATCGAGGACAACTACTTCTAGGCAAGGATGGATGATGATGTTGAAGCTTTCGTGAAGACATGCCTTATTTTCCAGCAAGACAAAAATCTCAACCAAGCGCCCGATGGACTTCTGGAACCCTGCCTATTCCGGAGCGACCATGGAAGGATGTTTCCATGGACTTCATCACGGGCCCGCCCAAGTTTGAAGGGGCGGGTACCATTATGGTGGTCGTCGATCGGTTCTTCAAGTATGTCATCTTCGCCGCTGACTCCGCAAGATATCATGCTACTGAAGCTGTGGAGTTATTCATGAAGTATGTAGTGAAGTATTGTGGCCTAGCTCAAAGCATCGTCACCGATCGGGATGGTCGATTCGTTGGCAACTTCTGGAAGGAACTGTTCAAGGTGATAGGCTCCAACATGGATTTCTTGACATCACCTCATCCTCAAACCGACGTCCAAACTGAGAGGATGAATTATATCTTGGAGATCTACTTGCGACACTATGTGAGTGCAAATCAGAAGGACTAGACGAAGTTACTCGATATCGCACAATTCTCCTACAACCTGCAACGAAACGAGTTGACCAATCGGAGTTCCTTCGAGATAGTGACGGGGCAGCAACCTCTCACTCCACAGGTCGTCGCTACTTCCTATGGTGGCAAAGTACCTGCCGCTCACCGCATGACAAGGAAATGACATGAGCAGAACGACATGGCTAGAGCATATTTGCACAAGGCGTCGAAGTGCATGAAGAAGTGGGCGGACACCGCCCGACGGAATGTCAACTTTGAAGTCAGAGACTTGATCCTTGTGAAGCTAGTCCAACATCTTCGACTAAGTGAGAAGAATCTTCACAAGAGCCTCGTGAGGCGTTACGAGAGCCCATTCAAGATACTGAAGAAGGTAGGTAAGGTGGCCTACAAGTTGGAACTCCCGCCTCAGATGAAACAATACCCCGTCTTTCATGTCAGCCTGCTCAAGCCTTTCATTGAAGACCCTGAAGATCCCGAGCGTGGGGTTTCAGACCGTGTCCCGCCGGCCATCCATCAATAGTTTACTGATCAAGTTGAAAAAGTTCTCGTCGTCCGCACGAAGAATCGAAAGAAGGAGTATCTTGTTCGATGGAGCAGAAGACCGGACGTCGACACAAGTTGAGAGACAGTCGAAGACCTGTGGCAGTTCAAACAGAAGATTGGAGAATTCCAAGTTGCAGTTCCAGTGACGTCGCCAACTTGAATGAGGGAGAATGTCCTGGGGGCTTTCCCCGGGGGTACGTCGAGTTATCTTACTTCATATATTTTTCCTTTTTCAACCCACTTTTGTACTTAGTTTATTTTCCAAGTGTGATAATGTCAGTTTTGTAATTCTGCACTCCAAAAAAGTGCACCCCCTAGCTTGTCCTCCACATCACACGTCGCATTCCTACCATCCGAATCTACGATATAGTAAGGGAAGACATCCTAGTGCTCCCTCAAGCTTTATAATCATTCTTATTTATTCAACGAAGATTTCAAGTTTTCCTAAATCTAGTACCGTACCTCGAGCGTGGGAGTGGCAACCACAAGAGCGTCCCAAAGCATCCCAAGTGATCGAGCGTTACGTCGAGGTGCCCATTTGTTTACAAACGCATCCATCGAAGAAGTGTCCGCTTGGGATTGAGCATCCCAAAAACTGTGATATTTGAAAAGTGGCATAAGCAAGCTTTCACAAAGCGCTTAAAAGAGCTTGCCTAGACGTTGGGCACGTCTAGACACCGCACGGATCGCTCGAGCGAAAAACGACCCGTGAGACACGTATCGAGTGCACTGCAAGTGGAATGCCCGGTTATCCAACGTTTTAATTTGTAACCAAATAATCATGAAAATTTGGTAATATTACCATTATAATCATCCTAATTGCTGGTCGAATATTAATTGTTTAAATTGCTAACGCCTCTTCGTCAGCATTTTTTTTTCTTTCACGTTATATTTTTAAATAAAAATAAAAATATTACATCATCATTTTTCTCTCTCCTCCATTTAAATATTATTTACCACTTTCTCTCCATTTAAATTTTATTTAGTAATCACACAGTCATTCAAAATTTTAAAGAATTCAATCATGATCATCATTTTAAAATCTAAACTAATAGAAATATTGAATAAAATAATAAAAATAATTTTGAAAACAGTGTTATTTCTTTAAACATTATTGATTTATTATTTAAAAAAGTAAATGAAGAGAGAAAATTATGACATGACCACGTCATTTTATTAAAAAATTTAAGCGTTTACAAAAGTTGAATAATCCTTATAACATTCCTTTTCATTTTATATTTTTTTACTTTTCTTTTATTTTTAAGACTGAGTTGTTAAAAGATACAAAATGAAATTTGAATTGAAGAGAGAGAAAAATTCTAATGTGATTCTTTTTATTTTTAAAATGAAATTTGTTTCTTTATTTTTTTTAGAATTTAAATGGAGAGAGAAAGTATTGTCATGGAAATGTCTTTTTTTTTAAAAAAGTTTGTGTTTACAAAAGTTGAATAATCATTATAACATCCTTTTTTATTTTTATTTTTCCCTTTTTATTGTTCTGATTTTTAATGATAACTGTGGCAGAAAGTTGTCAAAAGTTGAGGCAAAATGATATTTAAGTCGAGAGGAGAGAAAAATATTTTTAATTTTTTTATAAATTTGGTATGAGGAAAAGAAAAAATGTGAATGTCAAGTCAATTTGCAACATTATTAAAGTTTGATGACATTTTAATTATAAATTAAAATTCGATAACCATGTTGATATAAATATATAGTTGCTCGATCGCCAAAAGCAAACCAAAATGAGCAATAGAAAGAGTATATTTTTATCAAATCAAACGAGATCAATAATTTTCTTTTACTTTGATTAATACCATTATTTAGTATATGAAAACCTTATTTTCTTTAAAAATAAATGAATATTTTTTTTAAAAAATATTAACCATTATGTTAACCAAAAATATGAATTATATCCATTTTTATCATTTTATAAGTACCGGCGATGCAATTGTTATATTTATCAATTACTTGTATTCTTTTATCCAAAAATATGTTTGAGACAACCTTTCTAAACCTAGAGGTGTTCAACATCGACCCATGAACCCGATGTCCCGGCCCGACCTCAATTCGACCCTGGTTCGGGTCGCGTATGGGTCATAATTTTTCGACCCAATTTGACCCGACCCGACCCAAAAGACCCTATTTTTTTATTTTTTTTAATTTTCAGCCTATATTTTGTACTAAAAAGTTTTTAAAAATATTAAAATAATTTTTGTAACAAATTATTTTATACTTTTAAAATAAATATTATATCATATTTTTATATTAAATAATAGAAAAGGTAAGAAAAAAATTAAAAAAAAAGAAAAAATGATGGTTGAATTACCCGACCCGATTAAAATCAAACGAGTAGAATCGAGTCGGGTCAAACCCGATCCGTGAACACCCTTATTTAAACCTATTAGTTCCCTATGATCCTAGTTCATCACCTCTCCGTCACTAAAATATCCAAACCAAATGAAAGGATATGCGATTTCTTTCTTTGCCTAATCCAATTTGGAAAAAAAATGATGGCCTTTTAACAGGACTCCAAGTTTCGATTATATGAGACTTTCCAATATGTCGAAACTTTTCCCAGTATTATTATCGAGATTCATGACATTGCTTGAATCAACAAGATTGCTTTTATATTTATAGGTGTTAAAAATATAGACGCCTAGTGATAACTGAAATAACACAGCCGCTTTCTTAGGCCTACCATAAGATTGCCCTTATCTATCAAGGGAATCCTGGGAAGCTCTGAACGTAATGGGAATTATGGGATCCCACGAGATTAAGGTACAGTCTTCACTAGAGATCGTAAGATTGTTGGTAAGACGAATTTAAATACTGACACAAATATGAACAAATCGAGGTTAAATCGATTTTATTTTTTCAAAAAAAAAAAAGATATTAAGTTTGAATCTCTAGTCGATCTAAATCTCAATTCTAAGAAAATTCAAAGAGCAATGAACTAATACCATCAGCTTGCTCCCCTCTCCTCTGGTATCGGATAAGAGACAGCAGCACCAGCGAGCAAAAAAAAAAGGAGGGCAAGCGCGACACTTTGGCCCAACTCTTTTTTTTTTATAAATGATTATAATATTATTACTTTGGCTCCAACTCCGTCTATGTTTTATAGTCGGTCCCAAGTCCGGACAAAGAAGAAGAGTTGTGTTAGACTTCGACAACCAGCGTAAAACTCTGTCGAATCTCATGAACATGGATCAACGAAACGTCGATCCATGTAACCAACCCCACCTAGTGGGATAAGATTTTGTTATTGTTGTAGTAGTACTTTTTAATATTTTATATTTATTTTACTTTTTAATCGGTTACCATGTATGTCAAATGATGGTTATACCCAATAGAAAAGGTATTCAATAAAACAAGTTAATAGTTGAAGAATAATTTAATTACAAAATAAAATTAAGAGAATAAAATTGAAATAGAGAATAAAATTCACGGGCATTTATTGAAATTTATCCAAATATGATGCAACTCTACTCAACTCCGAAAACCCTTGAACTTTTAAGTCTACAAGGGTACTTCACAGATCGACGATGAGTAAGTACCCCTCAATTTCGAAGCTTGAACTTTGAAGTTGTGATAGTCAACGTAAGAGAAATTTCAAATAAATTTCCAATTTTCACTAAATGTCTTCACACATTCCCAACTCTACTCTTCAACTTCATTTATATCTAGAAAGCCCTTCAACTAGAAGGTTTACCGATTGTACAATCTACGTGGCATCCACACGTGATATTTCTCCATCGTGTACGTGTGCAAATGTCCGGGACAAGCCATTAAAAAAAATAAATATAAATAATAAAATAAATTAAAAATAATATAATAATTTAAAAAAAAAGAGAGAGAGAGGGCCAGTGCCGGAGGGAGGGGTGGCGCCCATAATCCATCTGTGCGTCCGACGGCCCTAACGCGGACAAGAGGGCTCCGACGCCCCTAACGCGGACAAGAGGGGCATTGCCCCTTTTTGCTTGCACGTGCTGACGCAAGGGGGGTGGGTGGGGCGCAACAAGCAGAGGAGGTCGACGCAAGGCATGATATCCGACTTACCACAAGTCAGTCAACTCGCAAACAATTGGATAGGTCATTATCCATCCGTTGAAAATATTGATACGGATCCGACACTTGAATACCATGAATAGATATTATGAATAAAAGTATTGCATATAATAAACCAACAAATCCAAAAGAAAAGTTGCAGCAACTATTTTGACTTGTTATACCTGTAAAAAAAATCAGTGGCTTTCTGAAGCTTCATGTCAGGACATTTAAAAAAAAATGTGTCGACTTGATAACATCCCCCCTTTCTCCTCAATAAAATGAACAGCAAAAATGGATAAGCAGTTGGAAACCCAAAACAAAAAGTTAAAGGGAAATATGTATCTTGACACTAATACAAGGTCCATTGCTTCCCTACTCTTGCCTGTGGAAAAAGTCATAATAAGAAACACACTGTAAATTTCCTTTTTTTTTTGCGAAACACTATGTAAAGTAGATACTTCTGCATGAAAAAAGAACTACCGAGTCCAAAATAATGCCTAGAGAATGACAATCGATAGAAAGTAAATCTCTGAATGAAACAGAGTTAGATAGGCACAATTAACTGTAACAAAATCTAACTGAAACTAGAAAGGTAAGATCTCTCCTAAGAATTCAGGAAGAAAATAAATTTTCCCATATTAACCAATATATAATTTGACAATGAATTATCAACGATAAAAACTACAGCCAAATCAATCAAGCATTAAGGCAGAGAGCAGGTCACAGAGATGTCATGATCAGTTGTTACAAACATGAATGGACTTATGCAGCAGGCTAAGCCAACTCTGCCCGCCTGCCTACTCAGCTGTATAATCCAGATCTCCCAGCCATAGTTCCTATTTTTCTTAAGGCATCTCCCAGCCATAGTTTACTATTTAATATAAAGGAAACCAAGTCGTTCTTTCAGGATATCAAATGCTGAACTCAACCACTAAATTCAAAATATTGTGAAAAGAGCCAATACCAAAAGTTGAGAAAATGTTACACCAGAAGTTGACAAATTTTTTTTGAAACGGGAAAGAAGTTGACAATATTAAGTAGTTATTTAATTCCACATCAAGAAATTCGGTGACATGGCTAGTTTTTATAAACAATACTTTTTGGGAAGAAGTTTTAAAACAATCAACAAAGGACCACGCTGACTTGGTTTTTCTAAAGTGAGTTGAAAGGTTCAAATTTTCTGAACTTTCAATAGCTTGAACTTCTAGCTATACCATGATTGAGTAAAAATAGACACTTTCTCAAATGTTGCACACTAAATGATTTAGTGGTTGTATTTAAAATTGTCAAATTAGGCATCTTTTCATCAGACATCTATCAGTGGAGATATCTTGTTTTTTTTTTAGAAGAGTGCAGATATCTTGTTAGCGAGAGATAAAAAAACGCAAGGCACCAAGCAGCTTATTTATGTATCATCCCCACAATATATTATAACATCAGAGCACCCAGAACTTACTGCAGAATCCAGGAACCAACATAGGTGATGCAGCTGAATATGAGCTTAAGTGCTTAAATTTAGAAAACTAAAGATGCCGAGGGGTTATAAAATTAATCAAATGAAAAGGTTAGATAAAACTCCGCCTATATTTTATAGCCGGTCCCAAGCCCGGATAAAGGAGGAGGGTTGTGTTAGGCTCCGACAGTCAGCATAAAATCATGTCGAATCTTATGAATATGGATCAACGAATAGACGTTGTATGATCCATGTAGCCGACCCCACCTAGTGGGATAAGGCTTTGTTGTTGTTGTTGTTGTTGTTGAAAAGGTTAGATAAACCAAGTGTGGGTATTTCCCAAAAAAAAAATCATGCTTGTTCTAAATGATGAATACATGGTATAGCTTTCTCCTTTATCAGAACCTAGCAAATCTATTTGGAACTTGACTACAAACACAGACTAAATATCAACAACTACCTTGGTATGTTTTGTTGAAAACTTATATAATGTGGAAACGAGAAAAGAGGCATCCGTGCATAAGGCAACAGCAAAGCAAATTTATAAGGGAGATGACTGCTACAATTAGGAAAATGTCATAGCCAGAGAATATCAATCGATTCTGAAGAATGCAAGTGCTATCAAAGGAGAAGAAGAAACCATGTCGTTCATTTGGTTTCTCATATAGAATTAAGTTTCATTTCAGCAAACTTATTCCCTGAAGATTACTAGAGTATTAAACATAAAAAAAATGAAGAGATAAACAACAAAGTTCAACCTCTAGATAGTTTATGACTAGAAAGAGTATACGCCTAATACAAAGCAAATTTGAATTCAGAAACTTTTTCCCCTATCTATTAAAAAAGGGAATCATTGAAAATAGCCACAGAATAAGTGCAAAATATCATAAAAGGGAACTCTTTCATTTAATTTATTCTGTAGGCAAGGGTGTTCCTCGTTCAACTGAAAACCAAGAAATCAAGCTTTCCAACTTTTGCACCAACACAGGTTACAAACTAAGAGAATAAATATTTGCAACATTGAATTTATGATTCTATAAGTTATCATTACCTCAAGATCATGTTACCTCTACTGCAGCTTTTAGTAATCACATTGAGCTCATATCCATTGGGTAACTACCCAACACTCTCAAAAATGTTGCAAACTCCTGCCAATTCAAGATAAAGAAATTATGATGTTAAGACATATGCAAAAGCCTAAGAATGATTTATCTCTGAGAGACATTACCTTCAGGTGCCCAAGTGCATTTTGAGCATTTTGGTCAGCCATTGATGCTTCAAAATCTACATAGAATAGGTAGTCAAAGTACCTGACAGCAATCGTGTAAAGTGTACTTAGTACTGACATTTAAAAGTTACAAATTCTTTAAAACATGAATATGTTAGTAGACACTGGAGAATGATATTACTTGAGAGGTCCATTGTTGACATCATCACTCACACGCAAAGGCCGATTCCGCCTTGGACGACTCTCAATCTGAGGAGATAGATAGGAAGTATATAGCTTAGATGGTGAGACCCCAACTTTTCATGCATGATTCATTTCAGCACAAAAAAACAAGTAAATAATGGTAGGAAAATAATGCAAAAAAGCAAACCTTAGTGAGATTAATATCCCGCATAGCAAAAACAGCAAGTGCCTTAAAGAGCATGCCAGGTCCTTCTTCAAGAGAGAAAACTATGCTTGTCTGAAGACAGGCAATGATAGAACCATTAAACAGATGAAAATAACACAGTATAAAATTTCAAATAATTAGTTTTTTGGAATCTTCACTACAAATATTAGTTTTATTTGAGGTTACCTTAAATGGTTTATTAATGCCTGGAATGATAGGTTCCCTTGCCAGCATCATAAATCGAGTGATATTATCAGGATCATCCTGCAGAGTACAGTATGATGGGTTGAAATATATAGACCTAAAAGTTGTGAAAAATCGTTCATATAAAAAATTAGTACCTGAATATCCTCAGCAAGTACATCCAAGCCATATATCTTGGCAGCCAATGAGCTGGCAACTGCAGCTGCATCTCTGAGTTTATTATCAGCAACAAACTAAAAGCGTATATGGTTAATACAATCTGATGTTTTTTTTATATGAAAAGAAGACAACATGACAAATAAAAAAAACTAGAAGCTGCCTTACTTTTGCAGCTCCAGCAGTATCATCTACAGCTTCCCTAACAACCCCTAATTTTGTTAGTGTATTCTCACACTGAGCAAGTGCCTGATATTTTTCAAGATAACAAGGATTTTGTTTAAACTAAGTCAGGAAAACCATAAATTGAATATGCGAACAGAAAACCATGACTACCTGAGGATGGCTCAGAACTCTATTTAGATGCTCAATTTTGACACCAGGATTGGCTAGTAAGCAATGCCTAACAGCATGCTTTACTTCCCCAACAATGTGCAGTTTGTGTTTAAGCAAAAGGTCATAGTTTCGATGAATGCTACCTCCCAGTGAATTTTCAATGGGTAAAACAGCTCGATCAACAAGCCAACTTTCAACAGCCTACATGAAGTTGGAATCAATGTCAGGCTCCACAGGGAAAGAGGAAAAATGATGCTAGGCTTGAAGATATCCTGCTGGAAAAGATAAATGCAACAAAGAGGAAGAAATATTTAAGCATTCATATGTTCTCTAAGAAGGGGGATCATGCCCCAACATGTTCTATTGTGTGTTGATTCCAAAAATCAATTCAGCTGATTATCTACTGAAAGTAAAAAAAAAAAAACTGGCTTAACACAAAATAAATCGAAAGCATGGAAACAAAAATATAAGAACAGAATGTTTCAATACAAGAAATGAAGTTCATCGTTTCAGGTTAAGTTAAGAAGCTTAACTAGTTTTTTGAGAAGAAAAAGCTTAACTAGTTAAGCCAGATAAAGTTGGATACCGTAAAGATATTGTCTACTAGCCTCCCCTGTTAAATTGCTGTGAGACCAACTTAGCTTTGGCTTATCTAGATTAGCAAAGAAAGAAAAAAGTTATCCCTAATCATTGATATCCAGATATCTGACTCTTCTTTTGCCAAATAAAAAAAACACTAACTAGCTGATGCTATTAGCAAAGAACACCCTTGACAATTTACATCCATTAAAGAGGAGAAACAATCCATCAAATTTCTCCTTCATTCCAATCTCCCCTCAAATAAGTTAAAAAAATCTTGCAGCCAACGACGTGGATGGTTCTTTCCCTGTTCATTATTTTAGCTCATGTGGACTTTCTGCAGTTTAGATACACTACAAACAATGGGCCAAAACGTTTATATATATGATGATATATGACTCTAAAATACTCTAAAATGTATTTTTTCCGCTCTTGGTAGTTAACCACGAGTACAGTGACATGTGATACTGCTAATACGCTTTAATACAAGCAAACAAATTGAATTCCCACCAAATAAAGAGAGAAAAAGTCTGCCAGACGGAATGTAATTATTTACATACTCCCTAATCTATTGATGGATCATTCAAAAAGGGTTGGGGATGGGGGAACAGTAGTATCAGAAAGAAAAGACAAGGAATTTACATCAAAGGTATTCTCGAAGAGTTCGCATGGTACGGTTTCGCAGTTGGGATACGCTTTACCCGCCGCAGCTTCGCTATACGCACCGGGAAGACCCTAAATTTTCCAAACGAAGGGAAAAAAATTCAAATGAGCTGCATACACATCAGTTTCCGTAAATATATCACATGGAAGTTGCAAAAAATGGGAGGCGATAAGAACGGTTCAACTTCCAGACCTGGTAAGCCACTCTAAGACGAGATCTATTAACCGACCCCGTGACATCGGAAATAGTTAGCGGCCCTGCAACGATCCCCAAAACAAAAACAAAAAAAGAACTCACATGCCGGAAGCAGGAAGATTAACCTACGAATAATGTAGACGATATAAGAAAAAAACCGAGAATTACGGGACTCACTGGGACGGATTTGGGAGTCCTTGGTGGCAACCTCGGCGTCGTCGTTCGCGACTCGGTTAAATTCCACGGCGTTTTCGCCGGCGCTGCCATCGTCGCCGCCTCTGCCGGCGCCGTTGACGGCTACCATGGCCACAGAGGAGGGTAAGGGCCTCGAGTTCCACCGCACGAAAACGCCGGATGGCTTCCTGACGCCGCAAGGAGCGCGCGGGGCGGCTCGATGTTTCGGGTGCAGGGAAGGTGTTCGAGCGATGGCCGTGGAGGCCATGGAACGACAGGAGAGCGGCGCAGGAGAGAGAGTGGAGTCCGTTAACCTTTTGAGCTTGCGGACGAGAACGGTTTTTGGGGTTTGTTACGGTGGGTGCGGACTGCGGTTTCCGGACTGCCGAAATTTGTTGTTTTTTAAAAATGAAATTTTCGTAAACATTAATTATCATAATTTTTTGTTGATTGAAAATTTTATTTGTTACTATTTATTTTCAACAAATAGAAATGATAAAATCTGAGTTCATATTTTGCAAATATTTCATAGATCTTATAAGCTTGAGAGGAATCGGCAATAAATGTGGGCGTTGAATCAAATGTAGAACGAACGTTCCATGTTGCAATTTATGATTTTTTTTCCTTTGTTGGAACAAATTGGGATTGTGACAATATTGTCAATTAGTGAATTAGACAGCTAAAATGAAGAATAAATAAATTAAAACCTACTCAAGAGCCTAAATAATCACATTTTGCGATCTAATGTGCCACCAATATTTTCTTTATCGTACACCCACTCGCATTTTTTAAACTCATCCGAGAAGCATTTTATGTTTTATCGTATGGTGCAATAAAAGAAATAGTTACACATCCCTCTTTATATTATATACTACTATAGTGACCCGCGCGATGCGCGGAGGACACAAAAACTTTTATATATAAAAATTTTGATTATAAAATAAAAACTTTTATTTTGATATAAATTTTATATATTATCTAATCATTTTCTTATCTTAGAAACTTATATATGTAAATATGTTATAATAAATTAAATTTATTTGAAATTACTATTTTTAAATCTATTACATTCTATTTTATTTTTAATTATTTTTACTCTATTTTTTCCCATTTAACTTGGTTACTTTGTTAACATATATTACTTAAATTTTTTGTTTTATTTATGTTAATTTACATATGATAATATAGAAACACCATGATTTCTCCTTTCAAACTATATATCTTTATAATTTTGATATAATATAGATATAAATAGCAATTGATATCTATATTTTTTAATAGCATCATATCTTAGAATTAAGTAAATAATATTTATTTTAATATTTTTAATAATGTCTATTATTTTTTATGCATCATTCAAAAAAATATGCAATATATATTATAATATCTGAATATTTTTTGTTTCTTGTAATACAATATCAATATGAAATATAAATGTTATATTTAGCTTATATATACCTGAGTATTAAAACTTATTTACTTTTTTATTATCAATCATGTGTCTTTGACTTTAGTTTAATTATTGATATTGATTTACTTAATACAAATAGATAACTACCGTATTTGTAAATTTACACTTTTTTATAGTCTATTCCATCTCTTTTCATATTTTAAGTTTTAAATGTGGGACTAAATTAAACAACTCCAATTACTCTTATTCAAATTATAATTAATTTTGAACCAATTATGTTTCATTGTTTATTTTAATAATATACTTCATTATTCATCATATCAAAACTAATTTCAAAAGAAAATATCACGAGGGAGTGACATGTATCATCATCTATCTTTTTTTTAATAGTATGCATATAATATTATTAACTATAGCCAAAATATTTCTATCATCAATGAAATATTTTTGTCATGAATGAACCTAATCAATTGCACATGATTTATTTTATAAATCTATTTAATTGTTTTCATTCAATTAATATAAAATATGAAATTAAATTAGAATGTATATTATTAAAATTTAAAATATTATAAATTTATAACTTAAAATATAAATAAACAACATTATATATTTTCCCAACTAAATCTTTAATATCATGATTCTCTTTTAACATTACCAACAAAAAATATGTATCATATCATATCTTAGCATTTGTTTATATATAAGATATAAATATAAATTATCATAATAATATAATTTAAAATTTAATCAGATTTATATTAATCGTCAATAAATATCATCATCATTATATCACCGAAAAAATAAATAGCATAATTAGGATAGGGATATGCAAGTTTTTAACTCGAGATATATATGAGAACCTAATTTTTTAAATATATCACTATATATATATTATAACATTTAATATTTTTATTAGATATAGAGAAATTATATATATATATATATGTATATACGTGTGTATGTTATTTTATCATGTACATATATTTGCAAGTTTGCACATACTATTTCCACTCAAAGAAAGTGTCAAATATGTTAATGGAAATTGAAACCCCCCATTTATAAGTACAAATATATTATTTTAAAAATTTGGATAAATAAAAATATGTATTTTTAATAACTAACTTTTGAGTATTTATGTATTTAAAATATTATCATTTTATAATTGAATTCATGAGAGATCCATATGTGACACTTTCTACTTATGCTTATATATATTATTGTTAATCATTATAACAAATATAATTTAACCTTTTATCATTTAAAAATATAATAATAGGTGAATTTGTGAGAGTTGTCATTTGATAAATTTTAACTTTGCTTTTATATAAATTTATATAATCTTGTTGATTACACTTAAAATATTATTATGATATATATATTAATCATTATTATAAATTATTTTATTTATTATTATCTATCATAGCTAACATACTTTACCATTTTTCTTTTAAAAACTAATTTTAGTGACACATAACTTAATGAGAGATACTCGTATATTCTACATTTTCTTTTATATAGATAAGTAAATATTGATATAAATGATTTATATGTATGTTAACTTTAACAAAAAAAATTGTTAGCATTAAATGATGTTATACTTATTAAAATTATTAAACTATTATTTTAATTAATTTTAGTTCATTATGATTGTTATCATAATATTATAATTAAAATGTTGATGATTATTTTATTAATTTTCAATATATATATTATCATATGCAAGTTTTTGACTCAGGCATCTTTATATATGATAGCTTTTAAATAATTTGGTATTAGTTCATTAGAATATCTCAATCAGCTAATAAATTAATAATAATAATAATAATAATAATAATAATAATAATAATAATAATAATAATAATAATAATAATAATAATAAATGATCAACTTTGGTTTAGTATTTTGTTTTTAACTGATTGTGTATCTTATATTGATTTATAACAAATTATTCAATAAAAATAAAAAGAATACAAAACATAGTTATTAAATAATTAATATATGTAAGGGGCTGTTTGGCTAAGCTTATAAGTCACTTATAAGTTGGTTTAAAAAAATTTCAGCGTTTGGTAACTTAAAAATTCGACTGATAAGAAGATATCAAATCTACTTATAAGTAAAAAAAACTAAGCAGGGGGAGGGGTGCTTATTTTTTTAAAAAAATAAGTCAGTTAGTTGTCTCATAACTAACTAGTTGTTATTAATATAAGTAGTTTTATCCAAACGTGTAACTGTTTATTTTTAAAAATAAGTTTCAACCAATAAAATACTTATCAGCACTTCAACTTATCAGTTATTATGTATCAGCTAAGCCAAACGGGCCCTAAGTCTTCTATTTCATTGATAGAATAACAACTTGATAACAAAAAAAAACTATATATAACTAAAACTTATTAATATAAATATTATATGCTTATAAATATTATTTACACAAAAATATATATGTAAACAAACATATAGATATAGTTATCATAACAAATTAACAAATTTTTAATAATAATAACAAAATTATTATGTTTGATTGACTATTTTGTTATTAGGTGATTATGTATTCGATATCAGTTTTATAGCGAATTATGACATATAAATATACATATAATAAATTAACACACTGTTAATAATAATAACATAATAATTAAGTTTGATTTATTATTTTGTATTAATTCGTTACGTATCTTATATGGGTTTATAACAAACTACTTAATAATACTAAAATGCTTGAGAATCATAGTTGATTTATATAGATAAGTATTCTATCTCTTTCATAGAATAACAATAAAAAATAACTATATAAAATTAAAACTTATTAGTCGTAATAATATATGTTTTCAATATTTTTATATGCATATAATATTAAATTAACTATTAATAGTAATAACAAAATGATTAAGTTTTGTTGACTATTTTATTAGGAAATAATGGCTGTCCACCCTCTTAAAAGAGGTGGAGATGTCTGCCTAAATCAGACACCGTCTGATCTAAATTCAAGGGAATGGATGAAGCGGCCGGTTCAGCAAGTCCTATGAGTGAAAGCCGACGATTCATGAAGACAGCACCATCCGATTCGGCCGGTTCGGTCTGACGCTGATCAGGAAATATAAAATGTCTAAAACCTAGGTTTTTTTCTCCCTTCTTCTCTCTCCTCACACGATAGTGAAATCGCCTTGGCTTCCTCGACGACGTCTTCCTCCGCGCACTGCCGACTCCTCGCCCGACGCTCGACGCCCTTGCTTCTCACCGCCGAGAAGCCTTGTTTGTCGGTCGATCGCCCTCTCGACGGTCCTGCTGCTCGCTGCCAAGAAGCCCCCTGTTCGTCAGTCGAGAAGTCCTATTCACCCTCTCGACGGCCCTATTTCTCACCGCTGAGAGGCCCTCTTCGTCGGCCGAGAAGCCTTGCCCGCCGTCTCAACGCCGCTGCTGCTCGCCGCCGAGAGGCCTTCCTCGCCGGCCCTCTCGACGCCCGTCGCCGAGAAGCCCTCCTCGTCGGCCAAGAAGCCCTGCCTGTCCTCTCAACGCCGCTGCTCGCCGCCGAGAGGCCTTCCTCGCCGGCCCTCTCGACGCCCGTCGCCGAGAAGCCCTCCTCGTCGGCCAAGAAGCCCTGCCCGTCCTCTCAACGCCGCTGCTCGCCACCGAGAGGCCTTCCTCACCGGCCCTCTCGACGCCCGCCGTCGAGAAGCCCTCCTCGTCGGTCGAGAAGCCCTGCTCGCCCTCTCAAAGCCGCTGCTGCTCGCCGCCGAGAGGCCTTTCTCGCCGACCCTCTCGATGCTCGTCGTCGAGAAGTCCTCCTTGTCGGCCGAGAAGCCCTACCCGCCCTCTCAACGCCGCCGCTACTCGCCGCCGAGAGGACTTCCTCGCCGGCCCTCTCGACGCCCACTGCCGAGAAGCTGCTAAGAACCTGACTGTGTAATTAATCTGTGTTTTGTGTCTACTGTGTAATAATAAATTAATCTGTGTTAATTGTAATGTTATTGAATTATGTTATTTGTGGATTAAACATATGCTAAGAACTTGACTAATTAACAATGAATTAAGTAATTTTTTTCTTGACAATATATTGTTATTCTTACATATTTGTGTGTCTAATAATTAATTATTTTCATGTTTTAGTACTATGGAGAAGGACGAAGAGAGCATCATTGGACTTGATAATACAGAAGACATGCTTAGTGAGGGATTGAACGAAGAAGATATTGAGAAAGACGAAGATGAACTATATGTCAAATCTTATGAGTTACCAAAACCATACGTTGGAATGACATTTGACACAGAAGATGAAGCATATAAATATTATAATATGTATGCTAAAATGGCTGGTTTTTCTATTAGAAGACAAAATTCACACAAGTCAAAGATTACGAGAAATCTTATTAATAGAACTTTTGTTTGTTCTAAAAAAGGTCATAAGAGATTGACGCAAGGAATTGAAAAAACATTTACACAAAGAAGAGAAGTTATGGACGATTGTCCAGCTCATCTATATGTTGGTGTAAAAAAAGATGGAAGGTGGGAGATTAGAAAATTTCAAGAAGAGCACAGTCATCCTCTTGCAAGTCCTTTCAAGGTAAAGTATTTAAGGTCGCATAAAGAAATTAGTGCAATATCTAAAGAAGCTATTGGTAACTTGCATGACTTCGGCATGGGTCCATCCAAAATTGCTAGAGCACTTAATATGTCTGGCGAACCACTTATAATAATCCAAAATTGTATTGATCATTTAAGAAGTAGAAGAAAAGGCAACTTTTCTGTCGAATGCCTTAATATTATATCTGTTTTTCAAAGTAAGACAAGTGTTGACCCGGGTTTCTTTCATAGATGGGAGTTTGATGTAGATGGCACCGTTTTAATTTTTTTTGGGCCGATGGAAGATCAAGAGACAGTTATTTGACATTTGGTGATGTGGTAGTGTTCGATACTATATATTGAACAAATAATTTGAGAATGTCATTTGCTCCTTTCACTGGAATAAATCATCATTGGAGGTCATGTTTATTTGATTGTGCTTTGCTTGCAGATGAGACAGAGGAGACATTCACATGGCTATTTGAAAAATGGTCCGAATGCATGAATGGTAAGTATCCAAAATGTATTATTACAAATCAAGATATCGCTATGGGCAATGCTATACACAAGGTTTTTCTGCACACTAAACATATATTTTGTACATGGCATATTGCTAGGAATGCAATGACTCATATGCAGGATTTATATTCACGACCGGCATTTAAAGAAGACTACAATAGTTGGCTTTATGGATCATCGAACATAGATGAATTTGAAAATGGTTGGCTTTATTTGAAACAAAAGTTTCAAATTTCATATGGACATTGGTTAGAAGTAATGTACGACAAGCGTGAACAATGGATTTCATTATATTTTAAAGATGTGTTCACTGCAGGTATGCGGACCACTCAAAGAGCAGAAAGTATTAATGTTTTTTTTTATGGCTATGTCAATGCGAAGACATCACTTTCAGATTTTGTAGAACAATATGATAGGGCTATTCAAGGGGACATTTATGTTAGTTTATCAAGCTACATTTCTTAGTTTCTTAAACATTATTCATTTGTTGGATTTTCTACGTGAATAAGATATTTTTTGTATTTCATTTAGATTGCTGGGAATGGAGTGTGAATTGTTGTTGCTACCTCTTGTCGTGTTGGGAGCATTGCGTCTTGATAGCAAATTTGCTCATGAGGTCTTGGGTCATGTTATGTTGAAAGGAACATTTATGTTAGTTTATCAAGCTACAATTCTTAGTTTCTTAAACATTATTTATGATGCGTAAGTTTCATGAACATGCATGACTTGATGTCATTAAATATGATAATCATGAACAACTAAAATAATAGTTGGCCGCCGATGCGTTGGGGGTCGAAGGTCGAGTGGTCATCCGTCGTGCGTTAGCACCAACACATTGATGTAATTAGCAATTGATATACACATCACACTGCTTACAACTGATAATTACAATACTAAAATTAATTTATACAGGTGGGCAACAAATTAAAACAAAACTGAATAAAAAACAGCCACAGTTGGCCGACGATGCGTTGAGAGACAAAGGTCGAGTGGGCGACGAGCGTTAGTTCAAGCAATCTAACATAAGCTCAAGCAATCTAACATATACAAGACATTTATGTCATTCCAATGGCAATTGATACTTACACACAGCACTATACTTACACATAGCACTTACAATTGATACTTACACATAACACCTGACAATACACTTACACACAGCACTATACTTACACACAACACTTGACAATTGATCACTTCATAATACACTTACACACAGCACTATACTTACAGACAGTACTTCACAATTGATACTTACACTTACACTCAGCACTTGGCAATTGATCCTTAGCGATTCTTACACTAACGCACAAGATACTTACACACAACATTGTAATTGATAATTAGTGGGCAAAAAATTAAAACGAAACTGAAAAATAAAACTAAAATAATAGTTGGCCGGCGTGGGGGATCGGAGGTCGGCGGTGCACGGAGGGTGGCCGTCGGGCAAGGGGCGGAGGTCCGCGTCGTCGCTCCTTTAGGTGGCCGTCGAGCGCGGGGACCGGCGGTGCGCGGGGGTCGGAGATCGGCCGTCAGGAGGAACTTGCGGCCGTTGCGCGTGGGGACCGGCGGCGCCGAGGAGGGGGATCGGAGGTCGGCGGTGAGCGGTGAGCGGGGGATCGGAGATCGGCCGTCGTGCGAGAAGATCGATCGTCGCAGGAGGAAGTCACGACCGTCGTGCGAGGGGGCCGGCGGTGCGCGTCGAAGGTCAGCGTTGCACGGGGGGTCAGAGATCGACCATCGCAGGAGGAAGTCGCGGACGTCGCACGCGGAGACAGGCGGTGGGCGGGGGGTCGGAGATCGGCCGTCGTAGGAGGAAGTAGCAGACGTCGCGCACGAAGACCAGCGGTGGGCGGGGGGTCGGAGATCGGCTGTCGGAGGAGGATGTCATGACCGTGGTGCGGGACAGGCGGTGCACGTTGGAGGTCAGCGGTGCGCGGGGGGTCGAAGATCGGCCATCGCAGTAGGAAATCGGCTGTTCGCGCGGGGATCGGCAGTTCGCGGGGGGTCGGAGATCGGCTGTCGTAGGAGGAAGTCGTGACCATCGCGCGGGACCCGGGGTGCACATTGGAGGTCAGCCGTGCACGGGGGTTGGAGATCGGCCATCGCAGGAGGAAATCGCGGCCGTCGTGCGCGGGGGTCGGCGGTTTGCGGGGGGGGGGGGGGGGTCGGAGATCGACCGTCGCGCGAGAAGACAGGTCATCGTAGGAGGAAGTCGAGGCAGTCGGGCGAGAAGATCAACCGTCGCGGCTGTCGGGCGCCGGCGAGGAGATCGGATGCCGTCGCTCAGAGGAGGAAATCAGAGAGAAAAGGGGCACCGTGTGAGAAGAGAGAAGAAGGGAGAAAAAACCTAGGTTTTAGACATTTTATATTTTCCGATCAGCGTCAGACCGAACCGGCCGAACCGGATGGTGCTGTCTTCGTGAACCGTCGGATTTCACTCATAGGACTTGCTGAACCGGCTGCTTCATCCATCCCCTTGAATTTAGATCAGACGGTGTCTGATTTAGGCAGGCATCTCCACCTATTTTAAGAGTGTGGACAGCCATTAAATCCATTTTATTATTAGGTGATTATGCATTTATAAGGAACTATGACATATAGATATACATATAATAATAAATTAACAAAATATTAATAATAATAAATAATGCTTAAGCTTGGTTGATTATTTCTATCCCCTTGACACAATAATAACATGACTACAACAAAAAAAATAACTGTATACAATTAAAAAAATTATTAGTGCAATTAATATATTATTATAAATAACACAAAAGTATATCACTTATTTAATATATTATTTATTATAGAAAAAATATTTAATTTATAGTAGTTGAATAACGTCTTTAACTTGTGTTTATATTCATTAGAGTATGAAATGAACGTTGTTAACTCCAACTTCATATCATGACATAATATTTTGATCCGCACATACTCTTTATCTTCAAAAAGGATGTCGAGTGTGTAAATGAAAACTGAAAGTCCCTCATGCCATTTAACATTTTTTCTTAGACTAAAATAATTACATATAAATAAATTTTTCCTATAACATTTTTTTGGACGAAAAAAATTATATATAAGTAATTTTTTTATCACGCACAAACCTATATTTGTAAGCCCGCACGTATTCTTTGCCTTCAAAGAATGCGTTGAGTATGCAAATGAACATTGAAAGTCCCTCTATTTATAGTTACAAATATAGAATTTTAAATTATAAATAATAACATTATATATTTTTAATAACTAACTTTTAAGTATCCATGTTTATATAATGAAAATATTGTTATTTTATATATTTAATTTATGAAAGCTTGACACATTGCACTTTCGACCTATGCTTTTATATATAGATAGATAATATAATTTAAATAATAATTAACTTTTAAGTATATATAATTATATAACTAACTTTTGTTATAAGTGATTATGTATCTTATATCAGTTTATAAATAATTAACCAATAATAATAAAATGATTATTTTGTTTGATATTCTAAAATGATTGATATGCATAAATCTTCTATACCCCTCATAAAATAACAACCTGATAACACTAAAAAATAACTATATACAACTAAAGATTATTAATATAAACAATATGTGGCTAAAATATTACAAAAATATATCATTTATTCCATATGTTATTTGTTATCATATGAAATACATACACACATATATAAAATGCATAGTATCATAATAATATATTAAATAATTTATGATACCCATATTAATCATTGAGGGCTATTATCATTAGAATATGAAATGCATGTCTTTAATATTATCACTTTATACATTCAATTTATAAGAGCTTAACACGTGGCACTTTCAACATCTACTTATATATATATATATTCCCTATAACATTTATATTTTATGAGTCAAAAAATAAATTATACGTAAATACATTTTTTTCACACACAGACCTATGTTTATAGGTTTCCACGTATTCTTTGCCTTCAAAGAAAACGCTGAGTATGCAAATGAACATTGAGAACCCCTCTATTTATAATTACAAATATAGAATTTAAAATTATTAATAAATAAAATAATAGATTTTCTAATAACTAACTCTTGACTATCCATTATTATATAATTATAATAATATCACTTTATACATTCAATTTATAAGAGCTCGACATGTGACACTTTCAACCTTTGCTTTTATATAAATATAGGTATAAGGAAAAAAAGTAAGATATCATTTAAAATTAAAATATCTTGATTCACACAATCGCTCGTGTGAACATGGTAGTCATATGACGGAGAGAACGATTTTCTATCTTATAAGATCTTAATCTTAGATTTAAATCCGAATATTAAAATTGATAGGGTTGTACGATTCTACGATAATGATATTTTTTATTTTATTAATAAGATAATTAATAGTAAATATAAAAAACTTGGATTTATTTTATTTTGATTGTATCATCTTAGATTTATTATATGATACTCTCACTTCAGTAAATTCAAAATTATGATTATTTTTAAAAAAATTGAATTTTATTTTGTGCAATTTATATTAAATTCAAATATCATGTTATGATTCCCAATATATTTAGATTTTAAAATGATATGAATAAATATGGATGGTTAATTAACTCGTACAAATAAATATTTTTTTTTAAAAAAATTACAAGGTAGAATTTTACTATTCTTGACTCGCAAAATTTTTTTTATCGTCCTAGTAAAAAAACGATCAAAACATTATTATGTATGCAATGGTAATTTAAAATAAATAAATAAATACGATCAGCATTGCCTGCACATCTTACATTTGATTATTAAATACAGAAACTCTTGGGTGAAAATGGTTCAGCTAATTAAAAAAAACGTCCTAAATTTATTTTAAAAAAAATAAAAATCACCTTCTAGCGAATTTTTTTCGAAATCCTATTTTTATATAATTACATTTTAATATATATAATAAAAAAATAATATAACAATAATTTTATATTAAATATAAAATATACTACTAAATTTTTATATTTATTAAATTAGAGTTTAATAATGTGATAGAAAATTATGAAATGTTATAAAAAAATATTCTATCTATAATAAAAGAATTAATAACATATGTATTAATTATATAAATAAAAAATAAATTTCACAAACCTCTACGATATTTTTGGGTGGAACCCTTATTTTAACAGGTGAATTTTAATGATTCGAATTTTTTCTAGACGAATAGATTTTTTGGGTTGCTCTGGTTTTCTTACACCATAGACAACACATTTTATTTTCATTTCGACGGATTTTAGTTTCACTGAGAAACAAATGTCCGTGAACTTGAAATTCATGTGAGTTACTCTTTTGCTCGTGGAAAAAAAAATGACATGAGAAATATTCGTACACGTTTTTGCTTGTTTTACATACTATGAATATATTATGCATTATTTTTCTTCAATCGAAATTCATTAGTATACACATGTTTGAGGGGTGAAATTAGATGGATTTTGAAATTCGATCTGGAAATCGAAGGTCACTTATATCCTTCCCGACCCGTCTGGTTTCATCAAATTAGGAATTAGGCTACTATAATGTCTTTTATTTCAATTTTTGTGAGGCAACAACTCTTTTGTTTTTCTTAATTTTCTCTCCTACATTTCTCTCATAAAAAATATTTATTAAATATTTACTATAAAATATTAACTTAATATTATTTATTACTTATCATTTCAGAAAAAAATAATATTTTATTAAATATAATTTATTAAAATTATAATTTATTATATATAAGTAATATATTTAAACAAAAATTTAATAAAAAATAATTTATATTATTATTTTTATTAATTAAAATTTATATCTTTATATTTATAATACATATTTTATTCAAACACATGTTAAAATTAATCTATCATATCTAACTTTTTAATTATTCATCAATCGTTTCACCACGTTCAAACACACATCAATTCTTTTTTTTTTCTTCTTCTTTTATTATCTTAGTTTTTCAGAAACGATAATTGATAACATTGAGGAAGGAAAAAAGCCATAGTTCTGACCTACTTGGCAACTACTTAAAAGAAGAATTGGCCCAAGCCCAATATCAATCTAAAATTCTCGACGAAAACCACACTTCATTCAATGATTTAAAAATGAAAAATGGGCGTTCCCCCAACATTTCCCCCATGCGCCGTTTTAGATGGGGAAAACCGACATTTTAATGGGAAAATCGTCGTGAACCGGACGGGCTTGCGCGTGAATCGGTCATCGCGTGAACCGGTCGGCTTCGACCGAGGTTAAAAAGGGGCGGCGCAGTAAAAATTTCGCCCCTTTCTACCTCATTTTCTCTCTCCCTCTTTACCCTCTCCTCGCGCGACGTCGACCCACAGGGCGTCCGGTGACTTCGACCTGTCGACGTCCGTCGACTTCGACGATCAGATCCGTCGCCGATCATCCGCCGACTTCGAAGGGCCGCCGACCAGATCCGCTCTTGACCAGATCCGCCGCCGATCATCCGCCGACTTCGAAGGGCCGCCGCCGACCAGATCCGAGCCACCTCCGCCGCCGCTGACCAGATCCGCGCGACTAGATGACGACGATGACGACGACGATGATGAGGTACTTTCCGACCAGATCCGCCAGTTTGTCCTCTTTTCCTTTGCCGATTTTAATCTCGGGCCGCCCTCCCCTGTCTTTGCTGACAGATCCGTCGTCGGCTGCCCTCCCCGCTCGCACGTCACCGCCCTCCGTCGCACGTCCTCCGCCCTCCGCCGCCCGCCCGCCGCCCTCCCCGCTCGCATGGAAACCTTCGTCCTCCACCTCCCTTCGTCGCACGCACCGCCCCCATCGCCCTTCGTCCTCCGCCTCCCTTCGTCGGTCGCACCGCCGCCGCCGCCCTTCATCACACACACCGCCGCCGCCGCCCTGCGTCGCACGCACTGCCGCCGCCCGCCGCCCTTCGTCGCACGACACCGACGCCTTGCCGTAATTAGTTAAACCTTTTTAATTGATCACTTATAATTATGTAATTAAATGATGTGAGTTAATTTTCATGTGTAAATATGTTTGTTTAATCATTCTTGTTTGCAATTTGTTTAATTATATCATGCAATAGTGAGCAAAATCTTCATCAATTTTATCATGTTTGTGAATTTCTAATGAGAATTTATTTGTATTTTTTAGGTAAAATTGCACATGGACGATGAGAATAGTGGTAGTAATATGACAGAATTGACAGAAGAATGGATGAATGAAGACGATATTGAACATGACAAACTTCAAGAAGATGTTAACTTTGTTGTCAAAGCATATGAGTTACCGAAACCTTATGTTGGAATGTTATTTGACACAGCTGAAGAAGCCTACAAATACTACAACATGTATGCTAAATTAGTGAGTTTTTCTGTGAGAAAACAAACTTTACATAGGCACAAGATTACATGGAAGGTAATCAATGTAAAATATGTTTGTTCTAAACAAGGGCACAAGAGAATTAGACAAGAGCAGACACAAGCTTTTACACAGAGAAGAGAAGTTAGGGACGATTGTCATGCTCATCTATATGTTGTTCTAAGACAAGATGAACAATGGGAGGTAAAAAAATTTCAAGAAGAGCACAGTCATTACTTGACAACTCCTTCCAAGGTAAAGTTCTTAAGATCACATAATCAAATCAGCGCAACTTCTAAAGAAGCTATTGGTCATCTACATGCATTCGGCATGGGTCCATCTAAGATTGCCAGAGCTCTTAATATGTCTGGAGAACCTCTTATAACAACTCAGAATTGTATTAATCATTTGAGAACCATAAGAAAAAGCACTTTTTCTGTCGAATGCTTGCAAATTATCTATAATTTTCAAAAAAGGTACATTCTGATCCCTATTTCTTTCATAGTTGGGAGTACAACAAACGTGAACAGTGGGTTTCTTTATATTATAAAGACGTCTTTACTGCAGGTATGCGAACCACTTAGAAGGCAGAAAGTATAAATGCTTTTTTTGATGGTTATGTCAATGCGCACACTTCGCTTTCGCACTTTGTAGAGCAATATGAAAAAGCTGTCCAGACTCATCATCGACGTGAAGAACGAGAAGACTTTCAAACAATGAACTCACAACCTGCATACATTGTTAATAGTCCTTTGGAGGAACATGCAGGTAAGATCTACACACATGCTTCATTTTGTAAGTTTCAGACAGAATATGCAAAATGTTTCAGTCTTACAATGCATAAGATTTACAAGGACACATATAGATCTTACTACTCTGTTTTTCCTGTGAGGGCTATTGATGAGGGAAAAATGTGGTGGAATTTAGTAAAGCTGAAAATATTTATGCAAAATGTTCATGCAAAAAGTTTGAACAAGAAGGAATTTTGTGCTGTCATGTTCTCTGTATATTGCAAAAGAAAAGTGTGAATTTCTTGCCTGAAGATTATGTGCTTCATCGTTGGACCATAAATGCTATATAGACAAAAGCACATGCCATTTATGATTGTCAATCCACTTCCGGTGATAGCATATCACTCATTCAGGCATTATCTTGGCAAACTAATCTATGGAAAGTACAAACAATGGGTCTCATTTCACCTACGCATTTACAATGCGGAGCGCCAACTATAGATGATCTCATCTTGAAAATGAGTGCAATTCATGTGCCGAGTGAATCTATGGATGCAAGTAGAGCAAGCACAAGCCACTTTCAAACAACTCAGTTTAGCACTACTGACTTACCACTTAATGAACCAAACTCCATAAACTTGCATGACTTACAATTTACGATCCGGGACCCACTTTGTGTGAAGTCTAAAGACAGACCTAAGAATATTGCAAGGATGAAATCTGGGGTAGAAATTTTCATGTCACAGAATAATTCGAGAAAGAGGAGTTGCGGGAAATGCGGAAAGCAATGACATGACAAACGGAAGTGTCCATTATTGCAGGTTCATTTACTTTTCATTGAACAGAAGTTTAATTCGTCTTCATTTACTTCTTTCTTAGGAAGTCTAATATTTGTCTTTATATTTGACAGGGTGCTGAGAATGAGTGTCATGACTGAAGACTTATATAATATGTTGGATGTCATATGTTTGATGTAATATGTTGGAACCTATTTATGTTGGAACTTATTTTGTGTTGTAATATGTATGAATGCATGTTGGAACCTACTTATGTGTAACTTATGTTGATTTATGTTGATTTGGCATCGTAACATTATCAAAATTCATGGTTCATTTATGTTGATTTGGCTTCGTAACATTCCCAAACTTCATGGTTCATTTATGTTGATTTGGCTTCGTAACATTCCCAAGAAAGCATTGTTGAAAGATGTTACAGAAATAGTTTCAAATTCTGCACCTCTTGCAATTATTCTAGGCAAAACGCAAGCATGTTGAAAGATGTTACAAAAATAATTTCGAATTCCTTCATTTTGTTCATGATTCATAAGCGAATTGCTCAGTCATTCTATCATGCATTCCAGTTATTGTATCATGCATTCTAGTTAAATAGCTATTGTTCCAACATATCGCAAACATACACACAACATATCGCAAACATGCATACAACATATCGCAAGCATACAACATCTCACAAATATATCGTAAATTGTTAACTAAACATAATTACCTACAAGTTCATAACAAACTGCTATGACTGCATAAAAAGAAGTAATACAAATGATTACAAACCCTGCAACTAAAGAAAGTTCATTTTAACTAATACAAATGATATTATTATTCCAAGAAGTAAATACATAATTTTATCTCTCCTTGCAACATCTTCATAGGCGATAATTTTATTGAGCAATCCTGTTAAAATGATCCTATATTTATCCGATCTTCGTCTTTGAACTTTTTCATCGTCCTTTAACAAGCTTCTTAGAATATTCTTATGCCGATCATCCATAGTTGGATCGAACCACTGAAAAAAATACAATCTTCGTGCGGGGGCTTACCCTAGAAGAACATTATATACAAAATGAACATCAAACGATGAAACAGAAATGAAGACCAAAATACATTACTTATTGTCAATGAAAATGTATACCGATTATGAGAGCACCCCCAAAATCGTCTCCCGGGATTATTATTTGTCCATGAAGTTTGTAGTATTGCCTTATCACCACACGCACAAAAAGGAATATCTAATTGACGTGATATGAAAGAGGTAGAAGACGACATGGCTGACCTGTGAAACCCTAAAACATGCATATGGAGTATATCAGAGAAATCTAAGTACAATTGAAGTTCAGATGGAGTATATCAGAGAAATATTTCAACTAACTGAAGAATAAGCTCGGAACAAGTAATCCAACTAACTGGAGAATAACGTAGATGGAGTATATCAGATAAATATTTCATTATAAAAAAGGTTCTGTAGATAGCGTAAATAGTTGAAATCTTACAAAACAATTATATAAGACTACTCAATTGCAGAAGATGCTTGGATAGCGTAAATAGTTCAATTCTTGATGATATTGTCACGGCCATAGCAAGCTTGTCAACTATAATGAATACGACTAAGCCTGTGTCAGCTAAAGGAAAATGATATTGAGAAATTTTGCCTTAAATGAGAGGAACTTATACACATGTAGAAGCAGGATATTTGCCTACCCAAAAATCATTCTTATCGAGTCATGCATAAGAAACAAATAAACAAAACAAGCAGGCATTATTAAGGTAAGCAGGAATCAAAGAACATACAAATTCAAGCATCGATAATAGTTCAGCGCTCCTGAAAATCCTGACTTCTCAAATTTTACGGTGCGGCGGCGGCGGTGCATGCGACGAAGGGAGGCAGAGGACGAAGGGCGGCGGGGGCGGTGCGTGCGACGAAGGGAGGCGAATGCGAGCGGGGAGGGCGGCGGCGTGCGACGAAGGGAGGCGGAGGACGAAGGGCGGCGTGCGAGCGGGGAGGGCGGCGGCGTGCGAGTACGGACTGCGGCGGCGTGCGAGCGGAGGGTGGCGGCGGGGGCGTGCGTGGGCGGTGGCGGCGGCGGCGGTGCGTGCGACGAAGGGCGGCAGAGGATGAAAGGCGGCGGGGGCGGTGCGTGCGACGAAGGGAGGCGGAGGACGAAGGGCGGCGTGCGAGCGGGGAGGGTGGCATCGTGCGAGTAACGGAGTGCGGCGGCGTGCGAGTGGAGGGCGGCGGGCGTGCGAGCGAGGAGGGCGGCGGGCGTGCGACGGAGGGAGGCGGCATGCGAGCGGGGAGGGCGGCGGGCGTGCGACGGAGGGCGGCGGGCGTGCGACGGAGGCGGCGGGCGTGCGATGGAGGGCGGCGGCGTGCGAGCGGGGAGGTCGATGGCGTGCGAGCGGGGAGGTCGATGGCGTGCGAGCGGGGAGGGCGGCCGGCGGCGGATCTGTCGGCAAAGACAGGGGAGGGCGGCCGAGATTGGAATTGTATATTGGAGCTGTTGAATTGCTCTGAACCTGGAATTTTGCTCAATGGATTTGCTATCAGCGAAGAGTTCTTCAATGTGTAAAATTATGCATCAGCGAGTCATGAAAACTTAGGGTTGCCGATTCTATAATGATTAGTATCGACCATGCGGGTTAAAGCTTATTCAAGTTTGGCATTTAGAACACAAGCCACTCATTAAACAAATAGTATTTGAAGTGCGCTGATTAGCCAAGAACATCTTGATTCTCCTTATTGTTGAAGTTACCTAATAATATTCTTAATAAATAATATAAACTATAGGGTATTACCCTATCTAAAGTATGCCATTAAATGATGTAATACATGGATGAGTTAGTTTCTTCAGCACCCCCTTAATTAACCTTTTTTTTGCATCTAACAATAAATTCTAAATTTATAATCCTTGGGTTTCTCTGGATGTGACACTTAGACATTGCGTTCAGTTTCATCTAAAATTATCTTAACTTTTTAGTAATTATAAGCTATCAATTTTATCCTTACTTCTTAGTATAAGAAAATAATATAAAAATAACAGTATGGGAGTAATATTTACTAATTATAAAAAATATTATTAAATAACTTTTTACTCATATTAATTATTTTTTTATGTTTAAAATATTTTTTATAATAAAAAAGTAAGGATGAGTTGTCATTATAAAATTAAAAAAAAATTAAGTTAAGAATCTGTCAAATTGAAATGCATTTAGAAAGTAAATTTTGTAAGTTATGATAAATACGAAAAAAGTTATAGACGGAGGTTTTTCAAGAAAATAAGATGTTATCAAATTTAAAATTTAACAAATGTGTCCAAAGATACGTGATATTAATATTGCTATTGAAGAAATTGGTACAAATAATTAAAAGTTTTTCAGAATACCTCACAACGGAAGACGGATCGTTGAAGATTATTCTACGTTGTTTCAGACTTATCGTTGGAACTTCAATCACATATGAAAAGAAGTCACATGTACCACAATCCAAGCACCTCGGAACAATGTCGGAATCTCAACGTATACACTGTCATTTGAGAATTCGTCGAACTGCATATTGTGAACGAAATGGAAGAGGACTACCATGCACACACCCCATATCACACCATGCACTCATATATATATATATATATATATATATATATATATATATATATATACACGAGTTAGTGTAACCTCTTTGCAGTTTGCTAAACTGCACTCATGTGGACATGGGCTTCTGTATGTCAAAGGCCCATTAGGGGTGTAAGTCCAATAATCTTCCACTCGCACATAATGGACCTAACTCATATATGATTCCAGTAAATGTCAGTTATGGTAAATGAATCGTGCGACCCACGAGTACATCCACAACTAAGGAAGAACTATGACCTGTTAGAGATAGTCACTCAACCACTTGAGAACTTATACTATGACATGTTAGGGATACATAGTTGCTCAATTAATTTGAGAGTCAAAAGTTATGATGACATATCTGCTCAATCAACGTGTGAGCTCATGCTATAATGTGTTATCATTGTATAGCTACTCAACTATCATGTGAGCCAATCGTTCAAATATTTATGTTACTCGCTTTGCCTTAGAAACACATTGTTTGCATACTCCGGACGACACACTTCTTATCATGCATGATTTCGATTTATTCGTATTTGTATGCTTACATATTTGACCAACTGCATTACAAATACTATGTATCACCAGTGAATCTTTCTCTCGTCCACATATTTCTCAGTTGTAGGTCAGCTACTTTCCTAGTCGTGACTCGACGGGCCACATACAATTTTAGTCTTTGAGTACCTCGCTAAAGTAGCAACACTAACCCATTACTTTAAAATATAGTCAAGAGTCTAAGGACAATCTTTGGACTCGTTCAGTCCTTAAAGACTCACACTCTGATGAAAAAAGTATAAAATATTCGTCAAGTCTTAAAGTCAACTTAACATACAAGGTACATAACCAAGTACTGCGGTGGAGATTCCCACTGAAGGGGCGTATGTCATAAATTCATAACACCGCACAATTAGAGTTCATACGTCTACCCATGACGTTTGGCCTGAGTCCTCACACTAGTCGTCCAAAAATTAGCGCAATGAAGTCTCACATCTAGCTTCTTTTATCAGGCTACACAGAGTTATATATAAACCCGTGTCATCCTTTCGAACATATCAAGGCGATCTTAGATCATATATCTGGATCTAAATCATTTCATCTCCGCTTGCTATACACTAAGCGCCGAGGCGATTATCCTTGTGACTAATAATCTCGTGCATGATTTGACATAATCTACATGCATTATCAAAACATTAACTAACACTAGAATAAAATTAACATAATTTTATTCATCATAAGAAGATTTAGAATACATTATCACATAAGCCTTGCGTATATAAACACGTCAGTCAAACATGGCTTAATAAGTATCTCATATTTATATGGGAATAATGGGTACAACCCCATTTGAAATGGGGGATACTCCCCCCATTTCATTAATTCGGTTTTTTGAAGATGAACCGACGACACACTCTCGATTCATGGAGAAAAAGACCGGTCCGACGAGATCCCCATTTGTGGTTGGTGAATACAAAAACCCGGGGTAAAAAAATTTGATCCCCATTTGCTCGCTCTCGTTCTCTCTCTCAACTCTCTCGCTCTCTGCATCCGCCTCACGCTCAAGAGCCATCACGACCATCGTCATCTCCGCCATCGACGAGATCTCCACATCCAGATTTGCGTGAGTGCGACTGCCGACGAGACCGCGACATCGACGATCGCAACCGACCATCCCAGATCTGCGCGAGTGCAACTGTCTCTGCATCCCCGACCAGATCTGATGGACGCCGACTAGATCTGGTCCTCGGCGTCCTAGTCCGCTCAAATCTGGTGGAAGCGGACCGAATCTGGTGGATGCAGAGATGGTTGTTCTCTCTTCGCACGGCGCGGCGCGACGGACGGTTGCCCCCTGCGTAGTGGCGACCTCCGCGATGACCTCGAACACCGGATCTCACCCTTCGCTGACCGCCGACCAGATCTGCGCGTGAAGAGGGCCCGATCCAATCGTCGGTGATCAGATCCGCACGGTTTGTCATCGAGCACCCCACCTCGATCCCGCCGAGCGCCGCCGATCTCCTCACGCCTCCTCATGCTGTCGACCTCCATGGCAACCTCCCGCGACCCTGCACACCGAGCGCTGCCGCACGCCGCCACCTTGTCACGTCATGAACACGCCGAGCGTCGCCCTGTCGCCACCACCTTGTCACGCCGAGCGCCGCCCGGTCGCCGCTGAGTTCGACCACCCCGCCATTGACCCCACACGCTGCAACCCCACCGCCATTGCCGCCATCGAGCTTGCCCGCCCCGCCGCTGCCACCGCAGAGCTCGTGTACCGTCACTATCGTGCTCGTGTACCTCCACCGTCGTGCTCATGTACCGCCACCGCTGTGCTCGTGTACCACCACCACCGCCATCGAGCTCGCCCGCCCCGCCATCGCCAAGCTGCTGTTAATCCATGTTGTAAATTCATTAATTCTTCGTGCTGAAAATTAATCCATTCTGTAATAGTGTGATTAGTAACACTTTTGCAAAATTTTTTATTGATAATTTATGTTGTAAATTAGTGTGATTTATCAAAATGTTCTTATTAGGCTATTTTCTCAGAATGATGTGTTGAATCCTATGTTTTGATGATAACAAATTAAAATGGACATAAAAATTACTAATCTATGCTCAAGTGATGATAATGCAGATGTAGAATTGATATAAACAGATTCACCGAAGAAATCGCCAAATTTAAAGTTGGAAGAAAACATTTTCAGCACGACCGGTCGACCCATCGGTCGATCGACCATAAACACCGGTTGATTGATATTCAGTGGAAGGAAAGATGACATAATATCGGTCGACATCGAGACTATACCGGTCACCGGTCGACATCAATATAGATCGGTCGACGTCGAGACATTACCAGTCATTGTATCGGTCGAAGGACCGGTTGGCTGGACAGCGTCAAAGCACAAAAATGAGACAACTGTCACATAGATCGGTCGACCGACCATTCAGTCAAATGAATAGTAACGGCTAGAATTTTGAGGAAAAAATTGGAGAAGATCTTTTGAACTAATTCTCACCCCTAGAAGCCTATAAAAGGAGTGTCAAAGTCTGAAAAAAATTCATCCAAGCAAGAAAGAACATCCTAGAGCTCCTCTCAAGTTTTTGATCATAGAATTGTAAAATTCTTCCCTTTTCTTTTCTTAGCCTTGAGTGTGAGAAAAATTTTTGTAAAAGAAAAGAGTTAGAGGGAACATTTACTTTCTGAAATCTAGTGAGATTGAGAGCTCCTTGTAAAAGAGGTGTGCCTTACCTCTTGAGCTGAGAAGAAGGCGTGATTGTATAAAGATGGTTGTTCTCTCCCTACAAGAAAAGAGAGAGATAGTGAATCTCCGGCGATCTCGAGGTCGAGAAGTCGGAGCGGGGACATAGGCCAAAATGTTGGGGCCGAACCTCATCAACATATCGTGTTTTCTTGTGTTTATTCTTTATTCCTCATCTACACATTATCTTTATTTTCTTGTGATCATTTTTATAGGTTTTCTCCGAAAGTGAATTCTTGAAAATTTAATTTCACCAATTCACCCCCTCTTGATGCTTTCGATCCTACAATTGGTATTAGAGCCAAGTTACTCTAGCTTTAAGATTTAAAATATCTTTAGAGCTATGACATCAAGTAGTTTCAGTTTTTCTGAAGGTCAATCTATTAATCGTCCTCCACTTTTCAATGCCTCAAACTTTGCATATTGGAAAATTAGGATGCAAGCCTACGTTTGTTCTATTGATATTGAGATGTGAGATATTATTCAAAATGATTTTGATTTAAGTAAGAAAAAACCTTTAGAATATATCGACGAAGAAAAACTTTTAGTAAAACTAGATTGGAAAGCTAAAAATATTTTTTTATTGTACTTTGGATCCAATAGAATTTAATCGGATTTCTAGTTGTAAAAGTGCTAATGAGATTTGGAAGAAACTTATCATTACTCATGAAGGAACGGGTAAAGTTAAAGAGTTTAGATTAAATATTTTAAATCATCAATATGATTCTTTTAAAATGCTTGAAAATGAATCTATAAATGAGATGGTTATTTGTTTTAATGATATTATAAACGGCTTAGCCTCTTTGGGCGAGCCAAGGACTAACCTTTAAAAAGTGAAAAAGTTTATCAGGTCTCTCTCCTCCAAATGTCATACAAAGAGGACAGTAATTGAAGAAAAAGATTTAAACAAGTTAGACTTTGATAATCTTATAGGTTCACTCTTAACCTATGAGATCGGGATCAAGGAAGATGAAGAAGCAAATACTTCAAAAAGGAAAACACTTGTATTGAAGGCAAACAAAGATGAAGAAGATACAAGTGAAGAGAATGAGGATCTTGATGAAAAGAAGCTTTCCCTATATGCAAAGAAGCTCGACAAATATCTCAGGTTTGCTAAACAAAAGAAGAAGAAAGGTTTCTCCAAAAGAAGATCATCAATTAGCAAAAGCTAAATAACTTGCTTTGAATGTAAAAAGATTGGACACTACAAAAATGAATGTCCAAATTTGATAAAAAAAGGAGAAAGATGGAGAAAGCTCAAGAAGGAAGAAGAAGGCTCTTCAAGCCACTTGGGATGAAAGTGAAGATGAAGAGAATGACTTCAACACCTCATCTAGTGATGATGAAGAAGCCTACATATGTCTAATGGCTAATAGCCATGAGGTATCATCTAACTCTTCTTACTCTAGTGATAGTGAATTCTTCAATGTGCATAAAGAATTTAGAGCTCTTATCAATAAATATAGATGTCTAAAAAGGAAATATGATGAAATAAAAATAGAGCTTGAAAATATGCAAAAGAATAATAAGAATGTTAAAGCATGTGAAAAGTGTGATATATTGAATAAAAAAAACTCTAGCTTGAAATTCTCAATTGAAGAATTGAAAATGAAAAATAGTGCACTAAAATCAATATGTAAAAGACAAATTGTAGAAAGTGCATGTTTGAACAAAGAAATTAATAAATTGAAAGTTGAACTTGAAAATTTCTCAAATGGAAGTAAAATGTTAGACGCCATGCTTAGTGGATTTAGAATATCTTCAAAGAAAAAGGGACTTGATTTCACCTCTCTTGAAAAGAAGAATGACAAAAGGATTTTATTTGTTAAACCATCGCATGATTACACAAGATCACATATTGTTTGTTTTCATTGTGGATATGAATGACATTATTCTTATGATTGCAGAATTAGGAAAGGAATAAGTAAAGGAATGAAGAAAATTTGGATCCCGAAAAGGACCATGACTAACCAAGATGGATCCAATCAAGTTTGGGTACAAAAAAGATGAGACTCTTAATTTCTTTCTTGTAGGAAGCTTCTATGTACAATAAAGGTAAATGATATTTGGATAGCGGATGCTTAAGACATATGACCGGCGATTCCTCAAATTTCATCAATTTGGAAAAGAAAAATGGAGAAAAAATCACTTTGGAGACAATAGCAAAGGAAGAGTAATTGGTATAGGTAATATTGGTAAAAATGACAAAGTGTATTTAGAAAATGTTTGGCTTGTTGAAAATCTAAAATATAATCTAATTAGCATAAGTCAACTATGCGATAAAAATTATTTAGTCAAATTTGAAAAGGACAAATGTTTGATACTAGATGAAAACAACAAAGTTTTACACATGGGCTTTAGGTACAATAATGTATACAAAATTGATTTTGATAACTTGAAAAATGAAAAATGTCTTAGTGTCATGCATGATGACATAAACTTGTGGCATAGAAGATTAGGACATGCAAATTATAAATTGCTAAATAAACTCTCAAATCATGAATTGGTTAGAGGCTTACCTAAGATCAAATTTGAGAAAAATAATGTTTGTGATTCATGTCTAAAAGGTAAACAAACTAAAAGTTCTTTTAAATTAAAAGGAGTTATTAGTACACATAGGGTCTTGGAACTTTTACATCTTGACTTATTTGGACCTATTGATGTGAAAGTTTAGGAGGAAAAATATATGTATTTGTGATTGTTGATGATTTCTCTCGTTTCAACTGGACTATTTTTCTCGCAAGTAAAGATGAAACGCTAAACATGTTTTCCAAATTTGCAAAAAGAGTTCAAAACGAATTTGAACAAAAGATTTCAAAAATTAGAACTGACCATGGAGGAGAATTTGAAAATCATAAATTTGAATTATTTTGCGAAGAAAATGGAATTACTCATAATTTTTTCACTCCTAGAACACCTCAACAAAATTGAATAGTAGAAAGAAAAAATAGAACTATACAAGAAATGGCCAGAACAATCTTAAATGAAAGCAAGTTACCAAAATATTTTTGGGCGGAAGTCATAAACACATTATGCTATGTTCTCAATAGAATTCTACTTAGACCTCTTAAAAAGAAAACATGTTTTGAAATTCTATTTGGTAAAAAAACCGAATATCTCATATTTTAAAGTTTTTGGATGTAAATGTTATATCTTGAATATCAAAGATAAATTAGGCAAATTTGACGATAAATGTGATGATGGTGTTTTTCTTGATTATTCTAGTACAAGTAAAGCCTATAGAGTGTACAACAAAAGAACATTAGTTGTTAAAGAGTCTATTAATGTTAAATTCAATGAAACTAATGATTTTTTGAACAAACAAGCACATGACGATGATGAAGAAATAGTTGAAGTACAAAGAAAACTTGAAGTTGTGGACATAGAAGAAGCAAAAGATTACACCATAAAGGTGGAAGAAATGGAAGTACCTAAAAAAAAAAGAGAATCAAATCATCCCAAGAAATTGGAGACATGCCTCACACATCCACTTGACAAGTTATAAGTAATATAAATGAAGGTATAAAAACTAAAAATTCTCTAAAAAATCTATATGCTTTTTCGGCTTTCCTTATAAATTATGAGCCCAACAATATAGATGAAGCACTTGAAGATTCAAATTGGATAAATGCAATGCATAAAGAATTAAATAATTTTGAAAGAAATCATGTGTGAAAACTTGTAGAAAGACCCAAGAATCATCCTATCGTTGGAACCAAATGGGTCTTTCAAAACAAGTTAGATGAAAATGGTGTCATTGTGAGGAACAATGCTAGATTAGTGGCCAAGGGTTACTCACAAATTGAAGGGATTGATTTTGATGAAACTTTTGCTCATATTGCCAGACTCGAGGCAATTCGAATGCTTTTGGCTTTTGCATGCTATAAAGGTTTTAAACTTTTTCAAATGGATGTTAAATCGGCTTTCTTAAATGGTTTTATAAATGAGGAAGTTTATGTTGAACAACCTCAAGATTTTGAAAATCAAGATTTTCCCAATCATGTATTTAAACTCTCAAAAGCTCTTTATGGATTGAAACAAGCCCCTAGAACTTGGTATGAAAGATTGAGTTCGTTTTTAATTGAAAATGATTTTCAAAAAGGAAAAGTTGACACCACATTATTTTAAAAACATTTTAAAAATGATATTTTAATAGTTCACATTTATGGTGCCACTAATGAATGCCTATGCAAAGAGTTTAAAACTCTTATGCAATAAGAATTTGAAATGAGTCTTGTAGGAGAGCTCACTTTCTTCCTAGACCTATAAGTAAAACAATTCAAGGAAGACATTTTTCTCAATCAAGAAAAATATACAAGGGAGCTGCTTAAAAGATTCGGAATGAACGACTGCAAGCCAAGTATAACACCTATGAGCACTACTACAAATTGGATAAGGATGAAAAAGGCAAGTCAATTGATCAAAAAAGGTACAGAGGTATGATTGGTAGTTTGCTCTCTTTAACGGCATCTAGGCCAGATATAATGTTTAGTGTGTGTTTGTGTGCTAGGTTTCAATCCACCCTCAAAGAATCGCACTTAACCGTCATAAAAAGAATATTGCGCTATTTAAAGCATACAAGTGAATTAGGCATTTGGTATGATAAAAATTCCCCATTTGAATTGCATGGATGTAAAGTTGATAGAAAAAATACTAGTGTGATGTGTTATTTTCTTGGTAGTTCTCTCATTTCATGGGCTAGCAAGAAACAAAACTCCATCACACTTTTTACCGTCGAGGCCGAATATATAGCCGCCGGTAGTTGTTGTGCACAAATACTATGGGTAAAACAACAATTGTTTGATTATGGAGTAAATTGTTCAAATGTACCCATGAAGTGCGACAACACAAGTGCTATAAAAATGACCAAAAATCTAATTCAACATTCTAGGATTAAACATATTGACTTACGGTATCATTTCATTAGAGAACATGTGACCCTTAAGGATATTGCCATTGAACATGTGTCCACAAAAGTTCAACTTGCAGACATATTTACAAAACTTTTAAGTGAAGAACGATTATGCATGCTTAGAAGGGAATTAGGAATGATTAACTCTTGATTGCATATCAATTCAAAGTAAAAGTGACTTGGTTATACAATATCACTTTTGACATGAATTGAACATTAAAAGTATTGCACCACGCTTACATTTGTATGATCTTTTTGAAATATGATTTTTATGATATTTAATAATTTTAAATGGTTCAAAATTTGAAAAATACAGGGATCGGTCGATCTACTTGAAGGACCGGTCGACCGACTGAAAGGATCGGTCGAACGCTATAAAGTTCAAATATGCAGACAAATGATCGGTCGACCTATATGATATAACCGATCGATCGGTATATTACTACGACCAGCTGACATCGATCGACCGCTATATGATCTATTTGAAAAAGAAGTGTTCAGTAGATCGCGGGGCATGACCGGTCGACCGGTATATGTCAAAATCGAGCGATATAAGCAATCGACCGCTCGAAACGGTCGACCAAACCCTTTCTCTTCCCGCGACCTGTCCTCCTTCGACAACCGCCAACAAAACTCCGGCCAGCCGCCCTCTGGCGAACCCTGCAGCCACCGTCAACTCCAGCGACCGGCCGCCTCCGCCGGTCGACGCCTACTCGATCGACTGCTCTCTCCCTCTCTCTCTATCTCCAGCCGATCTCTCCCTTTCTCTCTCTCCGGCCGACCTCTCTCTTTCTCCGGCCGACCATCTCTCCGACTCTCCGCCTCTCTCCGGCCAACCGCTCTGCCACCTCCGGTCGACCGTCTCGCCTGCCACATCTCTCTCTCGGCCAGTCTCTCTCTCTTTATCTCCTCTCTCACTGTCCGTCGGCAACACACCAAACTCCAGCGACCCGTCCTTCGCTGCCGCTGACCAACCGCCTCCGTTCTCACCTCCATCTCCCTCTCTCCGCCACCTCCTGCTCTCTCCGGATTTCCGCCCCTCTTCGTCTCGAAGCCCTAGTCCTGTTCTCGGCAGCCTTCTCTCCGGCACACTCCTTCCGACATTCGTCTCAGTTCAGTTCCGACCTTCCATTCACTTTAGACCACCATTGTTGAATCCATGGCCGACGACGATGGGCATTCACATATTCGGATGGTATTTCAGTGTCGTCGTCGCTTCCCCGGTTCCGGAGGTACCATTCATATCTTCCCACCAGAACCAGAACCAGAACCCGAACCCGAGCCTATCCGACATGGACGAGGCCGTGGACGAGGATGATCCCGTGGACGTACTCGTCAACCATTCTCTCCCGAGCCCACTGAGTTTGATAGTCATCTGTTTGTCACTAGGGACATCTCCGCCAGGTTCGAAACCTTGTACGTCTCTCGTGAAGTCTGGCGTGCATATATCATTGATTGGGATGCTCTGAACATTCCAGACGTTTAAGAGATGTTCGCAACCATTGGTTGGCTGCCACTTCTCTCCCTCACAGAGCGTGTGTACCCTCATCTTATTCGTTATTTTTATGCGAACATGACAATCACTCGAGAGGCCATTATTACCTATGTCCTTGGTGTACCCATTCGGTTGGATCTTGACTATCTCTGTCACATCTTTGGTGTGGCGTGCCCCTCACCTAACTTTTATTCATTTGTCACCCATGGCTGGCCTTCCGATTATCTTCCGATCGCATATGACATTCGTATGGTTTTTGCTGGACAAGATGTCTAGTATACCGTCGAAACGGCCTATCGACATCTTCATCCGATCATGAAGATGGCTCATCACATCCTTAGTCGCATGATCACTCCCCGGGCCGGGCACTATACAGAGGTCACTCATTTCGATCTCTTCTTTCTTCACTGTCTCTGCATCCGTGATGCCTCATTTCTTCACTTCGGCCATTACATCTTCTATCATATGGACTACACATTTCAGAATATCTCCTCTGGTGCTCATGGTCGGTACCACTTATATTTTGGTGCCTGGATTACGAGGATTTTACTCCATTGCGGTGTCGAGATTCCTGCAGACGAGGAGTACATTCGACCTCACCCCACTGACGTCATTGGTTCCGGGACCCTGCACCGGAAGGGTCTTAAGTTTGGAGAGTAGGCATCACTAGATTCTGACGATAGAGATGATGCCACAGATGGCGAGCCAACACCGATGGACACTCAAGATGCACCGGAGGCTAGCATCCGCTGAGCATGTTGGACCTTCCCAGCACACTACCTCAGATTTCTATGTCACCTATGACTTCACACCTCTTTCATAGCAGGTGGCTGCCATAAGACCATCGTGTGACCCTGATAGACCATCGTGTGACCCAGATGGATCGTCGTGTTCGACGGATGAAGCGTGACTCTCGTTACATTGTTGGTTCACTACAGACATACTATGCATCACAGGGATACATTCCGCCCGTAGCTCGTGAGGATGATAGTCCCGATGAGGAGTAGTTGGGTTGTCTCACTCTTTGATGATGTCAAAAGGGGGGGAAGTCTAGGACGATATTATATGTTATGTGTCTTAGTGTGTTATGTTATGTGCTTACACTTGTATCGTGCATATCGTGCACCATTTTGTAGTGACTTCAGTCACATTTGTTAGTGCATGATGTTTTGTTAACTATGTAATGTAATGACTTTTCTTATGTGACGACTTTTTGATTTCACCTTAGATTTCATATTTATTTCTCGTCATTTGTTCATATCAATTATGGAAATATAAATGCCATCGATTTAGGAGGAGAAAAAGTGAAATACGCATAAATGTAGGGGGAGCTTGTTCACTACTTTCTATGTAAAACTTACATTTCATTTTCTTTCTTTCTTCTCCTTATCGTCCAATTAATTTGCCATCATAAAAAATGGGGAGATTGTTGAATCCTATGTTTTGATGATAACAAATTAAAATGAACATAAAAGTTACTAATCTATGCTCAAGTGGTGATAATGCAGGTGTAGAATTGATATGAACAGATTCACCGAAGAAATCGCCAAATTTAAAGTTGGAAGAAAATTTTTTCAGCACGATCGGTCGACCCATCGGTCGACCGACCATAAGCACTAGTCGATTGATATTCAGTGGAAGGAAAGACGACATAATGCCGGTCGACGTCGAGACTATACCGGTCGATAGACCGGTCGACAATAATATAGATCGGTCGACGTCGAGACATTACTGGTCATTGTATCGGTCGAAGGACCGGTCGACCGGACAACGTCAAAGCACAGAAATGAGACAACGGTCACATAGATCGGTCGACCGGCCCATCCCAGCGGTCGACCAACCATTCAGTCAAATGAACAGTAACAGCTAAAATTTTGAGGAGAAAATTGGAGGAGACCTTTTGAACGAATTCTCACCCCTAGGAGACTATAAAAGGAGTGCCAACGCCTGAAGAAAATTCATTCAAGCAAGAAAGAACATCCTAGAGCTCATCTCAAGTTTTTGATCATAGAATTGTAAAATTCTTCCCTTTTCTTTTCTTAGCCTTGAGTGTGAGAAAAAAATTTGTAAAAGAAAAGAGTTAGCGGGAACATTTACTTTCTGAAATCTAGTGAGATTGAGAGCTGCTTGTAAAAGAGGTGTGCCTTACCTCTTGAGCGGAGAAGAAGGCGTGATTGTATAAAGAGGTTTGTTCTCTCCCTACAAGAAAAGAGAAAGATAGTGAATCTCCGGCGGTCTCGAGGTCGAGAAGTCGGAGCGGGGACGTAGGCCAAAGTGTTGGGGCCGAACCTCATCAACATATCATATTTTCTTGTGTTTGTTATTTATTCCTCATCTATACATTATCTTTATTTGCTTGTGATCATTTTTATCGGTTTTCTCCGAAGGTGAATTCTTGAAAATTTAATCACCAATTCACCCCCCCTCTTGGTGCTTTCGATCCTACATGATGAGCATGAGATTTTCCCAGAGATTGACCTTTTATGTTAGAATTAAATAAGTTCAACTAAATTGTTGTGGAAGAGCTTGCGCTTAGAAGGCCAGATAGATAATGTCCCAAAGTGAAGAATGTGGAGAGAATATCGATTGATAATGTCCGAAAGTGAAGAATGTGGAGAGAATATGTGAGGAAGCTCTATTCGACGTTGGCAAGGAGAAAACACACACCACTAGGATGTTGTCAATCGTATACAAGCAAGAACCACTACGATGTTGTCAATAGCATACAAGCAAGAGAATTTTACAGTATGGATTAAAAATTGTAACAAATCCAAGCATGGATTAACAAAAATTTAATTAGTTTACAACATAGGTTAACACAAAAAATTTAAAGCATGAAGAATTAATGTGGATTAACATGGATTAAGTGTGCGAGCTCGGCGGCGATGGGCAGCGGGGTGGGCTCTGCAGTCTTGCGCGAGAGGTAGAGCCGCTGCGTGCTCGAACTTGTCAGCAACGGTGCGTGAGAGTAGATCTGGAACCGACGCGCTCTCGGAGGCCGCAGATGTCGGCGGTGGGTGGGTTCGTCAGATCTGGTCGGCATCTGGTCGACGGATCTGGGCGGATCTAGTCAGCGATCGGCGAAGGGCGAGATCCAGTGCTCGAGATTGTTGCAGAGGTCGCCGCTGCGCATGGGGCAACCATCTGGCGCATCGCGCCACGCAAAGAGAGAACAGTCGTCTCTGCATCCACCAGATTTGGTTGGCGTCCACCAGATTTGGGTGGACTAGGTCGTCGATGACCAGATCTGGTCAGGGATGTAGAGACGGTCGCACTCGCATAGATCTGGGATGGTTGGACGCAGTCGTCGATGTCGCGATCTCGTCGGTGGTCACACTCGCGCAGATATGGATGTGGAGATCTCATCGGCGACAAAGATGACGACGGCCGCGATGGCTCTCGGGCGTGAGGCGGATGCGAAGAGTGAGAGAGCGAGAGAGTTGAGAGAGAGAACGAGAGCGAGCAAATGCGGGTAAAATTTTTTTACCCCGGATTTTTGTATTCGCCGACCACATCTGAACTGGGATCTCGTCGAACTGGTTTTTTCTCCATGAATCGAGAGTGTGCCACCGGTTCATCTTAAAAAAATTGAATTTTGATCGGTGCCCGTCCGATCGAGATCGGACGAGGATCGGACGGGTGCAATGAAATGGGGGGAGTATCCCCCCATTTCAGATGGGGGGATACCCATTATTCCCTATTTATATATGTATTCATCAACCTTATCTTCTTCACATTGTCAAGACATACTAGACATCAATGTATTTTCCCTTACAATGGTTCTTCCTTTTTATCAAGCAATAGTGACATATTTATTACAACGAAAAGCATATTTGACCATTATCAATACAAGAGTAAGAGAATTTTTCTTAACTAGAGGACTTCATATAATCATTGAGTATAATACAAACTCAATTTCCATAGTTGACTACTTTATATAGTTTTACTTTAGCAGAATTTTGCAACGATGCCATTTTATAACATGAAGACATACTTAGAGAGAGGCTTTTGCTTATTAATATCGCCATGCTAAGAGGCGTATATTTATTAAGCAAATGTATAACTCGATCTTCATCATAGTGTAAAACGAGAGTCAACACGTCCATAAGGTATCATATTATTCTCTTAATCGTCATCCAACATAGGCACCCTACATTAGTATATAAATTCGTCATTTGACTAATGACACAAATATCAGACTGCTCAACTTATTGTGCATGTCTGATCACTGACTATGTTTACAAAAGGACATTTCATTTTGTTACTTATAGTCTTAGAAAAAAACATGAGATTACAAAATTATCTCTTTAATAAAGGTACCGATGAGTATACAGTTTCTCGTGGAATGCGTCTTTATGACAGACGACTCTTGCTAAAAGTAATAAATTTACTTGAACAATTCTTATTTAAATTTCACACACGGTGTGAATAATTGTCTCACTCATTTCTATAGAAAGATATTAAATTCTTCATTAATAGAAGAAATCCCTTTTTATTTCTATCTATATATAATATTATTTCACATATAATGTCATGATGACATATTTATCCATAAAAAATGGATATACACATAATGATACTTATACCATTATTTAGATGAATACTGAATTCATAAATAAATTTTCGCAAACTACATATTGCGCTCAATATTTTTACCATAGAGCATATAAATAGCTCTATGTAATTTTCATCTGATATATATATGTGAAACATTAGATAGACTTTTGACGAACGAGAGAAAAAATATAATATTTTTTCTATAGTCAGCACTCCTTTTGTGACTATTGTTTTTTGTCATTTTTAAATCTCTTATCATCCATATCGACTTATTTCGAATGCTTGCCTTTTGGCAAGATGGATGAATTAACAAGTATTGACATGATTTTCTTCTTTAAACTCTAACTCTTTGCATTATTATTCCATTATCTTTATTTAGGCACGAGAGAGTCTCCATCACTTATTTTAGGCTCATGTTCCATTCATATAATAATTCGACATTGATAACGTGAAACACAACTCATATGTTTCAATAAATGAACATTAATCATGAGTTGATTGTGAATTGCTCACGCTCGGAGTGAGGTGTGGGAAGAAAATATGGATAAACCACAAATTAATCCGCATACATTATCAACTCTGAATCGTCAACTTCTAAAATGAAGATGTCTCATTCAGCCAAGAAAATATATACATGAATGTCACATCTCTACTTAACATTTTAGTAACATTTACTAATTTAGGCAGCATTAGTAACAACATTCCAAATATAACATTGCAAATTTATTTGTGTCATAAATTCAAGTAGATTATGGTTTCATCGTATTCGCAACACCTGTAATTGCGAAATATAGTTAGTCGCGTAACTATATCATGTTCATCACTAGACTATTTAAATAAGCCTCAACCATTTTGCAATATCAATTAAATCAGAAGGCATTAATCTTAGATAAATCATATGTATGAAATAATTCATGTTACGAACTTAGATAAATCATATGTATGATTTTATAATGCGAAAATGTGATGAAAGAAATCATATAGAACCTTAGACATTCAATACAAATGAATTATTGTAATTTTCTAATTAGATATTGTTATAAAAGTAGGCAAAAATAATTTTAACAAGAAAATATATATATTTATCAAGCTAGTTTATATTTATATTGCCTAAAACATGTCACAAATTAACTAGCCAAAACTTTTAGCACACTTATTTACGTCACATATGACATAAAATATTCAATTTGAATACTTAAAGTAATCAATACATAGAAAATAATTTTTAGAAAATTCTCGTAAAGGAATTTCATTAAATACAAAATTTAATGATAAACGTGAATACACAACTATGTTTGTCCAAAATAACAAATGTAGATACTATTCACATATTCACTTTAAAATAGTGGTATAGTAGGACAAACAATATAAAGAGATTCATCTATTGCAAAAGAAAATTTTGCAAGTCAACCATTTTTAACTCTTACTTTCATGTTGTTTTCAACTATGTCCTTTGGCTCGAACGCTAAGTCGTGCAAAGAATTCATTATTCTTTAGCTGCACGATAAGTTATTTCAATAATCTCAGTCTACAAAAGATGAGTTTCAACAGCGAATCATTATCATTAAACAAAACTATCATACAATTATATCAATATTTTTTGACTCAGTGAATCACGAGAGAAAATTATCATATTTGCCAAAGTGTAGCACATTGTTTTGCATATATTAACTTGCCATCATGCTTCTCACATCGATGTGAATATTGTTAGCCCTTTTTAGTATCTATATATTATTTACCAGACTATAATCTTCGTTGAAAACTTACAACAATTTCTTATTTTGACATGGACAACATATGTTATAATTGAAGACGATACACATTCTTCAAATAAATGTCAAAATATTTGATATTTTCACTAAACATTAAATATGTGTGCAAGCTTACTATACTTATTATAAATAAGTAACTATCACGTGGTCATTCTAAAAAAAATAATATATGACTAAGATTCTCCAACTCAACCGTCAAGTTTATAATCACATACATATATATAACATATCTATTGAAGAAAATTTATATAAGAGTTATTATTCTTGACGATTTTGTTACATCAAAATCATGAGAATCATGATAGTAATCGTACTCGACAGATATCATCTTTTGTCATGTGTCATTTTTGAATATTCCTTTTGACTTTGTCATATTGGAAAGACTTTTTTTGTGTCATTATCTATGGTCAAAATTATATATGGAAAATGAGTTAGTTTTTGCATGTCTTCTTATCGCATATATTAAAAAATAACGATATAATAATATTTTTAAGACAATGACATCGAGATGATCCTATGTTTCCACTCATCTCACACTATCCGAAAAATAATTATCATTCATTAAAAATAAATGTTGTGCAAAGGTATACTATTCTAATTATTTTGGAAAACAAACATTCAAAATCATCTAAAAAAATATATGATGTGATTAACATACCATTTCCAAAAAACGTGGTTAGGACAATCAAGGTTTTGTGATGGGAGCTCTTCCTTACATTTCTAAGGTGTCAATTAAAAAATCATCACTTCTTCGCCTTGTCACCACAATAATTGAAAAAAATGTCATCACATCATACAAACATAATAATTCTTGGAGACTGCGTTAACAGTACACCAAGTAAGTCCATAGAGAAAGAGGGTACTTAATTTTTCACTTACAATATCTTTTCAGTACTTTCTTAGGCATGCACATGTCATGCACCACTCAACAAAAATTGTTACTATGACCATCATACAAATTATATGCCTTAGTCCTATTTGGATTACCTATGTTTCATAATGTCAAACTTATTTCATCCAAAGTTTTATGAAACATCTCACATTCATAATTCACAAATATTTATGCATTCAAAATAAAACATTGCATAAATCACTTATATGAATGTATATTATGCATACAAATAAGCATACAATTCATTTATATACAAAATGAATATTATTTGTCACACACATATAATCAACATAAACATGATAATAGACATACAAATAATCATGCAATTGTTATCAAATGTCTAACTCTACATCTATGTCACATAATTCCCAATTATATACTTAAATAAATAATTCATAATATCATGCACATCTTGTTAATTAAAAAAATATTGCATAAATTTTCATCACATAAAATCACACAATTCATTTCTTGTGTAATAAAAAAAAACATATATGCACAAATTAAGAAATATAATTTGTCACAATTAATGTGCATATTTCACATTAAAAAAATGTGACAAAAAAGTTGTGCATAACTTAATATAACTATTTGAATTAATTACTCACAAATTCACATAACACATATTATGCCTAATATGTTAATTTCATATATGCACATGTTCTTTCATATAGTTCAAGTCACATAATGAGCTAATAATGTGCAATTTGTTTTATTATCATGTCAATTTACATGTGTCACACTTATATACACTTTAAATAAATATTACATAATTATGTGCATGAATATCTAATTCATATGGAAATTCAATTTAAGTGAGACATACTACACTTAGAACATATCATGTAATAACATATATGAATGAATTGTTACTTAAATTCATAATCATATATAATGTATGACAAAATAACATGACTATTTCATGTACTAATAATATGCATAATATAACTAATATGCATAAAACAAATGTCATACAATTTTCAAAAACAATATTCTAAAAATTTCCTTATTAACATTACATGATCACTTATTGTATAAAACAATTTCCATTTCATATTAATTCACCACACAATCATTCAAAAATACATAAAATTTCATAATCAAGCATAATCTGATTATTTTGTTAAAACTAACTAAGTACATACCACTCATACATAGAATTAAATGTGACATGATAATTTATAAGAATATCAATTACTATTAATTACACATAGTAACATGGCATAATATGCAAAATTCCATATGCACTAGTACAAAATATGCATATTAAACATTCTGAAATTTTCAGAAAATTATTCATAATTTTATAACATAATAATGTGCATAAATTAGAAATAATCTAATCAGATATATTTATCATGACATATATAGAATGCATTATAACATAAAATGCATACATGTATGTAAAAAATAATCCATAAATTATTAATAAAAAAATTCAGAATTTTCTGAATCCAGAAAAATATTTTCTAATTGTTTTGTTATTGTCCGATTTTTCAAAATCTGATTTGTCAAAAAATAATAATAATAACAAAAATAAAATAAAAATAATAAAAAAATAACACATTTGCTTGCAGAGTCATAGTAGCATAACGCGCGTCCACAGTCCACACATGGCATATTCCACACATGACATATTCCATATTGCGTCAAACAAAGGGATTTTTTGTTTTCATTTGCACTCGTTTATTTACATAATATCAAATCGAAAAGTCTATTGGGCTCTGATACTAATCGAAGGAATTGGTACGAATGATTAGAGATTTTTTGAAATATCTTGTAATGGAATATGATCGTCGGAGATTATTCTACATTATTTTGGATTCATCATCGGGACTTTAATCACATATGCAAATAAGTCACATGTACAACAATCCAAGAATCTATACTCTATCGTTTGAGAATTTGTCGAACTGCATATTGTGAACTTATATATAGTGTAACCTCTTTGTAGTTTGCTAAACTGCACTCATGTGGACATAAACTTCTCTATGTCAAAAGCCCATTAGGGGCGTACTCATCATCTTGTTTTCTCATGTTTAGTGTAGAAAAGCCCATTTTGGTATCGTAAGTTGCAGTTAGTGGTTTCCCTCAAGGAGAGAAATGTTTAAGGCCATTGGGAATCAGATCACCTTTGATAAGAAAGTAAAGTTGATCGACATGTATGGTTGGATATCATGGTTGAATCCTTATCCATTGATACGATGCTCAAGAACAATGCCTTGAGTAACCGGAACAATATATGATAATAAAAAAAATGAGATCAAACAAATTTTCAAGGTAGCGGAATATCAACCTCAAGATTACAATGAACCAAGCAATCGATATTATAAATAGATGGATTTAATAACAAGATAGCCAATCTTGTAATTAACGGCGGAAGTTCCCGAAGAACGGGTTGCAGGAGTTCCCTCACAGCAAAAGCAATTAAGCCAAAATATTCATATATTCAAAGATGTCTCAAATAATAATGAGGACCAGTATTTATAGACCCTAGAAATAGACTTTAGACTGAAAAAAATAACCTAACTTAGCCCACAAGTAACCTAACTAATTTTGTAAAATAACAAACTCAATTTCCTCTTACAAATCTCTGCAAAATTTTCATGTATAATTAATTTCGAAAATTCCAAATAAATATTATTAAACCATGATTTATTTGGCCCAAGTCATGTTGACTCTTCATGTGTCTTGATTCGTAACATGTTGAGAAGTTGGATCTGATCTAACTCGATCTTGTAATGCATCAATTGTAAATTCCAAACATTCTTGATTATCTTCAATTTTCTTATGCTGAGATCCACACCATTATCTTGATCATCTAACTTTGCTAGAGCATTCTTCTATCAACGACTGCAATTATAGGTATTTCGAGGTTCATATCATTTCCCTCCTCTTCAAAAGGATTCGTCCTCAAATATGCATTTCCATGAAGAAGAATAGATCGAGCTTCATATAATGTCCCTCCTCTTCAAAAGGATTCGTCCTTGAATCTACATTCACAATAAGGAGAATATAACCTATCACATATATAAATTTATTAAATAAGTTAGGACACGCATAATGGAGATATTGATACTTCCCTTTCATGTGTCGGATGGAATGATGTATCTCTATTAGAACTGTAATAATTTATCATTTTTATCATCCTGTTAAGATTCTGCAAGTGTAGAGGAAAAATAACATAAATAATATAAAAAGTAATATAACTATTATACTCACCTGGATGAAATATTTTATGCCCATGTGACAATGGTATTTTAAGAAACAAAGTGCGAAACTTTGGAGATCTTCCTTTGTGCATAAAGATCTTGTCAAATAAGGTGCACAATATATTCCAAAGAATTAGGAATCCAATATGGAGATTGTCAAGTGGTTCTAAGATAAACATGTTAGTTTCCATGAAATAAAATGAATCCTTAACATTCTCAAGTGAAATATTGTAAGATTCATAACCAAGCAAATATCTCAGCTCATGAAATGAATAATGCAAGCCTTTGCAACTAATCAAAATATCACCAAAATGATCACACAAATGATTGTTATTAATCAATATATCTCCAAAAAAATTAATCTCAAATATTCGATGAGAAATGCACAAAAGTCTTACTAATGCAAATGCAACGAATTTTCCAATAATGATGTGAAAATTATATGCAACATTGCAACCATCATCTTCTTAGGAAAGCACACAGGTAGATTTAAAGAAATAAATAAGATTCTAGACTCAGAAAATCTTAAAATCAAAATCAACCAATCAAAAGTACTCAGGACAAAAAAATATTCATTCCAAAATTTCAAGATGTGGCTGAAATAAAGTTTTCCAGCACTCAATGAATAAGAAGGTGGAATACAAAATTGAGATCTAATGTTTGCATGCCATTCAATACTTCTTCCAATTAAAACCTGCAAGTTAGTCACATCAAATAAATATAAAGTTTCAAAGGTAAGAGATGGACTTTTCAAACTAGTTGTCATAAACTCAATACAACCTCTTTCAAATCCTTGCATGATAGAATTTGTATCTTCATATACTCCACTCCTACATATCTGCATGCACAAATCAAAATCAAATGACAAAAGATGGTTAGTGTTAGGAGAAAAACTACTGATTTCTCTTTCTTTTGCCTTAACATTCAAGTCTTTTTGCTCATATCTCTCTGGAGATGGCCTTTCTAAACACTCAATATCTAATCTTCTCTCATTCTCACAACTCTCATAATACTCAACATCTAAATGTTGCATCTCAATGCTTTTAGAAGGTGGCCTTTCTAAACACTCAAAAGTTTTGTGGCTCTCATTTTCATCTCTCAAGTTGTGGCACTTATGTTTTTCATCTTTGTCTTTCTCACAACTCTTATAATTATTTTGAGTTGTTGTACAATCAGCTTCATCTTTCTTCAAATGATGCTGTGCAACCAAACTTTTCCCAACTTCTTCAATTTTTTTCCCACTTTCTTCTCCAGAGGAAGTTGCACTCTCCTGTGACAACTCTTCTTTAAATGCAATATCACCATTGTCCATCATATATCATAGAATGTTCATTTGGACATTGTGAAGAAATATGACATGTATTCCTTGAGTTGGAATGTCCAGCCTTGTAATCTTCATGCCAAGCAAAAGTTGAACTTTTAGATTTGCTATGTGGACGAAAATATTTCTTCAAGTGATTTTGTGCAGCCATGCTCTTCCTCTCAATGTTGTAAGCTGCTACACGCTCCTTAAGTTGCAACTGCTCTATGTATACTTCTTGATGTGGCAATGGTTCTAAAGTATACTTTCTTCCATTCTTGTGACATTTATAACGGTTGGTAGCTCCATCATGTGTCACACCTCGGTCATATTGCCATGGTCGCCCCAAAAGGATATGACAAACATGCATTAACACCACATCACATAATACTTCATCAATAGTTCTTCCAATTTTAAATGACACAAGCACATGTTAGGTCACTTTGACTTCTCCTCCATCATTTATCCACTGAAGTTTGTATGATTTTGGGTGCTCTAAGTTTGGTAGCCTCAACTTCTCCACCATGTAATGGCTAGCAAGATTAACACAGCTTTCACTATCAATAATTAGTCCACAAGTTCTGTCTAAAACACAACTACGCGCATAGAAAACATTTTCTCGTTCATGTGTTCTCCCTCCAATCTGAACACTCCTATGCTTTCTCCCACTTTTATCATCTTCTTTTTCCATCTCTTCATCATGTTCATCGTTATCAGGAGCACGCTGTCTTTGGCAATCTCTTCTTTGATTTGGTTGTATAACTTGTTGTAGTTGTGCAATTTACACATCTACCTGATCATGAATTTCAGTAATCATATTTCCAAGACGTTGAAAATGTTGTGCCATGACCTCCATCATTCTTGTTTGATCAATTTCTTTGTTTTTAGGATTAATCACTTTTTCCTTTCCTGTTGACATTGTAGGAAAATTCTGCAACAAAAGTTAGTAAAAATAATCTCACTACCTCACGTGGTGACACTCGTATTTTACCTCAACTCTATTTGGCTTTTTTTCCTGAATTGTACTCACCACTCAGTTTTTTTCTCTCTTGAACCCTCCAACAAGTTCTAAGAGAACTAATGCAAGTCAACACAAGGCAATGAACAATTAAATCAATCTAATTTATCAATATGATTGTAAGATCAAAGGAAATCTTGAAGCTGAAATTAGAATAGAGATTAGAAAAAAAGGTTGCCAAATAAGGATAGATATGTAATGAAATCAAAGATCACTAATTCATTGGATTAAATCACTCAAAATCTCAAAAATTTCTTGTGCACCTTTCTCTTCAGAAATAAGCTTTCCTTCCTCTTCCTTTTGAATCTTTCCTTTCAGTTTTTTTCTCAGATTTTTTTTGAATTTTTTTCAGATGTTTTCTTTCTTGTTCTTTCCTTCTCCTTTCTAACACTTTCCATTTTTTTCTATTTTCAGATCTTTTTTTTTCAGTTTTTTTTGCAGCAGACTTTGAAGAATATAGAGGGATGATGACTAGGGTTTCAAGAACAAATGAGCAGAATTTTTTTTTGTGATTTTTTTAAACTGTAGCAGAATTTGAAGAATGCAAGGATGACGTCTAGGGTTTGAAGAACAAATGAAACAAATAAGGAAGACGACGATGATTTGAAGAACTAATAAAATAGATTTTTTGTGGTGTTATTTTTTTCATAAACTAAAATAGGGGAGCAACAAAATAATGGAAGATAACTAGAAAACCGAATAAAAAATGCGGCTCTGATACCAACTGATAAGATGCTCAAGAATAATGCCTTGAGTGACCGGAACAATATATGATAATCAAAGAAACGAGATCAAACGAATTTTCAAGGCAATGGAATATCAACCTCAAGATTACAATGAACCAAGCAATCAATATTATAAATAGATGGATTTAACAACAAGATAGCCAACCTTGTAATTAACGGCAGAAGTTCCCAAAGAACGAGTTGCAGGAGTTCCCTCACAGCAAAAACAATTAAGCCAAAATATTCATAAATTCAAAGATGTCTCAAATAACAATGAGGACCAATATTTATAGACCCTAGAAATAGACTTTGGGCTGAAAGAAAATAACCTAACTTAGCCCACAAGTAACCTAACTAATTTAGTGAAATAACAAACTCAATTTTCTCTTACAAATCTCTGCAGAATTTCCATGCATAATTAATTCCGAAAATTCCAAATAAATATGGTTAAACCATGATTTATTTGGCCCAAGTCATGTTGACTCTTCATGTGTCATGATTCGTAACATATTGAGAAGTTGAATATAATATAACTCGATCTTGTAATGCATCAATTGTAAATTCCAAACATTCTTTATTATCTTCAATTTCCTTATGCCTGAGATCCACACCATTATCTTGATCATCTAACTTTGCTAGAGCATTCTTCTATCAACGGCTGCAATTATAGGCATTTTTTAGGTTTATATCATCCATAGTTTAGTTCTATCATTCTATTATTGAAATATTTTGCTCTCTTTCTTTTTTTCCACTAAGGAAAAGAAAATCAGCACATGGAAAAATACAACTGTTTATATATTCATGGTTTCTTGATTCACATATGAACCGGTTCGTACTAATATTGTAGGATCACAAGGCATCAAGAAGGGGGAGGAGGGAATTGGTGCTAAATCGAAAATATTAATTTTATGAAAATCATCGCGGAAGCTTAAAACCGATTTGTTAATATTGAAACCAATACAAAAGCAATCATATCATATGCATATAATGAAATAGGAAGGAGAAGTAGAGAAAAAGACAAACACAAGAACGCAAGACGATTTGTTGACGAGGTTCGGCCACACCTTAGCCTACGTCCCCGCTCCGACTCTCGACCTCGAGATCGTCGGAGATTCCACTAAGCACACTTCCTTCGTTCCAAATGGGACAAGGAATAAATCCTTTACAACTCTTGCATTTTTTCATTTTCAAGAGGTAAGGCACACCTCTTTCACTCGTAGGCTTTCTCTCATATTTTCTTCGCTCAAGAGGTAAGACACAACCGCTTTTCACTCATGAGCTAAACAACCATTAAAATATCACAAGAATACTTCACAATATCTTTTTTACAATTTGAAACCTCACACAAGAGTAAGAGAGAAAGAAATGATAATTAGATTTACAACTTGGAGCTCAAATAGAGTTCTCAAATGTTCTTCCCACTTTTTCTTGAAAGTCTTGATCATTCTTACAACTTTGGGTCCTCTTTTATAGCCTTCTTAACCCTATTTAACCGTTGAGTCTTGTTTCCTAATTTTGAGGCCAAAATATGACCATTACAGTGCATTCTGCAAGCTGATTGGTCGACCATCCTACACTATTTTAAGCATAACTTTTTTGCACAATTATTCAAATGAGACAATGTTTGATTGGAAAGCTAACAGAATTATTTACAATTTTGATATTAATCATTCATCTAAAATCTAACGAGATCATAGTCAAATATTAATTCAAAACTCAATATACAAAATTATCCATTTCAAATAAAATATTGTATACCTTTACTTGTTTGTACATAACTTTTCATACCAGTATCGAAATAAGATGATATTTGATTATATAGAAAGATAAGAGAATTATATATAACTTTTATATTCACCTCTTAATGTAAATCTCGAGGGAACATAAATAAATAGTAATCGAAAGTTTAATGCATGAAGCAACTCATTTCTATTTAAACTTTTTCGACATTTTAAATATAAGTCTAATCTTTCAAGGTTTGTATCATTAAAATATAATTATATAGAGAATAAAAAATTTTCTCCAACAATCTCTCCCTTTTTTATGAATACAAACCAAAAAATATGAAAAGTATATGGGTTGAGAAGTATAAAATATTAAAGTCAATTTACTCCCCCTAAAACTAAGTTTTCCTTACAATTATGAATATACACATAAGTCTTAATTGTAAGGCACTTTTCATATAAAGTTATATTAATGAGATCTATGTAATAAATTAGGGATTATATATATTTCTCCTATATAATTTTTTCTTATGTTCTTATTGTATTTTTTTTCTATATTTCTCCCCCTTTTGTTTCATAAAAAAGTAGTTTTCACATGAAGCATATAATAAATAATATCAGATACAATATGCAACTCCCCCTTAATCATTTCATCTTCCTAAATTTTTTTATTCTCCCCCCTTTTGTCATATAAGATACAACATGTAAAGTGTCACAAGAGAGATGAAGATAATTTTTATTCTTTTATATCATCTATAAGAAATGTTTCATGTATAATATATGTGATAGGTAAAAATAATTCTCCCTAAGGTCATGACTAATTTATAATAGCAAAACATAAAATCAAATGAATAACACGTCTAAAAAAAAATATATATATAAGGAATCAAAATATTGCACAAAACTTTGATACAACAATGATATATCTAATTTAAATTAAATAATATCAAGTAACCAAAGATTTGACAATAAGAGTAACAAGTGAATGGAGGAAATGATATTTTGAATTTTTGAACAAGCTCCTCCTATCATTATGATCAATTTTCGTCATCTTTCTATCTTTCTTTAGTTCTTTATATCTTTCTTTTTTTTCAAAGAACCAATAACACTATAATATTATGAATGAGAAGTCAAAGCTTGATTTTCATATTATGAAGATTTTAAATCTAAAGCATAAGAGTCATGCCAAGATATGATAAAATAGTGTTTTAAATCATGAGAATGTAAATTCATGCACATGTAAGTTAAATATTTAATATATTTCATAGAATGACATAAACATCTCAAATGTAAATACATATATAAATTTTCATTTGTGAAAGAGAGATATCATTTAAACATCATTCCAAATTTGATGGTCAAATGTGATACGATATAGGAATACTTAAATGATAACAAGTTATGGCCACATTAATTTATTCATATTAATCTTATAGCACAAGATTCCATATGGAAAGACAACTACAAATGTAACATATGAAAAAAAATGTTTTTCAAATTTTGGATCAAATTTCAAAACTTTGTTTTCTTTCAACTGCAAACCTACATAATATCGAATGTGATAAATAGTAAAGTCCAAATAAATATGCATACTCACAATTTTTAAAAAATAAGCATGATAAATAGCATAGACATTTCCAAAGTTTAACATATTAAGATATGTCAAAAAATGGACTTTTGAACAATCATAAGTTTATAAACAAATTATGATAACTAGTAGAGAAGTATAAAGCACAAATAATTGTGATACACAAGTATGTCAAAATTTTCATTTCTATGTTCGAAATAATATTTTTACCATAAAATTTGTATTTGCACTCCTTCAAATTCATTTTTCCTTTTCTTTCTTTGTCACAAGATAATAATAAAAATTGGTGACAAGAAATGAAACTAAAAAGGTAGTCAAAGTTTAGCCTTTTACATTTTCTTAAAATGTTAATAGCTATTTCAAATTATGGATAAGAGAAATAACTTTCATTAAATGCCATGATAATTTGAAATATAAAAGAATAAGATTCATGCCAAAATATTTTATAAAGATGAGCATATAGAAATCAATTTTGATAGAAAATATATATAGTAAATTAAAAATGATCTCTTTAGTGATATGCTTTATTTCAAATATGTGCATAAGCATAGAGTTTAATAATTAGATGTATTATGCAATAATTTGCAAATGGCACATCAATATGATCAATCATCTTATTCCAAATCATAATGTGCATGTGTGTCCAAATGATATAGTGTAATAAGTCAAAATTCATAATAAGTTAATACACTAAGGCTCATAACATAAGAGTCATATGTTATTATAAATATGAAGTTTTCTTTGTAAAAAATTCATAATAAGTTCATACACTTGTGCCAAACATATTTGTTATAAATATGAAGTTTTCTTTATAGTTAAACAAGAATTATTCAAACTAAGAAGACAACATTAAAAAATGCCTATGAGTTCTGATTCAAAAATGATAAGTTTTAGGTGTCATCTCATTTGATTTCGTGAACAATCTTTTTGAGAAATTACTAAGCATGATGTTATTGTTGGAGCAAAGTTTTATGCCTATATAATTATATTGGGGTTAATGAGTACGTAGAGCACCCCGCTCTACACCTTCATGTAGAGCGCTTATTTCTTATCATTCAATTAATTTAATGATTCTAATTCATCATCAAATTGATTATATACTTCTTATATGAAATAATATATATTTATTTGGGTAATTTGATAATAAAAATATATCATCTAAAGCTAAATAAATTAGAACCATTGAATTAGTCATATTTGTTAACATGGCTTGATCATGATGATCGGATAATCCGATGATTTTGATTTTAATTATCTTTACTATTTAACATATATTTAAAATTAATATATAATTATTTTATCAATTTAATAAGTAAAATTAATGTTATACACACGTTCTACATCCAATGTTCTACATATACATTTTTCTCAATTATATTTTGTTGATGCAAATCTCGAAAGATTAGAGTTATATACCGAAAAAGTTTAAACATAAATAATTTTTTTCATACATTAAAACTTCGATTAATAATTGTTTATGTTTTCATGAGATTAACATTAAGAGATGAATATCAAAGTTGTAGAAAATTCTGTTAGCTTTCTATAGAATCAAGAATAATCTCATTAGGATAACCATGCAGAAAGTTATGTTCAAAATAATGTAGGGCGTTCAACCTGCCGGTTAAAGCAGTACAAGCTAGTTGAAGCTAGCTCTCCGGTCGACCGATCAATGCACAAATCATCTAGTTCAATGTCGAGACTACACCGATCGACAGTCTGATTGTTGCACCGGTCGACCGATCAACTCAGAGGCCGAATTCTAAAATATCGAGACTGTACCGATCGATGGTTTGGTTGATAGACCGGTCGACCGATCAGCTGCTGTCACTGAGAAAATTGCACAATGGTCATATAGATGGTTGACCGATCCATAAATACGATCGATCAATCCCCGACTGAAATGAACAATAACGACTGGTTTTGTTCAAATTAAAGAGCAACGACCATATTATCCATAGAAGCTTATAAAAGAAGATCAAGAAATTCGGAATACATCAAACATTCAAGGGAAACATCAAGCATCAAAGGAATTATTATCTTGAAGTTATTGTCATATATTTTCTTCTTTCTCTCTTCTTTTCTTGTGAGTTTGGCATTGTAAAGAGAGAATCTTTTTGTTAAAAAATTGAGTGTGAGCTTTTGTGTAGAATATGTTTCATCGTACCTCTCGAGTGAGAGAAAAGATAAACTTCCTAGAAGGAGAGGTGTGCCTTACCTCTCGAAGCGGAGAAAATATGATGTATTGTAAAGGGTTTCTTCCTTTCCCCATTTGGAGCGAAGGAAGGCTGTGTTATAAAATCTTTGGTACTCTCGAATTTTAGAAGTCTTAGCGGGGATGTAGGTCAAAGTGTGGCCGAACCTCATAAACAAACCACTGTGCACTTTGTATGTGTTTTCTCTCTCCCTCTCCTTCCTATTTTATTATGCATGTGATTTAATTGTTATTGCATTGATTTAAAGTTTATGTTGGAGCAAATTTTAATGCCATATAAAATTATATTTTGATGATACAAATCTCGAATAATTAAAGTTAAATACTGAAAAAGTTTAAATAGAAAGGGATAACTTTATGCACTAACTTTGATTAAATAATTGACTATGATTTTATTAGATTCTAGATGAATGATAAATATCACAATTGTAGAGAGTCATGTTAGTTGTCCATAGAATATGAGATATCTAATTTGGATAACAGTGTAAAATGTTATGCTCAAAATAGTGCAGGTCGGTCAACCTACCGGTCGAAGCAAAGAAGGCCGGTCGAGACAATATCGATCGACCGAATGGAAATGTCGGTCGATCGCTCAAAATTGAGCCTACCCCGGTTGACATCGAGATAATGTCGATCGACTGATCGATTGATGGTCCGATCGATCGACCAACTACGATTAGTGATAAAATAAGCGCAACAGTCATATAGACCAGTCGATTGGTCCATTAATGCGATCGACCAATTCACGACAGGAATGAACAATAACGGCTAGTTCTGAATGAGAAAATTGTCGAACAAATTCTGGAAAAATTTTCCACATGTTGAAACCTATAAAAGGAGTGCCAAAGCCAAAAGCAAATGTAACCATCCAAGCATTGAAGAAAAACTTCAAGTTATCGAAAGAATACTCTTTTTTTGAAGTTTTCATTTTAGTCTTTTTTTTCTTTCTCTATTCCACTCTTGTGAGTTTGTCATTGTAAAAGAGAGAAACAATTATTCAGAAAAACAAAAAGAGCTCATGTGTAAAAGCGGTTCCATATCTTACTTCTTAAGCGAGAGAAAATATTAGCTTTCTAGGAGAAGAGGTAGCCTTGCCTCTCGAAGCGGAAAGAAATGTGGTTGATGTAAAGGGTCTTTCTTCCTTGTCCCATTTGGAATAAAAGAAGAGATTAGTGGAATCTCCAACGGTCTCGGAGCGGGGACGTAGGCCAAAGTGTAGTGGAACATCGTCAACAATCATCGTGTTCTTTGTGTTTGCTTTCTCTCTCTCCCTCTCATATTATGTTTATGATATGAATTGCATTGATTTAAAAGGATTAACAAATCGATTTTTAGCTTCTGCAACGTATTTTGTGAAATCGACAATTTTCGATTTTAACACCAATTCACCCCTCTTGGTGCCTTGGGATCCTATAATTGATATCAGAGCGAGTTGCTCTTGTTTTGAATTTAATCATCTTGTTTCAAGATTTAATTGTATTATTTTTAAAATTTAACCATCTGTAGGGCTATGACATCAAGTGGATTTAGTTTTTCCGAAGGTCAATCAATTGTTCGTTCTTCGTTTCTTAATGCATCAAATTTTTCTTATTGAAAAATTAGGATTCAAGCATGCATATGTTCCATTGACATTGATATGTGGGACATTGTTGAAAAATGCTATTATTTACATGAAAAGTTACCTTCAGATTATGACGAAAGATAAGATTTTTTCAAAATTGGATTGGAAAGCTAAAAATATTTTCTATTATGCTTTGGATTCAACGAAATTTAATCGGATTTTCAGTTGTGAAAAAGCAAATGAGATTTGGAAGAAACTCATTATTATTTATGAAGGAACGGATAAGCCAAGGAATCTAGATTAAACATATTAAATCATCAATATGATTCATTCAAAATGTATGATAATGAATCCATCAATGATATGATTAAATGATTTAAAGATATTATGAATGACTTAGCCTCCTTGGGTGAGCCAAGAACTAACCATTAAAAAGTGAAAAAGTTTCTCAGGTCTCTCTTTTTCAAAAGATATACAAAGAGAACCGTGATTGAAGGAAAACTTGAATAGTATGGATTTTGATGATCTAATTGGTTGACTGTTAACCTATGAGATCAAAATTCAGAAAGAAGAAGAAGAAAGAGCTTCCAAGAAGAAAACATTGACATTAAAAGTAAGTAAAATGGAAGAAGACTCAAGTAAAGATGAAGTAGACGAAAAGAGATTAGCCCGCTATACAAGAAAACTTGACAAATATATCAAGTTTGTGAAAAATAAAGAAAAGAATGAGAAGTCAACTAGAAGATCATACAAGCATCACAAAGAAGAGAAATCTCAGAAAGAGAAAAAGAAAAAATTATGAAGAGTCAAGTGAAAATGAATCAAATGTCTCATCAAGCTCTTCTTGTGATAAAGCGTAGATATTCTTAATGGCTCACAACGATGAGGTAATTTCTAGCCCTTTAATTTCAAATAATGACTCATCTAGCTTTTTCGAAAAAAATATTTTTTTAAATGTGAATGAAGAACTTTCCTCTCTCATAGAAATATTTTTTCAATTAAAGAGGAAAAATGAAAAATTACTACATGAGATTGAGAAACTAAATGAAGAAAATGATACATGTTTATGGAAAATGAAAATCTGAAAAATGAAATTGATACTTTGGAAATCACACATGCTTGTGAAATTGTAAAACTAGCATGCACCTTAAAAAAAGTAAAAAAGGAAAATACTCATCTAAAAAATTCACAAAATAAGAATATTTCTCATGTAACGAAAAATAATCTTAGGAAATGCTTTGGATATGAAAATTATTATTGGAAATCTAATCATTCCTAGGATAGAAACTCACATCTCAAATGTTTAACATGGGGATTTTATGGTCATTATGCATATTAAAGCAAAATAAGAAAACATCACAACATGGCATGATTTGGGTTTCGAAGGGAACAATGTCTAATAAAATAGGACCCAAAGAAGTTTGCATACCAAAAGTTAATTATTTTTCATGTGTACCTCACATGTAAAGCAAATGACAAATGGAAATGTGAATGCAGTAAAAGTATCACCTATTGTTTTTATTTCTCTCAAAATGTCAAAATCATCATTTCTTTAAAATAAAAAGGAACATATAAAACATAAAAAGAAAATTGATATCATTGTTGTATCAAAGCTTTATGAATATTTTTTATTCATAATATTTTTCTTCTCATGAAATTCATAACCTCTAAATCAATTTGATTTCATTTTAAAATAGCCATAAATTTAGGGGGAGTTACTTTTGCATATTTTATGACCTTTTATAATACTTTACATATTCATGACAAAATGGAAGAATAACCTTTTTTAAGACAAAGGGGGAATTGCATATTTCTTTTGTCCTTTAAGCGCAAACTTCTTTTTGATGAAACAAAAGAGGAAGAAATATGATATGAATATAACTTTATATGAAGAGTACCTTACAATTAGTACTTATGTAAATATATATCATTGTAAGGAAGACAAAGTTTTAGGGGGAGTAAAATTGATTTTATAAGATTTTACAAATGTTTTCGTATTTTTCATATTTCTCGATTTATCTTTATCAAAATGGGGGAGATTGTCGGAGCAAAGTTTTAACCATATAAAATTATATTTTGAAGTTACTAACCTTGAAAGATCAAAGTTAAATGCTAAAAAAATTTAATGAAAAAGGGATAACTTTATGCACTAACTTTGATTAAATAATTGACTATGATTTTATTAAATTCTAGATGAATGATAAAATATAAAAGTTGTAGAGAACCATGTTATATAGAATCCGAGATTATCTAATTTAGATAATTGTGCAAAAAGTTATGCTCAAAATAGTGCAGATCAGTCAACCTGCCGGTCGAAGCAAAGAAGGCCGGTCGAGACAATATCGACCGATCAAAATTGAGCCTGCCCCGATTGATGCCTGAGACAATATCGGTCGACTGAACGATTGACAGTCCGGTCGACCGACTAGTTACGATCAGTGAGAAAATAAGCACAATGTCATATAGACTGGTCGATCAGTCCATTAATACGGTAGACCGGTTCACGACTGGAATGAACAGTAACGACTAATTTTGAATGAGAAAATTATGGAACAAATTCTGGACGAATTTTTCATATACTGAAGCCTATAAAAGGAGTGCCAAAGCCAAAAGCAAATGTATCCATCCTAACATTGAAGATAAAACTTCAAGTTATCAAAAGAAGACCCTTTCCTTGAAGTTTTCATTTTAGTCTTTCTCTTCTTTCTCTCTTTCACTCTTGTGAACTTGCCATTGTAAAAAAGAGAAACAATTTTTCAGAAAAATAAAAAGAGCTCCTGTGTAAAAGAGGTCTCATATTTTACCTCTTAAGCGAGAGAAAAATTAGCTTTGTAGGAGGAGAGATTGCATTGCCTCTCGAAACGGAGAAAATGTGGTTGATGTAAATGACCTTTCTTCCTTGCCCCCTTTGGAACAAAGGATGAGATTAGTGAAATTTTCGACGGTCTCAAAATCGAAGAGTCGGACTGGGGACGTAGGCCAAAGTGTAGTCGAACCTCGTCAACAACCACCGTATTCTTTGTGTTTGCTTTTTTTCTCTCTCTCCCTCTCATATTATGTTTATGATCTGAATTGCATTGATTTGAAAGGATTAACAAATCAATTTTTAGCTTCCGTAACATATTTTGTGAAATCGACAATTTACCCCCTCTTGGTGCCTTGGGATCTAACAATTTAACAAATCGATTTTCGTGAAATCGATATTTTTGCTTTAAACACCAATTCACCCCTCTTGTAGCCTTGAGATCCTACAGTTATGAATGTTATGGACCTATGCGCATGATTATTGGATTGTTCTAAACATGTTTGTAAATCCGACGAGGATTCTAAGATGATAAAATAATTTGATTATGTTGGACATGCGGCATGTGTAGAGAACTTCCATGATTCTTATGCTTAGAGGAGTAATCATTTAATGATGTTCGTGCATATTGACTTATTCAAGTTAGATATACTTTTGATGGCTTGTTATATGTTTGGATCATGTTGTAGATGTTAGTAGGATGTTGTGTTGAAGAACTGATTAAAGACTTAAGGATTTCACAATGACCTATGGCACTTTCAATCTGAAATGGACAACCAAAACCTCTTTTAGACATCTGATTCATCTCGACAAGAGTATAGAGACTACCATATTGGACGTTCGAAACTGAATCAGACGTCGGATATAGACTAGAATGGATATCCAAAACTCGTTCGGATGATCGAACTGAGAAAATGTCGAGACTTGAAAATGTTATGATAACTAGTCACTCGACTGATGTGGATTATCATGCCAAAAAAGCTTCCAACAGTGGACGGACAAACTAACTCCGATCGATCGAGAAAGATGGAACTAGTTCTAACGGACGACCAGTCAAGTTTCGGACGACCGGTCAAGTTTTGGCCGATCGAAACTCTTGACTGAGAATCCGAGAATCTCCTTGTTATAATGGACGATCAAATGTCTTTCGGTTGATCGATTTCCATACAGCCTAGTTGAAAGATAACTTCGAAATTACCATTTTTGATCAATCGATGAACGTAGACAAATCGAGCGTCCGAACCTCTTTCAGACGACCATTGAATGCTCACAAATGGACGATCGCTCGACCTTTCAAGCTCAATCTTTCGTGCATCCAATATGTTGATAGAAAGAATAAGACTTTAATCTAAACCACTTGATTTAACAAGTTTCTGTGTCCAAATTGATATCATTCGATATGAACTTCGAGATGATCTGGAGCCGCCTTTACTCCCTACAAAATTGATAGATTCAAGTGTTTGAAAGAGAGGCTCATGATTGATAAGAGAGTTACCATTGCCTATCTAAATGAGAGTTTCTCCCATGGACGTTCTCCACTAGAGATGTTTTCGTCTTGTGCGAGATCATCTTGCCCGACAAGGTCTTGGTAGTTATACACTTTATGTTTGTAATGATATTCCAAAAAAAGTGGAGAGTTTTTCTAACACAGAGATAAGATGAAAGACTATGAATGGCTAAAGATGAATGAAATGACTTTGTCCCCATAAACAACTATGAACGTTAATATGAAAATGAAAGGACATGAAACCATGACGATCTATTTCTTTACTATCATATCTCCATCTTATTATTTGTTTCATGCTTAATTTTGATGGAATTTTCTTATGACATATACGAATTCATACTTAACTTTATGCTAACGATTGAATTTGCTCCTCTGTATATATGATCCCTACACGTATATGAGGTATTTGTCTGCCTGATTGATGTGTGTGTTCGACGACTACAACTCAGTGACGTGTACACAATGGTTATCTAGAGTCGTTATTGAGTCTTTTATTTGATATCGAGTTGCATGTGGCTTATGTTTGAGACCTATTGAGATTATATTATGACATGGACTTTCATATGCCTTATATACAAGACATTTGATGTGCTTTTCATTCTATATAGCTTTCGCCTTTTTTATATTTTTTATTGTAAGATTTTTATTTAAATCTTCTGCATACGTATCATTTTTCTTCAGCATCTGGATCAACAAAAGGGATAAAAAAGTAACGCACGAGATGAGATCGAATTTCGAGACGTTAGACAAGTCTTATAGGTCAAGTGGAGCAAGTAGCATATTGCAAATGCTATAAAAAAATGCATCCCTTCATATGTTAAAATACGATCTTGAGGATGTTAGGAGAATGTATTTATGCGGACTATACATTGAGTAAAAAGTAAAAAAAAAATGTTCGACAAAACATATAATAAAGTGAAACTATGAGGACAACAATAGAGAGTCTTATCTTTACTTAACGAGTACATAAGCATATAAGGGTAGATGATGAAATCAAGACAATTCCATAAACCATAAAAAACCAAAAGAATAATTAATTGACAACAATTAATTGATAACATTTTATTCTGAATAATAATATTTTTTAATATAAAAATATTGATTATGTGAAAATAAAACTAGTTCTAAGTAAAATTAAAGATGTGATAGATTAAAATAAATATATGATGTTTAATAATGAAATATTTTTAATTTAAAAATTAAGATATAATAAGAATAAAATATAAAATCATTATCTATATACTCTATAAGTTAGTAAGAGTAGTTTATAAAGTTTCGTGTTATCCCAAAATAATTAGTGAAGAAAGGACCCCAAAAAAATCAAATTGAAAAGAAATGACCGGAGTCTAGAGTCAATTGATACATATATAATATGTATGTGTCTGTCTGTGACTCCCAACTACTTAATCGCTGGCCTTGTTCAAGGCACGTGATAATTTATAGCTAATAAATGATAGCAAGCCAATTCAATAGGAGTAGGAGTTGATATGCTTCTTCTGTTTAATACATATTTAATATTTTGGGATCCACCTCAATAAATTTATTCATAGCCTTAAATTTATTTGGTGGTGTTGCTCTTACTTTTTTTGTTACTTCCTAACACTCACAAATTAATAAATATCAGACGTTAATTAATTTAATTATTAAAGTAAATGTAATATCAATTTTTTAACAAAATTTAGGCCATAAAGTTATGATATTTTTAACACTCCTCTCGTGATCTCTTGATCATATTATGATACCGCGTTCAATTATTTTGGCTAATAATTTTTCTAAAAATTTAAATTGCTTAGGGAATAATATCTTTATACTATCTCATTTATCCTCTCTTTAGACTAAAATTATATCTGGTTCATTATTAGCCATTTTACCATGCATACATACATATATAATTCCCGCCGTGTTCTTGAATTAATTTTATTTTATCAATAAATCAATATTTCAATAATTTATTGTCATCACTAAATTTTAACCTTCTCTTTTATGTCCATAATTTATTGCAACTTTATGTGCAATAAAAATAAGTTATTCACTAATTTAAATTGTATTGTTATGCGATCTCATGTATCTGATACATGATCAAGATGATTAAGATTGGATTTGGTGAATAGTTTCATGAATGTTATCAACTATACAATATTCTGATCCAATTATAAATTTTAAATTGGCTTTGGCTAATCATTTAATCATACTTATAAAAATGCTGAAGACTTGGAAAGATGTTTGCGTTGTCGATGTTCTAGTGGTTGTTATGCATGCTTAAGGTTTCTAATTTAAAGTTATGATCTTACTTAGAATGATCTCCAATTGACTATGATAATTTTAAGACTATATCTATATGATTTTTAAGGTACTATTTAACTATGCATGACATGGATCGAATAAAGGATTTAATGCTCGCATACATTGCATCTCTGTAAGTTCTGTCTTAAGTGCTGAAAACTATATATAGATGATCTTGTTACTGAATTCATGGATTTTAAGTGATAGAAGTGCTTATGACGCTTATGATGATAATGGACATAAATGACTCTTATATGACTTTTGAACTGTGGTTTACCTTAAGATTTAGTTGTGCTTAAAAATAAGTTGTGTGAAAATTGATTGAGAACATGAGAATTTTTGCAATGACTTAGGACTTTCTCATGAGGAACGATCGGCCGATCTCAGAATCGGACGTTCATTTCTTCTCGACAGAAGATATCGATTATCAAGCCGGATGACCGATCTACCAATTGAACGTCCAATCTAAAATGTCATGATTGAAATATGACTTGACGGTTGACTGCAAATTCGCAGCGGTCTACCAAAAACCGTGAGTTCTCATGTTATGATTTTTATGTATCTTAAATGATATGTTATTTATGTATCTTAAATGATATGTTATTTTATTTGCCTCCATGCTTATGCTTGATCGATCATTCTTATGACTTACTATTGATATTATCATACTTAACTTTATGCTAACAGAAGATTTCCCTCCCCTGTATTGATCTCGATATGTACTTGATTATTCTACGTGGCTCGATTGATGTGTGTGCGACGACTTTTGCTCGGTGACGAATGCACATGATTACGTTAGGATCATAGTTATCTTTATGTTGTAAGGATGTATGTGGAACCTACGTCTATGATGTATGGCATGAACTTTTATATGCTTTGATGTTGTATTCGATGAATTACGCGATGTGCTTTATTTTATGGATCATCCCTAGTGGTGCACTTTTATTTTAACTTCCGTGTTAATTATTGTAATATTTTTATTTTATAAATCTTTTGCTCATATGTCATTCTTATTGACCCTTATGACTTTGAAAGAAGATTTTGCTACGTAACATAATCGAAATTTGGGACTTATAATAATAAATAATAATATTTTAGCTAAACTATTAATTCAATTCCACGAAACACGATCTTGTTTTCACAAGAATTTTATCTCTAGTTTGGTTATAATGACATTGATTAAAATAACAAGTAGAGCGGTAAAAGAAACAAGGAGATCAAAAGTGTTTAAGATGATCAAAAGAGGAGGAAAACTAAATTCGACCGCTACCACCCGTCAAAAGTAGCAGCCAAGGGCTCCTACTAGTGTAGGACTAAACAAAACTCTAAATCCAAAAAAAATTGAATCATTTGTAATAAAAAACATATTTAAAAAATAATATGACTCGGCATAAAATTTAGAAACAAAAATAGATAATTGAAATTGCTAAAATATGTTATCGTGAATTTTTAATACATATAAAGTAATTAATACGATATAATCATATTAAAACAGTTAACATATATATATATATATATATATATATATATATATATATATATATATGCACCACTATTACCACTTCAAAAAACATTCTTGTCATTTCATTTTTGTTTCACAAGGATAAAAATATCCGAACATGATGGAGTGACAATAGTGATGTCCTATATATATAATATTTAATTTTAGAAAATAAATACTTTTATGATTTAGGAAGGAAATAAAAAAATATCAATAGTAGGGCCAGGAACAAAAATAATTAGAATGTAATGTAGTATAAAATTGAGATATGAGGGGGATTAATATCTACAAGGAAAATAATGAAAGAAGAAAATAGTAGAGAGGGAAATAATATTTGATTGGAGAGAGGGAGAGGAGAAGATGAAAAAAAGTAGTGAAAAAGTAAAATTAGAGGAGCTAAAAACTAACAAATTTGAAACTGACTTACAATTAATATTTGATCAATTATTATGTTATTATTTTATATTGTCTTTTTTATAATATGATATATTTTGTATATTTATTATCGAATAAAAAAATATAATTTCATCTTACTGAACCCCACAACTCAATTAAGGCATCGGTTTGAAAACATTATTGGCACACTCCATAGCACAATTCTGAATGGTTTACTAAACGGTCTTTTGCTCTCCTCCTCTCAAGCGGAAAGGAGAGAGAGAGCGCGGCGCACCGACTCGTCGGATGGTGAATCTTTCTCTCAATTTGTTCTTCTTGGCTGTCTCGTTCTTCTCCTGTTGTAGATGTCAGTTGCCCGGTGAGTCCTCTCTTGTTTTGTTTCACTTGCTTCAGTGCAGACTGTAACGTACCATGTTTTAAAAAAAAAAAAATTCAAATTCAAATCCCTATAATAAGTCACGTAATCTCCCACCATTAATTTCCTAATCTTCAAGATTGAAAACCCCTTCCACGATCTCCCACAATCATGAGAATTAATGGCCAGAACAGTGCTATTTGTTGCCTTTTCCTTCCATTTCTGCATCTCTTATTCTCTTTCTCATTTTTTCATTCCTTGTTTTCTCTCTCATGCTCCTTTGTGCTCGGCCAGAGGACATAGAAAGAACTCCGGCAGGTTCTTCGGATGTACGTGACGCAGGACGAGGAGGAGGACGAGACTACAGCTTGCTCCGGTGAAGCGACGAACCGACGACGAACAAGAAGGTGTGTTTTTCAGGATCTAGTTCATAGATTAGTCTCAAAAAGTTTTATGCATGTTTAAATCCATGGATCAATTATCTTTCTGTACGACCTCAGTCGTAACGATCGAATTGTTGAATATTCAGATATGGATTTCCCATGAATACATCCACGTAAGTACTAGACCATCATTTTCACCTATTGTTGATCTAATTACATGATTAAAGATTTCTTGTCTGTACCATGTTTTCTCATTTTGCCGCCATGCTCTTGACCCCAACTTTCATTATAAACCTCACGGATCTCATTTTTTTATCAAATGATATTAGCTAATCCTAGGCAAGATTTTAGTATTGTTAATGTTCATATGGGATCCTAATAATTTATGTAGGCATGTATTCTTTTTAGCACCTTAGATGTCACTTCATGACTTAATACGTAATCGTAGGAGCATCATTCTGATGTGTTATGCATGTGACGATATCCTATGACTTTGGATGCATGGGCATTATGTTGATGTTACTACATGTGCAACATTTCATTAAATGCAATAGAGTGACATTAGTGGGTAATGTACTATATGTATCTTTAATAACTAATGCACTATTTGCATTAGATGCAAAATGGTGGACTCACGCATTAAAATGTGTCAGACGCATTCTTGGCACTAGCTACAATATCTTAGCATGATTCTGTGGAAATAATTCTCTCAAATATATATATATATATATATCACTTTCGGATATTGCATTTATGCCATCCTATGAATTTTTATGCTTGTCCTTGTCGCATAATTAATTAATTCTTCAATCTTACAATTGTTCATCCTACCTTATTCCTTTTAATTGCTAGTAGATCCTTATATCAGATCTCTTTCATGTTCCAATTATGACATGTTTAATCAGTAAACTTCATCTCGGACTCCCTATGATTCCATCAGTAATCCTAATTAATTGTCTCACTATCATAATGACAATGTTAGGATAAATAGACGTCCGATCCATTTTCAGACGATCATCGATGGACTTTTAAACGAACGATCGTTTGACTTTTCAGGTGTCCGGTTTGTGGACGGAGGATATATGATCACAACCAAACCTCATGATTTTATAAGTCCTGTCCACTTGATTAATGACACATTATATGAATATGAAAAGATGATTCGGAGCCACCCTTGCTCCCTATGACCTTGATTGGTCCGAGTGATCAAAAGATAGGTCCATAGTTTTAAGACATGATGGAGGGTTATCAATTGCTCTATCTAGATGGGAGTTTCTCCCCTACAGATGTTTCCGCTTTATGCGAGGTCATCTTGCCCGACGGGGCACTCGCCGTGGCACTGATCCCCCATTGGCACACCATGATCTAGATAGGTTCACACGTATGTGTCTGCAATGGTATTCCTTAAAAGTGGAGAGCTCTTCCAATTTATGAACATGAATAAGAATCGTGAATATGAACAATGAAAATGAAGATGAATATGAAAAAGAAAGGAAAGAAAAAGAAATGAACTATGATCTATCTTATCGACCTTCCTATTATGATTCATTCTTATTATTGGCTTCTATGTTTATCTCATACTTATCTGATAGAACTAATCTATGACCTATATGAACTCACACTTAGCTTTATGCTAACGGTTGAGTTTGCTCCCCTGTGTGATCTCCACAGGTACTTGATATGGATGCGTGCCGAGTTGATGTGTGTGCGGGGACTACAGCTTGGTGGCGTGTGCACATGATTATCGTAGGGTCTAGATGGAGTCTTTATCTTTCAGCATATCGAGTTGTATTTTCATTTGGATGGAACCTATAGTGTTGTATTATGGCATGGACCTTTATATGCCTATGTGAGACATTGATGTACCTTTTGTTTATTTAGCTTCCGCATTTCTTTATATTATTGTGTAATATTTTATTATTTAAGTCTTCCGCTTACGTGTCATTCTTCTTGACCATTTGAGTCAATAAAAGAGTCAAAGAAAGACCAAAGAAAGTAACGACCGAAAAAGATCTCGCCACGTGGCGGGACCAAATTTCGGGGCGTTACATTTATGGTATCAGAGCCTAACGATAGGACTCTCTTGACGTCCTAGATATAGAGCATAGGTTAAGTATGGTCCATGTGCACCCACCAGAGCTACCGCCACACTCAACCGCCGCAAAGTAAAGTAAGAAGTATTTTGATTTTTAAAGTTATGAATTGTTTATTGAAATGAATTGTTATGTTTTATAGATGGCTCCCATGACACGCTCAGCAGCCAGACGCGGCAGAGGTCATGGGCGTGAACGCAGAGGTGGTCGCATTGCGGCTACCCCAGAGATCGTCACTGATGGACTTGACTCTGCTCCTGAGAGTCAAGTAGGGGAGGATTTGCAGCAGGAGTTCCCTCCAGTACAACAGTCGGAGCTCCCACCGCCTTCACAACAACCGACATTCTCAGTGCCGATGTACCAAGCACCTCCTCCTCCTCCAACTGCACCAGCACCACCGATGGCTCCTCCCAGGGAGGATACGATTCAGGAGTTCCTGAAATTGCACCCACCCTACTTGAGGGGGCCAGTGAATTATGAAGAAGCAATGCAGTGGCTTACTCGGATGGAGAATTTGTTCGACACTGACAGATGCGGCGAAGACAACAAGGTTCGTTATGCCGTCCACATGCTCATCGGTCGGGCCAGCGACTGGTGGGAGACGACGCGTGCGATCAGTTTTCCGGATCAGAGGGCTATCCCTTGGACTAGTTTCAAAGAACTATTTGAAGCTCAGTATGCCCCTTCCTTTAGAAGGAAAGAGAAGTCCAAAGAATTCAAAGAGTTGCGCCAAGGTAACTTGACAGTGGCTGAGTACCATGCTCATTTTATCCAGCTGGAGCGCTATAGTAAGGATAAGATGGATGAGACAGATCGCGCCGAGCAGTTCCTTGACGGTCTCCACCACACCATTCGTGAGAAAGCCGTCTATGGAGCTGAGATCGACTTGCATGGTGCTGTTCGCATAGCATACAGAATCGAATGACAGATCCAGATGCGGAAAGAAGAACTGAAGAAAGAGCCGGCGCGAGCAACAGAGCCGGCTAAGCCAAGATGGGAAGATCGCCGCCTAGCTCGCAGAGATGCACGCCACGATCGCCGCCATCAACCCTAACAACAGCCACAGCGCGAGGCTCCCCGCCAGCCCGCACCTCGCCAGCCCCAGGTGATGTAGAAGTAAAGTGATTTAAGAACATGCAAAGAATGATACTAACTAATGATGAATGTGAACCTCAGCCACAGCCTCAGCGATATGCACCTGCTCCGCAACCTCCGAGACAATCACCGACACCATAGCAACAGAATGTGCCGAACTGCGTCTACTGCAATAGTCCCCATAGAGGGGAGTGTCGCATGAAGAACTGCATCGGATGCGGCAAGGCTGGACATTTCGTCAGAGATTTCCCGACGAAGAACCAGAGAGGCGCAGGAGGGGTACCATGACGTCTCTACAACGTCCAAGCAGATGCGGCCCCACAGGATAACGATGTTATCCGAGGTACTCTTCTCATAGCAGGTCTTCCTATGGTTGTACTGTTTGATTCGGGTGCATCGCACTCTTTTATTTCTGAGGCATGTGTTTCCACCCTTATTATACCTATAAGAGGGATGGAACACAGTATGAATGTAAAGACACCAATGAGGACCCTCCACACGGCGAAATACCTTCCCGAGGTACCAGTTGTTGTGGATGGAAAAAAATTTTCCGCCGATTTGATTGTAATCCCCATGGTGGACTACGATGTCATCTTATGTATGGATTGACTGTCATACCATAATGCATCAATTATATGAAAGCAAAAGAAGGTTATCATCGGCAACCATGGCAATAAGAAGACGATGATAAGAGGTACATCGAAGCCGGACAGCGGAATCATATTATCCGCCATGAAGGCCCACAAGCTGCTACAAAAGGGATGCAGAGGGTACTTGGCGAGCGTGACGATAGCCGACGCACATACACCGACTCGCACCAGATTAACATAGTACGAGACTTTTCGGATGTCTTTTCAGATGACATCTTCGGACTACCGCCGAGGAGAGAGATCGACTTCAGGATCGACTTAACACCAGGGACAGCACCGATCTCCAAGGCTCCCTATCGCATGGCCCCGGCGGAGATGCTAGAACTGAAGAAACAGATTCAGGAGTTACTCGACAAGGGGTTCATCCGTCCTAGTGTCTCTCCTTGGGGTGCTCCGGTTCTGTTTATCAAGAAGAAGGATGGATCGCTATGACTCTGCATCGACTACCGAATGCTGAACAAGGTCACGATCAAGAACAAATATCCGTTGCCCAGGATCGACGACTTATTTGACCAGCTGTCCAAGGCCTCGGTGTTTTCAAAGATCGACTTGAGGAGCGGCTACCACCAGCTGAGAGTCGCAGAAGAAGATGTGCCGAAGATTGCTTTCAGATCGCGCTATGGCCACTATGAATTCACAGTTATGCCTTTCGGACTGACGAATGCCCCAGCAGCGTTCATGGATCAGTTTGAATCAGCAGGGTATTCAAATAGCATTTGAATCAGTTTGTGATCGTCTTCGTGGATGACATCCTGATCTACTCCTTCAGCCTAGAGCAGCACCGAGAGCACCTACGGATCATCTTGGAAACTTTGCGCCAGCATCGACTTTTCGCAAAGTTCTCCAAGTGTGAGTTCTGGATGGAGCAGATGATGTTCTTGGGGCACATTGTATCCAGACAAGGCATAGCAGTAGATCCAGCGAAGTCGAGGCAGTGACCAACTGGGTTAGACCGAAGAATGCGACAGAGATTCACAGCTTCCTCAGTCTAGCTGGCTACTATAGGCGTTTCATCCGGGATTTCTCGAAGATTGCAGCTCCACTCACTCATTTGACAAAGAAAAATGAGAAGTTCATCTGGACAGATAAATGCGAGAGCAATTTTCAAGAGCTGAAGAACAAGTTGACCTCCGCTCCGATCCTCACTCTGCCATCAGGGAACGGAGGGTACACGATTTACAGTGATGCTTGTGGCACTGGATTGTGATGTGTCATCATGCAGCACGGGAAGGTAGTGACCTACGCCTCACGACAAATAAAGAAACACGAGGTGAACTATCCAACGCACGATTTGGAACTTGCAGCGATCGTATTCGCTCTGAAGATCTGAAGGCACTACCTATACGGTGAAGAGTTTCAGGTGTTCATCGACCACAAGAGCCTGAAATATGTCTTCACCCAGAAGGACCTAAACATGCGATAGAGACGATGGATGGAGTTCCTCAAATACTACAAGTTCGCGATCAACTATCACCCCGGCAAGGCGAACTCAGTGGCCGATGCTCTCAGTCAGAAATGGGAGGCTTCGCTAGCTTTCTTCTAGCTACGCAGGTATAAGATGATTGAGGAACTTAACCAGTGGAATCCTTGAACTGCAGGACACAGGGCAATATTGATGATGCACCAGTTACAACCAAGCATGATCAACAAAATTATCACAGCACAAATGGCTGACACCGAGTATACGAAGATGTTCAAGAGGTGCCAGAATGAACCTGAAGACTTCAAGGTTGGCAATGATGGAGGGATTAGGTATCGGAATCGCCTCTGGGTTCTGAATGATGCTACAGTCAGACGAGAGGTACTCGATGAAGGCCATAAGTCAGAGTTTGCGATACATCCGGGCAGCACAAAGATGTATAGGGATGTCAGACGCAGCTTCTGGTGACACGACATGAAGAGAGAGATAGCAGACTACGTCTCCAAGTGCCTTGTATGTCAGCAGGTAAAGGTCGAGCACCAATGACCCTATGGTCTAATGAAGCCACTAGGAGTACGGAATGAAAGTGGGAGAACATCACTATGGATTTTGTCTCAGGTCTGCCCAGGACACAGAAGGGCCATGACGCCATTTGGGTCGTGGTCGACAGGTTGACGAAGGCAGCTCACTTCATTCCGATCAAGTGGAAGCAGTCAGTGGAAAGCCTACTGGAGGTATATTTACGAGAGATCATCCAACTTCATGGGATTCCAGTCTCGATCATATCGGACCGTGATCCCCGATTCACATCGAGATTCTGGAAGAGTCTGCAGAAGGCTTTCGGCACCAGATTGAGTTACAGTACAACCTTCCACCCACAGACAGACGGACAGTCTGAGAGGATGATCCAGACATTGGAGGACATGCTCCGAGCATGTGCTTTAGATTGGCACGGCAGTTGGGATGAGCATTTACCGCTGATCGAGTTCTCGTACAATAATAGCTTTCACTCTAGCATTGGAATGGCGCCTTTTGAGGCTATGTACGGGAGACCTTGCCGATCGCCTGCACACTGGGGCGAGGTCGGCGAGAAGATAGCTATGAGCGAGGAGTTGGCAGTCAGAGCGAATTAATGGTCAGAATAGTGCTATTTATTGCCTTTTCCCCCCATTTCTGCATCTCTTATTCTTCTTCTCATTTTTTCATTCCTTGTTTTCTCTCTCCTGCTCCTTTGTGCTCGGCCAGAGGATATAGAAAGAACTCCGACAGGTTCTTCGGGTGTACGTGACGCAGGACGAGGAGGAGGACAAGACTACAGCTTGCTCCGGTGAAGCGACGAACCGACGACGAACAAGAAGGTGTGTTTTTCAGGATCTAGTTCATAGATTAGTCTCAAAAAGTTTTATGCGTGTTTAAATCCATGGATCAATTATCTTTCTGTACGACCTCAGTCATAACGATCGAATTGTTGAATATTCAGATATGGATTTCCCATGAATACATCCGCGTAAATACTAGACCATCATTTTCACCTATTGTTGATCTAATTACATGATTAAAGATTTCTTATCTGTACCATGTTTTCTCGTTTTGCAGCCATGCTCTTGACCCCAACTTTCATTATAAACCTCACGGATCTCATTTTTTTTATCAAATGATATTAGCTAATCCTATGCAAGATTTTAGTATTGTTAATGTTCATATGGGATCCTATTAATTTATGTAGGCATGTATTCTTTTTAGCACCTTAGATGTCACTTCATGACTTAATACGTAATACGTAGGAGCATCATTCTGATGTGTTATGCATGTGACAATATCCTATGACTTTGGATGCATGGGTATTATGTTGATGTTACTACATGTGCAACATTTCATTAAATGCAATAGAGTGACATTAGTGGGTAATGTACTGTATGTATCTTTAATAACTAATGCACTATTTGCATTAGATGCAAAATGGTGGACTCACGCATGAAAATGTGTCAGACACATTCTTGGCACTAGCTACAATATCTTAGCATGATTCTGCGGCAATAATTCTCTCAAATATATATATATATATATCACTTTCGGATATTGCATTTATGTCGTCCTATGAATTTTTATGCTTGTCCTTGTCGCATAATTAATTAATTCTTCAATCTTACAATTGTTCATCCTACCTTATTCCTTTTAATTGCTAGTAGATCCTTATATCAGATCTCTTTCATGTTCCAATTATGACATGTTTAATCAGTAAACTTCATCTCGGACTCCCTATGATTCCATCAGTAATCCTAATTAATTGTCTCACTATCATAATGACAATGTTAGGATAAATAGACGCCCGATCCATTTTCAGACGATCATCGATGGACTTTTAAACGAACGATCGTTTGACTTTTCAGGTGTCCGGTTTGTGGACGGAGGATATATGATCACAACCAAACCTCATGATTTTATAAGTCCTGTCCACTTGATTAATGACTCATTTATATGAATATGAAAAGATAATTCGGAGCCACCCTTGCTCCCTACGACCTTGATTGGTCCGAGTGATAAAAAAGATAGGTCCATAGTTTTAAGACATGATGGAGGGTTACCAATTGCTCTATCTAGATGGGAGTTTCTCCCCTACAGATGTTTCCGCTTTATGCGAGGTCATCTTGCCCGACGGGGCACTCGCCGTGGCACTGATCCCCCACTGGCACACCATGGTCTAGATAGATTCACACTTATGTGTCTGCAATGGTATTCCCTAAAAGTGGAGAGCTCTTCCAATTTATGAACATGAATAAGAATCGTGAATATGAACAATGAAAATGAAGATGAATATGAAAAAGAAAGGAAAGAAAAAGAAATGAACTATGATCTATCTTATCGACCTTCCTATTATGATTCATTCTTATTATTGGCTTCTATGTTTATCTCATGCTTATCTGATAGAATTAATCTATGACCTATATGAACTCACACTTAGCTTTATGCTAACGGTTGAGCTTGCTCCCCTGTGTGATCTCCACAGGTACTTGATATGGATGCGTGCCGAGTTGATGTGTGTGCGGGGACTACAGCTTGGTGGCGTGTGCACATGGTTATCGTAGGGTCTAGATGGAGTCTTTATCTTTCAGCATATCGAGTTGTATTTTCATTTGGATGAAACTTATAGTGTTGTATTATGGCATTGACCTTTATATGCCTATGTGAGACATTGATGTACCTTTTATTTATTTAGCTTCCGCATTTCTTTGTATTATTGTGTAATATTTTATTATTTAAGTCTTCCGCCTACGTGTCACTCTTCTTGACCATTTGAGTTAATAAAAAAGTCAAAGAAAGACCAAAGAAAATAATGACCGAAAGAAAATCTCGCCACGTGGCGAGATCAAATTTCGGGGCGTTACACAGACTGCATGCAGAGGGTCAAGATGTAGTGGTGCTTAGTGGTTGCCTGCAACTTCCTCTTCTACTTAAGAGACTGAATAATTTGGAACACAGCTTTTTTTTGTCATGTTTGACTGTAAGAATTTATTTCCGTTGTCATTGATGAGAAAAAATTGTGAACATGAGAAAAAAACATTATGGATTGATGGATCATCTTAAGGAAAAAAAGTCTTCCTCTTCTACTTCATTGTTCATCACGAAATAAAAAACATGATCTTGCAATGCGATTTGGTTGTTCCATTATCGTTGATGGATAACAACATAATATTATGAACTATATTATGAACTTATCACTTGTCAGTAATTGTGAACTATATTATGCCTTCACTCCTGAGGGCTAAAATGTCACGAGGAAAGGACGAGAAAAAAATATTACTCATGCATAACAACATAATAAATTCATGAGTTTAATTTTCATTAGGATTATATTCGAAGATAACAAATTTTTTTATTGCCAAAAAAAAGTAGATGATTAACAATCCCTAAGGCTGGAAATGAGCCGAGCCGTTCGTGAGCAACTCGTGGCTCGACCTATTTTTGGCCTAACTTGACTCGGCCTATTATCAAAATAAGCCAAGCTAAAATATTAAATAAAGCCTATTTTCTTAAAGAGACAGCCTCTTAATAATTGGTCTAGCCTTATTGCTTATCAGGCCAAGATTTATTAATATATTATATTATATTATATATAATTTTTAATCCTTCATTTTTTAAATCTTCAATTTTGAGTTCAATATTTATTATATGTTTAGAAGAAATATATTAGTAGTGTCTCTTTTATTTAGTTCATATCTGTTATTTCTTGAGAAAATAAGATTTATTATATTTAATATAATAGATCATCAAAAAATATATTTGGCTTAACAGACTAATAAGCTAGGCCATGCATTAAAAGTTAATATAACAAGGCAGGCTAAGTTTATATTCATGACTTGTTACAGGCTATAGGCAAGGCTTAAATACTTTTATTTTGCAACAGGCCTGACCTATTTAAGCAGAAGCCTAGCTCGGCCTAGCTCGTGTCCAGCCCTCAATCCCTCAAATCATGGAGTTCCTTTTCCGAACTTCCAAAGGGATCCCTTAGGGTCTGTTTGGATTGAGGGCTAAGAAGGGGTGAGGTGGAATATGGGAAATGAAATTAGTTAAACCATGTTTGGCTATATTTTTTATTTAAGTTAATAGGGGTGGGATGGAATAGCTAAGCCTTTTAAATACCACATTTTTCATTCCACTGAATTGGTGAAATGAGGAGGGTTAAATTATTTTAGACCAAATTAACCTCTTTCCCTTTTCTTATTACCAAATTAAATTATTTCTCTTCTTACCAAATTAGACTTCTCTCTATCTCTCTCTCTTTCTCTCGTTCATATATATTATCTTTTTTCTAATATGAATACATATTTATCTATAATTTTTTATTAAATAAAAATTTTTAGTAAATATAAAATTTTATTCAAAATAAATATAAATATACTATTTAAAAATAATTTAATATTAATATAATATATTCAATTGGGTCGGGACTTAAAATTTGGATTGGTTCCCGACCCAACCCGGCCGAGTGTCAAAAAAATGAGACTCGATCTTGACCCAGTTATCCACCGGGTCAAGAAAAAATTTGAAAAAATCTAAGCCGGTACGGGCGAGGGCGACCAGGTCGTCCCGATCCATGCTCATCCCTAATTAACTATTATAAATATTTTAAATATATAATGAAGGATAAAAATGACTTTTATACAAATAAAATCTTCGTTATCTCACCCCACATCTTATATAATTTATTATTCAAACATAAACTTTCTAATGACACACCACGCCACCCCATCTCATCACTCATCATACCACCTCATCCCATTTCTTCATTAGTTATTTGCCAAACATACCCTTAGAGCGTCTTACACTCAGCTGCTAGACAACAAGATTTCTGTATACGACGATAATTTCATCGCCCCAATTATTTAATTGATATAAGACAAAAACGCAGTTAAATTTGAACTTCAAATTTTCTCGGTGATATTGTCTTTTGCCCCTCGTCCTTTCTTTTGTATTTTATGAAGCATAAACCATTTTGATAACATCATACTGACACTTTCTCCCGTCATGATGGATGGTGTAATGCAAGGTGAATAAATCAATTATATATCCTATCTTTTCTCTTTTTCTGTTTCCAACTAATGATTCTGGAACGGTTCAATTTCTCCCGCCATTTATGCATAGAGTTTTTATCTTTTGACCGCAACCTTTCTGAGAATTCAATGCAGGCAGTGATGTAATCTAAATTAACGTCTCAATTATTTCTCTGTGTGGCAGGTTTTGTTAGCATTGACTGTGGGGGAACTGAACGATTCACGGATGATCTCGGACTTGAATGGGCACCTGACAACCAATTTCCGCATGGGAAAACAGCAGACACAGATGTCACAAAGGAGAACCGGAGGCAATACAAGACGGTGCGATACTTCCCTGCAGGTAATAAAAGGAAGTACTGTTACACATTCAATGTGCGAAACGGGAACCGATACCTTGTAAGGACCAGCTTCTTGTATGGCAACTTCGACGGGAGTAATGTTAATCCAGAATTTGACATATCCATTGGGGCGAGTTACTGGTCCAACGTTGTTATATATGAAGCCAACACCGTAGTTACCAAAGAGGCGGTCTTCCTTGCATCTTCTGACACTGTTAGTGTGTGCTTGTTCAATGCTACGTCCGGGCAGCCATTCATTTCCACTGTGGAGCTCCGCCAGTTCAATGGCTCGATTGGTTACCCAACAGATGAGGAGCAGTTCTTTGTGAGTCTGTCGGCAAGAATAAATTTTGGTGCTCAGAGCGATGAATCCGTCAGGTAGTCCCATTACCGTCGTTATTATGTCTTAGAGTCGTTTAAAAGTTTTTTTTTCCTTTTTCACAAATGTCAACCCGATGCTGCTACCTGCGCAATTTGCATGCAAATTCTTTAACAGTCAATAAGCTAAACAGTTTCCAAAAGGAGATGACTTTGGCATACTGAAGTTACTGGATGTTTAGAGGGTAAATTACACCCAATGCTCTTCAACTTTGACGTTTGCTCAGCGATGCTCTCCAACTTCACTTTGTAACACGAATGCCCTAACTTCACTTTGTAACACGAATGCCCTCCATCTTTTAACTTATTCCACCCGACGCCCTCCTTACCTATAATCGCCGATTTCCCGGTCACAGCGCTGACGTGGCATCTCTGTCTCTCCACTTTCACGTTACTGACGCTATTAAAAAATAAAAAAATAAAATAAAAAATACCACGTGGGCGCAGCTCATCGACGCGCGCAGGTGGGGGTCGCCCCCCCTCTTTGCGACCTCGCTCATCGACACGCGCAGGTGGGGGGTCGTCCCCCCTCCTCGCGACCTCGCCGAGGTCGCAAGGAGGGGGGGCGACCCCCCACCTCCCATGCGCTCGTCGGCGACCTCCCACCTCCCATGCGCACAGGTCACCCCCTTCCCTGCGACCTCCGGCGAGGCCATAGGGAAGGGGGGCGACCCCCCACCTTCCGCTGCGCTCGCCGGCGCGGCGCAGCGGGGTGGGGGGTTCGCCCCTTCCCTGCGACCTCCAACGAGGTCGCAGGGAGGGGGGCGACCCCCCCACCTCCCCTGCGCGCTCGCCGACGAGCGCAGGGGAGATCGCCCCCCCCCCCCCTTCCTGCGACCTCGCCGGAGGTCGCAGGGAAGGAGGCGACCCCCCACCTCCACGTCAGCGCACAGGGGAGGTGGGGGGGGGGGGGGTCGCCCTCTTCCCTGCGACCTCCGGCGAGGTCGCGGCGGGGGGGGGGGGGGGGGGGGATCCCCCCCACCTCCCTTGCGCTCGCCGGCGAGCGCGCAGGGAAGGGGCGACCCCCCCCCCCCCACCCCGCTGCGCCACATCGGCGAGCGCAGCGGAAGGTGGGGGGAGGGGGGTCGCCCCCCTTCCTTGCGACCTTCAACGAGGTCGCAGGGAAGGGGGCGACCCCCCCACCTCCTCTGTGCGCTCGCCGACGAGCACAGGGGAGGTGGGGGGTCGCCCCCCCTCCCTGCGACCTTGGCGAGGAGGGGGGGGGGGCGACCCCCCCCCCACCTGTGCGCGCCGACGAGTTGCGCCCTCGTGGTATTTTTTATTTTATTTTTATTTTTTAATAGCATTAGTAACGTGAAAGTGGAAAGACAGAGATGCCACGTCATCATCACGTCAACGCTGTGACCGGAAAACCGGCGATTATAGGTAAGAAGGGCATCGGGTGAAACAAGTTAAAAGATGGAGGACATTCATGTTACAAAGTGAAATTGGAAAGCATCGCTGAGCAAACATCAACGTTGAAGGGTATTGGGTGTAATTTACCCTATGTTTAGAAAGAGTTTATGTTTTAGATAACAAACATGAGAGGATTAAAATCTAGCACAGCTCACATATTTTTCTCAGAGAAATTTAATTTATTTCTTTCAGAATTTAACTTCTGGATCTCAACATAAATAATGCATGTTCGAGTTTTAGGTTTAATAGCATGACTTTGAACTTTGAAGCTCTCTATTTGTACAAAATGCAACTAAAGAATTTTATTGCTGATTGATTCCATCAAACCGACCGAGATGTTTATGCCATTAGGATTTTCTTGTTTATTACTACCAACTTAAGGTGTTCATCACCTATTTTCATTTGCTATCCTTCAAATCCTTTCATTGACAGCCGATGTAAGTTTTTCTTAGTATATCGAGTATTTTCTGCTGAGTTTCAGTTTATCGATTTGGGCTTGAGCATTGAAAACCACGTGTCAATTTTTGCAGGTATCCAGATGATTTGTACGATAGGATATGGGAATCTGATTTCGAAAGGGTAAATTACCTTGTAAATCTTGCTGAAGGAACAGAAAAAATATCAACCAATAGAACCGTAGAGGTTAGTTATGATGACAGACCACCTGAAAAGGTTATGAAATCTGCTGTTGTGGGTCGAAATGGAACCTTGAAATATCAGTTAAACTTGGATGGTTTTCCGGGGAGTGGTTGGGCATTTGCCTACTTTGCAGAGATCGAAGACTTCGGCGCAAATGATACAAGAAAATTCAATCTTCTTCCGGTGGGGAGTCCTCTGACCAGCGTAGTTCTCAATGTTCAAGAAAACGCTCGAGGGAAGTATCGAGTATATGAACCAGGAACTTATAACATAAGTTTCCCATTATTCTTCACAATTGGACTCCAAAAGAGAAATGACTCGTCACTGGGACCCATCTTAAATGCTTTGGAGATATACAAGTACAAGAAGAAAGAGAATGGGTCATCAGATGGTAAGGAACATCTTATTTTGGTCAGCTATGTTATTTGAATTTTCTTTGATACCTGCAGCTCTTGTTGTTTCCATGAATCACAGCATCAAGCATAGCAAGCTTTGCATCACATTTCCCCACGGAAGCATGGGCTCAAGAAGGTGGGGATCCATGCTTGCCAGTTCCCTGGTCTTGGGTGCAATGTGATTCAGATCCACAACCAAGAATAGTTTCAGTGTACTGATCATAACCTTCTTATAATCTTATTTGCTCTCTCATCTATTTTTTGTTTTGTTTTGTTTTGTTTAGTTTATTTATTTGTTTTCACGAATTTTTTGTCGAACATTCTTGGTAAAACAGGTTTTTGTCGGGAAATAATCTAACAGGGGAAATACCTTCTGAACTGGCAAATTTACCAGGCTTAGTTGAGCTGTAAGATAGATTGCAATTCCACTTCTTCTGGGATAATAATTTAAGAAATTTGCCATTCTATCCTTTTGTTTGTTGACACTAACATGAATAGTTATAATGCTTGCAGATGGCTGGATGGTAATATGCTTACTGGTCCTTCGTGGGTGCTTGAATTTGAAGATTATGTAGGTTAATATTGATTAAGTTGTTGTTCATCGCTGTAACTTATAGATTCTTAATTGTAATTTATCTTGACTTTTGCAGTCATCTCGAGAATAACAAGCTGACTGGTCCAATCCCTTCATCTTTGGCGGATCTCCCGAATTTATCAGAGTTGTAAGTTATTTAATTTTTATATAGTTCTTTCCTTTTTCCTCTTTTCAGATGATTTAATTTGGTAATTGTAACATTATATGATATAGATCTGTATTGTAAATGTTTTAAATGTTGTTTTTGCTACTTTTTCTTTTTATTAGTAAACATAGTGATTTTGCAGGTGTTTGCAAAACAACATGCTATCAGAAGTTATGACAAATGGTCTTCTCAGGAAAAATATTACTTCTTGGTGAGTATTGCTTTATGTGTTCTATAAAAGTTTTGATTTACTTATTTGAGGATAAAAATATTTTTCACATGTAGTGAATGGAAGATTATCAAAAAATGTAGGCAAATAAAATAGTAAATGCAATAAGTAGACACTCTGAACATGATGTAATATTGTATTTCCACAATATGTGATGTCACAGTGACATATACAGTACATACCTAGAAAGCTATATCAATGTATGCATTACGTCTTATAACACCAAAAATCGAGCCCTCAACCATGTGGAAAGTCTTCTTGTAGGTATTACTATATTAATTCTCGAATATTTCGTAAATGGTCAATAATCATAGTATATCAATGTAAGTATCAATAAATGCCATAGCAAGTAATCATAGTTCCTTGACCATGTACAAACATCAATAGAGCATCATCATGTCGACCTAACATGATCAAGTATCTACAAGAATTAATGTAGGGAGACAATTCTTCCATAAGCGGCCAGGCTCAATAACAAAAATGACATACTAAACCATGGAATAAGCTTAATTGAGAATAAGCATTTTGTATTACATTCATAAAGAAATATAATGAACAAGAAAATCAGTATGTCTCTGTTATATGAATCAGTAGATCATTGAGGCATAATTAAAAAAGAATAGGAATTGGTGAACTATTAAATAATAATCAATCAATGAGTTTTCAAAATTTATTATCACTCAGTTGATGTCCTTTCTTTGATAAGAATAATTGAATCAATATTCTTTCTTTGACACACACACATATATAGTCAGTGAGACGATATTATTTCTTTGATACTAAAATCAAAGAAAGTTTCCTCTTTTTGAGTTACCGTCAACTTCATAATCATTTAAAACTTTATGGGATAACACATCATTTACCATCATATCGGTTAATACATCACCACAACAAGTGCCCTCTTTTACATAAAAAAAAGAGTCTTTCAACTTGCGAGGTGGAGTGTCTTTGAATCTTGGAGTGTGAAGTGTCTTTCAACTCTTTGTGATGGAGTGTCTTTCAACTACCTAAGAAATTACACAATAAAATGAATCAATAACATTATTACCCAAACTTTTATACTTATATTAATTAATTTTTCATCTTCACACATTTGTGACTTGGATCATAATGATGCAATATTAATCCATGTTGATAAGATATTTGTGGTTTAGAATATTGAAATATGGATACGACGGGGTAATGGATACTTCAAATTAGTAGTAAGAACTGGTTCGATAATTAAGGGATGGCACATATTTTTTTAATTGGGTGAAACATGGGCAATCTAATATTTGCGCAAAGTAATGAGTATTCCAAACTGATAGTAAGGGTGTTTGGAAAATAGCCTTTTGTATGGTTGGTTGAAAAATGACCACAATTCAAGACATGCTTTCTAGCACATTTTTGCTTGACCGAATGCGCAATCATTCAAATTTTTGAGGGAAGCTCTCAAATGAAATCATGGAGAGAAACTCTAGACATCAATTAACAATACTATTATATGGGCCATTCTAAGTACTTTACCTTAAAGGTATAAGCGAAACAAACTAATCATAATCATTTCATAAACCTCAACAATTATGTAAAAGTTAATGCTAATGGAATCATAGTAAGATCTAAGCGTACTTGTTCTACGAGAACAATTAATAGAATTTAGATTTTGTCATCACACCTTTTCTTATGATCCATTCAGTTCTTCACATTTTGTCCTCTCTTGAACTTCTCTTTATCTCATCCCAATGTTTTCTTAGTTGTTATTATCGCCTACGATTCCTTTATCTTCCTATTTTGGTTGTATTGAAAAACAAGAAAAGAATGTGGGTGAGAGGTTGATGACTACAAGAAAACTAATGAATAACGATGCAAATTAGCGTCTCAAAATTAGGCGATGCTACGCAGACGCCAATAGAGTCTCCATAGCAATGATAATGCGTCAACGTTAGGAGATGCTAACTGCGTCACCATAGCTTCAAGTTAGCATCACATTGGCGTTACAAAATGTCGACGCTAACAGCGACGCCTTAGAGACGCTATTTCGTCGGTATTATCGCACACAAAAATGACGAAATGCGCGATAGATTGTAGCGTTGTGATGGCGACGACATGTTGCGACGCTATATTAGCGTCATATGAGACGCGATGCTACCACGACACTAATGATTGAATCGATATGGGCACCAACATCTTGCTATGGTGGTGTCGACAGCTCGCATGCTATATTAGTGTTACACAAGATGCAACGCTAAGACGATGCTGTTGTGATGAGTAAGTAGATTAAACTAATGACTAATAACTAAGTTCTCCAAAAACATCTTTTGAGTTCATGCTACAACTCAAAATTGTTTTCTCTTGTTTAACCCAACACCCCTATTGCAAGTCATCATCATTACATTAGAGCAAAACTAATGATAGGTATAAGCTATTTCCAAAGTAACAACTGAACCATATTTTGTTCAAGAGATAATGAGCAGGTGCATTGAGATATATCAAATAGATCTCTATAATCATTACAAGAGGGAATGACTTTCATCTAATCCATTATGCAAGAAGACCCTCCATCAGATTTATAAAGTTCACATTTCGAATCTTATGCAAGAAGACAAATGTCCACGATGCTAAGAAGACCTAAGAACAAATGTCCTAACCATATATGTTACTTACATATGTACTTCCTAAATACCATATGTTATATATATGTATTCCTAATTATATATGTTACACCGCTGACTCGTCCTATACCATATGTTACATATATGTATTATTGATATATTTTTTATATTATTAATCGTGGATTTATGAGGGTTGAACTAAGTGATATGATTTTGCGAAATTGTGGCCCAATAGCGCCTACATAGTGCCACCTTGGCGACGCATCGTCGCTAAGTTAGAGCCACAATTGCATCGACTTAGCGCTGCGCATTGCCAATGCTAATTTGGTGTCTCGACTTTGAGACGTTGAGTCGACTCTATGTAGTCGCTAAAATATTTTTCCATGACATAGCGCCGAAATAGTGACGCCTTTTGTGTCGCTAGGTGCACTTCGCATATAGATATACTTACATATAATATAAATATACATTCATATAAATACATGTATACATATGTACATATAAATATAGACTTAATATAGACTTAATCTGTGTGTGTATAAACTACTTATGAATATACCCTTATAGTTTAAATAGATATATGCATACATACATTATATATACATACATATACATATACATACATACATATATATATATACATACATAAATATACATATATAAATATATATATATACATACATATATTATAAACTTATAATATAATAAAACCAATTTAATATAAATTTATAATACAAACCTATTTGTATAATATAATCTTATAGTATAGTATGAACATATAATAGGAGGATACCTGCGTAGTCTAGGCACAGCTGCTCCGGTACCTAGGAGGAGCGAAAGATATGCAAGCAGTCCATCTGCTCCGAGCTCATCCGCTGCACTTGATGTGACACAGTTATCGTAGCAGATATCGCAGGAGGTGTCACAGCAGATATCACAGCAATTAGCTCCTTTATTGCAAGCGACACAGACGTTAATCTCTCGCATAATCAATCCTTGCGAGGCCAAGGACTGAGCATGTCGAGATCGAATGTCCAGAATAACAACAACAACTCCAAACTTAGGATAGAAACATGATATTAGATATACTTTTGTTACTTATACATTTGTTATTAGATATACTTGTAGTAGTTATATTTTTGTTAGTTTAGTTTATTACCTTTTATATTGTTATCCTTGATGTGATGCTTGTGATGAATGATGAATGTATTTATATGCATTATACAATTGTATGATGTGGGAAGGGAAAAAAATATGACTGTAATGGGACAAAAATGTCTGAAATTAGCGCCTCTATAGCGTATCAATGGCATCACATTCAAAGTCTATGCTATTTTAAATATATCATCTTTAGCTTCACCTTAGCGTCACGTTCACATCGACGTATTTAGCATCACCTTAGCATCGCTATGGAGACCCCATTAATTAAGACATCACATTGGTGCCACTATAGCGCCGAACTAGCGTTGATGTAGGTATAACCTTAGCGTCACTTGAGCATCGAAATAGCATCTCGATGTCCTACGCCACTTTCTCGTCGCGTTAGCGAAGCAACTAGACTGTTCGCAATGACACATTTCGCTTCATCTTAACGTTGAGGTAGTGTCAACTATTGACAATAGTTGCGTCACCTTATGCTTTGACTTTAATACGACGATATTAGCTATCGATTCCAAGCGTCTCATACTTTTGGCGCTAGGTCGAGGCTAAAGAGACGCTATTATTTCTAGACACACATTAGCATCTCAATAGTGTCGTGGCTGATGTGTCACTATTCGTCAGTTTTCTTGTAGTGGACAACCATATGCCACATGAGAGTAAGAAAATAATTTGTAATAATGAAGGATTTATATAGGAAAAGGGAGAAGTATTTATGGATAAAAATATAAAAAGTAAAAAAATAAACATGGCACAAATTCCCAACTAATGGTTAATTAAAAGAGAGAAGTTAAACTTTTAATTCATTTTCCAAGTGCTAGTCGAGGGAGAAGAATTTCATTGTGAGATTTTTATTCTCATGGGAGAATGAAATTGAATGAAATAAAATAATAAAATATCATATTCTCGAAAAATGAGATATAATCTTAGTCTGCCTCTTGTTTGGTTTGAAGAGAATAAAAGATTTTATAACTAAATTTTTTTATAAATAGTTAATTTTCATTACATTATAAGAAAAATAAATTTTAACGATCATAATTAACGAAGAGATTCAAATATGGTCGTTAAACATCGTTATTAACGACTAGAAAAAAATCTGGTCATCAACAATAAGGACCAGAAAAATTCTGGTCCTTAATATTCTTATGACTGGCCGTTAAAAGTCAACAATTAGGACCAGAAAATTCAAATTAACCACCATTATCTTGTCGTAAAAAATATAAAAGAAGAAAAGAATAAGTAGGTATAGAAACATAGTCCCACATTCGTTATAGTAGTATGATGAGAGCAAAGAGACAAATATTAATAGAGGAGGAGACTAATGGACTAATGTAGAGTTTTATGAAGAAGGTCCATCTTTGGATCTTTTCCAAATTTAAAATAATTATTTTTTATCAGATTATTTGTTCACAAAAAAAACTTTAAAAAATTGGTCGGTTCATCCAAAATGTGATTCAATATGGTGATGTCTTTAGCCACTAGGAGAGTGGTCCTTATAAGTTATATAGGGGACCAACATACTAGTCGCTATTGAATTTTTAGGGAAGATGATTATAGTAGTCCTTAAAAAGAATCAACGGCTAGTTATTCACACTGGACGTTAAAACCTTTTAGCGACGGGACCTATAGCGAAGAGCCGCGACCAATTTTTTCTTGTCATTGATGAGTATTAACGTCAAGATGACAACTTTTAGTGACTACATATGTTTTCGCTAATGACTTAATTTCTTGTAGTGTTATTATGATAATAAAAAGATAATATAATTAAAATAAAATATGTTTAAAAAGATTGAAAAGAATGGTATTATAATCATTAAAACTTTGGGGGTTAAAAGTAGTGGTTTCATGATTCTTTAGGTGATTTTTAAAAATGATATATGATCAAGATATCCTCATTCTAACTCGCGTTTGTCTATATTACATTCCAATATTCTAGTGTTTATTCCTCAATCAAAAGGCCCCTAAAGAATAATAATTGGGGAACTAAGTTATGGTCATTTGAGGGAGGATAATTCTACTGTTAATTATCTTTCTCCCTCATGTTAAAAAATGTAAGCTCAAGTGATAAATGAAAAATAAAGTTTTATGTATTTGCAGAACATAGGTAGCTGCCGCTCATTCTCTAGGATGCTTCTAAGGGAGATGCTTTTAAGTAATCAATTGGAAAATAAATCTCCAAGAGATGGTTATTTAAGGGAGGAAAATTTCACTATGAATTTTCTTATTATCTCATGTTAAAAAACAATAAAGGTCAAGTAATGAGAAACTAAAGTGAAGTGTATTCTTTATATGAGGAACTGGGGTTTTCACATTTATCCTCGACGTCGTCTTTTCATCATTTTTTGAAGTGTTACATGTTTACTTTAAGTTGTTGTTTACCAAAAAGATATCTCCAATCCTTTTTGCATGCATTTAGCTGCAACTATTATTTCATTTCATTTATTTAGCTAATTTACTAATTGATTCTTGTAATGTATTCATTAAGCTACTCTCGAAATATAAACCTTAAGAAGAAAACAAAGACCACCTACCTAGTAGTCATCATATGCTCTGCGGTGGGATTTTGTATGCTACTTGCTTGGTTCCTGTTTGCATGCAAAAATAGAAAATATGGTTTAGAAAAAGGTACGTTATTGGACCCTTTAAGATTCCACATTGTTGCTCAATGTGAATGTGTTGATCTAATATTATAAAATGTACATCTTCAGATGATCTTATTTCTGCCCCACCATCCCATTCTTTCAATGACCTGACAACTGCAACAGTTCATAGATATACGCTATTGGAAATCGAAAGTGCTACTAGTCATTTTGCAAGAAAAGTTGGTGTTGGAGGTTATGGAACTGTATACTATGGAAAGTTGAAAGATGAAAATGAAATTGCAGCTAAGGTTCTCACGAATGATTCATATCAAGGAAATCGACAATTCTCCAATGAGGTGGACTTGGACTTTGCTCTCTCTCCTTTTTTTTTTTTTTTTTTGGGGGGGGTGGGGGGGGGGGGGGGGGGGGGGGGGGTGTATATGGTCTTTGCTTAACACCCTCATGTAATTCAATGTCTCGCTAGATATTCAAAAACAAGACATCCACTTATTAGATTCACTTAGAGAAGTTCTAAGAACACATGTATCTTTATTGTCCTAATTCACCAAAATTTTGTAAAATCATTGTTTACACCACTTAATTCTAACTTTAATCTACAAGACATTCAATTTTATTACTATTATATATATATATATATATATATTATATGTCATTCAACTTCTACAAAATCGTAATTTGAAAACACTTATTTTTATATTTTAACATTCAATCACTCAACTTTTAGTTATGCCAAAGTTTAAATAAGTGGTCAAATTAAGAATGTCAAGTGGGAGATGTGTGATATATGCAACAACTCATCCAACTTAAAAAGTAATACTAATTTCTTCTTTTTTAATAATTACATTTTAATGATAATTTATGCAATATTTATTTTATGTATTTATTTTTTTCTCATTTTGCAAGAATAAAAAATTTGGAGTTATTTTTTAAAAATAATGTGATGTGGCTTACACCAAGTAGGTGTCATATGCCACAATAAAATTATTTGCCATACGAGTGACTAGAGGAATAATGTTCCTTAAAGTATACTAAAAATTCATAAATTCAAGTGATATGAGCATCAAACATCATAATAGTTGTGAACTTGTACCTAAATACTTAGAAATTTGGCAATCATAATAGTTGTCAACTAGTACCCGAATGCTTAGAAATGATTCACATTTTAGTTTGATTTGTTTTCTCTGTTGTTTTCTACCAAAAAAAAAAGAAAGAAAAAAAGATTCTGTCATGACTGAGTTTATGTCTTCTTTGCCTTTCTGAATCCCGTTTTTAGGTGTCTTTGCTTTCAAGAATACACCACAGGAACCTCGTGAGGCTTCTAGGCCATTGCCACCAAGAAGGAAAGAACATCCTTGTATATGAATTTATGCATAATGGAACCTTGATGGAGCATCTTCATGGTAAGTCTCATGTTGTTCCACTCTAATTATATTCAATTACCATAAATCGCATGTCTCATTCACCACGAACTTCATCTGAAAAAAGTGAACTCAGCTGGATAAAGCGTCTCGAAATTGTTGAGGATGCTGCCAAAGGTTTAGATTATGAAAACTGCATTGGATCTTATATGAACATTAGCAATCTTTACATCACAACGATTATATGACATTTGAATGTTCGACAGGCGTTGAGTATCTTCATATTGGTTGTTCTCCAACCATTATCCATAGGGATATTAAAACAAGCAACATACTTCTGGATGCTCAAATGAGAGCCAAAGTATCAGATTTTGGTCTCTCAAAACCTACAATGAACGAGTCACATGTCACAACTGTTGTCGTAGGGACAATGGGATACCTAAACCCGGAGTAAGTCCTTTGTCACATATATCAATATCTTAGAATTTTATGATCCTCTAAAAGAAAAATGATCTTGATCTTACTTAATATAATATTATGTCAGATTTAGATCGGAATTCTAAGATCAGTATGATAGTTATAATCTATGACAAAGATATAATTATTTTTAGAATAAAAAATAAAAACAAATATGATAGGCCTCAATTAATTTTAATTTGATTCTTACATTTTTTTTATCTTTTGTATGTTACTCTCACTTACGTCTAACTCTAATATTATTAAAAAGTTTAATATTATCTTGCAAGTTGAGGATGACGATGATGCCTTTCATTAATAACGAATTTCATTTTTGTACATAAAATAATATTTTATTTTATTTTTATGTAATAGAATACTTTCTAAAGTTCTAATATTTGTATAAAAATAATCATAAATATTGCTTCACAACGTATGTGAACATATATTAGATTTGAAAAATGTGAACAAATATCAACTTTTGATGTTTAATTAATTTATATAACATTTGTGAATAGTCATATATATATATATATATATTGAGTGTTTTCTGTTAAAAATATAATCTTTTACTCATATATACGGCAGTAACTTATGATGTTTAATATATATAGGGACTAATGAAAGTGTAACCCCCTTTGGGTGAAATCTGGTGCGATTTAGATGAAGGGTCCAGATTATTTTAATTTATTTCTCTCTCTACTCTCACTCTCTCTTCTCTATGATCAACAGCGGTCAGCAACAGGATGGTGGCAGTCGGCAGCGGACGTTGGAGGAAGAGAGGGGCGACGTAGGGCAAGAGCGGCGGATGGTGGGGGAAGAGCGAAGTGGGGGGGGGGCACGGATCAATGGAGAAGAGAGGGCGGGCGGCATAGATTGATGAGGAAGAGATGGGATCTGGGCTCGACGATGGGGATAAATTGATCGCGAGAGAGGGGATCCACGGCAAGAGACGGGTGGATCGATGACTTGTGTGCTCACGGGGTGCAGCGGCGATCAGTAGGAACGGTGGGGACACACTAGAATAGTGTCGGAGAGGTTGGTGGCGGCGCTCGAAGGTCGACAAAAATTGTAGGAATGACGGGCACGCGAGAGCGAAGAGAGAGGAAACGATGGGGAGGATTCACGTGCAAGAGAAAGAGAGAGAAAGAGAAGAGAGAGGAAATGACCTGGACTTTTATGTTAGAGTTGGTGAATACTTCAGGACCTCTTGTTTCTCACACCGGGTTCGCCCACGTGAGCTTAGGGGAATCTGAGTATTACCCGATTAGCAGTGCTGCTGGCGTACGAATGAAAGGGGGGGTTCGGGAGGCCCCGCCCCCCGAAACTTAGACGGGTTTTGGGCTTTTGTTTAGCCGGCCCGTGTGGTTCGGATTATATTTTTTCTCTGTTTGTTTGGGTTTTAAACTCGATTTGGAGAGGCTATTAATAGCCTAATTTCTGATGTAATCTTGGTGGCGGCTGTAAGCTTAAACGATATAATGGAACCTCTTTGCAGGACGTAGCCCTCATCTCAAGGGTGAACTTGGGTAAATTCGTGTGTCTCCTTTATTTTTTTGCAATCTCTCTGCGATCTTCTCTCCTTGTTTTCGGATTTTTCCCATCAATTGGTATCAGAGCACAGGTTGTTCGAGGAATTAGGGTTTATTCGAGATGTCAGGAGGATCGCGGATTGAGATAGAAAAATTTGATGGAACGCAATTTGATCTCTGGAGAATGAAGATGGAGGATCTTCTCTGTGATCGAGATCTTTGGACGGCAATCGAGAAGGAGAGGCTAGGCAAAGAAGCGGCGACGGCTACAGATGCGGTGAAGGCTTCAGATACGGCTTCCTCCAGTCAGGCAGATCCAAAGGCGATCGAAGAGTGGGATCGGATTGATAGAAAGACGAAGGGTTTGATTCGGCTTTGTCTCGCGGATTCAATTCTTACGAATGTGATGAGCGAACCTACAGCCAGAGATCTATGGAGGAAGTTGGAATCCCTATATCAAAGTAAGTCGTTGGTTAATAAGTTATTTCTGAGGAAGAAATTGTACAATCTTCGGATGCAGGAGGGTGACTCGTTTTCTACTCATCTTTATAACTTTAACACGGTGATCAGTTAACTTGTATCAATTGGTGTTAAATTTCAAGATGATGATAAGGCAATAACATTGCTCTGTTCGCTGCCAGATTCATGGGACAATCTGATTGTCGTGATTGGTGGTGGGGATAAAGAACTTTCGTATGAAAATGTATGTGCTGCCTTGTTATCAGAGGAAATACGGAGAAAGGGATCGACAAGTTCTGGTAAAGAGGCGCTGGCGGCCAGAGGAAGGCAACCAGAAAGGAATCAAAATCAGAGAGGGAGATCCAAATCTCGTGGGCGTTCGAAGAGTAATGATAAGAAGGTGCAATACTGGAGATGTCAAGAGTGGGGCCATCTGAAACGAGATTGCAAAAACAAGCCGGTTCATAAGAAAGAAACTGAGTCAACCTCGGACAAAAATGAGGCTGAGGCAGGAGATATGTACGTGGCTTCTGCATGTATGGTACAATCAGATAAGGATGTCTGGCTCATCGATACTGGTGCTTCATACCATATGATACCTCATAGACACTGGTTTTGTGAATATGAGGAGTATAATGGTGGAGATGTCATGCTCGAAGATGACACTGCGGTTCAGATTATTGGACGTGGTAGGGTGAAGCTGAGGATAAATGATGTCATGGTGAAGACTCTACCAAATGTGATGCATATACCACTTATGAGCAGGAGTTTATTATCTGTTGGTACAATGGCAGATTCGGGTGTTATATTCAGTTGCGACAATGATTCGTGCAAGATGGTCAGATGGTCTATTGTGATTGCGCGAGGGGTTCGCTATGACACATTGTACAAGTTGCTCGGAGAGATTATATCTGTGGGCTGCGAATTTATTTCTGAAGAGGTCAAAGAAGATGAAGACAACACATCTATGCTGTGACATCAGAGATTATGCCATATCAGTGAGAAATGACTTTCTACTATAGCATCAAGTTAGATGGTAGAAGGAGTTCCGGATTGTTCTGTGGGCTTCGGGTTCTGTGAACATTGCCTCCATGAAAAACAGAACCGAGTCAGTTTTCAACACACAGGTTCAAGAGCAACGAAGATTCTCGAACTGATTCATAGTGATGTTTTTGGACCAACTCTGACTCCATCTATTGGAGGATCCAGGTACTATGTTTCTTTTATAGATGATTTTTTGAGATACAGTTGGATTTATTTTATCAAGAATAAATCAGATGTATTCGATAAGTTTCGAGAATTTAAAATTTTGATGAAAAACCAATTGAGCTGCAAGATCAAGGTCTTTCGTACAGATAATGGAGGTGAATTTTGTTCATATAAGTTTGAGCAGTTCTGCGTGGACAATGGTAATGCAAGGCAGAGGACAACTCCATATACACCTGAGCAGAATGGAGTAGCTGAAAGGTTAAATCGGTCACTAATAGAGAAGGCCATATGTATGCTGAGTTGGGCTGAATTGGGGCAAGAATTCTGGGCAGAAACTGTAGCCACAACAAACTACCTGAAGAACCGCTCACCGTCCTCATCAGTGAAGGATCAAATGCCTTATGAGGCAATGTTTGGGAAGAAGCCAAATTTGTCTCATGTTTGAGTGTTCGGATGTGACGCATATATTCATATACCCAAGGAAAAGCGGGGTAAGCTTGATAGTAAATCTGAGAATAACATATTTGTCGGATACAAGGAAGGGGTCAAGAGCTACAAACTGTGGAATTCAAAGTCAAGGACTATTGTTTACAGTAGGGATGTTGTTTTCCGTGAATCACGTTCCCAAGTTGAAGTTCAAAAAGGTGATGAACCTAATAAAGTGGTAGTGCTTGAAGAAGATTCTGATTTTGAAACTTCAGAGGTGGATGCACAAGATACTTCAGTTGAGTCTATTACAGAACCGGATCAAGAGGACTCGGTTAATGAAGTTGAAGATGCAGATTCAGATGAAGACCCAGATATTGGTACTATCATACCAGTTCTCAGGAGATATATACGAGAAAGAAGAGCACCTTTGAGATACTCTCTTAGTTCTATGAGTTCGTTTCATGCTTTGAGCATTATCAGAGAATAACCTAGTTCTCTAAAAGATGCAAGGTCTATGGACGATGCAAATCAGTGGGAGCTTGCTTTGACAGATGAGATGCAGTCATTGGATAAGAATGAAACATGGAGCTTGTGTAAATTGCCTAAGGATAGAAAGTCAATTGGTTGCAAATGGGTGTTCAAGCGAAAGCTGAAACCGGATGGATCTGTAGAGAAGTACAAGGCGAGGCTGGTAGCTAAAGGGTACTCTCAGGTTGAGGGAGTCGACTATGATGAGATTTTTTCTCCCGTGGTGAAAATGACTTCAATCAGATTTGTTCTATCTCTGGCAGCAACATATAATCTTGAGGTAGAGCAGATGGATGTGAAGATGACATTCCTTCATGGGGACTTGGAGGAAGAGATATATATGGGACAAACAGAAGGCTTTGATGTTCAAGGTAAAGAGAAACTGGTGTGCAAATTGAAGAAGTCTCTGTATGGATTGAAGCAGTCGTCAAGGATGTGGTACCAGAAGTTTGATACGTACATGCTCGAACTCAAGTTTGTACGTTCAGATTCAGATCATTGTGTTTATGTGAAGAGAGTTGGAGATCAGTTTGTCATTCTTACACTATATGTGGATGGCATGATGCTGATTGGAAACAGTATGAAGATGGTGAATTCAGTGAAGGATTTGTTGGCCAAGAAGTTTGAGATGAAAGACTTGGGACCAGCGAATTTTATTTTGGGTATGCAGATTAGAAGGATCGTCAGAAGCGAAAGTTGTGGCTAGGACAGGAGAAGTACATAAAAGAAGTGTTGAAAAAATTTAACATGTCGGACTGCAAGCCAGTGGGTACTCCTATGTCTTTAGGAATCAAACTTTCTGTAGAGCAATGCCCGAAGACGGATGAAGAAGCCAAAGAGATGGACCGTGTGCCATATGCAAGTGCAGTGGGCAGCTTAATGTACGCCATGGTGTGCACGCGTCCAGATATAGCCCAAACAGTGGGAGTTTTGAGTCGGTATATGTCTAACTCAGGCAGGGAACATTGAAATGCTATCAAGAGAGTTTTCAGGTACCTTCGTAGAACTTCAGATTTTACTTTGTGCTTTGAAGGTGCGGGAAAAGGAAAGAGGCTTGATATTGTAGGCCATGTAGATGCTGATTGGGGTGGAGACATTGATAGTAGATGGTACACTAGCGAATATATTTTTACATTATTTGGGGCTGCACTAAGTTGGATGAGCAAGAGACAAAGCGTGGTAGCACTTTCTTCTACAGAAGCTGAATATATGGTTCTTACTCATGCTGCAAAGGAGGCCATATGGCTACGACGGTTGTGCTTGGAGCTCGGATTTGAGCAAGGTGCCATAGATGTGAGATATGATAATCAAGGTGCTATTCAGTTAGCTAAGAATCTTGCATTTCACTCACGCACAAAGTATATTGACATCCAATACAATTTCATTCGGGAAAAGGTGGAAAAGAAAGAGGTTTAGCTTGAAAATGTTGATACAATAAAGAATAGTTCTAATTTTCTGACTAAAGTAGTTACATGTGCAAAGTTCGAGTGGTGCTCTACTGCTATCGGATTGAAGAAGAATGTTGCTGGCAAGGCTCTCATTGGTGTGAAGTATCCACCAAGTGGGAGAATGTTAGAGTTGGTGAATACTTCAGGACCCCTTGTTTCTCACACCGGGTTCGCCCACGTGAGCTTAGGGGAATCTGAGTATTACCCGATTAGCAATGCTGCTGGCGTACGAACGAAAGGGGGGGTTCGGAGGGCCCCGCCCCCCGACGGCGTTCCGTGTGGTTCGGATTAGGTTTTTTCTCTGTTTGTTTGGGTTTTAAACCCGATTTGGAGAGGCTATTAATAGCCTAATTTCTGATGTAATCTTGGTGGCGGCTGTAAACCTAAATAATATAGTGAAACCTCTTTGCAGGACGTAGCCCTCATCTCAAGGGTGAACCTAGGTAAATTCGTGTGTCTCCTCTATTTTTCTGCAATCTCTCTGCGATCTTCTCTCCTTGTTCTCGGATTTTCCCATCACTTTAATCTAAATCGAATGTCTACACCGAGTTTCACCCTAGAGGGTTACACTTTCATTAATCCCATATATATATATATAATATGGGTTTAAGTAATGGAATTAATGGGGTGTAACACGCCTTAGGTATAATATTGTGTAACACCTGATCTATGATTCATATGAAATCATCTAGATCTAATCCAACGGTCGCGAGCCCTCCTCCCTAGCCCACACTCAACCTCCCTCATTGCCCTCTCCCCTGCATAGTCGATCCCCAGCGACCTCTCAACTGACGACCACTACGACGCTGCGAACTCTCCATTCGGCAAGCACCAGCGACGTCCTCGCCACTGCGACCTCCCCATCCGGCGACATCTCGACCCTCTCTTCTCCCTCGTGCTTTCTCTCCTCCGATCGTGCTGCCGAGCGTCAGATCCTGCCGCCCACGAGTCGAGCGCCATCGTGAGCCTTGCAAGCGTCGCCATCGAGCTCTACTACTGCGAGTGCTGTTGTGGAGAGCTGCCCTCGACCCTCTCTTCTCCCTCCTGCTCTCTTTTGATTGCTGCCTTCGCTCCTTGATCCGCTCCATGCCATCGATCCAGATTCCTAACAAGCCTCGTGCATCATCGATCTGAGCTCTCCGTCCGTCGATCAAAGCCTGCACACGGGTCGGGGACCTTGGGGGGTCTCGCCGGCCGGTGGAGTATGGGGCTGCCGGCCGGTGGAGGATAGGGCTGCCGGCCAGTCGAGCCTCGTGGGGGCAGGGAAGATGGGGCTGCCGGCCGGTGGAGGATAGGATGAGAGGGAAGAGGGGGTGGCGATTAGAGGGGGGAGGGGTTGCGATGAATGTTACACCTATATATATATAGAGAGAGAGAGAGAGGCGCGCATGTTTTCTATTGAAAATATAATCTTTCTTGTACTCATATGACAGTAACTTATGATGTTATATCGAGAAACAATCCGCACAATTGTTACGTGCATCTTCTTTCGATGAATATAAGCAAACATGTCTACAATACTAAAATGAGCTTCATGTTGTTGCTCTCAATTTTGTTTGGTCTCGGCTGGCTGCTCGAGCTTATCATTAGTTGTAAACTTAACAGGTACTACACTTCTCAACAGCTAACAGCAAAGAGTGATGTCTACAGCTTTGGGATTGTTCTTTTCGAGTTAATTTCTGGCAGAGTGCCCATATCTAATACAAGCTTTGGTGGAAGTTTTCGCCACTTAGCGCGCTGGGTTAGTAGTAGTACTCTCCCCATCATAATAAGTACATGACATTTCTTCTCGTGTTGCGTGCAAATATAAAATAAGGTCAAATCATAATATAATGTTCACTTGTTAGTGTCAATACCTTCCAGTTTCCCTTGAATTCTCTTTTGGATCATGAAATACTTCCCTTGAAAGAATTCTATTAATTGCTGATTCGTCTACACGCTGCAGGCAAAATTTCATTACCAGAATGGAGATATTGAGGCCATAATCGATCCTCGGCTTCGTGAAGGTTACAACAACATTGAATCGATGTGGAAGATTACCGAGTTGGCAGTTCGGTGTACCAATCATGAAATGGTGAACAGGCCAAACATGTCTGAAGTTCTTAAAGAAATCCAAGAAGCCATTACAATAGAACAAGGGCGAGACAAGGAGAACACTGATGAGATGGGTGTTGCAGCATGCAAAGACTCCTTGAACGAGATTGCACTTGACTTCTTTGTTGGTTCATCTGGTTAATCAGCACTGGAAGGAAGGCCTTCCTTTACCATGTTCCAAAACTGGTTAAGAATTGGAGGTTGCGCACACGTTCATTATTTGCATATAAGTAGAATGGTTTTTAGTTGTTGTTCTAATCAAAGATGCACTTAATCGTATGTTGCTTGAATCAGTATATAGTAAAAACGCTTTGCTTTGATTCCTTTACATGTTACTTTAATATATAGTTTTTATAACCATACAATTTTAATAAATGTTTTATTTTATTATTACCACATGCCTTTAGATTAGTTCTCTAGCTTAGCAGCTAATTCATATTTTATCAAACAAACTATTATATCATATCATTTAAAAAAAAGTCTTTAAGTAAAAAAGGGTTTAATATTTGTGTTTCTCATTTTAAGAGTACCATCATCGTACTCTTATAAATCACGATTTTATTCATAACGAATGATGGATTGATTAAATAAATAATTTTTTGATATACTATTCATTATAAATTAGACGATGATTAATAAAAGTATGATAGTGCTACTCTTAAAAAATGATAGCACAATCATTCTTTTCATCAAATATTCTTTGCATTATTCCCATTGATGCTCTTTCTATGAGCCAACGTTGTCTCTGATTAGCTAAATCAATTCGAGCATGGAGTTGGTTTAACTACTACTAAATAATTCTTATAACTACTAATGAATTAGTCATATTAACTACATGTAGAACTTTACTGATGAAAAAGGCCTATAAATACTTTTAATTCGGAAGATCCCTAACCCATGATAACATTAAGAAATTTTCGTAACATTTGATACATCCTTGAATTAGAAGATCTTGACGTAAACATCTTACGTGTTAAGGTAATAGATAAAGGCTTATATATTTAATTTAATTATACGTTTTCGCAATTACTTTATATGATTTATGTGTATTTATTCTTATGCAAGCAACCGTTTACCGCAATGACATTATCCCACTTATACGCCAAAGAACATAAACACTTATTTTTATTTTTTTTCCAATAGCTTGACTCCGTAATTTTGCATGGATGTGGCTTGTTTCAACAGATCAACCGGATGAAATCTTTCCTATAATTCTAGCTAGTCATCTTGCAAAATTGATATTTTATAAGAATTCGTCATGGTTATCATATGATGTAATTTTCAAATGAGGCTATAGAATTGCCTCGGAAGCTGAAATTTTGCGCAATGTATTTGCTGTCATTGGAGAATTCTTCAGTTTGTAACATTATGGATCCGCAAGTCATGAAGAATCAGGGAAGCTGAATTTATAATTATTAATGACAACAATGACGGTTAAAGCTTATACAAGTTTTGCAAGATAATCAAGTTACTAAATTTATTTCAATATCTAAGTCAATTATTAGATCAATGTTGATATAAATTTTTTTTGTACGTCACACGCATTACATACTTAATAATGGTAGGTCAATTTTCTGCATTAACACATAATTGAATTCATAACCTTGCTTAAGCGAGGGAACCACGCTCCATCCCGCCCACTAGTTTTGATCACTACAAAAAAATTGTCAATTTGCGACGAAAAGTTTTCGACGGACACGAATTCTTCACATTTTTCGATGATATTTGCGATGGATATAAAAAATCTTTCAATATATCAAGGGCCAAAATATCCTTCACTATTATAGATGAAAAATATCCGTCGGTACATTACCGATGGAAATATCCTTCAGAATTACTAAGGGATTTAAATCCCTTGGTGATTTCGAAGGTCAGACCTGTCGGTAATTATATTTATAATTATATACATATGATATAATATAAGTATATGTTTACTATTCTATGATTAAAATTATTGACGGATTTAGCCTTCCGAATTATAGAGAGATATTGATCCGTTGGTAATTCTGAAGGCTCCACCCGTCGGTAATTAATTTTAATTATATATATATATATGTATGTAATATATTTCTAAAGAGCCATATTGTGATTAATATTAAAAATAATCATTTTGCTAAAATTTTAGTGCATATTAAAATTTATCAATTTCATATTCTAAATTTATTTATAATCTATATTCTATATCTATAAATATATTAAAAGTAAAATGAGTAAAAAGATAAAAAAAACAAAGATATTTTATGAGAAATTTAAAAATAATGATAACTTATTTAATCATAATATTTATTAATGCACTAAGAAAAGAATATATAAACATGTTGAAAGATAGATATGTATTATAAAAAGTAATAATGAATAATATTATTTCAATTACCGATGGGTAACTCCCTTCGGAATTACCTACATATTCTAAATCCTTCGATAATTCCAAAGGAATTATACTTCAGTAATCAAAATTATAATTTATTATTAATATTTATAATTAATATACTACATATATTTCTTTCATTTACTTAAAATATTCATAGTATAATATGATATTGTTATTGTTTATAATCATATATATTAATACATATAATATTATTAATGTTAATAATAAGATTTTATATATAAGTATTGATAACGAATAATATTATTTCAATTACTGACGGGTAACTCCCTTCATACTTACCGATGGATTTCAAATCCTTCGGTAATTCTGAAGGAATTATCTTTCGGTAATTAAAATTATAACTACAAGGTCATCAAACATTATTTTAAAAATAATACAATCATCCATTTGCATTGTTCAATTGACGAGAGGTCATCTAACGGAGAGGCCATCGTATTTCATTTATCGACATTGGGCCCTTTCCCGTTTCCTACTCGTTCTCCCCTCTCTCCTATTCCTTTCTCTCCCACGGCGGCGGTGGTGACTCTCGACTTCGGCGTTCCTGGCCGCCCTCCCCCTTTCCTCTTCTTCTTTGTCGACTCCGACTGCGCTCTCCCACTCCCTCTCCCTCGACTCCATACGGGCTGCCGAATTTGGCTGCAGGCGATGGATCAGCACGCAGGCGATTGATACGGCACACGGGCGGTCGGATCCGGTCGCAGGCGGCAGATTGGGCTCGCAGGTGGCGGATCGGGCTTGTTAGCGGCCGCAAGCAGTGGATCGGGCTCGCGGGCGGCCAGATCGAGTGTGCGGGTGTCCGGATTCAACGCGCGGGCGGCTGATCCGACGCGCGGGCGGCCGATCGCGTCTGTGGCCTCCTCCCCATTCCCATCCCCATCCCCATCCCCTCCCCCTCTCTCTATTGCGACTTGTCGAAGCCTTCCCGGGCGTTGTCCTTCGCAGGCACCGGCGAAATGCGACGGATATGTCCGCCGAAGCCTTCGATGGGTCAAATCCGTTGAAGGTTTCGACATGTGAGGACCCGTCAAAGGTTTCAACGAGAGTTCTCCCATCGTCAATGGGTATTCTGTCAAAATCTGTGGAAACTTGCGAAGGGGCCAGCACTCCTTCGTCCGGGTTCAACAGCGAGATTAGGAACTTCCGACGGCAAAATCCGTCTGAAGTTCCGAAGAACGACCTTTCCATTGAAACTTTCGACGGATTTTACTCGTAAAAAATTATGAAGGCAATTTTCCCATCGCAGACATCTGTCAAAGCTTCCGAAGGGATGTTTGAGGATCGTCGATAATTTTTTCGGTGATAAAATTTCCAACTAATTACTATCCGTCGAAAAATCCGTTAAAAGCCATATTTGCGATGGATTTTGAAGGTTTTGCGACGGATATATCCGTCAAAATTGCAATATTCTTGTAGTGGATATTAATTTGATATCAAGGTTGAATACTCATCCATAATTGTCTCCTGTTGTTTTAGATCGAAATGGTTTTCTCTCTCTTTTTTTTCCCTCAAGACAGAATCTGACTGGGAAAAGTTTCAGCTAATTAGATGTAGAAGAAAAGAGAAGCACAAAAACTGTTCTGTGATACAATGTTATAAAGTTGGCAATTTTATGCAAGCATTTGGAAGAGAACAAAAAAGAGAGCTTCTTATCATCTACTGTCAGTTGAGCAAGTAGGATGACAACATATGATAAACCAGATTGAATAGTTGTTTTGACATAATAAATGTTGTAACTAAATATGTTGATTTTAAGAAGCTCCTTATTGGAGTTTATTTGGAGATTGATTGTTCAGGGTGGTGTTTTGTTCACCATGAACACTCCTTATTGGAGTTTATTTGGAGATTGATTCTTCATGGTGGTGTTTAGTTAGTCTGGACTTGACATCAAATTAAATTTTGTTTCTCTTTTGGTGTATTTTCTCTATCCTTTTGAGATTTTGTTTAAGGAAAAGCTCACACAATAAAAGCGCAGACTCATTGTGAAGCCTAAGAGAAAATAAGAGAGGAAAACATTTTCAGAAATGTTAACATTCTTTGGAGGAAGAATTTGCACATATAGTTCTCCAACTTTAGGTTCAATATCTTTCTTATTCTTGAATTTTTTTTCACAGTTTGTCCTCAAATTTTAATTCTTTTGCATGATTCACACTATTAGAAAAACGCTGAGGACCGTCGGTAATCAGCCCGAAAACCGTCGGTAACTCAATTATTAGTTAAAATATTTTATATTCAAGTTATTAATTATATATATATATATAGAGAGAGAGAGAGAGAGATATTACATGCTATAAGTTGGGGGGGAGGGGGGGGGGGGGGGGGGGGGGGGGGGGGGGGGAATATAAATGATGATGGTAACTTTGTATTTTTTTAATTCATTTTATCACCATGATAAAAAAAATTCATCATATATTTTTTAATATTTTATATAAAAGAATAAAAACAACTCATTTTCAATATCTTTTATTAAATAGCCCTCTATATATTAAAGATAAAATGATTTTGAAATAGATAAAATAGCCCTCGACACACACACACATATATATATATATATAATTGTGAAATAGATAAGAAGTTAAAGATAAAACGAAAGAGAAATCAAATAAAAATGATTTTGCTAAAAAATTGTTTAGCTAATATTTTCTTTTTCTATATTTATTAATTTCGAAAATTATTGATAAAAATAGAAAATGAATAATTCTCTATAGATAATCATATTCTTATAGGAGTTAAATAACATAAAAGGTTTAAATAAATAATATTAAAATTGATTATTGAAGAAATAAAGTTTCATTGAAACTTCAATATGAAATAAAGTTTGAGTAGTTAAGAGGATATTATGTTCTACTAAACTTTCCTCATAAAATTTCTTTTCAAAAACTACCCACCTTATCAAAAGTATTCCATTGTGAGTAATAAAAAGCTTTCTTAAGGGACCTTTTGGCGAGAGAATATATGATAGAATATTTACATATTTCATTGAATATAACAAAAAAAGTCTTAGAATAGGATCAAATATCATAAAAAACTATTAGAATATCATATTTGGATCGACATCTCGAAATTGTAAAACTATTAAAAAATCTTGAAAACCACTATACATATTCTTCTAAATAGAGATTATCATATTCCTTTCAAATGGTGGGATATCAATATATATATCACATCGTCGTCTCTTTTTTTTTTTGTTCTTTTTTTTTTCTTAACTTCTTGATATTTCCTATTCCGGTAGGATAGACACAAAATTTCATTCCCCGATAAGAAAGATGCATATCTTTCGTAATATCTTCTTTTATTCTTCCAATATAATTCTACATCCAAAGGGCCCCTCAGAAGACAGTATTCCAACTAATACAAAATTATTAAAGTCTCCTACTACTCTTATTATAATTGATATAAAAAATGATAACTCATCGTGAGGTCAGGAAGATTTCTAGAGAATGTCTCCGTATGAAAAAATGCCACATCCTTCTAATTAAAACTTCTCCATAAAAATACTCTTACTGTCTTACACATCCATTGTAATACCCAGCCCATTAAAAAAAAAATAGGAAACAAAAGAAATAGAAAATAAAAACCAAAATATAAAGACAACCCTATAATCCAATTAGTAAGCTCATTAGTCTAATAGTCCTACAATTAACTTATAAAAAGGAGCTATTATCCTAAAACCCTCCCTTAGCCACCATTTTCTTTTCCCCACTCTCTCTCTTCTTCTCTAAGGCACATCATCCAGCAAGAGGAGAAGGATTTCAGCAAATGGAGAAGGATTCCTGCAAGGTTTTATCTAAGTTTTCCTTCATTTCTGCATTCCTTTTTGTGTTAGCATCATCCCCTCACTCCTTCTCTCCAATTGGATGGCTTCCTAGGTGGAGAACAATAAGGGGAGATGTTATTGGTGATTGAAAAGGCTTAAGCTAGGAGCAATAACGAAATAAGGGTGGGTGATACCGAAATCTCCTTGTATAACATAATAGCAATTGATTGGAATTAGATTCTTATCGTATGATGTGTTCTTAATGAGTGTAACGATATGGAAAATGATGGATTGATGGTATTACCATGTTTGCTTCATGTTTGTGGTTCCTTTTGATCCTATATATGTTATGTATTGTCCTTCATGCTTAGATGAATGATTGCATGCTTTGATTTCGTTTTTAGGATGAAATTCATTGTTTCTAGAATTCTGGCCGATTTTGTTTTCGTCAGGACCGGTCGACCGATCCTGTATATCGGTCGACCGGTGATAAGGTTATCGACCGACCGACCCTTGGAGACCGGTCGACCGATCAATCTTTCCCGAGCTTTGTATCGTTTGGCCGATCGGTCGATCGAAGCTCTTTTTGATTAAGTACTATCGGTCGACCGATCCAGAGATATCGATTGATCGGTGTCCGAAAAATGATCGACCGACCAGTGAGGACTGATCGACCGGTTTATGTCCAATTTGCAAATTGAGTCTTGTTTTGATTGAGGTTCTTTCTATGCTTGTGTTGTGTTACTCCTTACTATTTGACATGCTATTTGAGTGAATCCTTGATCTTATTTTGATTTGTTCTATGATCCAATCCTATTATGATAAGCAAGTATGGCAAAGTGATAAAGTGATGAAGTAAGAAAGTTATGAACATATTTATGGGAGTGGTGGTCAGAGTTTAAGCTGAGTGCTCATCGGATGGGTCGCTCCCTGAACTATGACTTGATCCCCCATTGGCCGCACGAAGCTGTATTTGGTCGCTCTGGCGTAAATCCCCCAAGTTAAAGGCACCCAAAGGGATCTAGTGTAAAGTGAAAGTAAGAACACCAAGAGCATGAACAAGTAACATAAACATGATGAACAAAGCATGATTATTGATCCAGTATGATCTCTGAAATCTTTATGATTGTAAGATTGACTCATGATCTCTATCTTTTTTACCTATCGATATCTCAAGTGAATGATCTTATGCTCTCAAATATGATCTTATTGTAAGTGATTACTAATTTTGTCAATTGTTATTCATTGTTATGCATTGTGCACTTATGGATCCTCACTAGGTTGTATAACTTACGGGAGGATCTTCTCCCTGTGTTGATTTTCACAGGACCAGGTCAGTGATGGTGTCGAGATCGTGTGCCGCGACCAGCGATGCTAAAGCACATGAACCAAGAGAGGGCCTAGTTATCTTTATATTTATTTCCGCATTATGAGCTTGATGTAATTCAGACATTATGGCTATTATGGACTTTGTAATATTTTGGGACTTTCACTTTTATGATATATCTATCTTTCCTTCTTGTTCTTATTATTGACATGCCATTATTTTTATTTGAGATTTAGTCAAGTTTAAGTCAATATTATAGTATTTTTTGTAACGCCTTCGAATAGATTCTCGCCATGTAGCGTTGGTCGATTTGGGGGCGTTACATCCATTATTAAAATGCTCCAAACCCACGTCATGATCGATAGTACTAGTTAATAATTCGGTCATCTCCTTGTCCCCTTGCATTTAACTCATTTTGGATGATTGCTGCTTCTTTTCTGGTTGACTACGATGCACCATTCATGCATGAATTCAGTAGTACATTAATTTATTAGGGTTCATGTGGATAAGTTTTCAGGCATTGACTTTGCCAATGAGACGACTACTGTCTTTGAATATTCATCAGCAGACAAATTACATCATGGATCTAATGAGGTGCTCCTAAGTTTTTAACCATTAGATCTATCATTTATGGCTGGAATCATACATGATTTTTCAACCATTGAATCTTCATGCGATGACTGTAAATTCGTCCATTGGATTTTTGCTTCTCTCTCATGAGCGATCACGACCATGCGTGAGCGATCCCGACCGTGCTCCTCATCGCTGCCACATTCGCCGCCACTCCTCGTCGCTGCCAACCATCATCGCCGCTCCATTCGTCGAGGCCCCATTCCGTGACTGCCGAAATTCTTCGACCGTTCTTCTCATCGCCTACCGCATTCTGCCCATCGTGAGCCCTCCTCCTTTCTTCCGTGAGCCCTCGCCACTGCTGCGTCCTCCGCGAGCGACCCCTCATCACCGCCGTGTTCTCCGCGTCCGCACGTTGCTGCCACCGCATCAGCACGTCGCCGCCACCGCATCGTTCTCCGAAGCCCCATTCCATCGCCGGCAGATAGACCTTGCCGGTTAGAAATGAAACAAAGACTTGGGCGAGAAAAAAAGGCAGCGAATTTACAACCGTCGTGCAAAGATCCAACGATTGAAAAATCATGAATAATTTCAACCATAGAAGTTAGATCTAATGGCTAGAAGCTTGGGAGCAGAGCACTCCATTAAATCCTTAGATCATGGATAAGAAACTTGATTTTTTTTCTAAAAGTTTGTTTAAGAATGCTATTTAACTTAAATAAATTAAGAATCATTCTTTCTTAAATTGTACATAATATCACTCGATATTTTATATCCGTGAAATCTCCTGAATCTAATTCCTAATGTCCACTCGTCCTCTTCCTCAGTTTTTTTTTTCTTGTACCCCTGTTTCTTGCACAACATTCAAGCTAAATATTAAAAAGCGGAATATGAAAGATTGCAATGATTTGCAGAGAAAGGGCAAGAATAAAAAAAGGCAGCCAGAAACAGAGGGAGTCTAGAGTCAATATATATTATATATAAAAGGAGAGAGATAGATATAGGCAAAGGATTCCTATATCATACCTCCCCAACTACTTCATTGTTGGTCTTGTTTAAGGCGCAATTGATCTTTTATATTTGAATTATTACGGACTTGTCAGTTCGAGCATTTATAGCTAATAAATGATGGCCAGCTAATTCAGCTCGACTTGTTATGATTCATCTGTTTAACAAAAAATTAATACCTTGGGATCCACACAGAAAAATTGATTCATAGAGTTTATTCATTCATAGACTTGAATTATGTTTGCTTTTTTTTTTGTCAGATTGTCATCCGGATATTCGAGAAGCATCAGACAAATTCTCAACCTCTATCGACTCTAATGATTATATGTATTAATCACATGTTAGAAATTTCGATTTATTATCGAATCTAATTAATTTAAGATCATCTCATATCACGTTATCTTAGATGAGACTAATGAGAATATTTTACGTATATGGAAATTCAAATTCAAAATCTTAAAAGGTGGTGTTAGTCTCATTTTTTCAACTTCGTAACCCTTCCAATATGTCGTTAATGAATGAATGAATAATTATCGCTTTTTATCCTCTCTTTACATTAAAATCGTACGATTTTGTTGGCTACTATCCAGCTACTTGATTCATTACTATCAGTGCACATTTATCATATATAAATATATGATTCCTGATGCAAGCTTTCGAATTACATTATTAATAAATTTAAACTAACAAAAATTATATGATCGGTACATTATTACATTTGTCATCTAATGTTATATTAATCTATTTAAATTTAGTTCACTTTTAAAATTTCTCTTCTTGTATTTATTTTCATTTATTCTTTCTATTGTTTATTACACCATATCTATTTCCTTTTTTATATTTATTTGTTCCATTGTTGCTCCTTTCTTTTTTCCAAATTTATTAATTTTTCCAATTACTTATTATATTTTAAAAAATAATACTTACTAATTTATTATTATTATTATTATATTTTATCACAAATTACTATTAATTTTTTATTATGATGTCTATTTAATTTATTTTCTTTATTTTTTTCATTTCTTCTTTACTTAATTCTTAATTTTCTTTTAATTTCAAAATTTTCCCCCTAATCATATCCAGTCGTAATTTCTATTCTTCAATTACCATTTTTCTTTTTATTAATTATCTTTCTATATTTATTTTCCCCTTTATAGTTTTGTTTTTTAACCTATGATTACTTACTTCCTTAATTTATACTTCTTTTTATTTTCCTTTCATTTTTTAACTTATTTATATTTTAAATTAGTTTTTTTAAAGAATTGCATTGAACCAGTATTAGTCGATCCATTCATATGTTTTTTTTTGGTTCAACTGAAATTTTACCGATTTAATGCTTAAAATAATTTTGAACTCAAACCGACTAGACCAAGTGTAGCTTCGTGGTCGAACTTATTGAGCCATCAATTCGATGGATTATCAAACAGTTTTGTATATATATTTTGATTTAAAATATTGTTTCAAAATTAATATAAAAATAAAATTTACTTATATATAATAAAGTAAAATTAATATAAACATGTTAAATTTTATAACTAAATATAAAATATTCTACTAAAATTATTAAATTATGGAGTTTCATAAAGTAATAGATGGGTATTCAATTATATATTTAAAATAAAAATTGATGATTTAGAAATTACTTCATATAAATAAAAATTTAGTTTCATAGACCTTTACGATATTTTTGGATGGAGCTTTAATTTTAGAGGATGAGTTCTAATTTACTTTAAAAGTATCCTAAATTATATTATGATCATTAAAGATTTTTCAATTTAATTTTTTTAGACGGATAGACTTTCGGATTGGTCATTTTTTTCTTACACCCCTAGACCAAGTGAAGTCCATGTTTTGAGAATAAATAAATATATTTTTTAAATTCACGATACTCAATTATTAAAATTAATTCAACAATTTTAATATACAAAATAATAATAATAAGTAAAGAAGAAAAATATGTTTCACTATTCATACATAGATTATCATGATTTAATAAGTTTATTTGAATATTTTATGATTAAAGGTTCAATGGAGTTTTAATCTAAATGGCACAAATTTCATATGTTAAGAAGCCTTCAGAAATAAATATCAGTAGTCAAACATGATTTAGAATAACATTATTTTTTAAAAAAATGTATAAATAATTATGAAACAACCTTTTTCAATTCCCAAAAAAGATATAAAAGTTCTTTCACAGAATAGTCATAGTTTCATCTTTTTCATTTGTGAAACTTTTTTTAATTTTTTATAATGATTAATGGTGAATCGGCAGCTAATGTTCGTCTAATTGTAAATTCAACCTGGAAGTGCTCTTGAACTGGCTACTCCGTTTGACATTAAAAAGATGAAAGAATTTTTTTATTTATTTATTATCATTTAATAGTGATTCTGGAAGTTAACAACAAAGGTTGAGATATATTAAAGTGTCTCATTTTTATATGACATTTTCAACCATATGTATGGAACAAAAAACTGATTTCCTGACCCAAGTATAAATTTCTTTCTAATTTATCCTTAAACTATCCAAATATTCAATTATTGTTTACAAAATATTCAACCTTTTCACAATTTATGGTAGTAAAACATAAATAATCTTTAAAAAATAGGAAATAGGATCTCACGCACAAGAAAATTAATAAAGAACAAAAATCAATAAATAATCAATATGTAACGTAATTATTGTTATACATTTGGACATTTGTTGTAACTTTCTATCATTTTTTAATAACTTAACATTCTTCTATTACATTTTGAAACTCATATTTGATATATCTCGAAGTTTGATGCTAATTTTTATATTTTATTCATAATATTGAATATAGTATATTAAATTTATCTTCTTATTTTAATTTTGAAAACATTCATGTATTAAAGTAGGAGTTGAAAAAAAATATTTAACAAAATTTATCAAACCATTTTTTATTTTGTTTATATTATCTTAGATCATAAAATAGTTCTAAATACCTTTTCAGATTTTAAATATTTTATTTGTTATTTTAATATTTTGAATCGATATAAACCTTGAAATTAAATAATAAATATAATTTAAAAAAAATAAAAATGGTCTGTTCATCGAGTCTTGTAGTGTCGACATGGGAGAAGAATTTTATCCCCCCTATTATGAATCACCCATTTGGAGGATTGATTGGAAAGAGGGAGAGGATAAGATGAAAAAAATAGTGAAAAATAAAATTCGAGCAACTAAAACTAGTATATTTTAAAAAAAAAGTACATTGATCATTATTTGTTATTATTTTCTTTGTCTATTTTTCATAATCTTATGTGCATTTTTAAAATTTATTATTTAATACAAGATATTTTTTTATCTTACTGAACTCCACGGCTCAATTAAAGCATCAGTCCGACAACATTTTCAAAATTAATAACACTCTATAATAGTTCTGAGTGGTTTATTAAACGGTCTTCTGCTCTACTCCTCTCAGGTGGAGAGAAGTGGAGTGCGCGCGCCCAGGCTCCTCGCATGGCGAATCTTCCTCTCCATTTTGTTTTCTTCGCTGCATTGTTCTTCTCTTGCTGCAGATGTCAGAAGCCCGGTGAGTGCTCTCTTGTTGTATTTCATTTAATTTTGGTTCAGAAGATGTAGACGTGTTCCACTACTTCTACCTCATAGACTGATTAGTTTCGAACTCATCTTGTTCTAACTCAGTGACTGGGTTTTCCTTTTCTTTGCCGTGTTTGGCCATCACTTGAAGTGCAAGCATTCATTTCCATGCTCATCTTGACAAAAATAGCATGATCGATCATTGATGGACCGGCTTCTACCTAGTGATTCATCAGTAACTTTGATCTACTTTGCTTTCACTTCCAAGGGCTGAAGTGTAGTTGAATTCTAACTTCAAATTTTCTATTTTTCCCCGCGTCAGTTCCATTGCAGTTTGTACAAATATTTCAGAAGCATACATCATTTATCGTTTCTCCCAACTTGATGGTGTGATGCAAGGTGCATAAATCAATTGTATGTGCACTAACTTTTCTCTTTCTGTTTCCAACTAATGATTCTGGAAATGGTTCGATTTCTCCTGCCATATTCTTCTCATAAAGTTTTTATCTTTTGGCCGCAACCTTTCTGAGAATTCAATGCAGGCAGTGATGTAATCTGAACTAATGTCTCAATTATTTCTTTGTGTGGCAGGTTTTGTTAGCATTGACTGTGGGGGAACTGAACGATTCACGGATGATCTTGGACTTGAATGGGCACCTGACAACCAATTTCTGTATGGGAAAACAGCAAACGTATCTGTTCCACGTGAGAACCGCAAGCAATACACGACGGTGCGATACTTCCCTGCAGATCATAATAAAAGGAAGTACTGTTACACATTCAATGTGACAAACGGGAATCGATACCTTGTAAGGACCAGCTTCTTGTATGGTAACTTCGACGGGAGTAATGTTAATCCAGGATTTGACATCTCCATTGGGGCGAGTTACTGGTCAACCATTATTATCTATGAAGCCAACACCATAGTTACCAAAGAGGCGGTCGTCCTTGCATCTTCTGACACTGTTAGTGTGTGCTTGTTCAATGCTACGTCCGGGCAGCCATTCATTTCCACTGTAGAGCTCCGCCAGTTCAATGGCTCGATTGGTTACTCAAAAGATGAGGAGTTCTTCATGAGTCTGTCAGCAAGAATAAATTTTGGTGCCCAGAAGGATGAGCCCGTCAGGTACTACTACTGTAGTCATCATGTCTGTGAACGGTTCACCTAAAGTTTTTGTTCTCTTTTGTTACACAAACTTCATTTTGATTCTTATATCTTCGGAATGCTTATGCAAACTTCTCCTTAACAGGCAGATTCACGTGAAGAAAGATATCTTCATAAATTTTGTTTAAGAGATTTTCTATTGTCTTGCAACATTTAATTAACTTCTTGATCTTGACATAAGTTTTGAAAGATATACATGCTCGACGAATTTGAAGTTGTCCATTGGTCGATCAATATTGATTCATAAATCCAATTAGGATTTTGCTGTTTGTCTTGCTATCACTTTAAGGTGGTCATCAACTTGCGTCTTAGTACTTAAACTCAGTCGACTTTACGAGTTTAGGTCTATACTAGTTGTAGAATCTTAAATTGATATAAAGTCGTTTGGAATCTCGGTCTGAATCGGTAAAATCATTTGATTAAGTAGTAAAGTCATGCAATGCTAAGCTGATGCTTTAAATTTGAGCGGTCATGGTTCAAAACTGCTGCTATTCACATTTTTTTGTTATTTCTTGTTCTTTGTGTTTTTCTTCTCCTTCTATAAATGTTTTTCAATTGTTTTTTCTACTAATAATTGTTAAGGAAATACAAGCATGCCAATATAACATATTTTATTAATCCAAAAATAAATATAATGATATAAATTTATTGTGAGTGGTCATATTGATAATTGAATTTTAATATATTTTGTTTCTTTATTATTTTTTCTTTGAATCATACCACTGAAAAAAAAATATAACAGACAAATATATTGAAACAATGAAATATTTAATATATATATGCATGTACCAAACAAATGCCATATAATGTCGTCGTCATGATCAAATCACTTATCATATTAAATATTTCATGAATGCTAATTGTTAAAATGTCATGAATAATTCTTAATTTGTGATTTTTTTTACAAATTATTTTCCATACTAATTTTGATACATTTTAAATCTTTTTGGAAATATATTTACATATTAAATATGATTATTAATTTAATTAGCATTGTATTTAGAGGATATTTTTCTAGAGGTAATCTTTGTAGATTACAAGGTAATATTATATTAAATTATTTCGGTCAACTACATTATCTTATTCATTTGTGACAGTAGGCAATCCACATTACCAATCTTTTAAATTTTACATTCCGCATTTGTCCTTTATAGTTTTATTTAAATAAATTCTAAAACACATTGAATAAATTATAATAATAATTAAATAAATTATAAAATTAATCAAATAAATACTATAATTATTATGACTATATTATTATCATATTTTAAAATATATTAATTATTTTGTAAATTTTAATTTTATAGGTGAGAATATATATTTGTGATTTAAGTTTATCAAGTTAAAAATAATTTATATATCTAAACATAATTCTTTTGATTAGAGGTATATTGGTAAAAATTATATATTAACTCATAAATTTATATTTTCGTATAAATAACTAATATGCATTGCTAGATAGATTACTTATGTATATTAAATAAAGTAATGTACATTGCTGATAATTTAATAAGTGATATACATTGTTAGGTAATGTTGAAGACAATGCAGTGAATGCATTCTTAAATTTTATGTATTTATGAATCGAATCTTCGCTGCATTTCTACCCCGCTAAAATGAGTTTACCTAGAATCTTCAACTTGTGCCCTTCCCCATTTTTTTTTTCATTTGCTACCGTATTCAAATTCTTCCATTAAGAAGAGCCATGCAACTTTTTCTTAGTAAAATCGCTTATTTTCATTTAAGAAGCTTCATTTTATTGAATTGAGCTCGAGTCCACGTATCAATTTTTTTTTTTTTTTTTTTTTGCAGGTATCCAGAGGATCTATACGACAGGATATGGGAATCTGATTTCACCAGGGAAAACTACCTTGTGGAGGTTGCCGAAGGAACGGAAAAAATATCAACAAATAGAACCGTGGACGTTAGTGTTGATGACAGGCCACCTGAAAAGGTTATGCAAACTGCTGTTGTGGGTCGAAATGGAAAGTTGCACTATCGGTTAAACTTGGAAGGCTTTCCGGGGAGAGGTTGGGCATTTGCCTACCTTGCAGAGATCGAAGACTACGGCGCAAATGATACAAGAAAATTCAATCTTCAGCTTCCGGAGGAGAGTCCTCTAACCAGCGTAGTTGTTAATGTTCAAGAAAATGCTCGAGGGAAGTATCGAGTATATGAACCAGGAACCTATAACATAAGTCTCCTTTCACCCTTCACATTTGGATTCCAAAAGACAAATGACTCGTCACTGGGACCCATCATAAATGCTTTGGAGATATACAGGTACAGGGAGAAAGAGATTGGGTCATTAGATGGTAAGAAACATCTTATTCTGGTCAGCTATATATGTTATTTGAATTTTCTTTGATAGCTGCAGCTCTTGTTGTTTCCGTGAATCACAGCATCAAGCATAGCAAGCTTTGCATCACATTTCTCCACAGAAGCATGGGCTCAAGAAGGTGGGGATCCATGCTTGCCAGTTCCCTGGTCTTGGGTGCAATGTGATTCAGATCCACAACCAAGAATAGTTTCAGTGTACTGATCATAACCTTCTTATAATCTTATTTGCTCTCTAGAGATCTCATCTATTTTTTGTTTTGTTTAGTTTATTTCTTTTATTTATTTGTTTTCACGAATTGTTTTTGGAACATTTTGAGTTATTAAAACAGGCTTTTGTCGGGGAAGAATCTAACGGGACAAATTCCTTCTGAACTGGCGAATTTACCAGGCATAGTTGAACTGTAAGATTGCAATTCCCCTTCTTCTGGGATGATCATTTAGGAAATTTAACATTCTATCCTTTCCTTTTGTTGGCACTAACATGAATAGTTAAAATGTTTGCAGACGGCTGGATGGTAATATGCTTACTGGTCCAATACCTGATTTTCGTGGGTGCTTGAATTTAAAGATTATGTAGGTTAATATTGATTAAGTTGTTGTTCATCCCCGTAACTTATAGATTCTTAATAGTAATTTATCTTGACTTTTGCAATCATCTAGAGAATAACAAGCTGACTGGTCCAATCCCTTCATCTTTGGTGGATCTCCCGAATTTATCAGAATTGTAAGATATTTATTATTTATTTATTTATTTCCTGATATTCTTCCCAAATCATTTAATTTATTTTCAAGGTAGCATTGCATTGCATGATATAATATTGCCATTTTGTTTGTTAATAGTAAAGTTGACGACTTTGCAGGTATTTGCAAAACAATATGCTCTCGGGGGCTATACCAGATGGTCTTCTCGCGAAAAGTATCATTTTTAAGTGAGTATCACTCTGTGCGTTTTGTAAGAACTTTTTTAATTATTAATTTGAGTGTAGAAGTATTTTTCACATGGTAATGGATGAAAATGCAGCAATAAAGACTATAAGTAGATTTTTTTTTTGAGGAAAGGAGAAATTACTATTACATGATTAATCCAGGGAAATCCCGATACAAAATATTGAGGAGACCCAGCGGGAGGGGGGGGGGGGGTCATCCTCCCAAAAAAGGTCTGAGAGCACAGTTCTTCGCAGACGCGCCAAAAAATCACCCTCCAAAAACTACGGTGAATATGTTTACAATTAAAGCCCTCCAAAAACTAGCATTGGTATCTAATGTTGCGGAAAGTGTTCTGAATACGCCATGGGCAAGGAGAAGCGTTGTTGATCACCCTCGCAAAGGAGCTCCGAGTCCACTCCGCACTCCACGAAATTGTATCCCCGATGAATGCAAGCTTTGATTCCTTCTAGTAAGGCAGCAACCTCCACCTCAAGAGCCGAGTTGCCAACTTGGCAAGAAGCACCTGCAAAAAGAAATTGGCCATTAGAAGATCTGATAACGAATCCAGCACTCCCGGAGGACGCAAATTCCAAAAAGGAACCGTCGGAGTTGAGACAGACCCAACTTTGAGGCGGGGCTCCCACTAGACCCGAATAAGGTTGCGGGGGGAAATGATATCACTTGCCTCAGACCAGTTAGCATTAACATATTCATTATGCCCCACAAGGGCCCTCTCCCGCACAACCCTAGTGGTAGCAGACTTGGACTAGAAATGCATATCATTACGCGAAAGCCAGATGTTCCAGAAAACAAAAGCGAAACGATTGTGTAAAAATTTCCAAAGGAAAATCTTAACTTTTTGCGGAACGATAAGTTTCCAAATCTCAGTCCAAGAGTGCTGCCCAGGCCGGGGTTGTGGAGTTGCCTGGTTGCAAATGAATCTATAAATGCTCGCAGTGGAGGCCCGACCCATAGGGTGCGGACACCAAATCCACCGGTCATCATCGGTGGAGAGGGGGAGCCTTAACTCAGTGATACGAGAGACCAGAAGAGGACCGAAAAGAGAGGAGAGTGTATGAAGATTCCAGTTTTGATTTACAATAAGATCCGTAACCACAAGATTATCCATATTAGCGTTGATGTTTATATAGGTAGGCATGAAGTTAAAAGGCATTGTAAATAACCAAGGGTCACGCATAACCGAGGTGGTGCGACCATTACCAACATACCGCATAATGTCAGAACGAATAACAGATGTACAATTCAGAATAGCCTTCTAGCACCGAGTTGGGTGAGGAAAGGAAGATAACTCCCAGGGATGCAACGTACCATACTTATTAAGGATAAGGGAAGACCATAAAGATTTAGAGTTATTCAGTAAATCAAAAACCTTCTTAGCCATAAGAGAGGTCTGTACCGTAAACATGTTACGAATACCTAAACCACCAATACGAAGTGGTAACTGCACCGTATTCCAACTAATTAAATGACAAGAATTAGCATTTTGTAGAGAAGACCATAAAAATTTCTGCGATAATTTCTCAAGCACAGCCACAGTGGAAGCAAAAATATACGTGGAAGCAAAAACATGAGTCTGTAAAGCGTGAAGAACAACCTTAATCAAAGGCAGCCGACCAGCCTGATTAAGCAACTACCTTTCCAACCCGCGAGCTTATTAGTTACCTTGTCGATGAGGTGATGCTGCTTCCCGGTGACCTGCTTATAAGAGATAGGAACACCAAGGTAAACAAAAGGAAAAGAGCCCATCTGGATGCCAAAGGCAGAGATGATGGCCTGGCGTCTACGAGTACACAAACGAGAAGGAAAAAAGACTTGAGATTTCTCTGGGTTGATACATTGATTAGTAAGGTGGTAATAGTGCTTAAGAGTCTTAGTGATATTGGTACAATTTTTAACATTAGCCGCAACAAGAATAAGCAGGTCGTCGGCATAAAACAAATGGCTAGCCCTGAAGTTGTTGATACAAAAAGGCTGGAGCTTACCAATGATGCACTGGTGATTCAATAAGGAGGACAAGATCTGCGTAACAATAACGAAGAGGTAGGGCGAAAGAGGGTCGCCCTGCCTGACACCCTTATAACTATGAAATGAGTGGGATGTCTTTCCATTAATAATGCAATGAAATACGGGAGACTTGACACATGCCATAATCCAGTTGACAAAAACATGTGGGAAATTCATGTAGGTAAGGGCCTGATGAATGGCCGACCATGAGATACGATCAAATGCCTTGGCCATGTCGGCCTTAATAATCATGTACTTCTGCCTACCAGAATTAAGCAAGTGAGCGATTTCCTAAATCATAAGGATATTATCGTGCATCGATCGACCAGTGATAAATGCGTTTTGCGAGGGATCAATGAGACATGGGAGAGTAGGCTTAAGTCTTGTAGCTAAAAGCTTGGCGATAACTCTATACAAAACATTGTAGAGAGCAATGGGCCTGAAGTCAGTGATTTGGAGAGCAGGTTTATGATGTAATATTGTATTTCTTCACCATACACGTAGCACTGTCTAAGACACTACAAGAAACAAGGGTTTTGGTAACGTTTTAAAAAAAAGTCATTAAAAATAATGAAAACGTTACCCAAAGTTGCTAGTAACATTTATTAAATGTTACTCTACAAGCATTACAACAAAGTGTGTTAGGAAAAGTATTCATGACATTTATTTTATAAGTGATACAAAAGACTTAAACATTACACAAATTATACCCTTTGGTAACGCTTAAATGCTACATAAAGTGTGCCCTTTTAGTAATACTCAAATGTTACAAAAATTAATTATCCGTAACGTTGAAACATTACAAAAAAATTGATTATTTGTAATGTTTAAACAACAACAACAAAGCCTTATCCCACTAGGTGGGGTCGGCTACATGGATCATACGACGTCAATTCGTTGATCCATATTCATGAGATTCGACAGAGTTTTACGCTGGCTGTCGGGACCTAACACAACCCTCCTCCTTTATCCGGGCTTGGGACCGGCTATAAAACATAGGCGGAGTTATTTGTAATGTTTAAACGTTACCAATAATTGTTTAAACGTTTAAACATTACCAAAAAATAATCTTTTACTATGTTTATAACTATGTTTGAAGATCACAAAGGTATCCATCTTGTAATGATCACCTTTCTTAGCATTTAAATGTTTTTAAAAGATCAACTTCTTAGCACAAACGTCGCCAATGAGTTATTAAACATGTAAAAATATTATTTTTTTTACATACATTAAATAAAAATAATAATCATAGCATTCAAGCAATTACATTAAAGGGCATTGCCTAAACAAAAATGCAAAGTGAATTCCTATAAAATCAAACCATTACATTCTATTAAAAAAATGGAACATTGGCCACTCTTCACTGCACCATGTAGTCTCTTTCACTTGTTCTTAGCCTATGAATATGTGAGACTCATTCATACCACCTTCCAAGCATGCAAACATAAGCCATAAGTAACAAAAAGAAAATTATCCACCATAAAATCTTAAGTAATTTTATATTTTTAAAATACAACAGTTTGCGGACTACAAGGCCACATAATGGAATATGTCAATTGACTTGCCTGAAAGAGCAAAAAAGAAGTGCATGCACAGAGAATTGATGAGGGATTTTGAAGCATTTGATATAAACCTTCCAATCTCAGCACCACTGCATCATAAGAAATAATAGCTAATTTATTATAACATTAATAACATCAAGTTCGAGTTTCAAATTTTAATAAATGTTAATACAAACTAACTATAAGGTGTAAGAGCAATCATCAATTACTAATTTAAGTGCTCGTAAATATGTAAAGCCATAAGCCATAAATCATGCATCAGTCAATTATATTATACACCAATCAATATAGGGTTACAATGATTTCAATAAAGTATTCACTTGTTTTGCTAGTAGGTTGAAGCAAAATAGAACCTGATGGTCACAATTTTCTTGAGCGTCTTGGTTGGGACAAAGAAATGATCACCTTACTCCATAAACAAACCTTTGGCCCGGTCTCAGGGGTTCACACATTCTCAAAGTTAGCAAATCGGAAAAAAGCCGTGGTGAAAAAAATCTGAAGCAGAGGTGTACATAACATACCTTGGCCGCCGCGTCGAGCGCAACAAAAGAGTTCCGCTCGTGTCGCTGTCAAGTAGCTCTCCATCGTTAAGGTCCTCCTCCCCTCGATCTCAAGGAGCAGATTGTCATAGATGAAAGTGGAAGGGAGCAAAACTAGGCTATGTTGAATACCTCTTCCACCAACTCTCCATCCCTAGCAGATGTGCGACTGTGCGATGGTGGCTGTGGAGGGAGACGACGGAATCGATGATTTGGTGATAGCTTCATTGTATCCCTCTTCATCACACTCACCTCAGATTTGGTGGCATCGATGATTGGGTAGCAGCGCAGCTCTGCCTCGTGAGCAGTGAGATGAGGAAGACGCCAAATGTGATATGGGTAGTGAAGAAAAAGAGGAGGCAGAGATCAGAGCAAAGAGGGAAGAGGTGAAGACGAATGATTTGGACACAGAGAAGAAGAACGAGGAATAGAAAAGAAAACAAAACTATTCCTCAATCTGCATAGTTTTTTTTTTCGATTGAAGTCCATGACATAAGAATTTATGAAACTATTCCATTACTAACTATTTTAATGTCCAGTCATCTTTTATACATCACAAAATATATTACAATTAATTATATAAATAACCGTTACCAGCTCAAGTTCATCAAGTTGTAGTAACATTTACCTTTTTTGGCAAACGTTACCTCATATCACAATTTTTGTAGTGTACTCAGGAAGAAAATCAGAATATGCATTACCTTTGTCTTAAATTGTTGTTACCATTAAGATGCCTCAGATTGTTTCCTTAACCTAACTTCAGTTGCAACTACAATTTCAATTCATTTTCTGTTAGTAAATCTAGTAATTTGTTCTTGTAATGTATTGATTAAGCTACTCCGGGAATCCAAACCTTAAGAAGAAAGGAAAGAGCACACACCTAATAGTCATCATATGTTGCGTGGTGGGATTTTGTATGCTTCTTGCAGTGCTACTTGCTTGGTTCCTATTTCCACGCAAACATAGAAAATATGGTTCAGAAAAAGGTACATCATTGGACTCTTTAAGATTTCATATATATATTGTTGCTCAATGTGAATGCATGTGTTGATATGGTACTAAAAATTGTTCATCTTCGGATGATATTAGTTCTGCCCCACTATCCCAGAAGTACTCTTCTTCCTTCAATGACTTGGCAACGGAGACGACTCATAGATATACGCTTCTGGAAATTGAAACTGCTACTAACCATTTTGCAAGAAAAGTTGGTGTTGGAGGTTACGGAACTGTATACTATGGGAAGTTGAAAGATGGAGAAGAAATGGCAGTTAAGGTTCTCACTAATGATTCATATCAAGGAAATCGTCAATTCTCAAACGAGGTAGGTAATGGGAATTCACACAGGGAATCCCTCTAACATTTCATACTAAAATTAACTAATTCACATATGAAGTGATAGTAGATTTTCATTCTTTAAAGCATACCAACCATTCGTACAAGAGTATTTATTAAGGTTTTAAACATCGTACGTTTGAATAATTAAAAATAAAAGAAAAAATAATTAATATAAAATATAATATAAGTAAAACCCCTAATGAGTTTCTAACTAAACTGTAGACTAGGGGACGTGTTGGGGGTTGGGTTTGCATAGAGATGAAAAAATGGGTCGTGTGGTGCAAAACGGACCGTTTTCGACCCTGACACGGTTTAGGCTCGGTCTGATCGGGCCGGCCGAATTGGGTCGTGTCGGGTCAGGCGGCCCATTATTTTTTCAATTTTAACTTTTTAAATAATAAAATAAATTTAATTATTAAATTATTATAGAGTATTATTATTTATTCTATATTATACAATTGATAATAACTATTTAGTTAAAATTTCAAATGCATTAAGTTCTTAATTTATAATTATTAAGCAAATAAATTTGTAAAATGATTAATTGAGATTTGAATAATAACTAATAAGTTATAACTTTATATATAAAAGTAATTGGTAAGTATTTAATAAATATATATTAGTAATTAATTGTGTTCTAGTATTCTACTCAAAGTGAGAGTGAGACCGTGAGAGTTCGAAAGAGAGAATATAATATATAGTACATTAGTACTATTATACTACATTATATATAATTTATTGTATAATGCATAAGTAGTATAGATAATTAGGTACTTAGGTAGTATAATACTATACTATAGATAATTAAGTACTAATTTATTATATAGTAAAAATAGTAATGGACACTGAGATTAATGTGGTTCGGCTATTTTAGCCTACGTCCACGGGAGTTTTAATAGCTAAAAGATCTCGAGCTAAGGCGGAGAGAATTGGATACGTACGACGATTTAATCTCCACCGGGTCAAGACATCGATTTCACTATCACATTCATTTGGACGTGATAAGTAATCTTGCAGTTCATTATGCAAAGGGGCAGCTGAATTGGATGAACATTCATCCGAGCCTCTTGATGTGCCCCCCTAATAGAGGATATGAATCTAGAAAATGATCTATTATTGGAAGGTCTGGGTGCTACTGGTGGATGTGATGAAGATGCTTGCTCTATAATTACATCAAATTTTGTTTCATAAATATTATATAAGTTATTTATTATATTTTCATAATCATGATCTGGATTAATAAAACCGTCAGTTTGCAATTCTGGATGACTTCTTATATATTGTTCGGGAAAATAATTATTAATTTCTCTGGTGTACCATTTAGGACCGGATCCTTTAAATTTAGGATCCATCATCATTGCTAAAATTCCTATGAGAGACAAATTATTCCAATATTCTAAAAATTTTGATTCCATCAAATAAATTATTTCAGAAAAATCATTTGATAATTCACGTTTTTCATTAAATGAACTTGTCATTTCATGAAGTTGATTAATTATTAAATGTGAAGTAGGAGAATAAATGGCAGATAACTCTAAAGTAGCATTATAAAAAACTTGTAACAATTCCATAACTGCATTAGCTACATCCCATTCTGAATCAGTAATTCGAGCTGCTGGACATTGCATCACAGTTAAAATATAATTATCGAGTGCATGTCTAAATGGAATACATAATTTAAGCATGTCGTTAGTACTATTCCATCTCGTAGACATATCAGCTTTTAATTTTCTATAAAGAATATTATAACGATGACAAATTTCTTTAAATGTTTGTCTCCTAGGCCCAGAGTGACGTAGATTTACAATAACTGCTCTAAGAGTTTCAAGTACTCTAACAACTACCTTTAATCCTTTTTTAACACACAAATTAATAATATGACATGCACATCTTTGATGAAAAATAATTCCATTTAAAGGAGGATTTAATCTTTGAATTAAAAATTGTGCAGCAGAATTATTAGCACTTGCATTGTCAAGAGTAAGACATAAAATTTTCTCTTTAAGACCATATACGTTAATTACTTTTTCTATCACGTTGGCAATTTGCAAACCATTATGAGGATGCTCAATTTCTTTAAACGTAATAATTCTTTTTTGCACTACCCAATTTGTATCAATCCAATGAACTGTAACACATGAGAAACCATCACCATTTAAAGAAGTCCATATGTCACTAGTCAAACTATACATGAATTTAGAATCTAAAAAATAATTAATTAGTTCAATTTTCTTCTTACGATATAATTTAATCGAATCTTCTTTAATAGTTTTTCTACTAACATTTCGAAAGGCACCTTGTACATAATTTTGTTGATAATATAAAAATTTTTCATCTTCAGCAAATGTGTAAGGCATTTCTGCATGTATAACATATCTTGCTAAACCTTCACGCATATTTTCTTGATTATAAGCAAATAAAGAGCTCCCGGCAATATCATGATCGGGTGCAACTAGTTGAGTCTGTTGCGGTAATTGACCCGCTAAAAATTGTTCCCTAGTAGTTATAGGATGCGATTCTAAATGTCGTTTTAAACTACCTGTGCTCGAAGAAGAGACAGCAGCATAACTAGCCTTGCAAATTTTACAAATAGCTTTATATTTTTTTGGATCATTTTCATCTATAATTTTTTTAAAATAATTCCAAACTTCACTAGTTAACTTTGATGTTCTTCTTTTTTTACCTATTATCTCACCTTGCGCGGGAGCATATGAGCTTGACGGACTTGGAGGTGTCGCTGTCGCAATTGCACAATCTCCTTCGGAACCTGCAGAACTTGAAGCAATATTAAGATTAACATATGTAGTTGGAGTAATTGGGCAGTTAGTTGATGGCGCCACAGTTTCCATATAACCCGACGAATCGCCACTTAGTTGTGCTGATAAAGAATTAGAATCACCACTACTATTAGTATTATATGGTGTACCATATGAATATGTAGGTAGTGGTCTATAAGGTGAATAATCAGCAAAATCACCATATAGACGAAAGGGATCTCACGGGTCCATTATGCAGTTATATATAAAAAATTAAGAGTGAATAATAACATAAAAATACTACTAAATAAATATTACAATATAAATATAAATTAAAAGTGAGAAAGTTTGAGAGCAGAGCACGAATGGAGAGAAGAAAAATGCAGAAAGACTGAGTCACTCAATGTGAGAGAGGCAGAGAGAGTCACAAAAAGCACTATGGAAGATTGGAAAACTTGGAAGTAGAGAAATTTTCAAGTGGAGAACGAATGAAATCGGTCATGCCTTTTATAGGCGGAGGAATGGAATAAAAATACTCCAACATGGCCCATGTTGAACTTAACACGGTCCGTGTTGAACCTTTTGACCGCGTAGCCCATGTTTGTATTGTCAAATCACGAATCTCGTTTAAAAATGAAAAAAACGGGTTGTGTTTGATCAGCGCGGCCGTGTTGAAGTTTCAAATGACCGCGGGCCGTTGTCCTCTTCTTAACACGGACCGTGTTAGGGCACACATGGTCCGTGTTGGAGTACAAATACTGCATCCGACGCATCCCGTCATCGAAGTGCGTGGACCGTGCTTGTATTACACAGTCCGTGTTTGAACGTTGAAAAAATAACTAGTGCCAAAACAGGCGTGTCGTGCTGGGTCCATGTTCACCGTGCCCGGGCCATGTCGTGCCAACAGTGCGGATGGCCGACCCAGCACGGTATGACACGACATGGCCCATTTTTTCGTGTGTGGGTCGTGTTCGTGCCTGGCCAAGCCAGCACGAATTTTAGACGGGCCGACGGCGTGCCGGGTCTGACCGCCCGAAATTTCATCTTTAGGTTTGAACCATGAACAAACACGACATACTCGATCAAATTTTGATCGAGTTGGATTGGATCGAGACCTTTCTCAGGGCCAAATCCGACCCAACTCAACCTAATTTAAATCATACTGGGTCGGATCACTCGACCATCAATTTTCTTCTTTTATAATTGTTTTATATTGATTTAATATAAAAAATATTAGTTAATATTTATTTCAAAGCATAAAATAAGTAATCTAAATATTTAAATATTATTTCTACAATTAAATTTATTTATTTTATTTTTTAAAAATTGTAAATCAAATATATAGAAAAATTTAAATGAATTAGTAAAAAAATAAAAGAATATGGGTCATCATGTCAAGTCGAGTCGACTCGAATTGAAAAATTTTAACCCGTACCTGGCCTGATCACCCTTTCAATTGTGGTCGGGTCAGATCCGACCCAACCTTGGGTCATTGGGCTGGTGAACACCGCCACTATAGACACAAGGTGTGACACCATGAAATTCGAACCTTGTCACGTGGTTAAAACTTCCTCTCATGGTCGTAACCATGAACTTACATCCTTACTTTTTCATTAGCCAAAATGGGTCTTGTAAAGTAATACATCATCAAAAGACTTAAATAATAATACAACTCAATTTATATATTGCGAAAGTTGTAGTGAATTGTAATACATTAATGCGGAAGCTCAATAGGGGTCCAATGTTGTAATACCCACTACAAGAAAACTAGGGATTACTGACGGTCGAAACTGTCTCTAATTTCAACAAAATTAGAGACGGATATCGACGGATATCGGGACATCCGAAAAATGGTCATCGTAAATCAATTTTTGACCGTTGGGAAGGAACCGTCAGAAATTTCGACGGATTTTCGATAGTCATGACTGGCAATATTTGTGGCGGTCGACAAAACCATCGAAAAATTGGTGGTCACGACCGCGGATATTTTTGGCGGTCCACAAAATCGTTGAAAACTTCGGCGGTCGTGACCGCCGAAGTTTTCGACGATTTCGTCGACCGCCGCAAATATCAGCGGTTGCTACCGCCGAAAATCTCGATGGCCGTCGGGCGACTGCCGAAGTTTCTGCGGTCAAAAGAGTCCCAAAGAATTTTTATAATATAAAAAAAATTAGGTGGCCGGCGGCCAGATCCGGTCGCCAGCGGCCAGAGGCCGATGTCAGATCCGGTCGCCAGCCGATCGAGGTCAGATCTGGCCGCTGGGGGCGGCATCCGCCGCCAGGCGGCCGGATCTGAACGCCTGGTAGCTGATCCGTCCTCTAGGGGCCGAATTTGGCCCCCAGCGGCCGGATCGGGCCGCCAGAGGCCAGATCCGGCAGCTGGGGGCCAGATCCAAATGCCCATGGCCAGATCCGACCGTCGGGGGTTGGATCCAGCCGCCAGCGGTGAGATCCGGCCGTTGGGGGCCGGATCCGGCCGCTAGGGGCCGGATCTGGCCGCTTGGCGGTCCGGGCCAAAGAGAGAGAGGCGCTGGTGAGAGAGGGTCGTCGGCGGTCGACGCTAGTGAGAGAGGGTCGCCGGCGGTCGACGCCGACGTCCAGTCAGAGGCTCGCCGGCCGGGAGAGGGAGAGGGAGCTCGCCCGGAGGGAGGGAGAGAGGGGGGTGAGAGGATGGAGGGGTATTATATATATATATAGGTGGAAAGCTGAGAAACTGGAAAAACAAAAAGAAGCGGGATAACGAAATTTTAATTACCGATAGTTCTGGTCGTCAAAAAAGTAAATATTAATTATTTTTAAAATTACCGACGACTGTGACCATCGAAAATTATTTAATTATAAAAATAAAATACTATATTTAATTATATATAATATTTATTTTTTATTTTATCGATGGTTTGAACAGTCGCTAATTATTACCGACGGTCGGAACCGTCGAAAATTGCGACGGTTTGGACTGTCGCAAATTATATAATAAAATACTCCTCATATTATATTATCATAAATTTACTGATGGTTACGACCATCGAAAATTACGGCGGATTTTGCGACGGATGGATATCCGTCGGAAATATCGACGTTCCTAATCGTCGAAAAATAAAATAATAATATAAAAATTTACATAATTCATTATTTTTATTTCCGACAGTCATAACCGTCAAAAATTGCGATGAATAGATATCCGTCGGAAATATCGACGTTCCTAATCGTCAAAAAATAAAATAATAACATAACAAATTACATAATTTATATTTTCATTTCCGTCGATCGTAACCGTCGGAAAATCCGTCGGAAATTATGATGGATGGATATCTGTTAGAAATATCGACATTCCTAAATGTCAAAAAATAAAATAATAATATAATAAATTACATAATCTATTATTTTCATTTCTGACGATTGTAACCGTCGGAAAATCCGTCGCAAATTGCAACGGATTTCTATCCGTCGGAAATTTCTCGTCGGAAAATGGCAATTTTCTTGTAGTGACCATATGATATCATTTAAGAACATAACAAATGACACTATTAATGTGCACTCGCAACCCGAGCATTGTTGTTCACAAAATAAATCATGCAATAGTTCCTTTAAGTATAAGCATTTAAATCATCATCAGCTTTTATCCATTGTAATCATAATATGAACCTCTAAAAATAATAATTCATAAGATCAAGACTTAGAGATTCCAAAGTCCTCATCGTCATATCCTCCATCAAATAATCATCTATGTAATCGTCATAAGTCAATTAATACATAGTATTATGATCATACATTATTCACAAGATCAGTGATGAGAAATCTAATCATGACACTTAATCAAATACATTGGTAAAGCCATAATGGGAAAATGATATATCATCATGGTCAGTAAAATCATGATCCGTGACATAAATATCAATGAGTTTGATATACGAAGAGTTGATATCATTTCAATGATAATAATCATGAAACTATCATTTGACGAAGGTAAAGGTCATTTCTTTCTTTCCTTTAAAAAACTATATCACTCCCATTTGGGAGGACCATAACATAATAAACGATAACAATTGGGAAACATAGTTTTAATTCTGTAATATCATCTTTATAACATTAGGAACAAAGTTCCTCCATCTATATTATTATCTTTATAACACTAGGAACAAAGTTCCTCCATCTATACCATTTGTATGGCCATAATATTATCATCTTCTTATTATTAATTGAAATAACTCTCCATTTGTTAAGGGTGTGCCTTGCGAGACAAGACAACTTATGACATAAGCATTCTTTCAAGACATTTTCTCTCTTTCGAGAGATAAAGCACATCTCTTTTTCTCATAATTTATCACTCATCCTTTTTTCAAAAAATTAGGCACTCAATTTCACAACTTCACAAGAATAATAAGAATTCTCTTTCCTTAACTCTCTGTACAATGTAGCACATTCAAGAAGAAAGCGAGAAATTATGCAACACTTTGAGCTAAAATATATTTCCCTTTGACCTATATTTTCCATAGAAACCTTAGCCTTCTTAGCACCCTTTTTATTTTTTATGACCTCTTATCTTCAAAATTCTAACATTTCAATATTTTTTATCTTATTATCTTAAATATTTTTTAGGGTATTCATTAGGCTTTCAAGGAGAATAGAATGTCTGAACTACATTTGTGATCATCCAATCCTTTTCTCATATTCATTCTAACTTGAGTAGCTCATTTGGCCTTAAAATCCCATCATGCGATAGTCGGATTGGACCTTCATTTTTTTCTAACATCTGAATATTCTCTGTGGAAGCTATTGTAATGTAGTTTCAAATGTTTGCACTACAGTTTCGAACATTTGATCCTTCTATGCATAACAGCTCCACATTTTTGCCATTTAAATCTCTTGTTGTATGATAGATCCACACACTTTTGGACATAATTTTTTGCATAATTATTGAAATGAGGTGATATATAATTATATAAGAAGTTAAAAGAATTTTCTATAATATTCATGCCTAAATTGCCTATACTTGATTTAAATGTTAATGTAATTGGGTGTATATAATTTGGCTTCTAAGATTTGGTGAAATTCCACTATTTTGCATATAATTTTTTACTTAGATAATGAAATTGACATTCTTGATTCTCTATAAAGCTAATAAAATTATACACAACTCATTTATTTATATCTCAACCCAAATTTAATAGGGCCTAGACAAATATTAAGTTAAACTTCTATACATGTAATTTGACTTTAGTCTTTTGCACATTTATCCCATTCTAAGATTTGCATATATATTTTTCCAAGTTTTCATAATATCAAAATAATATAAATATGACACTAAAGTCATTTCCAAGTATCATATACCACTTACATAGCACTTAACATGACTTAAGATAACGGTGGCATAAATCTTGATGGAACAGAAGTTGGGTGATTTGATCATTGAAATTCAAAGTTGGGTGTCTTAAATTTCAATTTTGCAAGATCTATGACTTTTATATTGAAATTGAAAATTGAATTATTCAAATCATAATTGAAAAAGTTGGGCGACTCATGATAGAGAAAAATGATTTCATGTTCAGTAAGGAATAATGCTCCTTCAAGTTACATTAGAAATTCATGAATTCAAATTATATAGATATCAAACACATAGTATAAGAAAAAAATGACCTAAATGCTTAGAAATAATGGAGGCACAATTTAGTTTGATACTTCTCTTTGCGTTTTCTATTGAAATTCTGCGACATGATTCAATGCAAGGTGACCTTTGGATAATATTATTACTAAATTTTGAATCCCCATTTTAGGTGTCTCTGCTTTCAAGAATACATCACAGGAACCTCGTGAAATTTCTAGGCCATTGTCAACAAGAAGGGAAAAAAATTCTCGTTTACGAATTTTTGCATAACGGAAGCTTGAAGGAGCATATTCATGGTAAGTCTCATGTCACTCTACTCTTATATTATGTATGATGGATGCACCATTAATCGCATGCCTCATCTACCAGGACCTTCATCTGAAGAAAGTGAACTCAGTTGGATAAAACGTCTCGAAATTGCAGAGGATGCTGCAAAAGGTTCAAATTATGAGAAGTACATTGCATCATATATATGAATATTACAAATCTTTATAGCATAACGACTATATAACATTTGAATGCTCAACAGGTATTGAGTACCTTCATATCGGTTGTTCTCCAACCATCATCCACAGGGATATTAAAACGAGCAACATACTTCTTGATGCTCACATGAGAGCCAAAGTCTCAGATTTTGGTCTCTCAAAACCTACGATGGATGAGTCGCACGTCTCCACTCTCGTCGGAGGGACCATGGGGTACCTGGACCCGGAGTATGCTATTTATCTCATATAAAATGAAATAAGTTTCATGTTGTTGCTTTCAATTGTTTGTTCTTGCATGGCTGCCTGAATTCCTCATTATCTGAAACTTTTAACAAGTACTTCACTTTTCAACAGCTAACAACGAAGAGTGATGTCTACAGCTTCGGAATTGTTCTTTTTGAGTTAATTTCTGGCAGAGTTCCAATATCCAATATAGCCTTTGGGGGAACTTTCCGCCACTTACCGCGCTGGGTTAGTACTCTCCCCCTCTTCATAACGTGGCATACTGGTATTTCTTCTCGTGCTGCATGCAAACATCAAATAATTCTTCCCTGAGCTCTTTTTATAGATCATGAAGTGCATCCCTTGAAAGAATTCTGTTGCTGATTTACATATCCAAACTGCAGGCGAAATTTTATTATCAGAACGGAGATATTGAGGCCATCATCGATCCTCAAATTCGTGATGGTTACAACAGCATCCAATCGATCTGGAAGCTAACCGAGTTGGCAGTTCGGTGCACCAATCACGAAATGGCGAACAGGCCAACCATGTCTGAGGTTCTGAAAGAAATCCAAGAAGCCATTGCGATAGAACAAGGGCGAGAAAAGGAGAACGCTGACGAGTTAATCGTTGCAGCATGCGAAGAATCCTTGCACGAGATTGCACTCGACTTCTCTACGGATTCTTCCGGCCAGCCAGAAGTTCGCAAGCCACCGGAGGGTCTTCCTTTACCATAAACTGAATTGGTTATGAGTCGGAGCTTGAACACAGCATTCAGTATTTGCTTATGAGTATTTAAAATGGTGTTTATTGTACTTGATCATATGTTGCTTGAACCAGTGATCGTTCAGTTTGATGAAGATAAGAATTTGAACGTAACTGTAATGGCTTGTATGTGTAAAGAAGATATTCTTTTTATTATGTGAATAGAAGTAAATGGGGTTCCAAAAAAATGAATTTAATTATTCTTTTATTAAACAAAAAGAAGTAGTTGTTCTATCAAAATATCAAATTGATTTCATCCATATTCTTACGCCAATTAAAACTTTAGGAATACAAAGAAAATTATGGTCAAGATATAATTGTTATAAGATTTAAACTTGTTTCTTTTCTTACAGTATTGTTATCTTTGAATTTTATTCAAAAAATATGAAATGATTTTTTTTACATGAATATTATTCAAAATGATTTTTTGAAGTTTAACTTGGATTAGAAGTTTTATTAGCATCTTAGGTCATAGTTAAATTTATTAGAGTATGAATATACACGGGGAATACAAAATATAAACCATGTGCAGTGCTCATTCAAGTAATTAATAAACTGAATGATTATATTTATTTTGTGAAAAAAATATTTTTAATCAAAGAACTTATACGTGTAATTATTTAATAGAAGTTTAAATCAACTTATATGTCAATCTAGCATCCCATCACACAAATATCAATTTTTTTATTCGCAATTTTTTTTTGATTTATCTTTCCAAAATTAAAATTACTCCATAATTGTTTGATGCTTAATTGACACATACAATTTAAAAAAAAGTGATTTATACCTCCATTAAATTAATAGTTCTTATGTTTATAATTATAATAACGTATATCCATGATGATATATTGTGTATAAATAATATAACCCAAGGAAATGGGGAGAACATAATAAAATGCTTCATCTGATTACCTTATTCTTTCTTAGTACTTTTATTTTTCAATCTATTTTAAAAAATTATTAGTTCTTTCCAAATAATTTTCAGGTCTTTTTTTAATAAATTATATATCTATGATAATATCTTAAGATATTTTAGGTTATAAATTGAATGGACCCTTTTATATGTTTTCATATGGCTATTCATTGCTTATCTTTTTTTTTTGTCAATATTCATTCACATAAATTTTGTGTTAATTGATCAATTTTATATGTATTAAATAAATTCCAAGTAAAATAAAAATTTAATTAAATAAAAACACGTGTCTTTTGAAAACTTAAAGTATCTAGTTTTATTTTAATTTACATGTCGAGTGGGATCACTGTTTCGTACTTATATTTTTTTTGCTCGAGTAATATAAAGAATAGGAATAAGGATGTCGAAATCATCAGAAATATTTATCATCAAGTATCTAATCTCCTAAGCTAATAAGAAATAAAAAAGTATAAAAATAGGATTTATAATTATAAAATAATAATAAAATAAACTAATATATAATAATATGGTGATGAAGATTAAGTCGTAAGGTCATAATAAATTAAGGATATTTGTGTGATGCAGAAAAGATAAATGTAGTATTTTAAAATGTATCAAAGTCTTCCTAAATTATCAATTTAACATGATTCGATAGAGATCCTTACAAACGAGCAATCCTTCAACATAATGAAGTATATTAAATTATTTTAAATCAATTTGAAAAGTTTTCACGATTTAACATCTCATCAAATCGGATTAAATTTAAAATATACTGAATTAGATTTCCTAAACTATTAAGCATTCTACAAACTTGGTTTAATAAACCACACAAATTTATGTTCACAAACTAATTATTAATTCCAAAAATGAAATTAATTAAATTATGAACTCTAAAATTAAGCACTCCGCAAATGGATATAAATAATTCGGAAAGCCTAATAACTAATTTAGAAATAGTAAAGACAATTAATAGTTAATCAAAAAAGACTACGATAAATAAAATAGGATTCACAATATTTTTCCTCAATTGAAATCTCTAAAATAAAACAGCCTAAATAATTAATCATCCTAGAACAAGAACAACTAGAACAACTCGCATAAGTCATGGAAAATGCATGTGGGAGATGAACGTGCCGCGGGGATATTCTCGGACACAGGATCACATGCGACAACTAGGTGAAGGGACACTTAGTCAAAACTGCTCTGAGTATGCAGCGAAATTATGATTGAGACGACTTGTTGAGTTGTGCTCTTATAAGCTTTCAATCATGAACATGGCGAAAGCGTTTGATGAGTCATCGCGAGGGTATGGCACTGGCACGTGGAGTAATGGGGAGATCGAATATAGCGTTAAAACTATTTAGACTCAACTCGTAATTAATCTTTGTTAAATAATTGAAAACTAATTCGATTTTTTGTTCATGCATCGTTAGTGACAATGCTTCTAACTGACCCGAAAAACTCAATTGCAAACTCAATATTTAAAACCCATGACTTCAATAAAAAAATGCATCGAATGTGATCGCTCCAGCAAAACTCGAACATCTTGAAGGAAGCCGAGTGATTCAAGTGTTGGTATGTCGAGGTACCTTGTGGAGAACCAACTACATTGGAAGCATTGTGTTGTCATGAACTTTTGATCCATATCTTTGTAGCCAAACTATCCTTTCGGCCAGTCCTCCGAAACAATTAGAGTTGATGTCATCATCAGTTGAGCGCTCCATTTCATCACCGCACAAACACGCTTCATGTTCGATATTGTGTGAAGAATGGTGGATTTCTCGGAAAGAAGAGGGTTTCCATCGATAGAAAAAGGGTTTTGGGGAGGTATTGCCAATATGATAGTTGGAGAGAGAGAAAAGAAAAAGAGGAAGATGAAGAGGAGGAGTCAAAAGGGGTTCTAAGAAACAAGAGATAAAACAAGATAGTGGAGATAGAGGTTTTCCATGGTTGGAAGTTCCAACCGAACATGATCTTTCTCCAAGCACGTTAGATCTTGTAAAGGGGGAGCATCTGATGGACTTGTTGACTCATTTTATTTTGAAAGGGTAAAAATGTCACCGCGTAGGCGTCGTGGCGAAGGTCAATTTATTATTATTGGCCCAAGTTATTTTGCTCCACCAGGCGGTCGACCTAATAGGAGTCCATCAGTTTCATCTCATGCATCAATACAAGGTGTGGCACGAGATGTCAATGATAACCCTCCCTTATGTGATGATGAGATCCCAACGGGTCCATCAAGACTTCCTCATGTTGTTGAGAAAATCAATCCTATTGAGAATCAAAGTGTCGCACAAGTTCTTGCACAAACTTTAAGGACTATTATGAGTGGAGTAAACCCGACCTCCCAAATTATGTAAAGAAATAGGTTCTACGACAAAATTAGAAAACAAGGTGCAATTAATTTTGAAGGTACAATTGACCCATCGGAGGCAGAGGCATGATTAAAGAGTATGGATAGAATATTTAATCAGATGTGGTGCTCTATGTTTACTTATCGATGAAAAAAGCTCAAATTTTCTTTCCCTTTTGGTGACATGCTCATAGGTGGAGTGTGCATAAGCTATCTTGAAGATAAAGGGGTTGTCTTGTTCCTGGCAGATGAAGCTAAACAACGAACAACAAGCAATACTTTTACAAATAGGGAACAACCACACACTACTCTAGACTTGACTATGGAGGAAGCTTCGTTGGGGCATGAAGGCATTTGGGGACAAAAAACATAACAAAAAAAATGGGGGACAAGCAGAATGACGGCTGGCAGGGCACGACATGATTCAGGGCAATAAAGAAAGGTTGAAAGCAACGAAAAGGGGATCCAAAGACTAGATGCACAAGTTCTCTGATTCATCTTCATCATTCAAGAGAAACAAAGGGAGAGAAGGAAGATTTCTGGCCATGAGCATTTGTGTTATGAACATTACCATGGATGTATTCGAGAATGTTGTGTCACTCCTTATGAACATGCTGTGTAAATAACCAGCCACTAAGGCTGGGGATGTGATTATTTCGAATGTTTTCATTTTTGTTTATTTACTGATTTCTTTTGCCTATTAGACTGTTCAATTTCTTCACTATTCTAATGAATCATTTCTTGTTTCATTTTATTTAATATGATGTAATGATTGTGTGTTGATTGAGCTATAGAGCTTGTCCTGAATGCAACCCAAAGGGTGTTCTAGCCTCTGTTTAGCTTAATGTCAAAAGGTACAAAGGCTGAACAGAGTTATCTTCTTGCTACTCAGGCAATCTCTACTTTTGTGACATTAGTGTTTAAGTGATGGTGTTTGTTAGTTTTCAGATCAGGCGATGCATGCTTTTCGATTCCCAGCCCGAGAGGGATGTTTCCATTGAAGTCCTGTATGCATGCCGAGACATGGGATAGGGCCTCAATCACCAAAGAAGGAATCGTGAACTGCACATTTTGGAGCTGAACTTGTTTTGCTCCTTGCTTTGCATCACTGTCTGTTTTTTTCATTTTGGTCATGTTCTTATCGATTCTGTGACCTCATGCCCACGAGGACGTTTTATCCGTTGCATTTGTGGAGGATTCGATAGGGAACAAGGCTATAGAGTCACACTTAGAGAGGACATTGAGAGTCACAACCTTCATTTCTAGATGGGACCTTATTTGCCTGCCATCTTCCTGATTGACGCAATCTTCGACCACATAGATTCTCACCCGAGAGGGCAATCTTTACAAACAAGGGTTCAACTCAAGCCGAGAGGTCGATCTCGATCCTTTGTTATCATCTTGGGAACCCAACAAGTCGACATCAAGTGAAACTCAATCTCTGCTGAGAGAGATTGATTGCTTTACCCGCTCAGTGCACACGTGTGTGCTCCCCGAGCTGGATATTGGATCCCATAGGCATGCACAAACTGAGACATTAGTGTACATGAGAGTGACATTGATGAACTAAGTTGTAATGCACGACATTGAAAAAAAAAGATGAAACGAAGAGACCTTGGTCTCTCTCTCTCCCCCTCATCAATGGCATCGGCCACGAAATGAGAGAGCAGGGGACGGTGACCAGAACCTTAAAACCCCTTCTTCCCTCTCTCTCTCTCGGTTTTCCTCTCCATCCACTCTCATGTAGGATCCCAAAGGGCACCAAGAGGGGGGATGATTTGGTGTTTAACCGAAAATATCGATTTTATAAAAATTCTTAGCGGAAGCACAAAATTGATTCTTAAAACATTTGCAATTCAGATTATAAACACAATATGAAAGGGGAGAGAGAGAGAGAGAAAATCAAACGCAAAGACACGGTGGTTGTTGACGGAGTTCGGCCACACCTTAGCCTACATCCCCGCTCCGACTTCTCGACCTCGAGACCGTCAGAGATTCTATTTATCCCTTCCTTGGTTTCAAATGGGGCAAGGAAGAAAGCCATTTACAACAACCACCTTTTCTCCGCTTCGAGAGGCAAGGCAACCTCTCCCCTCCTAGGAAGCTAATATTTTTCTCTCGCTCAAAATGTAAGATTTAGAACCTCTTTTACACATGAGCTCTCTCTATTTTTTCTGAACAAGATGTTTCTCTCTTTTACAAAGCTAAGCTCACAAGAGTGGAAGAGAGAAAGAAAGAAAACTAAAAATGAAAACTTCAAGAAGAATGTCTTCTTTTGATAACTTGAAGTTTTTCTTCAAAGCACTTCCTTCTGACTTTGGCACTCCTTTTATAGGCTTCTGCAAGTGAGAAAGTCGTCCAAAAATCATTCCACAATTTTCTCCTTCAAATTTGACCGTTACCATTCATTTGACTGACAGGCCGATCGACTGCACATATGGACCGGTTGACCGGTACACTTTCTTTTATGAAAAATGTGACTGTTGGTGAATTCTGCACAGTCCGGTCGACCTGTGTCCTGGACCGGTCGATCGGTACCTCAACCGGTCGACCGGTACCTCGACCGTACAGTCTCGACATTCTGCTTGATGAAATTGGACATTTTCTGCACTGACCGGTCGACCTATGTTCTGGACCGGTCGACCGATATTCTGGACCGGTCGACCTATGTTCTGGACCGGTTGACCAATATTCTGGACCGGTCGACCTATTTTCCAGCCGGTAGCTCGACCGCCCTGCACTATTTTAAGCATAAATTTTTACACAGTTATCCAAATGAGGTGATTTTTTATTCTATGAAAATCTAATAGAATTCTTTACAACTTTGGTATTTATGACTAATCCAAAATCTAATAGGATCATAGTTAATTATTTAATCAAAATTTAGTGCATAAAGTTATCCCTTTTTCTTTAAACTTTTTCAGCATTTTAACTTTAATATTTCAAGGTTTGTATCATCAAAATATAATTTTATACATTATTAAAACTTAGATCCAACATCTCATTCTCTATTTTTCCTCCATCATCGTGCGTAGCTAGAGGACGGAGGAGCAAAACCAGAGGCATCCACGAGCGCAGGCGACGTCGGAGGGCAGTGATGAGGACGAACCTTGCACGACGAACCGAAAATAGGCTCAAAGGTGTGTTGTTCGGGATCTAGATCATGAGATAATTCTTGACGAATCTGCATGCCTCGAGGATGGGGTTAAGAAATAAAAATCTTGTGATAGGGTAGGAATTATGCTATTATGTTGACATACTTAGTTTCTGCTCATATATGATTTTGCCGTGAAGTCTAGGGTGGATTATATGCCATGTTTGACTTGTCGATTGATTGAATGGATGCTAAATGTTAGAGTAAGTAGAGAAGTGATCTCTGTTATGCCCCTTATATGAGAACATTATTTATGACCGACCATAATATGATCTAAAGGATTTCGTAACATATTGCATTATATGGAAAAGATGATAGATTCAGACTTATATTTATGTGAAAGTGATTCATGTAAAGGAAAGGATTTATGTTGTGACACGATTCTAATTTATGATATGGGCTAGAAAAATGATTAGGTAGTTAGAATATTGTTTGTATGAAAAACTTGATTGAAAACTTAAGAATCCGCAATGACCTGCTTGTCACATGGGAGTGGACGACCGAAACCCTTTGAGGCGTCCGATTCAGTTCAACAGGGTTATAGCAACAACTATATTGGACGACCAAAACTCTACCGGTCGACTGATATAGACCAAAACGAAAATTTGAAATCCTTTCGAATGATCAAACTAGAAAAAAATGTGGAAACTCATTAATAACGATGATAACCAGTCTATCGACCGAAAACTTTTCGGGCGATGGATTTGGATTCTTTTGTCGAAAGAACTCTTGACAGTCAACAGAGAAGTCTGATCGACTAAGGAAGAAGGCAACACTATTCATAACGGATGATCGGTCTAGTTTTGACCAACCAAAACTCGCAACCGAGAGTTCGACAGACCTACTTATGTGAAAATGGACGATCGAGTCTCCCTCGGTCCACCGACAGAATATGAATCTTGAAATGGATAAAGAACGATCAAAGAACATTGATAAACGGGCGTCCGCTCCATTTTTGGAGAACCGCTGAATGGACCTAAAGCGGACGACCGCTCGACTTTCGGGCGTCCGATATGTGGACAAAAGGAATATGATTTTAATCAAACCTCCCTGATTTGATAAACTTTTGCCCACCTCATTGAAAATGAATGATACGAACCTAAAGATGGAATGGAGTTATGCTCCACACAGGCTTGATCAATCTACAGATTGAAAGAGAGGCCCATAGAGAGTTACCGTTTGCCCTATCTAGAAGGGAGTATCTCCTCTATGGATGTTTTCGCCTTGCATGAGGTCATCTCGCCCGACGAGGCTAGTCGTGTTGCACTTGTATCCCTGCAATGGTATTCCCTAAAAGTGAAGAGCTCTTCCAAATTATGAACAAGATGAAATAACATGAATGACCAAAGATGAACTGAAGAACTTTGTCCTTATGAACATCAACAATGAACATAAATGATATGAATGATGAATACGAACCATAAATATGAATATGAAAAGGAAATGAAATGAATGAACATGTATTCATGTATTCATGACCAAAGATGAACTGAAGAACTTTGTCCTTATGAACATCAACAATGAACATAAATGATATGAATGATGAATACGAACCATAAATATGAATATGAAAAGGAAATGAAATGAATGAACATGTATTCATGATTCCCTTACTGATTTTTTTCATATTGATCCATTCTCATATATGATTTATATGTTTGCTTCATGCTCTTTTCTAATGAGATTATCTTATGACCTATTTGAACTCACACTTAGTTTTATATTAAAAATTGAGCTTGCTCCCCTGTGTGATCCCCACAAGTACATGATGATGAGTGATGTGTTGATGTGTGTCTGGCGATTGTAGTTTGGGTGACGTGTGCATGGTTATCGTGGAGTCCAGTATGAGTCGATTGTCCTTACGTTATATCAAGTTGTACCTTTATTTGGATGGAACCTACCAAGTTGTCTCTAACTGTAGACTTTTTTATGTCTAGTACTAGAACATTTACTTTTGTATGCCTCATACTGAGACATTTGGATGTATCTTTAGCTACAGTTTGACGTATCTTTATCTATTTTACTTCAGAATTTTCTTTCACTGCTGCATTATTTTATGTATTAAGTCTTCGTCACTTCTTCTTGACCATTTGGGTCAATGAAAGAGTCAAAAAAAGACCGAAGAAAGTAACGACCAAGAGGAGATTTCGCCACGTAGCGGGGTCAAATTTTGGGGTGTTACATAAGTGATTCTTATTATGAATACATATCTATGTGCATGGTGAAAGGCAGTCTGAATCCTGAATCATGATTTAAAGCATAGAGAATGTTGAGACTAAGCAAGAGCATCCCATGTAAGTCAGTTCGTGATCCTATTGGCTAGTAGAACTTTTCAAATATCATTTCCTCTTCCCATTATCTTCCTTTAATATCATAAAAATACTAAAAATTAGATTAACCATTTACTTTAGAAAGAACTCTTCACTTTAGTTGTTGTAATCAATTTTTCATTGTGGTCAGTTTACATTTCAATTTGAGTTTGAAAACAAAGACTTCCCTTGGGATGAACCTCAAACATTTTAGTGACACGCCGTATACATGAGGTTCGTGTCGTGATAGTGTAGAGAACTTATAAATTCTAAAGTTTAATTTGATATTTCTTGTGAAGTAAGGGCAATCGCTTCTGTAGGGGTAGACATAAGTCTAGGGGTAACCACTCCTCATACACACCCCTTTCATGCGAAGCGTATTGTTTTCTGTCATTTTGATCCCCTCACATCACGATAATACATTTTAGTATATCAGAGGCCCTGCTGACTTGAAAGTTTTCTATTTTGCATTGGATGAAAAAACTGTCTGGGTCTTTCAACTTGGATGGAAACTTGTTCTATATGAATTCAATAGCCTCCTTTGTCAAAGCTATCATCTTCCGGACGTCAAGACATCTCTTTCGAGCGAGCATTTCCTTTAAGAATTTGGCATAGGTAGGTGATGCATGCAAAATATAACATGTAATTAGCCATGCACTTAATCATATTTTTTATTCATTTTCATATAGCATGCATCATTTTCTGACCTTATTTTTTTCATTTTATAAAAATGGAAATCTACCCAAATTCTTTGTTTTATTGCAGAAAAAGCAAGAGAAAAGAGTTAGGAAGGCACCGGAGAAGATGACACACAAATTCGAGTTAAAACAGAGCCAGAAATTGAAAATTAGTAGAGGCTCCCAAAGAAGATGACACCGGAGAAAATGACACTCAAATGTCTTTGTAACAGCCCGTTAAATCTCCAGTTTCGCCCAAAAAGCTTGCCCGAGTTGGACAATGACCAGGATATTATGGGGAGTTAAATCACACTTTTAGCCCGATTTAGACACTGTAAGGGTTGTGAAATTAGTGTTACGGGTCCTGAGAAGCCATATTCAGACCGTTATAGAGCTATTATGGGGCGTTACAAAGGCTAATTTTGAGATTTCTTTGACTTTTCTTAAGGATTTCAATTGCAGTTTAATTTCAAACTTTGTCCTAAGTCCCAGAGATCATTAGAAAATATATTTACTCATATTTGAAGAAGTTTTGGATGGTTTTAAAGTACAATTAAAGTTATTCCAAATTTTTATTGTTTTGACATAAAAAGACTCCCGATCAAACTAAAACTTTATTAAAACTCTTGTAACACCTAGAGGCTATAAATAGAGGCCCTATGCGATAGAAAAAAGGTATGATTGATGGTTCTTGAGTGCTTGAGACTTGTAAATTCGTGCCTTATTGCAGAGAAGGAGTTTTGAAGCCCGAAGATCAATCGAAGGAGAAGATTACGCAGCAACTCGTCGTTTGTGTTGTGCAACGGTCTAGAGATCCCAAAGGCTATGAGTTCTTCTTATCTTTACTTGGATGCTCTTTTACCTAGTTCTTATAGTTTAGTATTTTTGTAATAGAGATTTTATATTCTTTTCAAGAAGGAAAACTGTTTGAACCTTGTTATTAGTTGAGTTAACTAAATTTTCAGTTTCTTTTGATTATGCATGTTGGGTTCATTTCCTTTTGACGAGTGATTTGATTTCTGAGAATAGATTACAAACCTATAAGAGGGTGATTTGTTTTAGGAATTATTATTACTTTGACAATTGATTTTTTACTTTTAATTGAAGCATACATAACGCGTGTTCGGTAACTCATCGTCTGTGCCGAATTTCGTGTGGTCTATTATTCTGTCCAGAATTGTGGATGAATAATAGTGTAGGAGATACATACTCATGCATGTTAATTCTCTATAAAATTAATAATTGACTCGTCATTTGCGGTTATTAGTTCTATTAGAAGTTAAGGTAGTTTAGTTTACTCGTCTTGAGAGGTCAATACTTTAGGTACTACTAATCCGTCTTAAGAATCTATACTATTATTTACTATTATAACTCAACTATAATAGAGGATCATGCACGCTTATCTTTACATTAATCATCCATAATTTCCAAGGCTTAAGACCAATTTATTTATTTTCTGTACCTTTAATTTTCTGTTTTCACCACAAAACCATTTTCTTCTACTAGTAGACTGTTGAGATAGATTAGTTTTAAATAGTTTCTCTTGAGTTCGACACTCTACTCTCTATTCACTAGGTCGATACGACTAGTGCATTTGCTAGTAATTTTATTGTTACAAATTCAACGCATCAGTTAAGGATATTCATCGGGTTGGGTCGACTGAGTGAACCCGAAGATCCGACCCGACCCGACTATAACCCGAGGTCGGGTCCGCTTCAGGATGGAGAATTCCAACCCGAGTTGACCTGAACCGACCTTGGGTCGGGTTCAGGTTGGGGAATTTCAACCCGAGTTGACTTGACCTGACCTGATGACCCGAGTTTTTCTTTTTTTTATTTTAAATGATTTTTTATTAATTTAAGAGTTTTTATATCATTAAAAATTGAAATAATATAAAATAAACTATATTAAATGTAGAAATTATATAAATATTTAAAACAATATGTTTTGGTATTTAAAAATATTTTATTTAGTATTAAAAATAGAGTAATAAATGTTTTTTATATTAAAAAATAAAAATAAAAATTGAAAAAAAAAGAATAATGGTGGTCGGGTAACTCGACCACCCAACCCGAATCAGGTCATAGGGAAAAAAAGGGAAACTCGACCCGACCCAGCCAAACTTGGTCGAGTCGGGTCGGGTTTGTTCATGGGTCGAGTCAAACTCAACCCGTGAACATCCCTAGCATCACTAGGAATTTCTTGGACGACTTCAATGTAGGGTATGTTGATTTGTAGTTTCTTCAGCATTTCCAAATCTTAGACCTTAGTTAGCCTATGAGGGAAAGGCAACGCAATGGGAGTGGCAAAAAAGTTGTCTCTTGTTGCCTTCCTAGCGGGTTGAGATTTGGTCTCAATTTCTCCTTCCTCCTGAGGGGCTTCTTGAGTCGTGGGTCCTTTCGACTCATTACATGGGGTGGAGATTCGAGGTGCGGGAGTGGGGGTATCCATGGTTGCGAGATCTGGTAGCTTTGGCCCTTCGATTTGTGTTCTGCTTCTTAGTAATATGGCTCTACATTGCCCGTCGGGTTTCAAACTTGTACATCTCGTAGATTTTTCTTATAGTGCAAGAGGAGGAAGGATTTGTTGCATGATCTAGTTCTTCAAGTTTTTGTCATAAGCTGATAAATCTTTAACCTTTTTAAGGAGCTTCTTCATGTTGTCAGCATCTGTTCTATTGTAGGTGTCTCCTAGGATGGCGGAGAAGGCAATGCTAATTGTTTAGGTGCATAATTGGGGGTTTATGGCAGGTCCTGAGGTGGTATACAATGATTTCCATGATATGAGAAATAAGGATGAGATTGATTTCGGATCCATTGTGTACACAAGTTGGGTGAAGGTTGATTTTCAACTTGATATTTGTAATAGGGTATCAAAGCATCAGCTAAGGACATATGTAGTTCTTCTTGGATAGTAGGGACAAGGTCGAGATAGACAGGAGATGTGTGGATTTGCAGAGTTCACAAACGATGGGGGGGGGGGCTTAGTTGGAGCTGGGGATGGTGTCGGCTGCACACAGAGTTAGTGAGGCATTCGGGGTGTCTATTTCTCCATTTCCTTCCTCACAATATCTTTAATACATGACATGAGTAACTCCTAGCTCTCCGTGCCTTGTACTTTTGGCTCCTCTGGCTTCTGACGATTTACGCGATCATGCATCCAATTATTGAAGTTGAGGGCCAACTACTGTATCAGAACATACCCCTTCTTCCTGTTTTGCTCATAAAGGTGCTCCCTCCTGCCAAGTCCAATTTGGACTATCATATACTTCTGAAATCCATGATGTGGGGGATATCCACAGCATCTCCTTGAAATGCTCCCACGCTTCATGGATCGCCTCTGTCTCGTAATGATAGATGGATGTGATTTGATTCCAGGTGGGAAGAATCGAGTAAGGAAGGCAATCATCAAATGATCCCAAATCCGGATAGTGTTCGGCTCTACCGATTGGATCCAAGTCTTGTCCTTGTCACACAGAGAGAATGGGAAAAGGTGTGGATGAACTACGTTGTTCATCATGTTCGTACACTTGAATGCGTCGCAAATATCCAGGAACGTGACCAAATGCTAGTTAGAGTCCTCATTTGACTGGTTGGAGAAAACATTCTGTCTTAGAATAGACAATCAGGGCAGGATTGAGCCGGAAGTGATTTATAGTCACCTATTCTCACAGTAATCTCTATGGCAGAGGATGCGCAAAACTCGTCCATGACGCGGAGGGCATTGAAGTCCTCAACGTTCATATTTGTGTTCAGGATCCTTTTCATGTTGATCCTAGCTCTTCTCCTTCTTGGGTTCTAGTTGATTTCATAAATGTATCCCCAATCAATCTTAGGTTGTGACGTGTCCCCTTCTTTGGTGTGAGGACTCTGCCCTTCACTATTTGACATATAGGGGTTTAGTAGGTTAGCATCCAACTAGAGTTTGAGAAAGGAATAGAGGAGTTGGCAAGAACCGAAAACCAAAGGAAACAAACACTACGAAAAACTATCAAGTATTAGGAAAAAAAAGAAACTAAACAACTAAAATGGCAAATAGGAAAAACTTGGAAATATCATACATTGGTATACACGGAGTATCAAAAATCTCAGGGAAAACATAGAATGAAAAATCAGCATCCTTCATCCCTAAGATGCCAAAAACTTGACTCGCGATATGTGTGATGGGAGTAAATTGATGCAGAAATGATATAAAATTCACATCCCCCATGGGAAATGGGTACCAACATGGTAGGTTACCCTAATGTACCTGTATCCCCACTCGAGGAGGGACCAAATGATATAAATTCATGTCCCGCATGGGAGATGGATAACAACATGGCAGGTTACCCTAATGCACCTATATGTCTCCACTTAGGGAGGGACCTCGAATAAGTTTTAAAATTTATATAAGTCCCACGCACACACGACGAGGCTGCAAGTGGACAACACAGTGTAGTATTTTGAGGTCTGTCCCAATGGATCACAAGTGAATTTTGATTCATAGGAAATCACAAGAAGAGCAATTTCAATGAAAGGGAATACGGTTGAAGAGTACAAATAGACTAAAAAGTATGGAAAATGAAGTTGCTGAATTAAAGAGAGCACGAAGAGAACTGGAAGATGGGACCATATGTAATGCAGCAACCACTAAGGCTTAGGGGGACTATATTCTGTTGTTTATTCCTTGAGCTGGAAGTGAAAGATACGTGAAGTGGCATCAGATGCCCCCATGCACTGGTGCCATCCACCGGCCCAATCACTCTCATGCATGCTGATGCATGCATTTTACAACATTTAATTTATAGTGCATTTAAATTTATTTTCGTAATTTTGCTTATGACATTCATCAATTTTGTTTCATTTATTATAATTATTTTCTTAAACTCTCCAACTATCTAGGTGTGCGTGATTTTTACAGGAATATCTCTGATTTTGGTGGAAATTATCAAAGCAAATTACCCCAAGTGAAAAGAATGAAGAAATCAACTTTAGAAGTAGAAAACAGACTATCTCACGGACCGTGATAGGCATATAACGTCTCTTCAACAAATTTTCACAATCCGCAATTCTCTTCTCACGGTCCTCACAGAAAGAACAACAGACGACCACATATTTCATTACCGATCATAAGCGTAGTCTAACGCCTTCCCAGATTAAAGACACGGACCGTTAGGGACAATTCACGGGTCTTATAGAGAGACATTCATCCCTCATGAAAGCATTAAGGATTGTTATGGAGTCTTCACGCTACCAATAGAAACATTGTATAATCGAAGACATACCTCATAACGGGCCGTAATACATTTATAACGAGTCTCACATATTGAAGAACTACACCGAAGGAGAATCTAACGGGTCGTCATTGTAGGATCCCAAAGGGCACCAAGAGGGGGGTGAATTGTTGTTTAACCGAAAATATCGATTTCACAAAATTCTTAGCGGAAGAACAAAATCGATTCTTAAAATCTTTGCAATTCAGATTATAAACACAATATGAACGGGGAGAGAGAGAGAAAATCAAACACAAAGACATGGTGGTTGTCGACGGGGTTCGGCCACACCTTGGACTACGTCCTCGCTCCGACTTCTCGACCTCGAGACCGTCGGAGATTCCACTAATCCCTTCCTTGGTTCCAAATGGGGCAAGGAAGAAAGCCCTTTACATCAACCACCTTTTCTCCGCTTCAAGAGGTAAGGAAATCTCTTCCCTCCTAGGAAGCTAATCTTTTTCTCTCGCTCAAGAGGTAAGATTTAGAACCTCTTTTACACAAGATCTCTCTCTAATTTTTCTTAACAAAATGTTTCTCTCTTTTAGAAAGCTAAGCTCACAAGAGTGGAAGAGAGAAAGAAAAAAAACTAAAAATGAAAACTTCAAGAAAAATGTCTTCTTTTGATAACTTGAAGTTTTTCTTCAAGGCTTGGATGAGTGTACTTCCTTCTGGCTTTGACACTCCTTTTATAGGTTTCTGCAAGTGAGAAAGTCGTCCAAAAATTATTCTACAATTTTTTCCTTCAAATTTGACCATTACTGTTCATTTGACTGACAGGCCGGTCGACCGCACATATGGACCGGGCGACCGGTACACTTTCTTTTATGAAAAATGTGATCATTGGTGAATTTTACGTAGTCCGGTCGACCTGTGTCCTGGACCGGTCGACCGGTACCTCGACCGGTACAGTCTCGATATTCTGCTTGAAGAAATTGGGCATTTTCTGCACTGACCAGTCGACCTATGTTTTGGACCGGTCAACCGATATTCTGGACCGGTCAACCTGTTTTCCAACAGGCAGATCGACTGCCCTACACTGTTTTAAGCATAACTTTTTGCACAGTTATTCAAATGAGGTGATCTTTTATTCTATGGAAAGCTAATAGAATTCTCTACAACTTTGTTATTTATGACCAATCCAAAACCTAATAGGATCATAGTTAATTATTTAATCAAAATGTAGTGCATAAAGTTATCCCTTTTCCTTTAAACTTTTCAGCATTTTAACTTTAATCTTTCGAGGTTTGTATCATCAAAATATAATTTTATACATTATTAAAACTTAGATCCAACAATCTCCCCCTTTTTATGAAGACAAACCGAGAAATATGAAAAATGTACTAGTTACGAAAAAGTTATAAAATAAGTTGTAAAATTAATTTTACTCCCCCTAACACTTAACTTTCCTTCCAATGATAGATATTCACATAAGTATAAATTGTAAGGAACTCTTCATATAAAGTAATATTCAGATCATATTTCTCCTCTATTTCTCCCCCTTTTGTTTCATCAAAAAGACTAATTTATATGTGAAGCTTATAAGAAACCATATGTAACTCCCCTTTAATCAATTTTTCAAAAAATTTATTCTTCCCCCTTTTGTCATATAATGGACATGTAGAGTATTGCAAGTTTGAATGACAATTCCCCCTAAATTTATGGCTATTTTATAATGAAAATCAATTTATGAAAGCCAAAAAAATATTAAGAATCAAAATATGGCATAAAACTTTGATTCAACAATGATGTCCATGATATGTTAAAATAAAGTTTAATCATGCTCCCCCTATCACTATTAACAATTTTCATTTATACGTTCCTCCCTTTTTTAAGAAAATAATAGTTTTGAATTTTTGAATGACACAAAAAAATAGATGATACTTTTACCATAACCTTTGTGCCTTCACATTTTCAATTCCATATGTCCTTTGCATGTGAGGCACACCTAAAAAAGTAATCAAGTAACTTTTGGTACCCAAACTTCTTTGGGTCCGATTTTGTTAGATAATGTTCCTTTCGGAACCCAAATCATGCCATGTGCATGTGATGATAATTTTCTTATTTTGCATTGATAAGAATAATGGCCATGAAATCCGCATGTAAAACATGTAATATGTGATTTTCTATAATAGGAATGATTGAATTTCCAATAAGAGTTTTTATGTCCAAAATGACATAAGATTATTTTTTGTTAGTTGAAAAATAGTCTTATTTTGTGTATTTTTCAAAAGGGCATTTTCTTGTTTTTTTTTTCTAATGAACATGCATGTGTAATTTCCAAAGTTTCAATTTCATTTTTAAGATTTTCATTTTCCATAAAACATATATCCTTTTCTTCTTTTAATTTTTCAATTTCACATATTAATTTTTTATTTTCCTCTTTAATTGAAAAATATCATTTTATAAGAGAGGAGAGTTATTTATTTACATCTAAAGAAAGATTTTCTTCAGAAGAGCTTGATGAGTCATTATTTGAAGAATTAGAGGTTACCTCATCGTCGTGTGCCATTAAGCATAAGTATGCTTCATCATTGGAAGAGCTTGATGAGTGACTTGTTTCACTTGACTCTTCATACTTTTTCTTCTTACCTTTTCGAGATGTCTTTTCTTTGTGATTTTTGTTTGATCTTCGGGTAGGCTTTTCATTCTTTTCTTTCTTCTTCACTAACTTGAGATACTTATCTAGTTTTCTTGTGTAGCGGGCGAGTCTCTTTTCGTCCACTTCTTCTTCACTTGAATCTTCTTCATTTGATTTGCCTTTAATGCCAATGTTTTCTTCTTGGGGGCTTTTTCTTCTTGATCTTTTTGGATTGAGATCTCATAGGTTAGAAGTGAACCAATTAGATCATCGAAATCCAATTTATTCAAATCTTTTTCTTCGATCACGGTCCTCTTCGTATGCCATTTAGAGGAGAGAAACCTAAGAATCTTTTTCACTTTTTGGGAGTTAGATCTTGGCTCGCCCAAGGAGGCTAAGCCATTCAAAATATCATTAAACCGAGCAACCATATCATTTATGGATTCATTTTCATGCATCTTGAAGGAATCATATTGATGATTCAAAATATTTAATCTAGATTCTTTGACATTTTCTGTTCCTTCATAATTAGTAATGAGTTTCTTCAAAATTTCTGTTGCATTTTTGCAATTAGAAATTCAATTGAAATTCGTTGAATCCAAAGCACAATAAAATATATTTTTGGCTTTCCAATCAAGTTTTGAAAAAAAAATTCTTTTTCTTTTGTATCAGTAGGTAACTTTTTATTGACATAATAATATTTTTCAACTATGTCCCACATGTCGATATCAATAGAACAAATATATGCTTAAATTGTAATTTTCCAATATGCAAAATGTGATGCATCCAAAAGGGGAGGACGACTAATTGACTGTCCTTCGGCAAAACTAATTCCATTTGATGCCATGGCTCTTGAAGATTATTAAATCTTAAAACATGATGATTGAATCTTAAAACGATTACATCTAAAAAAAATTAGATCTGAAAACAAGATGATTCAAAAATCCAAAACAAGAGCAATCCGCTCTGATACCAATTGTAAGATCCCAAAGGGCACCAAGAGGGGGGGTGAATTGGTGTTTAACCGAAAATATCGATTTCACAAAATTCTTAGCGGAAGCACAAAATCGATTCTTAAAATCTTTGCAATTCAGATTATAAACACAATATGAACGGGGAGAGAGAGAGAGAAAATCAAACACAAAGACACGGTCGTTGTTGATGGGGTTCGGCCACACCTTGGCCTACGTCCCCGCTCCGACTTCTCGACCTCGAGACCGTCGGAGATTTCACTAATCCCTTCCTTGGTTCCAAATGGGATAAGGAAGAAAGCCCTTTACATCAGCCACCTTTTCTCCGCTTCGAGAGGCAAGGCAGCCTCTCCCCTCCTAGGAAGCTAATATTTTTCTCTTGCTCAAAAGGTAAGATTTAGAACCTCTTTTATACAGGATCTCTTCTAATTTTTCTGAACAAAATATTTCTCTCTTTTACAAAGCTAAGCTCACAAGAGTGGAAGAGAGAAAGAAAGAAAACTAAAAATGAAAACTTCAAGAAAAATGTCTTCTTTTGATAACTTGAAGTTTTTCTTCAAGTCTTGGATGAGTGCACTTACTTCTGGCTTTGACACTCCTTTTATAGGCTTCTGCAAGTGAGAAAGTCATCCAAAAATTATTCCACAATTTTTTCCTTCAAATTTGACCGTTACTGTTCATTTGATTGACATGCCGGTCAACCTCACATACGGACCGGTCGACCGGTACACTTTCTTTTATGAAAAATGTGACCCTTGGTGAATTCTGTATAGTCCGGTCGACCTGTGTCCTGGACCGGTCGACCGGTACCTCGACCGGTACAGTCTCGACATTCTGCTTGATGAAATTGGGCATTTTCTGCACTGAATGGTCAACCTATGTTCTGGACCGGTCGACCGATATTCTGGACGGGTCGACTTGTGTTTTGGACCGGTTAACCGATATTCTGGACCGGTCGACCTATTTTTCAGCCGGCAGCTCGACCTGTTAAGCATAACTTTTTGCACAGTTATCCAAATGAGGTGATTTTTTATTTTATGGAAAGCTAACAGAATTCTCTACAACTTTGGTATTTATGACTAATCCAAAATATAATAGGATCATAGTTAATTATTTAATCAAAGTGTAGTACATAAAGTTATCCCTTTTTCTTTAAACTTTTTCAGCATTTTAACTTTAATCTTTTGAGGTTTGTATCATCAAAATATAATTTTATACATTATTAAAACTTAGATCCAACAGTCATATGGAATTACGATTCGTAGTAGAGCCCGATTTATTGGTCACCGGTCGTAACATTGGTGTAACGGTTCATACATAATAGGATGAAAATTGAGCGTATTGATGTTACAAGGCATAAGAGAGCCATTACGACACATACAGAAGGGTGTGAACTCTTGCCAGAAATATTATGGGTCGTAAGAGTTATCTAACGACCCGTTACATCAGCTATCGCGAATTAAGGCCCGCTAAAGAACGTGTCGAAGTCATTATAGGTCGCAATATGGAGATCGCGGATCTAACTTACAGGTCATAATATGCCACTTACGGCACTTACAGAAGTTGAACGCAGAGTTGCTCGAGTTACAGACCGTTACCTTTGTGTTGCGGGCCGTAACACATATGTGAAAACTCCGAATCGAAGTTGAAAAAGGGCGTGAACATCGTATCGTGGGCCGTTAGAAGTGCTGATTTTTCTTGATCGTCGAGTTTCCGAATGGATTTTGGTCAACCAAGGTGCTAGGACAGGTGTCCAACTTTCTAGAAGACTTGTTTGATGATAAGAGCTCTAAATTGAAGATAAATCATGGAATCTTTGAGTTTAAGAGGAGTTAAAAATTACAAATTCTTCTTTGAATATAATTTGAACTCCCAACTTTTAAGAACTCATTGGGAATCTTGAAGCTATAAATAGATGACCTCAGAAGACTTGAAAATTTGTGCTTGAACCTGGGAAGTCGTGCCCTATTGCAGAGAAGAAAATTTGAAGCCAGAAGGTCACCGGAGGAGAAGGATTGCACAACAACTCGTCGGTTAGTGCTGCATGATCGTCCAGAGGTCCTGAAGGCTACAAAATGTTCTTTCTCCATATGCTTGGATGCTCTTTTACCTTATATTTTTTTTAGTTCATTAGTTTTGTAACAAAGATTTTATATTTGCTTCAGAAAGATAGATTGTTTGGACCTCGTTTTTATTCAAGTTATTACTATTAAGTCAATTTCTTTTGATTATATGTGTTAAGTTTAATGCTTTTTTACGAGAAAAGTGATTTTTGGAATTAGATCACAAACTTGAAGAAGGAGTGATTGATTCTAGAAGTTATTATTCTTCTGATAATTGATCTTTTAGTTTTAAGTTATGGCATATATAACACATATTCAGTAATTCTTCGTGTATGCTGAATAATGTGCGGTTTATTATTTTGTACAGAAGTACAAGCGGATAATAATTTAAGAGTTACATTATCTTGCATCATGATTCTCTGTAAATCAACTCGTCGTACGCGATTATTGATCTTATTTGGAATTAGGTCAGTTTGATTTTCTCGTCTAGATAAGTCAATATTTTAGGTGCTCTTAATCCGTCTCAAGATTTGATCCGAGTGTTCTGTCATAATTTGATTAGTTCAGAGGCCCATATATATCTAACTTCACTCTAATCATCCATAATTCCCAGAGATCATCACCACTTTATCTTTACGCATCAATTATCTATTTTCTATAAATTTTATATTTTTGTGTTACATACACAAAACCCTTTCTTCTCATAATAGATTATTGAGATAGATTAGATTTAACTAGTTCTTTTGTGGGATCGACAACTCTACTCTACACATTATTACTTGATATGACTAGTGCACTTGCTAGCTATTGCATTGTTACATATTTTTCGCATCAAGTTTTTGGCATCGTTGCTAGGGAACTAATACTTAAATTATCTAATATTCTATCCCAATTTTCTATTTTGAGAATCTTATCTTTTTGTTATTTTTTATCCCTTTGATACGTTTCTGAATTGTGGTTGTGCAGGACTTAATGACAAATTTAATATGCAATCACCGAACTTGGAGGATTCAACCACACGATCAACACATAACACAAGGAGTTCGAAAGGTCCTCTAATGTTTGATTCTGAAATTGAAAGGACAGCAAGGAGGTTGGAAAAAAAAATGCAAAAGATGGCTGAACAGGCATGCAACAATCAACGTCAAGAGCAACAACAGAATGAAATTGTTCAGCCACCAGGCAATCAACGTGAAGATGAACAAGAGCTGTCCATGAGAGAATATGTTCCAGCCAGATATAGTAATCGGGAGCCTTGTATTGTTCTGCCCGAGATTAATGCTAACAATTTTGAAATAAATCCAAAGATCGTGAGGACGATTCAATCATCTCAATTTGGAGGAGGACTTCATGAAGACTCTCACGATCATCTAGATAGATTCTTATCCACTTTGAGCACTTTTAAAAATCATAATATTCCAGCTGAAGTTATTTGTCTACTTTTATTCCCACAATGCTTATGAGATAAAGCTTCTACTTGGTTTAAAACATTACCCGCAGGATCCATACACACCTGGCTGGAGATGGTAGAAAGATTTGTGGGGAAGTATTGTCCACCTCAGAAAGCAGACAAATATCGAAGAGAACTGCGAGCATTCGTTCAGGATGATGATGAGTCACTTTACGAGGCATGGGAACGTTATAAGGAGTTACTATCCAGAGTTCCAGATAATAGAATTCCCAAATGGCAAGTTATGGAAGACTTCTATCATGGATTACGTTCACAGATCAAGATAAGTTGGATCAATCCGCTGGAGGAACAGTGCTGGAAAATAAAAGGCCAAGTGAAATCCAAGACATAATTGAAGCAGTAGCCTTGAAGTCAAGTAAAGAAAGCACGGCGGACTCATAATGTTCATGCAACTGAAAGTATGACCTCTGAAGTAGTGACTCATCTAGAGTCGCTGAATAAAAAATTTGAGAAGATGCTAACTATGATGTCTGGAAATAATGGTGATGGAGGTCACTCAAGTCATGGGTGTCTAGCTGGTAATCCATATGAAATTAGTCAGATTGAAAATGCTAACTTTGTGTCTAATCCTATTTTCAAAGAGTTGAATAATGAGTATGCCTGGAGGAACAATCCGAAGTTCTCGTACAGACTAAACTAGGGACAACAAATGCCACTGCAGCCACCGCCCAACTATACATTTTTCCGTAAGCAACTTGAAGTCCCACAACAGCGATCCACTAACTCATTAGAGGATATGATGACAAAGGTCATGGATACAGTTCAGAATATGCAATAATCAACAGAGACCCACGTCGATAATCAGGAAGCCTCAATTCGTAATTTAGAGGTGCAGATGGGCCAAATGGCTAACTAATCTTATGGCTGGACGTGCACTTGGAACACTTCCTAGCAATACAGAAAGGAATCCAAAGGAAGATGCTAAAGCTGTCACACTAAGAAGTGGTAAAGAACTTCAAAATCCAACTTTGCTGAAATCACGCATGCAGGATGATCTTGATGGGAAAATCCGAGAACAAGGAGAGAAGATCGCAGAGAGATTGCAGAAAAATAGAGGAGACACACGAAATTTACCCAGGTTCACCCTTGAGATGAGGGCTACGTCCTGCGAAGAGGTTCCACTATATCGTTTAGGTTTACAGCCGCCACACAAAATTACATCAGAAATTAGGCTATTAATAGCCTCTCCAAATCGGGTTTAAAACCCAAACAAACAGAGAAAAAACCTAATCCGAACCACACGGGCCGGCTAAACAAAAGCCCAAAACCCGTCTAGGTTCCCCGTCGGGGGGCGGGGCCCTCCGAACCCCCCATTTCGTTCGTACGCCAGCAATACTGTTAATTGGGTAATACTCAGATTCCCCTAAGCTCACGTGGGCGAACCCGGTGTGAGAAACAAGGGGCCCTGAAGTATTCACCAACTCTAACATTCTCCCACTTGATGGATACTTCACACCAATGAAAGCCTTGCCAGCAACATTCTTCTTCAATCCGACAACAGTAGAGCACCACTCAAACTTTACACCTGTAACTGCTTTAGTCAGAAAATCAGAACTATTCTCTGTTGTATCAACCTTTTCAAGCTGAACCTCTTTCTTTTCCACCTTTTCCCGAATAAAGTGGTATTGGATGTCAATATGCTTTGTGCGTGAGTGAAATGCGGGATTCTTAGCTAACTGAATAGCACCTTAATTATCACATCTCACCTCTATAGCACCTTGCTCAAATCCGAGCTCCAAGCACAATCGTCGTAGCCATATGGCCTCTTTTGCAGCATGAGTAAGAGCCATATATTCTGCTTCTGTAGAAGAAAGTGCTACCACGCTTTGTCTCTTGCTCATCCAACTTAGTGCAGCCCCAAATAATGTAAAAACATATCCGCTAGTGGATCGTCTACTATCAATGTCTCCACCCCAATCAGCATCTACATGGCCCACAATATCAAGCATCTTTCCTTTTCTTGTACCTTCAAAACACAACGAAAAATTTGAAGTTCCACGAAGGTACCTGAAAACTCTCTTGATAGCATTCCAATGTTCCCTGCCTGGGTTAGACATATATCAACTCAATACTCCCACTGCTTGGGCTATATCTGGACGCGTGCACACCATGGCATACATCAAGCTGCCCACTGCACTTGCATATGGCACACGATCCATCTCTTCAGCTTCTTCATCCGTCTTCGGGCATTGCTCTGCAGAAAGTTTGGTTCCTAGAGACATAGGAGTACCCACTGGCTTGCAGTCCGACATGTTAAATTTCTTCAACACTTCTTTTATGTACTTTTCCTGTCCTAGCCACAACTTTCGCTTCTGACGATCCCTTCTAATCTGCATACCCAAAATAAAATTTGCTGGCCCTAAATCTTTCATCTCAAACTTTTTGGCCAACAAACCCTTCACTGAATTCACCATCTTCATACTGTTTCCAATCAGCAACATGTCATCCACATACAATGTAAGAATGACAAACTGATCTCCAACTCTCTTCACATAAACACAATGATCTGAATCTGAACGTACAAACTTGAGTTCGAGCATGTACGTATCAAATTTCTGGTACCACATCCTTGGCGACTGCTTCAATCCATACAAAGACTTCTTCAATTTGCACACCAGCTTTTCTTTACCTTGAACTTCAAAGCCTTCTGGTTGCCTCATATATATCTCTTCCTCCAAGTCCCCATGAAGGAATGCCGTCTTCACATCCATCTGCTCTACCTCAAGATTATATGCTGCTGCCAGAGATAGAACAAATCTGATTGAAGTCATTTTCGTCACGGGAGAAAAAATCTCATCATAGTCGACTCCCTCAACCTGAGAGTACCCTTTAGCTACCAGCCTCGCCTTGTACTTCTCTACAGACCCATCCGGTTTCAGCTTTCGCTTGAACACCCATTTGCAACCAATTGCCTTTCTATCCTTAGGCAATTTACACAAACTCCATGTTTCATTCTTATCCAGTGACTGCATCTCATCTGCCATATCAAGCTCCCACTGGTTTGCATCATCCATAGACCTTGCATCTTTTACAGAACTAGGTTCTTCTCCGATGATGCTCAAAGCATGAAACGAACTCAGAGCACTAAGAGAGTATCTCAAAGGTGCTCTTTTTTCTCGTGTCGATCTCCTGAGAACTGGTATGGTAGTACCAATATCTGGGTCTTCATCTGAATCTGCATCTTCAACTTCATTAACCGAGTCCTCTTGATCCAATTCTATAACAGACTCAACTGAAGTATCTTGTGCATCCACCTCTGAAGTTTCAGAATCAGAATCTTCTTCAAGCACTACCATTTTCTTAGGTTCATCACCTTTTTGAACTTCAACTTGGGAACGTGATTCACGAAAAATAACATCCCTGCTGTAAACAATAGTCCTTGACTTTGGATTCCACAGTTTGTAGCCCTTGATCCCTTCCTTGTATCCGACAAATATGTTCTTTTCAGATTTACTATCAAGCTTATCCCGCTTTTTCTTGGGTATATGAACATATGCGTCACATCCGAACACTCGAACATGAGACAAATTTGGCTTCTTCCCAAACATTGCCTCATAAGGTGTCTGATCCTTCACTGATGAGGTCGGTGAGCGGTTCTTCAGGTAGTTTGCTGTGGCTACAGCTTCTGCCCAGAATTCTTGCCCCAATTCAGCCCAACTCAGCATACATCTGGCCTTCTCTATGAGTGACCGATTTAACCTTTCAGCTACTCCATTCTGCATAGGTGTATATGGAGTTGTCTTCTGCCTAACAATACCATTGTCCACGCAGAAATGCTCAAACTTATCTGAACAAAATTCACCTCCATTATCTGTACGAAGGACCTTGATCTTGCAGCTCAATTGATTTTCCACCAAAACTTTAAATTCTCGAAACTTATCGAATACATCTGATTTATTCTTGATAAAATAAATCCAACTGTATCTCGAAAAATCATCTATAAAAGAAACATAGTACCTGGACCCTCCAATAGATGGAGTCGGAGTTGGTCCAAAGACATCACTATGAATCAGTTCGAGAATCTTCGTTGCTCTTGAACCTGTGTGTTGAAAACTGACTCGGTTCTGTTTTCCATGGAGGCAATATTCACAGAACCCAAAGCCCACAGAACAATCCGAAACTCCTTCTACCATCTGACTTGATGCTATAGTGGAAAGTCCTTTTTCACTGATATGGCCTAATCTCCGATGCCACAACATAGATTTGCTGTCTTCATCTTCTTTGGCCTCTTCAGAAATAAATCCGCAGCCCACAGATATTATCTCTCCGAGCAACTTGTACAACGTGCCATAGCGAACCCCTCGTGCAATTACAATCGACCCTCTGATCATCTTGCACGAATCCTTATCGCAACTGAATATAACACCCGAGTCAGCCATTGTACCAACAGATAATAAACTCCTGCTCATAAGTGGTATATGCATCACATCTGGTAGAGTCTTCACCGTGCCATCATTCATCCTCAACTTCACCCTGCCACGTCCAACAATCTGAACCGCAGTGTCATCTCCAAGCATGACATCCCCACCATTATACTCCTCATATTCACAGAACCAGTGTTTATGAGGCGTCATGTGGTACGAAGCACCAGTGTCGATAAGCCAGACATCTTTATCTGACTGTGCCGTACATGCAGAAGCCACATACATATCTCCTGCCTCAGCCTCCTTTTTGTCCGAAGTTGACTCCGCTTCTTTCTTATGAACCGGCTTGTTTTTGCAATCTCGCTTCAGATGGCCCCACTCTTGACATCTCCAGCATTGCACCTTCTTATCCTTACTCTTCGAATGCCCACGAGATTTGGATCTCCCTCTCTGATTTTGATTCCTTTCTGGTTGCCTTCCTCTGGCCGCCAGCGCCTCTTTACCAGAACTTGCTGATTCCTTTCTCCGTATTTCCTCTGATAACAAGGCAGCACATACACTTTCATACGAAAGTTCTTTATCCCCGCCACCAATCACAACAATTAGATTGTCCCATGAATCCGGCAGCGAACAGAGCAATGTTATTGCCTTATCATCATCTTGAAACTTAACACCGATTGATACAAGTTGACTGATCACCGTGTTAAAGTTATAAAGATGGGTAGAAAACGAGTCACCCTCCTGCATCCGAAGATTGTACAATTTCTTCCTCAGAAATAACTTGTTAACCAACGACTTACTTTGATATAGGGATTCCAACTTCCTCCATAGATCTCTGGCAGTAGGTTCGCCCATCACATTCGTAAGAATTGAATCCGCGAGACACAGCCGAATCAAACCCTTCGCCTTTCTATCAATCCGATCCCACTCTTCGATCGCCTTTGGATCTGCCTGACTGGAGGAGGCCTCGTCCGCGACCTTTGCCGCCTCCATGTCTGGTCTCTCCTTCTCGATTGCCGTCCAAAGATCTCGATCACAAAGGAGATCCTCCATCTTCATCTTCCAGAGATCAAACCGTGTTCCATCAAATTTTTCTATCTCGATTCGCGATCCTCCTGACATCTCGAATAAACCCTAATTTCTCGAACAACCTGGCTCTGATACCAATTGATGGGAAAATCCGAGAACAAGGAGAGAAGATCGCAGAGAGATTGCAGAAAAATAGAGGAGACACACGAAATTTACCCAGGTTCACCCTTGAGATGAGGGCTACGTCCTGCGAAGAGGTTCCACTATATCGTTTAGGTTTACAGCCGCCACACAAAATTACATCAGAAATTAGGCTATTAATAGCCTCTCCAAATCGGGTTTAAAACCCAAACAAACAGAGAAAAAACCTAATCCGAACCACACGGGCCGGCTAAACAAAAGCCCAAAACCCGTCTAGGTTTCGGGGGCGCTGCCCTCGAACCCCCGCCCGCTCACCGGCGAGCGGGACCGCCGTCGGGGGGCGGGGCCCTCCGAACCCCCCCTTTCGTTCGTACGCCAGCAATACTGTTAATTGGGTAATACTCAGATTCCCCTAAGCTCACGTAGGCGAACCCGGTGTGAGAAACAAGGGGCCCTGAAGTATTCACCAACTCTAACAGATCTAGGTGAGGAAGATTATCTAAAAACAAAGCCCAAGGTAGCTAAAGAGGGGACCTCTCAACTTCCAACAACAAATAAGAGAAAGGAAGTTACTTAAGACAAATTGGAAGGAACAGTTGGATATGCAATACTCTCGCTTTATTAACATTTTAAAGCAACTCACCATTAATATTCCTTTACATGAAGCCTTGCAGATGATGCCCAACTATACAAAATTCATGAAGGGTATTCACTCCCGTAAAAGAAAGGTTGAAGAAGAAGGGATAATTGAGTTGACATCTGAATGTAGTGCCATCTACAATCGAGACATTCCTATGAAGATGAAGGATCCTAGTAGCTTTACAATACCCTGCACAATTGGAAATTATTATTGTGCAAGAGCACTATGTGATTTAGGTGCAACTATAAGCCTAATGCCTTATTCCATCTTCTTGTAGCTAGGATATGGAGAATTAGAGGACACATTGATGATGCTGCAATTTGCAGATTCTTCCACCAAGAAACCTATGGGTGTGCTACGTGATGTTCTCGTTAAAGTAAATAAGTTTGTATTCCCTATTTTATTGTGCTGGAAATGAAGGCAGACGCCCAGACCCCAATTATACTTGGAAGACCATTCCTCGCAATAGGAAACACATTGATTGATGTGCAGCAAGGGAGGCTGACCCTTCGAGTGAATGATGAAGACATAAGCTTCAACATCGTTGATTCCCTGAAGAAACCATTAAGCTTCTCTTCTTGTTGCTCCATTGATACTTATGAGGATGACACTACTGATGAGTTTGAAAATGTTGTTTATGATACCATTGCAGATCCTTACCATGACACGGAAGATTCAATGGAAAACACTCAAGAGAGTATTACCCCTCTAGTGATGGAAATTTTAGAAAAAGCAAAGACCCAAAAAGAAGAACATGCTACTCCACCTCCAAAACCTAAATTGAAAGAACTCCCATCCCACTTGCGGTATGCTTTCTTAGAAGATGATTCCTACCCAGTAATTATTTCTGCTGACTTGATATGGAGAATCAACTACTTGATATATTAAGGCAACACAAGAGAGCGATAGCCTGGTCCATAGGGGACATCAAAGGCATATCTCCCACCATATGCCAACATAAAATCTTGATGGAGGAGAACGTCTATGACTCAATTCCAGCGAAGATTGAACCCAACTTTAAAGGAAGTAGTCAGGAAGGAAATAATTAAACTCATGGACGCAGGAATTATTTATGCAATTTCACATAGCCCTTGGGTCAGCCCCGTACAAGTAGTACCAAAGAAAGGGGTTATGACCGTGGTAAGTAACAAAGATATAACCCAGCGAACAGTCACGGCTGGAGGGTTTGTATCGATTATCGGAAACTAAATGACGCAACACGCAAAGATCACTTTCCTCTACGATTTATTGATCAAATGCTTGAGCGTGTTTCAGGTCATAGCTACTATTGCTTTCTTGACTGTTACTCAGGATACAATTGCTGTTGCACCGGAGGATTAATAAAAGACAATATTCACGTGCCCATATGGGATGTTTGCTTATCGAAGAATGCCATTTGGATTATGAAATGCTCCAGCAACTTTTGAGAGTTGCATGATGTCAATATTTGCTGACATGAACGAAAGAATCCTTGAAGTGTTTATGGATGACTTCACACTGTTCGGAAACTCCTTCGATGATTGCTTGAATAACCTTTCTCTTGTTCTGCAGAGATTCGAGGAAACTAACTTAGTTCTCAACTGGGAGTAATGTCATTTTATGGTGAATGAAGGAATTGTACTTGGCCACAAAATTTCAGAAAAGGGTATTGAAGTGGACAAGGCCAAGATTGATGTAATAGCAAATCTTCCACCACCAACAAACATAAAAGGAATAAGAATCTTTCTGGGACACGCTGGGTTTTATCGACGTTTCATTAAGGATTTTTTCGCAATTGCAAAGCCACTAACCAAACTGATGGCTAAGGATTCCATATTTGATTTTTCTACTGATTGTCTTTCTGCTTTCAACTTATTAAAGGAAAAGCTACTATATGCCCCTGTTGTTGTAGCACCATATTGGAGCATACCGTTTGAACTCATGTGTGATGCAAGCGATGGCGCTGTGGGGGCTGTTTTGGGACAATGCAAACAAAAGATTTTTCATGTCATATATTAGAGGAATCCATGCACGTAAGTCTGGGTCCAATCAACCTCTTGCTTTGTGCCGAATCCCGACAAAGGATAATCCCTCTCGGACAGAACCTTTTAACTCTGATTCTAAAGAGAAAAGAAAGAAAGCTCTGGACGGGCTCGGCTCTAGTCATTGATGGTTCTTTAAACACAACTCAGCTACCGCCCCACCTCTTGGCACGCTTGCGATGATTGAGGAATAGATAACCCTCTCTAGTGGGAGCATATTAACCAAAAAAAGTTTGTATAGAGGAAGAACGCCAACGATGATAAAACACCAAAATGACCTACCACCAAGCTTTCCTCTCGAACTTGCTCAATACTAGTCGTTGACGACTCCTTAATGTTACCAAATGGTCATCTTGTCCCTTAGCGCGAGTGCAACCGATTGGAGAATACAACTACCCTCTCGGGCGAGAATAGTTAATGCCGAAAATTTAGACCAACAAAGAAACATTCAGACAACAAAATAGAGGAATGCTTTAAGCCCAACACTAACTGGCATTTATTGTAACCCAAGGGCCACCCCATCGCTCAACGTGAATGCAACCACTTGGGGAATCCTCATACCCTCTCGGCCAAGAGACGATGTTGTCATCATTACTGTGTGATGATCAACCTCTTACCGAGGGAACATCAGCAAAAAACAAATGATTTTGGGGGTACTTCAAGTCTACCTCTCCTAACTATAACCCAAGGACCACCTCGCCTCTTGGCTTGAGTGCACTCACTTGGGGAATTCTCATACCCTCTCGGGAGGGAAATACCGATGAAGAAGTTAATCAAAACTATAAGTCATCCCTCGAAAAAACATCGTGACTCATCGACATATTCTAGAACCGGCCTAATCTCTCATCTCACATTCCTTAGCTAGGGACTATGAATGCCCTCTTGGGCGAGAGTCACCATGGTCAATGGTTGTCTAAACTGACCCCTTTGAGTAAGACAAAAACAAAGAACAAAATGATGATTGGCTGATCAACATTGCTCCTTGTAGAATGAACTCATCTCAAGCCCCTCATCTCTCGGTCTTGAGGCTTAAGCTGAGGAAGGTAATACACCTTCTCGGGCTAAGGCATAACGGGTACACTGTCAGAAGAAATTAAACATCCGACAATCGAACTTCATCAAGAAAACCTCAACAATTGGTAAACCACGAAATGCCAAAACTAATAAAGCAGTAAACATGAAGCAACAGGGTAAATGACTGCTGCCTGGCATAAACATCAAAACAATATGTTCAAGAGTGGCATATCCATGACAATCCCCCGGCCATAGCTGGCTGATTAGTTATAGCATTAATCTTTCTCTCTTTTTGTATTTCTTTTTCAATTGTATTCCTATTTCTTCTCAAATTCTCCTTTAATCTGCTTTAGCCCATTAAAACATGGATTTACTTTAGCAAATTACTTTATTGCCTTTCGTAAAATCTTGGGGTGTTACATTTATTCCTTAATCACTCATGAAGAGTAGCAAACTCTTGTAAGTGAATCAAACTATGTTACTTCTACTTCCTTTTATGCAAAGGGAGGCAATGGTGGTGCTCATTCTACCAATGGTAAGTGATGCGGGCATTGTGGCAAAGATGATCACTTGAAGGCATTTTGTTTCGTGGCTGCATGGATTGTAACACTTTCACGTGCTCAGAGTCATCCTAGAGGTGCTACTCAATCTTTTATAAAACATTTTTTTTACGGAATAAAACTTATTAAGTGCGGATGAATTTTTCAATAATAATAGCTAATAATACATAATATTCAAAATGATTAAAAAATTGATAAATTCACAATTCTATTAAATGCGGAAATAATAAAAACTAGACCACTCGATCTAGAACATGCGCAACATCTTTCTGTCACTGAGCATAGCCATCTGTAGAATCATCCTCTATCAAAGCTCTCTCACCTGCACGGATTCAGGTACAAGGAAATATTCATGAGTATAAAAATACTCAGTATGTAGGGTCTACTAAATAATCAATATGCTCAATCGAAAATAAGATATGATCAATGACGAGTCAATTGAGCAATCAATACAATAATCAATTAACAATATAACGATATATCAATATAAACAATTATATCAAGTTATGGTCAAGAGACCAATCAATAGAGATAACAATTACTAATTGTCTGATCAATTGGATCGATGATTCAATATAACAATAGAACAATAAAGTCATAAATCAATAGGAAGAATTAGGAAAAGATCATCAATATTGATTTAACAATTAACGATATCAATGATGCCTAATCACTATGGCACTATTCAATTTAACAATTTTCAATTCAATATCAATGATCATTGGTCAATAACAATTTCATTCGATTCATTGGGCGGAGGCATGCCAATCAACGCTAGTATCCAAATGACCATAATCTATTCAATTCAATTCGATTTCAATTCAACTCAATTCGATTACATTTTAATTCAATTTAATTTACAATGTTCGGAGTTATCCAATTCAATGAGGAGTGCTCAGTCAATTAAGGGACACCATACCACTTTCATGCAGATCAGTGGGGGATCAGTGCCACGACAAGTCCAATTCAATTCAATTGATTCGTGTATGGTGGGGGACTAGTGGTCATACATAGGACAGTCATAGCTTTTACACTATCTGCTCCATTCAATTCAATCGGCTCAGTGGCAATCAATAGACATGGGCCCAGTAGCTTTCGGCTTTTATTTTATTTACCTAAGATGTCTATCTTTTAACAATTTAATTTAGGTGAAATAAGAACCAATCAGAAACACTACTGGATTGGTATCATAATCAATGATAAGATTGGATAATGATAATAAAATATGATGACGATACAATATGAGATGATGACTAAATATGATAACAATATAATAATGAATGATAATAATATGATCTAACACAATCAATAATAATATAATCAACATATCATATTCCAATAACAATAACAATAAATCATTACTATAAAATTAATAATTAAAAAGAATTAACTAATAAAATAACTCCCAAATTATCTTCCTTCTATATTTTTTTATTTCTTTTCTCGTTGGTCGAGAAATTTAATATTAAAATTTCATCATACAAAATAATAAATGAACATTTACCCCTTTTTTTTCTCGGCGCAAAAGAGTCACGTTAACCCATTTTTATTATTTGCGTCATGTTTTCTCTCTAATTCATTCATCTCTCGCCCGTAATCATCATGTTTTTTTTACGCCTTCAATTCCTTTTTTTTTCTTCTTCAGCGTCGAACACCCATCCATTGCCCTTTTTATTTTCTCTCTTACTTTACGCCCTTTTTTCTTTTGATTTGCTCTCTATTCTCTCTCCAATCCTCTTACGCCATCACATCTCTCTTTTTGAGCAAAAGCCTCTTCTTTTTCATCCATTCTCTCTCCCTCGTCCATTATTGACCGCCAATTTCCTCTCTCTCTTATGCTATTCTCTCTACTGACTTTTCGCCCAAATAATCTTTGTATTTTTTTTCTTTTTCTCAATTACTCTTGTGCTCTTTTCTCTTTCTTTTCTTTTTTCCTGTGTCCGGCCAATGAATTGTTTCTTCTCTGCACTGCCGCACGAAAAATTGGCCAAAAATCAATTTTCCTCTACTCTTTACGCCTCCCATCCGAATCCTTATTATCCTTTTTTTATGCAAAAAATACTGGGCAAAAAAATTTACGAACGTAATAAATCTATCATATTCTAATCTATTTCGTGCCATGAAACATCACCTTGCAATGGCAATAAAATCCTCCAACTTTTTTTTTCGGCCGATAATAATATTATCAGAAAGAAGAATCAATTATTAAATAATCCTACGGATCCCCCCTTACGTACCTCATTTCACGCCTAGTCATTCGACGTTGAATCACCATTGCAATCACCTGGTCGTCACGCCTCTGCCGCCAAACACCAAGAACCCAAGAAGAGCAAACTCCTTGACCACCGACTCTAAAGATTTATTTATAGGGCTCTTAAATCTTTATCTCCAATCCATCTATAACTTATAATCCTAATCAAATTTAATCTTTTAATTAATCCCTTTTAACAATTTTACTTTATTTCAATAATTAAATAATACTAAATTTAATTAAATATCCCATAATACATTTTTATCCTTAATTAAACTCCTCCTCAATTTTTTCTTTATTTTCGGAATTATTAAATATAATAATATTAATGGTCATAATTCCCAAATAAGAATATTAAAATATTATTTTATTAATCACCAAAAATCTGGGTAGTTATATCATAACCTCCTTAAAAATAAATTCGTCATCGAATTTGCGTAAACCAAACTACATCATCTATCTAACAAATTTGAGAAATCTTTTCTCATCTCCACTTTCCGTTTTTAAATGCCATATTCATCTTCATGATATGTCCTGCATATATTATGTCTCCATTTCGATTCAATTCTTCCAATCTCATTATGTTCGTATACGATTCATCTCATATATGTTGTTCTCAACCTTTCCATGATGAGACAGACTTCGTCGCTTCATTACTTTTGTAACAAGAACTATCGTCCATCCACTTTGCTCCAATTGATAGGTGAGCGACATGATCTACTATATATACATGGCTACAAAGGTGTCATGCCTAATGTCAGAGTGGCGACTGTTGCCACATACTAACTCTATCGACGGGAGTTGGTTGTTCCAACTATCACTCCAGTCCAATGCACAATCCCAAAACATATTTTCTAAGGCTTGAATTGTCCATTCAAACTACTCATCCATCTGTGGATGGAAGGCGACGTAGAATTCAACCACACCCTAAATGCTCTATAGATGTTCCATCGGAATTGGGCTATACATTGCATATTCTTATCTGGCGTAATGGATATTAGTACTCCATGTACTCGGATAACCTTCTTAAAAAAAGAATGTCCATAAGGCTTTCGATGGACTAACATTTCTCTAATGAGTATGACGTTGTCTATTTTAATATATCGATCATCTATTACCCATATCATATTGTGTCCATGCTAAGCTCTCTAATTACATTCATCGTTATCTTTTCTCAATGCTATTGAGGATTTTAAAGCTCTTGTAGTACACCGTGTGACCTCTATGCTCCACTTCCATTTTTCGACCTTCCATAATAATTTTGGTTGCATGCAAGATGTGTTGTTATCCTCGCACTATCATTGCTGATCACTATGCTGACTTGGATGTTGCAATTGTTCATTGCTCATATTTCATCGGCTCCCCCAAACGGGCAAGTGACATTTCCATTTTTTTCTGTTTAAGATATTATCAACTAAGTTTGCTTTTAGTTGATGACAAACTCATATCCTTCAGTAACTTGATCCGTCTCTTTTTTCGACACATGTTCAGACCTTGTTGTGAGAAAAGGTACCTCAACTTTTGGTGGTCTGTGGAGAATTCAAACTCCACCCTACACATTGTGTCACCAACTTTTGGGTGAAGAACATAATTGCTAATTCGAGATCGGGTGTTGGGTAATTTGTTTCGTGTTTCTTTAATTGTCTTCATGCGTAGGCAACTATCTTCCTATGTGGCATCAAGATGCATGCTATGTCGATGTTGTACACATCGGTGTGGATGACATAACCTCCTTGGCCTGAAGGTATTTTCAAAAAAGACATCATTGTCAATCTCTTCTTCGATTTCTAAAACATATTTTAGCCTTTCCCGAGCCATTCAAATTTTTTTTATGTCCTTCTTGGTGAGGTTCGTCCATGGTGATACTATCATGTAGTAATCTGGTGCGACTCTCCACTAATATTGTGCAAGTCTAAGGAGGCTTTTTTTTTCTCTTCAACACATTCTTTGGTTGAACTCATTTGATCATGGCATCCATATTTTGATATTCCATTTATGTCAATGATATTTCTGAGGAACATTATCTCGTTATGTCAAAATTTGTACTTTGAGACTTTGACGTATACTTAATATTTACAGTGCGAGCAACAAATGTTCTGTATGTTCCTTTAGGCTCGACGAATATATTAGAATGTCGTCGATCTTAGGTTAACCAATGTAGTAACAACTATACTATAATCTTTTCAACATATTTGGATGTTGTCCTTCCTCCATACCATTATGTGTGTGCCCCATCACTTTTATTATTGAGTTCATGTGCTCGACCTTTTGTGGAAAATTATGAGCACCAGCTAGTCGATAACCTCCTTAGAAATATTGCCATATGAGTGCTTCCATTAAACACTCTACTTTTCAATGTCGATCTTTCATTTTTATGAAAAATAAACTATGAACTATATCCATTCCATATAACACATGCTATTTGGATACTATAGCATATCTAAAGTCTTATTGAAGTGAAGATTATAACTTGGACTTGATTAAACTTCAAGTCATGTGTCATAACATATCAATCTATTTGGGTGATTTCTGCACCATTCTTGCAGGCTTATTATTCTATTGTTGCAGAGGTTCATTGCAATCTCTTGCGAAGTTAACCCTCTTGCCACAATTCAGGCATGCTCTCGTCTCCCAATAGCATTCATCGAGATGCATTTTGTGATAGTGGTTGCACAATTCTCTACGTGATGGAGGCTCATACCTGTTGGATGTGGCCTTCCTCGGTCGTAGTTTCTTTAATGTCGCTTCTCTCCTCTTTCATATCTTCTATCTTTACTTTAAATACTATTCAGATAATTATTCATATGTGCTTTATTCGGTTGAATTGCATTTGTTGCGTCATCATTTCCAAGCATGATAGCGAACTCTTTCGCAATTTGAAGGGTTTGATCGTTACAAACTTTTACCCTTCCTCGGAGGCATGGTTTGAGACCTTTCACCTATTTCTTAACACGATTTCTCTCCGATTGTCATAAAGTACCATACTTATCCACCTTCAAAAATTTGATCACGTAGTCGTTGACCATTATGGTACCCTGTTATATATCTTGGTACTCCTTCAGTTTCTTCGCTCTCCGGGAAACAGTTAAATAGCGAACTTTGATATCTTTTTAACTTTCTCCAAAAAATTAGGTTCTTTCTGGAGAATGTGCTAGCCTTTGTTGCTTTCCACCAATGCCTAACGTCACTTGTCAAACATCTCGTAGCACATATAGTTTTGCAATTTTCACCATAGTATATTTTTGCCGGAGTCTAGTCAATTTCTTTCAGCCATCTATAGGCTTTCTCGAAGTCGCCATTCCCGTCAAGTTGGGAAGGCTGTAATTTGAGAAAACTCTTAATAATCTCTTTTCGATCATCGTGAGGAGGAGCGTCATGACTTTGGTTATTGCTATATTCTTTATATGTTGAACGAGGTTTATATGGTGATGATCCACGCCTCGATCGCTCCTCTTGATGTTCATTGTCCCATTCATTATTTACTTGTGGGCCTTGGGCCGTGTGGCTATCCTCCTGTACACTTTGGAAATTGGATCATCGATATCTACTTCTCGGTCCACGATAAAATTAATGAGAGGTCATCAATTTGAAAGACATCTGTGCTCACTCAATAATAAACAATACAATACAATTCCATAAGTAAGTAGTCAACGACAATGTCATAATGAAAAACTTACTTGATCCTACTGGATGGTTGCAGTGGTTGCTTGTGACAGTTGCACATGGACTCAATTCTATCTATTAGATACAGCCAAGAAGTGCCTCTCCTTAGGCTCTAATACCTTTTATAATGCCCCGAGACCCACGTGACTTTCACGTGCTCAGAGTTATCCCAGAGGCGCTACTCAATCTTTTATAAAACTTTTTTTTTTTGCGGAATAAAACTTATTAAGTGCGGACGACTTTTTTCAATAATAATAGCTAATAATACATAATATTCAAAATGATTAGAAAATCGATAAATTCACAATTCTAATAAATGCGAAAATAATAAAAATTAGACCACTCGATTTAGAACATGTGCAACATTTGTCTGCCACTGAGCATAGTCATCTGCAGAATCATCCTCTATCAAAGCTCTCTCACATGCACGAATCCAAGTACAGAGAAATATCCATGAGTATAAAAATACTCAGTACGTAGGGTCTATTAAATTATCAATATGCTTAATCGAAAATAAGATATGATCAATGACGAGTCAATTGTGCAATCAATACAATAATCAATTAACAATATAACGATGCATCAATATGAACAATTAAATCAAGTTATGGTCAAGAGACCAATCAATGCCACAGGATCAGTGCCACGGCAAGCTCAATTCAATTCAATGGATTCGTGTATGGTGAGGGATTAGTGGCCATACACAGGACAACCATAGCTTTTACACTGTCTACCCCATTCAATTCAATTCAATTGGTCTCGGCTTAGTGGCAATCAGTAACATGAGCCCAGTAACTTTCGATTTTTATCTTGTTTACCTAAGATGTCTATCTTTTAACAATTTAATTTAGATGAAACAAGACCCACCCAATTAGAAAAACTATTGGATTGGTATCGTAATCAATGATAAGATTGGATAATGATAATAAAATATGATGACGATACAATATGAGATGATGTCTAAATATGATAACAATATAATCATGAATGATAATAATATGATCTAACACAATCAATAATAATATAACTAACATATCATATTCCAATAACAATAACAATAAATCATTACTATGAAATTAATAATTAAAAGAATTAACTAATAAAATAACTCCCAAATTTTATTCCTTTTATATTTTTTATTTCTTTTCTCGTTGGCCGAGAAACTTAATATTAAAATTTCATCATACAAAATCATAAATGAACCTTTACCCCTTTTTTTTCTCGGCGCAAAAGAGTCACGTTAACCCAATTTTTTTTATTTGCATCACGTTTTCTCTCTCTAATTCATTCATCTCTCGCCCATAATCATCATGTTTTTTTTACGCCTTCAATTCTTTTTTTTTCTTCTTCGGCGTCGAACACCTCATCCATTGTCCTTTTTATTTTCTCTCTTACTTTTACGCCCTTTTTTTATTTTGATTTGCTCTCTATTCTCTCTCCAATCCTCTTACACTATCACATCTTCTGTCTTTTGGGGCAAAAACCTCTTCTTTTTTATCAAGCCATTCTCTCTCCTCCTCATCCATTACTGACCACCAATTTCCTCTCTCTCCTAACCTTTCGCCCAAATAATCTTTGTATCTTTTTTTCTTTTTCTCAATTACTCTTGCGCTCTTTTCTCTTTCTTTTTTTTTGTTGTCTCACGGCCAACGAATTGTTTCTTCTCTGCACCGCCGCACGAAAAATTGGCCCAAAATCAATTTTCCTCTACTCTTTACGCCTCCCATCCGAATCCTTATTATCCTTTTTTTATGCAAAAATTATTGGGCAAAAGAATTTACGGACGTAATAAATCTATCATATTCTAATCTATTTCGTGCCATGAAACATCACTTGCAATGGCAATAAAATCCTCCAACATTGTTTTTTCGGCCGATAGTAATATTATCAGAAAGAAGAATCAATTATTAAATAAACCCTTATAAATTGTGACGTTTGGATCCATACTCTACCTTTCCTTCAAATTATTTCTTGACAATAATAGATTACTGCATCAAAAGCCCCAATTTAATCCGTGGTTTAAGCTAAAGTTCACGATTCATTGTACATGATCAAATAAAGTTAAGAAAGATCATGAAAACGTGATGAAATTTTTTTTACAACATACGTAAGAATATCATAAAACAAACTACATAATTTATGATGGTCAAATGTTAGAGCAGACTAATACTCCTTAAGTTTTACATTTCACAAAATGACATTGATTTTTATACAACTTAATAAACTAGATCAATTCTTTTGACATCCTAACAAAAGGACACGAGAGACACAAATCTTCTTGTCTTACCATGAAGGATGATATAGAATGCTTCAAAGACTATCATCTTGCACAATCCACAAAGAGCTATATTAAGCTGAAAAATGTTAGAAACAACAAAATGAGCTAAAATAGCTCTCAATAAGTTAATAACTTATAGTCTATGTATTACCAATTATTCAATTCGAAGAGACATGAAAAGCATGCAATAATCAATATATCAAAATCAGTATTTTCGTATATTTGATAATTACATATATAACATTCTAATCAAATGCGTCATAATCAATTTGCAATCGATATCATTCAAATCATACAAACATATGTATGCAAATGTAACACTCTCATGTGAATGCACAAATCATCAACTAGTCAGTTTGTTTAATCAGTAGGTGGACATTAAAGAAGGCTCCCATCGTGATCAGCGATATAGCACTTATCTCATCCCTTTTGGGAACAGATCATATAACGATAGGTGAACTTTAGAGGTGGCCCCTATGTATTCTAGAGGTGGCTCTCACCATGATTTCTCACGATGTAGCACTTAGCTCCACATGACACTTAGTTTCATCATATCACATCCCATTTTTGGAGAACATAATGATGAGTTGAACTTTAGACGTGGCTCCCATCGTGATAAGCGATGTAGCACTCAACTCTAACAATCACATATGCACATGTAGACAGATGTCATCACATAAAAACTCATTCAAAATCAATCCATAACATATCACATATGTCTTTCAATGGACAATCAAATCAATCAATCGTTTCAATATACTTTTCATAAGAACATATTCAAAACATATTCAATATATACCATAATCAATGGCACACCGAATTCAAAAGTGGTGAATACATAGAGTACCAACTTACTTTGTGTGAGTACAAATCAAAAGGTTTTCCCCTTTCTTTTCTTACTTTACTCTAATCATATAATGATAATAATAACAATCATATTACTACTATGTTCTGAATGCTAACATATCATACATGAAATATAAATAATTACGAAGATTACATTACATTTATACATTTACTCTGATAACCCAAGTAAATAAGAGTTGGTCTTATAATATGATAGATTGCATACCTATAAAAGAAAATTCATATCTTCTTATACACATAACCAAATGACATAATTTCAAATTTTCCTAGTTCCATATTACAGCCATTAATTTTTAAAAGTTTCATATCTTAATTCCTCATGGTTTGTTTTTCGAAAATCAATATTCCACCTAACTTTCATGTAGTTTTCTGTGTTCTAACAGATTGAGTTACCTTACTTTTATGATTTATATAAAATAATAAATATCTCATGCTATGATACTTTTAATTTTCTCTAAAGTATGCTTTCTAGGATGCAACTCATAAAAGTTATAGCTTTTATATATATTCATAATGAGGATAATAAATTTAACTAGTTCTAACATGATCTAAGATGCATTCAGAATGAGTAAGGTTCGGTTAATGATTTATAACTTCCACTAGTAATATCATTTTCTGGTGATTCAAACTCTATATGCTACCTAACATCTTCATATTTCAGCTCATATGAATTTAATAAATAATACTATGACAAATTGAATTTAATACATAATTTACAAAGTCGGCTAACAATTTCGACAGACAAAATGATAACACCTCAAAGAAAAAAATATAATTGTCGCTACAGACATCTGATTAACTTGATTCCTAAGCTTAGTGACAGTAGACTAAGAGAGAATCACGTAGGATCGAAAGCACCAAGAGGGGGGTGAATTTGTATTTTAAAATCTTTTCGAAAACTCGCTTTTGGAAAATCACTAAAAACGATTACAAGCAAATAATAAAAAGGGAGCAAGAAAGCAAACACAGTGAGTCATGATATGTTGACGAGGTTCGGCCCCAACTCTTTGGCCTACGTCCCCGCTCCGACTTCTCGACCTCGAAATCGTCGGAGATCCACTATCTTTCTCTTTTCTTGTAGGGAGAGAACCATCCTTTTTACACCACACGCCTTCTTCTCCGCTTAAGAGGTAATGCACTCCTCTTTTACAACGAGCTTTCAATCTTTTCTAGATCAGAGAATAATGATACCCTCTAACTCTCTTCTTTTACAAGATTTTCACACTTAAGGTTTGGAAGAGAAAAAGGAAGAACTTGCAAATTTTGGCTCAAAAACTTGAAATACTCTTTTCAATAGTCTTGCTTGCTTGGATGACTTTTCTTCAAGCTTTGACACTCCTTTTATAGTATTGTACAGGTGAGAATTTCGTCCAGATGGATTTTCATGATTTTCTCCTCGAAAAATAGTCGTTACTATTCATCTGGCACTGTGACCGGTCGACCGCATTAATGGGCCGGTCGACCGGTCAATATGACCATTGCAGGATATTTGTTGCCTTTCTGAGTTGTCCGGTCGTCCGGTCCTTCGGCCGAAGCGTCGATCGGTATAGTCTCAATTTTTTTTATTTCATTCTTGTGCTGTTCGGTCGACCGGTGCAACAACCGGAACATCAACCGGTATAGTCTCGACATTTCTTGAATTCATCCCTGAACTGTTCAGTCGACCGGTGTAATGACCGGATCATCGACCGGTACAGTTTCGACATTTCTTCTACTTGATATCGATCGATCGGTCTTCACAGTCGGTCGACCGATCAATCGACCGGTCGTATCCTGAAATTACACTTTCATCGTTTCAATGGGCGATTTTTCTTGCAACTGAGATCATATCAATTCTATACCTGCATATCATCACTTGAGCATAGATTAGTGCCTTTTATGTCCAATTTGATTTGTTATCATCAAAACATGGGATTCAACAATCTCCCCCTTTTGATGATGACAAACGAATTGGACGATAAAAAGAGAAAAGAAATGAACTGTAGGTTAAGATAGTAAGTAATGAGCATGCTCCCCCTACATTCATGCATATTTCACATTTTCTCCCCTTAAATAGTTCGTCTTTATATCGTTATAATAATATAGAACAATATGAATGTTAGAACGTCAAAATAAAGAACAAATATGGAATTCAAATAAAGCATAAATAAGATCACATTACATCCATAGTCGATAGTACATCATATGTTCATGCATTAATAAATGTGACTGTCGTCACGACAAAATGGTGCATGACACTAACATCAAATATAAACATAAACATCATCCCAAACTTAAACACTATCCTAACAACAACATCGTCCCATCCTAACCACTTCTTCCCCTTTTGACATCATCAAAGAGGGAGGCAAGACACCTACAACTCATCGGGACTATCATCATCTCGAGCTACTAGCAGAACGAATCCCTGCTGCATAGTAAGCCTTTAGCGACCCCACAAGATAATGAGTATCACGCTCCACCCGTCGAAGACGACGATCCATCTGGGTCACGCGATGATCAATGGCCGCCACCTGCTGTGATAAAGCTGTGAAATCATATGTGCCATAAGAGCCCGAGGGTGCATGCTGGGAAGAGCCAATATGCTCAGAGGGCGCCGAGGGAGGAGGGAAGCTCGGACCATCCTCCGGTGTGTCTTGAGTATCCAGCGGCGCTGACTTTTCATCTGTGGCATCATCTCTATCGTCAGAACCTGGCGTTGCCTGCTCACTAAACCAAAGACCTTTCCGGTGTAAAGTCCCGGAACCAATGACGTCAGTGAAACGAGGTCGAATGTACTCCTCGTCAGCAGGGATCTCGACACCAGAGTGGAGTAACATCTTCGCGATCCAAACACCAAAATATAAGTGGTGCCGACCACGAGCAGCAGAGGAAATCTTTCTGGAAAGTGTAGTCCATGTGATAGAAGACATAATGACCGAAATGAAGAAAGGTGGCATCATGGATGCAGAGACAGTGAAGAAAGAAAAGATCAAAGTGAGTGACTTCTGTATAATGCCCGGCTCGAAGAGTAATCATGCGGCTAAGGAGATGATGTGCCATTTTCATGAGGGGATGAAGATGTCGATAGGCAGTTTCGACGGTATATTTGACATCCTGTCCAGCAAAGATCGTACGAATGCCATCCGCGATCGGAAGACAATTAGAAGGCCACCCATGAGTAACAAATGCATAGAGACTTGGTAATGGGCATGCAACGCCAAAGATATGGCAAATATGATCAGGCTCAAGACGAATGTGTACACCAAGAACATATGAGATAATGGCCTCTCGAGTGATCATCATGTTCGCATAGAAATGATGAACAAGACGAGGATACACACGCTCAGTGATGGAAAGTAATGGCAGCCAACCGATGGTTGCGAACATCTCCTGAACATCGAGAATGTTCAAAGCATCCCAGCCAACAGTGTAGGCACGTCGGACGTCACGAGAGGCGTATAAGGCATCAAAACTAGCAGAGACGTCCCTAGTGACAAAAAGATGGATATCAAAATCAGTGGGCTCGGGAGAATATGTTTGACGAGTACGTCCACAAGATCGTCCTCGTCCACATCGGACGGGCTCGGGTTCGGGTTTCGGTTCTGGTGGGAGGACATGAATGATACCACCGGAACCAGGGAAGCGACGATGACGCTGAAAGACCATCTGAACATGTGAATGCCCGTCGTCGGCGGCCATGGATTCAACAATATAGGAAAATGGGGCCGAAAAGAGAGGTCGACTGGAGAGAGAGGCAACCGGCCGGAGGTTAGGTCGAGGCGGCTGGAACTTCAACCGAGCGGCATTGTGCGATGGCGGACGACAGTGGTTGCGACTGGGTAGAGATGTGGTCACGGGAGAGGAAGCTGCAGAGGTGGCCGGCGAAGGAGGGGGCAGTCGAGGCGGCTGGTGATTCAGCCGGCGGGGGTGGCCGGTCGAGGCAGTTGGTGAAAGGAGGAGGACGGAGAGATGACCTAACAGAGAGGAGAATAGGGTGAGAGAGGATGATCGGCGGGGATTTCCGGAAAGGAGACAGTCGAGATGAGAAGCGGTCGGCCACGGTGATGGTCGAGAGGTGAAGGCGTTCGGCCGGTAGTGGACGATCGTCGGCCCCAGAGAGAAGGACGACGACGGTGATGGTTGGGCGGTCGCCGGACGTGTGAGTGATCGAAGGGTTAGGGCGGCGGTCGAGGAAATAAGGGAAATGAATCGACCGGTCGGGCGGTCAATTTGACATATGTGTGCAATTTTGACATATACCGATCGACCGATCCAGCTCAGCGGTCGACCGGACAGTGTTTAAGAAGTGAATAGTCAATCGGTCGATGAATGTCAGCCGGACCTAGTTACATATGGAATGACTGGTCTTTTCCAGTTGGTCAATCGATCATTCCATTTTTACTAATTTTTCTGCCTTTATCAAAGTTTTCTCTATTAAAATCATGTTCCAGAGATATGTGCCATACAAATGTAAGTGATGTGCAACACTTTTAATGTTCAATCCATGCCAAAAGTGATTTTGCATAACCAAGTCACTTTTACTTAGAATTGATATGCGATCAAGAGGTAATCATTCCTAACTCCATTGTAAACATGCAAAACCATTCTTCACTCAAGGGTTTTGTAAATATGTCTGCAAGTTGAACTTCAGTGGACACATGTTCAATGGCAATGTCTTTAAGAGTCACATGTTCTCTAATGAAATGATATCGCAAATCAATGTGTTTAGTCCTAGAGTGTTGAATTGGATTTTTGATCATTTCTATAGCACTTGTGTTATCGCACTTCATGGGTACATTGGAACAATTTACACCATAGTCAAGCAATTGTTCTTTTACCCATAGTATTTGTGCACAACAACTACCAGCGACTATATATTCGGCCTCGGCGGTAGAAAGTGTGATGGAGTTTTGTTTCTTACTAGCCCACGAAATAAGTGAACTACCAAGAAAATAATACATCCCACTAGTGCTTTTTCTATCAACTTTACACCCTACAAAATCTGCATCGGTGTAGGCATGCAATTCAAATGGAGAATTTTTATCGTACCAAATATCTAATTCACATGTATGCTTTAAATAGCGCATTATTCTTTTGACCACAATTAAATGTGATTCTTTGGGGGCGGATTGAAATCTAGCACACAAACAGACACTGAACATTATATCTGGCCTAGATGATGTTAAGTAGAGCAAACTAGCAATCATACCTCTGTACCTTTTTTTATCAATAGATTTGCCTTTTTCATCTTTATCCAATTTTGTAGTAGTGCTCATAGGGGTTGTGCTCGACTTGCATTCGTTCATCCCGAATCTTTTAAGCAACTCCCTTATATATTTTTCTTGATTGAAAAAAATCCCTTGCTTGGATTGTTTCACTTGTAGGCCTAGAAAAAAGATAAGTTCTCCTACAAGACTCATCTCAAATTCTTTTTGCATAAGAGTTTCAAACTATTTGCATAAACATTCATTAGTAGCACCATAGACAATATCACCAACATAAATGTGAACTATTAAAATATCATTTTTAATATGTTTTAAAAATAATGTGGTGTCGACTTTCCCTTTTTGAAAATCATTTTCAATTAAAAATTAACTCAATATTTCATACCAAGCTCGAGGGGCTTGTTTCAATCCATAAAGAGTTTTTGAAAGTTTAAAAACATGATGGGGAAATCTGAATTTTCAAAACCTTGAAGTTGTTCAACATAAACTTCCTCATTTATAAAACTATTCAAGAAGGCCGATTTAACATCCATTTGAAAAATTTTATAACCTTTATAACATGCAAAAATCAAAAGTATTCAAATTGCCTCAAGTCTAGCAACGGGAGCAAAAGTTTCATCGAAATCAACTCCTTCAATTTGTGAGTAACCCTTGGCCACTAATCTAGCCTTGTTTCTCACAATGACACCATTTTCATCTAACTTGTTTCGAAAGACCCATTTGGTTCCAATAATAAGATGATCCTTGGGTCTTTTCACAAGTTTCCATACTTGATTTCTTTCAAAATTATTTAATTCCTCGTGCATTGCATTTATCCAATTTGAATCTTCAAGTGCTTCATCTATATTGCTGGGTTCAAAGTTAGCAAGAAAAGCCGAAAAAGCATATAGATTTTTCAAGGAGTTTCTAGTTTTTATACATTCATTTATATCACCTATAATTTGTTCAACTGGATGTGATGAGGTATGTCTCCAATTTCTTGGAATAATTTGGCTCTCCTCAATTCGAGGTTCTTCCATTTCTCCCACATTTGGAGTATCAACTTTAGCTTCTACTGAGTCCTCATGTTGCACATCATCAAGTTGTCTTTGCACTTCAACTATTTCTTCCTCATCATCGTATGCTTACTTGCTCATCAAAAATATATTAGTCTCATTGAATTTAACATTAATAGACTCTTCAACAACTAATGTTCTTTTATTATATACTTTATATGCTTTACTTATAGTTGAATAACCAAGGAAAATACCATCATCACATTTTGCATCAAATTTTTCAAGTTTGTCTTTGATATTCAAAATATAGCATTTGCAATCAAAAACTTTAAAATAAGAGATATTTGGTTTCTTTCCATACAACACTTCAAAACAAGTTTTCTTCTCAAAAGGCCTAAGTAAATCCTATTAAGAATGTAGCATGATGTATTTACTGCATCGGTCCAAAAATACTTTGGCAATTTACTTTCATTTAAAATTATTTTAGCCATTTCTTGTATAGTTCTATTTTTTCTTTCTACTACTCCATTTTGTTGAGGTGTCCTAGGAGTGGAAAAGTTATGAGTAATTCCATTTTCTTCACAAAACAATTCAAATTTATGATTTTCGAATTCTCCTCCATGATCACTTCTAATTTTTGAAATCTTTTGTTCAAATTCATTTTGAAAATTTTGAAAACATGCTAATTGTTTCATCTTTTCTAGTAAGAAAAATAGTCCAAGTGAAATGAGAGAAATCATTAACAATCACAAAAACATATCTTTTCCTCCTAAACTTATTACATCAATAGGTCCAAATAAGTCAAGATGCAAAAGTTCCAAAGATCTATGCGTACTAATGACTCCCTTTAATTTAAATGAGTTTTTGGTTTGTTTTCATTTAAGGCGTGAATCACAAACATTATTTTTCTCAAATTTAACCTTAGGAAAACCTCTAACTAATTCATGATTTGAAAGTTTATTTAATAATTTATAGTTTGCATGTCCTAATCTTCTATGCCATAAGTTTATATCATCATGTATAGTACTAAGACATTTTTCACTTTTCAAGTTATCAAAATCAATTTTGTACACATTAATGTATCTAAAGCCTATATGTAAAACTTCATTATTTTCATCTAATATCAAACATTTGTCTTTTTCAAATTTAACTAAATAGTTTTTATCACATAGTTGACTTATGCTAATTAGATTATGTTTTAGATTTTCAACTAGCCATACATTTTCCAAGTATACTTTGTCATTCTTACCAACATTACCCATGCCTATTACTCTCCCTTTGCTATTGTCTCCAAAAGTTACTTTACCTCCATTTTTCTTTTGCAAGGTGATGAAATTTGATGCATCGCCGGTCATGTGTCTTGAGTACCCACCATCCAAATACTATTTACCATCATTAAGCTTTGGGGCTCCCTACAAGAAAGAAATTGAAAATCTCATCTTTTTGGTACCCAACTTTGCTTGGGTCCATCTTGGTTAGAAATGATTCTTTTCGGGACCCAAATTTTCTTCATCCCTTTATTTATTCATTTTCTAACTTTTCAATCATATGAATAATGTCCTTCAAATACACAGTGAAAACAAGTAATATATGACTTTGCATTACTACGTGATGCTTTAACAAATAAAATTATTTTGTCATTTTTCTTTTCAAAAGAGTTAAAACCAAGTTCCTTTTTATTTGAAAGAATTCTAGATCCGCTAAGCATGACATCTAACATCTTGCTTCCATTAGAAAAAATTTTAATTTCATCTTTTAGATTCTTGATTTCGTTGTTCAAACATGCACATTTTTCACATGGTGTTCTAAGTGTACTATTTTCCATTTTCAATTCTTCAATTAAGAATTCTAAACTAGTGTTTTCCTCACTTAATATGTCACACTTTTCACATGCTCTAACATCTTTATCTTTTTTTTGCTTATTTTCAAATTCTATTTTTAGATTATTATATTTCTTTTTAAGGCATCCATATTTATTGATAAGAATTCTAAACTCATTATGCACATTAAAAGATTCACTATCACTAGAGCTAAATAAGTTAGATGATACCTCATGGCTATTAGTCATTAGACATATGTAAACTTCTTCATCATCACTTGAGGAGGTGTTGGAATCATTTTCTTCATCTTCACTTTCATCCCAAGTTGCTTGAAGAGCTTTTTTCTTTCTTTTTGAATTTTCTCCATCTTTTTTCCTTTTTGCTCAAATTTGGACATTCATTTTTATAATGACTAACCTTTTTGCATTCAAAGCAAGTTATTTGATTCTTGCTTGATGATGATCTTTTCTTAATGAAGCCATTTCTCTTCTTTTGCTTGACAAACTTGAGATATTTGTCAAGCTTCTTTGCATATAAAGCAAACTTCTTGTCATCAAGATCTTCATCTTCCTCACTTGTGTCTTCCTCATATTTACTTGCTTTTAATACCAGAGTTTTCTCTTTGGAGCATTTGCTTCTTCATCCTCCTTGATTCCGATCTCATATGTCAAGAGTGAACCTATAAGATCGTCGAAATCTAACTTGTTCAATTCCTTCTCTTCGATCATGATCCTCTTTGTATGCCATATGGAGGAGAGGGACTTGAGAAACTTTTTCACCTTCTGAGAGTTAGTTGTTGGCTCGCCCAAAGAGGCTAAGTCATTCACAATATCATTAAAACAGACAACCATTTCATTTATAGATTCATTTTCAATCATTTTGAAAGAATCGTACTGGTGATTTAGAATGTTCAATTTAGATTCCTTAGCTTTATCGGTTCCTTCATGTGTGATAATAAGATTCTTCCAAATTTCATTAGCATTTGAACAACTAGAAACCCGATTAAATTCCGTAGGATCCAAAGCACAATAAAAAATGTTTTTAGCCTTCCAATCAAGTTTTATCAAAAACCTTTCTCCTTCGGTATATTCCAAAGGAGTTTTTCCACGTAGATCAAAACCATTTTGAACAATATCCCACATATCAATATCAATGGATCATACATATGCTTGCATCCTAATTTTCCAATATGCAAAATTAGATGCAATAAAAAGCGGAGGACGATTAATCGATTGACCTTCAGCAAAACTGAATCCACTTGATGCATAGCTCTAAAAGAATTTTTAAATCTTAATAACAAGAACAACCTGCTCTGATACTAATTGTAGGATCGAAAGCACCAAGATGGGGGGTGAATTGGTATTTTAAAATCTTTTCGAAAACTCGCTTTTGGAAAATCACTAAAAACGATCACAAGCAAATAATAAAAAGGGAGCAAGAAAGCAAACACAGTGAGTCATGATATGTTGACGAGGTTCGGCCCCAATTCTTTGGCCTATGTCCCCGCTCCGATTTCTCGACCTCGAGACCGCCGGAGATCCACTATCTTTCTCTTTTCTTATAGGGAGAGAATAACCCTTTTTACATCACACGCCTTCTTCTCCGCTTAAGAGGTAACGCACTCCTCTTTTACAACGAGCTTTCAATCTTTTCTAGATCAGAGAATAACGATACCCTCTAACTCTCTTCTTTTACAAGATTTTCATACTTAAGGTTTGGAAGAGAAAAGGGAAGAACTTGCAAATTTTGGCTCAAAAACTTGAAATACTCTTTTCAATAGTCTTGCTTGTTTGGATGACTTTTCTTCAAGCTTTGGCACTCCTTTTATAGTGTTGTACAGGTGAGAATTTCGTCCAGATGAATTTCCATGATTTTCTCCTCGAAAAATAGCCGTTACTATTCATCTGGCACTGTGATCGATCGACCGCATTAATGGGCCAGTCGAACGGCCAATATGACCGTTGCAGGATATTTGTTGCCTTTCTGAGTTGTCCGGTCGACCGGTCCTTCGGCCGAAACGTTGACCGGTATAGTCTCAACTTTTTCTGATTTCATCCCTGTGCTGTTCGGTCGACCGGTGCAACGACCGAAATATCAACCGATACAATCTCGACATTTCTTGAATTCGTCGCTGAGCTGGTCGGTCGACCGGTGTAACGACCGGATCATCGATCGGTACAATCTCGGCATTTCTTCTACTTGATATCGATCGATCGGTCTTCACAGTCGGTCGACCGATCAGTCGGTCGACCGATCAGTCGGTCGACCGATCAGTCGGTCGACCGATCAGTCGATCGGTCGTATCCTGAAATTACACTTTCATCGTTTCAATGGACGATTTTTCTTGCATATCATCACTTGAGCATAGATTAGTGACTTTTATGTCCAATTTGATTTATTATCATCAAAACATGGGATTCAATAAATCACTCTTAATAAATTTCAGCTTAGGGTCAGATGTCTTACTTACTTTACTCAGAAGCATTGACGAATAAAAGATGATTATGAAAAAGACCATCAACTTAGGTTTAGAACTATTACCTTGAGTAATCGTTCTTGTCGAATTTCCTTCACCTTCCATAGAAAGGATCAAGATATTCAAATTTAGGTGCCATTTCTAGACATGAAATGGAGACAGGAGGTTTTTTTTCAGATTTTTATCACATAAGAAAGGCGATTGAAAAAATCAACTAAGCATGAGGTGACAAGCTATTAGCTTGCTGGTTGCAAGTGAGCAATTCTTTATCCAATAGGATTTTAACATGTAAAATTACTAATTGATGACCAATAATTATTCTTTATTAACTATATATTATGATAGTATAATACAAATAACTTATTCATATATTTTCTATATTGAATATTTTTACACATATTTTTCCTAAGTGCCACTTGGCAACATTTGATTGGTTCTTGAGTTATAATCTACAGGTTACTAACTATATGCATACTTAATGATATGAGTATATGCCTTAGCATAGTATGTCTATTAATTATATTTTAATTATTTATTTAAATTTAACAAAATTTTAAAAAACTCGCCAAGTGACAATACAACGAACATATATATATATATATATATATATTATAATACTTATCAATCGTATGATATAATATTAACACATATGATTATATACGAATTAAATTTGGAATATTATAGGTTTATGTAATGTATGATAAATAAAAAATATTTTCTCGTCAATTTTTGTCTCCTGGTTCAAACGTAATTTGACAAAAAAAGGTCAAAATTTTTCATTTTGATAATGGAACAAAATTCTTTTCTAAATGTCTGCATGATTTCTTCCAACAAAATGGAATACTTTGAGCTAAACACAAGCATCGACATGTCCTAGATATAGCCAAAGTCCTCTGTTTGCAAGCTTTACTTCCAATAAGTTTTCCAAGGAAATGTGTATTGGGTGCAACCTATATAATTAACTACACCCCATTGTTATTCTTTCTAGAAAATCTCTTGTGAAATATCTTTTTAATCAGGTTCCATTGATCAGCATTTAAGAATTTTTTTTACTCTCTTTGTTATGAAAAATCCATAAATGGTTCCAATGGCTACCCATTTGGCAAAAAATTTATGGCTATTGTAGGATATTCAATTAAAAGAATTATTTGTTTCTCATCTTGTTAAATTTAATGAAGGTTTCTTTCCCTTTGTGTTGACTTTTCTAAAGATACTTCATTTGAGTCATATGTTCCCTTTTTTGGTCCAGATGGACCACACTTAGTTCAAGATTCTTAATATATTATTGATCCTTCTGCACATCTCACCTACCCATTTTTGCTCCTCATATTGAACCAGAGCCCTCATACCCGACTGCATACCATTTTTGCTCCTCATGTACCCGACCATAGTCCATATTGGGTCTCAAGATATGAGACTCTGTCTTGACCCAACTATGTCTCGGGTCAAGACAAAATCTGAGAATTCACGGTTAGTGCGGGCCAAGACGAGCGGGACATCCCCCCTCTACTCACCCTTAAGACCCATATATATATATATATCCATTTCATTCCATTTTATTTTCACTTCTTATTCTTGATATTATATATTTTAATATTTTTACTTTTATCTTTATATTTATTCTTAATACAACTTATGGATCCAACATGAATTCGATGAAAAGATTTTTATTTTTAATCAAATCCAACTTTGCTTGAGACACAACCCATTTCAATATCACCTCTCATTGAAATTGAAGGCTTGTTGAGTTGATAGTTTTTTTTATGATACATTGAACATGTCAAAACTATATTTATAACTCGGTATATAAGAGAAAAAAATATTATAGTTCAGTGTGAAATAAATTATAGTTTATTTTTTCCCCTTAAATAAATGTTTCGTCTAGGGATGTACAATTGTACATGGGAACATATTAGTTCAATTTCATAATAAATGCTTTTCTTTTCCAATCCCTTTGCTATTTATCTTGCTCAGTTTTATTATGTATTTTGAAAATTTTATTTGTAAAGAGAGATTCATCTTACAACATATAACTTAGAAATGATGAAAATTAGTAAGAAGTAAATATAAAAAATGGTGCATACCAACTACATTCTTTCTTCCTTTTTGTCTTTATGCAATACCAAAGATACATCACAAATAAGTAGAAATGACTTTTGAAATATTGATCTTACACAATTACACATGACAATTTCCTAAACATGCTAACTTTTGCTTCTTACATAGAACCAAGTCAATAATTTAGGAGTTGTTTCTTTGGATTATATTTGGTCTTAGACATTATCTATAGAGGAGTTTCTTGTCACCACATGAATGCTTGATAAGATGGAACGATTTGACATTGTACGAATGACATATATATGCCTTTTCATTTAGTTAAGGCCATATTTATGTCAGGTCATTGCTAAAAGGTTTTCTCTCACCATGATCCAAACAAAATTGGTTGTATGTGTGGATCAGCATTAATAGTGATGACAAAAATATTCTTCGTAACCAACTCTTGACTCAGAATTTCTGTAAGATGTCATAAAAAATTCCATTAGAAGAAGACCTACAATTAAAAAAAATAGTTGCAAGGGAGGCAAGATTTCAATCATATGATTACATAGAATATAAATACATATATTTAAGAATGAATGACAACTTTTTATTGAACCACAAAATAATCACGTTTATATATTCACTATAAAACTTTATTAATATGAGTTTTGATATTCATCATGAGATCTTCATAAATTCTTTACGAATATTCACTTCCTTCATCAAGGTATATGACAAAAAAAGTTGAGCGAGGGGACTCAGATTACTACCAAAAGTGAAAAAGGCAAGATGTCATGATTGCATCTCAGTAAGTGTCATTAGATTTGTATTTGATTCTATTCCTTTATATGATTTTCAAATAAAGTTTACCTATTTTTATTCCATAATGTAGACACAAATTTAAATGCGAACATTCCTTTCAACATCACAAATATATTGTTCTAATACCAATATAGCCAAGAAGAAAAGGACTTTCATATCCATTTTTGATCATTTTATAAGTTAAAATGATAAACAAATTTAAGCATGAACATCGTTTCCTCCAATATCACAAATATAATTGTGATATAATAATGAAATCCAAAAGAAAATCAACTTTGGGAGAACTATAAGGCTACCTACTCTATAGGTGTTGATTGTCTTGCACATCCCTAGCCCAATGCAAGTCATCCATACCTCCAAATGCAAATTATCCTGTTTGAACTCCAACATCGTCATAGAAGTAGTTCTAAAGATAAGAAGGACAAAATCTGAATGTTAATCGATTTACTGTTAGAGTTGGTGAATACTTCAGGGCCCCTTGTTTCTCACACCGGGTTCGCCCACGTGAGCTTAGGGGAATTTGAGTATTACCCAATTAACAGTATTGCTGGCGTACGAACGAAAGGGGGGGTTCGGGGGGCCCCGCCCCCCGACGGCGGTCCCGAAACCTAGACGGGTTTTGGGCTTTTGTTTAGCCGGCCCGTGTGGTTCGGATTAGGTTTTTTCTCTGTTTGTTTGGGTTTTAAACCCGGTTTGGAGAGGCTATTAATAGCCTAATTTCTGATGTAATTTTGAGTGGCGGCTGTAAACCTAAACATATAGTGGAACCTCTTTGCAGGACGTAGCCCTCATCTCAAGGGTGAACCTGGGTAAATTTCGTGTGTCTTCTCTATTTTTCTGCAATCTCTCTGCGATCTTCTCTCCTTGTTCTCGGATTTTCCCATCAATTGGTATCAGAGCACAGGTTGTTCGAGGAATTAAGGTTTATTCGAGATGTCAGGAGGATCGCGGATTGAGATAGAAAAATTTGATGGAACGCGATTTGATCTCTGGAAGATGAAGATGGAGGATCTTCTCTGTGATCGAGATCTTTGGACGGCAATCGAGAAGGAGAGGCCAGGCAAAGAAGCGGCGACGGCTGCAGATGCGGCGAAGGCTTCAGATACGGCTTCCTCCAGTCAGGCAGATCCAAAGGCGATCGAAGAGTGGGATCGGATTGATAGAAAGGCGAAGGGTTTGATTCGGCTGTGTCTCGCGGATTCAATTCTTACGAATGTGATGGGCGAACCTACTGCCAGAGATCTGTGGAGGAAGTTAGAATCCCTATATCAAAGTAAGTCGTTGGTTAACAAGTTATTTCTGAGGAAGAAATTGTACAATCTTCGGATGCAGGAGGGTGACTCGTTTTCTACCCATCTTTATAACTTTAACACGGTGATCAGTCAACTTGTATCAATCGGTGTTAAGTTTCAAGATGATGATAAGGCAATAACATTGCTCTGTTCGCTGCCGGATTCATGGGACAATCTGATTGTTGTGATTGGTGGCGGGGATAAAGAACTTTCGTATGAAAGTGTATGTGCTGCCTTGTTATCAGAGGAAATACGGAGAAAGGGATCAGCAAGTTCTGGTAAAGAGGCGCTGGCGGCCAGAGGAAGGCAACCAGAAAGGAATCAAAATCAGAGAGGGAGATCCAAATCTCGTGGGCGTTCGAAGAGTAAGGATAAGAAGGTGCAATGCTGGAGATGTCAAGAGTGGGGCCATCTAAAGCGAGACTGCAAAAACAAGCCGGTTCATAAGAAAGAAGCTGAGTCAACCTCGGACAAAAAGGAGGCTGAGGCAGGAGATATGTATGTGGCTTCTGCATGTACGGCACAGTCAGATAAAGATGTCTGGCTTATCGACACTGGTGCTTCGTACCACATGACGCCTCATAAACACTGGTTCTGTGAATATGAGGAGTATAATGGTGGGGATGTCATGCTCGGAGATGACACTGCGGTTCAGATTGTTGGACGTGGCAGGGTGAAGTTGAGGATGAATGATGGCACGGTGAAGACTCTACCAGATGTGATGCATATACCACTTATGAGCAGGAGTTTATTATCTGTTGGTACAATGGCTGACTCGGGTGTTATATTCAGTTGCGATAAGGATTCGTGTAAGATGATCAGAGGGTCGATTGTAATTGCACGAGGGGTTCGCTATGGCACGTTGTACAAGTTGCTCGGAGAGACAATATCTGTGGGCTGCGGATTTATTTCTGAAGAGGCCAAAGAAGATGAAGACAGCAAATCTATGTTGTGGCATCGGAGATTAGGCCATATCAGTGAAAAAGGACTCTCCACTATAGCATCAAGTCAGATGGTAGAAGGAGTTCCGGATTGTTCTGTGGGCTTCGGGTTCTGTGAACATTGCCTCCATGGAAAACAGAACCGAGTCAGTTTTCAACACACAGGTTCAAGAGCAACGAAGATTCTCGAACTGATTCATAGTGATGTCTTTGGACCAACTCCGACTCCATCTATTGGAGGGTCCAGGTACTATGTTTCTTTTATAGATGATTTTTCGAGATACAGTTGGATTTATTTTATCAAGAATAAATCAGATGTATTCGATAAGTTTCGAGAATTTAAAGTTTTGGTGGAAAATCAATTGAGCTGCAAGATCAAGGTCCTTCGTACAGATAATGGAGGTGAATTTTGTTCAGATAAGTTTGAGCATTTCTGCGTGGACAATGGTATTGCTAGGCAGAAGACAACTCCATATACACCTGAGCAGAATGGAGTAGCTGAAAGGTTAAATCGGTCACTCATAGAGAAGGCCAGATGTATGCTGAGTTGGGCTGAATTGGGGCAAGAATTCTGGGCAGAAGCTGTAGCCACAGCAAACTACCTGAAGAACCGCTCACCGACCTCATCAGTGAAGGATCAGACACCTTATGAGGCAATGTTTGGGAAGAAGCCAAATTTGTCTCATGTTCGGGTGTTCGGATGTGACGCATATGTTCATATACCCAAGGAAAAGCGGGGTAAGCTTGATAGTAAATCTGAAAAGAACATATTTGTCGGATACAAGGAAGGGATCAAGGGCTACAAACTGTGGAATCCAAAGTCAAGGACTATTGTTTATAGCAGGGATGTTGTTTTCCATGAATCACGTTCCCAAGTTGAAGTTCAAAAAGGTGATGAACCTAAGAAAGTGGTAGTGCTTGAAGAAGATTCTGATTCTGAAACTTCAGAGGTGGATGCACAAGATACTTCAGTTGAGTCTGTTATAGAACTGGATCAAGAGGACTCGGTTAATGAAGTTGAAGATGCAGATTCAGATGAAGACCCGGATATTGGTACTACCATACCAGTTCTCAGGAGATCGACACGAGAAAGAAGAGCACCTTTGAGATACTCTCTTAGTGCTCTGAGTTCGTTTCATGCTTTGAGCATCATCGGAGAAGAACCTAGTTCTGTAAAAGATGCAAGGTCTATGGATGATGCAAATCAGTGGGAGCTTGCTATGGCAGATGAGATGCAGTCACTGGATAAGAATGAAACATGGAGTTTGTGTAAATTGCCTAAGGATAGAAAGGCAATTGGTTGCAAATGGGTGTTCAAGAGAAAGCTGAAACCGGATGGGTCTGTAGAGAAGTACAAGGCGAGGTTGGTAGCTAAAGGATACTCTCAGGTTGAGGGAGTCGACTATGATGAGATTTTTTCTCCCGTGGCGAAAATGACTTCAATCAGATTTGTTCTATCTCTGGCAGCAGCATATAATCTTGAGGTGGAGCAGATGGATGTAAAGACGGCATTCCTTCATGGGGACTTGGAGGAAGAGATATATATGAGGCAACCAGAAGGCTTTGAAGTTCAAGGTAAAGAAAAGCTGGTGTGCAAATTGAAGAAGTCTTTGTATGGATTGAAGCAGTCGCCAAGGATGTGGTACCAGAAGTTTGATACGTACATGCTCGAACTCAAGTTTGTACGTTCAGATTCAGATCATTGTGTTTATGTGAAGAGAGTTGGAGATCAGTTTGTCATTCTTACACTGTATGTGGATGACATGTTGCTGATTGGAAACAGTATGAAGATGGTGAATTCAGTGAAGGGTTTGTTGGCCAAGAAGTTTGAGATGAAAGACTTGGGACCAGCGAATTTTATTTTGGGTATGCAGATTAGAAGGGATCGTCAGAAGAGAAAGTTGTGGCTAGGACAGGAGAAGTACATAAAAGAAGTGTTGAAGAAATTTAACATGTCGGACTGCAAGCCAGTGGGTACTCCTATGTCTCTAGGAACCAAACTTTCTGCAGAGCAATGCCCGAAGACGGATGAAGAAGCCGAAGAGATGGACCGTGTGCCATATGCAAGTGCAGTGGGCAGCTTGATGTACGCCATGGTTTGCACGCGTCCAGATATAGCCCAAGCAGTGGGAGTCTTGAGTCGGTATATGTCTAACCCAGGCAGGGAACATTGGAATGCTATCAAGAGAGTTTTCAGGTACCTTCGTGGAACTTCAGATTTTGCTTTGTGCTTTGAAGGTGCGGGAAAAGGAAAGATGCTTGATATTGTGGGCCATGTAGATGCTGATTGGGGTGGAGACATTGATAGTAGACGGTCCACTAGCGGATATATTTTTACATTATTTGGGGCTGCACTAAGTTGGATGAGCAAGAGACAAAGCGTGGTAGCACTTTCTTCTACAGAAGCAGAATATATGGCTCTTACTCATGCTGCAAAAGAGGCCATATGGCTACGGCGATTGTGCTTGGAGCTCGGATTTGAGCAAGGTGCTATAGAGGTGAGATGTGATAATCAAGGTGCTATTCAGTTAGCTAAGAATCCCGCATTTCACTCACGCACAAAGCATATTGACATCCAATACCACTTTATTAGGGAAAAGGTGGAAAAGAAAGAGGTTCAGCTTGAAAAGGTTGATACAACAGAGAATAGTTCTGATTTTCTGACTAAAGCAGTTACAGGTGTAAAGTTTGAGTGGTGCTCTACTGCTATCGGATTGAAGAAGAATGTTGCTGGCAAGGCTCTCATTGGTGTGAAGTATCCACCAAGTGGGAGAATGTTAGAGTTGGTGAATACTTCAGGGCCCCTTGTTTCTCACACCGGGTTCGCCCACGTGAGCTTAGGGGAATTTGAGTATTACCCAATTAACAGTATTGCTGGCGTACGAACGAAAGGGGGGGTTCGGAGGGCCCCGCCCCCCGACGGCGGTCCCGCTCGCCGGTGAGCGGGCGGGGGTTCGAGGGCAGCGCCCCCGAAACCTAGACGGGTTTTGGGCTTTTGTTTAGCCGGCCCGTGTGGTTCGGATTAGGTTTTTTCTCTGTTTGTTTGGGTTTTAAACCCGGTTTGGAGAGGCTATTAATAGCCTAATTTCTGATGTAATTTTGAGTGGCGGCTGTAAACCTAAACATATAGTGGAACCTCTTTGCAGGACGTAGCCCTCATCTCAAGGGTGAACCTGGGTAAATTTCGTGTGTCTTCTCTATTTTTCTGCAATCTCTCTGCGATCTTCTCTCCTTGTTCTCGGATTTTCCCATCATTTACTAGTGTTGTCAAGTCATTTTATAACCCATCCAATTATAAAAATATTTCTCACTAACTAATCATAAATTCTTTGATAGCTATCCATTTTATAATCCATCCAATTTTAAATGTGTTCATACACGATTGTTGGCAATCTTCTAGTTGTACAATTCATTCTATCATAATTGCATGATTATCTGGTCAAGCATGAATTCTTTGCAATCATTCTTATTTTATCATTCATCCAGCTATAAATATTTGATTCGTTGTTCAAACATGAATGCTTGGTAATCATCTTATTGTATAATCCATCCAGCTAGAAATGCGCAATTTTAAGTTGTCACCTATTTTATAAATCCATCAAGCTATAAATTCATTTTTCATTGTCCAACGATGATGTTTGGTTGTCATTCCTATTTTATAATTCATGCAATTAGTAACGAGTAATTATTGCTCCAGATATTATTACTCTTTATATTTTTTTCTTTTAAAACATTTATTTTTAATGAGCTATTAAAAGTTCTAGTAACATGATACATATTGTTTCAGTTTGATTTGTGATAACTATGAATTGTTCTAAATTCGATCGCAATCACTTAATCATTACTTCATTATTGTGAATATATGGGCATAAACAAATTTTGATAATGCATTTTTATTTAGATCAAATACATTCTATTGTTTAAAGTATATGAGACTTTATTCTTATATGTTACATATATCCCACTAATTATTTTTCATATGACCTTAAATTTCTTATGTTTTTTCTCCTTTAAACTATAAGGTTTTTCAAGTAGCTTGATAGGAATAACTTGCCTTAACTTTATAGAAACTTTAAATTAACTCCATTCATCTCCTAGCATCTGGTTACTTTTTAGTTTTTTTATGACTTTCCTAATACACAAAAAAAAATAAATTGATGGGTCTTATCTCTCCCACTTGCATATTCACTATAGGATCACAAGAACACTACAATGGGAGAAAATTGATGTTCAATTCAAAATAATACGGAAGTAATAATATAAATTTCAATGATTCAAACAAAATACAATTTACAAAAATTTGACCAATGTAAGTAGTCAAATGAGAAAGGTTAAAAAACACACTTTTTATCGACATTCGGCTTAACATTTAATTTGTGTTCTCGTATCGTGGCTTTTTAATCTTAAAACTATAGGTGTAAACCCACATGATTTTTGTTATTAATTAAATAGATAAATGAAATTTATTTATTTATTTCCAAAAATCCTTTTTGAAAATAAAGGATAAAGGAGGTTGTGAAGAGATGAGAATCTGAATTGAAGAAAAGAAAGGAAAAAAAAGGGGAATAGTTGTTTAAGTTAAAGATAAATAAAGGTGGTTAAAGATGGGTTATTAGTTAGTTTTGAATTATTAAACTAATTATTTTGTAATTAGTTTGGTCCTCTATTAATAGAATCCTTCCCTACACCAGCTTCCTTTATCTAGAGAAACAAAATTTTCCTCACTTTGTAGCCTTTGATCTCTCTTCTTGGTGCACATGCGCAGCTGATTGACTCGAGATTCTCTTCATCGAACCAAGCTCTACCAAAGAACGATGGACTCGTTGTCGATATTCATTGAACCTCATCAAAATATATGCACAAAGTCTCGAATTTTTTTAGGTAGTCTAAAATAGTTAAGGTTTTTGGATTCACTTTTGGATATGATTTTTTAATGAAATAGATAAGATGATGAATGACTTTCCTGGAATCAAAAATTGGCACGAACTTCTTTGAATCCGACCTGAATTCAAATGAACTCGACTTATTGATGACCCGACCAGGGTCTCGCCATGAAAAGTTTCGAACTTAAGATCAAATCCGAATAACCCCAACCGAGCTAGATTAACAATCGGCCAGGGTAGTTACATGTCACCCTGTCCAATGATTGCATCAGCAAGCCTAGTCGCATTCACCTCTGTCCCAGCTGGGGTTCTGCCAGAAGTTAGATTAGAATGGTCCAATTAAACATGGCTTGAGTTTGGAAGAACATGAATCAAGTTTGCTTATATGCCCGATCCAAATTTCTCAAACAAATTAGGATTTCAGACATATCTAATTGTCCTAATGTAAAATGACAATGTTACCATTATGATGGTTGTGTTAAATAGAGAACAATAAGGATGATTAATAAGTTAAAAGTTAAAAGATGTAAAATGAGACTTCATTACCACTAATTGTTAATATAACAAAATAGAAGCTGGGTATTAATAGTCCCACCACCCAAACAGTTAAGATGGATATTAATAGCTCCATCACCATAACAAATAATAGTGAGTATTAATAGCACCACACCCCTAACATTTGTAATTAACCTCATTCCTTTTATTTGGTCTGAAGTACCCCCATTTGGTCCTAGTTTTATCCATCTTGACCCCACATGAAAGTGCATGATTGTCCCATAATAAAAAAAAAATCTAGCTCGTATTAGGACAACACATATAGTATCCAAATAAGATAATATTTGATTCTATGAAAAGCTAACAACATTACCTATAACTTTTATATTAATCTCTTGATCCAAATCTCATGATAGAATATTCAAATATTAAGTACAAGTTTAGCAAACCCTTTCCTCTGCCGAAGGCAGCGCCCTGTCTTTCCTTTCTTTTGCTTCTTTTCTTTAACTCGACGAAGTCGAAGTCGAGTTAAAACAAAAGACATGTTGCTGTTCTTGCTGTTCTGGTTAGTGGCTGTGGTGCTTTGTATAGCGATTACTTGTGGCAAGCAGGCGTATATTGGATTCTGTCTAAACGAATGTGCCACTCCCATTACGGTTAAGGCATTTTCTCATATTAGCATTGGGCACTCAAACTCGAAGGAAGAAGCCGAAGCCAGTCCAGTAGCTCTCAATAATATAAAGTTGAAATTGAAAATTTTGAGCTTTATTTGTTTAAACATAACTTTTTATGTGGTTGTCCAAATGAGATGATTCTTGATGCTCTAGAAAGATAAGAGAATTATCTACAACTTTTATGTTAACCTCTTAATTTAAATTGTTGACATATGATTTGCATATTTTTTCATATCTTTCTAATATTGTTTAGGATTAGTATTCCAGATTTCTTAGGATAATATCCTAGATATTTTGGGATAATATTCCTGATTTTCTAGAGTAATATTTTAGCATATTCTCCCTTCTTGTATTTTCTACCTTGATTATCAATAGGACGCACTAGTGTTTGGTGAATAATATGCGAAAATATGTTTCTCAACATGGTATTAGAGAAGTAACGATCTGGACACTATTCTTCTCCCCTTCCTCCTCATCCTTCTTCTCTCCTTCTTTCTGCACTATGTCCATAGTTCTCAAAATCAGAGCTTGACTTTTTCTATCCGTCGTGCTCAACTATGGCAGATCAGAAAGCTGAATCTAGCAACTTTGGTGTTAAATCCACCCTCAGCACTCCACTCGGTACCAATATCAAACTTGATGGTACCAATTATCTCCTCTAGTCCACGGCTTTTGAGCGCTATGTAGAGTTCCATAGGAAGAACGTACAAAAAATTGGGAAACTAGCAATGATTGGGTCGCCTCTGCCATGCTCAATAACATGACCAAATTTGTTGCCAAACAGGTCATGGCTTATAAGTCAGCCAAGACTATGTGGGAGGTACTTCAAACACTTCACTCTCATAAAAGTAATATATTTTGCCTTTACAAGGTTCTTGAAGAAATCCAATCATGCAACGTGATCAAATTAGATCTGTTCAGTTTCTCTCTGGCCTTGGTCCTGAATATAAATCGATCAAGGACCAATTGATGACACAGGAAATTATTCCGAGCCCTGAAGAAATCTATGCTCGGCTCTCCCGTATTGATGATTTCTCTCCTCACGCGAATGCATCTGCACTTGCTACACGTGGAAGAGGAAGAGGATTCTTTCTTGACAAATGCAAAGGCCGTGGACATGGATGAGGGAATGACTCTAGAGGACGTGGTAAATTCTTTTGTAACCACTATCATCGATTCAATCATCCCTCTTATCGCTGCTGGGAAAAGTTTGGATATCCTGCTGATCATCCAAAGTTTCATGCCACCACTACTAACGAGTCAGATATTCTAATATCAAAAGAAGAATATGACCGCCTTCGTTCTCTATCCATTACTAAATCTGCATCTCCGTCAACTGGTGCTATTGTAATGCATCATTCAGGTACTCTTGCTCTCTCTACTACTTCTCTATCTGACTGAATTGCAGACTCGGGTGCCTCCTCATACATAACAGGTGATGCCTCCTTCTTCTCATCCCTCAAATCTCTATCAAATCCTCTTAATGTTAAAGTTGTTAATGGCTCTCTCTCTCTCTCCGGTCACTGGCCTTGGCACAGTTTTCGTTAATTGTGATATCTCTCTTGATAATGTTATGTATGCTCTAAAGTTTGCTCTAAGCCTTATTTTGATAAATCAACTGACAAAGTCCTTAAATTGTCGAGCATTTTTTATGACTCTTTCTTCGTTCTGCAGGATCTCCAAATGATGAGGTAGATTGGTGAAGAATTTGAACGTGATGGACTCTATTATCTCCAGCCACTCAAAATCCCACAACCTACACTACCAACATTTCCCTACAGCTCCATCATCTCCTAGGTCATCCTAGTTTGACTATTCTTAGTCAACAATTTTCCAACATTTCAAGTAGTGAGATTCTTTTGTGCGAAGCTTGTCAAATAGGACAGCATCATCGTACTCCTTTTGCACCTCGCTTTGACAAATGAGAGAAAAGTCCATTTTCACTTGTGCATGCTGATTGTGGGGTCCTTGTCGAGTTTTCGTCAATAGGCATTTCAAATATTTTTTGTTTTAGTAGATGACTTTTCTAGAGTTACTTGGATTTATATGTTGCAAAATAAGACAGAAACTCTTCGTATTATTCGAGATTTTTTTATAGAAATAAAAAATCAATTCTCTACCTCAGTTAAAATCTTTCATAGTGACAATGGACTTCAGTTTGCAAATTCTGATTTTTGATCATTTTTTAAATTTGTTGGTGTCATTCATCAAACTTCATGTGTAAAAACATTTCAGCAAAATGGTGTTGCTGAAAGAAAACTTCGCCACTTGTTGGATGTTGCTCGCACTCTCCTCTACCATATGAAAGTACCCTCCACCTATTGGCCAGATGTCATTCTCACCGCAAGTTATCTCATTAACCAAGTTTCCTCATCGGTTCTTAATGGACAAATTTCATTCCATCTACTATTCTCAGGAAAGTCTTTGTTTTCTATCCCACCTCGTGTTTTCGGGTATAATATTTCCTTCACATCTTTCAAACTGATAAGTTAGCTCCTAGATCAATCAAGTGCATCTTTTTAGGATACTCACGAACCCAAAAAGATTACAGGTGCTATGACTCTATTTCTCACAAGTCCTATGTTAGTGTTGATGTTATCTTTCTCGAAGAGGTACCTTACTTACAGAACTCTACGAATAACCATGAGAGTCATCTAATTTTAATTCCTGACCCATCACTAGATCTACCACCACAACAACCACAATCTCCTCCTCCATCACTTGTACCAACCTAAAAGTTTATAGATGCCGACCTACTCAGCAACATCCACCTGACCTTGATGATGAATCACTCTCCACGATTCCATCACATAATCCTCCAAACAATCCTAAGTTGTCGGAAAGAGATTCTACTCAAGTACCTCATGATCTAAATATTCCTATTGCACATCTCAAGAGCACTAGATCATGTGTGAAATATCCTCTGTCTAATTTTATGACTTTTGATCATTTATCTCCTGCTGCCAAAGTTTTTTCTACTTCTCTTAATAGGCATTTTATTCCCCACCACTATTCTGAGGCATTCCACCATTAGTGTTGGAAAACTATTATGGATGAAGAGATGTCTGCTCTGCAATCTAGAAAGACTTGGGAACTTGTAGACCTTCCAATTAATGCTACAGTGGTTGGTTGTCAGTGGGTGTTCACATTAAAGTATCTTCCTGATGGGATGGTCGATCGTTACATGGTGCGATTGGTAGCCAAAGCTTACACTCAGACTTATGGAGTAGATTATTCTAAAACATTCTCTCTAGTTGCTCGCCTTAATTTTGTTCACATTTTACTTTCTATTGCTGTCAACTCTGGATGGCACGTTCACCAGCTTGATGTGAAAAATTCTTTCTTAAACAGTGATCTTACTTAAGAGGTTTACATGGAACAACCATCTAAATATATTACTCAGGGGGAGTGTTCAAAGGTTTGCAAGTTGAAGAAATTCAAACAAAGTCCAAGAGCATGGTTTGAAAATTCAGTAGAGCTATTGAAGAATATGGCTTTAGTCAATTCTCTTCTCACCATTCAGCATTCTCTTTACACACTTTTAAAAGTTCAGTCATCCTCATAGTTTATATAGATTATATTTTAATATCTGGCAGTGACACTAAAGGTATTTTGGCAACAAAGAGGTTTCTGCAATCACAGTTTGTGACCAAAGATCTTAACCTAATCAAATACTTCTTAGGCATTGAAGTAAATCAATTTGATGATGGACTCATTCTCTCTCAAAGAATATATGTCTTGGATCTATTAAAGGAAGCCGGTATGATGAGCTCTAAAATAGCCACCATTCTAGAATATTTGAGCAGTTCTATACTAGAAGATGTCATCAGATATAGAGCTATGGTTGGTAAACTTTTGTATCTCTTTGTAACTCGTCTTGATATTTCTTATGTTGTTGGTCGCCTAAGCCAATTTATGAAAGAACTACGAAGTACATTGGATAGGTGTATGTCAGGTTTTACAATATCTAAGAGCCTCTCTAGGAAAAGGTCTTCACTTAAAAAATCATGGACATTTAAAGGTGTGGGGATATTCTGATGCAGATTATGTTGGGGCTCATGAAGATAGAAGATCAACCACTGGTTATTGTACTTATGTTGGTGGAAACATTGTAACGTGGCGCATCAAGAAACAAGAAACAAGATGTTGTCTCATGCTCTAGCGTTGAGTCGGAATATAGGACAATGACTCATACTACATGTGAACTTTTATGGATCATTTCTCTTCTCGTGACTTTAGAATTTTTGTTACTTCTCGATCGTGACTTTAGAATTTTTGTTACTTCTCGTGACTTTATAATTTTTGTTACTTTAGAATATAGTACCTATGTATTGCGATAACAATGCTGCAATATTTATTACAAACAATCTTGTGTTTCATGAGAGGACTAAACACATAGAAGTGGATTGTCACTTCATTCGTGATGCTATTATAACTAAGAAGATCTCCACTCCATACTTGGCCATTGAAGATCAACTAGTTGACATCTTTACTAAAGCACTTTCCAAGAACAAACTCCTGGTTATATGTTCCAAGCTGAGCCTAAATGATATTTACGCTACAACTTGAGGGGGAGTGTTGAGATATAATTTTCATATCTCTTCATATATTTTCATATCTTTTCAGATCTTCGCATATCTTTGTAATATTGTTCAGGATTAGTATCTTAGATTTTCTAAGATAATATCCCAGATATTTTGGGATAATATCTCTATTTTCTGGAGTAATATTTTAGCATATTCTCCCTTCTTGTATTGCCTACCTTGATTATAAATAGGAGACGCTAGTGTTTGGTGAATAATAAGAGAAAATATGTTTCTCAACATAAATATTATGAGACCATAAACAAATGTCAAAGTTTAGTGCATAAAGCAACTCATTCTTATTTAGACTTTTTCGACATTTTAAATATAACTCTAAATCTTTCGAGGTTTGTATCATCAAAATATAATTATATAGGATATAAAAAACTTTGTTTCAACAATCTCTCCCATTTTGATGAAGACAAATCGAGAAATATGAAAAGTATATTATGAGAGAAAATATGTTTCTCAACATAAATATTATGAGACCATAAACAAATGTCAAAGTTTAGTGCATAAAGCAACTCATTCTTATTTAGACTTTTTCGACATTTTAAATATAACTCTAAATCTTTCGAGATTTGTATCATCAAAATATAATATATAGGATATAAAAAACTTTGTTTCAACAATCTCTCCCATTTTGATGAAGACAAATCAAGAAATATAAAAAGTATATAAGTTAGGAAGGAAAAGATATCAAAGTCAAAATTTTAACTCCCCTAAAACTAAGCTTTCCTTACGATGGTAGGTGTGTACATAAGTCTTAATTATAAGGTATTTTTCATATAGAGTTATATTCATGAGTATCACATAATAAATTAGGAGTTATATATTTATCTTATATAAATTTCTCTTATGTTCTTATCATATTTCTCCTCCTTTTATCACATCAAAAAGTAGTTTGCACATGAAGCACAAAGAAATAATATGTAATTGCCTCTTAATCTTGTCGTCTTCCTAAATTTTTTATTCTTCTTCTTTTGTCATATAAGAAATAATATGTAAAATATCATAAGAGAGATTTTTATTCTTTGGTCACATCATAAGAATTTTTTCAAGTAAAATATATGTGATAGGCAAAAATAACTTCCCCAAAGTTCATGACCGATTCGTAAGAGCTAAACATGAAATCAAATTGATTTATGAATAACACAAGTCCGAAAAAATTATATAAGGAATCAAATTGCATAAAACTTTAAGACAACAATGATATGTCAAATTTGAATTGAATTATATCAAATAATTATGGATTTGTCAATAAGAATAATAGTCATATTCAAAGTGGGTGGAGAAAATAATATTTCAAATTTTTATCAAGCTCCTCCTATCACTATGACCAATTTTCTTTCTCTTTCTATCTTCCCTTAGTCCTTTCTATGCTTCCTTTTTATTCCAAAGAAATTATAACAATATAACATTGTGAATGAGGGGTCAAAATTTAGTTTTCATAACATGAAGATTTAAGCTTTAAACATTCAAGCTAAGATATGATAATAATATGATTTTACAAATCATGAAAATGTAGATTCGTGTAAGTCAAATAATTGATATATTTCATGGTATGGAATAAATATCTCAAATATAAATACATTATTACACAAGTCATAAAGTCTTATATATATATATATATATATATATTCATTTGTGCAAGTGAGATATCATATAAGCATCATTCCAAATTTGATGGTCATATGTCATATGATATATGGATACTCAAATGATAACAAATTATGATCATATAAATTATAGTACAAGAGATCATTTACCAAGACAAATACAAGTGAGGTATATGATATTTTAAAAGTTTCTCAAATGTTAGTAAAGTTTTAAAACTTTGACTTTTTTCAATTTCAAACCTACAAAGCATCAAGAACTAGTAAATGACTAAATAAATATACATACTCACAAATTTTAAGAAATGAGCATGGTAAATAACATAGGAATTTTCAAAGTAAAACATACATCAAAAATTGACATTTCGATAAGCATAGATTTGTACACAAATTATGACAATTAGTAGACAAATTTAAAGCATAAATATTTTTATATATTTAAAATAATACTTTTACCATAAAATTTGTGTCTTCACTCCTTTAAGTTCATTTGTCCTTTTTTTTTCTTTGTTGTATGATAATAATCAAGATTAGTGTCACAACTAAAAATGTATTCAAAGTTTAGTCTTTTACATGCTCTCTCTTTCTTAAAATGATAGTAGCTACTTCAAATTATGAATGAGAGACTTTGGAATATGAGAGAGTAAGATTCATGTCAAAATATTTCACAAAGATGAACATATAAATCAATTTTGATAGGAGATATATATAGCAAGTTAAAAATGATTTTCTTAGTAATATGCTTCATTTCAAACATATGCATAAGCATAGAGTTTAGCAATTAAATGTCTTATACAATAATCTTCAAATGTCACACCAATATGATCAATCATCTTATTCCAAAATAATTTGTCAAAAAATGTGATCAATCATCTTATTCCAAAATAATTTGTCAATAATCATAATGCGTATGTATACCCAAATGATATAGTATAACATGCCAAAATTTATAATAAGTTCATCCACATAAGGCTCATAACATAAGAATCATATAAAAATTATGTCAAACATAATTATTATAAATATGAATTCTTATTTATAGGTAAACAAAAAAATATCCAAGTTTAGAAGACAGCATTCATAACTTTTATGTCTTTTTCTTTTTCCAAATTCAAAAAATAGTGGTGATAATAAACATGGTAAGGGTAAAAATAGAATAATTCTCTTTCTTTTGACATATTAACAACATAGATTTTACAAGTATATATTATCACAAGTCAATAAGAAGATATTATGTATTAATTTCAAATTTTTTCATAAGTTTGCATTTATAAATATTCAAAAGATATTTAATTCTTAATTCAAGATATCAAAACATCAAGAGTTATCAACAAAAGGTATGTGATAATCAAACTTCAACCAAACAAAGTTATTTATTATTTTTCACTTATAAAAATATGATTCTTTTATACTTCAAAATCATAGGTAAGTATATTGAATCACAAATATCAAGATGCAAAATAGTATACAAGATTCATATAAATAAGTTATACATGCTTAATGCTAAAATCAACATATTTTGAATGTGAAGAACGATGCATGCAAACTTTAGTATCGATATAAGTACTCTTATTTTGTTAAATGTCAATTTAGCAACCACTATGTATGTGACATATTCATCAAGCATATTTAGTCAAAATGAGTAATATATACATTTTCAAAATTGGATGATCAACATAATTCTAGTATGTCTATTAATTATTAATTTGTGCTCATATTATGATAATAAATGAACAATTCCAAAGCATAAGTATGTATTATATCAAAATGAGTTCAAATTTTCATTTTTATATATAAAAAATACTTTTACCGCAAACTTTGTGCCTTCACCTCACTTCAACTTCATTTTCTTTATCTTTTCATGTCAAAAAAAGGATCATTTGAATTTTGGTACCCATATTATTTTGGGTCCAAAATTGTTAGTCATATTTCCTTTCGAATTTTATTTCACTATGATTAGTTTTTCAACTTTGCATTCAAAATTATAGTGATCATGAAATTTCTATGTATAACAAATAGAATGATATTTCAAGCATTATCATTATCATGACCATGTTTAGATTTATATAAGTGAGCATAATGATGTCCAAAATATTTCTTAAACTTATTATTGTTTCTTACATATCAAATAATTTATGTATCCATCTCAAGAGTGCATAAATGATTGTCAAATATTAATACATAAAATGATTTCACAAATACGGTCGCGTATATCATTTTCTTTTGCTAAATCAAAATAACAATCATAATAAATTTGATATCCATATAGTTTACTTTATTTGACATGTAAGAAAAGATATTTTGCAAATACATTATCATAAGTCGAAAGAAGTTACAATATTAAAATTTAAAACATCAACAACTTTATTTTAAAAGAAATGATCAATTCTTATATCTAAATTGCAAAATTATAAGTTCTTTCAATTTCAAAATATGATGCACGAAATGTTTAAATAAAAACTAGTAAGATCATAATCAAATATACATTTTCAAAGAAAAATGACCCTACTATGCACAAAAATTATCTTTCCAAAAATCATAGTATTGCATAGAAATTATGATAATAGTGAATAAATTAAAGTTGGAGAAATTGTGACAAAATATCATCATTATGTATTGCTCATAAATATTTTAAAATTTCAAGATAAACTCAATTGTCTTAAATCTTTATGAGTCAAAGTAAGATCATTGCAATGTCTCAATTTCATATGCAAGTCTTATCATTAAAATAGATATTAAAATGCAACTTGAAAGATATTTAATATATTAAATTTACTTTAAGTCACAAAAATCATCAAGTGTTTAAAAAATGCACATGCCTACTCAATCATAGAAAGTATCTTCACTTTTGTCAACATGAAAATTTCAAAACTTTTACGCATTTGAGCTTGTCAATAATTACGATCAAGAATTGATACATACAAGTCAAAATGCACATTTTAAATATGAGATATCATAATTCAAATCAAATATGCACTAAATAAATTTAACTTTTTTTCCAATAATACTTTTACCACTTTAATATTTCTTTGTAATTCCTTGTGAAGCACATTTACAAAACAAAAATAATTTGCATTTTGGTACCCAAACTTGTTTGGATCCAACATGATTAATTTTTTTTCCTTTAGGAACCCACATCAATTTCATGCCCATATCAATACATTTTTTAATTTGGCATTCGAATGAATAATATCCATGAGCATTACAATAATGACATTTAATTGATGATCTAACAAAATGATTATGATCATGTTCATGTTTAATTTTCAAAATATCATTATGGTCATATGAGTCTTTGATACTAAGAGAACAATAATAAAGATGTTTATGCTTCAAATGATGACAATTAGCATCATGCTTGTGTTTCAACAAAGAATATGAATAATTTTATGTAATACTCCTTTGTGTTTTTAACATTTTTCTTCGAATTCATTTTCTTTCTATATTCAATAGATTTTGCAAAAGTTTTAATAGGTTTTTGAACAATCCAATTATGTTTCATATGTATAGGAAACTTATTATCTAAATCATTTTGTAATGAACTAATTTCATTTTTCAAAGTTCTACTTTCATTCATACATGTGTTATTTTCTTTTCTTAAAATTTCATTTTGAACTAAGAATTCTTTTCATTTCTTCAATTTTAAAAATCATTCTTCATAATATAAAGATCATTCCTAAATGTTTCATTTCAAAGTAGACAAGCATCTTTTTCTTCTTTCAAGATTTCAAACCAATTTTTCAAAGTAATATACGCATTCATTAATGATCCATTTTTCCTTTTAACAGAAAGATGCTTTTGAATAAGAGATTAATTTTTTTTATGAACATCAAAAGCAATATCAACATCATCATCACTATCACTGGTAGAGGAAATAAAATTGAATTTAAGGTTATCTCATTGTTTGCACTCTTTGTCATTAAGCACAAAGCTTCATTGTCGAATGTTTCATTATCGAATGTTGTGAAAGTAACATCGTCACCATTATTTTTGTCCACATTTGATGTGCCCTTTTTGATAAAATTTCTACCTTCATGCCTATATAACAAAACTTGCCCATGAGCATTACAATAATGGCATTTAATTGATGATCTAACAAAATGATTATGATCATGTTCATATTTAATTTTCAAAATATCATTATGGTCATATGAGTCTTTGATACTAAGAGAACAATAATAAAGATGTTTATGCTTCAAATGATGACAATTAGCATCATGCTTGTGTTTCAACAAAGAATATGAATATTTTATGTAATACTCCTTTGTGTTTTAAACATTTTTCTTCGAATTCATTTTCTTTCTATATTCAATAGATTTTGCAAAAGTTTTAATAGGTTTTTGAACAATCCAATTATGTTTCATATGTATAGGAAACTTATTGTCTAAATCATTTTGTAATGAACTAATTTCATTTTTCAAAGTTCTACTTTCATTCATACATGCGTTATTTTCTTTTCTTAAATTTCATTTTGAACTAAGAATTCTTTTCATTTCTTCAATTTTAAAATCATTCTTCATAATATAAAGATCATTCCTAAATGTTTCATTTCAAAGTAGACAAGCATCTTTTTCTTCTTTCAAAATTTCAAACCAATTTTTCAAAGTAATATACGCATTCATTAATGATCCATTTTTCCTTTTAAAAGAAAGATGCTTTTGAATAAGAGATTAATTTTTTTTATGAACATCAAAAGCAATATCAACATCATCATCACTATCACTGGTAGAGGAAATAAAATTGAATTTAAGGTTATCTCATTGTTTGCACTCTTTGTCATTAAGCACAAAGCTTCATTGTCGAATGTTTCATTATAGAATGTTGTGAAAGTAACATCGTCACCATTATTTATGTCCACATTTGATGTGATCTTTTTGTTAAAATTTCTACCTTCATGCCTATATAACAAAACTTGCCCATGAGCATTACAATAATGGCATTTAATTGATGATCTAACAAAATGATTATGATCATGTTCATGTTTAATTTTCAAAATATCATTATGGTCATATGAGTCTTTGATACTAAGAGAACAATAATAAAGATGTTTATGCTTCAAATGATGACAATTAGCATCATGATTGTGTTTCAACAAAGAATATGAATATTTTATGTAATACTCCTTTGTGTTTTTAACATTTTTCTTCGAATTCATTTTCTTTCTATATTCAATAGATTTTGCAAAAGTTTTAATAGGTTTTTGAACAATCCAATTATGCTTCATATGTATAGGAAACTTATTGTCTAAATCATTTTGTAATGAACTAATTCCATTTTTCAAAATTCTACTTTCATTCATACAAACGTTATTTTCTTTTCTTAAAATTTCATTTTGAACTAAGAATTCTTTTCATTTCTTAAATTTTAAAAATCATTCTTCATAATATAAAGATCATTCATAAATGTTTCATTTTAAAGTAGACAAGAATCTTTTTCTTCTTTCAAAATTTCAAACCAATTTTTCAAAGTAATATACGCATTCATTAATGATCCATTTTCCCTTTTAAAAGAAAGACGCTTTTGAATAAGTGATTAAATTTTTTTATGAATGTCAAAAGCAATATCAACATCATCATCACTATCACTGGTAGAGAAATAAAATTGAAATTAAGGTTATCTCATTGTTTGCACTCTTTGTCATTAAGCACAAAGCTTCATTGTCGAATGTTGTGAAAGTAACATCATCACCATTATTTTTGTCCACATTTGATGTGCCCTTTTTGTTAAAATTTCTACATTCATGCCTGTATAACAAAACTTTCCAAATCTCTTAAGAATAAGATTCTTGGCATAAGAACCTAAGGAGGAATAAAAAAATATTTTTGATCTTATCATCAAGTTTTTCAATCAAAATTTGAAAATCATCATATTAAAAAATGGAATATCAATAGAAACACAATTTATAATTTTCTTTGCCTTTTCAAAACCATTTTCTAAAACTTCCAACATATCAAAATCAATAGAACATATATATGCTTTCATTCTAATTTTCCAAGAAGAAAAATAATAGTCTTTGAAACTCGTTGGGTCGAAAATAGAATTGACTTTTTCTAAAAATAGCGCCATGCTCTAAAAGATGGTTGAATCCTTAAAATAAGAGCAACCTTTCTTTGATACCAACTACAGAATCACAAGGCACCAAGAGGGGGTGAATTGGTGTTTAAATCGAAAATACCGATTTTACGAAAATCATCGTGAAAGCTTAAAATCAATTTGTTGAACTTTAAATCACACAATAACAATGAAATTACATACATAATAGAGTAGGAAGGAGAGGGAGAGGGATGGACAAATACAAGATGCACGATGATTTGTTGACGAGGTTCAGTCACACCTTGGCATATGTCCCCGCTCTGACTTCTCGACATCAAGACCATCGGAGATTCCACTAACATCCTTCTTTCGTTCCAAATAGGACAAGGAACATCTTTTTCACTCTTGAGCTTTCACCAATCTTTTCTTCGCTCAAGAGGTAAGACACAACCTCTTTTCACCCACAATCTTTCTTTTACACTTTGAAATCTCACACAAGAGTAATAGAGAAAGAAATGAAAATTTTACAACTTTGAGCTCAATGTACTTCACAAATATTCTTCCCACTTTTTCTTAGAAGTCTTAATCATTCCTACACCTTTGGGTCTTCTTTTATAGCCTTCTTAACTCCATTTAGCCGTTGAGGCTTGTTTCCTACTTTTTAGATCGAAATATGACCATTATAGTGCAGAACGATCGATCCACATAATCATTGAAAAAATATGACCGTTCATGAATTCTGCACTGGCCGGTCGACCAATCAGTCGACCACCAGCATCATCTCGACATTCTACTGGCTTCAATCGGTTGATTTCTGCATTTTCTATATTGATCGGCTGACCGACCGATGGACCGGTACTTTGACTGGCATCATTTCGACATTTTGTTGGGTCCATTTTTGCATTTTGTGTGTAGGACTAGTCAATCAATGTGTCTGACCGGTCGATCGGTGCTTCAATCGTTAGATCGATCACTCTACACTATTTTGAGCATACCTTTTTCACAGTTATCCAAATGAGATGATTTTTTATTCTATGAAAAACTAACAAAATTCTATACTTTTGATATTCATTAATCCAAAATCTAATGAGATCATAATCAAATATTAATTAAAAGTTTAGTATACAAAATTGTCCATTTCAAATAAAAATTTTAGACCTTTACTCCTTTATACATAACATTTAATAAGTATCCAAATGAGATAACATTTGATTCTATGAAAAGCTAATAACATTATCTATGCCTTTGTATTAATCTTTTGATCCAAATCTCACGATAAAATACTCAAATATTAAGTGCAAGTTCAGCACATAAACATATCAACTTCAAATTGAATTTTCGAGCTTTACTTGTTTAAATGTAACTTTTTATGTAATTGTCTAAATGAGGTGATTTTTATGCTCTAGAAAGTTAAGAAAATTATCTATAACTTTTATATTCACCTCTTAGTGTAAATATTATGAGAACATAAACAAATGTCACTCGAAAGTTTAGTGCATGAAGCAACTCATTCTTATTTAAACTTTTTCGGCATTTTAAAAGTATCTCTAAATCTTTCGAGATTTGTATCATTAAAATATAATTATATAAGATATAAAAACTTTGTTCCAATAGAGGATTCCTGATCGTTGACTTCAAATTCAATTGCACACCTCTCTTGGAATGCCTTCTATGTATTGAGCTGCAGCTTTCTTCTCAGTCTTCATCACTTCATTTTCATAATTAATCGTTTCAGCATTTTCAATTTGAAATTCAGCATAAAGTTCAGCAGTAGAAGGCTTTTAATTTGTCCTCCACATTCAAATTGCATGACTTGATTTTGCTCTTCAGGCCTAACTTCAGTTGGTCTAAAAAAAGTGATTGCTGAAATAACTATTTCTCTATGATTATGCCATCGGCTGCTAAACCTTCAACTTTAACAAACAACACCCTCATTAATTCATTATGCACTACCTACTGCTTGATTAGCTTCTCTGTCATTAGATCCATGTTTGATTTTTCTTCAGGAGGAGCAATATGATTTGGAGGCTCCACTAGTTGTGCTAGTTGATTATGAGATGTAACTTGCTGAAATTGAGCATCCAACCATCTTGATTGTGTTTCAAGTTCTTCCACCTTGGTAGACAGCATCTCTATCATCTTACATTACTCCGTGTGTTAGTCTACAAATTTTTGCATCATAATCTTCAGTTTGAGTTCTTCCATAGGTCATGTTGGCTGCTGTTGTTATTTAACTTCAAGTGGACTAACATTGGTAGGTTCAGTTGGAAGTAGTGATTCCACTTGAGTGTACAACTGAGGGTGTGCACCTAACATTTGATTTTGCTCATAAGTTGCAGGATAATAGTGTTATCTATTGAAAAAGAGATTGTCTTGATAACTCCATGAACTGGTTACTCTGTAGACCACTATGATTCATGGAATGAAGTTGCCCGTATGATTTATCATGATTGTAGGAGTGCATTTAGTTGCAATAGGCTTGAGAAGATGTTGGAGGTTTTAGCTTGTATTTTGCAAATGCATTTCCTACTATGTCTTCAACTCTAGAGGTCAAGTTGTCCCAACTTTCAGATTTTGCATTTCACTTGAATGATAAGAATTTTGCACATCATAACCAACTTAAAAAATTCAAATCCATCTCAATCTTAATAAATGGTTGAATTGATACTCATCATCTTTGTTCATAATATGAAATCTGATATAATTCTGCACAATAAAGACTTAGGATGCGGTTTTATGATAAGTGCATAAATTAGAAAGCTGAAATGTGACAATTGAAATATGAAATTAGAAATCAGATTCTGAAATTTGAATTTTGAAATCCAACTTGAAATCTAAAAACTGATATAAACATTCAAGGATCAATAATTTTTCTACACAAACTCAAAAAATTAGGTTGTAGAATAAGTGTAGAAAATTGAAATCTAAAAATTAAAATCTAAAATCGAATATCAGAAATATGAAATATTTTAGTTCAATGGAAAGTTAGAATGCAGCTTACATAACAAACTCAAAAATCTGAAAACTAAAATCAGATTTCTTAATCAGAGGTGTGATCATAGCATACAAGGATCAAAAAATTGTCAAGTTCAGCAATGTTCAGGAAATAAGAATGCAAGTTCAAAAATTTCAACAATGTGTATAATTATTTGCAATTTCACCAATCAGAAATCAAGAATCTTATAATTCTTTGCATGTTCAATAAGGGATGTTCAACAATGTTAAGCAAGATTTCTACACAATGAAAATATAGTAGACACTTTGTAGCATAAGTGCATAATATGGAATATAATATTAGGAATCATCAATGTCTCTGCACTATAAAAATCCAAGATGTACTTTGTAGCATAATTGCATAATATGAACTTCGAGAACTCAAAATCAGAAATACGGAAAACTTAAGATTGAAAATTATAACTAGGATCTAAGTGAAAGCTACTATAAACAGATAGAGAAAAGAAAAATGCAGAAAGATATTCTACAGCATGATGAGATTTAAACAATGATTGTATAAACAAGACTTAGCTAAAGAAAGTATAGTGTGACAAATCAAAACTTGATATACGTCGAAAATCGTGTGATGTGAGGAGCTGAAAATCACAGAAAACAATGTGCTTCATGTAAAATAGTCACATATTAGGAACAGTTACCTTTATACTTATGATTACTCCTACATGAGCAATTACCCTTACTTCATAAGAAAATATCAAGTTAAGCTTTAAAATTTATAATTCCGCAACACAATCACGAGTAGAACCGCAAGTATACGGCGTACCATTGTAGCATTTAAGGGTCGACCCACAAGGACAATTGCAGTGTTCACACTTGATTGAAACCGTTTAGAAGAAAAAGCTTATGTCGATCAAAATGAGAAAGTGAAATGCTACAAAACATAAATCACAACGAATAACACTACTCTACTTTTCATGTATTTTTAATGCAGAAGTAGACAAGGATCAGCATAGATAAACACTATGATTGGGGGGATATTCTCTATGCTTTAAATTATGGTTAAAATTTCATACTGTCCCTCAGCATGCACATGAACTTGCACTCATGATAAATACACTTTGATCATCCAATGACACTCTCATGTACGTGGATGGTTCAGCTTGTGCATGCTGATGGAATCATCCATTCAGCTCGGGTGTCACTCTCATGTGCACTGAGCTGGCATATGTATTGAATTCTCAGGGATTGATCTAGTTTTGCACAACCTCGACCTATCGGGTTCTTATATCTAAACAAATAACCATTTTTCCTTCTAAGCAAATTGTCTCAAGCTGCTACTGAATTCATATTTGATTTCCTTAATCTGAATTTGGTTTTGTAATATACTTCAAGATCTTCATTAATTTTGTGAATTTACACTCTCCATTCCCACCATTCACTACAAGAGATAGTTCAAATAATCAATCATATTAGTGTCTCAAATAGTGTGATGCTAAGTTAGTGTCAAAATAGCATCATCATAAGATCGAAAGATGGGAGACATCTGTTGCCACATAGCCTCGAATTAGTGCCACACTAATGTTTCAAGAAGTTGATGTCAAATTTGGCATCATTATTAATGCGTGCGCAAAAAGAAAAAGGTGTCATAAAATGTAGCACAACAATGACGTCGAAAGAAAGTGACGCTAAATTGTTTGAAATAATATCACAAAGTCGTTGATGAATTATCGAAAATTGTGAGATGCAAAAAATGATGTGTTTCGTGTAAAAGGGCTACGTATAAGGGATAGTTACCCTTAGACGTATGTTTACCCTACACAAGAGATTACCCTTACTTCACAAGACATATCAAATTAAGCTTTAAATTTTATAAATCTTTAGTACACACGACGAAGCTGCAAGCGCACAGTAGCCAATGTCATACTTAAGGGTCGATCCACAGGGATAAAGCTTGAAAAGTTCACGCTTCATTAAATCATTTAGAAGAAAAAGCTAAGTTCGTGGATGTTCAAATCGAGAAAATGAGATGACACTAAACTAGAAAATGCAGCAAATGAAGTTACACTAATTTTTTGGGTTTTTAATGCAAAAGTAGACTAAAATTAGTGTAGATAAACACTAGGACTTAGGGGAATGTTTTCACTTGGGATTAACATTCTTGGGACATTGAAATAGGACAAAAACAGTAGATTGTCCCTCAGCATGTGCATCAATATGAGATCGTGACATAAATCACTAAGCTAATATGCGACACTCCCGTGCACACGGATGACACAGTTTGCGAATGCTGATCAAAACAAATACTCAACTCTAGCAACACTCTCGTGTACTTTGAGTAGGTAGATGAATCGAATCTCCTTTACATGGATTGAGCTAAGTAATGTGCCAATCTTGGCCTATCGGGTTCTCTGAGAAATCACTGAAGATTCAACCTAACTTCTCTCGGACAAGCACCTCTGTGGCCGAGGATTGCGCGAAACAAATTAAGCTCATGCGAATATCCAAATCGGGAATGAATACCGTTACTCATATGACCTCTCTAAAGATGGATTTGCAAATGTGTGCCCTCTTGAATCCTCCGCAGTCATAAAGAATGAAAGTTCCCTCTCGTGTAGGAGGTTATGAACTCAAAAAAGCATGATCAAGTCGAAAAGGAAAAGCGAAGATCAGAGCAAACTCAGTCCCAAAACACGTAGTCCATGAATTTGTTTTTGATGATTGAGCCTCTATCCCACCTCTCGGTGCATATACAAAATATCAATGTGAAGATATTCCTTTCAGGCTGGGACTCAGTAGACACACAATGCTTGAACTAAAACTCAGCAAACACCAACACAAGCAAGATCATCAAAATTTTCTTGAATTGCATGTAGATAGCTCTGTACAGCCTCTATACCCCTCAGCGTTCAGCTAGCCAGAGGGTGGAAAGTCCCTCTTGGGTCGCATTCAGGATAAATTCCAAAGCTCAATAAAAATGCGAAATCATCACAGCAAATTGAATAGAACAAAGCATAAGATGATTTCAATAAAATAGTAAAGTGTTCGATAGTCATTCATACAGAGGAAAGTCATAAAGATAAACATAGAACAGAAAAATCAACATCTCCCAGCCACCAACTAGTTGGTTTAGTTACACATTAGGAAAATTAGAAAAGAAGAAAGGAAAAAGAAAGAAAGAAAGAAAGAAAGAAGAATGGTGTTGGCCACAGCCTCCTCTCCATCCCCCTTTAGCACAATGTCGAATGGATTAGAATATTGAGAGCCTCCTTTCCATGAGCAGCCTCCATGTCCTTTTATACTTCAAGGGATATGTGCCACATATCCATGTAGGGCTGAGCACGGACCGGATTGACCCGGTCGACTCAGTCCGCACCGACCCGATGGATCGGTACAAAAACCCAGCCCGGACATAAGTTGGTCAAGGACCGGGTTTACGTTCATGAAACCTGACGGGTCTCGGGTCGGGACCGGATCTGGAGTTTGAAAACCCGACCCGTGGCCCGGCCCGGGTTTCCTATTATTTTACAATTCTAGAAACCCGATAGCCCGCTATCTGCCTACCCGCAATCGCCGACCTGCAAACAAAAAAACTAAAAAAGTGAAACTGTGAAAATTGAAAATTGAAAAACAAATTTCGTGACTCCCGACTCCGTGCCCTAGTTGTGCGGTGTGTGGCTTCTCTGCCTCGCAGTCGCCGCTCGTTGTCGCTACTCGCCGCCTCGCTGCCCGTTGCCACTGCTCGCTCGCCGCTTCATCTCCGTTCACGACGCCGCCAGCTTTGGAGACAGTGGCAGCTCGCCGGCTCAGACTCCTCCGCTTCTCTAGCAAACCGCAAATGGCACAAGGTGTCTCCGTAGTCCGCCCCTCTGCCACGGAGTCATGGACTGAAGGTTCAAGCGGCGCGCCACCGCCAGCTTCGGAGACGACGATGGCAGCCGGCAGGTCAGAGTTCTGCTCACTTCTTAGCTTATCTAGCGACTTTGGCATGGTTAGGTAGATCACATAAGTTGCCTCTTCTCTAGTGACTTTGGCTCAGCCTTCTGCGTCCCACGGTATCAGGCTCCCAGCTCCCGTCTCAGACTTTTGCCCCTCTACCACGGACTGAAGGTTCACGAAGATGATAGCAGATTAGCAGGTCAGAGTTATGCTCCGCATATCTACTCTCTAATGGCTTTGGCATGGTTAGTGGATAATCTTTTATTTTTTGTATAATGTTGAAGAAATGAAGAGTGCTGTGATCTGATAGTTTGTATGATTGTATGTTTTCTCCTAGGTTAACAAAATTGAGCCATATCTCTGTGTTATCTTTGTGATTGTTGGCACATTTTTTTATGTTCCTGTCTGTAACTATGTTGTTCGCATATGGATAATGAATTTGATCATTCCTGCATGCAATTATTTTATTAGATTAATTCAATCACTTTTATGTTCATTGATTAGTTTATTAGATTAATTCAATCATATTGAATCATCGATTAGTGAAATGCAGAATGTGAATGGAGGTCCAGAATATTGAATCATCGATTAATTCTTATGCTGCGTTTTTTTTTTGTGGTCTTTTTTGTCAAAACCAGCTAAGATATTCTATGATTTGTGAATGGAGGTCCAAGATAATACAAATGCAATGACTGACATAGGGCCTAATGGTCCTAATCCAACCTCGGGTGATATTATCATCGAGTCTGCCCAATCGAATTTAAACCCTACACAAGGAACTAACGATGCTTCTGTGGAAATAAAGTAGTTAGGAGGAAGCCTACTAAAAACAAATCAGAAGCTTGGAATCATTTTAAAAATTTACTTCGGATCAAGAAGTTAGAGCAAGGTGCAAATATTGCAAAAATGACTTTGCCGCCGATCGAAATAAGCATGGAACCACTGGCTTATTTAAGCACCTAAAAAGATGTAAGAAGTTCCCACATAGAAGTGAAGTGAAAGGACATAAAATGTTGGCACAAAGCTTGCAAGGAGTATCTACTACAGTAAAACCATTAGTCCCTCATTCTTATAATTATGAAGATTGTAGAAGAGCCTTGGCTGAATTTGTGATATGTGATGAGCAAGCTTTCAGAGTTGTAGAAGGTGATGGATTTCGCAAGTATTCAAAATGTTGGAACCTAGATTCATGATTCCTTCGAGATTTACTATTGCTAGAGATTGCTATCAGTTGTATCTCGATGAAATGGCTAAACTTAAAGCAATTTTTAAAAAGTCTTGTTCATGCATTTGTCTTATTGATACGTGGACATCTTGCCAAAAATGAAGGACATAAGGGCGAGGATATTGCTAAAGCTATTGAAAATTGTTTATTAGCATGGGAAATTGAAAAGGTGTTCACCATCACTGTGGATAATGCTACAGCCAATGATAAAGCTATTGGTCATTTGAAAAAGAGATTGCATAGCTGGAAAGGTTTGATATGTAACGGTGATTTCATCCACATTAGATGTTGTGCACATACACTAAATCTTGTGGTTAAAGATGGGTTACATGATATGAAATCAGCAATTGTGTCAATTCGTGAAGTTGTTCGCTATGTGAGATCATCTCCGGCATGATTTGGAAAATTCAAAAGATTTATACAAGAGGAGAAAATCACTAGCCAATCTAGTGTTATTATGGATGTGCCAACTCGATGGAATTCGACCTATTTAATGTTGGAACGTGCTGAAAAAATTCAAAAAGTATTTGAAATGTTGGATGACGAAGATAGGGGATACAATTTACATTTCAAAGAGAATGATTGTATGCCACCAGCCGCTGAAGATTGGGAAAACGCTGGAAACTCTATGACGTTTTTGAAAATTTTTTATGATGCAACATGTACCTTATCTGGCTCATCTTTTGTGACATCTTCTTCTTGCTTTCATGAGATTGTATCTGTCCAATCTCAAATTACAAAATGGAGTGATAGACATGATGTGTACTTGCAAAAAATGGCATGCGACATGAGGTCTAAATATGATAAGTATTGGGGAAAACCTGAAAATATTAATCCATTGATACTTATTGTTGTTGTATTAGACCCTAGATATAAGCTTGGATATACTGAATGGAACTATACAGATCTTTATGACTCAAGCATAGCTACTTGGGTAGTTAAAAAAATTCAAGATAATATGTATCGTATGTATGAATTTTATGCACAAGAAGTCGATCAATGTTCAAATTCTCAAGTAGAGAATACAAGTTCTACAAATGGGGTTGAAAAAGTAAATGTTGACGAGAAGACAGCTAGGATTCATCAATGGAGTAGACTACAACTGATAACAAATATGAAACTGAGAGATATTTGATAGAACTTTGCGAGGGTGAAGGGGATTTTGATATCCTAAATTGGTGGAAGGTCAATTCCACAAAGTATAGTATTCTTTCTCTAATGGCACGTGATGTCTTGGTCATTCCAGTGTCTACAGTTCCTTCAGAGTCTGTTTTCAGCACTGGAGGACACATTCTTGATTTCTTTAGGAGTTCCCTATCATCAAAAATTGCAGAAGCTCTTGTTTGTACACAAAGTTGGCTATCATCATCACATTTTAAGCTTGAAGAAGATTTTGATCAATTTGAGGCCACTAACAATATAATTAAAGGTTAAATTCAATTAGTATGTTTCTTTATTTATATTGTTAGTCATTTTACTTATATTATGTCTCTTTATTTATATTGTTAATCCTTTTACTAATTACAACATTTTCGACATTCTTGTAGAACTTATCGGATCCACTCAAGTTGGACCCTCAAGTTCAACATTGGATCATATGATGGTAGACAATTAACTCTTTGAAGTTTAAATTGTGGGTATGTGAACTTTTCTCTATAATTTTATTGTACATTTATCATATGTCATATACTTTGGCTAATTTCATTATAATGACAATCTAATTTCATCATTGGCATGTTTCTTTTTTATTGCTCTAAAAAAATGCTTCTTTTTTATTGCTAACACTGATTCACTCTGTTGTGCTATTACATTGGTAGTATTATGAATACAATCTTTAATGTTAGAATTTTCTCAATACCCTTGTCAAAAGAGAATCGTCTTGATATTTTTTTTATTATACATTAATTTTAAAAGCTGACATTTTCATATGCATTTTTTGAAGATTTTTCATGTGTGGTTTCTAGGGTTTTTTTCATAAGGACGATGAGATCATGAGATTGCAAGTGGCTTGGTTTTCATGTATAATGACATTGTTTGTCAAGGAGATTGAGGTGAGCTCAAAAGTTCACCTTTTTCCATAAATACTTAAGAGGTTAGATCACATTGAACATTTGTATAGTTAAAGAAATGAACTTTGCCTAGTGTAGATCTTAGGTTATTTATTAACCACATGAGTTAGCACTTGAAATTGAATCTGGTGGAGTATTAGGAAATAATAACAGAACCACACAGATATTAAAATGGTGTATGCAATGAAAAAATTAATAAAATTAATTTAAATGACAGTCTATTTATTTGTTGGATGGTGCATGCATTACTGCTATTCCATGACATCCATAAAACAGAACCTCACATACTATATTCCATGACATCCATAAAACTTAATTGATTTGCTATTTCAACTTTAGTTTGACATCGATTTTGCAATTTTCTCAAGTCGCTTCACTGCTCCTTCGTGTACATGATAAACATAAGAGGTTAGATCACATTGAACATTTATCCTTTTTCTTTTTCAATGTTACAGACAGGGGATAGATGGATTTTTCCATAATAGATGACAAAATGCAGTTGGATATGTAGGGTTGTATCTATCTATCAAGTGTTGTAGGGTTGAATCAAGTTTCAGCTGGATATGTATTATTAGACGTATTTTGAAAATTTATCGTATCCATGTCATGTGTTGACGTTATTTGACATTTTAGTTGTCAAATGTTGCTGATTTCTGTTGTGTTGTATGTATAAAACCCAATTTAATGTTTGAAACTTTTATGTTAACGATAGCGATATTTTAGTTATCAAACTTATGTTGTAATTTTTTTATTATTCCCGGTTCTAAACCCGGTTTTATTCCCAATTTTTGAGTCTGACCTGGTCCCGAAACTGGCCGGGACCGGATCCAGTACAGGGTCAGAAAATTTTTGACCTGGTAAAATCCGGGCTGGGTCTGGGTCTAGAAGAACCCGGACACGAACTCGAGTTTGCTTTGGCCTATGTCCATGTAGGTAGCTAGTTTGTTGTCTTCTTCTTCCAACTTTTCCAGCCAAATAACCTGCATGTAGTCCTCCCTTAATTGCCTGCATGTAGTCTATCCACTTTTCCAACTAAAAGAATCTTCTTGTGGACCCTCCTTGGCTGCCTCCCTTTTGTCACCTGTCCAACTTTTCCAGCAAAAGAAATTTGCTCGTTGTCCCTCATTGGTTGTCTTTTTCTCAGCTTGTCACTTGTTCACTGTCCCAGGTACTTTGTTGTCCGCATCTACCCATGATCCTTCCTCTTGTACAAGTGAATCTGCTAGGCCGACAAAGGTATTATTTTCTTTGTTGTTTGATGTCTTGGATAGTTGTCCTGATGAACTGCGTCATCTTCTCTCGAATTTATTTAAGTGTCGAAGTATGGGGCATACACCTATATGCCCCTATGAGTACGTGTGGGGGCATACACCTGCATTCCCCCATGTGTTGTCGACTAAGATTTTTACATGAAAAATAATCAAAATAAATAATAATATCACGGGGAATTCAAATTATCATAAGAAATGTGTGGAAAAATAATAAAAGTTGCATTTTAACAATAAAATTTGTGTTAGCATGAAAACATATCAAAATATGAGATAAATGCATACCGAGCCTAAATAAAAAGTATAAATAATTTTTCACATGCTAAATTGTCACTATGGGAATGGCAAAATATAGCAAAAACATGGCATCAACTTTGGATGGAACGCGAACTGTCAACACCAAGCTAACCATAAAGAAGCCCTATTGTGTCCCCAATGTAGCGACATTATGCATAGAAATATCAATATTACATATATTAAACTTTTATTAAAACTTGATTATATATTATTATAATTGCATTCATATATGTATATGTATACATATATATATATATATATATATGTGTGTGTGTGTGTGTATTATATATATGTATAATATAGTTCATCTAATTAATATACCTATATATATATATATATATATTATGTTTGTATGTATGTATGTATATGTGTGTGTGTGTTAAATAAATTGTATATACAAAATGTATCATGTTTAATGATTTAGAAATTAACTTTTAAATCATACAAATATAACCGTAAAATTAAGCGATATGATTTTTCTTCACTAGTTTATTAGAAAAATTAGACATGTACATAAGTAAAAAGAAAGAATGTTATTTAATTATAATCTTTTCATATGTGTATATATATATATATATATATATACATATACATACTTATATTGATAATAATTAGGTAATACAAACTTATATACACATTTGTTAATATAAATAGTATATATATGTATAGCATACTTCATCAAATTTATGTTACATATATACATATATATATATATATACATATTTCAATAGATCAATTATGAGCATCTATATAGTTAACTATCTATAAATTAATTTTTTATCTCCTTAATCATAAATTAATTGGAAAAATTCAAATATAGGTACATATGAAAAATTAATAATGATATTTAGTGCCATCGTAGAAATACAATGGATACAACAATTAAATGCCTATGATTGGCTTCACCTTAGCATCATCATAGCGCCGTAAGTTTTATCAACACCAATTTAGAGTCACATCGGAGATGTTTTAGCGTCGCGACCTTATGACACTATTTCATGTTGGACCATTTCTTTAACGAACTATTCGATGGCATGTTAACCTCGAATTAGTATCCCACATGTTGGAGACATTAAGGGGCTGTTTGATATGGGAACAACATGAGGAACAGCCCCTTAATTCCACTTTTTTACCAAACGGTCTTATTTTGCATCAATGGACACCACATTATTAAATGTTGGAACAAGAAAAAAAATGAGAACTAATATGTTTCAGCTCCTACCAAGAATACAGGGTTACCTTATTTGTTCTTGCTGAACACAAAGAGGATATTTTTTTTTGTCCCGGGGACAAGGACATGAATGCAAACAGCTTCTAAATATTTTAACTTAAATTCTTATAGGAAAATTATACAAATCGTCCCTCAACTTTGGGTGTGATAACAACTCTTGTCCCCAAACTTTAATTTTTAATTAGAATGTCTTCCAACTTTAATTTTCTTACACGCTTCATCCACTTGATCAGTGATGTTGGGTTTCTCAGTTTTCTTGCTTACGTAGCCGTCACATGAACTTTTCCCATTCATCCACGTCATTTAAGAAAAATAATAAACTAATAAAAATATATAATAAAAAAGTGGCCAGCGCTGCTCGCTGGCGTCGGTGCCGGCGAGCTCAACTAGAGGGGGGGCATCGCCCCCTCCCTCTCTCTCCCGCGCGTGCTCGCCGGTGCACGCGAGAGGAAAGGGGCGCCGAGCTCGCCAGCGCCGGCAAAGGAAGCCGACGCTGCCAACGCACGGCGCACCACCGAGTTTGTCAATATAAGCAATGCTCCGTCAACGCTTGTCGAGTTTGCCCTTTTAGCCGACTGATTTCACCTTTTTGCGCATTGGCTGTCATCCTTCCTTGACGCTGCAAGCACCAATCCACCATCCATGGCTGATGCCACCACCGCCAAGCCGCCGTCCTTCATCGATGCTGCCACCGCTAGCCATCATCCTTAGACGTCGGCCTTGCCATCGTCCTCTCTCTGTCATGTTTGCTTACACCGTCCCCCGACCACGTCACTCCCACCCTCCTCCGTCCATCACTTACAGTAGGACTTCCTTTAAAAAAAAGCAATTTTCTATTTGTTGCTCTTCATAGTTATCAAAATTAATTAAAAAACAAAATTCTCTATTTTTAAATTTTAAAATACATTAATGATTAATGAAAAAATTAAAAGAGTAATTTTTTTTCTTAATGTCTTGAATCCGAATTCAATTGTAACCTTACGTGAGCCCTATGTTAGTCTATGAGTTGTGACTGGTTTAACAAATAAATTTTTCCTATAATTTTAGCTAATATTGGAGAATTGACATTTTTAAGAATTTGTCATGTTTACCATATGACGTATTAATTGCCTCTGAATTGTTTTCAATGCATTTGCTATCGGAAAAGAACTTTTTGGTGCGTAAAATTATGGGTCATCGGGACATTAAACATTAAGATTATGGGTCATCTAGAAATTAAACTTTAGGAACGTTAATCTTCAAGGAGTTGTTAGATGTAGAGAAAATTTGAAAGAACGTGTATAAGTTATATGATGTTTAATGTTGTGCTACTCTTTAATGTCATCATACATCATCATTGGATTCATTATTAATGATGAATCTATTAACGGAACATTTTTTAGATCAATCAACATGTATGATGGTGCTACTTTTTAAAGGTGGCATAATCATTTTTTCCATGTGATAACATAAGAATATTTGTGTCTATATTCCAATTTTTTAACTATTTTTATCTAAATCGTGTTTGTATTTAAGTAAATGAAAATATACCATAAAAATCATAAATAATATTAGTTGCATTAACTATTATTGTGTAATAATTACTACAAATTTTTATTTACTAAATTATTAATGACATATAATTAAATCATTAACTATAAAAATTTAGTAATCAATGCCATTTAATTACTTATTTAATAAAGTTATATATCACTTGCATAGCCTTTAAACAAATGTTCGACCATAGATAATTAATTATTTAGTCTTTATATTAACAGAACTATAATATTTATTATAAAAGGAAAACTGAAAATATGGTTACAAAACAAATTGGCAGGTTATTGAAGTTTCGCAATATAATCGAAGTTGAGTTTTATTTTCTATATCTTTTTTGGTCAGTCATTTAATAACATTTTTTAACAATGAGTCGCTCATTTAAAAGAAATATTTCATATGTAGTCAACAAAACTTTCAACTTGGTTGTGATGTAAACGATATCATATAATTATAACGTTAAGAAAATAGCCCGTCTATTCTCTATTAAAATCATGATCTTTTCCTAATTGAATAGATGTTCTCACGGTTAGCTTTCTTTTTTTTAGTAAGGATGGAAGATATTTACTCTTGGATTTGTTATGTTTCCCCCTTTGAAATATGAAATTCTTTCGAACTTGTCCTTAACTTTCGTATTTCAATCTTTTGTTATGATTTGAAAAAGAAATAAATGAAAAGAAAAGAAAAGAAAATTGCCAATGGATTATGTTTAATTTATTTTATTTCGAACCTATTTTCATTTTGTTATACTTTGTTAAAGTATCCATATAATGCAATTATATATATATATATATATATTCGCAAGAAAGTAAAAGTTTATAAAAAAATGTATTGCAAGTATTTTTTAAAAATAGAAAGAAGACTGAAAATAACCTAATTTAAATTAATCATTAAATCCTTAAGGATATTGAGCACAATTCAATTATTAATAATATATTTAATAATGAAATTTAATCATTAAAATATATTAAAATTTAATTATTGGATCATATAAATAATATCAGGGTACGTTAAATCAATTAAACAAATTGCATATAGTTATTTTAAAAAAGACTCAAATACTAATCAAGAAAACATTAGATGACATGTTACTTTAAAAATATTTCGAGTAAAAAAGGAAATCAATGACAAGAACATTTATTTCCTTTAGTTTATGAATACTTTTAAATTTTAAAATTTTACCACAATCTTAATTTTAATAACACAATAATCACATCCAAACATATACAATCTCATATTATTAATATAATTATTTTAGAAATTTTACAATAATAATTATAAATTCAAATAAAATCATATTATTATGTTTTGATATTTTTTAACTTGAAATTAAAAAAGGATTGCTTAATGACATGTAATTTAAAACTTAAATGGCTATAAATTTATTAAAATATATTTGTTATATTTTAAAATATGATTTTTTTGGGGGCTCCGTCATTGATCGTGTTGGTTGGTAGGGGTGTTTTAGGTCCAAGAAATCTACATATAAATGGCAGAGAGACGAGAACATACTGCAAATTGAACAGACAAAAAGCCCTTCCATACAACCAGTAGAGAAGATGGCATTTCATTCAGAAAGAAATTGTCTTTAACAAAAAGTCTGCTGACTCATATCAACGTCCCAAATGAAAAAGCATTCCAAATTTTATTGCAGAGTTCTCTCTTAGCTATTGAACTTGACAAGGCGAACTCCTCCAAAAAAGACCAAATCCACCATTGCCCCATTAAGCCTCAGCAAATCTGACGAGGGAAGCAGAAACCCAAAAGTCAAGACATTGTCATCTTCAAAAGAAAACATTTCTGATATTTGTTTAGGTAAAAGAGAACAAAGTGTTGAATACGTACCCCAGTTCAGAGAGCCTCATATGGGCTTCAGCATAATCAGCAAAGAAAGCATCCTCATCCTGTGAAGAGTAGAAAGAAGGTTCAAATAAGAAAGTCGATTCAGACAAAAAGACATCGGAGATGCATGAAGACAAAGACAAGATAAAACATACAGCGGCATATTTTTCAACAAGAGGGCGGAAAACAGGATCAGACAGAAGGGCCTTGTCAGATGGCAACTGCAGAAGGCCCTCTTTCTCTCCACTCAGGAGCTCCCTATCATTAGAAAATAGGCAAATGATTAATAAGCCAGAGTATGCAGATAATTATTTAGTACACATCTTGGACTAAAAAGCGATGTAAAAAGACCAAGGCATATGTAACCATGAGGCTGCTTTTACATAACCATGAACCTTGGAGTAGAAAGCTGCTTTTATATAACCATGAGGCCCAGACAACTTACGTGAAATAGGTGTTGTCAAAAATAAGAGGATTCTTGGTCCAGGGACCTTCAAAACCAGAGCGCTCCTTGTGGCAACTACCCTGAAACACAGGAGATTGTGAATACAAAAAGGCTATAAGATCCTAGCCAACTATGACGGATAACTAAAATGTTTACCAGTGTATGACCGCCAGATAGAGCAACAATATCCTGATCATTGAGACCCATAGTGCGGCCAAAGACATCCCTAAGGTGATCACAACCTGCAGAATTAATTTATCAGGGTTAATGCAAAATTCGCAGACAAAGCTAAACAGCAGTGAAAGTAAGCACAAAAAAAGGGGAGCAGTTAAGGGAGAGTCCAAAGCTAACGAGACACAGGGAATGCGACTGAATATGATAGGCATAATGTGTTTACGATATTGTTCAATCTAGAACATAGTCATCATACCTTTGGTGGCATCGGGCAGGCGTCCCTCCTCTGGAGGTTCAGGCTTGTCCTGTGTACGATAAAAGTGAAACGTCAAATGTACACATAATATTGGTGTCACGAGACAATATTTTTGTCCAACATTATACATCATATTAACTTTTACATGGAAAATTCAAACGAGTCATAAGTTTTCAGAGGTTATAAATTTTCACAAATCTTTAAATGAAGACAACAAATGCATTCCTTAATCCCCGTCTTATGCCTCAATCAACCTAAATAATAGACTCCATATGTAAAGACCACCGGAGGTTCTATATCAAGAAATATGGCATGCCAATCTGTCAAACGGGTAACAATTTTTTATACCATCATCAACGCCAGTAAGGCAATTTGTGTTTGTGTACCAAGACCAAACAAAATTAAACACTCAACACATTCGTATATCACTTCGTGACCGTCCAGCTATTTTTCTATTTTAATAGACGAAATGATCGATCTGCTAAAGAACCTCAACCACAAAAACATTGTGAAATACTTAGGGTCTTTGAAGACGAAGAGTCACCTGCACATCATTCTTGAGTAACATATTTTATTCTTTTCTTCTCTAGTTGACAGAACTCCTCCGCCTATGTTTTATAGCCGGTCCCAAGCCCGGATAAAGGAGGAGGGTTGTGTTAAGCCCCGCCAACGTAAAACCCCGTCGAATCGCATGAACATGGATCAACGAATATACGGAACGGAATGGCGTCCTATGATCGATGTGATCGATGTAATAGACGAAATGAACAATTTTGTGCATAAAAGCACAAGTACTATTCATCCTAAAGCGGACATTTCATAACTTATTTTTCCAATTCAGACTTTTCAAAAGCTAAACCATAAGAATAACAGCAATGTTTGGACCAAGATTTCGTTCAAATTAACAAACAATCAAACAAATAAATGCATTCGAAAATCTTCCAACATTGCATCAAAATTTCAAATATTGAACAGTTAAAATTCCCCACCGCCTACACGTTAAATCTTGCTACTTTAGGAGGATGAAGCATTTTCCTTACCAAAGCCCACAACAAGAGGACAAATCTCATGACACAGATCACATCCAATCGCACTAATCGATTAGCTAAAAAGTATTATTTATCCTACCAAAAAAAACTATTATTTCAATTCATTAAACTAATCTCACAATTATTCATTTGTTATATCACTATTACTTTTATTCCAAGCATTCTTGTATACCTCACGTCCGGGATGGAAAGGGATCTCGGGACCGCCGGTAATCTCAACAGCGACCACTCCCGCAAGCTGTCATCAAACAAATCCTCGCCAATTTATGTCATGCATTATTACGCGCAAAAAACACAGTAGATAAATAGCGTAGCGCAGATCTAAGGGGCAAACCAACGAGGTACCTGGTAAAAATCGGCGTAGGAGAGGATGGGGAACTGCTCCTTGATGGGCTCGAGGAGGCGGACGGCGATGACGAGGCCGTTGTTGGCGCCATGGGCAAGCTCTGCCGAGTGCCTCATCGTCCCGAACGGCCCTCCCGTCTTCGACTTCACGTCATAAGTCCCCGCCGAATGCCATCTATCCAAAAGATCAGACAAAACCACACGTCAAACACCTCGAAGGCGATCGTTCCAGAAGCCGGAGGGAGGACGGAAGGAGGGAGAGGGTCTTACGCCAAGCGGAGCATGATCGGGGCGCAGTTCTTCTCGGCGATGAAGCCACGTAGCTTCTTCTTGGCCTTGTCGACGGCCTTCAGGTAGTCCTCGCTCACGACGGGGTAGGACTTCGCCATTGCTGAGAGAGGTCTCTGTGCTCTGGTTCGTAGATCTCACAGAGCACACAGGATTAGGGGGCGATGATGGGGACAGTGGAGCGAGGACGCCACGCTCACTTTATAGCGACGATCTGGAAGCTTCTAGTAGAGGATCCGTCAGCCGTCGGATGCAATGTATCAGACGGTTGAGATTGGGTCGAGAGCCGGGGATGTGGGTTGGGGGATAGACTTGCAGCCGGGGTAGGTGGAATAAACTTGGAACGTTTCAATTCTGCGATTAAAAGTGGCACGGTGATGTCGAAGTTGGAAAATTATTAAACAGACGGGCGAAATTATCGTTTTGTCCTCACTGGTAAGTGCTGGAGTCTGTGGGCCCGTAGCCGGGAAGGCGGGTCTTCGGGCGCGTCTTTTCAGGTGATGGAAGGGGTGTTATGGTCAATCAGCAACTCTTGCGTTGGCGTTTCAAGTGTGAACGCGGTGCTCGGGCACCCTTCGGGAAATTGGGGAGCGGAAGCGAATTGCTACGTGACACGCGGAGGACTGTCAGTGGTGCAAAGGTTTTTGTGTTTTTTTCTCTCTCTCTCTCCTCGCAACATCAATTTCAATTGGTTCCATGCGACCGTGCGATTTGGAGTGTTCGAATCCTGGCCGTCGCGATCGCGAGAGATAGGAAGACAAGGCGCTCCCATTCGCGAACAGAACATGCTCAATATAAATAATAAAAATGATTTGGATATGATTGAATTATTAGAGTTGATTTTTTATCTAAAAAATATCTTATGTCGACTTAAAAATTGTTCTAGCACTATTTTAAAAAAATGAAAAAAATACTCTTTAATAGGTCCAACTTCAATTCCTCAGGAAGCCGAAGTCTAAAATAAAGCTCATACCAATACCCAATGACTACACCTTAATCAAATTCAATTGGCACATGGGCATGACCACCATATCATTACTAGCATAAGGTCATTGGATTATCCTTGGCCATTAATTAACCATAAATTATTATTATTGATGCATTGAATTTATAACAAATAATTTTTTAAAAAAGTACACTAATCATATTAAATAATAAAGAGTAAATTACAATTGTCGATTCCACATGAAATTAGTTAAATTTAATTTAGCTCAATAATCTACAAAAAAAGAAATAATGGTGTTAAAAAATTAAAATGAAAAAATTAAATGAAAAAAATAAAATAAAATTGTTGTTGAACCTTAAGATTATAAAATTTAATTAGTATACACAATGATGATAATTGAATTATAATATTGATAAATATAGATTCAATTCTTAAAACATATTAGAATTATCTAAATTAATGACCCCTATGTTTAGCAAGACAAATTATTTTAATTCTCGCATAACTAAATACTACAAACATTGAGTTAATCTTTACTTAAGGAAAATGTTAAGATGTATTAAGTTGTATATACTAAAGTAACACTCATTCATGCTAGGTAAAAATTGATACACCACACAAAATCTAAAACAAATGATGAATTACTAGATTCGTCTTATGATTATTTTAACTTTAAGTTAAAAATTGATTTGCTGATAAACAACAATTTTAACACTAACCACCCCACACCTGATTTCTATTCTCATATCATAATATAATAGTTTTAGTAAAAGAACATTAAACACAATAATCATAATAAAAAGAAACCAAAATAAAACATATTAATTCAATTGTAATCAAGGTTCATGCATTTCTCGTAAAAATTAAATATCTATGTTACATAAAAGTTAAACTAATGAAATCTAAGTAAATAGCATGAACCTTGAAAAATTCTTCTCCGAAGCACAAGCACTGACAGTCTTCTTCGAAAAATTCTCTTCAAGCTTAAAATTCGTCCTCAATAGTAACACATGACTCTGAGTTCTCAAGCACTACATTTTCTATCTCTCATATCCTTTATTTATAACCTTCAAGAAGTTTCGATTTGATTGAAAGTCTTTTTTAATTTTTACACAAGAAAATTTTGAATTAGTCTATGATTGAACTTTAAAATCATTCATAACTTCGTAAATATTGAATAAATATATTTCCAAATGATCCATAAAACTTATATAAATGTTTGGAGTTGACCTGCAATTAAAATTTCGAGAAAAGTGAAAGAAATCTCAAAATACAACTTTGTAATGCCACATAGATAGTGTTCAAATCGATCAAGGAATATGAATTCACGGCCCGTAAAGTCATTTCACAATTCTTATAATGTCCAAATCGTAGTAGAATTATGAATTTCATAATCCATAATACTATAACACTCTAGTCATGACTGGAGCAAATTTTTAACATCAAACTAGATATTTAACAAGTCGTTACGGATCTATAATGTCCCTTATGTTACTGTTGTTATGGATCTATCACGGCCTTTGATGTTATGACCTTTACAACTCTGTCACAGTTCGTTATATTCAATTTTCAACTTCTACCCGTGTTTTAACTTCGATTGAATGTCATTTTTTCGCTTTGTAACTCTTATCTTTTACTTTTCTACAATAAAAAATAAAATTGAAATAAATAAAATAAGCTAATAAAATGATACGTGCTATTAAAAATGAAACAAAATATTTTTAATTTCAAGACTAAATATATGTTGGTATATGCATTCTTCAATCGTCTAAGGCTAACTCCAAAGAAGCTAGACCATGAACTAGCATGGGTTCACATCCTTGCCTTCCTTACTGAATTCTACGAAGCTAACATACTATGAAAGAATAGGAAGGAAACAGGCTAGTCTCGTGAAAATTATCCAAGCAATTGAAGAGAAAATAAAAATATGGATGACTATGTGTGAATGCCAATATCTCCAAAAGCTTATGTTCAAGGTTTCAATTTCAGGTTCATAGAAAGCATAGAGCATCATATGATGACATAAAAAATTCTATTTTCAATGTGTTAGATTTGGAGATACTAAAGAGCTCTGCCAACAAGATCAAGCTCCATAGGAAGTAGAACGTTCTACAACATCTATCACTGCTCCAATTGGTGGCTCCACCAAAAGCTCAAACTCGATATCACACCTCACTCCGTGACTAAATTCTAATCCCAATTGTTACCTTCATTAATTATGTTTAGCAATTCTATAAACAAAATCAGCAAAATCTCCTCCTTACTTATCTTGTATTATTTTTTAATACATACAAAAGATATATATATATATATATTCATCAAAGTTTAAATAAAAATTATAAGACATCACATTCGCAAATTATCATTATTGTTTCACAAAATCATTTCACATATAACACCCTACAGGATCAAGTTTTATACAACCTTACAAAAGTTTCTCACAACCTTAACTACAACATCTAAAATTATCTATTACAAGCATGCTTCCAAAAACAAAAATGGAGGGAAAAATAAAATTGCTCAAATGGCTCGACCCATGTTATATGCAGCAAAACAAACTGTGAGTTGAATCAACTCGAGAACTTATGCGTATCTGAAAATCTTAAAATGGATAGTGTGAGCAATAATCATTTGCTCATTAAGTGAAATAAAAGTGCAACATAGGAGAACAATACAAGTGCATATAATATTTAAATAATCACATTTTTTTATATGAGAAAATATTTAAAGTATAACTCATATTACATAGGTTTCCAAATCATATGAACTTTTACATAAATAAAATTATTCAAGATATCATCATATTCACAATTAAACTCGACACATGTGTCATCGCACATACTCATCATAAGTCAATATGTATCCTTCCATGATCATGTGTTATATACTTAAGTAGAACTTCATAATCAAGAGTATCGGATACGCAGAGCAAATCGTGGGTCAATATGTATCCCTCCATGATTGTGTGTCAGTGTGTGTCAGTTAAACAGAGCTTCAGAATCAAAGAGCCTTAGAGACGCAGAGCAAATCATAGGCCAATACGTATCCCTTCATATGGGATACTCAGAGCATATCATGGGTCAATACGTGCACGCAGACCAGCCCCCAAGGGGCAAAGACACTCGATATATGCTCCAAAGGCTTCATGTATATCGAATGCGATCCCAAAGACCTTTTTCAAACAGCATGGCCAATGAACACATGGAGTTTAACAATATCAAAATACACATGTCATAATATCATATCATTATCAAATAAAACTTATTTTAACTTCACAAGCATCGTTCCCTACAACATTTTCATGTAAGAGGTTACTCTATCTCATATGAAGTCTTTGAAACATATCATAAATACTTTTCATAACTCAAGATATGTTTCAATAATAATAATAATAATCTTTGCTTGAGATAATACCATAAATAAAATAACTAGCATATATCATTTTTCTATATTGTAAATTTACACACTCATCTTGTACTTCATTTTTTCAAAGAGGTTTACTAGATTTTCCTCCTTTCACTTGTAGCTTGTTGGTTTCCTACAAGCAATGATACTATTTCATTTTCCAATTATTAGTAATAATAATATGCAATGCATCATGATGCATGAACACTTGTTCATCTTAAAATGCATATAATCTCTTATAACACTAATGTATAATTTCAGGTGTTTATATTCATATGCTACTTCACATTTTTAACCATTCAATCTTCCAAAGCTTAACTATGTACTGTCTCAGATTTCAGACTGAATGACTCTCAATAAATAATTCATAACTTCTTAACCACATGAGTAAATCTTATTATTCTGGATAAATTAGAAACTAGACTTACTTTCAAACCCCTAAATGTCATTCACTAACTCCAAGTGATCAAGTCATAAAATCCAAGGCAATCTGACCTAGGATTTGTGTTCTGACAGACTGTGTGTCACTGAATGATTAATTTATATCTTTCTTCACACTTATCTATTTAATTAGATAATAATTTTCTTGGAAACTAGACTTCCTTATTATTTTTTCATAAAAATTATAGGATTGAACTCATTGTATAGTCTTATAACAAAATAGTCAATTCGGGTCATGTTCTGTCACCTGTCAATGTCCTCGAATCTTATAGAAGAGGACATATGAAATGAAAAATTCATTTCTCCACATCTACACATTCAAATTAGATTATTCCACTTCTCGCTGAACCCTTATTAAACATACCTAAGTTTCAAATCTATTTCATTTTATCCTAATCATGCCCTAATTTACAAGTTGGATCTGTCTTTGACACGGGACAGAGTGAGCGACCTAGTGTTGGGTTCATAAATTTCTCTACAAAAGTCTTTTTTATATGATTCTTGTGTTCATGGAAAGCTAACTTCGAGATGATGAACCATGCAAAATTTGAGGATTTATTAAGAACGAACCAGGAAGACACCATCATATGAAGTTGAAGGTCAATTTTGGATCCACAAATTCACCTTAACTCAGCAAACGTGTAGAATTTCTTCAGGCTGTTCAGCTATGGATTCGATCTTGGAAATATTTTTAGGCTGATTTATATTTTTTTCATAATTTTAACACTTCATATGGCGGTTTGAAAAAATCATTTTCTAAGCAGCTGGTGAGCTGCCTACTTCAGTTGCTTCAAACCCTATTGGTTGAAATAAACGTCCAATCATATTATTTTGTTAAAAATTAGTGTTAAACCTCTAATTAATCTTAGTTAAACATATTTATTATAATATTTACAAATATTAAAATTTATTCCTAATAATCTTATATAATTCCTTTATAATGATTATTGATAATTTAATTATCATTATGCTTTAATCCAAAAGCTAATTGTTACATGCAATCATGAATGTATAAGCATCTAAACTAACTTAATATGCTAATTAGATGCATAATTACATAAAAATGATGTTTGTGGAGTACGTCCGTGACAATTCTCCCCTCCTTAAAAAAAATTTCGTCCCCGAAATTTAGATACATATTCTAGGGAATAAGAATGGATACTTCTTTCTTATCTTACCATTCTCACTTTCAAGTTGCCTCCTTTCTTGAGTGATTTATCCAAAGTACTAACACTAAAGGAATTTTTCATTTCCAAAGTTTATTTTCCTTATCTCTTATAATTTATATTATATTTTCTTCTCAAGATAAATTCTCTTGTACTCGAATAGAATGAGTTGCTCTTTATGTGTAAAATGCTGCTCCGCAATTTATTGATTGATGATCTCTAATTCTCCATGAACACAAGGTAATTATATGTACTATTCTTTATTCATATTTTGTTGTCTTTGGTTTTTGCTTTAACGCGATCGCTAACACACCTTAATATCATATCCTAGAAGAGATGAGAAAAGCTGGTTATTGTATCAACCCATTGCATGTGGACATACTAACAAGGGTTTGCAGACTAATGGAGGACTAGGTGGAATAGCAGGGAATATTTCTGTTTCACTTGTTGATGGCATAATGACAAGCATAATATTTTTTTATTAACAAGTATGTCGAAAAATCACCAAGAAGCTCCCGGATGTTTGTTTGGGCTACTTTACAAGATTTGACATTGACTATTCTTATTATTTTCCCTTTGACATTTGTAGTTGTTGGACTTTGAAGATCAACCAAAGGGTACACACGTTGGTCAGGAATATTACATATGATATCGGAGCCACTCCGCGTGGATCTCTGTGCATAGTGGAATGCAACCACTCAATGAGGGTATTGAGTCCTCTAAAGGGGGGAAGGGCTCACGAAGCATGCTTTGGATTAGTCACACATGCATAAGTCACGGAAGAGATGATGGGTATAAATGAGAACATGTCCTTGGTTAGGTGTGACACGTTAGAAAACCGTGAGCCTAGGGTGGGGGCAGAGCAGACAGTATCACGCTGAGTATAGAAGTGAGTCGCTGCGCTACTCTGATACCAGGTGACGCGTTTTAAAAAAATCGTGCGAGCCAAGGTCCAGAGCGGACAATATCACACGCTAGTGGAGAATGTTATATATGGTATCAAAGCTACTCCGCATGAACCTCTGTGCATGGTGGGGTACGATCATTCAACGAGGGTGTTGAGTCCCCTAAGAGGAGAAGGATGCATGAGCCATGCATTGGATTAGTCCCACATGCATAAGTCATGGGACAGATGCTGAGTATATATGGGAACATGTCATTCACTAAGTGTAACGCGTTTTGAGAAAACCGTGGGGGCCGAGGCCCAGAGCGGACAATATCACACATCAGTGGAGAATGTTATATATGATATCAGAGCCACTCCGCGTGGACCTCTGTGCAACTCAACGAGGGCATTGCGTCCCCTAAGAGGGGAAGGGTGCATGAGACATGTCTTGAATTAGTCCAACATGTATAAGTCACGGAAGAGATGCTGGGTATATATGGAAATATGTCTTTGGTTAGGTGTGACGCATTAGAAAATCGTAAGCCTAGGGTGGGGGCAGAGTGAAAAGTATCACGCTAAGTATAGAGGTGAGCCGCTACGCTACTCTGATATCAGATGACGCATTTTGAAAAAATCGTACGGGCCGAGGTCCAGAGCGGACAATATCACACGCAAATATGAAATGTTACACTCGATTCCTAGTGTTGGGGTTGGCGCAAAACAAATCGGACTCAACTCTTGGATAAAGCATGGGAAGACACTTCGATGTCGGCATATGGTAGCTGGGTGATATTCCAACGACCAATGTGGAAACCAAAAAGCCATACAAATGGCCAAAATCTATGAGATAAATCAACACGACAAGGTATGAGGCACAAGGACCAATAATTTCATTGTCTTAAAAGATATGAAATAAGACGATCCTAATATGTAGGATATGTCATTAAATGCTTCATCATCGCCATCACATGTCGATTACTAACAACCAAACAACACCTATATCCACTCGTGCTAACCCAAATTGCAAGTCACCCACCCTACTCACACATAGATCCAAAACTCTGCTAAATAAAAAAAACCTACAAAAGTTAGCCCACAAGACCTACAATAGCCCAACAAGCCAAACTTTGCATAACCAAGGCACAAGACAAAGTCATATTAATCTCCAAGTCTGCCCACCAAACAAATGAAAATTGCATAGCCAACTCAACCACAAAACCCATGTTTATTCACCACGTTCATCCACACAACAAATTACCACCTTGAAAGAATCCAAAACTATAACCAACACTCCCCCACCCACCTATAGTCCTCAAAGAAAAAGAACGAAAATGTTTGTCTCATGTGCATTGACTTTGGCCTATAACCTTATTTGAAATAAAAGACCCTCTACACTTCTACACTTCAACCCATTAAAAATATATCTATGGAAGGGAAGAACATTGTGACATGCCTTTCTAACTTATCAACATGCATAAATCCAAATGTAGTAGGAGATATTGTCATCGCATTAGCCCCCACTCCTTTCCACCATAATGATAAAAATTATAAGTGGAAGAGTCGAGGTGTGGGCAATAACAACTTCTTAAGCCACATTCAAGCGCTCATCTATTTGGAGAAACCTAGCATCATCATTCTCTTAGATATCAGAAGTAGTGATGCTAAAACATACCAATGTTATTAACATCGAACCAGGATTCGATCGGCCACCATATTAGCTTGTAAGAGCCCTCCAAACTATGGCCGAGATCGGGTGAAGTCAATTACAATCATCAAAATCAAATCCCATCTGGTGAAATTGGCCAAACCCAACTATTTGAAGTGGCCAAAAAAAATATTTAGTGAACAGTTTTTCCTAATAAATGATTAAACAAAAGGTGTCATTTTAAATTTGAAGATCCAAAGATATATATTTTAGCATTCGTTACATTAATCCTGCTCTATTAATACTTGTCATTTTCCTCTCATATTTCAACTACCACAAATATGGGACTATCTGTGTACATTTGTTTATTCTTTTTTCACCTAATTCAAAATTAATTAAACTTTAACTTTAATCTTAAGAATTATTATTACGTTCAACTTTTTTATGTGATATATGTATATAATATATATAATATGAATTAATTATATATTTACTATATTATATATAATATAATGAAAGAACTCAGATGTGAATGGTGAGATAAGCTTCTTTGTCATATGTGTAACATACCATAATATAGTATAGTATTATACATATGATATAGACACAAAATTTTAATTTAATATGAAACAAGTTTAAATTAGTTAGATAATCAATAATTTTACCACAATTTAATTATAGAACATATAATCTTGTCATAATGTTTCAAATGGAAGCTTTTATTTATTTATTATTTTAAATATGAATGTAGCCAATAAATCAAGAAAATAAAGATATGGCATACACAAAATACCGAGTATATAAAAAAATCCCATAGGATTTTAATTTATAATTATATAAAATTTTGATTTTCATAGCTATGAGCTTAGTATATGTACATTAAACCATAAAATTTAAATTTTTTTTTTATAAATTGTTATTACATTTGCCTTCTTCATAATTGAATGTTGGCTTAATTCGTAAATATTATGATTCAATACAGAATATATTATTTTAATACTGCATTAAATCTCAAACTTTAAATTTCTTATAATTTTTTTATTTGTTATAATTATATTTGTCGATATAATTGAACATAATTTCATCCACAAATGTGTATAATTAAAATATGATCATTTGATTTAATATATCATATTAAATTATAATATTTTTATATCCAATATGATCGGATCGACATGAAACAAAGGCTTATGTAAGTTGTTGTCCGATCTGATCCTAATAATCATTATGCAAACAAGATATGTAAAAAGAAGGGGAAATTCAACTTCATTTGGATAGGTTGGAACTCCAAACACCATTCAACTCACCCTCTGCCACGAGCACCATAAGTCCATTCATTCCATAGTGCAAAAAAACACTATGGGAGGCACTCATTCACAATATATGGGTTGCAATACCTCTAGGGCCACACTACCTCATGCACGTTATTGGGATTCCAAGAACTTTGTTAGGTATAGATAGAACATGTAAAAGCTTCATGTAAGGGCACAATGTAGAAAGGAAAAAAAATGCACTAGACGAAATGGCAGACATTATGTCAGCATAAAGATACATGAGGTTTTTTAGCTCAACAAAACACAATAGTACGATGGTGCACTCATAGCTCAACCATTAGGAAACCTTAGGATATACGTACTCCACTCAAAAGCAATGAGTTAAAACTCAGTCGAGCAGACTAATTAGACCAATGTCCAATGAGGAAAATGGTTCAAGGTTTGACATAAACCCAAATTGCCTTTTTCACAATCAAACCTGGTCAAACTAGCAAACCCGGTTCTCATGACCCAAATGATTTTTTTTTTTCAAAAAAATGGATTGGTTTACCATCCTTGTGCCTAAGTCACTATGATGCATACTCTCGACTGGGTGATCTCTATGTACCCTAGATCGTGCATTTCAATTGTGATTCGGCGCTTCGTCGACGGTTTGGCAGTGACCCCCAGCTAGATGACAGTGATAAAGCCCTTCGATAGTCCGACTTTTGTTGCTCTATACTCAAGCAGCCTTCAATTCAACAACAGTCATGCATACGCAAATTCCCAAAGGGCGGAGATTTGACAGTGATCTTGAAATGATCTATGGTGACAACCCCGGTGAGTTTATACTTTCCATTGTTGGTTCTTAATCCTCATTCGTATTTCGTACTCATTTATTTTTTGGTGTCGATCGAACTCTGGCGATGCTATCATTAGTCAACCAAGGTCATCTAGCGGCACGGCCATTGGGCGGTCCAAGCCATGCTTTGGCGGCGCAATTGCTAGTCGCGATTAGCCAAGGCTATGTTCTAGCAATGTGGTCGTTGATCGGCCAAGGTCACACCTCAACAACGCCTTCAGAGAGCCAACGACACACCTTGGTAGCACCCTAGGCTAGCCAGGTTCAGCTACACGGCCAAGGCCACCCCTGAGGCTGAAGAATGAGAGCGTGACCTTGGCCATCCAAGGGCGCCATCCACTAGGGCAAGTCCTTGCGCAGCCAAGGTTGCTTCTAGGATTCATTTGTGTGAGGGATGAATGAAGGACAACAATAATAAAACTCAAATGCCAATTAGGGTAATAACACTTTGGTTAATTGATGTTTTATATATTTAATTATACTTTTGCAGGACAAGGAGGAAGTAGTTGTGGTGAAACTCAAACACTTATTGAATAATCTTAAACACAATATGAAATCGACAACACTACAATAGTTTCTCTGAGCTCTCGAGCAGTAAGATAAAAGTGGATCCTGCATGGGAGCGTTGCCATATTTATTTTGATGAAATAGAAAAAAAGATCATTGAGATGTTTGCATCGTGGAAAAGTTCTAAAAGGTGGAGGAGGAATATACAAGATGAAACTGTATACATCTTGCTAGAAAAAAAAAAGAGAGGCGTTGTCTTGCCCTAAAATTAGTTATGAGGTTAAGTATAAACTTGGAGAGCATTTGAAATATGTAGCTACATCGAAGAAACGAGCACATGAAGAAAGTGAAGGAACAGATACTTCTAGTGAGCAAATTGAGATAGGTGTAGAAGAATAAGTTGCCACAAGGAATCCAAGTGAAGTCAAGGGTAAAAGAAAAGAAATAAGAACTACAAATAGTTCTTTTTCCTTCAAAAACTACTCTTGACATTCAATTACAAGTGTCTTTGGCAGGTAAAAAAGTTGTTCACCAAGATTATTTAGTTGTTGCTAGATTCTTTTATGATTATTTCATTTCTTTTAGTTATGCAAGTTCAGTTTATTATTAACCTATGATACCATTCCAACTATTGGTTTAGGATATAAAGGTCTATATGATATTAATAAGGAAATGAGCTTGTTGGTTGAATCATTTCTAAGATAAACTACATCATCATTTTATTGTGAAATAAATTGGAGTATATATAAAAGAATCCATTCAAAGAAAAAAAAACAAGTTAAAACATAAGATATTAAATGATATTATATATGTACATTACAATTTGAGTTTTAATAATAGATTTGTGAAATGAAAATTTTATATATTCATTCTTTTTCTTATAACTTTATTTTATAGCTCTTATATGTTAATTGTCGTTTTGTTATTTTGTATATCTCTTATTAAGAAGTATTTTTTGATCCTATTGATTATGAGAGTTTGGACAAGATTGAATTTTGTATTGTGGAGGAGGAAGAGAGCATAATTCTTGATTATGATGAGTTGGAGAATATGTTGTAGAATGATTTGAAAGGTCCAAAACTTGATATGCAAGAAGGTAAACATATTTTTTTGTTTTTGTTCAAAATTCAAAGTATTGACTTGTGACATGTTTATAATTGTCAAGTTTAATCTTTAACTCCTTTCATTTATATGTTTTTTGAAGATGATACGTAAAAATAATAATGTTGAGGACTTGTTGATCAATTTGGATTCTTTTATTCAAGATGAAGATTACTAAAGAAAAATGATTAAGATTGATGCTTTGCGAAAGAATCGTGAACTTGGAAATTGTTATTTATGTTTTTTTTATTTTTACAAGAACTTATTAACATTTGAAATTTGTGTTTCATTATGAAATGTTGTGCTACCTTATGAAATGAAGTTGTGTGTTTGATTATGTTTATATGTTGTTATATTATTTTGTGAACTTGTGTTCAATTAATTTATCTTATGAACTTGTGTTTAATACTTTAATGTTGTTATATTACTTTATGGACTAGTGTTAGATTTGAATTATTGGTTGTGTTGAGTTGTGACTAAAAAAATTGTTGTCATTATTATTAGTGATATAATGAATGAAACTTTTATAGACATTTTATTCTTTATATTAAATTATTATAATCTGATTCAACCATTTGATTCGACAAGTCCAATCCAACCTGTTGAATAATTCAAGTTGATGTTCGAGTTGGGTCTTACAACATTGCTCAAAATATATTAACCATGTATCAACTGAAGTAAAGCTAGTGTCCAAACCTTAAGATTCTTGACTATAGAAGGAAATGTGCAAACCACGGAACCAAGTAGCACCCTCAATAAGATGGATCATTATCAAAGAAGATAGAGCACTTTGGACTAACCAATGGAAGAATTCACAAGGACCCCTGGATAACATCACATTCCCTTTCATATATTCTCCATAAAAAAATAGTTCAAGACATGTACAATATTAATAAGTTTGATTGGAACGAGATTGTGCCACATTTAGATATGCAAGACATCATGAAAATTAATTGCAGCCCATTTGCATGTAGAACTTGGAACCTCAAATGATCTACTTTTATGGCCATATGGAGCATTGGGGCACCCAATGTACGCTCTTCTTACAAAACTATTGCTAATTAAGATTGGGCAGCCACCAACCTATGGCACCTAATGTAGAAAAATGGCCAGGTCTCGAGAGAGATTGTAGATTCATATGGATCACCTCATTTGATAGGCTCATAACAAACACATTGCCATCATCATACTATAAATGAGTAAATTTCAAGGATGGTCACCCAACTTATAGGGTGTTCCCAATAAGGTCATCCAACTTTGTTTTGTAAGTGAAAGGTCATCCAACTTTGTGAATCTTTTACTCGCGGTCATCGCAAGTGGTTGTTGTGGTGGATTACCTATGTGGACGCCACGCTGTCTGACCTGTCATCTGTCACGTCGAAAATAACTTAAATGTACTTCTCTCCTACGTGGTTTTTATAATCTTTTACACTTGGACGGTCCCCATTTCGCCGATGCATTTCCCCTTTTCTCCGCATAACCCTAGATTTGTTGGGTCACTGATCGCTCGTGCATTCGGTGTTCTGCTTGCACCTGGGATCGATGATCAGCTCGTTCCTCTGCTCTCTCCGCTCCCCTCGCTCTGCTCGTACTTGCTCTCTGCTCCTCTCGCACCTGCTCATCGTGCCACTCGCTCCTGCACTCACTGCGCCACTCGCTCCTACGCTCGCCGCTCCGCTCACTCCTATGCTCACCTCTCCGCTCACTCCTACTCGCTTGCACTCACGTGCTCGCTGCACCGTTCGCTCCTATGCTCGCCACTCCGCTCGATCCTGGTATGAACATAATGTCATCTCTTACTCCATTAAGAAGTGTGAGTGCAGAGAAGAAACTATGATTAGAACTTCATGGACAAAAAGCAATCCAGGGCGTTTATTCTACAGTTGTCAAAATTTGAGGGTAAGTTTTATGCAGTCATTTTAACATCTCATTAACTAAGTTGTTGATTTTTAAGTTTATGTTTTTTCATAGGGCAATTGATTGCACGACTATTTTTGGCTAGATCCACATGTGGAATCAAGAAGTAAGCTGGTGATCAATGGATTATTACGCAAGTTGGATAAGCTGAATTTCAAAATTGATGCTAAAAAGGAAAGGAACCGAATTCTTGAGGCAGAGATTGAAGCTGAAAGAGAACATGTTAGGATATTGAAAGATGGAATTGAAGAAGAGAGGAAAAAGATAAATTTGTGGATTAGAAAGATGTCAATACTTTGTATATGTATATTAGTTTTTTACATGTTTAGAGTTTCTTGTACTTTGATTGACACCTTGTGTTAGATGAACAAAGTTTGTTTAATTAAATGAAATTTGTCTGTGGAATATTCACCCGATCTCGAGTGAAGGGCATCAATTTTAATTTCAGAATGTCGTGGTCATCAAACTTAATTTGTTATAACGATAAGGTCATCCAACTTAACCTTATAAAATACACGATCATCGTACTTAAGTTGTTGAAAAAAAGATGGTCATCTAACTTAATGTTGAATATTTCAACAATCATCCAACTTACGTCTTTTAGCTTCAAGGTCATCCAACATAATTTTTTATCAGTACGGTCATCTGACTTGTCAAGGTCATTTAACTTTATCTAAAAAATAACTTGATCATCCATTTAATTATTCAGTTGGTGGGAGGTCATCGTATTTTATTTAGTGCATTCTTGCGATCATTGTACCTTTGTATATGTTTTGCGATGGTCACCTATCTTGCAAGTTTGAAAAGCAAGGTCGCAAACTAGCTCATGCACATTACATAAAGACCATTACATATTTCTTTCATTTCCAAAGCTGAGTTAAAATACATACACTGATAAGCACATATTAGGATACAAAAAACTAACATCACATATGTTCTACTTCCATTTACATACACAAAAATATGACTATTACATAAATGCTTATCATACGCCTTGGACCATTACATATTTCATTTTCAAAGCTGAGTTAAGCACATATTGAGATAAAAAAACTGAAATCACATATGTTCTACTTTCATTTACATACAAAAAAACATGACCGTTACATAAATGCTTATCATACGCCTTGGACCATTACATATTTCATTTCCAAAGATGAGTTGAAATACATACGACAAACACATATTGGGGTACAAAAAATTGGCACCACATATGTTCTACTTTCATTTACGTACACAAAAACATGACCATTACATATTTCATTTCCTCTTTTTCTCTTACTTCTTTGATGTGGGTGCTTTTGATTGGGATCTCGTAGTCGGCCGACTTGATTGGGATGGCACTTCCTATTGCAGCAATTGAGTAACATTAGTTTGATTAATGAAGTTGTGATAAAGGAAAAAGTGAAAAATGTACATGCGTAGCATCTTGGGTATTGTGAACTGTAAGCAACATTCCTTTTCTTTCTTCGATATACCTGTGAAGTGCCAACAACAACCTCAGAAGGATTAGCTTGTGAACTCTTGATCTTCCACTTTGTGAACTGCCAACATCAACCTGAGATGATCTAGTTTTTTAAGTGCCAACATCTGAACCTCTTGCTTCATGGTAGTCTGTATATTTGAATACGCAAAAATTGACTTAAATAGAGAACTTTAATACTAATTAAATACTTTAGTACTTACATGGAATGTGTTATTGTGTCCAACCACACTACATATACTGCACTTCATGTGAACTCTCCCTTTCTTGCTAAGTATGCTTTTAATTGTTCTGACCATCTCGAGTTTTTCTGCTTCTTTTCTCTGTGCTTTTCATTTCCTTCCTCTACTTTTATTCACAACAGCAGGTGGAGTTATTGGGGTAGGTTCCTCAACAATAGGCCATTGCTGATCATAAATCTTTAGATATATTTTTGTCCATTAGCATTTGTCAACGTATAGGTATGGATCCTCGTTGTTGCCAAAAATGCTCGCGACAACATGTACACAAGGAATCCTATTAATTGCCATCACCTACAACTACATGTCCTTTCGTCCATGTCAATGACATATTGCGCCCCCTCTGAATTCACCTGAACCTTAGGGCCACCTGAATATGTTGGCTCCCATATGACTGCATTGTTTTTAATCTCTTCAAGCTTCTCTCTGATTTTTTAACACAACATCCCAACATTTTTCCTCATCGTCGTGACTGTCTATTCTTCCATAGTTGTTTCATCAATTTCGTGCATATCATCTCCATCATTGTGATGATAGGCTTGTCACGAGCATCCAGGATGTACTTGTTGAAACACTCGCATATATTATTAATTAGCATGTCACACTTCGGCACTTCTAAGAAGCAAGCCCTACTCCAATTGGAGCATGACCTCTCTCTGACCCATTCTCTAGCTTCAGGGGATTTACTATTTAGCTCATTCAAGTAAAAATCTAACTCATGTTGAGTAGTTGCCATGTCTATCTTCCAAAGAAAGGACTTGAATTGTTTGTTTTTGAAATCCTTGTCTCTGAAGTTGCTCCATAAATGTCTCATACATCCTATGTTCGGCAGATGGGTAAACATTATGTTCACCAGTCCCTACAAATAATGTACATTTAAGAACGATATATATACTTTTTGAGAAAATAATATATATCACATTTAAAGCGAGAAAGAGATTACATTTTGCTTGTCTCTCATAAAGGTCCATCCCCTACCATAGTTTAGTGGAAGGTCAAACCCTATGCTCTCTAAGAACCATGGCCAAGTAGTAATGCTCTCATTCTCAACATATGCCCATGTGATTGGGAAGATGCAATTATTGGCATCTATTCCTATAGCTGTTAGTAATTGGCCACCAAAATCACCATTCAAAAAATAGCCATCAAGACATATAAGTGGTCTACAACTAGATTTAAAACCAACAGAAAGTCCTTAAGGAAAATATATATGCCCTTCCATTGGAGGTCTTGAAAAAGACCTTGGAGTGTAATGTTGGGATTGGTTCTCAGGATCTTTGCACGATATGGTAGGGTATACTGCTCAGCACCATCATCATGGATGTTCTTCAATGCAAGGTCTTTAGCCTTCCAAGTAGTCATTCTAGTAATCATGTAACACATCTCCCTCCTCATTTGATCAATCAGTCCTTGAATTTTCCATGTTGTTGAACTCCGGAACTAAGATTCGTATCTAGCTACCAATTTATTGGTTGTTAAGTGGAAATTCATGAAAACCTTAGGATAGGTGTGCTTTAATTGCATTGACTTAATGGTCCAATTCCATCACTTGGGTCTTTCATATCTCTTGGTGACACCGTGACTCTCCATCCACATTTTTTTATAACAAGCTGCTAGTGCCCTCTTCTTATCATGTCATGAGTATTCTTTAACCCATGATTTCGACAAGCCTCAATGAACTCTTCCTTATTACTGAAGCTCAAACCTATCTAAAAATGTTATCACTCATATATTTTTTAGCATCGAAAGTTAGTTCTCTTATTCTCTTGCCACCTCCATCATCTGTGTGTAAAGTTGTGTCCAATTCGTCTGACTACTCGTACCCTGATTCCGACTCCTCATCTTCGATTTCTACTTGGGGAACGAAGTGGTACTAAGACCATGTGGTATCCTACTCAGCCTCTCAGCATCCTCAGTAAGTGTATAGTTTTCCTGTAATAACCATATTCACCTGAACCCAGTTATAGGCCACATATCCGACCATGTCAATAAGTTTCACAAAGTGGTCAATCTCCATTAACAACATCAAATCTGAATCAATGTTCACAATGGTCTCAACGTTAGCATTGCGATAGCCATATTCACCTTTATCTCCATTATAGTGAATATGGAGATCAAAGTGACCAGACTCTAAAAAAATAAATTAACATTATAAAATACTATATTAATTAACCACTAATTAAACTATAAAAAAAATCATGCCACCAAGGTATGTTGCTGATGTTGATGCTTCAGCACCTTCGAATTGTCTCATCTTTTCTTTGATGTGGAAGAGCTAGCACCTGTCAAACAAGTACCTCTATTATAAATTATAGGTCCACATATGTGCAAAAAACACCTAGAAACAATATGCAAAACAATATAGCATATTGGCCCACATATAATTAGAAATTAAGGTTTAGAGATAGTACCTAAAAATGATTGAACTTCCAAAGGAGCGAGGGAAGGATGTGGGGAGCGAGAGGGTGGAGGAGCAGAGGAAATGAGTAGATTACTTCTAGCGCCGTCGACTTCGAGCGGCGACCACCCAAAGCAGCAGGAGTGACGACCACCCACAAGAAGCAGGAGCGGCGACCGCAAGAGAACATGAGCAGCGACTGTAGGAGAGCAAGAGCGCGACCGTAGGAGAGAAGCGGTGACCGCAAGAGAACAGGAGCAACGAATGCAGGAGAGCAGGAGCGGGCCGCGACCGCATGAGAGAAGGAGCAGCGACCGCAAGAGAGCAAGAGCGATGACCGTAGGAGAGCAGGAGCGGGCGGCGACCACCCACGAGCAAGAACGAGCAACGACAAGCCACGAAAAGAAGCATCTAAAGATGGAATTTTGAGCGGGCCGCAAGGCCCGGCATGTCGTCGATCCGGCACGGACACGGCCCGCACACGAAAAAATGGGCCGTGTCATTCCATTCCGTGCCGGCTTGGCATCCGCACTATTGGCACACATGGTGAACACGGACCGCCCATTTTGGCATGAGTTATTTTTTCAACGCACAAACATGGACCGTGCAATACTAGCATAGACCGCGCATTACGATGAAGGGACGCATCGAACGACATATTTGAAAGTAACACGGTCTGTGTTTAGAAGAGGACAATGTGAAAATTTTCCATTTCAAACGAGATTCGCGATTGGACAACATGAACACGGGCCGTAGAATTACAAACGCAATCAAAGGGTACAACACGGACCCTGTTAAAGTCAACGGAGGCCGTGTCTAAGTATTTATATTGCATTTCTCCGCCTATAAAAGGCGCGGCTGACCCTTCTTCCATCTTCATTCAAATTTCAAGCTCTCAATTTCTCTTCTCTCTCCCTCAAAGTGCTCTTTCTCTCTGCCTCCCTCACACTTACTGACCAATTTTCATTCAGTCTCTTTGAATTTCACTTATCTCCATTTATGCTCTCAAACTCTCTCACTTTTAATTTATATTTACATTGTAATATTTATTTAGTGGTATTTTTATATTATTTTTATTATTATATTCAAATTATTCCTTTCTTAATTTTTTATATATAACTGCATAATGGACCCGCGAGATCCCTTTCGTCTATATGGTGATTTTGCTGATTATTCATCTTATGGACCACTACCTACATATCCATATGGTATACCGTATAATACTAATAGTAGTAGTGATTCTAATTCTTTATCAGAATAGCTAAGTGGCGATTCGTTGGGTTATATATAACTGCATAGTGGCGATTCATTGATTATTTTAAAAAATATATAGATAAAAATGATCCAAAAAAAGATAAAGTTATTTGTAAAATTTGCAAGGTTAGTTATGCCGCCGCCTCTTTTTCGGGCATAGGTAGTTTAAAACGGCATTTAGAATCGTATTCTATAATGACTAGGGAACAATTTTTGGCGGGTCAATTATCGCAATAAACTCAACTAGTTGCACCTAGTCATGGTACTGCCGGGAGCTCTTTATTTGCTTATAATCAAGAAAATATGCGTGAAGGTTTAGAAAGATATGTTATATATGCAGAAATACCTTACACATTTGCTAAAGATGAAATTTTTTTTATATTATCAACAAAATTATGTACAAGGTGACTTTAAAAATGTTAGTAGACAAACTGTTAAAGAATATTCGATTAAATTGTATCGTAAGAACAAAAATGAACTAATTATTATTTTTTTATATTCTAAATTCATGTATAGTTTGACTAGTGACATATGGACTCCTTTAAATGGTGATGGTTTCTTATGTGTTACAGTTCATTGGATTGATACAAATTGGGTAGTGCAAAAAATAATTATTACATTTAAAGAAATTGAACATGCTCATAATGGTTTGCAAATTTCCAACATGATAGAAAAAATAATTAATGAATATGGTCTTAAAGATAAAATTCTATGTCTTACTCTTGATAATGCAAGTGCTAATAATTTCGTTGCACAACTTTTAATTCAAAGATTAAATCCTCTTTTAAATGAAATTCTTTTTCATCAAAGATGTGTATGTCATATTATTAATTTGTGTGTTAAAAAAGGATTAAAAGTAGTTGTTAGAGTACTTAAAACTCTTAGATCAGTTATTGTAAATTTACATGGACCTAGGAGACAAACATTTAAAGAAATTTGTCATCATTATAGTATTCCTTATAGAAAATTAAATACTAATGTGCCTACAAGATGGAATAGTATTTGATAATTATATTTAACTACGATGCAATGTCCGGTAGCTCGAATTACTGATTCAGAAAGGGATGTTGCTAACACAGTTATGGAATTGCTACAAGTTTTTTATAATGCTACTTTAGAGTTATCTGTCATTTATTCTCTTACTTCACATTTAATAATTAATCAACTTCATGAAATGACAAGTTCATTTAATGAAAAATGTGAATTATCAAATGAATTTTTTGAAATAATTTATTCGATGAAATCGAAATTTTTGGAATATTGAATAATTTTCCTCTCATAGGAATTTTTAGGAATTTTAGAAATGATGATGGATCCTAGATTTAAGGGATCCAGTTCTAAATGGTATATGAGAGAAATTAAGAATTATTTTCCTAAACAATATATAAGAAGTCATGTAGATTACAAACTGACGGTTTTATTAACCAAATTATGATTATGAAAATATAATAAATAACTTATATAATATTTATGAAGCAAAATTTGATGTACGTAGAGAGCAAGCATCTTCATCATATCCCCCGGTAGCACCTAGACCTTCCAATAATAGATCATTTTCTATATTCATGCCTTCTATTAGAGGGGCACATCAAGAGGCTCGGATGAAGATTCATCCAATTCATCTGCCCCTTTGTATAATAAACTGCAAAATTACTTATCACGTCCAAATGAATGTGATAGTGAAATTGATATCTTGACCTGATGAAGATTAAATGGTCATACGTATCCAATTCTCTCCGCTTAGCTCGAGATCTTTTAGCTGTTTCGATGTCTACAATGGCATCAGAACAATATTTTTTCTACAGGTTCCAGGATTTTGGATGAGAGAAGAAATAAAATGAGCTCTAAGTCGATGGAAGTTTGTATATTACTAAAAGATTGTTTTGATGCAGATACTCGAATAGAAGGTTAGGAATCCATATTACCATACATGAAGATGACGATGAAACATATGTCTCCTCCGCCTATAATTGTTCATAAATAATTGTTGTAGAAGATATAATTTTTAATTTTCTTGTAAATTTGTATTTATTGATTATTTCATAATAATCAATAATAATAAAACATTAAAACTCCTGTGGACGTAGGTTCATAATAATCAATAATAATAAAACATTAAAACTCCTGTGGACGTAGGTTAAAATAGCTGAACCACGTTAATCTCGATGTTCATTACTATTGTTACTATATAATAAATTAGTACTTAACTATCTATACTACCTAAGTACCTAAGTACCTAATTACCTATACTATACTTATGCATTATACAATAAATTATATACAATGTAGTACTATATATTATATTCCCTCTTTCTTTCTTTATCTCAAATCTCAATCTCTCACTCTCTCTTTTATTCTCTTCTCTCGTAGTTTCATTCTTATATATAATTGCACAATGTCAAAATATATTTATTAAGTACTTATCAATTAATTTTACGTATAAGACTATAAGGTTATAACTTATAACTTATTAGTTATTACTCAATTATTCATTTTACAAATTTATTTACTTAATAATTAAGAATTAATGACTTTATGTATTTGAAATTTTAACTATATAATTATTATAAGTCATATATTATAGAATAAATAATATTACTAATTATATTATATAATAAATTAATAAGTAAATTGAATATTGGAAAAGTAACAAAAGTTCAAATTGAAAGAAAAAAATGGGTTGCCCGACCCGGCACGTCCCGGCCCGACCGGCCAGACCGTGTGGGGTTGAAAATGGTCTGTTTGGCACGACATGGCCCATTTTCAAAACGATGTCATGTGGCATGATACGGCCCGCGTGTCACCCTCCATGAGTGGAGGGCCACTGACATGACCAGACACCCGGTGCACATGGCGGCCATGTGGATCCTTGGGATAGGCCGAGACATCCCTGGGACTTGGCGAAGCTTCTCGGCTCTTCTCTATCAGGCAGGAGGCTTGGTGCAGAGATTCAGGGGCAGTGGATGGTCGGAGCATGGCCAAGCCATATGGCATGACCGAGCGCACATGGCCGGGCGCACCCAGGCCATTCTGGGGCGTGTCATCCCAGAGGCAAACCAGACCATCCCAAGGCGTCCTCAGACATGCAGGAGTCGCAGGCCATTGTTGGACTTGCAGGGGCACGTGTGGAGCTTCATCAGGAGGTCCAACAATGTGAAGATGGCGGTTATAACCGCCATGTCCATGGCAGGCGGCCATGGCCGGAGATCACAGGGCGGCGACGACATCTTTCTGATAGCCAGAATTCATCAGGACATGTCCAGAGGATGGAGGGAAGAGATCCAATGGTGGATGATCCAATTAGATTGATGGAGGCCGATCCAGCCATTGGATTAGAAGTTATGTATTAGGTAGTTATGGTTGACATTTGAATTTGAATTGGATTGTTTGAATTCAAATTCTGGACAGCAGTTGGCTGATCCATGTACTATAAATACATGTAAGGTTCCCACATTCTGGGATAAGTGATATAGAAGCTTTCTTCCCTCATTGGCCGAGTTCTCCATGTGCATTGCTTTGTGTGTGTGACTTAACATAAGAAGATAATCTAAGTGTGAGTCAGGGTGTGTGTGAGTGTTCTATTCTTGAGTGGAAAAAAAGAAAGAGAGAGCACTTAGAGGGGCTGACTGCAGTGTTCGAGCATGGACATTTCAGTGCCAAGAAATTAGATTGTGACATTTGTGGTATCAGAGCACCAACCGACCATTGCAACATGAATGAGGACAGCAATCAGCAAGGTCCTGTGACTAGGGGCCGTGCAGAATCTTAGGCGGCCATAGGTGGTGGCCCTGCGAACCAAGGAGGTAAGAAGACTCGTTCACTCTCCACTGATCCTCTCCCTCATCTCGAAAGGCATTTAGACCTCTTGGATCATACCGTCCAAGGCATGGACATGACAGTCTGTGCCCTTGAACAAGGTATGACCCAGCAGGGCTTGGCCTTAGATGAGACAAGGACAAGGGGTGAACTAAGTGCGGCCAGAATCAAGACACTTGAAGAAACCCTAGAGATCAGATTGAAGTCCATCGAAATGGACATCATGATGATGAAAGGGCACATGCTGGACGCCACTGGTTGTCGAGCAAGGGCAGCCATACCAAAGTTCACGGGTCCGGAGCCAAAGAAGTATGAAGGTGCAAGGGATGCCACCATCATCGATGACTTTCTTTGGAGTCTTGAGAAGGGGTTCAAGACTAACAAAATTTTAGTGGAAAAGGATCAAATCGACTTGGCGGTGCGGTACCTAGCGGAGGGCGCACTCTTATGGTGGAGAAGGATGGAAGAGGAGATTGCGAAAGAGAAGATCGTCATCGACTCTTGGAACACCTTCACTAAGGAATTGAAGAAGCAATTCTATCCTGGGAATGCCCAGGAAATAGCCATGACCAAGTTGACGAACTTAAGACAAACGGGTTCGGTGAAGGACTACATCGAACGATTCCAACCTCTAATGCTTGAAATGACAGGTACTATGGACGAAGCGACGTGGATATTCTTCTTCCTTAGAGGCCTGAAACCTTGGGCGGCACAAGAGGTCAAGCGGCAGAAGGTTGTCACCATCAAAGAGGCCTTGGCAGTGGCCGAGGCTCTCACTGAGTTTAGTGTGGAGCGTGACCAGGGCGCGGCCAAGGACAAGGCTGTACTCTCGGACAAGGTGCAGTCCCACACGAAGAAGGTCGACAAGAAGGGAAAGAAGGAGAAAAGGAGAGTAAGGTCAGTAAGGAAGGTACATCCAAGAAGTCAGTAAGGTGCTTTACGTGTGAAGGGCCACACTATGCCCGAGAGTGCCCAAAGAAGGGCGCCCTGACCACTATGCAGGGTGCGTCCGAAGATGAGGAGGGCGCCGCACACATGGGGGCCATCATGGCCCTCACTTTAACCTCTGCATCCATCCCACTGAAGAAGAAGAAAGAGGCCACTAGGGGCCTCATGTTCATTGAAGTTTTGATGCAGGGGCAGGCGGCCATGGCCTTGGTCGACACCGGGGCCACTCACAACTTCATGGCCTTGGAGGAGGCACAGCGGCTTGGCATCGACTTCAGGCATGAACCAGGGCTAATTAAGACGGTTAATGCAGCCTCACAATCTATACATGGTGTGGCCAAAGATATCCAGGTGCGAGTAGGCAATTGGGAGGGCGCCATGTCCTTAACAGTGGTGGCCATGGATGATCACCGCATGGTCCTTGGCATGGAATTCCTTGACCAGTTCTTCGAAGTTTGAGTGACCCAGGAGGGGTTACATCTTGTGTCCCAGGAGGGGACACACCTGGTCCCTTTGAAGAGGGCCAATGTGAAGTCGAAGTTGCTGTCCACCATGCAAGTGTGCAGGGGTGTCCGGCACAAGGAAGAGACTTACTTGGCTGCCCTCAAACTTCATGAAGTTCAAGGGGATGCTCCTGTCCCAGAGGAAATGCAGAAACTCCTGGCCTTGTACAAGGACATCATGCCCCAGGAGTTGCCCAAGAAGCTGCCCCCTCGAAGAGACATCGACCACTCCATCGACTTGGTGCCCGGGGCGCGGCCGCCCGCCATGGGGCCATACCGAATGGCTCCTCCTGAGTTGGCAGAACTTAGGAGGCAATTGGAGGAACTTCTGAAGGCAGGGTTCATAAGGCCATCAAAGGCACCTTATGGGGCTCCTGTTTTGTTCCAAAAGAAGCATGATGGCACACTTAGGATGTGCATTGACTATAGGGCTTTGAACAAACTAACGGTGAGGAACAAGTATCCTATTCCATTGATTGAAAACTTGTTTGACAGGTTAGGAAAGGCAAGGATCTTCTCCAAATTGGACCTGAGGTCAGGATATTGGCAAGTGAGGATTGCCAAGGGTGATGAGGAGAAAACAACTTGTGTTACTCGCTATGGTGCATATGAGTTCCTTGTTATGCCCTTTGGGTTTACTAATGCACCTGCCACCTTTTGTACTTTGATGACCAGGATCTTCCACCACTTGTTGGATAAGTGTGTGGTTGTATATTTGGATGATATTGTCGTGTATTCAGAATCTCTTGCAGAACATGTCAAGCACTTGGAAGAGGTGTTCAAGTTGTTGAAGGAAAACAAACTTTTCGTGAAGGCCGAGAAGTATTCCTTTGCTCAATCTGAAGTGATGTTCTTGGGTCATCACATCAAAGCTAGAGTCATAAGCATGGACAAGGAGAAGGTTCGTGCTATTGAAGAGTGGCAGCCCCCTTCGAGTGTTCCTGAGTTGAGGTCATTCTTAGGGCTGACCAACTATTATAGGAGATTTGTGGAGGGGTACTCCAGGAGGGCAGCACCTCTCATTGATCTCTTAAAGAAGGACAGACCTTGGCTTTGGGCAGACACATGTCAGGAGGCCTTTGAATATCTCAAGGGTGCTATAGTCCAAGGGCCATGCTTAAGGCTGCCCGACTATGGCCGAGCCTTTGAGGTGCACACCGATGATTCAGATTTTGCACTAGGAGGTGTTCTTATGCAAGAAGGCCATCCCGTGGCTTTTGAAAGCAGGAAGTTCAGCGAGGCGGAGCGCAAGTATCCTGTGCATAACAAGGAGATGTCGGCCATAGTGCATTGTTTGCGCACTTGGTGACATTACCTTCTTGGAAGTACTTTTGTTGTAAAAACTGACAATGTGGCCACTTCTTACTTTCAGAATCAAAAGAAGTTGTCTCAAAGTAGGTGCGTTGGCAAGACTTTCTGGCCGAGTTCAACTATCAACTTGAGTACAAGGTGGGGCGCACCAACGTGGTGGCGGACGCCCTCAGCATGAAAGTGCAACTTGCGGCCATGTGCAGTGTGAAGGGCGACTTCCAAGATCAAGTGCGAGTAGGCTTGAGTCATGACTCCAGGGCTATGGAGATCCTTCGTTTGGTGGACGAGGGCAAGACTCGAAGAGTTTGGAAGGAGGAGGGCCTGCTGTTCACAACAGGACGCCGACTGTACGTGCCCCGTTGGGAGGGCCTTCGACGTCGCATTCTCAAGGACTGCCATGACTCATTATGGGTTGGACATCCAGGTATGGCCAGGACGTTGGCATTGGTGGAAGATGGCTACTATTGGCCACAAATGCAGGAGGACATTGAGGCATACGTGAGGACTTGTCTCAAGTGTCAGCAGGACAAGGTGGAGCAACTCAAACCAGCGGGTCTTTTGGAGCCTTTGCCGGTGCCCGAACAGCCATGGCAGGTCGTAACCATGGACTTCATCAGTGCTCTACCAAGATCAGGAGGCTATGGTTCGATTATGGTGGTAATCGACAAGTTCTCCAAGTACGGCACGTTCATCCCAGCCCCTAAGCATTGCTCGGCCGAGGAGGTGGCCAAGCTTTTCGTCAACAACGTGGTGAAGTTGTGGGGCATACCTGAGGTAATTGTGAGTGACAGGGATCCTCGCTTTACAGGTACATTTTGGAGGGAGTTGTTCAAACTCCTTGGGACTGAACTCCATTTCTCAACGGCCTTCCATCCTCAAACGGACGGCCAAACGGAGAGGGCAAATCATCTCCTAGAGATTTATCTTCGACACTTTGTGGATGCTAACCAAAAGAATTGGGCAAAGTTGTTGGATGTTGCTCAATTCTCTTTCAATATGCAGAGGAGCGAGTCTACACAAAGGAGTGCCTTCGAACTCGTCACTGGCCGGCAGCCCGTGACCCCAGCAGCCTTGGCAGCAAGGTATGCAAGAAGGTGTCCTGCAGCCTTCAACGTGGCATACCATTGGCAAGAGGCTTTGGAAGAATCCAGGGCCATCCTTGAGAAGTCAGCAAGGAAAATGAAGAAGTTTGCAGACAAGAAGAGGAGACATCTGGAGTTCCAGGTTGGTGACCAGGTGTTGGTGAAGTTGAGAGCTCGACAATTTAAGGCTCTCCGAAACTTGCACCAAGGCCTCATGAGGAGATATGAGGGCCCTTTCACCATCTTTAAGAAGATAGGCAAGGTGGCCTATCGTGTGGATCTTCCTGCTCATCTTCGCCAATTGCATCATGTTTTCCATGTAAGTATGTTGAAGGCATACCATGCTGGCTTGGAGGAACCAGGGCGTGCATCCGAAGTTCGAAGGCCGGTCAACGACATGTCTACTTCCCCAACTCCAGTGAAGGTCAGCAGTTGCCAGGGTCGACAACGTCTTCAGTGGGGGAGGAATGTCACTCTCCATGAGTGGAGGGCCACTGACATGGCCAGACATGGCCGGGCGCGCCCTGGGCGCCCGGGTGCACATGGCGGCCATGTGGATCCTTGGGATAGGCCGAGACATCCCTGGGACTTGGCGAAGCTTCTCGGCTCTTCTCTATCAGGCAGGAGGCTTGGTGCAGAGATTCAGGGGCAATGGATGGTCGGAGCATGGCCAGGCCATATGGCATGACCGGGCGCACATGGCCGGGCGCACCCAGGCCATTCTGGGGCGTGTCATCCCAAAGGCAAACCAGACCATCCCAAGGCGTCCTCAGACATGCAGGAGTCGCAGGCCATTGTTGGACTTGCAGGGGCATGTGTGGAGCTTCATCAGGAGGTCCAACAATGTGAAGATGGCGGTTATAACCGCCATGTCCATGGCAGGCGGCCATGGTCGGAGATCACAGGGCGGCGGCGACATCTTTCTGGTAGCCAGGATTCATCAAGACATGTCCAAAGGATGGAGGGAAGAGATCCAATGGTGGATGATCCAATTAGATTGATGGAGGCCGATCCAGCCATTGGATTAGAAGTTATGTATTAGGTAGTTATGGTTGACATTTGAATTTGAATTGGATTGTTTGAATTCAAATTCTGGACAGCAGTTGGCTGATCCATGTACTATAAATACATGTAAGGTTCCCACATTCTGGGATAAGTGATATAGAAGCTTTCTTCCCTCATTGGCCGAGTTCTCCATGTGCATTGCTTTGTGTGTGTGACTTAACATAAGAAGATAATCTAAGTGTGAGTCAGGGTGTGTGTGAGTGTTCTATTCTTGAGTGGAAAAAAAGAAAGAGAGAGCACTTAGAGGGGCTGACTGCAGTGTTCGAGCAGGGACATTTCAGTGCCAATCACATCTAATTTCTAGAAGAGAAATTAGGCTGTGACACGCGGCACAGTCAAACACAGATTGACCGGCACAACACGACCCATTTTTCCATCTCTAGAAGCGTCTGATAACCCACCACGACCAGGAGCCACCAGTGACTGACAATAGAGGGTGGGACCAATTCACATTAGCATCTCCCTCGAATCTAGGGTTTCATCAGCGAAAAAAGGGTTTATGGGGCGAAAAGGAGAAATGTGTCAGCGAAATGGGGACCATCCAAGTGTAGAAGATTATAAAAACCACGTAGGAGAAAAGTACATTTAAGTTATTTCTGACATGGCAGATGATAGGTCGGACAACGTGGCTTCCACGTAGGCAATCTACTGGGAACACCCTATAAGTTGGGTGATTATCCTTGAAATTTACTTTACTATCAATGGTACCACAAACATCTTAACACCATCACCATACTACAATGGTGTCCAACAACAGAGGAAACAACACTCCATGTACCAACCTAATAATCAACATTGTTGCTTGTAACCTCATTGAATGGCTGCAATCCAACCTACAAGTAAGGAATAGATAAAATGAGGACCCTAAATGATTGACTCTCTTTGTTATGATGCGCTCCAAAATTGGCAGAATTATGAAATCCACAGTTATGAAATCTTTGATAGAATCTTTAGGAAAACTCCAAAACTAGAAACAGAAATCATCGATAGGGAAAGAAGCTTTCGCTCTTGCATGGACTCGAGCTAATTTAGACATAGGAAAGGGTTTGTATGGCATAAACACAAAATGGCACTCGTTACCCCCACTCGATTGGATTAAATGCATTACGGATGGTTCGTTAATTAATTTATGGATTTTTGTTTGCTTACTGGCTTAATATAATTTAGAAAACACTAATTTTTTTAAAGCTTCTTCCCCGTGGAGAAGCCTTAGACAGCATTGGGTGACTACTTAGAAATGATGACGAAAATGAATATGTGCCTTCTATAGTGCTTGGGAAGCTACCTCAAGTAAGGAAGCAGAACTATGGAACACACTCAAATGACGAGAGTTCACATGGAACAAAACTGTTTGGCGTATCATCCGAGAGTTTCACGGTATTTGTTGTTCTCATCTAGGCAACCACCCAACTTTTGCACACCTCTCCATCTTTTTGTTAGACAACAGTAGGTCAAGAAGCCTTCATTGGTAACTCACTATAGGCCACACGTGCCAAGAGGAATTACTATTTGGAAATTTTTGTCTTTGCTTTGATTTATAATTTCTAGGCTTCAGTCGTGTTTCTTAACAAAATAACTATTCCAAAGTTTAACTGGGCTACTTTTTTCTAATCAATTAGGTTTCTATCGAGTTGATGAAGCTTTTCTTAGACCTTTAAGGGTGCGTTCACTGCATTGTCATTCAACATTATTTAGCAATATAGATGACCTCTCAGAAAGATTGTCACTTGTTAAATTGTCAGCAATGTATATTACCTTGTTTAGTATGCATAAGTAATCTATCAGGTAATTCATATTAGTTATTTATAAGAAAATACAGATTTATGAGTTAATATACAGTTTTTACCAATATACCCCTAATCAAAAGAATTATGTTTAGATGGAGTTATTTATATATAATAATTTAGGTGGAGTTGTTTCTTATATAATAATTTCTATACATTATGGCTAATAAATTCTTGTACCTCTTGGAAGTAAGAAATAAAGGGAGTGTTTGGTATGGACCATTGGATCTGAGAACAAATAATTTTATTTTCAAAACGTTTTTAAATGGGAACAAGCTTGTTATGGGAGGGAACAAGAACAAAAATATTTGTACTTTGTCTTGTTCTTACAATGATGACGAATAGTTCTCATACAATCTTTAAAACGGTGTTTGGATGAAAAGCAAAGAACAAGTATCTTATTCTCATTTTCATTCCGTACCAAACACCTCAAAAAGAACAAGGATCCTAATAGTTGACTCTCTTTGCTAAAGGTGGAGGGATGCTACCGAATTAGTGCAATTGTGAATTCTTCGAGAGAACCTCAAGAAAAACTCCAAAAGTAGAAGCAAAGATCACGGCAAGAAGCTTTGCTCTTGGGCAAGTTCAATCGGAGAGAAGGGTCTGCACCGGAAATACATTAAATTGCACCCACCACCCCAATTGGATTAAATGCAACAAGAACGGATCATTAGTTAATTTTCCCATGGCAAAATATTGGCTAGCATCGGAGGGCTATAAAAAATGGTGAGAAAAAAATGAATATGTAACTTCTGCAATGCTTAGGAAGCAAGAATTATGGGGTGCACTCAAAGGATAGGAGTTTGCATGGAACAAATATGTTAGAGTAACATCCTAGAGTTGGATGCTAGGCATCACCCAACTCCCTTACACCTGCCCATCCTTTCGTTGGACCTTAACAAGCTGGTAGCCCCTCCTTACGAACTCACTGAGGCACAAAATTCAATTGGGCTCCTAATTTTTATTTTATTAAATAGTTAGGTTTATGGAGTTGGTCAATTTTTTTAACACCTTTAGATTCAATGGAGAAATTTATTTATAATAATTTAGGTGAATGTTTTTACATAATAATTTAATTTAATGAGCTTTCTGAATAAAGCATATTTTTTTAGTAATATATTATATGTTCTTAATTTTGGTTTAAAATAAAATTGTAGTTTTTTTTAATCGAAATTAGTTGTAAGTTTCCTCAGAAAATTTGCAATGTATATGTTGCAACAACATATTTAGTTTCCCCACAATTTAATGGTCTTAGTAACGATCTGAGATCAAATACGGTTTTGGGAATCCTTGTCATAGACTTTTATGTTACATTTTCATTTCAAATCATGGGTTGAGTAATCCATTTTGTACAAGAATTTTGGCTGCCCGATCCACTAGACTATAAAACTTTGTCATGCTGTGTATTCTTCTTCGCAACGTCTCTTTTCGTATGACCAAAACCACCACTATTAAGGCAGGATAAGTAGCTCTTTGCTAGGGCAGGATGATTGGCGGGAATGACATCACATTCGACATCCATCAAAGATTTACGATCTTATTATTCTCATCCGCGGGCTGCTACTTTTTTTTCTTTCGAGTTATCGTTCTTAGTGCATGAGAAAGTAGTGCGTATTGTTCATAAGTTACACATTGACAAATAAAATTTTCAACAAAAGTTTTCTATACTTCACAAGAATTTAAATTTGATATCTTCTAATTACTACTCCATCCCAACATGTAGTGTACTATTTTTATTACGGTAGAGTTTGAAAGACGTCGCAAGGAGCCCCTTTATTCGGCCATCTGACATCTAAGTCGAAGTTAGAAATAAACAAAAAAAAAATTTAAAAGCATGGGCGTGCAAAATGGCTCTACAACATGAAATCAAAATCCATCATGATGTAAATCAATCAATTGATGGTGTATTCGAATGTATGAATTTTTTTTTTTTTTTGTTCGACGTATTCTCCTTTCCCCAAACAATAATAAATAAAAAGAGAAGATAGAAGATAGCGAAGGCAGAAACCTTAATGGCTTCATATTTTTTTATGATATCAAGGGGTGATGGAGAAACCAAAACAAAGGGGGCTAACTATCAAATTCAATGGAACTTTGTACACTGCTTTCCTGGGCACTTATTTTCTTACTTAGAGAAGATCCATGAAAAAAGTCCTTATAAATAGTCAGGAGGATCTCAGCACAAATCAAAAGGATGATCAGCCATTCCAGAAGATCTGATCGCCTGTTCTGCAGAATTTCCTGAAGGAAACGGATATTGTGCTGCAGAAGAGACATCTCAGGATCTCAGCAAAAATTAAATAGGTAAAGCAAGATTCAACAATTTAGGAGAGAACATATGGAACTTGTAGGGAACATATCAAATATACCTCAACAAATTTCAACTTAAAATCGAGGTTACCAAATCTCTGTGTCAGCTCATATTCATCCCGAAGATACTCCCATATCTGTGCATAGTTGGCATTCTTCCAGGCAATATCAGACCTGCAAATGAACAATCGTCAGGTACAGATTTACAAGATGAAGCAAAAGCAAGATAGAAAAGAAAATTGCTCAAAAACTTTAACACAACAACTGGTATCACCTAGGTCCATCTTAGCAGAATCTCCTTGATTCAGGATTGCATATTTGCATCTGTCATTTAGCCATTCCTATACAAGATTGGTATATGAACGGCCAATGCAGTCATGATCCATAACTCAATATTGAGCTCCTGTATTATCAATCTTCCTGCTCCAGTCAATTCTTCTAATATGGGCAACTAATATACTGGACACCAACCTCATAAGAATATATGTACCTTGTCAAATATTTTTATCGCACTCAAAGGCGTACTAGTTTAATGAACCTTGAGACCATGTTTTCAAAAACTAACTGATATGTAATGAGTCAATACAAAGCATAAGAGCATTGAGGTAACTGCCCACAGTTGCAATAACCATAGACAGGAGAAACGAACTCAAATCATATACTCGCAAACATGAATCAAACGCCAAGAAAAGTAGCTTTTTTAGACATAACAAAGAAAAACATATATTCAAGCAAAAAGAGAAGCCACAACTGCCACAGTCAACCAAATTTTCACTTGCATAAAAAATAATAATAAGTAAACTTCAAGAAGAATTAGACACTTGTTAAGGTCTAAAGGGCAAAGAAACTGCGGTATCCCCTAACATCAGTATTACCTTTCAAAAAGACCAAGTTTGAGAATGACATCAGCCAAATTAGAATTTGCTTTTCCAACTAACTGGAAAAGTTTTTTCCTTTTCATGGTAAAGGTACCAGTTTTCTCCATATGTCGGTTGATGCCTGTGAACTCTGCCACCATACCATCAACCTAGAAAAGGCATGTATAAACTTCCCATTTTTATTGTAACTTTGCATTTCAGGAAAGATCTTTTTAAAATTGAATTTAGAAAAAAAAAGTAAGGAACATACATACCTGGCGGATATAATAGTCCAGAGCAATACTTTGTCCAAGAACGCTACCAATGGTGCGAATACCATCTATGCTCAATGTTCTGAGCATTATGTAATCCAATCCACCTTGCATCCAAGTCTCCAAAGTTGGCTTTTCAACTACCGCGTAATCTGAAACAATATTTCAAATCATTATGTGTAAATTTAACTAAGATCAAGTAAATATCTAGGAATAAGATACATAAATTACAATGACATAAGCCTACCTAGTCAACTCAATAAATAGCTAAACAAGTCTCCTGCATAACAAAAAAGGTCCTTGTCCCTCAAACATAAGCAAATAAATCAACGAATAACTCTCAATTCTTTATTAAAGAAAGGAAATGTTAAAATATGGCATGTACTTTATGTGTACAACTTATGTGACTGCATGGGAATAAGAGAACCATGCCACCTTAGCATAATTTTTGCTATGTATTGGTTGCACAAAAGTCTAAAGTTTATGTGACTGCATGGAAATATGAGAACAACGCCTCCTAGCACTTAATAACTGATTCTTAATGTATGAACTATGAACCATAATCTGGCATCAAACTTGGTACTTCCAATGACATTTGTATGTTAACTTCGCACTTTCAATAACAGTTGCTAGCATAAGGCACCCAAACTAATGAATAACTCTTTCTACATTAACCCAAATGACCGAAAAGGAAACATGGTCTACAACTTGCAATTCTTTTTTCTTCTTGTGGACATAGAACTTATAATTATAAAAACATAGAATATTGAGTTTTAATTTCTAAGCCTATGTTTTATAGCCGGTCCCAAGCCAAGATAAAGGAGGAGGGTTGTGTTAGGCCCCGACAGCCAGCGTAAAACCCTGTCGAATCTCATGAACATGGATCGGGCATCGTATGATCCATGTAGCCGACCCCACCTAGTGGGATAAGGCTTTGTTGTTGTATATCTCGACCATAAATCCAAATTTACGGTATTCCTTTTCTTAAACATTGGCTATGATATGAAGCCTAACAATTGCAATTTCAGAAAACCACACAGTATATTTTCAGGGAGCTGAACATAATCTACCGATACTAATAGGATTAGAACAGCCAACTAATAGATCAATAACAAATTTTCTCTGCCTCTGTTTAATTTTACTGGCGATGCCACAATTACACACATTTGATCATGTAAGGATATCCTGCAAGATGCAGACTAAAGACCAATTCAGCATTTGAGATGTCTAAATGACAAGAGATGAGACTTGCATGCAACCATTAGCTAATTAATAAGTTTGGAGTACAATGACATAGCAAAACAAGAGAAACCATTAAACAGTTGATGGGATGAACACAATTTAAAAGTCATAAGCAATGGCAAAATGTACATTCTGATTCTATTTTTATGTTATGCAATCCATTCAAATCTAAATTTTTTCATCACTAATTTAGTATCATATTCCTCAAAAGAATGCAACAAAAAGAAATGACCTAGAACTGCTTACCATCTCTTCTCATCTCTGGAAGCAAACCTGATGCATGTTTTTCAATAATCTTCAGGTATCCATCTGCCTCATGATCAGAAACATTGAACAAGACAACAGAACCATATTGAAACACTACCATATAATGGCAGTTACTCTCGCTTGCAAAGCCACTCTCCGCAATCTGAAATGGAAAGAATACTGTTATAGAATGTTCCCTATCCAGAGTAAATCTCATAACCATTAAGCTGAGAAAACATATCAAAATACAATGACCTTAAGAAATTCCTGTTCCAAACTCATCAGTATTAACATAAAGAACATAATTAAAATAACACTTGATTTTTTTTTTTGAAAGGGAAATAACACTTGACTTTAAGCAAGAAAAACTAGCACTGTTACATGATGACATTGAATACAACTCCACCAATGGTAATTAGACTGAATCACCTCAAGAATACATCACAAGTGCACCAAGAAAGGACACAAAACAACTCCATGAACAAAGACCATTTTGTAAAGAGGATTTAAACAAGGTAAAACAAAAGTTAAGACATCGTAATTAACATGTTCAACAACAACAAAACCTTATCCCACTAGGTGGGGTCGGCTACATGGATCATACGACTTCGTTGATCCATGTTCATGAGATTCGACAGGGTTTTACGCTGGCTGTCGGGGCCTAACACAACCCTCCTCCTTTATCCGGGCTTGGGACCGGCTATAAAACATAGGCGGAGTTATCGTAATTAACATGTTCACTGGATAAAAAATGTCTCATGTTACAAATAAAACCAAATAGACAAAATTATCATAGAATTTTATGTGCTTAAAATATTTGGTGAATAGGAAACACATACATTCAATTTGTTTAATATATGTAAGTTCTAAGTAGATGCATGAGAGAATGTGATCAGATACCACTTTGTATTAAGTGAAAAGATATTGGCTAACTACAAGAATAGTGGTACTTAGAACTTACACTTTCATACTCTCTATTATTAGTTATGTTATATAGTTATACTAACTAACCCTTCAAGAAGTAAATGCATTGATGGGTTCTAGTTTTAGGGGAGCCTTTGAAAAGTTATGTTATTACAACCAAAATTCGATCCACACCATACGTAATTGCTATGTTTTTGTAATTGGAGTTATGTCAGTGTATGGTTCATGAAATAAGTATTTTTTCTTCAAAAATAAGGACATGAGAATGCACAACCTTCCTCAAGCATGATGCAAGACGTTCAAGAGGAAAATCACATAAATCTTGTCACGCTTTATATTTTGCTGACAATTTATGAAAGTTTGACATCTTGGACCTCTCATATACACATGCCAGTATTGTGATGCTCTATTGTGATATGAAGAAAGAACAAGAAGAAAGGTATCAATTTCAAAGTTCTCATTACATTGTTTGGAAGGTCATGTGAAGATCCCTTTATTTAAAGATCCCCCTCCATTGTTAAAACATCTCTTCAGCCAAGATTATGAAAGTCATGGTTTGAAATTCCAAAGAAATATACGAATATGTAATACTATGTTTGTTTTGATTTCAATGGGGAAAAGATTGATATTTCTCAAAATCAAGGCATGAGACTTGTAATTAGGATGACTAGACATAGCATAAACTACTCTAAGCACCAAGATTCTTGGAAGTACATGATGTCTGTTTTTGAGAAAGACTACATGATGTCTTTTCGTGAGCCCTAAACGACAGAATCGGAAAATACAATTTACGCGCAACTGATGAAGAATTAAAATAGCCATGAAGGCCCACCAAAAGAAAGACCTAATGAAAAAAAATCAAAATACCCACGTGACATATAAATATAAGTCCTTCAGAAGCATTCCTTTGACGATCTATAAGACAGATACATTGAAGAGGGCATAGTTAAAGAAATCAAATGCGCATAAAATGTTAAAACACCCAAATAAGCAATAAGCATTTAAGAATAACTATCATATAATTATTATGTCTTACGTCAGTTCCAGCAAATTAGAGCATTGCTATGTCACGAGAAACAAGAAAAGTTACTGGAGTTGACCTCCTCTCAGTTAACTATTAGGAATCTGTTTATAGCAACCGCCATTACCTTTTGAACATGGCATGGAAGAAGCTTAAGATGTAACTAATGTATAGAATGATACAAAGTTGGGTCATCCTGAACAATTTCGTTACTGGCCTCGGTGAACTAAAATATTCTAAAGAGCAATATGCAAATACCAGCCATGAAGATAGCATACATGAAGATCGCCCTTGGCATCGTAATATCTGAGAACGACGTAATTGGTTGCCCGCGAGGCAGGTGGGATCACATTGAATGCATTTTGGGCCTGCAAGCTCCTCAAATCAATACTGCAAGTTTCCATCCACCAAACACCCCAAATTATTTAATAGAGAAAAAAGCATCCCAACAAACACCATCTAGTCAATTTAACAACCGCTCCAAAAGGATAAGAATGCAAGGGCATCAAGCCATCAACTGATAGATAGTTACCTGGTGCAGAGGAAGAAGGCCTTGACGGGGATAAAGCGGTTCTGCTTCTCCTGCTGGACCTCAAGAAGATGCTCCTGGTACTCGTCATCGGAGCAGGACGCTAGCTGATGATGATCCCCCCGCAACTCCGCATCCTGATTCGAGAAGGCACAGCAAGAGAAGAACCTCGCTGGCGGACGCCGAACGGCATCGACGGGAAGACGGGGGCAGCGGAGGAGGAAGGAATAAATGGGAGAGTGGCTCCGGTGGGGACCTCCAGAGATGGCGACGTGGGGTGGAGGGCGGACGGAAGAAGGGGGCACGGGGTTTCGGAGGAAGCGGCGGCGGTGGAAGAGCAGAGGGCGGTGCTGGGCAGAGGTAGTGGTGGAGAAGAGCATTGCGTTGAGGTGCCTCTCGACGGAGTAGTAGCTGCTTCGCCAGACCTCCATCGATGGGGTTCACATTGCCAAGACGATGGAGAGTAGAACTGCGGTAGAGGGCGCGTTGCAGAAGGGTTCCTCCGGATACTTGTGGCACAAGATGGGCTATGAATAGTTGTTCAAATAAAATTATAAAAGAAGCATCGTACAATTTTTTCCCAAAAAAATATCTTTTTTATTAATAACTTAAATAATCATTTATGATAATAAAAAATTGTTTTATAAGATTAGAAGTTATATAAAATACTTATATCCATTATGATAGAATATGCAGAAGTTCGTTAAAATTCAAAAAATGATGAAAAATAATTATTGTTAATGATTTGAATCATATATTTGTTATCCACAATGACCTTCTAAATTATTAATGAAGAAAAATATCGAAAACAAAATAAACAAAAGTATGTCTAAAGCCGCTTCACACACTTATTAAATCATATATATATATGAAAAAATGAGCATATGAAACGCTTTCGATGTAAAGCACGTGTCAAACGGCTTTAGACATATTTTTTATTTTTTTTTTAATATCTTTCTTTACTAGTAGCTTAAAGGATCATACATGATAATGAAAAATAATTTTATAAGATTAGAAGTTATATAAAATGATTATATCCATTATGACGGATAATAATGTGCAGAAGTTCGTCAAAACTCAAAAATGATGAAAAAAGTTATTATTAATGATTTGAATCATATATTTGTTATCCACAATGATCCTCTAAATTACCAATGAAGAAAGATGTCGAAAAAAATAAACAAAAGTATCTCTAAAGCCGCTTTACGCATACTTCACATGGAAGGTGCTTCACACGCTCGTTAAACTCATATATATATATATATATATATATATATATATATATATGAATTTTAACCTAGGTGTCATTAAGAGTATCTTTGGTAACATTAAAATTGACGTTTCAAGCAATATTTTCAGAACTGGGACGGACTTCTTACCGGGTCGTGGTTGGACGGGTCCGATCGGATTGAACCATATTTTATTAAAATAATATTATATATATTAATTTTTAATATATATCACAATTAATATATTATATAATATATCATACTAATACTAATAATAATAAATTGGTATAAAATTATTATTTATTATATTCTATAAATTTAATCTGTCTTAAGTTATCATAATTGATACATTATTATATTTTTATTTATGTAGTATTTGTGATTATATACTAATTTATTTAAATCTAATTAACTTTTAAAATTGTTGGCTCGTATTTATTTTCATTTATTCATCCTTTTTTCTTTCATTTTGTGTATCTCTTTTTTTTCAAATTTATTCTTTTTTCTGATTACTTATTATATTTAAAAAACTTAATACTTATTCAAACATTATTATTATAATATAGTTATAGTGATATGATATTAATATATTTTATCCCAAATCATTAATATTTTTATTTTGTTAGCTTATTTAATTTATTTTCTTCATTCTTTATTTCTTCTCCACTGAATTTTTCATTTTTCTTTAATTTCAAATTCTTATCCCCTAATCATCTCCTCTAATCATTCATTTTCTTCAATTATTATTTTCTCTCCCCTATTGATTATCTTTCTACATTTATTTTTCCCTTTCTAGTTTTGTTCAATTATAATTTTCTCTCCCTATTAATTATCTTTCTATGTTTATTTTCCCTTCCTAATTTTGTTTTAACTCTTCCCTCTATTTTTTTTTAATTCCCTTCCATGTTTGTAACTTCTTTCCATTTAAATTATCTTTTGAAAAAAAATTCTGAACCCGTTCTTGGCCGGTTCGCCGATTCACCTATTTTTTTGGTTCAATCAGATTTTGGCCTGTTCAATTACTAATTGCTATCAAATCGGACCGGACCAAGTGTCGGTTCGTGATTGAACCGACTGGTCTGGTCCAGTTTTAATAACATTGGTTTCAAGTAGTATTTAATAGTTCAAACATTATTTTTTTTTGTTTGATAAATGATGAAAATATTGAAAATTTACTTCTACTACAATTAGATATTAGTGTTTTATATTTTTTTCCAATTTTATCCATATTCAAATATATTATTTTTTTCTACCTTATCTTATTATTTTCTCATTTTTATTTTATAATCATTTAACTATATTTCTTTTTATATCCATGCTTAATTAAGTGTCCATTTGACTTAGTTGATATAAAATAGTTGATAGGTTAAAATGTTGATAAGTAGTTTAATGAATAAAGTTGATTTTAAAAAATAAGCAGTTATATGTTTGGTAATAAAAAACTTATAAGTTATTCTTTTAATTAAATGATCAAAAAGTTTGTAATATTATAATAGAAATAATATGTGAAGAAAATATATGTATATTCTAAGGGCAAAATAGTACATTCATTGTTCCAATTTATCAGCTTTTTCTTCTCGGACCCAGCTTATTTGAATCTGAAATGAAAAATAGTATTAAAAGGAAGTAAAGCAAAGAATTAATGGTGAGAGAGTAGTATATGGAGAAATTAATGGTTAATGATGAATGAAAAAGAGAATTTTGAATCCGCGGTGAAATGAAAAGTAGTATTAATAAAAAGAAAGAGAAAAATTTAAAAGAAAAGTATAGGAAAGATTTAAAATAAATGGAATTGAAATAAAAGGTAGCATTAAAAAGGAAAAGGATTAAAAATAAGTGACTTATAACAAATCGAAATTAATATTATTAAATGATAAATAAAAACATAATAATAACAGGTTGGAGTCATTTTTTATCATTATTATTACTTTTTAAAATAAAATAAAAAGTGCATTGATGTTAGTATTTTATTATTAGTTATTTATCAACATTTTCTATACAATATATCAATAGTACTTGTTATGTTATACATTATAAATAACACTATTTTAACAAAATCTGATCGAATCTGGTTAAACCCTATCGACTAATCTAACCATGACTCAGTTCAATTACTAAATCAATTGATCACCAGTCCAAATATTAAAATATTGTTTTTGTGTAAAACGTATGTCAAGCGACTTTACACATACTTTTATTAATTATTTTTCGATAACTTTCATCCTCCCTCCCTCCCTCATTCCTCTCTCTCTCCCTCCCCATCTCCCTTTGGGCTCTACGATTTGGACCACCAATTCATGGCCGCCCCCGCCATTGATTGTCGACACCGCAGTTGCTCGATATCATAGAGAGGAAGAGGAGAGAGAGGAATTTCTCTCTAGATGTAGTTTGACCATGGATGCATTTTTTAATGACGGATCGCGGATCAAAAGTGCTGATTTTAATGATGCATTTTTCAACTCGTGCACATTATATAAAATAAATAACAAAAGTAATTTAGAAACTCATGCATTCTAAATAAATTTTCTTATCATAAATATATGTAGAATAATTTGATGACATGTTAGAATCTCTTTATGGTTTTTTTACTAGGCATTTTGGTAATTTGCATATCATAAACAAATAATTAATTGATAAACTTAGTATCATTTTTCATGATAAATTCATGTGATATACCATTAATATGGAAGCATATATTGGTTTCTATATAATCTTATTGATATTTTATAATGCACCAAAATTTCATTCTCCTATCATGTGACAATTGAGTTTATTTTAGACCGCATTACCTATAACCTCTTTCTTTTGGGTCTTTCTTACAAATAATGTGGAACAACTTTCTATCTTTCATATCATAGTATGAAAGGTTCTTAACTTTCTATCTATCTTTTCCTATTAGTCCTCCAAAGGCTAACTAACTTTTAAATAACTATTACTCTAAATAAAAAGTCTTAATGAGTTGATCCCATGTGCACTTTATATCATCACGAACTTTGTTTCAACTACAATGGAATTTTTATTAGCACTGACGTTCAGTATATAAGATAATACAAATGGATACGATTAGTTAATAGAGCAATTTAACTTTAATCATTTCATAAATAGACAAAGAATCAAATAATTTTTTTTTTACTTAACATTTTCTCTCTTCCTTCTAGACGATCTTTTTAACTTTTATTATGGATTACACTATATCACTTTCATGTATCTCTGGGGCATGATTGATCAAACCACGATAAGGGATGGTGATGCATGCAAAATCCACTATATTATTAGCCATGCCATTTCATCTTATTTCGATTCATTTTCTTATCGCATGCATCATTTTATGGATTTAATTAGTTTAATTTTATAAAATTGAAAATCTACCCAAATATTGTGTTTTATTGTCTGGGAAGCAAGAAAAATAAATTACAAAGTTAAAGGAGAAAACCCAACACTGAAATCGGAGTTAAAACAAAATTAGAAAGTGAAAAAATAGTGAAGTTGTATATTTGCCTATCACGAGGGCGTGAGAGATTTGTCACGATCGTGAACCAGGGCAACACAATTTGCAATAGTGAACTCATTTATAAACCTCAGAGAACTCGTAGAACGGAAGGAAGAAGATAACAAATCACGATCGTTACCATCTTGTAATGGCCCCTAACTCCATGGAAGAAGACAAGCCTAGAGCCCCGTGACATTCAAATGAAAGTGTTATGAGATATAGAGGCAACACATACAAGTTTGATATTAAATGGTGAATAAGCATCGAATGACAAATTAAGAAGCATTCGACATCTCTGCCATACTTTTGGCATCCGAACTATACAAACCAACAAAGATCACGTGGCTTCTCTCTAAAGCTTCTACATCGACCAAACAATATCATATCAGGTTCAGGTTGTATCTTTTCCTATTCATTTTCTTAGTTGTCTTTCTTTATCAAATTTATAATTTCCTTTTCTAACCTAATTTTCAATACTAAGGATAATATCAAGTTCAAATTTGGGAGAGTTTGCATTTTCATACATCATGCCAATATTTTTAGATTGCACTACATGCTTACATTCTCACCATATTTTATCTACTATTAACATGTTGGCTTTATCTATTATCAAAAAAATATCATACATTATTGAAAATTATAGCTTTCTTTTTCATGTTTTAATATTTTTCTTATTTTCAAGTGTTATTCGAGGACATCTTATTAATTAGCAAAATTCAAAGCACTATTATTTTATCATTTATCATCTTAATATTGAATATTTATGACAATGTTTCTAAGTAGAACTATGAATATTTGGACAACAAATTCTTATTCATGCTCATTTTTTTTATTTTTCTTTAGTCTTAATAATTGTCTCATTGTTGAAGTGCTTATTGAGCTTATTATAAAAAAAGAGAAAAAGAAGAAAATAAGAAAAAGAGAAAAGATAAAAAAGGGTCATTTGGATCCCAACAAAAAGAAAGGAAACATAAATAAAGAAGTATAAATGTGTTATTTAGAACCTCGGTGTGTCCTGATGGTTAGATTCGAAGGAAATTACTGCCTGACGACTTAAGGACAACCAGTCTAAAATTCGTCGTTCAAAAGTCTCTTACATGGACCACTTACGCAATATAGAGAAGCACATGAGTACCAAATAAAAAAAGAATGAAAAAGAAAAAAAAAAGTGAATGAGAAAAATGAAAAATTCAAAGTGAAAACGTATAAGTTCAATATGCACTTATGTTGTCAATATTAATGCTCTTATTTGATAGATTGTATGCTTTATTGCATGAATTGAACTTGGATGAATTTAAATATTCAGAAATTCTACAATGTTGGGTCATTGGAATGATAGAAAAGATGTTTTGGTGATCGATGTATAAAATTTAGTGTGGAGAAAAGTAATTGACTAACATGGTGGAAACGATTATTAACCTTCTTGATTTTTTAGCTTTGCCTTGAACATTGCTTGAGGACAAGCAAATATTAAGGTTAAGGGAGTTTGATACAAAATCCAACATATTATTAGACATGCATTTAATCTTATTTAGATTTATTTTCTTATCACATGCATCATTCTATGGCTTTAAATTTACAAAAATAAAAATTACCTTAATTTCAACATTCAGGGCCCTGAAACGTCTGTCACGGGCCATGAAAACTCATTTTTTTATCTGATCTAGACATTGTTTAGATCATGAAAACTCTATCACATGCTATGATGGACTCTAGTTTCGAGATTGGTTGGAAGAATTTAAAATGCATAATTTTATTCATATTATATGATTCTAGGATGATTTGAAAACATATTATGTATCATAATTCAGAGTTTGACAAGGCTACAATTTTAGACTACTATGATTTTTTCTTATTTTAGATAGAAAAAAGTTTTTATTTCTTATGGAAACTCAAATCACTATAAATAAAGGACACTGACCACCTGGGGAGAGGATGTGAGGTCTTGCAACTTGTGATTTGAAGATAAAAATGTGGGAGCATATTGAAGAATGACCAAGAAGTTTTTTGCACGGTGATATTTGACAAGGATCGTGCAGCGATTTATCGTTCGTTAGTACTTCCAATTTTTTTTATGTTGGGATGAATCAATGCTTAAAAGTTCTATCTTTTTAATTATTGTAATATGGACAATTTAGTTTAGTTTTTCAGTTAGTTTATTTTTGCAAAAGTATAATTGTTAAGACAACTTGTGAGTTTTTCTTTAATATTGATTATACTTTGTTTAGCTTTTAAGTACGTGATTGTTCCATTTAATCATTAGTTTTAATTGAATTATTAGTTGATTATTAACTGATTAGTGTAATCAATCTTTTAATTCATATTTTTTGTTAAAGTAATTCATGTCGTAATCCAATAATACTGGGGTGGAGTATTAGATTGTGTAATATGCCAAATTAACTCCGGTGAACGATTTGATAGCATAATAATCACAACTTAAAGCATTCTAATATGAATAAGATTGGTAGTAGAGCTGGGTAGAGTATTCTAATCTTATTAGGGAGATCATTCTTTAGGTATTCTTAATTCATCTAAAAGTTGAACATGAGCATCTTTCGATTAAATCAATTGCTACAGAAGTGAAATAAGTTTGTTCTTAATTATTTTAACCCATTCTAAGGACCCTAGACATCAATAGTTTAGTTTAGTTTTAGTATTTCATTTTTTTGTTTTATTTTTTTGCAACTCTTTTGTCCAAATCATGTTGTCTCTTATTAGTTTATGAAATTAGTTTAATTAAGTAAGTTAATTTCTCATGGGATCGACAACTTATATTCGTTATACTTTATTACTTGCTAGCATTTAATTATCATCATAGCACCTCAAACCCAAAACTTTAGAGCATTATAGGTCCGAAACTTTTTTCACTTTGACAATCAATGCACATGATAAACCCCTGTGTTATAATTTTTATTTTCTTGCCTACTTAAAGGATCGCTGCTACAATACTCAAGAACGATTTGAGTGGTCATAATAATATATAATAATCAAGTTGAACATTACCAATATATAAGAACAAAACCAAAACAAAGCGAAATATTAACCTCAACATTACCAATGAATTAAACAATCAATATTATAAATTAATGAATTTAATCACAAGATTACCTTGTAATTGATAACGAAAATTCACAAAGAATGAGTTGCAAGAGTTTCCTTATATCACAAGAAATTAAGCTAGAAATTCAATAGATTCAATGATGTGTCAAATAAGAATAAGTACTAGTATCTAAACTAGAATTTGGGTTGCTTAGCTTGCAAGTAACCTAACCAACTTCCTAAAATAACCAACTAAATTTTTGTTACAACCCTTTATTCCACATCCAATTAATTTCAAAATTTCTAAATAAATATTTTTAAGTAATGATTTATTTTTTCCAAATTAAGTTGACTCTTCATGCGGCCCAATCTATAACACGTTGAGAAGTTTGATCTTTTCCATTGTCGTAGGCCCACATGTAAATGATTTTCTATTGTAGCCTGAAATAGTTTTCTATCGATATTGTAATTAGACCATTTGTAAATTGTAATAATTCATAGTTATCTTTAGTTTCTTTATCTTTGAGATCCACAACACTATCTTGATCAACTGACTTTATTGGAACATCCTTCTTATCATTGGTTGCATTTATGGAAACTTCTAAGTCCATATCAATTAGTGATAAGGGTAAAAAGGTCATTTAACAAAAGAACAAATTATAAAATAATACTTCATTAATAATCATCAAAACTCGAGCCGGATGGGATAAAACTCAGGTTGGGTGGCCGCGAAACTCAGGCCATATCCAAATGAGCCTCGGTTCGAGTTTGTCTCAACAACCTTTTAACATTCCTAACTTGGGAAATCCGGCCGGGTTACAACAAGCCCATGGTCGAACGTCAAATGAAACGCTCGAAACTTTTCCTACTCTACATCAGAATTCATGCTGGGTCAAAACCTAAAACGTCCAGTTCATGTTCTAATTCAAAACCCCATAAGGTTTTCCAAAAATCCTGTCACACCAAACCCGGGTCGGGTTCAATGTTACCACAAATGTATCACGTAAACATCGTCAAACCCAGGCTGGGGTTTGAGCAACTAAGGGTTGGGTCCTGGCAAAGCTGAAGTAAGATGACTTTTCATATATTTTGATCGAGATTTTGGGTAACAAAATACATTATTTGAAGAACTATCTTATGGAACTTATTCATTTTTATATGAGAACATAAAATATATTTTAATCTTAACATAAAATATATTTTAACATTTCTTTAACTTTATTATTGCATTGAGAAATCGCATCCAAAATGAAATCTATATGTACCTTAATCAAACAAAACTATTTCAACTCCAATTTTTGCGCGTGTTTTCTGAGGAGACAAGGCGTCCAATCCTTTGATAGTGGGTAGAGCTACGAAAAAAAGGCCAATCAAAACAGTCGCACATGCATACTGAAGGTGGAGAAACGAGGGCACAAAGGTGTGAAAAAATTCAGACATGGAAGGAGGATAGAGATGAGAGGAGAGAAGCCCCTTGAGTCTTATTCATAGGAAAAGGCCTCAAAGTTCAATCATACCTACAAGAATTTTTAGAATTAAATAATTAATTCATATCACTGTTTTTAATTTATGAATTTAAATAATAATTTATTATTTTATTTCCTAAATATTTTAACTTCTACATTCTTAGTTAAGTCTCGAGTCTTAAATTCAATCTTACTTCAAACTTGATCCATAATTCTCTTGTAATTATCTTTTTTTATTACATCTCCGCCAAACATAACTATTCTTAAATTTTTAGAATTAAATAAATAATATTATTCTTATCTTTTAATGTTCAAAATAAAATAAATAACATTATTTTACTTCGGAATAGTTTGAACTTAAAATACTTATTTTTAACTCTCGTTGGGAGTCCCTAAGAAATTAATCTCATAATTAGATTCAAATTTAAAATTGAATTTCTAATCATCATTCAATCCTAGTTCCTATTCCAATTTGAACTCATCTTTTTCTTCTTTACCTTTACTTTTTGAATTAGTTTAATTATGAAAATAAATTTTAATTTTTTTTAAATTCAGGGTGTTACATATTTTCTTGTGTAAATTGGAAATAGAGATTTAGGTTATGTTTTGTTGGTAATAGTGGGTAAATGAAAAGAAATGAAATAAAGATCGACACGACGAATCACTATTTTTAGAGAGTTATTGTCCTCACATGAAGTTTGCTATTGAGTTTACAATAATAATACTTTTAGGATATAAGAAAGTCAGTTTGTCAACTAGCAACGTTCAGTCTCTTATTCTAGTAATTTGAAATAACTTAAATTCATTTTCATGTGTTGTACATACTCATCACAAGTTCATTTCAATGCATTTCTTGTCACTTTTGATTACTTGAAAATGCATAAAGGGGAAGCATATTTATAGACTTGAAAGGATGTTTGATGAACTATTATCTTTTCATTTAAAAGACACCTATTAATGAAATAGTTCACTTAATTTCTTTTCATATAAGAACACATCTTATGACGAAATGACACATCTATTCGCATGTGAATGCATATTAAGGGACACATCTTATGACCAAGGAATACATCTACTTAAGTGTGAACATACCTCTTGAAATGTGAACACAACTATTCAAATGTGAACACATCTCTTTACTTATAAAGTGATATAATTTGAACATCCTTTCATTAATGAAATAATTCATCCACGGCATCATTTCATTTATAATACATCTCAACATGTCTTTTCATTCAATATTATAGTACTTATGCGAGGCTATCTTTCATACTGAACTAACTAATATGAAAATATTTTCAATGTTTACAAAGTAATATCTGAAATTTCAAACCTTTAAATTCCAACAATCCCCCACAAGGTTGTAAATTTAAAATATTAAGTTGTGTAATCATGCATAGTGAAAAATATAGTTAGATTTGAACATTTCATTAGTGTAAACATTTTAAATTTCAAATAAGTAAATGATATTTATTAGATTTGAACCATTACTCTTAGTGTCTAAACTAAAAATGTCACATATATAATTATGCTCAATATTTTGAATAAGAGACTATATATAATAACTAGCACTATTATAGTCATGTGTACATTCTAGTTTCATGAATATTTATAAGAATAAACTTCTAAATTTCTTGAATGAAACAACAACACTTCTACATTCATATAGGTGGAATACATCAATAACATATACTGAATTATGATAAGACATTAAAAGTTTTCAACTCATCCTCAATTAACATTTGCACTAAATTCACTTCTTAGAGAACTAATTATTAATCGACTTGTTGTTACCTTTTGAACCTTGAGACCGGAATTTTATTATAATAAGGAAGGATTTCCATTACAAATAATAATAAGTTTAAACTGACATTTAAGTACTCAACATTGCACACTTTTGCTAATGTAAAATACTAGAGGATAAAAATGGTTCTCACTAACCATGGCCACAACATTTTTAGTCAACATTTCTAAATCATTTCACTTTTTTTTCAACTTTTGATATATTACACAAATTTAGCAAGAAAATATATTTCATTGATTTCAACACATGACTTCACTTTTTTTAAGCACAAAGCAATTTTATATACTTTAGCACATTTATATTTTCATTGGCTTTTGAGGTGGTGCACCCATATATATATATATATATATATATATATATATATATATATATATATATGTATATTCCAAGGATTCATGACAATTCTGTAGATATGTTAGATTGCTGCTCTTTCCACCATGCCTATTTATCATTTTTCTAATTTTTAAAATTTTATCTTCAATTTATGATTTTTTAAATCTAATAATTTCACCCCAATCTCCACATTAAATGACATAAAGTCTCTATCCAGTCATTTCCATATTTCAATCAATGATGAATTTATTTTTTACTTTAATATCATATAGTTTCTTCCTATTCCTTTTTTATATCATTAAATAATTCCATTACATTAATAATTTATTATCAATTTATTTTAATTGTAATATAATATAATATCTTCCTATTCCATCAAATATTTTCAATTTATTTATATTAAAATTTATTTTCAATAATTACACCCATCAATGTCAAAATTCATAACAAATAATAATATATCATATTACAACGTCAGTGATATGTTACTATATATCTTACTATCTCTTTGAGAATTTAAACATGTGTTGTAAAGCCCATGATTTTTATTTAAACCGAATAGGGGAAAAAGATAAAACTAGAAACAAATATGAAGATAGGAAAGAAACAAGATTTGTTCACAACTCAAATTCAGTTTTATCCCCTATAAATATTTGGTCAAAACAACCTCCAATTGTTCCAAAATTTCTTGCATGTTGGCCCTAGTTTCTCTCCTGTTTTGTGTGTCCCTTTTGCTCTATCATCCCTGATTCGTTGCTACCCGACAAGAGAGTAACAACCATGCGCCTGGACTGAGAGGAACGATCGGAGGAAGAGAAAGAATATTGTGATAGTTTATGGATAGAAACTTGCAAGGTATGAAATTATGCTAAATTCGTCATAAAATCTTGATTTTAGGTTTGAAGCATATTGATAGTAGTGCTCGTTAATCCCTAGTCATAGTCCAATGTCATATGATGATGCATGATGTCGGCAATCACCAAAGAGATGAAAGAAAAACTCCTTGTGCCTTCACGCAATGTTTCACGTAATATAACCCGGCTCGAGTTCAATATAACTCGGCTCAGGTAGTGTCCTGCCCAGGTCGAGTTCACCTCGGCCCGAACCCACCATTGTCGAGGACCTCCGAGCTATGCAACGGCATGAACCCATCCCGAGTTGATGATGATCCCGCCCGGGCTATATCTTGATGATGCGATCAAGCGTGACGTTCGCCTGATCTGCAAAAGTCTCGAGCCCGGCCCAAGTAGTATCTTGCCCGGATCGAGTTCATCTCGGCCCAGACCTACCATTGCCGAGGACCTTCGAGCTCTGCAACGACATGACCCCATCCCGGGTTGATGACGACCCCGCTCGGACTATATCTTGATGACGCGATCGGGCGTGACGTTCGCCCGATCTGCAGAAGTCCCGAGCCCGGCCCAGGCATGAACTAAACTCGGCCCGAGGTTCTCGAGAAGACGCCCTATGAACTTGGCCTGACTTTCTCATAATAGATCGGGGTTTCGACATTATGATGTTGAATTTTATGATTCTTTGACCCTTGATTTATATGCTTAATCTTGATCCAAGTTACAATGATGATTGTGTTGTTTATGCTTTTGATTTCCTCTTCATGATCCTATCTTGTATCCTTAATTTGAATCAATGCTATTATAATAATGATGTTCAATTAGGACTCTTTGATTTATGGTCTCTTGATCTTTGGTTTTCTCCCATATGATGATCAAGTCCTAATTATTCTGTTCTATTAAAGACTAACTAAAAGTTACAAGATAAAAGACGTAAATTACTAAATGGAGAGCTCTTATGATGATGGACTGACGATGGTCAGTTATGGACTAACTACAGTTATGGGCTGACTACGGTTAGTTATAAGTTGGCTTTGCCAATTATGATAATGATATTAGAATGATGCATTCCTTCCCTCCTTTTGGGTTGAATCATACCTCATGATTATTCAAAGATGAATAATAAAATGATAAAGAAGATGGCGATACTTTTCTTATTATGATCAGCTTTTGCCACTTTTACGATGATTCATCTATGATTAATTAATTTTCATTCATATGCTACTTTACGTGATTACTCTTACTCGTGTTATGATCATGCCTATTCCTCCTTACGATGATGATGTCCTTATGATTCTTGTCTAGTATCATGATTTTATGTTTTCTTTACTTTAATTTCATACTCAGTTGCAAAACTCATAGGGAGGTTTATCTTCCTTGCATTTTCATACATGCAGGCCCAGGTCTGAATGATGCAGGTGGCCAATGGTGGCCGATCGAGCTCGTGGTGGCTGAACATAGATGTCAGGAGTCCTTTGGTTTCATGCTATAGGTTTGTTTTTTTCATGATGTTAGATTTATGTATTAGTTGGGCCACTCAAGACTCATAGGATGTTCTTTTATTAGTCTTTCGCATATTAATCTCTCTTATATGATGATTAGTCTTTTGCTATTATTTTATGTTGAGTTATCAAAGTTGTAGGATCCCAAAGGCACCAAGAGGGCGTGAATTAGTGTTTAATCTGAAAATGTCGATTTCACAAAATGCGTCGTGGAAGTTTAAAATCGATTCATTAAACCTTTTAATTTAATGCAAATCAAACTAAATCATAATCATAATATGAGAGGGAGAGAGAGATATTGCAAACAAAAAATGCACGAGTGATTGTTGACGAGGTTCGGCCACACATTGGCCTACGTCCCCATTCAGACTTTTCGACCTCGAGATCGTTAGAGATTCTAATAAACTCTTCCTTAATTTCAAATAGGGCAAGGAAGAACGTCTTTTACATCAATCACTTTTCTCTACTTCGAGAGACAAGGCAATCTCTCCTCCTATGAAGCTAATTTTTTTCTCTCACTCAAGAGATAAGATATGGAACCTCTTTCACACAAGAGCTCTCACAATCTTTCTGAAAATGATTTCTCTCTTTTACAACAAAATTCTCACAAGAGTGGAAGAGAGAAAAAAAACAAAACTTAAAATGATAATTTCAAGGAAAAGTTCTTCTTTTGATAACTTGAAATTTTTCTTCAATACTTGGATGGATGCCTTTGTTTCTAGTTTTGACACTCCTTGATAGGCTTCAGCGTATGAAAAATTCATCCAGAATTTGTTTCACTATTTTCTCATTTGAAATTAGTCGTTACTGTTCATTTCAGTCGGGGACCGATCGACTGCATTAATGGACCAATCGACCGGTCTATATGACCGTTGCGCTGATTTACTCAATTACTGCAGCTAGTCGGTCGACTGAATTATCGATCGATACATCGACCGGTATCATCTCAACATCGACCGGGGCAGGCTCAGTAATGATTAGTTGACCGACATCTCCATTTGGTCTATCGTTATTGTCTCGATCGGCCTTCTTTGCTTCGACCAGTAGATTGATCGATTTGCACTATTTTGAGCATAACTTTTTGCAAAGTTATTCAATTTAAATATTCTTGAATTCTAAGGATAGGTAATATGATTCTCTAAAACTTTGATATTCATCATTCATTTAGAATTTAATAAGACTATAGTCAATTATTTAATCAAAGTTTAGTGCATAAAGTTATCCATTTTATTTAAACTTTTTCAACATATAACTTTAAGCTTTCAAGATTTGTATCATCAAAATATAATAATATAAGGATTTAAAATTTTGATCCAACATTCTCTCCCTTTTTTGTGAAGATAAATCGATAAATATGAAAAATATATGAGTTGCGAAAAAAATTGTAAAATTTTGTAAAATCAATTTTACTCACCCTAACAGTTAGTTTTTCTTACAATGATAGATATTCACATAAGTATTAATTGTAAGGAACTTTTCATATAAAATGATATTCAGATTATATTTCTCATATATTTCTCTCCTTTTTGTTTCATAAAAAAGAATAATTTGTATATGAAGCATATAAGAAACCATATGTAACTCCCCCTTAATCATGTTGTCTTTAAAAAAATTATTCTTTCCTTTTTGTCATATAATAAATATATAAAATATTGCATCATAAAGAGTTAGTATGTAAAAAATAACTCCCCCTAAATTTAAGACTATTTTATAATGGTAAAATGGAGAAAATTTGATGAAAGCCAAAAAATATATTAAGGATCAAAATATTGCATAAAACATTGATACATCAATGATATCCATGATATATCAAAATAAAGTTTAATATGCTCCTCCTATCACTATTACCAATTTTTATTTATATGTTTCCTCTTTTCAAAGAAATAGTAATTTTAAATTTTTTGAGTAAAATAAAAAAATAGATGATACTTTCACCATAACATTTGTGCCTTCACATCTCCAATTTCACATGTCATTTGCCTTGCATCTGAAGCACACCTACAAAAACAATTATGTAACCTTTGGTACCCAAATTTTTTTGGGTCCTATTTTGTTAAACATTATTCCTTTCGAAACCCAAATCATGCCTTGAAATATTTTTCCTACTTTGAATTGATAAGCATAATGGCCATGAAATCCTCATGCAAAATATATAATATGTGATTTTCTATCATAGGAATGATTTGGTTTTTAATAAGAGTTTTTATGTCCAAAATGATTTTTAAGATTATTTTTCGTTACATGAGATATGAATTTATTTTGTATATCTTTTAAAGAGGCATTTTCTTTCTTTACTTTTTCTAAAGAGCATGCTAATTTCACATCCATGTGTAATTTTCAAAGAATCAATTTCATTTTTCAGATTTTCATTTTCCACACAATATGTGTTCTTTTCTTTTTTCAATTTTTTAATCTCATGTAGTAATTTTTTTATTTTTTTCTTTAAGTGAAAAATATCTTTTTATAAGAGAGAAAAATTTTTTGTGTACATCAATTGAAATATCTTCTTCAGAAAAGCTTGATGAGTCATTATTTGAATTTGAAGAGTTAGAAGTTACCTCATCATTATGTACCATTTGACATAGGTATACATTTTCAATGGAGGAACTCGATGAGTCATTTGATTCATCTTCACTTGACTCTTCATACCTTTTTCTTTTTCTCTTTTTGAGATGTCTTTTCTTTGTGACGTTTGTATGATCTTCTTATTGGCTTTTCATTCTTTTTTTTAGATTTTACCAACATGAGATATTTGTCAAGCTTTCTTGCGTAGCATTCGAGTATCTTTTCGTCCACTTCCTCTTCACTTGAGTCTTCTTCTTTTTTATTTGCCAATGATAATGTCTTCTTTTTTTAAAGCATTTGCTTCTTCTTCTTCTTTTTGAATTCCGATCTCATAGGTCAATAGTGATCCAATTAGATCATCGAAATTCAGACTATTCAAATCATTTTCTTTAATTACGGCCTTCTTTGTATGCCATTTGGAGGAAAGAGACCTGAAAATTTTTTTCACTTTTGGGAGATTAATTCTTGGCTCACTCAAGGAGGCTAAGCCATTCACACTATCATTAAATCGTACAACCATATCATTTATGGATTCATTTTCTTGCATTTTAAAAGAATCATATTGATGATTTAAAATATTTAATTTAGATTCTTTAACTTTATCCGTTCCTTCATAAGTAGTAATGAGTTTCTTTCAAATCTCATTTTCACTTTCATAATTAGAAATCGGATTAAATTCCGTTGAATTCAAAGCACAATAGAAAATATATTTAGCTTTCCAATCTAATTTTGAATTTTTTTTGTCTTTCATCATAATTTGAAGGTAATTTTTCATATAAATAATAGGTTTTTTCAACAATGTCCCACATGTCAATGTCAATGGAACATATGAATGCTTGAATCTTAATTTTCCAATAAGCAAAATTTAATGCATTATAGAGACGAACAATTGATTAACCTTCGAAAAAACTAAATTCACTTGATGTCATGGCTCTTAAAGATGATTAAATCTTAGAACAAGACAATTAAGTATAAAAATAATTAAATCTTAAAATGATTTGATCTTTAAAAAATCAAAATAAGAACAATCCGCTCTAATACCAACTGTAGGATCCCAAAGACACTAAGAAGGGGTGAATTAGTGTTTAAGTCGAAAATGTCGATTTTCACAAAATGCATCGCGGAAGTTTAAAATCGATTCATTAAACCTTTTAAATCAATGCAAATCAAACTAAAACACAATCATAATATGAGAGGGAGAGAGAGAAAATGCAAACACAAAGTGCACAGATTGTTGTTGACGATGTTCGGCCACACCTTGGACAAATTTCTCGACCTCGAGACCGTCGGAGATTCCACTAAACTCTTTCTTAATTCCAAATGGGGGCAACAAAGAACGCCCTTTACATCAACCATATTTTCTCCACTTTGAAAGACAAGACAACCTCAAAAAGAGTGAAAGAGAAAAAGAAAAGAAAACTTAAAATGATAATTTGAAGGAAAATATCTTCTTTTGATAAATTTAAGTTTTTCTTCAATACTTGGATGGATGTATTTGCTTTTGGATTTGACACTTCTTTTATAGGTTTCAGCATGTGAAAAATTCGTCCAAAATTTGTTCTTAGTCGTTATTGTTCATTCCAGCCGGGGATCTGTTGACTACATTAATGAACCGGTCGACCGATCTATATGACCGTTGCGTTGGTTTGCTCAGTTACCGCGCTGATCGGTTGACCGAACTATCGATTGATACATCAACTGGTATCATCTCGACGTCGATCGGAGCAAGCTCAGTATTGATCAGTCGATCAACATCTCCATTCGGTCGACCGGTATTGTCTCGATCGACCTTCTTTGCTTCGACCGGCAGGTTGACCGACTTGCACTATTTTAAGCATAGCTTTTTGCACAATTATCCAAATTAGATATTCTTGGATTCTGATGATAGCTAACAAGATTCTCTAAAATTTGATATTATCATTCATCCAGAATCTAATAAGACCATAGTCAATTATTTAATTAAGGTTTAGTTCATAAAGTTATCCATTTTATTTAAACTTTTTCAACATATAAATTTAATCTTCCGAGGTTTATATCATCAAAATATAATTATATAAGGCATTAAAACTTTGATCCAACAAAAGTCTTCTTTTTTATCAATATAATGTCATGTAAGGATGTTCGTAGCATCCCTCAAAGCATATTCTATCATGTTACATGTGTAGTTTTCTCTATAGATGAACTTAGTGGACGTGTGATGCTTTAAATGAGTGCTACCCTCCATATGTTAATGTCAGAGTTTGAAAGGAGGTGTACGTCCATGATGACCACCGGGTGAAAGCTTTGCTTTCTTATCTTTCCTTTTATTTATTTTGCATTTCTTATCAGTCGCCCATAGCCTTGGAATACAATTTGTACTTTTCGTCATCAGTCGTCTCGCCGCACAATTTTTTGTAGCGCGACATCATCGGTACTGCTTCTTGCATGGCTTCCACCATAGCATCGACTGGAGGGGGTAGATTGGATTCTGACTCGCATAAAGTGTGTATCGAGAGCGCAGAAAAATGTCGAATGAAGTTTTAAAGTTTATAAATCCTCTACACTATTACTAGAGAACCGCAAGTTTACGGCATATCATTGTAGTGTTTGAGGATCGATCCACAGAGACAAAGTTGAAATGTTCACACTTAATTAAAACGATTTGAAGGAAAAGCCAAGCATGTTGTTTAAAATGAGAAAGTGAAACACTATAAACTAAAAATCGCAACAAATAAGACTACACTATTTTTTATGGGTTTTTAATATAAAAGTAGATACTGCAACTAAACACTAAGGCTGGGGGAATGTTTTCGAACTTACGTTCTCTAAACTTTATTTAGGATAAAAATGTCCAAATGCCTTATAACATGTGCATTAAGATGACATCATGATAATGATCGCTCGACTTGTCCACAACGCTCTCTGCTCGTGGTAAGTCCAGTTTACAGACGTAAAGGAATTCGTATGTTCAGATCCACTGTCACTCTCGTTGGATTGAACTAAGACTTTGTGACAACTGAATACCTAAGCATTCCAAAGAAATAAACTGAGGGAAATACAACTACGATCGACTTGCATCCACTTTAGAGAAATAAAGATAATCCTCACGGGTAGAACACAGAGGATAGAGAGGTCACAAAAAGGTTTAGACGATTTAAGGAGGAGACGAAAATATCGATTCGAAAGTATATCTCGAGATTATTGAGAGTTCTTCAGATATAGCTCATTCTCCATCCACCCTTTTGGGTCACCGATGACGAAGGAGGATTAAAGACTTTCCCTCTCATGCAAAAACTCTCATAATCAGAGAAGAATAGAAAGTAGCAATGATAAAGAAAATCACATGAACACACTTCGAGCACGTCTATGATATTCTGGGTCCCCAGCTCAATACGATCATTTATTGTCGGGGCCTCAGAATGCATACAACCCTCTCAGGTCTCGCGTTCGAAGATGAACGATGTCTAAACCAGATAACAGAAAATCGTCATTGCCAACACAACACAAAATCCAAACAAAGAATCACTGTCGTTGGTGCTCGATTTCTTTATGTACGATCGCATAGAGCTTAGCATATCGCTACGATCGGAGGTGCAAGAATATGGTGATTCGTAAACTCCTTCGAACTTTCATCCGTAAGGAAAATGAAGAAACCAAGCAGGAAATCGTCTCATCAAAGTTCGATTTCTCTACGTACGATCGTGCAGAGCCTAGCATATCCCTACGATCGGGAGTGCAAGATGAAGACGATTTAAAAGCTCAATCCAAACACAACTACTAGAAAACACAGATTCACAACATAACATGATCATAAAATGAATATCATTAAAATAGAGAAAGGTCTCGACATTTGATTAGCCATCAAAGCATCAAAAGAAGAATAAGAAGAAAATACGAAGTCATAGGATCAACATCCCCAGCCACTAGTTGGCTAGTTAGTTACACATTACGAAAACTAGAAAAGAAGAAAGGAAAATAGAAGAGACCTCCTCTCCAACCTCCTTCAACAGCAAAAAAGATCTAAACTCAACCAAAGTTGGAACACCTTCCTCAACATCCCTATTGCTTTTTTATAGCCCAAGGGATTGTGCCACCAATCCACTACTTTTTCAATTGCTTTGTCATATTCTTCAACTTTTCCAACCAAAGACCTTTGTGGTCCTGCATGGTTGCCTTCCTTCAGCTCACTACCTATCCATTTGTCCCAGCAAAAAGGAATCGTGGTCCTTCTTTGCTGTCTTTTCCTTAATTTGCCACTTGTCCCACTATTATGCAGCCTTTTTATTGTCCACATCTGCCCATAAAAATAAGGGATATGTTAGGCTAACGTGGAAAAACATCATTTTTTTACTATTTCCTGCTTTGGACAGTTGGGCTGGTGAATTGTGTCATCTGTCCTTTAAATTTGTCGATGTCTGGGTTGGGGGAACACAACCGTGTTCGCCATATTTTGTCGACTGAGTAATATTATCCTAGAAATACAATACTTAGAAAATGGATGTGGAGAAATAATAGTTGTATTTCAATAATAAAGCGTGTGTTCAAGCATGAGAATATAGTAAAACATGACATAAATGCATGTTGAATATAGATGAAAGGTATATATAATTTCTCCATAAGAGTCTGTGGCAGAATGTTGGTGGAAGTGTCACCGGTACTAAAGGATGTAATAAAGTAGGAGGAGGAGGAGGAGGCCGAGATCAATGAAGATGTTGAGGAGTACGAAGATGTTGCTGCTCATATTTTTCCATTCTTCTATTTTTTTGTCGTGGAGCCAAAGTTAAGCAGTATAATTAGGAGACTATGATGTCAAATTGGAAAAAAGCTTTGCATAAAATAAAATTTTGCCAATAGGAAAAAAATACTAATTCTCATTAAGGGAGAAAAAAATGAATATTCTCATAAATTATTTCACAATATTCCTTCAAAAATTTTATTTTATTTTATATGTATCCTAGTTCAATTTGAAATATTAATTCTTCCATAATTTTAGGAATGGATCGTCTCCAAGTTCTGAAGTTGAATATCAACTAATTGATACTGAAAAAAAGGATTATATTTTTGCCAAGAAATACAATTAAGAATATAACTTCAGCTTAGTTATAAAAAATAATATTATTATTAGTCGCACAAAACGCGAAAATCTTCACTAGTTTTAAGATAATCAATTTATTTCTCTTTACTCAAAAGATAAATTTATCTACATCTATGATTTTAATGAGATTACCAATAGAAACTTTTTTACCATTTAGTCATTAGGAGTTCTTATCATCATGATACAATTTCTTCACATTGTATCATAAATCTTCTTTTATCAACATAGTTTCAATTTATGATAGACTTTTCACTAAGGTTTATCAAGATTAATCTACTTCCAAAAGCTAATATGAATGTTTCTTTCAAACATTCCTTTGCAACATAGATGCAAGTATAATTTTGCTTTATATCAATAATATATACAAAAGATTCACAAACAAACTTTTTTTCATAGTCTTTTGATCCTGATCTTTGTCATCTATTCATATGATAAATTTTCACACTAATTAAGAATGAAACCATTCAAGTTAATTTATACACGTTCCAAACATCATATCACAAAGGATTGGTTCGTTTAGATAATCGCATATGGAATAACAATATTACTTCGAGATTGAATCATCAACCAAATGTCTCACAAAGTCGATTAACTCATAGATATAATAATCTTTTGTCCTATGACCATCTAGGTGGTCAATTCCATCAGGTAACTCATATCTTTATGCCATATTTCAAATTTGAGATTAGTTTGTATGCGAATAATCAATCTACATTAACTCTTCGAACAATATGATCCAACTCAAGATCCTTAGGAATATGGTATCTCTAGCATTCATATGACATGGATGATTTTCTTGAACTTTTTTTGTCCTTCAATTTTTAGCACTTCATTAGTCAATTTCATCGAATGCTCACATTTGAAACAAAGCAAATGTGTGCTTCATATTTGATTCATACACTTCACCAACATCTATATTTGCTTAATTTTATAAAGTATAAAATGTAAATATATTTTAATATTCGAGAAACCAATAATCAATTATAATAGTGAAATTCTTAAAAAAAACCATCCATCATATTTAATTACACCAATAACACCGTTGAACATATCTCTTTTTATCATTAAACATTTTAGGGTCTCTTGGATGCTTTTCCTATAACATTCTATAGGAACATCCTCCTTTTATCCGTTCACCCTACATGCCTAATCTGTGTAACATATATGAAAGCATACATTCATATTCTTTGCCTCTTGAGATGTTTGTCAATATCATCTCTTTCTCAAAAGCTTCTATGGCTTAGATGTATTCAACAATATCTCATTGCCTCTATCCCTCAATTGTTGATCCATTTATATTCTCTTCTCGTATGAATCACAAGATACAACACCCTCAATCATAGGGTCATACACTTTTCTTGAATATGTTATCATCATGTTCTAATCTCACATGATGATCATCATCAATATCATTAGACAAAATTTCATTTTATCCTTTTATTTCTGTAGAGTGTTTACCAGTAACACCATCAAGTATAATTTACTCTCAAAGATATGTAGTGTCAACTACATGTTAATTGATTTTAATTGATATAATCAATTAACTAGTCATATAAAATTCGAAGAAGATAAATTTCAAGAAACCATAGGTACATTCAAAAAAAATAATAAAATGATAAAATTGAATAAAAATGATACTAACTTACAGAATGTGAATTATATATTTCAAACAAACATGTTAACATATCATTTATTTTCTCAGCATATAACTCAAATAAATCCAAATCACAACATCAATTTTGTGATTTTGAATAAGGAACAAAATCTAGAACATTTAGCATAATAATGTTCATAATATTATAAAAGAAATAATGTCAAATTATACTTTAAGAGTAAAGATTAACATGAAAGTGTGCCTCCATCGATGAAATTCACATAACCAAATGGAATGAATTTTCACATACTCTTGATCCATCATTTTGCATGTAGCAACAATCTCTTTAACCATCTCAACAAAATATTTCTCTAAAATTGTTGGGAATAGTGGGTAGTTGGAAAGAAAAGAAATAAAAATCAAGACTTTGAGATATAACGAGCCACTATCATTAGAGACTTATTTGTCTCCATACGAAGTTTAATTACTATCATCCAAAAAGTATACCTATTAATGAAAAGGTTCACTTAATTTCTTTTGATATAAGGACACCCCTTATAATGAAAGGACACATCTATTCGTATGTGAACGCATATCAAAGAATACACCTTATGACGAAAAGATGCATAACATAACTCTTGAAATGTAAAGGCATCTCTTCACTTATGAAACAATGAAACTCTTCAAATGAGAACATATTTTTATTAATGAGATAACTCATACATGGCACCATTTCACTTATAACACATGTGAACATATATTTTCATTCAATATTATAATACTTCATCGATGAAAATATGTGAGGCTATCTTTCATACTGAACTAACTAATATGAACACCGTTTCAATGTTCACAAAGTAATATATTTGAAATTTAAGATCTTCAAGTTCCAACATGATTCTAGTATGTTATCTTTATAATATATAAGCTAAGACTCTAAAATAATTATTTTATATGTGATAAGAGGGAGTAGTTATTAACATTCGAAGTTTTCATCTAATTTTAGTTGAACAAAATTTGTATAAACATTTCACGTATTTTTCACCTTTAAAATTGTTTGTCCTCATTTTTCACTTTCCTGAGAAAACCAATCTGAAAAATTGACCACAATTCTTTTAAACTAATAAAACAAACATAAAAAAAAATATTCGTTAAAGATCATTGTTGCATTATAGGGTGTCAACATTACATCAGGTTTGTTTTGCTTACTCAGTTGCATTTGTAATTTTCCAAAGAGTTCACTCCCCTTTGATATTGCAATCTTTATAAAACAAATTAGATATGGAAGTTATCATGTAAGCAGCGGGCAGCATGGCGGTTAATTATGTGTCAGTGAGGTAAGCAAATTATTTTATGGTAGAACAGTATAAAGTAAAACATTGTTTTTCAATGGATGTATGTTTTTCTATCGTTATTCTATTTTATTTTATTTTTTGTGCAAGTGTTGAAAATAATATGACATCTTTGTTGTCATTTTTTACAACTTCAATCTAACTTCTCATGAACATTTGCGTCTTTGAAATTGTTAATAAAATTACAAAATTTTCATACAAAATAGAACAAAATCATCTTGGGGTCCAAATTACTAATCTCGATTAATTCGATGTCAAAATTTAAATGATAATGCAATTTTCCCGACCAACTCCATAATTTTAATAATCGATTAAGAGCCAGTAACCCGTTCGTTGGTCAGAACAAAATCCTCTTAACACAGACCACCGGCTCCCTACGGTAACGGGTAACGTCTGAAACCGTTACAAACGCGTGCATAAACTCCATCGTTTACCGCGGTCCATCGAGCGGGAAAAGAGTGCTGGTGGTATTGTGGCGTAGAAATCTCTGGATGAACTAACGGAGGGCGCCGGCCGCAGTTCCCGGCGCTGGATATGGCGAACAAGCTCATCGGGGAAATGGGTCTCCATCCCTCCATCAGCAACGTTTTCGCCGCTCGCAACATTCGAACTGCCAAGGTAAACCCCCACATAAACCCAAGCTCTCTTGGTAAGAATCCGTGAAAGACCTAGGGTTTCTTCACAGGACGCGCTGTCGTTGCCTGAGTTCGATCTGATCGCCCTTCTCGACGTCGACAGACAGCAAGTCTTGTCTGCCCTCGCGCGCATCAGCGAGATCGTGTCGCCGCCTTGCCAAACTGTGGGATATCGATCTTGTTTTCTTTTCATTTTAAGCCTTGTTTCTTTAGACGATAGCGGTTGTTATCTTTGGATTGGCTTGCGTCGCCTGTTGTAGGCGCTCTCTCTTATGAAAGATCGTGCGCGGTCGGGAGGCTACCTCACGACGACGCTCCGTGGTCTTGACGTCGCCCTGTGTGGTGGAGTACCGTTCGGCGTTCTCACGGAGTTGGTCGGGCCGTCTGGAATAGGAAAAACTCAGGTAATGATGTTTGTTCTGGTTCATTTTGCTTGGACTATTGCACTTGGAGGTTTCATTGTCAAATGTTCTCTATTGCTGTGTTTTTAAGAAATCCTAATTTCAGGACAAAAGATTGTAGCGAGGACGCTTATATCTACTTCATGGTGTCAAAGCTTACTTAGCGCGATCAGTGTAAACTGTGCTTTAACTGATATGTGAGATAATAGTGGAAAAGTGACATTGCCAATCTAAAATATCGCTCTGTTCAGGACATGGCCGAATGAGTAAATGTGAAACATATGCTGGCCGTACATAAAGGGTTAATGACAAAATTCCTTCATCTATAGATGGAAGGAGAGACAGCAAATAGGAATTTATACACAAGTGAACAACAACAACAACAACAAAGCCTTATCCCACTAGGTGGGGTCGGCTAAATTTATACACAAGTGAAGTTAATGTGAATTTTTATCAAGTTGCAAAGCAGGAATTGGTATCTATTTCTGACATGAAGGCAATCCTCCCAGCTATGTGGAAGGGTTTTAGGCAGAACTCTAGTCGGTTGCAATGACTCTTTCAGTCTTCCTTTTCAGATGAATATAGATTGTGAAAAACTGCTTTATTCTTCCTCATAATAGTTCTACTGTCTTTCTCATCAAGTGTATGTGATTTCTCTAGAATGCAGATAACTTCTTTTCATATTTCTCAATGCAGTTTTGTCTTAAGCTTGCATTGGTAGCAGCCTTGCCAACTTCCTGCGGAGGTCTAAATGGTCGTGTAATTTACATTGATACTGAATCTAAATTTAGTTCTCGGAGGTACCTTAAATGAAATGCCATCATGCAAGTATTGAAAACTTCTGTGCTGCTTTTTTGAAATTTAATACTTCGTATGATATTAAATTTTGATTAACAGAATAATAGAGATTGGGGAGAACAGTTTTCCGCGTATATTTGGATCGACAGAGATGGCAAAAGAGGTTCGTTATTATTTTAGTTATCATCCTTTTCAGCATTTTCTCTTGCAAAGAAAAGTTTTTTCACTAAAGTTGTCATTTAATAACATTATATTGGAAACAAAAAGAATTAAACTAACTATGTGTGGAACTATACTGCTATTTGTTGTATGCTTGATGTTCAAATTTGACAAGATAATGCCAGCACAGTTGTGCACCAGTGAATAGTACCTTAAGGTGGTGTTTGATTGTTGAACACAAATTTTGTCCTTCAAAATGATGATTGGTAAAGCTGGAACTAAAGCAAATAATTTATTCATATGAATAAGGAAAAGCCAGAGGTAAGGTATTCTTGCAAAATGCAAGAATTGTTTATCCTCTTTTCTGGGAGGTGCTTTAATTCCAAGTTATTACCAATTTTTTAGGATAATATGCCGTATTCTAGGAATTAGATGAGTGTGGCCAAACAACACCTCATAGATCTTGTTGATGGGTCTATGTTTCTTGATGTTCTTTACAGATGGCTGGTAGAATTGTAGTGCTGCGCCCTTCATCGCTTTCTGAATTTTCTGAAAGGTGAGCATTATAATTTTTCCAAACACACATTCACTGAATAATATGTTGTTAAATTTTTCAGTTTTGGTTTCCAGAAGTAATGTGTTTCATTGTCTTTAATTATTTTCTTTTAATGCTTTTCAAGATTTTAATATGAATTACACTGTCATATGTGTTAACCCTTGCAGAATCAACAATTGTCACTAACGATCTGCTTGCAGCTTGCAACAGATAAAACTGACACTTCTGCAGAATGATGTGAAGTTGGTAATTGTTGATAGTATGGCTGCACTTACTGTTGGGTAATTGACATCATATTAAACTTGGCTCTGATTTGTGTTTACCATCAATTATCTTTGGAAGGGTGTAAATGATGGCTTGTTACGAATGTTGTTGCTTTGTTTCATTAAACCTGTAATAAAGGCTTCTTGAAAAGCATCAGTTAGCATGCAATGATTTTGATTAGTTAAGCTTCAGATTATTATTCATTGGTTTTAAATGTGACAAGAAGAACATAATACGAGTTCTTTTATAATTTCTTGTATGTCCATGACAACATTGACCCTTGACTTTTCTCACTCTCATTATTTAACTAAAAATATTGAATGTAATGTGGATTTATACATCTTAAGCAATTGAAGTAGTAGCATGATCTTAGGATCAACAACAACAACAACAACAACAAAAGCAAAAAGGGCTAATAGTATCAACAACTTTTTCTCTGTTAGAATGAGTAATGCCAATAATTAATCACTTGGAGTCTTGGACCTTTTGCTTTTTTTTTCAAGGAATGAAGTTTCCTAAAATATATGAATGATTTTCTTAAAACAAACTCCGCCTATGTTTTATAGCCGGTCCCAAGCCCGGATAAAGGAGGAGGGTTGTCTTAGGTCCCGACAGCCAGCGTAAAATCCTGTCGAATCTCATGAACATGAATTAAACCATGTAGCCGACCCCACCTAGTGGGATAAGGCTTTGTTGTTGTTGTTGTTGTTGTTTTTCTTAAAACAGCTTGCATATTCTCTCATGCTAAAAGTTGAAGCTCTGCATGATCTTGTTTAACTGATATATCATATACCAAATTACGTATTAATGTGGTCCTTAATAAGGTTTTTGGAAGGATAGAATTCATGTATCCGACTCCAAATTGTTGTAATCCTCTTATTCTTGTTCTTGATCTATTTTCTCATTTCTACAACAGACCAATTTATTTTGTTGTTATCATAGGGAGAATGATGGGCGAGGCCAAAAACACTATTCATGGCGTTGGCCGCTTTCATTTCTTAAGTAATAACTTTTACTCATTAGACTATTAAGAAATAGCATAATTTTTATTTATGGATTTCTAGTATATAAGTTTCATTGAAACTGTTATCCAATTATCCCTAGGTCTCTTGCTGAGTTTTCACAAATTCCAATAGTGGTGACGAACCAAGTGCGTAGCCAAAATAGTGATGAGTCATTGAATTATCTATTCCAAGGTAGGATATTTGAATTATTTATCTGCCTTCTGCATTTGGGTTAGTCATGTGCTTGCTTATACTTTAAGTTAAAGATCATGCAGGTCAAAATAATGCTGTTAGCAGAATCTCTCAAAGGCTTGAATCTCATTTAGCCGCTGCTTTGGGCATCCAATGGGCCCATGCGGTTACTGTCCGTCTCATTTTTGAGGCCCACTCAGGTTTGTGTCTCTTCATAATAGAGGTATGTAGCTTAGAAAATCTTGGCTTTACAAGAAATGAAGTATGCCGGGGCATTGTGTTAAAGATATGCCCTATAGAACATTGAGTTTGACAGTAATATTTCTAGTTTTATACATGCCTATAAAAAATTAGTACATGTGCATTTTGTTTGGAAAAGTGAATTGTTTTTTCTCGAAATGAAGGATGACAGAATATCATGTTAAAGATATGTTGTATACAAACATTGAGATTTGACAGTTATAGTTTCTAGGTTTATACGTCTAAAACATATGATTTATGTATTTTGCTGAACATTATGAAAACTTTGTGGATTTCAACATTTTTTGTCAAAATGAAAAGGGTCTTTGTTTACCAAATTGGCCGAAAATCTAATTGCAAATTGAGTTCACACAGTAGAAATGCAGGGCATAGGTTTATTAAGGTGGCAAAGTCTCCTACATCTCCACCGATGACATTTCCTTTTGTTGTTGAGGCCTCTGGAATCTCACTATTGTCTGATGAAGGCTTTGATGTTGTGGGTACAGAGATAACTGCAATCCGGTGTCAAGGTACATATGGATGGATTTTTGTCATTTACTTATTTCACCTTATTTTTTCTCTAATCATGATTTTTCACGACCTTTTCTGTTAACCAGGTCATAGCATTCTTGATCAGGGAACTGGATCCTAATTTCTTATTCATATGGAGCTCTTGGTCTCAGTAAAGTTCTTGTCGTCCACTTTTGCTTCTTACTGCACAATGAAGCATTTCAGATGTAAATTACTCTTTGCCGAAGCCACCTTACCATTCCTTGGGGAGACCCGCCGAATGAAGTGCCGAACCGGCCATGAACCGCTCTGAACCGTGCATCTGCTATAACGAACCATGCTTTTTTAAATTGACTGTTGATCTTCTATCCGACGGCTGCAGATGTAAAGAATAGATAATGCATTTTAATTTTGTTAAAAAAACTGACGTCCGCCTTCAATTTGTAACGCAGTATAACCTCAAATTTCGTGAAGCACGTTTGCTTCACCATTTGTCTGTTCTGCTCAGCTGGAGACATGAGAGTGACTCGAAAGATTGAATCTTTCACAGCTATCATCCTCAAGTGTGGACATGCTCTTTCCGATTTAGAGGTGGGCTATGTTCTACGGCTTTATCCCTTCTTTTTCTCAGCCAGAAGAATTTTATTTCGTTCATTTATCTTAGTCCATTTGCGTGTTGCTGATCCGCATGCCAACCCACGATCAGGCCTGCGATGCATTTAATCCTACGATGATGGCAACAGGGTTTGTTTCTTATGGCATCTAAAGGACAGGTGGAGAGGGAAAAAGTTCCACATGGAGAATTAGGCCCGGGATTAAAAAGAGTCAATGTGGAGGACATTGATTGGAGAGTCCTCATCTGTGAGCTGTCTTTGCTGGCCCTGTCATCATAAACACACATTGCCTGGGGTGTTGTGGACATGTATCTACTTAATTAGGATTTTACTCAGTCTCCTGCTGTCATAGTCGGAGATTGCAGGTCCTTTTTTTTATATAAAAACAATGTTTTTCCTATTGGAAATTGAACTGTACTCAATCGTTGGGAAGGTACACAACCCATTGATGGTGCATTCAGCATTCTTTTACTGGTAGTTTGGCACCAATAAATACTCTTAGTTTGGCGGGGTCTAGGAGTTTTATTGGTTTCTTTTATGGTAGGCCCATTTTGAATGCTAGTTTCACATGCGCCTCCCTTTTTATTATTTCTGTTCGGTAAGTGCCCCGGGGATCTGCTAGTATGCCATGATTCTGTTTCTTATTCTCTAGAAGCAAAATCCAAAGTACATTATATTTCTTTCTTTCTTAACTTTTTTTTCTTCTTTGTCTAGACTTCTCTTGATCCTACGCCATCGCGGCCTCTGCATTTTAGAACAGACTCCAGGCTCTAACGCTACTCAAACGGCAACGGATTGACGTCCGTTGGAGATTTGGGAGTAGTTTTTTTTCCTTCAAAATGCTACTTCTCCCTAACACAATCTTAGTCTCGGTGTAGCCTTTGGCGACTGCCGTTGCCTCTAGTAACTGGAAAACTCCTGAATTGCCTAATTTGAATTCACTTCTTTCTGGGAAAGGGTGTTTGGTATTTGGTTAGTTAGTTCTTATCACAGACAGTTTCTTTTCTATTAGTGGTTTAATATCTCAGTTGGAAGATTAGGCCCATATCACCATCGCCAAGATGCGCTTAGTGACGAGTGTGACTAATCAATACTTATGACTGCCATTTTTTTTACCATTTGTCTCAATGATCTACTCGACTTAGCCTTCGATTCAGAAACCTAGCTGAGCTCTCGTTGTTGCGTGTGAAGGCCTCTTCCTCTAATATTAGAGGCGACGAGCCTATGCTTAGCCTTTTCGCCAATGAGGTCTAACTTAAAGTAACAAATAAAGGAGTTAACTTTTGCTCCCTAATTCTTTTGCGTATTAGAAGAATCACTACTTCCTGCTATTTTTCTGTATTATAAACTATACAACACCCTTAGCCCAATCAAATATAATTTAGGAACTAGAAGAAAGTAGATGAGGGAGGCCCCATTCAATGTTGTATCCGAAAGAGGGCAGGAGGAGCACCCTCTCTCTCTCTTCATCTGTTTTAATGTATTGAGTATATACTTTTTTCATGTCCAACGAGTAACTGAATTTTATTAATTATGGTTTGAATGATTAAACAGGTCAAACTGTCATTTGATAATTCGGAAAAGAATAACAAAAAGTCATATGAACCTTGGAAGAACAAGCTGTCAAATTTGGACAAAGTTTAAAAATCAAACATGCGAATATAATGAAAGTTCATGAACTGAAAAGCAACATATTTTGATAGCGGGTGCCAACATTTTGTTCTTCCTTCTCCTTTTGCCTTTCCTTCTCCGGGACAGATCCGCCCTCGTTTGACGAAATCAATGAGGCGTTCAATCATTGACCGTTGAGGAAAGCAATCCTTGCCAAGCTTCGGATTGTTAAATCACCATCTTGGTTGGGTACGTATTCCATCAATTTGTTATTGTGGGGGTGACGTATTCGCGTAAGAAGATTAGAGGGAGGATGAACAGGATTTGGGTTTTAGAAATTGACCAAGGACAACTAAGTTCGATTGGTATAGTAGATTAGTAATACTTGCATTAATATCATATTTGAACTTTTTTTAAAATTAATAATTCAATTATATATAATCTATCGGGATTAGCTTGGCTTGGCTTTGGCTTTACAATTTACAAGGAAAAAAAAGAAAGAAACCTGCTCGGAGAGAAAAGCGCCCACGTCTTCCTTCTTCCCCGGTGGTAATCTCCCCAAAGCCCACAGAGTACAACAAACCTCGTACATCTCTCTCTCTCTCTCTTGCCGACGGTACACGCAGCACCCACCCAAAAAGAGAAGAAAACGAAATCCACTTGCAATTTCCAATGAGGAAGGATATCTGAATTATCATCAGTCCTTTTTGATTGGCTCCCCCTCCCCCTTATTTTAAGCGAGTCGTTCGTTGTTTCCATATCAGCTCTTTCTTTATTTGCACTTTTCTCCCTTGTTTTTTACCACCTCCCCCGTTCCCGTTGGGTCCAACTCTCTTGCGCACGATGGAGAGAAAAATATTAGGCGTTTGGAGGCTTCTTGAATTCAAGCACTATTATATGATTATATTATATCATCAATCAACAAAAAAAAGAGAAGAATTTTATTTTTTTTATGAAAAAAGGCGAGAACTCATATAATAAGAAAAAAGGATCACATGCGTTCTTGATTGATAGGCGTTGGTATCAATGAATGATTTCTAGTACATGTTGGGAAATATATATATATAGAATTTAATGGAGGTATATATATATATATTATACGTAAGAAGGTTAGGCTTACCAATCACTTTTATCTGACCAAGTACGGACTCCCATTAATGCCACTTCATTTGTTTCTTCTTTGCTTATCGTTCTAACATAAACGTCCACCCATCTTATCTACATGTGCTTGGCTAAATTCGTATCTTAATCAGTTAATCCTGTACGTTGAAATTTTTCATTTCTTTTTTTCGTTTTTTGCTTCTGAGTGTGTTACCACTTCCCAACTCTTTTTTTTTTTTGGTTCAACAATTTACTCAGGGATAAGATATCTTGGAATGGTGAAGAGAGAGAGAGAGAGAGAGAGAGAGAGAGAGAGAGAGAGAGAGAGAGAGAGAGAGAGAGAGAGAGAAACCAAAAACGACGACGACGCACCCACTCATGCTGAATTTTTTTTAGCCTTTCTGGTCCTTATAATGTGGTCGGCTCCACCATCATGTGATTTATTCGTCTTGGCCTTACGAGCGCACAAGGGGGTGTTATTATCGTAGAGCACGGAGGAAGCAAGGCATATATATATATATATATATATATATATATATATATATATATATATATATATATATATATATATATACCAGCTCTCCTCTCCTCCTAGGTTTTGCTGGATTTAGTGGAAGCTACCAGTCCAATAAAATTTTGTAGGCCGAGCGAGTGGGGTCCCTTCCTTCTCTCGCAGTCGTCCCTTTCACGAGTCATGACTAATGAAAATTATTAGGGTGAAAGATTCGCTCTAGATATGCTCCGATATGTCCAAAATTGGAATGAGCATTTGATGTTAATAGCATCATTAGTTTGGTGGGATCAATTAATTAGCATCATCATCATCATCAATCAGTTGATTGATACGGGCTCTGATACCGGGCACATTGTGGAATTTCCCAGGGCAATATGAAGATGCTGCGTGTGACATCAAATCAAGTACAAACCCCCACACATTTATGTGGCACTTGGTCTCCTCGTTTTATTTAATTTTGCAGTTGATTCATTCGGACAAAAATATCTCTTGACCAAGGGTTTCATCCTTTGTCTCTTTATTTTGGTTTTGCATTTGTGAGGAAAACGAGAAGTTGTTTACTTTTGAATATGTTAGCTAGTCAATTTGTAAACTCATTTTCATAGTAAATAAAAAAATATTATTATTGACCAACGAGCTCTTATATATCTGAGTTTGCCGGGATTTTCTTTTGTAGATATAAATTGTTCCATTTCACTACGCTTATAGGCATATAAGTTACTTATTAATTAATTAATAAAATTATTTATGATTGATAAAAAGATATCAAATTTATTTAGATGATTACTTTTTTAAAAAAAAATAAGATAATTATATCATAAATAATTAATTAATATTATTATAAGTAAATTTATTCAAACATGTAACTATTTTTTTGAAAAAAAAATCAATTTGAATCAGCTAAGCCAATGGAGTCCTGAGTTAATTAATTACTATGATCATGAGTGTATCCTAATGAATCATACGAAGTAGTCGGATCAGTCAAGTACAATTAGTTATTTCTCCCCATTAGTTAGATTTTCTATTAGGCGATTAAGTTTTTGAATTATTATTTCATTTTGTAGTTTATTCTTGCTACAAGATGCAATCTGAAAAAAACGTAGACACGCCCCCATCTGCCTGTCCCCGTATTCAGCTAGGGATGTAATAATAATAATAATAATAATAATAATAATAATAATAATAATAATAATAATAATAATAATAATAATAATAATAATAATAATAATAATCCAAAAGAAAAATCCCAAAGAATTAATCACAGTGGCTTTGCTTAGGGTTGAACAAGAGGTTGTGGGTTCCTTCCATGGACTCCAATATATATATATCCTCTCTCTGGTGTTCCCATTGTGCGTTTGGCGACAACCAAGTAAACGTTAAGGATGCATTAATTATTGGTCCAAATACACTTCACTTCAACTATTTATTTGTTTATTTTGTTTAGTTATCCTTCATATCATATCATATAATTTGTTGAGACTTTTACTTTCATTACCATATATCTATCATGGCCAACCACTCAACTAACAGGGAGGGAGGGAGCCTTCCAAGTAACTAACTCAGCTGTTCGAATCCACGGCCATGGGGTTCTCTTGCTTGCCAATCCATGGGGGGTTCCCTTTCCTAGTCAACTGCATGCCAGGATGTTTCCTTTTCTTTCCCACAGCACAGTTAATCCCTCTCAAAATTGAATTTTTGGAGGATAAGGGACTTCCTTTTTTCTTTCTCCATTCTGAAAGAAAAGCTACATGTTTGACATTATTTTTGTTGTTCTACAATCATATGGTGGTGGATACTTAACTTTTATTTTTATTTTATTTCAAAATAGTTTATCCTTTTCATTTCTTTTTCTCTCATTCTATAGTACTTTTCGGTGGCGTTTGTATTGGTGAATCGTAGTTCTTCTAAATTTTACATGAATAATTGAATTGACAAATTAATTTGGAGTATGTTTAGATGAAGTTGAACATAATGACGACAAATTAAAAAATTGATGTAATATAAAAAAGTTAATGCGATATGAAAAAAGTGTATATGATATAATTTTAGTAAATGTTTGAATAACAAATAGGTATCATAAATATAAAATATAATTTTATTGATTAATAAAAATAGTAAATATTAGATTTCTATAAAAAATGTTAAAATATATTACTTAAATATTATAAATTGTATTTTTAAATAAAATTTATTTAACAAAATAGTAAATTTTTAATGAATGATAAGTAATAATTATATTAATTCTCTTATAACAAATAGTTTATATTGAATAAATAAATTATTTTGTGAGAAAAATGTAGGATAGATAAAATAAAGAAATAAATAAATAAGTTGTCACGTAAAAAAAATTAAAAAAAAAAGTAAAATCCAACCATAGTAAAAAAAAGATGGAGTCGAAGGGTAAAAATTAGGTCGCATGACCCCCAAGTTTTCACCTTGAATTTTTAACGTAATTCTATCAAACATCATGTCATTTAATGAAATCGATCTAAATCAGATTACGATTTTAGCCAAAGTCCAATTGCCAAATGCAACCGTAACAAATAGAAAACCCTTTTTTTTTAAATCTTAAATCTTAACCTAATAGTTATTCATCGATCTTTCATAGATAATTTGCTATATAGATCCCTTGGTCGAACTCCACGCACATTAGATTTTCATTTTGAATGGTTCATTAACTTCAAGGGGGTGTTTGTTTGCGGAATCGAGACCGCACTCTTCTCCCGTCCGATTCCATCAAACACTCGTTTGAAATCAAATTCCGGAGCGAAAATCAATCGGTGGAACCGAGGTCTCTTTTTTTTCTTTTGGGTTTGTCACGTTTTCCTTTTTCTAAATTCATTTTCTTTTTATTTTTTTTTTCTCTCACACCATATCTTTCATAAAATAAATTATTTAACAAACATAAGATAATTTTAATAAAAAATTAATATAATATTATTTATTACTTATTATTTCATTAGGAATTTAATATTTCATTAAATATAAATTCATTTAAAAATATGTTTTTAACAAAAATTTCCCATAAAATTTTTTATTTTATAAATTTATTTTAATTAATAAAAAATTATACTTTATAATTATAATAATTATTTTTAATTTAAAATTGATAAAAAATTTATTTATCACATTTATATTTTCATATCATATTAATCACCTTATTTTTCATTATAAAATTTCACTCAAATCAAATACAATCCCAACTAATTTCACGAAGTATGCACCGAAAACTTATATGAAATACGATTTCGTTTCCAGACGTCCGAAGAAGTTAGATGTGGATGTCATTTCGTTTGTTGCGTGATGAATAGTATTCCAAAAGCAAGCCATTAAAATGAGATCGAAATAGAAGGAAAACAAAAAAAAGCGAGCCGCCCAACGTGATGTGTGACTTCGTCGTATTGAGAAGTGCATCCACCGGAACCGAACCGTATATGTGTACGCATACTTTGTTGCCTAGTTTACGTTAAATGGCGGTATTTATAATTTTACAAAAGAAAAAAAACATAAAAATGAAATTAATCCCACGTGATCAAATTATGACAAAATTTTTCGAGAATCGAACTTCCGACGAGGACGTTCCAGACCCCGAGTCAATCTTTGACGGTGCTCAATAGAGCTTCGACTTTGAAATATATATATATATATATATTACTCAAATGAGTTATATTATTTTTTAAAAGCTTTTCTGCGTCGATTCTTAGTGATGAAAAATGATAAAAATATCGATATTTTAAAATTAAGATTTTTTAAAACTATATTATTATTATTAAATTATTACGATTGAATAGTGGAGGGTGACGGTAACAAAGTAACAACGAGCCGTGTCCACAACTTTAGGAGGGGCCCAGGAACTGGAAAAAAACCCACATTGCAAATTCGACCGGCTACTTCGTGTCGACTTTTGATTGGTCCGCAAGCAAGCGGTCCCTTGTCTTGTCTCGGACGCATCCCACTTCTTCGAGCGACCGGCTCGAGCCGGTCGACAAACGTGAAAAAATGCGGGCGTCCTTTTTGTCATAAATGGGAAAAAAAGACACCCTAAAGAAGAAAAAAAAAGCGGGTAAAAATAAGAGGAGCGAAGGGGAAATTGGGAGGGACGTGGGGACCTGACCTGTCCGCGAAATTGGCGGGGCCCTCCCATTGGTGGGGCTGGGGGCGAAGCGCAGGGTCACGTTCCTTTGTCCGTTTCCTTTATTAGTATAATTTTTTTTCCCGCCCTTTATCACACGTCACCGTCCACTGCAGCTTCGTGTTGACAGCAACGGCGGGGATTTTATGATTTTTATCCGGCGATTTGGATCGTGGGGTTCTGAATTGACTGAGTGACTGATTGATTGATTGATTGTAGTTTTTTTTTCTTCTTCTTCTTTTGTAATTTTTGCTTGCCTTATTTGGGTTGTGTTTTTTTCCTTTTTGTTGTTGGAGACTCCAATTTGAGGTTGTACTTACTTTCTGAATTGCCATCGATCTTTCATTAGGATTTGGATATGCATATATATATTTAGCAACAAAAGTACATGGAAATGACTGATCTGATCTCTCTCTCTCTCTGTACATGATCCACTGTTTGCAGCATTAAGAAGTCACTTGCTCAAGGGGAAATTTACAAGTTGGGACCCAATTGCTTTGTATTAGTGGAACATGAATTCATGGTGTGCGAGACTGAGTGTTCACAACTATATATCCATCAATGTTATTAAAGTGAATTGTCGGACGTTGAGCACTAATAATTCTACATTCGATTTTAGTTCCAATTTATTCATATCGCTTTCATATGATATTAAATTAGTTGAGTGCTAATAATTTTGGATATAAAAAAATGAGTTGAATGTACCGGCTCAATTCTAAACCTCATTCGATCGGGTATTAGACTTAGGTATAGGTTGGAATAAAAAAAATCAGTCTAATTGATGAAAACTGATGAACTGGCGGACTAGGTGAAAGCCTGACTCACTTTTAAAACTACAAAAAATCTAAATACCATTGAAAATAGAAAGAGAAAAGGGAAATAAAATTAAAATGAAGATGAAAGTAGGATTAAAAAAATAACATGCAAACTTAACTAAGAGGGAGCAAGAATTGGAAATAACGTTAAAAGAAGAAATTATAAATAAAAACAAGAAGAAATGGGAATGATTTATGATAAACATAAATTGACATATTGTCAATATATTTAAATGTAGTAATAATCAATCAATATCAACATGTTGGAAGTCATTTTCTTATCAACATTAATACGTTAAAATAGAATAAGAAAATATATTTATATTTATATTCCATTATCAGTAAGTTACTAATATTATGTTATATTTTTAAGTTCATTAAAAATAATATTATTTTTAATAAAATTTGGTTGAATCTGATTGAATTAGATCAAGCTGCAATTTAATTGATAATCCATTCCCATCATCAACCCGGTTATGAAAATATTGTCACACATTCATGATCCAACCTTCAAACAAGTTGTTCAAGTGGCCTTTAGAGACAAGAGATAATAAATAGAGGATCCAAGGGGAAAAAAAGATCAGAAAGGTACCATCTTTTTTTATGATTTTTTCTTGGCGTGTAGTAGTTATGTTAATTAAGATGATCAGAGTCAAGTTGCAAACCCTGTCTTTGCCACAAAAAAGAGGGTGGGTAAAACCCTCTTTTTGCTGTCAGGATATAAGGCTCTTTTACCATGCACCTTGTTCATCTCACTTTCTTCCTTCATCTTCTTGAGTTTGCTGCCCAGAACGGGTTTAGTCTTTGTGGTAGTTCAAGATATTCTGTACTAAATGTAATGATTATTACAACTCAAGAATCCTTGTTAATTATCACTTATAGCATCTTATTGTATTTAAAGACAAACCCCGGACCAAAATGTTAGAGAAGGTCAAGTTAAAGAGAAATTAAACTCATTTGTTGTAGCTAGTACTTAGCAAGTTGTTATGTATACTTTTATTGACATAATACGAGTACTTTAAGAAATCCGATTAAATTTTAATTTTAAAATTAATATAGAAATATATATTACCTGATGATATGCGAGTCCACCCTTGCTATCTGACTATTAAATGTTGTGATATAAAATAACTTTCTAATATTCATACAATGTCATTGTATTTAAATATTAGAATTAAAAATATCTTTACTATTCTTGTTAATTTGATTACTAGTATGGTAAATTGATTTATGAATACATTATAAAGAATGATATTTTGTGAATTATGTCAATGCATTTGATTAAGGCCATTGTCGTAAAGAAATATATTCATAGTAATTTTTTATGTTATAAATTAATAACGTGAATCATACCTACTAAAGAAAAAAATGCTCGACAATTTAATAAGTAATTATTTTTTAATGATGATTTTATGGCTCCACATAATTTTTTCTATTTAAATTTATCGATGTCTAAGACTATTACTACTTAATTAATTTGATGTTCGAACAAACGCTAAATTCTAAAGAAATAATTTTCTAAAAATCAAATCCCATTATTGTGCCAACTAAACTTAATTAGTTAAGCAATGTAAGTTGGCAATATAATGCATCCGATGCATCTTTTACTAAATGGTCGTAATCCCACTATCCTAACCCACCTGAGTGAAGTGACATAAATGATAAAGGCAAAGAAAGTAGTAAACAAGGTATAGCCAAATGCATATTGTCATAAATAAATCATTTGTCTAGGGGAGGGGGTCACTAATTATATATCCTAATAATAGAGATCTAGAGAGTTTGAAGCATTACGCAAAAGTTTTATTTCAATATTATACCTCGATAACTATCACTAACCATATGGAGACCCTTTACACCTCATTTATGCATGTTGAGAAGGCCAAAGATACCTTTTGCCACTAGAGAAAATAAATAATCACAGTACTGTTCTAATTAAGGTGTTCTTTCATAATGCACTATAACAAGCACTTGTTTATATTATCATCTTCCATCAGCCAATATTTATTTAATGGTTAACAGCTCTATCATCAATCCCCCAATGGTCAATAAACAAATCATGGCTAGTGCTCACTTTTCTCAGACATGATGCATTGCATCTAATTGTTATAATAATAATAATAATAATAATAATAATAATAATAATAATAATAATAATAATAATAAGTTTAAGTAATATGTTCATCTTTAAACTATCAAACTTTATCTTAAACTAGCCAATAGATTCATGATTAATTAATCTAAGGAAAACAAAAGGTTGCTCAAAAGCCACAGCACACGCAAAGCTGCTGATTGAATGCACTAATCATTAAATTAACAAACCTCAGATGCCTTGTTATTGCTAAGAAAAGATCACTCAAATGACACATGAAACTATATATTATTCAACATTATTAAAAAAAAGGTTTTAAAAGAACAAAAAACTAACATGTTGAGCTCATCTCTTTGACGTGTACGGCTCCCAACCCTACGCTCCCACCAAGCCCAACTTGACACTATAATAATAAGCTCCAAGGCGTCGCGCGCTCCCGACCATCCGATCGCCCACCCACGATCGAGATTAATCGGAAAACGAAAGCCCCCTCCTTTTTCTCACATCGCTTGGCTTTTGGATTAGCGATGAGAAAACTATTAAATTAATAAAAAAATGGAACCGGAAGACCGGCGTTTGCCGGTAGCCGCAAAGCGTATTCCCATTTCCACTCTCCCGTTTACTGCTATATATATTTATGGGAAAGAAAGGCCTCTGATTCCCGTGCCCTCTTCACGTCCCATCTCTGCTTCATCTGCCGCCACCGACGCCGTCGCCGTCGCCGGCCGCCGCCGGTACTTCCATCTCGGTCCCATCTTCCGGTTGTCTCTCCGACAGGGTTCTGCCTTTTGGATCACTGGAATTTTCCACTCACGTGTCTCTCGTTTTTTTCTCCCCTCCTGCTTCTGTCTGTCGTCGATCTTGTGTTGGATAACACGCCGTCGAGTTGGATTCTGGCTGCGGTCTATCGGGAGGATAATCAACTTAGTTTCCCGGCGATCGTAGTGGATTCTTTTAGATGCTTTGGAGCGTATCAGATCGCAGTTTTGATCGACGCCGCCGGGGTCTGAGGAATCCAAATGTTCCGTAAGAACGACTCGGCCTTGTCCTGCTTGTACCTCTACTTGCTTTGGTTTTTCTTTCTCAAATAGCTCGGAGTCGAAAAGTACCTCAAACCCTGCAAGAAGTTGTTTGAGATCTAGTAGAGGTAGAAAGGAAGCAAATCGGATCGAAAGAGTGTTTTTTGTTTGTGTGTGCTTGTGTGGATAACTATTTGTTGAAGGAAATGATGTCTTTCGATCTAAACATGGCATCGTCCGGCTTGCCGGCGGCGACCCTGGACGAAAGGCCCATGTCTGAGGGATCCGACGGCGGGCAGATGGACTCCGGCACCTCATCGTCCGTACTCAACGCCGAGGCTTCTGGCATAGCGGCGGGCGACGAGGACTCGTGCTCTACCCGCCCGGCCGCCGTTGTGACGGCCTTCGAGTTTGGTATCCTGAAGAGCCCGGCCTTCGGCGAAGGGGAGAACGATTCGGACGAAGAGGTGGAGAACGACGGTAATGAATTGCCGGGAGATTCCGGTTTCGTCACCAGGCAGCTATTTCCAGCCGCCCCGATCACCCACGATGGTGTGAAGCTGGGGGCGGCTTCCTCGTCATTGGCGTCGAGACCGCAGTGGGTGGATATTAATTTCCGCCACGGTGATATGCCGGCTGATATCAGGGTTTTACAGCAGCAGCCGCCACCACTGCCACAGCAGCAGGTTAAGAAGAGTAGGAGAGGGCCTCGGTCTCGGAGCTCGCAGTACCGCGGCGTCACTTTCTACCGGAGGACAGGGCGGTGGGAATCACACATATGGTCTGAATCTAATTCCTTTGGATTCTTTCTTTAGATTTTCACTATAATGCACCGATTGATTGGAAAAAGTTCGATTTTGACAGGGATTGCGGGAAGCAAGTCTATCTCGGTAGGTAATTGTTGCTGAGAAAATTTAGTATCTCTATTATGGCGATGCAAAAATTATCTAACTTTTATCTTTTTTTGTTGGTCTTCACGTTTGTAGGCGGCTTCGACACTGCTCATGCTGCCGCAAGGTCGGAATGATCTTCCTTTTGTGTTAGTAGTTTTACTGTGTTCGACCTAATCTGGAATAGAGGATGATTGAAATATGTTTCTATTTGCAGGGCATATGATCGAGCAGCAATTAAGTTCCGGGGCATGGATGCTGACATTAATTTCAATCTAAGAGACTACGAGGAAGACATGAAACAGGTAAATGAACGAATGATCCTAAGATTGCTTCATCGGTCACTGGACTTCGTAGTCTGAATTTATCAGCACCTTCCTGACCTGTTAGATGAGGGATTTATCGAAGGAAGAATTCTTGCACATACTTCGTCGCCAGAGTAATGGATTTTCAAGGGGTAGCTCAAAGTACAGAGGAGTGACCCTCCACAAGTGTGGTCGATGGGAAGCTCGCATGGGTCAGTTCCTAGGCAAAAAGTAAGAACGCCCTTCTGATATGTATCTTCCTATTAATAATAGTTTTTACTTAGTTTGTTTTAGTTTCGATCCGTACCTCTTCGTGGGTAAATCACAATAATTTGTTGGTTAGAGAAAATAATAGGTCACCTGTTAGATGTAAAAATGTCCAATTCTTTGACAAATAATCAAGGTCGTGCAAACCCACTCTTTACCGATGAGAACACGATGCTTGGGTGTGCAGGTACATATATCTTGGGCTATTCGACACCGAAATGGAAGCAGCAAGGTCCTACTAAGCATGGATTGTCATTGTTTTCAACTCTTTATTTCAATAGTTTTACTCTTAATTTTACTTTGCGCCAGTACCAATGTTTGTTTTGTTCTTTTGTTGCGTATCCACAACAGAGCTTACGACAAGGCAGCTATAAAGTGTAACGGGAGGGAGGCTGTCACAAACTTTGACCCAAGTTCCTATGAGGGAGAGCTACTTGGTGAGACTGACGTCCAAGGTATGCTCCTCAATTGCTTCTTGTATATATGAGATTATCATTGGATACAGAACTTGGAAGATATCCTGGTTGCATCTCAACTCTTTCTATTTCTCTCCAGGTCATGGGGTAGATCTGAACTTGTCAATTTCTCAGCCTATTGTTCACAGTCCAAAGAGAGATGACAGATTCTTGGGTGTCCAATTCCAATTTGGGGATTCTGATATTAAAAGAGCTAGGGTAGGTGACTTGCTACCAGTCAAATTTATTCTCTTCCTTTTCAGTTTAGGAAACAGTTGTTTCCGTTCTTTTCTGCTTCGCCAATACCATTATCTGTTGAATATTTAGAAGAGCCTTTTATTCATTTATGTGCAAATGCTAACTGTATTTTTAACAAATTGCTGTATCAAAGTTAATGATGCTTGGTGTCTGTGATATATATACCCCCACAGATCGAAAACCCTCCTTTCCAACATGCACCTATACCGCATCGCTTGGTTATACAACCTGAGGGAATCAATAATTGGAATTCTCGTAATCCTGGTTTCTCTACAACTGTTGAGGTACTGATACCTTTTTTTGTCCATTTCTTTTTGCATCTAATTGTGGAGCTTCTTTTGTCTAAAACATTGTTGACCATTGTGCTTTTGGTTTAGGAAGCATAGCGGAAAAAAGTTTTGGATCGCTTCTTTTGTTGTCCTTTTGTTTTTTAGTCATTAATACATGAGGCATTGACATTTTACATCTTTTTGGTTTCACATAGTAGGTGTCATTATGATGCAATGGAAAAACTTTTGTTATGTAACAACCTCTGTTAGTTACTTGTAGTATTTCTTTCCCACTGAACAATCATGCAGATGTTAAGAATTTGTTCTAGCTGAGCTACTCCCATAAGGAGAAACAAATTTACCTAGGCATGATATTTCACTTCTTTTCGTACAGTCCTTTTGCCATTTGTTTTACGTCGAAAGCTCACTGTTTTAGAGGATATGTCGGAAAACTGTGTTTTTATCTATTAATGTTTATGACCTTTGAAACCTCATTTAACATTAATTTGTTTACAAATTAATATTCTATTTCAGTTGCTAGTTGTTCATCAGATGTTCATGTTCTTCCTGTTGTCAGTTTCTTTGCGCTTATTTGCTATCTGCATGATGTAGGAAAGAGCCAGAGATAAGAGGCCTGTGGTGGGTCTGCAACCCTTCACCAACTGGCCATGGCAGATGCATGGCCCTACTCCATTGCCGCTGTTCTCCTCTGCAGCATCATCAGGATTCTCAACTACCAGCGTAGCAGCTTCCCGTCCACAGCCACCACCAGCTTCAACAACAAAATCACATCCATTCCAACCTGCCAGCTTCATCTAAATTACAGAAGTTAATCTAATGCCACTTTCTGGCTATAGTATTATGTGTGTGAAACATATACATGTGCTACAAACATCAAAATCCATACTAGTGTGATTGGGAGGGTGGGCAACTGCAAAGAAATAAGAAAGGTTGGTGATTGATTTCCATTTTCCCTTTTCTGATGCCCTATACCTGTGTTAGGTCTAAGTGGACCTTTCCGGCATTGATAGTGTTCAATTATCCAGTTACAGGAGGGCATGGAAAGTAAATGTTATGGGCATATGATCTGTTTTGAAGTTCCCGGGAGTTACGATAGAAATGAATGCCTCGTGCTCATCTCATGTGATTCCATTCATAAATTTTGGCTGGATGACTCGTGTTGTTTCAAGAACCTTAGTTAACATTATTGTCCCTCTAAACGTGCGGAAGGCTATTTTCATTGATTCTGTAAATGGATCTCTTGATGACACTAATAGACTTGAATGAGAATCCCAGCTTTCTTTGTTTCCCTCATTTCTTTTTCCCTACACGTAAATCTCGGTGAAAAAAAAAGAACTAAAAATCATGATTATATACTTGATGTGGTTGAATTTTTATTCGTGAATAGTGTCAATTCGTTATTCTCTTCTTATCAGCATCTGTGTGAAGCCCCAATTCAGGTGGCATTTGAACAACATAGGGCATCATTTATAGATCATGATTCTATTAGCTGTTGATACGCCACAATGTCTGAACGGTAGTTGTACTTGAGGGAACTCAATTATTTGCCATGCAAGTCGGCATCTGCTTTCTTTTCCCATATTATTTTAAAGCTTAATATCATTTTCTTTGGACAGGGGCTCTATGTACAAAACAACAAAAACTATGCAAAATAGTTGAGAAGTGCGACAAATAAGATTACCTGCATCTTTACATTTTTTTTTCATGTTAAACATATGATATTACTAGTTTAATTTACGTCATGAGCTTACTCAATATATTTGAAATTAAAATTAACAATGTAGCCGACAAAAACCTTGTTTTTTTGTATAATTAATCATGGAGGGTCAAGTACCACGAAAGATGCTTTACTTTTGTTTTTTGGTAATTGGGTGCGTTCACTGTACATATGTGCCGGTTCCTTTATGGGGTATGATTATTATGGTGCATGTCCCTTTGGCTGTCTCATCGCAGTTTGATTGATGCTTCATTTGTTTTTTTTTCCGTGAACATTATGTTTCGGGAAATCGACCTAATCATAGTAAGATTCGAATGCGTGTCCCAAATCCAATCGTGGTCGTGACCCCAAAATAATCAAAATAACTTTTGACCACATAACATGTTGTGCCAACATCTATATGCACTGTGTGCTAGTAACCCAAATTCAACTATGGAGTCATCACTTTGGATAGCGTTTATTCATATCACTTTCATTCGAAAATCGAATTAATCATGGAAATAGTGGAGTACTAATAGTCCTGAAATGAGTCTCAATCAAAAAAATATATATATCCTCATAATATTATATAGCTATTTATTCTCCCAAATTATTAGTTCAAAGTTTCTAACCTTGCTAGATAAAATGATGATTACTTTTACATTACCACAAAAAAGAAAGAAAAAAAAAACAAAGCAAAGGAGTCATATGCCAAATAGCAATTCCATATCCAAATAGCTCCTGAAATCAAACTCAACCGTATAAAATGGATTTGATATTCAACCATATCCACTAGGTTTCATCCTTATAGTCATCTTGTTTACTTGGTAAATAATTTAACTAGGTGGAGATGCGTCAATGCACATGTAAAACACGCTCGCCTAATGTTGGCTGATTACATTAATCCTGCTTTTTTTTCTTAATGATTAAGCTTATTGTCTTCTTCTTTCCTTTTATTATTCTTACAATTATTTGATTCGTTCAATGATATCTGGGGTCTTATATTTAGCTATTCTTCAAAGTAAGGACCATAAACTAACCACATAAAAAGATTATTAATTAATTTGTGATGGATTTTAATAACCACTCTGCATAATTAATAAAAGTGCAACTATATATGTTGTCTTGTGCTTTGCAGACAGCATCATGCATTTGATGTCAAGTGGAATTTGTTTGATGCTTGCAATATCTTTCCCTGATACGCAGTTGATAATTGTTGTTTGTTTATGTACCAGATCAGCTTTTATGTAGACTAATTAAGTAAATCTGAGTCCCCAGCAATTTTGCACGCAAGCATCTCAAGGTGTGACCTATTTTTGTACTTTCATCTAGGATCGTCTATTGATGTAACTATACATGGTTATATCACAAGGAAAGTTTCCAACTATATATCCACCTTCCTATGTCTTCATTCAACCAATTTATATATCTACTTAGAAAGTTGCCCATATATGTTTGGAGAAATCATATGAGAATAATTTGGCATATTTTGTGCACTTTGTGTGGCCATGGAGAAACTTACAATCGTTATAAACTCTGTGCACTTCCTATGATAAAAGTTAGATAATTTTGGACAATTGATTATAAAATATGACATTGTAACCCCTAGTCTCCTGTAAATTCTTTTGACATAACTTATTGCCACAATGGAAAATTCACTATAAAAAAAATCAAATTTCTTAGTCCATCGGAAATCCTAAAAGATCAGTCGGAAAACTTACGAGATCCATCAAAAAATCAACTTTCTGATGGGAAAGCACCATTTGAAAAACACTCATCGCAAAGTATTTTTCGACTAGCGACATAAATCCGTTGGAAGTTGTGAGAGCCTTATCTGTCGCTAAACAAACCTTTGGAACTTCTGACAGGTCATTTCTGTCAAAATTTCCAACACACAAAGATTCATCAAAACTTTCGATGGGGAAAATCCATCGGACTTTCAAAGGAGAAGCATCTGTCAAAACTTCTAACAGGTGTTATCGATCAAAACTTCCCACGGATTTGTCGCTAAGTTGAATAAATTAAAAAAAAATGGAAAAAGCAAAAAAATGTCAAAATTTAGTTTTTATAAATTATAATTTTAAATAAAATGAATAAATGAAATAAATTAATTTTGAAATATTTCATGACAATTTTCTAAATTAAAATATTTTACGTAATCTAGTCATCGTCGTCATCATTGTCTTGTTGGCCACACATGATTTGTCGCTTCATGATCTTCATTTGTTTTTGTTTAGATTCCAGTATCTGTCGTTGTTGTTGCTCAAATTATTGTCGTACTTCGTCTCAAGTCTCTTATTGCATTTCTTGTCAGATTTCTTGCCGTACTTCCATCAATCATTTTTCCCACATACCATCTCTTTTTTTCCAAAAGTCGTACATTCTGTCATGGATAATCGGATGTCGATTTATGACCATATCTAATATGTGTATGATAGATGATATGTGATGGTAGATGCGATCCTTCTTCATGTCGACATGATCCGTTCAAAGTTGTCGAGACATCATCTGTCCAAAGTTGTTGAGATGTCATCAGTGTCGCTCTCTTATGCATGGCATGCATAATATATTACGATTCTTTTGCCTTAAAACCCTCATGAAATTTATGAAGTGACTATTAATAAAAAAATCATGATCTTCTTAACTATTTTGAATCTATATTCATGTATGTAAGTAAGCGTCGAAGCCCATTCTTTATTTTTCTTTTAACAGATTTTGAGAAAAAACTCATCTTCAGTGAGTGATTTACTCGTCTCTTTTTCTTGCAATTAAAACCAAAGTTTCATTCCGAGTTTCATTCTTTTTAAAGATAAGTAAATAAAATTATAAAGATATTAGTGCATTGCTTTACCATTCTTTTTGATATTGTGGATGTAGATATACAATCGTCCACATGGAGGCAAACTTCTTGGTCGGATTTTGGATTTATCTTAACTTTTTCGCACTTTGATATGTACTCCTCAGTGGACCACTTTGCTAACAACTTGGCCCATAGAGTTTCACTAATCCAGTAGTGACGTTTGCATATGACAATATCGAAGACAATCATTTTGAATACCTAGAATTAAACACTTTCCACATTTATTTTATGTGCTCAGCATCCCACCACACGTCATCCTTCAAAGAAAGATATAATATTAATATCATAATAATTCAAAATTGACAACAAATACAACAACAACAAAGCCTTATCCCACTAGGTGGGGTCGGCTACATGGATCATACGACGCCATTCCGCTCTATTAGTAACCAAACCTTTCGGTATATTATTCACCAATAGATCTTGCTCTATTAGTTCGCCAAGTGTCCGCCTTGGCCTCCCTCTCCCTCTTTTAATCGGACTCCAGATTATTTGATCTACTCTTCTTACTGGCGCATCTAATGGTCTTCTCTGAAAAATTGACAACAAATATTCACAAAAAATACTATGAGGATACAAACTTAAAATTATCTAAACGACATATGTTTTGTAGCATGCAAAATTTCTCTCCATGTAAGAACATAATTGATCATATATCTACCTAATTATTTTAGTACAAGCATCAATGGCAACTTCGAGAAATCCTCTCCATATCAGCAATACCAAGTGATGGAGTGGCCTCTATTGAATCATCGTTGAAAGAAGGAGCACCCGGTATAAGTTGTCTCTCAACAATATGATCTAGATAGCACGTCTCCTTCTCCTTCTCTAGAAGGAGGGACATTTTGTTTTTCCTTACCTTTGCCTTTATCGATGTGAAACATCTACATAGGAAAATTGCTTGCATAATAAGTTTAATTGTCAAACAACACCTGTAACGCCCCGAGACCCACGTGACTTTCACGTGCCCAGAGTCGTCCCAGAGGCGCTACTCAATTTTCTATAAAATATTTTTGCAGAATAAAATCTATAAAGTGCAGAATATAAAACATAAATGCGGAAGACTTTTCAAAAATAATAACTAATAGTCTATAATAATAGAAATGCTAAAACATCCATGAGTTTACAATTCTAATAAGTGCGGAAATAATAAAACTAAATAACTAGATCTAATGCCATGTGCAACATCTGTCTGTCACTGAGCGTAGCCACCTGTAGGACCATCATCTATAGCTCTCTCACCTGCACGGATCCAGGTACAGGGAAATATCCATGAGTATAAAAATACTCAGTACGTAGGGTCTAAAAGACAATCAATATGCTCAATCGAAAATAAGATAAAATCAATAATGAGTCGATTGAGCAGTCAATACAATAATCAATTAACAATTTATCAATATAAACAATATATCAGGCTATGGTCAACAGACCAATGTAAATCAATAACAGTTGTTCCAATTAATACTTATCAATTGCCTGATTAATAGATCAATATTCAATTAACAATTTCCAATTCAATAATCAATGGTCATTGGCCAATAACAATTCAATCCAATAGGGCAATAATAATTGCCAACTCCATGCCAATATATCCAAATGACCATGATTTAATTCCATTCACTTCAATTCCAATTTCAATTCAATTCAATTCGATTCGATTTTCAATGTTCAGAGTTATCCAATTCAATGAGGAGCGCTCAGTCAATTAAGGGATACCATGCCACTTTCATGCAGGCCAGTGGGGGTCAGTGCCACGACAAGCCCGATACGATTCAATGGGTTCGTGTATGGTGGGGGACGAGTGGCCATACACAAGATAGCCATAGCTTTTACACTATCTACCACATTCAATTCAATTCAATTCAATTGGTCCCGGCTTAGTGGCAATCAGTGAACATGGGCCCAGTAACTTTCGACTTTTATCTTATTTACCTAAAATGTCTATCTTTTGATAAATTATCAATTTGATTAGATAAATTCTGAACTCAAAACTAAGTAGGTCAACAATACAATCAAAATCAAAGTTCATCATAATATAAACAGATCAATCACCAACAATATAATTAATACATCAAATTAATTAATAACAACAATAATAATCAGTAATTAAAATTTACTCAAAAATAAATAATAACTCTCGGTAGTGTACTCTCTGCACTATCCTTATATATATATATATATATATATATATATATTCTGGCCGAGAGGTTGGAGAAAGAAATTTCCTCTCCTGAATTTTATTTTCTGCGTGAAGGTTAACAAATTAATTTACTTTTCCCACTTTTTCCTAATTTTCTCTCTCCAAATCTTCCTCCCTGTTCATTACGGTCGTAACATCAATTCCCCTTTTTTATAAATCTCTCTCTCTCTGATTTGACGGCCGTAAATTCTCTTCTTTTTTTTCTACATCTTTCTCTCTCCAGATTTATCCCCTATTCCATTACGGCCGTAAACTTCATCCTTTTCTTTTTTTTTTCTAATTCTCTCTCCAAATTTTTACCCCCTATTCCATTACGACCGTAAATTTCATCCTTTTCTTTTTTTTTAATTCTCTCTCCAAATTTTACCCCCTATTCCTTTACGGCCGTAAACTTCATCCTTTTCTTATTTTTATAATTCTCTCTCCACCCTTTTCTCGGCCGTAAAACTCTACTCTTCTCTCTCTTGACGGCCGGAACAGAAAATTACGGCCAAACAAATTTTCGACCGTAATACTTCTAATTTAAAATTAAATTGCGTTGTAAAACCTTACGATGCAATAGCAAACAAATATTGCGGCCGTAATAATTCTAATTCCAAACTAGATTGCACCGTAAAATATTACGACACAATAGAAAACGGAATCCCCCCTACGTATCTGCGCGCCTTGTTCTCTGACGTCGCCGAAGACGAAGCCGAAAATAACGAAGACGAAGCCAAAACGTTCGTACCCCCTATTCTTATTTATAGTGTTTATAGATTTTTAATCATTCTCTAACCATATTATCTAATCTCATTCAAATTAAATCCTCTAATTTATCCCTTTAACCACTCCCTATTTATTCTAATATTTGATTAGATAATTTACGAAATTAATCGAATAATCCTATCCCTAATCAAACTCCTCTCAATTTTATTTTATTTTCGGAATTATTAAATGTAGTAATATTAATAACAATATTTTTCAAAATAATATAATAAAATATCCATTTATTAAATCCTAAAAAATCAGGGTCGTTATAACACCAATATAATAATTGCATCACATTAACCTAAAATTGGGCTATATCTTGTATTGCATCAATCTTCAGGAATTAAATCATACATATAACCTGAGAACTAATTCCTAATATTCAGAGGCGCTTTTGAAAAAGAAAAAAAAATAGTACTAAATTTTTTATTTGAAACTCTAAATTTGTGATCAATATGAAAAACACGGAGGTGATTCACTCTCGACAAGAAATTGTTGGTCCGATGAAACATGAGGATGCATCGTAGACTATGTTTAAAAATATTTTGAAAATCATAAATTATATGTTCAAACATATCGAAAGTCAAAGAATATGTACTTTCATAATCATCTTTATCGATGCTACCATCTTCAGCTTCTTCATCATTTATGTCAACATTATCAAAGTCATCAAATAAATATTCTTCATTCCATAAATCTACAATCAGCTCCATATATACAATTGGCCCCGCCAATGTAAGTGAATCATCTTGATATGCAACGTCTAACAAATCTTCAATCTCAATCTGATTTCTTGCTTTCTTTTTAATAACAACTCACCATTGAGCTTTGTCTTTTGTCTTCTCAGGATAAATGACATAATAGACTTGCCTCGAGGAAGATGAAATGATAAATGGACCAAATCGTTCATAACATCTACTACATCATACTTCAACGATTTTGAAGTCTTTATAAATTCTTATTCCTTTTTTTTCTTTGGATCAAACTAAGTGCATTCGAAAAAGGTAACTCTATTACGTCAAGGGCATTCTTACTCAATGATATGTTTAAGAATACCATAATATTTACATTTATTTTCTCCATCAGTAGATCCTTTGACGCATACACTATAGTTAGTTATTTTCTTACAATGTGACCAACTTCTTGTATAAAATTTGTAATTATTCACAAAATATACATACCAAATTGTCACATATCGACTAGGTCCTCATGCCAAATCATGTAATAGATTAGACATAATGGAGGTTTGGCCACAGAGAACCTAAATAATGTTGTGATAGTCAATATTAATTATTTGTTTGAATGCAATTCTAAACAAGGATAACAAATCAATCATGTTAAAATGGTGGCTCGCCAATTATCATGCACAAAAAAAATAGAACAAGAGGAATGACACAATAAAAAGGAGAAAAAAAACTAGTGACATTAAAGTTCGATGTTGCAATGGAGAAAACAAGGAGAACAAGTAAGAAAGTCATCACCTAATGCAACAAAAACTTTGTATCAAATTATCTTAAAAGCGATCTCCACATCTAAGTCAAGGATCAATATACTTGCTAACGCGCAAAAATGAAGCTTATGAGTACTAAGAGCTCTGCAAGATCAATGTGAGGTCTATCGCAACAAAGGATGGGTGGCATCCAAGTTGTGGTGATTCTGACCTGTCCTTCCACGTTGGTCGTGTATTGACTTGTCTAGGATTCACAAAGATCATGGAATATCAATGAAATATGTTTTAGAGTGAAAATTAGCAAAGAGCTGATGCTCTAGAAAGCATGGACCGATCTGTGTGATTTCATCCTAAAAACTATATTATCCAAGGCTACCATCGATTATGAAATCGACAATAGTCGACATATATGTTGGGTCTGTTAAATTTGATGTGCTGACTAATTTTTTTAAAAGCATAAGTCGTTAGGAAGAGCAACATCAATGATTTTATATTCTTAACACTTCTCACGTGTGGGCTGCTGACAACTTTGGTCTAGCTCATGCCCACCACGTGGATAACAAATGAAAGAAAAACTTAAGCCGTTAGGAAGAGCAACATTAATGATTTTATATTCTTAACAGGTCCACACCATCCTTAATCACAAACTAAATAATATTGAGGAACAATTACAAGTAAAATAATGTTAATAATTTTAAAAACTCACTTCCAATATTAACTACGATAATGTTGATACTGTCTATATACTTCGGTTGCTAGCAAAGATAGATATTATCATTAAAATTTGAAACCATCAAAATAGATTTAAATTGAATCCCTTTATTGCCACTCCTAAAATTTTAATGTCACCCTTTTGTAGACCATTTTACCTCTATATATCTTAAATAATATTTTTTATATCATAAAAAATATTTTTAGTCAAAGACGAAATATAGAATTATTCTAAAATGTCTGACATTAAAATTTTAGGAGTATCCATAAGGGATATCTTTAAATTATCATGTTTGCCATCTTAGAATACTAACTACAATATGTGATATGGTAGGGGTGTTCACTGGTGAAACCAACGATCCGACCTGACCCGATTTTTTATATTTTATTATTTCTTTTTTTATTTAAACTTAAGTCTATATTTACTTTAAAAAATTGAAATAAACTATTTAAATGCAGAAATAATATTTAAATATTTAGAAAACTTATTTTATACCTTAAAATAGATATTAAATAGTATTTTTTATATTAAAATAAATATAAAATAATAAGAAAAAAAATAAAATTGGGTGGTCGGGATATCCGACCATCCAATTCCACCCGAATTGGGTCGAGTTTGGCTCTCAAAAGTGACATGACCCGATCCAACCCGACCAAATTTGGTCGAATCGGATTAGACTCGACCCGTGAACACCCCTAGATATGGGCTCTGATTAGAAATCTGCCGGGCCTTTTTCACCAAAAAGAAGCAATGAGACCCATACATGTATGCACGAACTTTTATTTTAGAAATAATAAAAAATAAAGATGAAAGATTAGTACCATTTCTAGTGTTGGCTAATCCAAAAAATTAATTTGTTTACGCGTACGAAAGTGCAAAAAATTTGATGCCTTCACTTTATTTGAATAAGATCCTATTCCTTATATGATTGTGTAATATTGAGTTTTAATTGATTAAGTTGGTACGAGTTATATTTTTCTAATATAAATAGGTGTGTATATATATATATAGAGAGAGGTTAAGTATCCTCCTACCGAGATCAGTAGTAGCATGCTGTTACCACAAGATCTTATACATCGGATCATCACTTTGATGAATTAGCGGTTGAGATCGAAGCGCGGGTTGAACCAAAAAGTAAGAAGTGTTCAATTGATTTTTTTTCGGTTCAGCAATCACGCCCCAAAAAAATTACTTTTCTCTTTATCACTTTCCCTCCGTTTTTTCTCCCTCTCCTCATTTCTCCCCTGTTCCCCTTCTATATATATATATATATATATATATTATATATATATATATATATATAGAGAGAGAGAGAGAGAGGGGTTAAGTATCCTGCTACCGAAAAGATCGGTAGTAGCATGCTGTTACCACAAGATCTTATACATCGGATCATCACTTTGATGAATTAACGGTTGATATTGAAGCGCAGGTTGAACAAAAAAGTAAGAAGTGTTCAATTGATTTTTTTTCGATTCAGCAATCACGCCCCAAAAAAATTACTTTCCTCTTTATCACTTTCCCTCCTTTTTTTTCTCCCTCTCCTCATTTCTCCCCTATTCCCCTTATATATATATATATATATATATATATATATAGAGAGAGAGAGAGAGAGAGAGAGAGAGAGGTTAAGTATCCTGCTACCGAAAAGATCAAGTAGCATGCTGGTACCACAAGATCTTATACATCGGATCGTCACTTTGATGAATTAGCGGTTGAGATCGAAGCACGGGTTGAACCAAAAAGTAAGAAGTGTTCAATTGATTTTTTTCGGTTCAACAATCACGCCCCAAAAAAATTACTTCCCTCTTTATCACTTTCTCTCCTTTTTTTTTTCTCCCTCTCCTTATTTGTCCTCTATTCCCCTTCTATATATATATAGAGAGAGAGAGGTTAAGTATCCTGCTACCAAAAAGATCAGTAGTAGCATGCTGTTACCACAAAATCTTGTACATCGGATCATCACTTTGATGAATTAGTGGTTGAGATCGAAGCGCGGGTTGAACCAAAAAGTAAGAAGTGTTCAATTGATTTTTTTCGGTTCAGCAATCACGCCCCAAAAAATTTACTTTCCTCTTTATCACTTTTCCTCCTTTTTTTTCTCCCTCTCCTCATTTCTCCCTATTCCCCTTCTATATATATATATAGAGAGAGAGAGGGGTTAAGTATCCTGCTACCAAAAAGAACAGTAGTAGCATGCTGGTACTACAAGATCTTATACATCGGATCATCACTTTGATGAATTAGCGATTGAGATCGAAGCGCGGGTTGAACCAAAAAGTAAGAAGTGTTCAATTGATTTTTTTTCGGTTCAGCAATCACGCCCCAAAAAATTTACTTTCCTCTTTATCACCTTCCCTCCTTTTTTTCTCCCTCTCCTCATTTCTCCCTATTCCCCTTCTATATATATATAGAGAGAGAGGGGTTAAGTATGCTACCCAAAAGATCAAGCAGCATGCTGGTACCACAAGATCTTATACATCGGATCATCACTTTTCAAAAAGTAAAAAGTGTTCAATTCATTTTTTTTTTTCGATTCACCAATCACTCCCAAAAAGATTTACTTTCCTCTTTATCACTTTCCCTCTTTTTTTTTTCCTCCCTCTCCTCATTTCTCCCCTATTCCCCTTCGACTTTTTGTTCCCTCTCCTTTTTTCTCCCTCTCTTTATTTTTTTCGTCCTGATTTCTCTTGAACGATCTTCGACGTAAGCATTCACAGGCCTCCTGGCCTCACCGCTCGCCCAACAATCTCCGGCTTGTAGCAGGTGTCTTCTTTCTCCCACCGCATTTCTTAGATCCCATCGCTTCAGTCTAATTTCTCTCATCTATTTCCTCCAGATCCGATCACACCCTTGTCCATCATACGACAGCCTGCAGTTTTATTTTATTTCTCTATCGATCGGTCTCCCCCATTTTTTTATTGTCCTTTCCCATTTCCGGCCTCACTGTTCATTGTTTCTCTCCCTAACCTTTGTTTTTGTCCATTTCTCTCTTTTGATCTCTCTCAGTTTCTTGTGTTCTAGTTTTTCTTATTTATCTCCCTCCGTGGAGAACAACTTCGCCTTCGACTGCGCCTGTCCTTGTAGTGTATCATGTCGGTGGCATCCAAAAAATTTATAGGTCCTCATCGACAACGAGCGCCCAAATTTAAATAGTTCATATGGATGTATAATTTAAGATCTGTAAATCAGTTAACATGAATGTATAGTTTATATAATTTTTTCCCATTTGTTTAACTTGTGCAGAAATCGTAATACAATTTTTTTTATTTGTGTGATTAGTTTTGTTTAATATAAATTGTTGCTAACAACAATTGCCAGCATATGACATTTGCAATAAAGAACATTAATTTCTTATATAAATTTGTTTGATCTCAGAGTCACAGCAATGAGGAGAAATGGCAAGTTTCATTTTACATTAGTGCTTATGTTTTTTAACCTAGTTTCAGCTGACTATAGATAATTCCCAGTCGTCTTATTAATTATGAACGTACAGGTGAATATGAGTCAACTAAAAATATTTATACGCAGCTTGGAGATTTTGGACGTCTCTAAGAAATATTTGCCTACTGAGTCCAGTAAGAGCAAGTAAAAAAATAAAAGGAAGAAAAAAAAACAATACTGGGAGCAAGGGGACATGAAATGCCTTGTCATTTGAGGAATCTGCACAATGGAATTGGTAATATTATGAAAGTTTTATGTCATGCCAATGGGAAACTATGATATTATATAGTTGTTTGGACCAGGACTATGGAGCTATACATGGATTAAGAAAGACGAAGTAATATTAGTTATAGGATACTTTCTAGACTTCAGATTTTCAAAAGTTAAAGTTAGCCTTACGGAAGCCCAAGGCACTAGCCTTATAATTATATCGTGTTCATCATCAAAGGAGATGCGTGTTTGAAGTATTAAAGGATTCACCGTCTGTCATCATACAATTCCCATCTTCGGGGATGGAGATGAAAAGTAAAGAAACATACTATGACTTATTCATAATCAGTCAGTTGATATTTTTAGCTTTGCATTTTTATTAGCCACTATGAACTTCTCTGTTAATCGGAGTCTAGCCTCACCTGCAGATTCTTAACAAAATAAATGTTCCATGGTAATTGAAGAAAAGTTTTGACAATGTTTTCCCAAACTTAAATACAAGGATTTTCCAATAACAACCAATCACATAAAGCCACAATACTCCATTATGAATGTCATATATAGATCTCACGAGCTTCTTTGTGATGCCAAAAAAGTAATCCCTCGAGCTTGTTGCCTTTTACCAAAGTATATCCTATAACAAAAAAAAAAAAAAGATCTTAACAAGAATGAACATAAGTAATCATTAATTAGAAAGCGAGACTAGACACTACAAGAAAAAGTCCGATTTTCGACGGTTAGTTTTCGACGGGCAGAAATCCGTCTGAAATACCGACGAATTTTTTGGCGGATCGAAAAAACTGTCGAAAATATCGACGGAAAGTTTTGGTTGGTTCTAGTCGTCTAAACTTTCGATGGTTCCGAATTCGTCAAAATTTTCCGTCGAAACTTTCGATGATCGTAACCGTCGATGATGTTAAAATCGGCTGATCAATTTCCAAGCTAGTTTTTCGACGGTTCAGATCATCGAAAGTTTCGACGGTTCACCTATCCGTCTAAACTTCCAGCGGTATTAGCCGTCAAAATATTTTAATGTTGGTCGAGTATTATTATTTAACTTTTCGACGGTTCCGACCGTCGAAAGTCGTGATGTTTCACAGAACCGTCGATATTTCGGCAGTCGGACTCGTCGGAATGTTAATTGATTTTAATTAATTAAAATATTCTACTTTAATTGATTTCGACGATGTTGACCATCAAAAATGGAAATTTATAATTTATATAATTATCTTTCAGGTGACATATATTATTATATATTTTTACGTCTAAAATCGTCGAAAGAACCGTCGAAACTTTCGACGGTTCGTCCAGCGGGTTTGACCATCTTAATCCGAATTAATATTATATTATATTTACCTACGTTCTGACGGTTACAATCGTCGGAAACTGGCGATATAAATATCCGACCCCACTTTCCCTTTTTCCGTTTCCCTCTCTTCTACACTCAATCGCCCGCGCACATATCGTCTGGCGGCGACCTCAGGCAACCTTCCCGGCATCCGCGCTCCGCCAAACGCGTGACACATTGACCGTTGGCCGTCGGCGCTTGTGTCCGCCACCTGCATTGCGTTCGCTCGCCGCCTGAAGCTTACGTCCGCCGCCCGCCGTAGCGTCTGCAATCTCCGACGAAGGTAGGCACGCTCCGATCCCCGCCCTCCGTGCTCTCTCCGCCCTCCTAGATCCGGCCGCCCTCTGCGCGCGGCGGCCAAACCCGGGCGCCCTCCGCCCTCCTCTGCAAATCCATAAAATGTCCACACATGTAAATCCATCATTGGATCAAAATTAACTGATTGGCCTTGTTCTAAATATATATATTTTTGGATTATGTTGAGCAGCGACAATCAGAGTGTGGAGCACAATCAGGAAAGATATGCAAGAGCATCAGAAAAATGAGATCGTGTAAGATCTGCAACTAGGTAAATGAACAAAGAACCTACTGTATGATAGAACAGAGAAGATGTATTCATAAATATTCAGAATGCCTTAATCACTCTATACAAGAAAAGAATTGTAAATATTTCATTTCAAGATTGACAATCTTAATTGAGCAACTGTCTTCAGTCTCCAGGCTCACATGTGATCACAGTGATTTCTTAACATTTTAAACATGTTATCTATCGAGTTAACTTTATAAAGTTTGCATAGGAGTTCAACCATTAAATTGTATGCTGATGGATCTCAATGTAGTAGTGAGACCCAAGTTATTGTTCCACAGTTAATTGCAGGATATGCTCACTCTACTTGAGCTGCTTGCAAACCTTCTTTTTGAACATTGGTAGACTCCATGAGATATCACCTAGCCCAAAAATCCTTTTATCTAGATAAACCTTCTTTTTATTTCCACTGAGATTCTTTGATTCCATGGAGCACTTACCTATTCATCTGCCATATGAGACAAGGGTAGGTGGACCAATACAATATACGTGGATGTATCCTTTTGAAAGATATTTTATTCAAATTAAAAGGACGATTAAGAACAAAGCACGTGTCGAAGGATTCATATGTGAAGCTTATATGATCCAAGAGATTTCGTACTTCTGTTCCTACTACTTTGAGTCCCATGTTAAGTGTGCGAGGATCAGAGTTCATTGAAATGATGAAGTCCCAGAAGAACAGTCTGTTATGGCATCTTTGTTGATCTTCAATCAGTTAGGATGACATTTTGGGAAGCCAAGAAGTAAATAGTTGAGTGATGCAGAATTCAAGTCTGCCACAAATCATGTCCTTTTAAACACACATGAGGTGCAAGGGTACATTAAGTAAGTTTATTCTCTATGTGTTCTTTTCTTTTTGGTCTTCCCAAACAACATTTTGATTTATCCATCACTTTGTATGTAGTGCTTTCCTGCAGTTCTACAATGTCCCTGAAGAAGATGTTCAAGGTAGAATCGAGAATGACTTTGCACCGTGGTTTAAGGATCAGGTAACTCTTACGATCATCATCAATTTGAAGCCTTCACGATCTAAGAAAAGTCATTCATTTTCTTTTTAGATTCTCAGTACCGACACGACGTCTGGTCTCCGAAATTTAGCATGGGGACCAGCTCGAGAGGTGAAAAGTTGACTGGTGTATTTTATGAACGGTTATAAGTTTCACACGGAAACTTGGCTGATCAAAAAGAAAATCGTGAACAGTGGAGTATGTGTCAAAGGATCCACGGACGGAGAAAATGATCGTGACTACTACGGTATTCTCAAAGACATAATTCAGCTGTAATACACTGAAGGTAATATAATCACATTATTCGAGTGTAATTGGTTTGATCCAAATGAAAGGAGAGGGATGCGAGTTCACAAAGATTTCAAAATAGTTGAAATACGTCACAATAGGTATTATGATCGTTTTGATTTTTTTATTATTCCGTCTTCTACAAGACAGGTATATTATGTGTCATATCTGGAGAAAACCAGAGACAAAGCACAATAGTGGATTGCAATAAAGACGGAGGCAAGAAGCATGATAAAAATTGATGGTGCGTTACAATGTGCATATCAAGATGACTCACATATTTCTGTGGCCCCTGTTGTAGACACCGAATTAGTAGCCGATCTACAAGATTCAAAACAAGTATTTGAAGACTTCGATAATGCCGACATACAAAATGATGAGAATGATTCGGATGAAGATGAATTTGAAACTACGTCATCTTCAGATGATGATGATGAGTACCAGTCATGTGGTAACTCAGACGATGACTAATGTTATTATTACCTAATGTCACACTCATGTTGTATTTTTATTACCTAATCGAGATCTTGTATTATGATTGTTGTTATCCTATGAAAATATTCGCTTACGATTAATACTGATGTTGTATCATATTGGTTAATTGAAATTATCATCTCTCGTCATATTGTTTGATGCGTTAGCGATGCATGTTGACGATCAATCGGATCAACGGATGCCTGACGTGGACGGTGCATTTTCATATTCGCTTTTATATCGTGAGTGTTTGAAATAGTGATCCCAATTTTACGCATAAACTTAATCGAATTAATTAATTTATTTTTTATAAGCGCCTCTGGATATTAGGAATTGGTTCTCGAGTTATACGTGCAATTCCGTTTCTGAAGATGCGACACAAGATGTAGCCGAACATAGTCAGATTGAGACGTTGTCACATTAGAGTTTTGTATCAATTGTTAATTTGACTTGCATTAAATTTTATATCATGCAGATGTTACGTTTTGGTAAAAGGAAAAATAAGGGAAAGGAGTTGATCATCCCTAGAGATAACTCTACTCCGTCGGCTCCTAGATCAGTCACGGGCATTCGCATAATAGAACGACAGTCTCCTCCGCCGGCTCCTTCCTCTCACGCTGATATTGCGGACCAGGAGACACAATTGCCGGAAGAACTCGTTAGATATCATGGTTCCGTGGAAGGCTCAGACCAGACTTTGTCAAATCGTGTACACAAAGCATACTTAGAGTCGGATGGGAATTTAGGGTAAGTGTTATTTTATGTATTTCGAATTCTTTTTCATTTTATGATTCACCCATCGCATTTTATAATCTTGTATTGTTCCAGGTTTGTACCGTCGAAACCCGCGACTGCGGTAGTTACTAAAGTGTTGCGACATAGGTATACAGATGCGTGGCTTACATAGAGAGAAGTTCCTTATGCCACGAGACAGATGCTATTTAATGAATTTCAGGTATCCTTAGAAGCCAACTTGGTCATTTCAATTTATCTTCGTACTACTTTAATTGTTTTTATATACATGCAGACTGATGTGTGGTGGGAGCCCGAGAATATGGAATAAATGTGGAAGACTTTTAATTCTCGATGCTCGAAAAGATTGTCCGCGATGCTTTCCGAAGCTCGAGCTGCTGGAGAACGGCCGAATTGGATCCCCGAGGCGGTTTGGATCGAATTGCTACGAAAGTGGTCCACAATGAGTACAAATTGAAGTGCGAAAAACCAAAAACAAGTCGAGAGTTCGACCAGGAAGCATGCTTGCATTCGGGCGGATGTATATTCATGAGCACGATTGTCAAGAGAATGGTAAAGTCTTTCAATATTGTATCGACAAAATATTATACTTTATTTGACATTTTTAACTGTAGGAGAAAGAGACGGGTAGACCACCTACTCAGGACGAAGTATTTCTCCGAACTCATCAGAAGAAGAACAAAGAATGGGTTTCATCATTTGCTCGGAACACATATGTATGTAGATTTATGTGCCACTTTTTTTTAAAAAATTTCAAGTAAATCTATAAGATAGTAAAATCGTCGTTGATTTATAATATTTTTTTAGTATAGTTGATTTTTTTCTAATTTCAAGAGTCTTACAAAACAAAAGAAGTCGAGCACATTATGCAAGCCACACAGGAGGGGACCACACCGTTGACCCAAGACAACTTTGGACGGACCACGTCGGGGTGAAGAAGGGTCGCATTTATGGCCTCGAATCTTCTGTCAGTACAAATATTGGATATGGTCGTAAATCTACTTCGGGTTCGAGTTCATCCGGTCAAGGTATGCAACAAATTATGGATGAAATGAGGCATTCGATTAGGCAAGATCTCAGGCAAGAGATCAGAGAAGAGATTACGCAGGAGCTCAGAAAGGAGTTCGAAGAACGTGAACATGAACGTGAACGTCGTACCAAGAAAGAAATGAAGAAAATGGTGCGTGACATCATGCATGGGGAAGTCGACGACGAGGTAGATTTAGTTTTATAGTTTTTTGTGTGTTGTGTTGTGATCGTTTTAGATGTTTGTTTTATCATGTTTCATATGAGACTAATCGTCCTGCTATATGTTCTTTTAACTTAATGCCAATTATATCATCTTAGCTAGATTATGCAGTGAGCAAGGAGCTAGAAACTTTATTGATGAATAAGTAGGTCATACTTCCTCCCAAATAGATAATTAAAATCAAGTGTCTAGAAGAAGTTGTTGTAGTTGTTGAATTCAAATTCTTACCTTAGTTTTTGTACACATTCCCCTAGTTTTTTAAGAAGGTTCTAACTTTCTCCCGACTCTTTGTGATGTGCAGTGATGTTCGAATTGCCTTGCGAAAAGCTCTTGAGATCCGATGGGAAAGGCGAGACATCTCTTTGCTCGTCCCATGTGTCCATCTTCATCGTCCTGCTATATCATTTCTTAAACATTAAAATGTTTGTAATGATGTTTGGATATTGTGTTGTGTTTGGACATTTATGTTATGGTTACATTTATGTTATGTGTTGTGATCCAAATTGTGTTGTGTTTGGACATTTATGTTATGGTTCTTTTCTTTGTTACATATTATGATCCAAATGGATCCAAATTTTGTGTTGTATTATCTATTCGGATAGTCAATTTTAGCAATTTTTTTTTATTTTCGACAGTTAGAACCGTCGGAAATAGCTGAAAAATAATTATCGACCACTAATTTTTTCGATACTTACCGACGGTTCTTACCGTCCGTGCGAGCTTATAGATGGTCTCAACTGTTGCTAAGAATCGACGGTTTTAACCGTCTGAAGTTAACGATGGTTTGAGCCGTCGAAAATCAGCCGTGGAGTCGACGAGTCAAACCGTCGATATGAATTTTTGACGGTTTAAACCATCGATACATATCGGCGGCTCAAACCGTCTTAGATCTTCAACGTTCGACGGCAGCGCCCGCTAGTGGGACCGTCAAAAATATCGACAGTTCATAGATAACCGTCGCAAATAATTTACGACGTCTCATTTTCGCACGGACGCTATTTGTCGAAAAAATCGTCGGAAAACGTCATTTCCGACGGTTCTGACCAAATTATATATGGTTCTGACCGTATGTAATGGTCTATTTTCTTGTAGTGAGAGAGATTAGAGAATTTACAGTTTGATGATGACTTATGTTCACTTTGTCGATGAACATAAAGTAACTATGAATCAGAGACTCGATAAATGAAACCACTGATATTTGAAGAGTGAAATATCATCAGAAACAAGCTTGTCGAGGGGTTTAGGATCACTATGAACAAACTTCCCCACCATAATGCACCTTCACTCTTAAGATCGCCCTTAAATGGCAACAAAAACTTTCATTGCATAATCATAAAATAATAAAAGAAATAATAGTATCCAAATTGCACAAAATATTGCCCTCTGATTTAGCGATCGCTTAAATGGCCTGAACACTTGAATGAAGAATGGCACCTACACGTGAATTGTCCACTTGCAAGAAATTCCAACAAAGACCAATGGAGATCAAGAGAACAAAAAAGTTCAAAAAAATGAACGAGATGGAAAAAGGAAAACGTGGTGGGGGAGGAGAAGACACCTGCTACAAGCTAGAGGGCGTTGGGCGAGCGATGAGGCCGGGAAGTCACCTGAGCGAACACTCAGGTCGAAGAAGATCACACAGAACGTCCGAGAAAAATCAGAAAGAAAAAGAAAGGGAATGAGCAAAACACCGGAGGGAAATCAGGAGAGAAATGAAGAAAGAGAAATAAGGGGAAGAAAAGTGGAGGGAAAGTAATTTTTTGGGGGCGAGATCGCTGGACCGAAAAAAAAAACCAATTGAATACTTCTAGCTTTTCTGGTTCATGCGCTTGGATCTCAGCCACAGATTCAGCAAAGCGATGATCGGACGTTCCACATCTCGTGGTAACAGCATGCTACCGATTATTTTGGTAGTAGGCTACTTAAACTCATATATATATATATATATATATATACCATTTTCTAAACATATATATATATATATACCATTTTCTAAACACTTTTGAAGTCTAATTCTAGTCACCAAACTCTCAATATATAATTGTGCTATCATATAAGCGTGCATTTTATGTCTGAAGGTTATTATTCGGATCATCACAGCTGACTAATTAAGATTACATCTCAGATGGTGTAATCCTCGTACGATATGACATAGAATTATACGTGTGAAAACTTGATTAACACAAACATAATTCTCAATATATAGTACATATATATACCCATTCTTCGATCCACAATTCAAATTGTTACAAAATAGATCGTTAGAGAAAAAAAAAAGCAAAAGTAGTCCTTCCAAATCCAATGAAAATTGGCCAATTTATCTACAGAAACAAAGAAGAAAAACCAAAAACAAAGAAAAATTGAACTTGCTGACACTTCCTCTTTTAACAGTGTTCTTTCTTCCATTCCTAACTGTACATATCTTTATAAAACAAACTGTTCTGTTCTGGAGCTTGCTCGAACTCTTACGACTCCTCTGTGTTGGTCTCCGATGTGTAGCCACTCAGAGATGGAGTGCTCGGCGCCATGATGTCCTCCGTCTCCTGATCCTTATTTCCTGTGCGCGGGACCTTCGGCATGACTGCTCTCGCCAGGTGGCCAAAGATCTTAGCTTTGATCTGACCTCGCTTCGGCAGTGGCCTCCTCCTCTTGCCGGCCTGTTGCAGAGGTTGGTGCTCCATGTTTGCTGAAAGGTTTCGCAAGCTGGAACGGGGAGATGTTGCAGTTTTTGTATAGTGAGGCTGCTCCTTTTTGTTGACTGCAATGCTGATGCTAATTTCGAGTTAAAAAGTGCTTTGGCGATCACTTATTTATATATGGGGAGAGAATGAACATGATGCACGCATATGTTAATTAATCAGCTTTCAGATAAACGTGGGGAACAAGGGTTTGAATTCAAAGAAAGCGAACTGAGACTTTGAAACCTTTTGATGACTCATTTGAGTGCGTAAGCCAAGTTCCTATCCACATTACATGAAGAACTGATACTAGAAAGAGCTTAAGTTTTATCCTTGGCTTTTTCTTTCTCTGTTTTTTTTTTAAATTATATTGAATTTCTTCTCGCTGAACACGTTACCAAACCTTGGCATAAAGAAAATTGAACTGAACTATTGATAAAACAACCAAACAAGTAATCTACAGAAAAAAGAAAGATTGAAAATAAATTTAACGTGACGAAATTTTTTTGATTAATTATAATGCAAGAGGAAACATTCAAGAATATATTGAAGGAGCTAGTTTTATTTTTATTTTCTTATATTTTTAATGGTTTTGAGAGGCGTATCAGAAATCATCAAGTTCTGAATTCTGATGGTGGAATAGAGGAGTGGAAATGGTCAGTGTTTACGTCAGAAACAAAAGGTGTTTGAAAGAACAGTTGCATGAAGAAAGAAGAAACAGTGAAAGTGAAAGGTAATGGAATCGTTGTTTTATACGTCCAACACCAACCAACCAGGAGAGTTGGTGGCATGCACTGGAGCTCCAAAAACTTTATCCATCGTCATAAGATATTACATTTACATTACTATACTGTCATGAAAGATCAGCAATGTCTAGATCAAATGACGTTGCAGATTTCTTGTTGATTTATTCCCTGAGAAAACGTCTCCTAATTAAATGACCAATTCAAACTACATATATATAACCAGATCCTGCATGCAAGCAGGAGGTCTAGCTCGGTGTCAGCTCTATACATTCTGCGTTAGAAAGTATATATTATTTGACTGCAGGCGTCTGCACCGGCGTCATCTGTGTGTGATCAGCTCTACTTTTTACCAGAAGCCATGCACGTCATGAAATGATTCTACAACACTGTCATGATCTGGTTGTGTTTCGCAGCTGACCAGAAGAAGTCGTTTCCAGGTTTTTTCTACCAACTCTCAGAAGTTTAACGTTTTCTTTTTTCAGGTTTCGCTCCTGATTATAAAGTTTTTTTAAGGGATTTCATTAAGAAGGTATCCAAAGGTTTCATACAAAAGATGGACGAGATCCTGAGGGGGATCCCTCTTCAAAAAAATGTCGCAAGAAATTATGCGACCAAAATTAGCCAAATACTCAGCGGGCCGATTGTGAGAGAAACTACAAGAAAATGACGAATTTGTGACGGACATTTTTCGAAGAAAATGAATCCTTCTCATTTATTGACGGTAGTTGCGACAGATATGAAACTCCTTCCGAATTACTGAAGGCCAAAACGTCCTTCGTAATTACGGATGAAAAACACCCGTCGATAAATTATCGACGAGTATAGCCTTGAGAATTACCGACGGATATACATCCGTCGGTAATTTCGAAGGAAATACCCGTCAGTAATTGTATTTATAACAATATATATGTAACATAATATAAATATATATTGAATATTTTATTATCAAATTATTATTTTATTTACCGAAGGATAGTGCCTTCGAAATTACAGAAGGATTTGAAATCCGTCGGTAATTTCGAAGGACATTATCCGTCGGTAATTACCGAAGAAAAATGCCTTCGAAATTACTAAAGAATTTGCATCCATCGGTAATTTTGAAGGCATTATCCTTCGATAATATATATAATAATATTATTATTAAACATTAATAATATATATTGATATTAATTATATATATCCTTCTATATAATTATGTTATATTATAAATATTTTATGAAAATGGAATAAAGAAATGTGTTATATTATAAATATTAATAATATACTATTTTATTTACTGAAGGATGGCGCCTACGAAATTACCGAAGGATTTGCATTCATCGGTAATTTCGAAGGCATTATCCTTCGCAGGCGGGCGGATCCGGCTCGTAGTCGAGCGAACCTGGTGCCTACGGCCGGACCCGGTCGCCTACGAGAGGAATCCGGCCGCTCGCATCCTTGGACGGATCCGGTCGCGGGCGGCTGGATCCGGTGTGCGGGCAGCAAACTGGCTCGCAGGCGGCCGGATCGGGCGCAAGCGGCGAATCGGGCTCGCAAAGGATCCACCCGCCCGCCCACGTCCTAGGCCTCCTCCCCATCCTCTCTATCTTGATTCCGGCCGCTTGCTCTGCCAGTGCCGATCTGGTAACAGGCGGCCTATTTTTTTATATTTTTTAAAACTTTTCGACGAACATGTCCGTCGCACTCCGCCGGTGTGTGCGACGGGAACCGCCCGTCGATGCCTTCGACGAGTGTCGCCCGCCAAAGGTTTCGACGGGTCAAACCGGTCAAAGCCTTCGGCGGGTCCTCACTCACCGAAGGTTTCGACGGGTCGAATCCGTCCGTCGAATGTTTCGACGGGTCAAACCCGTCGATGGTTTCGACGGGAGTCCTCCCGTCGGAACTTTCGACGGGTTGTCCGTCAAAGTCAGTCGAAACTTGGGAAGGAGGCAAGACTCCTGCCTCCGGCGTGGCAGCTGGATTAGGAACTTCCGACGGATGCCGTCGGAAGTTCCGAAGGACATCCTTCCCTTCGAAACTTTTGATGGATGTTATCTGTAAAAAATTGTGAAGGCGATTTTTCCATCAGAAGCGCCCGTCAAAACTTTCGAAGAGTTATTTGAGGACCGTCGATAATTTTTTGCGACGGCAAATTTTCCAACTAACCCATATCCGTTGAAAAATCCGTCGCAAAGACATATTTGCGACGGATAAATCTGCCGCAAAATCACAATATTGTTGTAGTGAGCGCAGCCGATGCGATACAATTGTGGTTGCTAGATGTGGCAATATACTTAAGATAACTTGATGATGCTTTTGATCCGCCATGGATAGTGGTCGTGCGATTGATGATCCTAATTAGAATCTCAAAATCTGAGAAAATGTTGAGCCCCTTAATGTCTCGATCCGCAGCGCTGCAAACCGAGAAGCATACTCCGTGCTTAAAGTAAATATAAACCTTGCTATGATAGAAGATAATTGTAATAAAATATTTTCTATGCACTACTTTAGAATCTTACTTAAGTAGAGATAGATTACTTACTTCACTGTATATAATTTTAATTGACGTTTATGATTTTCGAACAACAGGTACCAATGGTATGTGATTAGTTACAATACCATAATTTTAGGAAAAATTACACCTAATTCCCTCCAACTTTCAACTTTGCTCAGTGATGCCCTCCAACTTCAGTTTTAACAGTGTTGCCTTCCATCTCTTAACTTATTTCACACGATACCCTCTTTACCTGAGATAGGTGATCTCTCAATTTCCAGTCGTGGCCATCTCCTCTCTCCTCCACGTAACTAGCCGTCCATCATGGCATGATCCAACGTGGCACCACATATTAAATCATGTTATGTTACTTACCTTGTTAATTTATTTCCTTATTCCTCCCTTCGTCGCCGTTCGTGTGAAACATCCTTCGTCGTTTGTCGTTCGCGTTCGCCAACCACCATCTTCGCCCAAGCGTCGCTGTCCGTTCCCGTTCGCCATCGTCCACTGTTAGGTTCCATCGCGCAAAGGGTTGTCGAAACACCATGAGGAAGGAAGGACACCGACATCATCTGCTTTCTGGTGTGTAGATTTGTTTATATACTTTTGTGCGTCATCTGCTTGATGTTGAGTTACTTGGTTCATAACCCTAATTTCTAGGTCCCACTGTAACCCTAAATTTAAATTGACCCCTTCCGACAAACTCCCTATCCCTAGGTGACAAAAAATCGTGTGTTTTGTTACTAATATGGACCTCCAATGAAATCCTAAACTCTAATGTGGTCCCCCAAAACCCTAATTGTTCATTGTTTATTGTAGCTATACTATTCTTTGTCTAGAAAGCTGATAATGACAGGAGATGGAAGGAGGAGAAACAAAGGCAATTAGTTACTTTTTTTAGAAAAAGCAAAAGTAAATTTCTTTAGGGATTGGTTAATTCTGTGTTGATCTAATTTTTTGCTTCTAATTGTGATTATTGTGTACTTATTGTAGTTTCTGTACTTTTCAATTTGCATATTCATTTCGACGGTGAAAAAGGTGAATGGGGTTACCATAATAGGGAGGTGGAGACCTACTGTGATTGCGACCCCGACTTGATGTCCCTGATTGAGATCGACAGCATGGTTAAAATCATTGGCGTGGATGGGCTAGTGTGTTATCACTGGGCTGAGCCAGAGAAGGATTGGACAACATGACTTAGAAGCATCCACAACGACGGAAGGGTTTTGGAGATGTGTGCCCAAGTAGCTGAAGTAGGGCATATTGATTTGTACATGTGGCATTTGAAAGAGAAGGACGTAGACCATTTTTTGCCACTACCTCCTACACCTCCTGGGCGATTGGTTGTGGAAGAAATTGAGTCTGAGCCTGAACCTATCATCGAAAGCACCAGTTCGTCGAAAATGCAAGGCTGAGTGATTTAGAGGCAGAATGACACACTCCGGATACAGAACGAATGCATTAGGGATGACACTGATGCTGAGGATGAAGACCAGCTGCATGATGAAGACTACAACATTGAAGAGGACGATGATGACCTTCAAGAGAATATTCAGAAGGGCAAAAAGAGCAGAGAACAGAATTTTGGAGCTGGGGTATAGGTTGCATCTGAGGCAAGGGAAGATGTAGCTAAGACTAAAGGTGTACAAGCTGAGGCTGAAAGTGTACAAGTTGAGGCTCAAGCTGAAGTTAATGGTATCCAAGGTGAAGTTAATGAGGGTGAAGGTGTCGAGGATGAAGGTGTCCAAGCTGGAGTTAAAAAGGGTAAGAGGTCGATGCAGTGGGATGACACACACGTGATATCTCAGACTGCCAACTGTTCAGATTCAGAGTACGAAGACTTGGATCGCTTGTAATAGAATCTGACTCCGATTTTGAGGAGGGTGAAGTGAGAAACATGGATCCTATTTTTTATGCAGACAAGGATATGGAAGATCCTATTTCTGAGGTGGGCATGCTATTCAACAACAAACATGAGTTCGTTGAGACCTGCAAAGTGCAACAACTACAACAACAAAGCCTTATCCCACTAGGTGGGATCGGCTACATGGATCATACGATGCCGTTGATCCATGTTCATGAGATTCGACAGGGTTTTACACTGGCTGTCGGGGCCTAACACAACCCTCCTTCTTTATCCGGGCTTGGGACCGGCTATAAAACATAGGCGGAGTTGCGAAGTGCACGAGATTAAAAATATGTTTCAAGTGTGCTTTTCGAAGAGTGACAACAGAAGGGTAGTAGTTGCATGCCACAAAAAGTATGGATGGAGGGTGATGTGCTCTCCAAAGAATTTGAAGGATTCCCAAGATCCCACTTGGCAGATAAAGAGGATTCAAGTTGATCATACATGTCCAAAGGTTTTCAAGAATTATCATGTAGCATACAAGAGGCTCGCAAAAAAATACAAGTCCAACTTTCGTAGTGACCCGAGATGGGAGGGCCTCTATGACCAAGTGAAGAGGGACATGTCTTATGCTGTAAGCCGGATGTGTGCGTGGAGAGCCAAAGACTTGGCGTTGAAGACAATTCATGGAGCTGGTGCAGAGCAGTACATGCTATTGTACATATATCGGGTAGAGATGTTGAGAGCAAACCTAGAGAGCACGATGACAGGTCTATTTGAAAATTTCCAGTGGAAGGGTTTGTACGTATGCATCAAAGCACTTTTCGATGGGTTCAAAGCTGGCTACAGACCACTAGTCTTCCTAGATGGGTGCTTCTTAAAGGGGGATTAGGAGGACAACTTCTAACAGGTTATTTGTCTAACACTTCAAGCATGTTGTTTGTCTAATTATTTCCTCTAACATTTTCTTCTAACAGTTGTAGGTATTGGCTCTAATGACTGCATGTTTCCAATTGTGCATGTATATGTGGAGAATGAGTCCATAGCTACATGGACATGATTTTTGGAGCACCTGCGCGAGGATCTCGATATGAACAATGGTAGAGGTTGGATGATGATGAGCAATCGATAAAAGATAATTCTTCGTTGTATATTGAAAAATAAATTTCTAAACTTCATTACTAAAATATGGATTTATTGTGCAGGGACTTGTTAATGCCGTTTGCAATGTCTTCCCGTCGGCTGAACATCGGAATTCAAGAGTCTTGAATATAAAGAGTTATTGTGGAGTATAGCTAGAGCAACATTTCCAGAGAGAATGCAATACTTTCTGGATGAACCAGAAAAGAAGTCGTCGGAGGCAAGAAAATGGATTCGAGAATGTTCGACTAATTCATCGAGCAGGGCCTGTTTCTCGAAGGTGCCAAAATGTGACATATTGCTGAATAATTTATTCGAGTGTTACAACAAGTACCTTCTTGATGCGAGGGACAAACCAATAATAACATTAATGGAAATCATCCGTACAAAATTGATGGTAAGGTTGTTTAGAAAATGAGAGGCAATGAAAAAGCATAACTGGCTCATATGTTCCAAAATCTGCAAAAAGGTAGAAGCTACTAAGAAAAATGCTATGTTATGGGAGCCTACTTATTCATGTTTGAACCATTTCCACATGTAATGTTAATCTATCTTAATTGGTTTTTCATAGCTTATTCAAGTGGCTCAAAAGTACAAGTGAACTCCGAAGGTGCCCAGTACCTAGTTGACATGGATATGAGGACTTATAGTTGCAGATGATGACAACTAACAGGGATCCCGTGTGTACATGCAATTGCATGTATATTTGGAAACAACAAGGACCCATATGCTCATGTAGATACGTGTTACTTCACAGAAACTTTCTTAAAAATTTATGAACATGTTATACAACATCTGTATGGACGCGATCAGTGGCCGGTCGGGGAGGTGCCAACACCAATCAATCCGCCATCATTTGCTAATACAAGAAGAGGAAGAAAGCAAAAAGCTAGGAGAAAGGAGGCAAAAGAATTAGAAAAGGCTAAGAAATCTTCAGACGAAAAAGGAAAATTGCCCGAGAGAGGAATGATTCGAATGAAATGTACTATTTGCGAAGAGGTTGGTCACAACAAAAGATCACACGTAAGTGCTTAATAGATAATTATCCCTTTTCACTATAAGAAATAAGGCAATTACAAACGGTCATAGCCGTCTGTAATTTGCAGAAAATCATCGAAAACGACAATTTTCGATGAGTTTTTTGTCGGATAGCATCCGCTCGAAAATGATGCGTCGCAAACTATTTTCGATGGTTCTCTCACAATCGTCACAATTTTCGATTGTCCAGTTGGCAAGCTGAGCCGTCGAACAACAAAGAATTGAGATGGTTTTGGCCGTCGATACATATCGACGGTTTGAGCTGTCGATACTATCGACGGTTCCAACCATCGAAATATACATCGATGGTTTGAGCCGTCGATAATACCAAAGATTTTCGACGGCTCAAACTGTCGTTGAGTTTTGACGGTTAAAATGGTCGAGCCTATCGACGGGTTTGACAGTCTATAAATTTTGACGGTTCAAACCGTCGATGGTTATCAACAGTTCTAACCATCGATTGTGACACTATCGACGGTTTGAACCGTTGATACCAATTTAATAAAAAAATTTCGCAGCTACCCGAATTGACAAAATTCAAATTGAATAATTAATAAATAAGCATAATACTACATCGAAATGAATGTCCAAATGACCAAATTGAAATTGAATGTTCAAATGTCATGCATAACGTCAAATGTCAATACAACATCGTCAAATGTCCAAACGTCATATACAACACCTAGAAACTACAATACTAGATCGTCGTCATCGTTGAACTCGCCACGCATCATTTTCTTCATCGCTTTCTTCATTTCACGCTCACGTTCTTCGAACTCTTTTCTGAGTTCATGCATAACCTCCTGCCTGATCTCTTGTCGGACATCGGATAAATGTTGTTTCCACATATTATCAAACATTTGTTGCACACCTTGACTCTGGGAACCTGATATCGATTTACGACCATACCCGATATCTGCACTACTAACAGATGATTCGAGGCCATAAATGCGACCCTTCTTGACGTCGACGTGGTTCGTCCAAAGTTGTCGAGTGGTCAGCGGTATGATCCCCTCCTGCATGGCTTGCGTAAGTTGCTCGGCTTCTCTTGTTTTGTAAGCCTCCTGAAATTTTAAGAAAAAACATAAGACTACATTATTTAAAACGTCGAATTTACATTATGTTATGTAACCGTCCTGAAATTAAACCAGAAAACACATCAAATATATTTACTTATGTATGTCTCTCGAGCAAACGTTGAAACTCATTCTTTATTTTTCTTCTGATGAGTTCTGAGAAATATTTCGTCCCAAGTAGGTGCTCTACCCGTCTCTTTTTCATGCAGTGAAAAATGTCAAATAATATATATTATTTTTTGAAATATAATAATGTATTCAAAGATTTTACCATTCTAGCTGCAATCGTGCTCATGGATACATATCCACCCGAATGCAAGCATGCTCCCTGGTCGAACTCTTGACTTGACTTCATTTTTTTGCATTTTGATTTGTACTCTTCGGTAGACCACTTCTGTAGCAATTCGATCCAAACAGTCTCAGGAATCCAATTCGGTCGTTCTCCTGCAGCTCGAGCTTTCGAAAGCATCGTGGACAATATCTTTGAGCACCAAGAATTAAAAGCCTTCCACATTTATTCCATGTGCTCGGGATCCCACCACACATCAGCTTGCATGTACATAAAAATAATTAATGCAGTATGAATATAAATTTAAATGACCAAATTAGCTTCTGAGGATACCTGAAATTCATTAAATAACATCTATCTCGTGGCATATGGAACTTCCCTTCATGTAAGCCACGCATCAGTATACCTATGTCGTAGCACCTTAGTAACTACGGCAATCGCGGGTTTCGATGGTACAAACCTTTACGAATACGAAATTATAAAATTCGATGTTTGAATCACAAAATGTAAATGTTTCAAAATACATAAAATAATACTTACCCTAAATTACCATCTGGCTATACGTATGCTTTGTATACCCGATTTGACGAGGCTGCATCTGAAGGTTCCACCGAATCAGGAGCTCTAACGGGTTCTTCTAACAATTGTGTCTCCAAGTTCGCAATATCATCGTGAAAGAAAGGAGCCGACGGAGGAGACTGTCATTCAACTATGCGAATGCCCCTGACTGATCTAGGCACTTCGTCTGAAGAAGTATCTCTAGGGGCAACCTTCTCTTTTCCCTTATTTCTTCCTTTCTGAAAATGAAACATCTTCATGATACAAAATTTAATGCACTTCAAATTTACAATTTATAGAAAACTTTAAATTGACAATGTTTCGACCTGACGTTCGGCTACGTCTTGTGTCGCATCTTCAGGAACGAAATTGTATGTATAACTCGAGAACAAATTCCTAATATCCGGAGGTGCTTATAAAAAATAAACAAATTAATTCACTTATTTTTTATTTGTAAAATTATGATCATTATTTTAAACACTCACGAGATGGAATCGAATATGGAAATGCATCGTCCTCGTCAGGCATTCGTCGATCCGAATGATCGTCAGCATGCATCGCTAACTATGTATACAATTTTAGGACAGATGATAATTTAAATAAACCATTCGAATATAAGATCATCTAAATTACAACAACCAGATAGTCGTAAGATGACAACATTACAGGAAAATAACATTGGCTAATAATAACATTACTCATCATCCGAATTACCACATGATACATATTCATCATCATCATCCTCTGAAGATGACGTAGTTTCAATTTCATCTTCATCCGAAGCATTGTCGTCATTTTGTATCTCGACATTATCGAAGTCTTCAAATAATTGTTTTGAATCTTATAGATCTTCGATTAATTTGGTATATACAATAGGTGCCACAGAAGTATGTGAGTCATCTTGGTATACACATTGCAGCACACTATCAATTTCTATCATGCTTCTTGCCTTCGTCTTAATTACAACCCACCATTGTGTTTTTTCCCTCATCTTTTTTGAATATGGCACATAATATATCTGTCTTGTAGAGGACGAAATAATAAAAGGATCAAAACATTCATAACACCTATTTTGACGTACTTCAACTATTTTGAAATATTTATGAACTCGCATCCCTCTTTTTTTCTTTTGGATCAAACCAATTACATTCAAACAATGTGACTCTATTACCTCCAGTGTATTCTAGTTGAATTATGTCTTTAGAATATCGTAGTAGTCACGCTCATTTTCACCGTCCGTGGATCAAACCAATTACACCACTGTTCATGGTTTTCTTCCCTCTCGACCAGCTTTTCGTGTGAAATTTATAATCGTTCACGAAATACATCGGCCAACTTTTAACCTCTCGAGCCGGTCCCCATGCCAAATTATGGAGACCAGATGTAGTAGAAATAGCGGTACTCAGAACCTCAAATGAAAATGAAGGTCAAGAAATAATCGTATACACTAGAACATGACCAACATTGTAAGAGTTACCTGATCCTTAAACCACGATGCGAAGTCATTCTCAATTCTATATTGTATATGTTCTTCAGGGACATTGTAGCACTGCAAGAAAGTACTAAATACAAAGTGATAGGTTAATCAATCTATAGTTTCACAATACAAAAAAAGGAACGCATTGAGACTAAACTTACTTAATGTATCCTTGCACCTCCTGCGTGTTTATTCATCAATTTATTATTTGCTTCTTGAAAAGTAATGTCTCTTTCTCTTGTGCAGCGAAAAAGCGGCAAAAGCATGACAACTCAGACATTTCAGATATCGCAGGCTCCAACAGGATGTGAGACATCTCAGGCTCCATTTGAAGCCGAGGGTGCATCTCAGGCTTCTTAGGCAACCGTGCAAAAAAAGCGAAAGAACGCTGGGAAAAAGCGTCGCACTTGACGAAGAACTCTTCTTAAGATGTACATTGTGGATGTGGATATTTTTTACTGTTATCCTTTGTGGATGTGGATGTTGACAAATAGTTATACATTAATATTTGGATATTAACGTTTGTGGATGTTTGTGGATGTTATCATTTGAATATTATAATTAACGGATTTGATATGTATCTTGATGTGTTTCTATTTCGCAAAATGATATAGTTGTCAAAATTGCGCTCTTAGAGCATTAAAACTATTTGTATTTGATCATTTCGAGCTCAAAAGCAGGAGAAGGGTATTGTCGCAAAATCGTAAAGTTGGAGAGCATTCGAGAAACTTCATATAAGATGGAGGGTATTGTATTTAAAACGGACAAAGTCAGAGGGCATTGTAAAAAGATGGAGGGCATAACTGTTTCGTAAACAAAATTGGAAGGTAGTCCTATTGATGCGTAAAATGATGTAGCAAAATAAAATCGTTAGCAAGTGCACTAGTTGCTCAAGTAATATAAAAAATAGGAGTAAGAGTGTCGAACCCACGAGAAATATTATTAATTCAATATCTGAATTTATAAATTAATAAGAGAAGAAAAAAACATGGATTTTGAAAATGAGTTTTATGAAATAAAATAAAGAAAATAAGATAAAGATAAGATAATGGTGTTGAAGTTGATCTTAGGATGATAATAATTTAAGGATAAATATGTGAATCAGAAAAGATAAATTAAACTTCTCAAGATGGATTAGGAATTTTCCCAAGTTATTAATTTACAAGATTAACATCATAGAGTCCACAAACTAGTAATTCTGCTATTTAATTCGGCAAATCAAATTATCTTAAATTCAATCAAATCTGAAGTCCCACAACTAATATTCGTTAGATGAAATTAAAATTAAGATGCATTAATATGAAAATCCTAAACTATTAATCACTCCACAAACTGGTATAGATTAACAGACCACACATATCTAATTCTCCACACACTAGTTATTAGACCTATGTCAATTTTCAATTTCACAATAAATCATTTAATTTAACTAAATAAAATCTGAAATTAAGTAGTCCACAAACTGGTAATTACTTAACTCATAAATTTAAATAATTAAATCAAAAGCATTAAACATAATTAAAAATTGATCAAAAGAAATTTAATAATGATAAAGTAAGGGTTCACAGAATTTCCCTTCAATAATAATCTCCTAAAAATAAAATAATTAAGAACATGGAGTTCATCCCAGAAATGCAGTGAGATAATAACAATAATAATTGAAAGAATTACACCAAGAATAAAATCAGGGCCATCGAATGTGGTCGGAATAACAGCCGTCCGATCAAATCTCTCTCTCTGGTCGAAGCCTGCAGACTCTCGACTTTCTGTGGACGAAAATCAAACTTCAAAGCACCAATTGGGATGATGGCTCTCTCCTCTATTTATAGGGTGCGGACGGTCGTGATATCGTACGGTCAATTTTAAATTTGTGAGATAACATTTGAGTTGATTGCGGCCGATAAACTGTGTTTCTCTCTCTTTATCTCGGCCAAAACTATAAAGCTATTATGCCCAAAAGATAAAATCTTTTTATCTTTACCCCCTTCATATCTCGACCAAAACGATAAAATACTTTCTAGTCTCGGCCACAAAACTCTTTTGTATCCAAAGATATCGGCCGATAAGGATGAGATAAAATTGGATTTTTACGGCCGTAAAACATGATTGATATGGATTTCTCGGCGATACATCTCTTTGTCTTGGAGTTCTCGGGCGATACGATGGAGTTCTCGACCGATACAGACATATCTCTGGTGATTTATCGGCCGATATGATCTTTGGGGTTGGAATTCTCGGTCGATACGTCCATTCTTGATCAAATATAATCCTTGGATAATCATGTATTCGATTTTTCCTGTAAAATAATTATCAAAATTTAATTAATCCATCCATAATTAAAATATTAAGAGAATTAATAATTAAAAAATAATAAATCCAGAATTATGACTAAAAGTGACTAAAAATGATGCATGCCATGATCAAATTACAGAATAATTAATTAAAATAATAATCTAAAATTTTTGCATGCATCACCTATTTCAAATTTGAAAGTTGGAGGGTAGTTCTTTTTTATATTTGAAAGTTGGAGGGTAGTCCTATTTTTCTTCTTGAGCATTTGTGTTCTACCTATTTAACTTTAGATACAGTCGACCTACTCCACAAATCGCATACGATGAACGCACACGATCATTTCAAAACAAATATCACTAACATTGACAAGATAGTGACACAAACAATAAGATTTCTCATTGAAAAGAATATACAACTAATACAATCTCCAAACATACCATTAATATATTTCCAAAATACATATTAAAATCCGATTGTCTACATGACTCATAACATACAAAAGAAGGACGCCTAAACAAAATACAATTATATTTTTCAAAAGTCAATAATATTTCGCCTTCACAGCTTCAACTTTGATTTCCAATCTTCGAATATGACCTTTTTGATCTTCTATCTGGAACTCCAATAGCCGATTCCTTTCATTCTCCTCCTCAAGCGCATGGTCCAGCTTCTCGATCTTCCGCAAAAGGTCGTTCATCATCATCCGACTTATTTTATCAATGAATGAATCCAGCCAATCGAAGTAGTCGCAACATTGAATCCTCTGAAAGTGTCACCACATGAAACTGTGAAAATCAAACGAAAAGGGGAAAAAGATTTTGGGAACTCACACCAAAATTTCGGCAGCCATAAAACATACAACCAGGATTACTTTTCGTCCACGACATCCTAATGATTGCTTTTTCTCCGCAGTCGTACTTCCTTATGGCCTTCCATGATGCCATTCTTCGAGGCAAAGAATATTAGGGATTTGGAACTCTACCGGGCCGCTAGCATAAAAAAACCTCTGGAATCGAGACTAGGGGTCGTCGGCGAACAGGAAACGACTTTAGGGAAAGATGACGGCGCAATCACCGAAGAAGCAGCCGACCACCTACAAGTAAATCAAAATGACGAACGCGAAGGACAGTTGAATCGCCCGAATTAGTAACTCAGATCGCATGGAGGAGAGACAAGTATGCGGTGCCACGTCGGATCATGCCATGTCGGACGGCTAGTTACATGAAGGAGAGAGGATATGACCACGTGGATGCCGCGTCAATCGAAAATCGAGTGATCGCCTATCTCAAGTAAATAGGACATCACATGAAACAAGTTAAGAGATGGAAGACATCACTGTTACAAAGTGAAGTTGGAGGACATCGTTGAGCGAAGTTGAAAGTTGGAGGACATTTGGTGTAATTTTTTCCATAAATTAATTCGAAGTTAAACAAATTAAATGATATGAAAATAATGATGATCGAACAACATAAATATACGTGTTTCGAAAAATAATAATCATTAAGCGCTAACAATAGTTTAATAATTAATTAAAACTATTAGTTAAATATTTATTTTCTTTTTATATCTATTGAAAAAGTAAAAAAAATGAAGAACAATAATTGTTCTAGCTTATAGCCAGAATATATATATATATATATATATATATATAGCTTTTACAATTTCCAAGAGCTTTATTTCAATTTGATAACCACCAAGTCTTATTCTCCTATTTAGATCAAGAGCTTAATATAAATATAGAAACTTAAAAGACAAAAGAATAAGGATTCATCCCTTAAATAATTATAGCGATTTATGCATTTATCCTTAATATATGAACTTATAGTAGCGCCCTCTAAATTATGCTCCGATTTTTACTTTAATCCATTTGTCATATTTTGTTAAATTTTCAATTAAATTTTATTTTTTAATTTACTAAATGACTAAATTGCCCTCCTAAGATTTGAAATAAGTGCCGACTTTTTTCCTTTCAAGGCATATAATATTTTATTACTAAAGTATTTTATTATAAATACTTTATATGTATTAATATTGTTAATACAAAAATAATAATATATGATAAAATCATAAAGAAAAATAAATAATTAGAAGTAGAAACTATGAGAATAGGATTATTGTTTCAGAAAGAATATAAATATTCTCATCCAAGCGATAAAAATGGTAGTATTAAATTTTTCAACGCGGTTTCATCATCGATAAAAATGGTAGTATTACAATATTTGACAATAATTTCGAAATAACAAAATATTGCATAAAAGAATTAACTAAAAAAACCGAACTTTACCGTGAAACTAGAACTTTGCGTTCATACTTCACACGTCCAATGTCCAAAAAGTCCAAGTTTTCGAGTAAGAATCACACTTGAGCCATCATCATCATGATACTTGAATCATTTTGCCTAAAACCCCAACAGGCTTTTCGAATCTGTTCTTTTACCTGGCTTTATAAGTACTCCACGTAACATTTTTATAGTAATTATGTGCTAATAGTCTTAAGGCCTTCATAGAAAAAATAATTATTATTTTGTGAATAAAAAAAGAAAATAACCATCTATATATTAGGTTTTATTCTTTTGCGAATCTCCTAAATATAATTTCTTTAAATTAATAGTAACAAATGCAATCAATTACATTTTGCTTATTCTAACCACTAGGATGAGTTTCTTTTAACGAAATCTTGTATGTTAATATGTTATCTTATTTTTTAGTTAAAATGTGTTGTTAATAAATCTTTTTTGGAAAACATATTTTGAATTGACCATAAACTTGGGAAGAAAAACTTCTTTCTAGAAAATAGGAGAAAATAAAATTTTCCAAATCTTTATTTCATATCAAACACCTTATTTTTTTTCTACCATTCAATTATTTCTCTTCAAAAAAGATCCACGTCAAAACATTTCGCTCCATGGATTGAAGATCAGTACCAACAAGAAGCTCTGGATTTGTTTCAGAAATAATTATAAGATCTCCACTCCATGCTTCTGTCAACCATGTGAAACATTTGAGCTTGCAAAATGCTTCTTCTGATTATGAAGCATGCAAATGAGATCAAAGGGATAATAATAGAAGAAGAAAGAAATGGGCAGCTCAGTGGCTTTACTGAAGAGGGAACAACAGTAAGGTATAAACAAGAAGCAGGGAGACCACAACAATGGCACCTGCGAGAGTGAACTGTGGACTCGTCCAAACCTCTCCGTTCTTCTTATGGGATCAAATTCTTCCGACAGAGGGTAACCAAATGGCCTCGGGTTCCAGCTGACATATTTATCTGGTCTGAACTCTGAGAACAACGTCCTCTTTCCTCTCTGCTTCCTGAAGCTTGCCCAAGTTTTGTCCCAGTCAGTAGGCAGCCTATCACCTGAGAGAAACAAGTTACAGCACGCATCAGCAACTTGAACAATCTCATCAAGGACGAGAAACCAAGACAATATCATAGATAAGTGACATCTTGCATGATGCCTTTTCAGGCGCAATGCCATCAACTCTGAACTGGAATCAGAAGAAAAGGTTTCACCTTTACCGTTCTGTTCATTCCTGGAGGAGCAACGAGGAGGGAGGGGAACGCGAGCGGTGCATAGTCCCCTCCCCAGTCTGAGATCCATCAATCTGCCCCACATGTGAAGGGGCATGTGTTGTCTGAATTTGAGGCAAGCAATGTGTGGGAGGAGGAATGGATTCTGGTGGGACAAAAAGATGATAGAGCTGAAAGCTTCTCCTCCAGTCACTCTTGTTCCCTCCTTATCGTTGCCATGAACAGTTTTTTCTTTTCTTTTTTCCAAAGCATATATTATGTGGTTCATATCGGTTAAGTTCCTTTGGACCTGTGGCGACATAATCTTGAATTCTGCCTGATAGAGCGAACTGTAATTTTTTTTATCTTAAATTAGAGTCTAGAGAAGATAACTTTGTCCATGAGAATTATATTTCCGAACTTTTAATTTACTGGTTTGAAGGTGTGGTACTGAAAGTCAATATCTGACCGGAGTTGAACCGGTTGGTCAGGATCATGATTTGATGGGTTCAAGAGAGTTGAACCGGATTTTTATTAAAATAATATTATTGAATTACTTTAAAAAGTTATATTATAAATAAAATATTAAAGATAAAAAATAATGAAAAAAAATCATATTAATCATCATTTTAAATTAATCAACTATTAATAAATTATTTTTACATTTTTAAAATGTAAAATATCTATATTTTATCATTTTTTATTTAATAAATTCATGAATATTTTTGTTTATATTTTTTCTTATTATTCTCACTTTTTTCAAATTCAATTTTTCTTTCTATATTATTTGTTTTTCTTAAATTATAAAGTGATATATTTCTACTACTATATTTTTAATATCTATTATTTATAACAATTTAAATTTTATCTTAATTAACATCATTATATTTTGTTTGTTTTAATTTATCTTTTTAATAATCTCCCCCCTTTTATTTTCGAATTCAAATTTACTTTCCTTATTATTAATATCCTTTTTTACTTCATCCTATAAAAGCTAATCACTCTTTTTTTATCTCTTTCCTAATCTTTCACTTTCCCTACTAATATACATTCCACATTGTCCACTTTTTTCTATATACCAAACCAGATTGAAAAAAAAACATTCCTTATCTTGATTTTTTTCTATATACCATTCCATATCTCTACTATTTTTGTTAAAAAAAATGGATTGAACCGGTTTTGGACAGGTTAACCTAGTTCAATTCGGTTTTTGTTTTGTTAAAACAATTTTTTACATCAAATCGGACCAAATTGACAATCGGTTAATGATTGAATCGATCGAATTGATTGGTCCCCGGTTAGATTTTAAAAACACTGGTGAAAGTTCTCATAAACAAAGTCATAAATTACTGAACTCAATGATCAGCCATAACTCATCTAACAAAGGAAATGAAGTGATTTAGTCTCTCAAGTACTTTTCATTAATTTGTGATGCATATGTTAATTTGATTCATGAACAAACTCGATTCGATCTAATTAAATTTGGTCGGATTGAAGTTTTTGGGAGTCGTAAGTTCGAACCAACTTGACTCGGGTTGGGTGGTGGATTATCCGATCATCACTTTATTAAAAAAAATTCTTACTTTTCCGTATTATTTAATATATATATATATATTTTTAAAAAAAATATAAAATAAAATTTCCAAATATCTAACTATTATTTCTATTTTTAAATTTCTTTATTTAATAATTTGAACATTTTTAAATCAAATATAGATTTAAAGTTACATTAAAATGTTAAAAAAGTAAAAAATAATAAAAATTTCATATCGTCGGATGTTAGAACTTTTGAGGAGTGGTCGGGTCAAATATGAGCCCGCGGATCTGACCGAACTAAATTGAGTTAGATTAGATCGAATTCATTGGGTCGATCAGTACATACCGAACTAAAATTCCTGTTTGTTGTTAGCATTATTTATTGTTATTAACAAATACAATTGTTTTTTTTCGTCCCTGAAATATTTTTAAAGGATCATTAGTCAAAAAATCACTTATCTGTTCTTCCCTAATTTTGTGGCCTGAGATGACTTAAAATGTTCACTCGAAAATAAACACCTGGGAAAAAAATTCAAGAACACAAATTCAAGAAATTATGATAAATGATAGTAAAAGAACACATAAATAAGTTTGGGCTAAATGTCATAAATGAAATAAAATATTTGTATTCATCTATTTTAAAATTAAACATGAGTTTTTCAGTATGATTCTACACTCATCACCAAAAAAGACAACAAGAATTCAAGAAGAAAAAAAAAACCCAAATAATAAATTGATTTACTTATTCCATCTTCGAGCAACTAATTGGACCAAAATATACTATTGGGCCTTTTACTATTGGGCCTAGCCATATGTCCCCCCATTTTTTGTGAGCAGTGTGGCGCAACAAATAACTTAAGAAGATAAGAGAGTAAGGCACCAAGACTCCACCACTCGCAGTCTCGCACTTCTGCGGAGCTCGAAGCAATGGAGGCCTCACTCTCCGCCTTCCCCTCCCCCGGACTCGGACCACCTGTTCGACCGCGGTCCTCGTTCCTCTCCCTCCCCAAGCTCCCCTACTTTGCTTCGCCGTCGACGCCCTCCGTTGGCCGCGGGCGGCGGCAGTCGCCCTTCATCCGCGCCGCCATCAGCCGGACGAAGAAGGAGGAGACGGTGGAGACGGTCAAGAAGCAGCTGGAGGACTGCTACCTCGTCGCCGGAATCCGCTACAAGGGACTCACCGTGAAGCAGCTGCAAGAGCTCCGGGGCTCCCTCCCGCCCACTACCAAGCTCATCGTCGCCAAGAACACGCTCGTGGGCAAGGCTGTCGAGGGGACCCCCTGGGCCGCCATCGCACCCTGCCTCAAGGGCATGAACGCCTGGCTGTTCGTCCACACCGAGGAGATCCCCGAGGCCCTGAAGCCCTACCGCGCCTTCCAGCGGGACCGCAAGCTCGAGGATAACGACTTCACCGGCGCCGTCTTCGAGGGAAAGTTCTACGGTCCGGACGAGTTCAAGGCGCTCGAAACGATGCCCAGTCGGGCCGAGATCTACGCCAAGATTCTCGGAGCGCTGCAGAGCCCCGCAATTTCTCTCGTCAGCACTCTGCAGGCGCCAGCGAGGGACGTGGTGCTCGTGCTCAAGGCGTACGTTAAGAAGCTTGAAGAAGAGAGCGGCGCTTCCCCCGCACAATAGCGGGTGTCATGCCGAGGTTCCCTTTTTTCTCGCGTCCACATATCGTTCTTATAGTGTCAGGAATCGCTCATTTTGTTATGGATTGATACAATCTGATCATTTTTCTTCAGCGCCTTTGTGTAAATTATGCATCTTGCAAATTACATTGCTTCTTCAAGAGTTGCCTGCTTCCTTTTGGTTCTATGCTCTATTATTTGTCTCCACAATGATTTAAGCTTTTTCCCCTTAACATGTATGTGACTGTTGGATGAGTTTACAAGGGATGAAGAAATTATGTAGCCGTCATGCATAAAATTTGTCTTTGTATGTAGATCGTGCATTGAGCTTCTGATACCGAGAAATCATACCAAAAAAAAACTGAGAAAATGATAAAACTGTGCACTGAGGTTCTGAGTGGCAAGGGGGAGATATGGCACTTGATGTATAATGAGTACTATGAATAATAACTAAAACGAACAAGATCATGCTCTTAGGGTCAGATTGGTTCAAAGTTCATTAAGGGGAAGGGGGAAGATAAAGAAGGGGAAAGGAAAAGATAGAAAGGAAATACAAGAGAATGAAAACGAATAATTAACCTTGTTGGATGACATAATTAAATGGAAGGAACATTAAAATGATAATTTTATTTTATATAGTTTTATTTTTTGCGTATTTATATGTTTAGTTTATAAGATTAAAAGAAAAAATGTGTGTTAATTATATCTTTTTTCTTCTTTTCATCCCAATTTGGGATTGAAAGGAAAATGGAATGCTGAATAGGAATGGAGGGGAAGGAGGAGATTTTATTCTCCTTTTCCCTCCATTACAAATTCAACCAAACATCCTAAACTTGTTACCGTTCTTTTCCTTCCCTTCTTTAACTTCCTTTCATCATCAGCCAAACATGTCTTAAAGAGGAAAAAAAGTAATAATGTCCAGTGTTCCAATAATCTAGGAAACTTATTCCATTTGCTAGCATTTTGGGTCCTTATGTTGAGTAAGTAGATTTAGACAGTTTTTTTAGGGGGAAAAGGATGATTAACCAGAATACCAGATAACAATTCAAAGATTACGATAGTTGTGTCATAGGTACTGAACGTCACTCGATGTACATGAAAAAGGCACGACTAAGAATATTTTCAACATAACATCTGTCATTTTGGAAGATCAGTTTATTTCGTTGTAGCCATAGAGTCCATAGTAATGCGAAGAGAAGAACCCTGTTTCTACGAGATCGATAAGTAATAGTTGAGCTAGAAGTTCCACCACACCGGAAAGCAGTCCAAGTCCAAAAATCTAGCTCAGACCTATTGGAGATCCAGTCGAAACTGCCTTTGGATCATACCTCTCTTGGGACATCACATAAATAGGTGATCCGTGTCTTCCAGGGAGTCCTCTGTTACAAATCCTACAAATGGGTGTCATCCCGATGAGCCATCAAGCACAATAGGAAGCTGCTGGTAGACAACTTCTACGCAGAAGCCAAATGAAGATTTTAACTTTAAGTAGATTTAGACAGTCGTATTGAATTTTTAGATTCTTCAAAAAAAAAAAAGTAGTGCTTGAGATGCTACAAATAAGAAAAAAAACTATCTGGACTATAAGCCTGGAGGGATTCCTAGTACCCTGCCAACTTATCAAAACTTTTTTATTTCGCCTTTAGTTTCAATTTAAAAAATGATAACTCTTATCATTTCTGTTTTTTCTTTATGAGAGGGAACTCTTATCGTTTCTTTCAATGCTTATAGTGTTGTGCCTCCTTGAAGCTTCAATCTGAGGGTCAAGATACTGGTTGAATGTTGCCCAATTGCTTTATAGGCTCTAAATTAACAACAAAGGTTGAACTAGGGGATCAAAATTGTGTACACCTTTTCCCAAATGTTGTAAGGCAAAGAGTACCACACTTCATGATTGAAGCATGTTGTGAGAACTCATTGGAGAAGCAATTGTAGGAGAAGTGTCCTATCTATGATAATCAGGACATTAAACATTTTCAAGTTTCTATATGAATGTGGTTTTTATAGCTATTTTCAGTTCAAAAGAAATGGAGTTCAATGTGATTGTATTGTATCATCTGTTTGATCTTTTTTGTTGATCAACAAGCAAAATGCACGTCCAAACTTTTTAACTTGATATTATGTGGGTCTCAACTTCCTCGCTAATTTCTAATGTGTTTAATCAGTCAACATTCATTATTTACTCCATTGGTGCATCAAGATTTTCACATGTTTGTCTCAGTGCTTACTTCAATTTCCCTTCACTTAGGTTATGTTCTTTCTTTAGTGGCGTCTGGGCACCATATTTATTCCTATCCATGTTCCTTTCTTACCAAATTAGTTTTCACAATATGTATGTTTTATGCGCAATCCTGAAATGAATGTAAAAGTTTGCCCATTTTAACATTTAATAAGCACATGAAACCATCAAACTTGAGTGCCAACATTTGGAATTTATGTTTGAGTTCGATAGCTTCCTTTACTCTCTAATCTTGATTCCAGAACACCTAGCAAACTGAAAGTTTGCAGGAAATGTGATAAATAACAATGGCGCCATCCAAAGATAGAGCAAAACACCTGAGAGTTAATGAGTGAGAAGAGCTGTTTAATATCATTGAATTTCCAACTCAACCTCCCATGTTCAAAGGCTTGTTTATTGCACATGTTAACAATTAATATAATATTTGATAAAGTCACTGACTTTTTTTCTTTGGCAATTCAATGTGCTAATTCTGCAAAGTATAGATTCTAAGTAGACATACTCACCATTTCGGTCCTTACTAGCAACTTTGTTTTTCCTTGTCGCATGGGTGAAGTTTGAAATTGTGCTGCTTCATTACCACATTGGACAACTAATTTTCAGTATTTTTTGTTGAAACCAAATTATAAGAGCTTGGAAGAAAATCTTCACTTTAGATGATATGGATCTTCATAATTGATAAACAAGCATTGTGCTGGCATTTTAACTTTAACATTAGCTCTGCACTTGCCAAAATAAAGAATTTTTATGTTGAGTATATATCCAACTTTGTTCTCTGCTATAATAAATGACACTAACTGGAATATTAAGAATCTTCCAGAACCTGGTTGCAGAATGTTGTTTGTGTTAAACTGTCCTCTCGGAAAGGATTCCCTGCAATAGATGGGTCATTATTTAAATTATTAGGTTGAAACTTTGACTCTCACATCCACATTTCACTGGCTAATTATTAGCCCGTATTTCGTAGCTAGCCAAGGCATTTTGATGTTAGCTGATGGGTAAAAATTAGAATGACAGAGGACTCAACAATGTATTTGATGGTGTAAATTATATCAGAGGTAGCAGCAGCAGCAGCATATTTTGTGGATTTGATGTCCTTTTGAACGTCAAACTTGGATTTCCTAATAAAATTGTAATGCAATAAGCTTTCTACTTCATTTGTCAGAAAAATAGATGATGTTGGCTGGTTGGGAATCGGTTGATATGTATTTGAGTGCAGAGTTTTGGAGGACGGTTAAGGGCAGAGGACAACAGCAACAACACATCATCTATATGTCCAAACAGTAACGTGCAACACCTATATCATATCCAGGGTCACTCGGGGGTCATATTAAGAGCGAACAATGTCATGCGTAAAACATGATATTAATTTTTTTTTCACTTCTTTCATTCATTTCTTTCACCTATATTTGCCACCACTATTCTTTTAAAACCTACACATATCTCTCTATTTATTTCTTAAAAAATTTCTCAATTATCTATGGTGGAAATAGAACACTGATTGAAGAATAATCAAGACAACGAAGTAAAGAAATAAAAGAGAAGATGAATATAATGATTTAACGTGATAAATTTTTTTTAATCAATGTGAACAAAAGAAACATTCACGTGTAAAGGAGATCGTTGTCAGAAGAAATTCATTATGAGCAAAAGAAAGTATCACTTATTCTATTTATTTATTTTTACCACTTATTATATTTATTTATTTTTTTCATATTTATTCTATTTATTTAAGACACATCACCAATAAATCCTGCCATATTAGTGGTGTCCGCCTTGCTCTATTAGTTTTTCGCCTAAAATGCAAGTATATTATTTTCATTTCATAAGCTACAATGGTAGCAGCGTTTCTTCGTCTTGAAAGATATGTAAACAAGCTGCTATAATGATATTCTAAGATGCTTCGCATTGTTCCATTAATGTAGGAAGTTTTTTGCTGACGACAAGAGGGCACTTCAACGGAGCTTTCCATGATTGGAAAATAAGACTAAGATTAAGATATTAATCCCCATATTTTAACCCAATACCATTTTTTTTTTACATCCGTGGAGCCACACCAATTAATGCAGGAATAAGAAAAAGTACTGACTGGATGAACAAGTTCTTGGGTGGCATGGGAGCAAGCCAATCTCATTGGATTAAGTCATTAGGAGTAACGATGGAATAAAAAAATTTATTCCTAGATTACAAATTCTGCAACCAAGGAATTGGTGGATCAGGTTTGATCACACTCATGAAATTCCACCTGGGCTTCAATGTGCCCAATTTAAATTACAAAAGAACATCTAAAAGTGATGTGTCTGCTACCCGTTAGTCCTCACGAGGGTTTTATAATTAATTATATATAAGTAATAACATATATTTAAATTAAGCGTGAAAGTTGTGATTCAAGGAGAATTTAATTATGACTTTTCGAAAATGCCAATATCCACATAATTTATATGTACAATCAATGGTGGCCAAAATGATAACATAATGTATCAATTTCAAAATATAATTTCTCACATGATAAAAGGAGACGTTAGTCCATGCCATGCATGAAAAAAAAAAGGGCGCTCATGCTCAACATCAAGTAAACAAAAGGAATACAAGTCCCTAGTGAAAAGTTATAATATGACAGCATAATCTCAAATCTAAATTTGTTTACGTCAATTGATGATTGCCAAAAATTTTCATGAGGAACTGAAATCGTTTTCAAATTTATTTAAATATCAAGCAATATGTAAAATAAAGGGGACCCCAAAGACATCTCCTTGATCCCTTTGTCACATATTTTACTTCCAACTATGAACATCATAAGATATGCTTGGTAGTCATCACCTACAAAGAATAGGAAATAAGAGTGAATGGACGGGATACGAATATAAAAAGATCAAGAAGAGCGATATATCATATGCACATCATTAAAATTCTAGAAAAATAATGTATGAGATATGAGAAAACAATTCCTATCTTTAACTAGAAAAAAAGTAATGTAAATCTCATCCAAGGCATATGCACAATATGGTTCACAAATTGTGCAGACTATGAGTTGCCACCATTTTTTTTTTTTTAAGAAAAAAAAATGGTGGGCTTAATAGTTTACTGCTACAATATGATTCTTAATTGGGAAAGCATAAATTATATACGGTGAATTTAATGTTTGCCATCATGAAATGGTCTTAATTTTTGCCGCACCTACTCAGGGTCGATCAAACTCTAATGAAACAAAAGTTACTGGTGTTGCAAATAGTTTACAAGCTTGGAAAATCTTAGAAGATTTGACAATCGCATTGACCTTGTCTGGACTGAGGTGATCATGCCTGGTTTATATCTGTATTGGTTTTCTAAACAAGATCATGAACCACAAAAGTTGCAAGAATACCCCTCTGACTAGTGAGTATCGATCCTCACTTGGTCAGCCTAGTGCTTTTTTATTAGGTTACGTTCAGATATTTGCTTTCTTTTGGGTCAAATAAGACATTTGATAGGTTCCTAGTCCAACTAGAATTCCAATAAGGTCACTTCGAGGGGATCAAGCCTCCAAGATACTTACTCTAAGCAATTATCAAAGAAGATTATATTTTCATATATCATTAAAAAGAGTTCCAAGAAGCCCTATTTATAGGATAAACCCAAACAAGTTCTAGTAGAATTAGAAATAAAAAAAAAGAGTGCTAATCAAACTAGAAAGTAAATAGCTAATCCTAATCAAAGAAAAATTAACTATTCCTACTAATATTAGGAACTAAGTTCCTATCAACATTTTGTTTTGATAATGTTAACTGCTACACCTGGAGAGGTTGTTGGCATGATGTCATCCAATGATTCAATGGATACAGTATTTAAATGTTGATCAGAATGAGCAGTTGACTTTTTGGTGAAGACTTTTTGAAAGAATGAGCTTAAAAACCTTCAGCATACAATGGCTGTCATGAGTTTCTGAAAAGGACAATTCATATCTCATGATGTTCTCCTATTGATCAAAATTTGTTGTCAGTATCTTCAATAGTTGGTGAAGTTAAGTTTTAGCAACTTGATTATTTTCTTCCAAAAAGCAAAGAGCCTGTATTTTTGGTTCTTCTTAAATTCGCTTAGCTGAGGACCTCGCCTCTTTCTTGTAGCTCTTTATCCCAAGCTTATAGGGATGTACAATGGCAATGCTTATAACTAGGATGTTTGAAAAGTTGGATTTGGATTTGTCGAATAACTAAAAGATTTAAATTTGAAAACTATGCACACTAAAATGAGTTATGGGAAACTTTTGGGGAGAAAATGAATTATGGGCCCCTAAATAAAAAGAATTATGGCAATTGATGGGTTCAAATTCACAAAAGTGTTCTCAAAACAGAGTCTTTCTAGTGAAATCAAAATTTGGGATCGCATTGTAGTATTCATCTCGACTCTTCTTTAGCTACCCAGTTATGTTTGTGAATCAATCATTTTTTATTCTTTTGACGTAAGTTTGTGAATCAACCATTTTCCCCCTAATTTGAACAACTTACGTGGTAACCAAGCCCAAAAGTCCATTAAGTCCAAGAGTGCCGACGACTCTGGCAATAATAGCAGCAGCAATGATGATGGTGATAATGAACACTAGATTGAATGCAAGAGATGGCAGTGACAATGGCAGTGGAACTCTTAATATAATGGCTTCTTTTTTTGCTATTGATGCCTTCCAAATTCTCTGAACATATTCTTGTTATATAATATCTGATATGATATGTTTTAAATTGTGTGTATGCATTCAAGAAGCCATAAGAAAGTAGATTTGGCATGAATGTGAAGTTGGCTTGTACCTAAAGTTTATTTTGATGAAAGGATTTGAGTATTGCAAAAATTTATATTTATGTGCGAGTACTCTCATGTTTTTTTTTTAATTTCGTTTACAAATTCTGTTCCTCTCTTTCATAATTGTCTCTATAGTACTTACCTAGGGTCTATTTTAGGTTGATCATTTTGATATTTTTGCTGCATTAACTTCAATCATAATGTTATTTATCCTCCATATATTGTCCACAATTTCATTGCTAGCCATTATGATTGTGAATTTATAGCCAGAACATTTCATGTAGCCATTTTTTCATTATTTTGTTTTCCTCTTCACTAGCATGTATCAGAAATGCAATGTGATACAGGTAATTCTCTGAAATTTTGACTTTAAAGAGGGCAGAAATTTGGTCACTTAGACATGTCTAGTATCTTTAATTTTTACTAAAATTTTAAATTGCTACTAGGAAACTTGCAGTATGGGACCGTTTTATTTCCCTGTTGGCAACAAGAGTTGACAAAGTCATTGCTCAAGCCTCGAGTATACAAAATTGTATAAGTTCCTTGGCCAGTGTTAATACCAATTGAACATTTCATGTACTGCAACGATGTATTCTTGTCTTCTATTTAATTATCTATATGTTTCCAAGAGAAGGCTTCTCGACAAATATGGGTCCTTTAAAAATCACATTTGTGATATACAGTGCTCCTGGACAAATCGTGCAGTGGAGATTGAGAGCCCACAATGTGATCAGTTAGCTGATCCTCCTGATAGTACTTGTGCACAGGTCATTCGAGAGCCCTCAACATGAACAGTTAGCTGATCCTCCTGACGGTATTTCATGATTTAGGTCTTGGAGATGAGAGTACCAAATAATGAGAAGCGATTTGATTCTTATCAAGCTGAAGAAACTTCTAAGCTAACAGACACGAAGGTGATAATTTACTTGACGCGGATGAAAAAGATGAGAATGCCATTGGGAGAAAGAAAATGTCTGATGAACCAAGCAATTAAGCTGCAGAATCAATTGGTGCAATTGCTAATATTCATGACCTACAATCAATTACCCAAGCCACTCAAGCTCTTAATGGCTTCTTGAGCATCCTAGAAGATCAGGAAAAGATTACTCATGGTTCAGTGGAATTATCATAATTTGAATTGAGCTTGAAGAGGTTGTGATCTATTGGTGATAGAAGAACTGTCACTCCTGAGGGCCGCAGCGTTCTAAGACGTTCCGATCAATCCTTTGTTCACAAGGTGCAAAAGTAAAAATATTAAAGTTTAGCATATTTATTCTTTATAGTTCCCACAATGCTAACTACTACATCCTTTGTGCAAGGTATCATACATCTGTTGCTTCAAATCAAGCTCCAACTGGAAATGGAGGATGTTGCTCACCATTTGAAATCAGCTCAGAGGCAACAAAGTAGAGTCTACGTGCAATATGATGTCCAGTTCAAACGAAGATCCTTTGAAGCAAGGTTCCTATAGCACTAACAATATCAATGACTCACATCCTTTATAATGAATAAAAAATGGATGTGAGCACCTGGCTCACATCCTTTATCTTCTCAAAAAAAAAAAACAATATCAATGACATGGAATCCATCAGAGAGAATGTTTTTGACAATCTATCAGCGCACAAGGAACATGCATCCACATAAACAGTCAAGTGTATGCAGAACGTGTCAGCTTTCCAGCCAGCATAAAACTGTGCCTTCACATCTCAGCAACTTGTACATGAGAAAACAGGAGATGAGAAAGCAGATACAACAAGAGGGCAATCAAGAGGCCAGCCTCAAGTCCAAGTGCAACATCACCATCACCCCTATCATCATCACCACCTCCATGTTCACAACAGGCAGCAGCAGCAACAGCAACAACATCAACAACCTCAATTGGATCACTGTGCTTTGTCTGTAAAAAGCATGGCAGCAGATTGTCGTTGGGTGTGGATCATCTAATGTGTTTGTTGGACAAGTTGAAGGTAATGCCACAAATTGCAGCATAATCATTGGAGCATTTCAGGGAGGAACCATGGTAGAAATGGGCATAATGGAAGTAGTACAGCATTTAAAGTTGGAGAACTGAATATAGATATTGTTAATGGAGTTGCAGACCAGTACAGACCCGGCGGTGGAAATGGATGCGGGAGCGGGAGTGTCATATGTCAGCAATGATTTACTCAAAGAGAGGCTGCCTTGAAAAAATTCCGGCAGAACAGAAAAGAAAGGAACTTTGGGAAAAGGTCGCTAACAGCCTTTTAGTGCCCTCTTTGTTAATGTTTACTTTTGACAGTATGCATATCTAAAGGGAAGAATATAGACTTTTTCATGAATCCCTTGATAGATCAAGAACAGTAAGATTATGGTCTAATAAAGCCATCTAAAATATGGTTCAAAAAGGAAGAGAAAAGAGGAAAAGTCAGAAACCCTATAAGATAATGGAAGGCACTTGAGGAATTGCTAATTGTATCACTAACATTTTTATATGTTATAAAAAAATGTCAGACCGAGAAAAGAAGACAATCTTTCGAGATTATATTCAATGAATTTGCTCCTTATCATGTCATTATTTTGTGCTTCCTTAACTTTCAAGGGATATATTTAAGAGTTTGAATATGATATCCTATTCGGCCTGATCTCAGGTTCATTACCAGATCAGGAAGAGATTGGCAGGAGCAGTAGCCACGAATGCGTGGGCAGTTTGTGCGACAGACTGCATGCAAAGATATAGACCCCAGAGACGACAGCAATGGTGATTCCCATGGATACACATGTATCGGCGAAGACAGTTCATTTTTCGATGTAAAGCAGTCATTCGATCCATATCATCTAGTTTACCCTCTTGAAAAAAAACTTCAGATTGCAAAAGTTGCTCACGATAAACATGTATCAAAAAATGAACTTTACATGATTGTTGTTATATTTGTGTCGTGCTAAGTTCCAATGTCACCTTATTCATATAAAACATCGCAGAAAACTCTACTGATTTCGATGATATACAAGTTTGTTATATTTCCTATCATTGTTAATATTTCTACAGTTTGTCTCCATCAGCATGGCTCCATAGCCAGCAATGTTGCATGTTTAGCATACAATATGATCCATGATTAAAATTTTAGGATCTATATGCAGATACACTCTTTGAAAATTAACATGAATTCCAATACAACAAGGCAGCCTTTTGCTTAAATTGGACCATGATTTTCATCGTTGAACGTGATAAAGGGTTGGCATTTATTTCTTTGATATTCTAAATATGCTAAAATAAGAAGGAAGGAAATTCCTAGTATATGCATGGCCTCTATCATGCTAAAATAAGAAAGAAATTCCTAGTATATGCATGGCCTCAAGATGTTTCAATGCGATAAAATAAGAACACTCCATTACCATCCACGTGAGCTGAGATACGTAACAACTCGTCCTAGTGTCCGATCAATCGTTTTGTTCCACATTGGTGCAATTTCTGAACAAATACTCTTTCTGACAACATGAGCTTTCGGCTGCATGGAATTACATTCCAACTCATATCCAAAAATCATTGAATTGAATCAAATTTGTTCACATTTTATGAAGCAAAACATAAAAATAAATGATTCATTTCATCCATGAGAAGGTGACAAGATTCGGCTAATTGTGTTCAAGTTTATAAATGACTGCAGAAGTTGAAAAGAAAGATCACTACAACAAGAACTTTAGGGGGTTTCTCGTAACGTAGTAGTTCTACTTGAGTATAATTTGTATGATACTGAAATCCAATTTGAAAGACAACAAAGGTAAGCCAACTTTTTTTTAGAGAGAAAGGTAAACCAACTTTAATTAACTAATTAATCTTGATGACAATCAATTTACTGCTACCAAATTCAGATATGAAACAGGAGTTGCAACACCTAAGCAAGTGAGCTTTTCTACTTGAAGTGATGCATCTTTTATGACTATAAAATGTATATTTTACTTTGAAATGCCTTCTTAAAAAAATGTTTTGTTTAACAGAAGAAGTGTTGGGTTCAAATCTGTGATCCGTCATAACTTTGACATGTAAAGAAAAGTAGTTTCCATCAGTTCACAAACTAGAACCAAGACTGTGTTTGGGGACCCCTATTTTTTTCATTTCTTCTATTTGACAACAAAAATTTCAAGGTTTAATGTATGAAGGATGAAATGCCCCTGAGGTAGTGCCAAGGTGATCTACATTGTTAGATTCTCTTTGTCAACCATGGGATGGGACTGAAGAATATGGAAGTAGCATATCCAAGATCAGGTCAACTATACGAAATTTGAACATCATCTTGAGATAGTTATACGCCAATCAACAATCTAACTATTCATATTGATGCCAGTTCTTTCTATGTATATGCTTCAAGTCTACATGTCCTTATTCTTTTTTTTCATTTTCCACAATCTGTAATTCTTAAAAATGAATCCTTGTACCAAAGAGGAAAAAAAATGGGAACAAAGATTTCCTAAATTATTTTAGAAGTTTCCCCAAGAGCCAAAGTTTGTTAAGAGTGATGAATCTATCAACCTGCGATGCGACGTCCGATACATTCTCGGGAATGGTGTTGCGAATCGCGCTCCGATTCCACACGACAGCCGCCGACACGAAGGTGGCGCCCAGTGCAGCACCGAGCAGGCGCTCCTGCACAATCCATCAATCTCAAACAATTTTCACCAACCGAGCGACAAATTACAAACAAAAATGGTAAAACCAAAGGAAAAGAACAATACTTTTTAAAGATTAGATCTATTGGGACGAAGGAAGAGGGAGGATTTTCTAGAACAAGTGCATCACTCGTCGTTACCTGAGCTAGTATGCTAATCATTGCCGGGAACCCCGAACGGATGCCCGGAGAAGGCTGTCGGCGGCGAAGTGGCGGAGGAGGCGAAAGCAAAGAAGAAGAAGGGCCTTGGGAACGAATGCGCAGGTTTTTTGGGGCAAAATGGAAAAAAGAAGAGAGAACGTTACGGATGGTTCGTAGGAACCTGGTCGGACCGGGAAGGCGATCTTTACGAGAACTGAACCAGCTGGTTCACATGTAATTGTAATTGATTGATTAACGTTCTATTAGACGGATGCTACTAATTTCATGTTTGATTTCTAAAGTCATTATCCAGGCTGTTGTGGATAAAAAAAAAGTTGTCATGATTTATCACGTCTATAAATCTTTTTGAAAAAAAATAAGTTAAAGTATAAAGAAAATATACAATGAAAAGAGCACTAATATTTGGTAAGAGATTCACTCCACTCGTTGATTCACTTGTGAATGATTCAGATGGGTGATATATTTAAGTGATAATATTTAATTTATCAGTGGTCTGAACTATAAATAGATCAACCATTAGAAAGCAAAAGGAAACTTTGAAGATAAAGTAAATGCTCAAATCGAAATAAGTTTTATTTCGTTTAAGTTATGCTCGGGCAACAAAAAAAAAGGAATCATGGTATAGAAAATGAAAATAATTACTTTTCTTATATATATAATATATAATATGTATACATATATATAATATAATATTAGGATGACACCACACCTTTGTGGTAGCACACGCTTTCAGGATCGTCCAATCTGAAATGGACGGCCCAGATGTGTGCATACCAATTCAAAGAGGGCATAGGTGGTTCGACGCGGTTCAAGATGGAATGGATTCGGCGAGGTCATCTCTCTTAGCTGACATATGTAAGCGTCATCTCTTTGGGGCGACATCTGATTAGCATTCGTGCATGGAGGCAAGTCGGCGAGGTTGTCACTCTTGGCCGACACCCGCGAGTGTTATCTCTCTCGACCAACGCGCATCATCTTTCTCTCGGCCACCATCTGATCGCACGTGGAGGGCGAACGAGTGGCAATCATGCGTAGAGAAACGATCTTGATCCACGAGCACGAGCGCAAAGAAAAGAGCGATCAAGCGTCTCTCATTTGCTCCTTCTACCTCGCCGACGTGATCTACCCCTCTCCTCTGCTCCGATCTATCTTCGGTGGTCGCATCTCTTCTCCCTCTCTCCTCTTCTACCTTGCCAACGTGGCATCAAAAAAAGGGGCGTCGACCCTCCTTTGTGATATCGTTGGCCGGCACGACAACAAAAGGGGGGGGGGGGGGGCGTCGGCCCCCCTCTGCAACCTCACCAGCAAGGTCGTAGAGGGGGCTGACGCCCCCTCCCTTTTTCCTGCCACACCGTAGAAGCCCTCATCTCCTTGTCCAAAGAACTCGTTGTCAAAGTCGTCGCCCCCTCATCTTAAGCCCTTGCTGCCCTCGTCATCTCACAGCCGGCGTAGAGGGAGAGAGGCATGAGTCACAAGAATGCTTCGCTTCTAAACTAGCGCGTGAGATGGATAGAGGGTGGATCGTTGTCGGTTCAGTGCGCAAGAGATCTCGGTCATTTGATCAAAATCCAATGGCTCAAGATGCATGGTCACATTGTGCATCCAATGAGTGTGGTGCCACCTTAATATATATATATATATATATATAATATTTATTCATGCACACATTAAGAGTAAATCATATGATCATATCATTCAAGACGATTAAAATGATTCTGAATGAAAAAATAATTATTTCAGCTTTATACATTATTTGTTGTCATGAAGACAAGATATTGAAAAGTTGGAATTAAACCAAGAATGCAGATGAAATCACTAGCGACCTCATATTTCAAATCCATCCATTCATCAAATGAATAGGTACATCTTTTCAACCCTCTCTATCCATTTTCATGTTTTATGATCTTTTGCTTTATCGAATTTCAATTTCTTAGAGTTATCCCCTTGCATTTACTCATGTTTTTGCTCCATCACAAGACAATTATGTTCTTTCTTTGCATTGGTCTCTGCAATCTTTTAAGGGATGTTTGGTATCACAACAATAGTTTTTTTTTCATCCAAATACCTTATTTTTATCAATGTTTTTATAATTGATTTGGACAATGAATCGAATTGTCAATTGGGTCATGGTTGAACCGGTCCAATGAGATTCAATCGAATTAAACCAAATTTTTATTAACATAATATTTATAAATAGTAAACTATCATTTGAAACTGATACAATCTTAAATAGATGACACATGTATATGCTAGATGACACCTCTGTCACATGGAGATGGCCACATATCAACTTTAGGAGTGTAACTATATAATATAATATGATCTGACACTAGAGAGAACATAGAACATAAAAAAGTTTTCAACAAAATTAATTTCTTTACGTCACGTACATGATGATATCACAGAATCACATAACACAACACTATTTTTTATTCATACATATTACACACAAAATAAAAAAACTCAACTTGCATAAAGCAAACATGTATCGCATGATTTATGAATCCAAAAATTTTAAGAAAACAAAATATGGAAAAAAATTAAATATGACAAACTAAGAAAAATAAAATAAAATACCTTCAAGATGTGACGCCAAGATCAATCCAAATTATTTTTGTTAAGCGGGAGATACCAATCCAGCAAAGAATTGAGATCACAAGCCCCCCAAAAAAATCCAAACTTAGTGAAGAAAGTTAAAAGTTGCAGCAACACACGAGAGGATGTTTAGATGTTTTTTATTTCTTTGGATAAGGTGAATCGACGAGTTCTCATTTCTTTCTTATTTTCTTTTCAAGATTATAAAAAACCCAATAAAATATTCAAAACAACCAAACATTTATTTTAATTGAGTTGAAGCAACTAGGTTGGGACAATCTATCGTTTTCAGTCCAATATGAGTTGATCTAGTTTTTTTTTATCAGTTCTGATATTAAGTATTGAAACGGACCGAATTTCCTACCAATTCATGGTTCAATCGGTTCAACCAACCAATTCAAACTGATTTTCAAAACATTAATTTTCCCTACTTGATGGGAACAAAAAGAAATAAAATACTTGTATTCTAAGGAGGCCCAATGTTCTTGACGAAAAAAATAAGAATAAAATTGGATCAACTGCTCTTGACCACAATCAGATTGGAGCCAAACAACCCCTTAGTAGTCTCACTTGATGCCTAAATTAATTGAATTCTACTGAAATATTCATAGTTTGTTGAAGAGCATTTTAAAAAAAATCTTATGTTTTGCAATGATAGATATCTTTTATCTTCTGATGTTGATGTTCCATTAGTCTATGTTTCCCAATTCAATTACATATTTTTCCTTTTGTTGCAACAACAACAAAGCCTTATCCCACTAGGTGGGGTCGCCTACATGGATCATACGACGCCATTCCGATTCATTGATCCATGTTCATGAGATTCGACAGGGTTTTACGCTGGCTGTCGGGGCCTAACACAACCCTCCTCCTTTATTCGGGCTTGGGACCGGCTATAAAACATAGGCGGAGTTATTTTTCCTTTTGTTACACAAAACATAATTTCTTTTAATTAAAAGATCTCTAGGCTTCATAGATTGTTCAAAGATTTTGGCAATGGAGAGACTTGCATATGCAAATGTTTTATTGTTGTACTTTGAGTAGCAAAGAGAAAAAATATTTTAGTGTTGATGATCGATTATGAGTGTTAGGAGTGTTGGCTAATTCGACCATGATGACGATAATGAGCTCTACTATAGAGGATGCCTACAAAAAAAATCGAGAAGAGTCTATCAAAGAAAGGGGATACAAAGAGATTAAATTAGAAATGTAAACTTTGTGAGCTAGAAATAACGCGGTTGGATTAATGCCTTAGATATTTATAAGAGGTGGTGGATAATCGCATTATATAAAGCATTTGCAATCGACAAACGACCTCTAATTTGTTGGAGATGAGATGTCTTATCCATAACAGCTGAGATTGCAATCATATAGAAACATGCGGAAATGATGAGAAGAAATGAGAGCATGTTGAACTTTAGACTTGCTTTACAACTTAAGAGATGACAAGCTAGCTATTTACATAATGCACTTGGAGTTGAACATGTGAAAAATGAGAGCTAATGAATTGGTTACCGATAATAAAATGAGTACAAATAATATGATTGATAATATTTTTTAACTCATATTCTCCCTCCATAAATATCTTTCAATGATAAGATACAAATTAAGACGACCACAAAATTCTAACAATCCTCATGTAAAAAGTAAGAGACTTGTTATGTTGACGTCTTTAAATCTAATAATGGTCATGACATGAACAAACAATAGCATAAAAACTTTGCATAACCTTCATCTTGGAAATTGATGATATGATTATAGATCCTAATATTCTTAAACTATAAATATGATAAGCTTTTAACAAATTTTGGAACTCTATTTCATTATTCAAAACAACAATAAAAAAAATAAAATTGGACTTAAAATGCCAACAAATAATTGGTTCATTTTATTATTAGAAAATTTATGGAGGAGTTCAATGTATGTGCAATCAGGTTGTGCATCCACTTATATTGGATAGTAGTTGGTCAAATTTAATGGTTGATATTTCAAGCTTGCAACTTCAAGAATTAATGTTTCTATTTGATAAATTCATGTATGATGACATGATTGAGTTCAAGTACCAAAATAATACATTATTAAAAAAGGGGAAATGGTGATTTGAAATCAAGTATGCATTTAAGAGAAAACGATAATGATATCAACACAATTAAAAAAATGATGAGTCAATTGTAATGATAATTTAAGAACAACAATCGAAGATATTGTGTGCAATGATAATTTGAAACAAATAAAAGCTCTTCAGGATTTCAAGATTATTCCAATTGAAAGACTAGACTCCTTGTCAAATGATTCCATAATGGACAAACAATTAAATATAGTTATTAATTCACAAAAAAGTAAAAATTTGGTTTCATGAAATTGATGTCCTTGAAACATATGAATTTACTAATGAGAAAATGCAAGATGTTGTAATTTGGGTTGAGGGAAATAATACCTTTGGTCATGTTAATTGAAAAGTTGAGATACAATGCAATAATTAGGTAACGTGATACAAGGATGAGATAAGCTAATCTCAATTAATTACACCAAGTAGTGAAGTTAACAGTGACATGTGATTGGCAACTTTGGTCAAGAAGATAGCAGGATAAAAACACTAATAATTTATAATTCTAATATCTACTAGAGAACAAACTTCATAATATTTAAGTTATGATAATGCCTCTTGAAATGTTTTTACAAATAATATTTGTTTATGAGATCATGACATTTGAAAAAAATAAGATAAATAATTTGAGTTGAGACTTAACTGGGTGAGCGTTGTCAAGTAGGCTATGATGAACTCAGACAAGGTGGGAAGAGGTGAGGAGCTCGGTCAGGGAGCGCGGATTAGAGCGATTCAAGCAGACGATTGTGAGAGAACTAAACTCGAGGCGGGCAATCAGACGATCGTGAGCTTGTGTGTCGAGCTCAAATGTGTGATCACAAGCAGGATGCAACGAGGTCAGGGCGGGCAATAGTGAGCTAGTGCGGCAAGCTTGATTGGGGAGGAAGACGAGTCCTTTCAGCCTAGTCATTCGCGCGAGAGAGGTAACTAGTAAAAATATGAATAAGCGATTTATTTCATCAAGAGACGCCCGAATCACGCCCATCTCAATCTACCATCCATTTAACATCGACATGTTGCAAGGAGCGTTCTACCTCTTTGATTAGGGAGGACACCTTTTAAATTCTTTTCTAAAATAGTAAAGTTTGAGTTCTAGCAATCAAAATTAGACTGAAATTGAAATTAGACTGAAATCGAAGTCTAATTTCAATCAATTTCGTCAAACGATGTAATGTTTGTTGGAACCGAAATTGAAATTTAAGGTGAGAATCAAACGTCACGTGCTTCGATTTCACAATTCCGTTCCACATCAAAATTTGAATCGGGGCACTATAACTTTTTTCTTAAATTCTTTTTCTTACGTGATTTTTCTTTTTCTTTTAATTTTCTCTCTCTATTAGATTTAACAAAATAATTTATTTATTAAATATAATTTTTTTATTATAGAATGATTAATTTAATATTATTTATTATTTATATTTTTAGTTAAAAATTTCTTATATTTTATTAAATCTAATTTGTTACAAAAATTATTTATTATATTTAAATAATATACTTTTTTTAAAATAACACAAAAAATTAATTTATACTCAATATTAATTAATTAATAAAATTATATTTTGTATCTATAATTTTTATATTTCATTCAAATACTCACTCAAATTAATTTATTACATCAATTTTTTTTCATAATCTATCATTATTGTTTTACTATCCTAAATGGACATTCTCGAATGAGAGAGAGAGAGAGAGAGAGAGAGAGAGAGAGAGAGAGATGATAGAGTCCAAATCAGCACCATTAAAAAGACGAGATGACTTTGTAATCTTACGTGCTAACACTAACAAAGACCGTCTTAACTCTTAACTGACTCTTTCGAGTTTTTACAGCATTTTGGGAGTATGACACAAAAATTACTTTTTTTAGGTGGGAAAAAATACCGAACAGATAAAAAAATACCTTTCTGTCAAGATCTTGGCCGTCTGTGCTGGCAAACGGACGGCTTGGATATTAAGATTTGTCCTTTTTAAACGAAGCCTTTTATTTCTCTGTCTATTTTTTTTTTCTTCGATAAAGTGACCGCGTCCTCCTTTACTTCCCCGTGTCGTTCTGACTTCCATCTCAGCTAAAGCAAACTAAAAGAGCGAGAGAAGGGACAGAGCAGGGGAGAGAGAGAAAGAGAAGGTTCCGAGAGGGGAGTTCTCAGGCGAATTAGAGGGAGATGGGGGGATGCTTTCCCTGCGCAGGAGAGCCCAAGACCGACGAAAAGGATCAGATCCAACCGCCCATAGGTACTTGATGAACAATCCTACAAAAAGAGTGCGTTACTTGGTGGGATGTTTCTTTTCTTTTGTGTGTGTGTGTGTGTGTGTGTGTTTAATCGTTCATTTGGTTTGCTTTTCTTTTCCTGTATGTGGGAGAAAGGAGCTCTTTGATCTGGGACTTGTCAAGTTAGTTAATTTGATGTTGGCATTTGATTTCCAGGATAAAAAAAGACGGGTTTTTTTATATTTCTGACTTCAGAAAATTGCGGTCCTATTGTTGGATTTAATGAATCTAATATGTAAAAGGAAAACACAAAGATTCGATTTTTCAGCCTGAGAGGATGGTGCGATTGCATACAAAAAAAAGGAAAAAAATAAATAAAAAAGAGTCATTTTGTTGATGGACTGGCGTTAGGACGGTGGAATTCGATACCTGGTAGATGAAGATGTTCTAGATGTTCGTGTAAGCTTCAGCCCTCCTCTGCCGTATAGCTGATTAATATGGTCAAAAGTTTGATGCACAATATGATCTGAGATTGTCCAGTGATTGATGGGCACGTTGTTGTTTCCTGCGACAATTAGAACTTGTTCATTTGTTGGTCTCAGATTTGTAGAAAGTTATTTTTCTTTATGTATTTTTATAGAAAAAAAGAGTCGCTCTTTTTCATATGAGATGTCATATCTCCAGTGGATGCGTACTGTTTGTATCATCTTGAACTTGCCAGTTGCCAAGCATATTTGTGTTTGTTGAAAATGCATTAGTCATTACATTCTAATTTTTCTTTGCTAGAGCATATATATGTACTATTTTGCGTGATTATTTTGGCATGCTGTAAGTGGCACTTGTGAGACCTCCCATTGGATATTCAGACTCAAAAGATACTCCTTCTCAATGTTGAGTTCTTGATCATTAATTATACTTTTTTGTCAAAATATTTTAACAGAGAAGTTGAAATCCAGTGGCTCGTACGATCCTAAGAAACAGAGCTCCCTAAATGAACAGGTGTCAGACAGTGGTTCAGAGCACATTGCTGCTCAAACATTCACATTCCGTGAACTGGCTGCAGCAACTAAGAACTTTAGAGCTGATTGCCTTTTAGGAGAGGGAGGGTTTGGACGAGTTTATAAAGGCAGGCTTGAAAGTAGCAATCAGGTCAGTTCTACCTCTTAAACAGGCTCTTGTTTGCTCTTTTTTGTCAATCATTTGTTAGGAGTTTGGAGAAAGCAAACTATGTGAGTCACCAATGGAGCACATATTTCAATGATGTTGGAGTTACTAAATTCATTTGTAACAATATTATCTATTAAATTCACTAGCTAAAAGTGTGTTCCTTGTCAATTCAAGTTTCTGTTGTGTAAAGAAGTAATGACATAGTTTTTGCATACTCCAGTTCTTGATCTGAGATTATTACTCGAAGTAATTGATGGAATAAAATATTTTCTTTTATGAATTTACATTTTTTTCTGAAACTTGTGCACGGAATCTTGGTGACATCAATACTCCCATGGAATGCAGATTGTTGCTATAAAGCAGCTTAATCGCAATGGATTACAAGGGAACAGAGAATTTCTCGTTGAGGTTCTTATGTTAAGTCTACTTCACCACCCCAATCTTGTCAATTTGATTGGCTATTGTGCTGATGGGGATCAAAGGCTTTTGGTTTATGAGTTCATGTCATTAGGATCTCTGGAAGACCATCTTCATGGTAAGACACTATCTACGGCCTCATGATTGCTTCATCCATATTTAATTTCCAGTCGTTTGCTTACTACGCTGAATATTGTCTCAACATTTTTGCCACAGACCCTTCCCCAGATAGGAAACGACTTGACTGGAACACAAGGATGAAAATAGCTGCTGGTGCGGCTAAAGGATTAGAATATTTGCATGACAAAGCCAGTCCTCCTGTTATATACCGTGATTTGAAGTGTTCAAACATTTTACTGGATGAGGGTTATCATCCAAAGCTATCTGACTTTGGCCTGGCTAAGCTCGGTCCTGTAGGTGATAATACCCATGTTTCGACTAGAGTGATGGGCACATATGGTTACTGTGCACCGGAATATGCTATGACAGGACAGCTGACATTAAAATCAGATGTTTATAGCTTTGGGGTCGTTCTTTTAGAGCTCATCACTGGAAGGAGGGCAATTGACAACTCTAGAGCTGCAGGAGAGCACAATCTGGTAGCATGGGTAAGGGACTCTGGCTTCTTTGTAATTTCTTACTCTAGTTCTAGTAGTTAGTTATTGTCCCTGGCTTCTTTTTCTTCATTCTTATCAAGAGGAAATCTTTAGGCATATTGAAAGAAAACTAGTGTCAAGATTAGCAGTTAATTTCAGACTTGTTTATGATCATTTGAACCTAATATGCTTAAACTTGGTTGCAGGCACGACCCTTGTTCAAAGACAGGAGGAAATTTTCCCAGATGGCTGATCCAGTGCTTCAGGGCCAATATCCTACACGTGGCTTATATCAGGCACTTGCTGTTGCTGCAATGTGTGTTCAGGAGCAACCTACCTTGAGACCTCTGATAGCTGATGTTGTTACGGCTCTAACTTACCTTGCCTCACAGACCTACATCCCTGAGAATAATGCAAATGCCTCTCGACTCGTGGCGCCAGGCACCCCTCCTAGATCGAGAAGAGACATAAACAAAAAGCTAAGTGGTGGATCAGGAAGGGACCAACTGAGAGCAACAAGATGAAGATGATGATGGTTTTCCCAGGAGAAAATGGTGGCACCTTCCTCATTTCTGGCGTAGAGGAAAATGTTCTAGAGGGTGATTTTTTCTGTGGTTGATTCCCTTAATATGCCTGTTTGCCAGACGTTATCGTTTTGGAGGAAAGATGCACCATGCTCGATTCTCATCCCATAATCGTCCCAGAAAGGATAAGTTCTTTTTGCCAATGTATATGCCATTTTGGTTGGGGAGGTGCTTGTATCTAGGTGCAGGGTTTTAGACGACATATCTCTATATGATAGAATTGTATTCTTTATATTCTTGAAGACCAAAATCTTTTGACAGCACCTTGCCATCTTTCTTCAATTTGTACTGTGACCCCTTTCACAAAGCTTAGAGGCTGTGGTCTTTTTTTCTTGTCACAATTTACTAAAGAAGGCTTTTTCCAGATCTCTTTAGATAAGGAAGTGTGTTAGGAACGTATCACCCAACAACTTGCACGTGCAAAGGAGCCTGGTTGGAGAATAATATTTGCAGAGTGCTTGGTGCAAGTAATAATGAGTACATGCTAGAAGGTACCAATAATATGTGCCTCGCAACACTCTGATGTTGAAGTGCTGACACCATCAATTTCATATTAAGTCAGAGGTGCATTTTGTACATGGATGAGGCATTCATTTTGATCAGTTGTTCTGGATGCCAGCTGCGTCTGTGCTGTCTGACTCAAAGGTGTAAGGTAAAGGTCTGTTGAGCTGCAAGAGGACCTTGTGAGCTCCAAGGTACCTCCTGTGGGCAAAGCTTGTGTCTTTTAGTACCCTCTCTCTATATACCTGGATCACACGATGTGTTTCTCCCAATCACGTGTTCGCCGGCATCTGTAAATAGAGTAGCTTCTTGTGCCAAATTGGAAGGAAATCGCCTTTTGTTCAGCTCATCCATTGTAGATGAAAAATCTCCCCGATGATAGCTCAAAATGCATAATTCTTTCAGCTAAACCAAAGTTTGTTTCAACTTTCAACAAGATACAAATGGGAGTTCCATCATTGCCATGTTAAGGTTCTCATTTTAGCAGACATCAAAGCTGTCGAATGCAAAGTCAATGTTTTCAGATGGCAGGAAATGAAGATCTTACAGTTTCGAGATGGGCAATGCTTCACAGCTCCGCAAACCACTCCAAACTTCTGGAGCTTATGATCTCATACATAGTAGCAGTTCCATGTGGCTTATCAATGGTCATAAATTTTGGAGCTGCATGCTGCTAAGCTACGATATCATGATTCCTTTTTCCAATTATCAAAGCATGTCACCGTTTCTTTTCTCTTTTAACATATTCAAATAGACTGATCATTTATTGCTCTGTCCAGGAAGCATAGATTAGCAGCATGTACGACAAAACAAGCATCAAAACAAGACAACCAGAATCTGTCAAGCTTGCATAGGCCTCAAATTGCCCCGACAGAATCAAGCTTCCAAGTTACTGCAGATCAACAATATAATCTCTTTAATATTCGAAGGAGCTGGGGGAGCATCAATGCTTCTTTTCTTAAATAACTCCAAAGTCCAATCGCTCATTGCATGATTAAAAATATAGACGTAATACAAGTTTGCTGTCTTGCAGGACGAATGTGATCAATGTGAATTTATCCACCATGAATGCAGTAGAATATGGTTGGTTGCGGCAGTAAAAGGTGTTGACGTTCGAATCTAGGCATTGGGAACTGTGTGAGAGCTCGTAGTTGTTCTGGGACAGGAGAGGATTAATTTAGGTGTAAGTAACTGTACAGAGGAAGACACCCAAGTGAGGATTTCCGGAATCCAACTGCATTAATAAGTGATTTAAGAGCTCCTGGCTCAAGAAAGAAAACAAGCTGTTCACAGGTGGATACTGGATAGTCCATGGACTTGGATGGCACATATTTTTTAGCCTCGGAAAATGCCTGTGGTCTGGTGGGTAGAGGACACTCGTCCACTGTCTGCGGCAACGAGGGAAGGGCACCAAGATTTTCTTCAAAGGGTATGAAGATTGTAAGGACTCTGGATCAATGATGTTATTGTTAGGATGGGGGTCAAATGGTGGACAAACAATGTGCCTGAATTAGAATAAACTAATGGATGATATCAATCGATGATTAACAGAACATGGTAGTGCATTGGACCCAAAAGTGCATTCCTAGCAAAACATGACAAGCAGCTGTTCTAACAGATAAAATCAAGTTTTGATTATTGTGACAGGGAATTCAAAATATGGTCTTCTGCGGTCAGAGCCAATTCTGAAGTGACAGCATTAGTGGTGTCCAGAAAGCTGCTTCTGAGCAACAACCACACTCATCATGGAACATTTATGATGAGCAAATGCGTTGCTGGATGCTTTCCACAGACTCTCCCATGAGTTTTTCTTTTTTTTTGCCTCCAAGAGCATCCCAATGGGCTGTTTGACAAACATCATATGAATGAGTGCAGGCTAACAAAAAATCCGCAGCTGTCCATTTCAAGCTACATGAACTCAACAGCTTTATTAATAGTAAACAAAAGACAACAAACCAAACACGAATTTGCAAGCCATAATTAATTTTTGGAGTCATTCAGGAGTGCATAGAAGGAGCTTTATTAACTTAAACTCCATTTGTTCTCGATGTCAGCAACAATATTTGTTAAATAAAATGCATTATTTATTTTGCTAATTGAATAATTCAAAATATCGCCATCGCCATCGAATTAAGTAAATATGCCAAAAACAGTTTTATCAAGAATTAAGTAATCATGATCACAATGTTAAATTTGATATGCTAATCAATTTTTCTAAAAATTTAAGCCGTTGAAAAGAGTAACATAATTGATTTTATATTTTTAACACTCCTTCTCACACGTGGGTTGTTGACAACTTTGATCTAGATCAAATTCAACACGTGGACAACTAAAAGAGAAAATTATTTTTTTAATAAGAATTTAACGAAGTCTGAATTCGGGACCTTTATACCGTGTTAAATTTGATGTGCTAACAAATTTTCTCAAAAGCTTAAGTCGTTAGGAAGATCATTTTATATTCTTAACACAATGAAAAATAATTGTGGACATCCTTTCTAAGATTTACACATCATTTATTTTTCTAGAAATATGAAATGGACAATTCCAAGTTCCATTCGGTATCATCTAAGAAATCTAAGTGGTATATAGTTGGATTGTAACTCATGTTTACTCCACTCCAAATGCAAAATGTCTTCGTCATAATGAACAAAGTAAAGCTTGCGTTTAGGAAAAAAAAAACGTTTGGTCACAGAGGCAAGAATTTTATCCACATAAGTCAAGTTTTGTTTGCAGAATCTACCTTAACAACATAGAAAGAAAGAAAGAAGGTAATGACTAATTAGGTTAGTGGATAGTCTATTGTGGTTAAAATTATATAGCAAGCTTGTTGCATCATTCATGGACCATAAGAAAAGGAAAAGATATGCAGATTTAGCACAATGAAAACAGAGGGTAGAGTTCATGAGAAGGCCATTCAGATGCCTAAGGTGAAAAATATACTATGAGATACAAAAAGATAATATTATGTTTTTATCCTCTAATTAAATTTCATAATGAAGTAGTTTTTCCAATAAATAAATAATTTTGTCTATCTAAAAATTAGTTTGGATATTCTTAATTGTTGAAATAAAGTATGAATAGAATGTAATACAACAACAACAACAAAGCCTTATCTCACTAGGTGGGGTCGGCTACATGGATCATACGACGCCATTCCGCTCTATTAGTAACCATATTCGTTGATCCATGTTCATAAGATTCGACAGGATTTTACGCTGGCTGCCGGAACCTAACACAACCCTCCTCCTTTATTCGGGCTTGGGACCGGCTATAAAATATAGGCGATTAATGCTAAATACGAAAAATAAGATTAGTTCAGAAATGAAAATAGCATGTATTGTTAATGTAATTTTACTATTGATAACTTAATAGCATTAGTAATTACCGGATGGTATACTGCCACAGTTTTCATTGCTAGGTTAATATATCTCAAGTTGGACACTTATTGGAGGATAATACATTAATTTATTTTTTTAATTTATCTACACTTGTTATACAATATCTTCCTTTATTACTAAAAAAACATCAAGAATTGAAATTAGGGGCCTTAAATTATTACCTTGAGTACAGCACTGCTTCACGAAATAACATGAGTTGGTTGCAAGGTCTGTTCCAAACATTATAGAACCCAATGACTCACAAATTTATATTAAAAATATAGTTAAGATACATAAGTGTGATTATGATGCGATCAAAATAAATGTTAGCCTTCCGTCTTGTTTTCGTATTTTCTGAAGTTGACGAACACTAAAATGTGCTAGTTATGTTATTTAATCATGAAGTAGAATTAATCAGTTAACTAATATACAAAATAGACAGGATTATACAATAAGATTTCACTATGAAGTTAGCAAAAAAAAAAGTAATCACTACCTTCCATAACCATCTAATTGCATCTCCATCTTTTCTTCCTTTTCTTTCAATTTAGATCCATGGGTTTTTAAGACTACTAGCACTCATTTTAGAGCGTTGTTGCTACTTTTTAGTTAGTACAACATTCGAGAAAACTGACATATTGTAACTAGAATTCTTAGAACAAAATGCGAATAATGCCACTTTGGTTCGGTGCATAAGAGTGAACAATCCACGTCACCATTTTATTCATACAACTTTAGTTAATCTAAGTGATAAAAGATTCCAAGTTTCAAGTGGGGGTTTTCACGAAACTTATTGGATTTTAGTTTCTGAAAAGAAAAAAATTGAAACTAGAAGAAAGAAAACCATTGACGAGAAAGCGAAATAAAGACGATACGATCGGCCCAAATTGAGATCATAATGTGGGCTGGGCTATTGCACTTAGAGACCCATCTGAGTAGATTTAGTGACAATATGAAACATAAAGGCAAACCAAAATTATAATATTTCAAACAAAAGAAGAACACAAAGGCAAGCACTCTAAATCTTCCAAAAGGAACAATTACGTAGTGGTAAAAAAAAATTAAATGCTTTGAACTTTTTAAATCTCATATCTGTAATGGAAAAAACAATCCTAAAAGAGGTCAGTGGATATGAAAGTCACTTATGTGTAGCATGCATGCAAACATATCTCCACACTCAAATTTATTTTAGCTAATTGATAGTACTAATTATCTTATTTCTGCATGAGTTACATCCAAGAAAGTACTCTTGTTAATTAATAATTATTCTGATGACCAGACGACACGAACTACCTGAACTTAAAAGTACTAAATTCGCTATGGGTTTACAGCAAATGGATCTCAGTTTGCTCCTGGTTGCTTTGTCCTTCTGATGCAGCATGTATTAATTCTGCACTTTCAATTCAATCTTGGTGCTGATTACGTACAGAAAACATCATAGCTAATTAATTAGCTCGATTAATTTCATTTAACCAAACACTGATGACCGAGAAAATTAACTCAGATCATGACAAATTGAAGTAAATGAAACTGCTTGCTATAATTTATCAGTTCCTGTCCAGCATGAAGAGTCCTTTCTTCTTCCTTGCACTCTGTATCAGAGACTGCCCCAATGAACCGGAACACAACTGCAGCTCCGCACCGAGGGCAGAACTCCAAGCGCGTGGTGTTGTGCGTCTCCTTGTCCACAGTTCTCTCTTCTTCCATCTCAAGGTTTAATTAGCATATATTCGTGTACTTAATTCTGATATTATATAGAAAGATCACATGAAGGAAAACTCTGTTCATCGGGTTCTTTGTAAAGGAGGTTCATGGGGATCATCACAGGAGTTGGTTGCCACACAAATTAGTATCAATATAGCAAGTAAAGTCGAGTTAGTAGGGTTGTTCATCGGGTCTGGTCCACTTGATCATAATATGAAGGTGGTCGGGTTAAATACGGATTATCAATATAGCAAGTAAAGTCGAGTTAGTAGGGTTGTTCATCGGGTCTGGTCCACTTGATCATAATATGAAGGTGGTCGGGTTAAATACGGATTAAAAATTTCATCGAATCACTCCTAAACTATCGCGATTTTCCACATCTAACTCCAAACTACGAACTTCGTTTTTTGGGTTCCTAAACTTTTATGATTTTTTTCCTTCCGTCCAATTCCGTCAACTTCTCGGTTAACTTCGATTTTTTTATTTGTGAAAAGATGATTGTACCCTGCCTTACACTCGTTAAATTCGTAATCTTCCTTTGCTTTTTTGATAGTCAAAGCCCCTTTTCCACCAGTGCTATTTCCGAAATGGAACCCTAGGGCTCCGACGATCTCTAGTGTTCTTCTCCGGTGTTTATCTCCGGCGTTCATCTCTAGCGTTCATCTCCGACGATCATCTCCTTCGACCATCTTGTCCTACAGCATTGGCTTCCTCCGAGAAGTTGATTTTCTGGAGTTGACCTAACTTTTGCCTTTTACCATGACTCCTGAAGGTACTTTTTTTATCTCTTTAGTGTTTTTGCTTTCTTAATGTACGTTTCTGAACCATATGGTCCCCTTTTCGACGAGTACATTCTTGTTCTACGGTCCCCCACTTCGCTTCACCCGACACAAATGATTTAGTGTGCTATGGTCCCCCACTACACGTGCATCCCTATTTTTTTCTACAATCGAAGCACACATGCACTTTTTTAGGGTTTCTACACTTTTTTAGAATTTTTGTTCTTAGACCTTCCCTTAAATTTTTAGGGTTCTATTTTAATGCAGTTGCAAGAGTCCACATGGAGTATTACACGTTAGAGATGCACTATGGTGGACATTTTATTCATGAGTCGAAGAGTTCTTGGTGGAAAAGTGGCATGGTTTGAGGTCGTAGATTCAGATTTGATGTTCTATTTTGAAATTCTTCACATGTTAAAAACTCTTGATTTATCGCTAAATGTCTGCATGTATCATACTAAACCAAACTCTGATAATTGGATTCAAATTAAAACAGATAATGATGTACTGAACTTGTTTGCAAGTTGTGGTGGTAGTAGAAAAATAATTCCAATATATGTTGAGGCTGATGTTGATGTTCTACCACTACAAAGTGACACTTCCTTAACTTGTTTTGAGAAATTTGCAAAAAATCAACAATAAAGTGTATCTCAACATGATGAATAATCCAAGGTTGCTGATCCTGATATAGGTATTAGAGAATCTGCAACAAATCCTGATATTGGTGTCCGTCCAAATTCTTTAGACAGAGAAAGTAAAGATGAAATTTTGATAATCTTGATGAAAGTTCTGATAGAGCTGAGAATATGGAAGAAGCTTATGTGGTAGATGATGAGGGCAATGACAACTATGGAGATGAATTGGAAGAAAATGGTCACTAATTCCCCAACTTCAATGAAGCAACTGATATGGCAAATCCCATATTGAAGTTGGATATGATATTTACAAATGTAAAAACCTTCAAAGAAGCACTAAGGGCTAATAGTAGAAAAATGTGTTATGAATTTTTTTATAAGAAAAATGAAAAAGAAAGACTTACAGCTATTTGTACTGAAGATGTATGCCCTTGGAGGATTCATGCCTCTTTATTATATGGGACCGCAACATTTCGAATAAAAAGTCTTCAAAAATATGTACTACATCCAAGAAGATACAGTGTTAAGAGTGTCAATTCTATATGGGTTGCTAAATAATATTTAGATAGGTTGATGAATGATCCTTCATGGAAGGTTAATTCTATGAGAAGATCAATCAGAAAAGAAGAACATTTCCTTATGAAAAATAGTCAAATGTATAAAGCAAAGCACAAGATGTAGGATCGAAAGCACCAAGAGGGGGGGAGGGGTGAATTGGTGAAATTAAATTTTCAAGAATTCACCTTCGGAGAAAACCGATAAAAATGATCACAAGCAAATAAAAATAATGTGTAGATGAGGAATAAAGAACAAATATAAGAAAACACGATATGCTGACGAGGTTCGACCGCAACACTTTGGCCTACGTCCCCGTTTCGACTTTTCGACCTCGAGACCACCGGAGATTCACTATCTTTCTCTTTTTTTGTAGGGAGAGAACAACCCTCTTTATACAATCACGCCTTCTTCTACGCTCAAGATGTAAGGCACACATCTTTTACAAAGAGCTCTCAATCTCACTAGATTTCAGAAAGTAAATGTTCTATCTAACTCTTTTCTTTTACAAAATTTTTTCTCACACTCAAGACTAAGAAAAGAAAAGGAAAGAAATTTACAATTCTATGATAAAAAACTTGAGAGGAGCTCTAGGAAGTTCTTTCTTGCTTGGATGAATTTTCTTCAGGCTTTGACACTCATTTTATAGGCTCCTAGAGGTGAGAATTCGTTCAAAAGGTCTCCCCCAAATTTCTCCTCAAAATTCTAGCCGTTACTATTCATTTGACTGAATGGTCGATCGACCGTTGGGATGGGTCGGTCGACTGGTTTATGTGACTGTTATCTCATTTCTGCGCTTTGACGCTGTCCGGTCGACCGATCTTTCGATCGATACAACGACCGATAATGTCTCGACATCGACCGATCTATATTGCTGTCGACCGGTCTATTGACCGGTATAGTCTCGACGTCGACCGGTATTATGTCATCTTTCCTTCCACTAAATATCAATCGACCGATGCTTATGATCGATCGATCGATGGATCGACTGGTCGTCCTAAAAAAGTTTTCTTTCAACTTTAAATTTGGAAATTTCTTCGGCGAATCTGTTCATATCAATTCTACACCTGCATTATCACTACTTGAGCATAGATTAGTAACTTTTATGTCCATTTTAATTTGTTATCATCAAAATATAGGATTCAACACAAGACAATAGAAATGATCCAAAGAAATCATCAGCAACAATTTCAAAGAGTTAGAGACTATTGTGCATAAGTTGTTAAACACAATCTTGGAAGCATGGCAAGGGTTGATGTATTTAGGATTTCTTATGAATGTTCTCCACATTTTCAAAGGGTAATTGTTAGCTTTGTTGCTCAAATCAAAGGATTTGTGGGTGGCTGCCGACCAGTTATTGGTTTAGATGCTTGCCATCTAAAAGGAGTGGTCATTTGATAAGTGTTGTCTCAAGATATAGGAATGATCAAATGTTTCCTATAGCTATTGTAGTGGTAGAAGCTGAGTGTAGAGAATTCTGGACATGATTCCTTGAACATCTTATTGAGACAATTGGAACTCATGAAGAAAAGAGATGTGTTTTTATTTCAGATCGACAAAATGTATGAATTTTATAGTTCATTTATAGGTTATAACTTATTCCAAATCTAACTTCAAATTCTATGTTAGTGTCCATAGGGACTTCTACAAACATTTGTCAAGTTAATGCCTAATTTGTGTGAGACACATATGTGCTAACTTCAAAGCAAAATTCAAGGGTAAGAAGTTGGAGATGTAGCTGTGGATAGTTGCTAGGGCATACACTAAAGAGGATTGGAAAGAAACAATGGACACTCTAAGGACTTTCTATTCTGAAGCTCACGATTACCTTATGAAGGAGCCAACTAAGAATTGGTCTAGATCACATTTTGGTGATAGTTCAAAATGTGATTTGATATTCAATAACATTTCTGAGTCATTTAATCAATACGTGAAGGAAGCACGTGAAAAACCTATACTCTCATTGTTAGAAACTATACGACGGCAATTAATGACAAGGCATAATGAAAAGAAATAATGGGCCAAGACTCTCAGTACTCTAATATGTTCAAAAATTTTGAAATTGCTTGATAGAAACAAAAAGTTAAGAATACGACATGGGATATTAATTGCTGGTGATAGGAAGTTTGAAGTAATAGATAGTAGAGAGCATTATATTGTGTATCTAGATTTGAAAAGCTATTCTTGTAGAAAGTGGGATGTAATAGGTATTTCATGTGAACATGCATGTGCATGCATTATTGTTGATAGGAGAAAGTGTGAAGAATTTGCGCATCCATGTTACTCTGTTAAGAAGTATAAGGTGGCATATTCGGATATCATACATTCTATTCCAGATGAGAAGCAATGAGATCACAATGAACATGAATAATTGTAGTCTCCTATTATCTTAAAAAGACTAGGTCGATCCAAGAAGTTGATAAAAAGAGGTCTAGATGAATCTAGAGGACCATAGGATTATGAAGAGATTACTTAAGAATCTGAGTTGTAAGAATTGCGAGGAGAATGGCCACAATATTAGAACTTGTTTAAAGGCTAAGAAAAATAGTCAATCAACACTACAAGAAAAATGACTTTTAGCGACCATAATTAACGAAGTGATTCAAATATGGTCGTTAAACATCGTTAATAACGATTATAAAAAATTTTGGTCGTCAACAATAAGGACCAAAAAAATTTTGGTCCTTAATATTCTTATGACTGACCGTTAAAAGTCAACAATAAGGGTCAGAAAAAATCTGGTCCTTAATATTCAAATTAACGATCATTATCTTGTCGTTAAAAATATGAAAGAAGAAAAGAACAAGTAGGTATAGAAACATAGTCCCACATTCATTATAGTAGTATGATGAGAGCAAAGAGACAAGTATAAATAGAGAAGGAGATTAATGGGCTAATGTAGAGTTTTATGAAGAAGGTCCATCTTTGGATCTTTTCCAAATTTAAAATAATTATTTTTTATCAGATTATTTGTTCATAAAAAAACTTTAAAAAATTGGTCGGTTCATCCAAAATGTGATTCAATCCGGTGATGTGTTTAGTGACTAGGTGAGTGGTCCTTATAAGTTATATAGGGGACCAGCATACTAGTCGCTATTGAATTTTTAGGGAAGAGGATTATAGTGGTCCTTAAAAAGAATCAACGATCAGTTATTCACACTGGATGCTAAAATATTTTAGCGGCGGGACCTATAGCGAAGAGCCGCGAGCAGTTTTTTCTTATCGTTGATGAGTATTAACGTCAAAATGACAACTTTTAATGACTACATATCTTTTCGCTAATGACCTAATTTTTTGTAGTGCAAAAAGTTGGTATTACATATAGACTTAATTAGTTCTTTGTTTCATTCATCTTTTTTCTATTATTATTGATGCTTAGGATGCAAGCTCTAGTGGAAAAGGCAAGAGAAAAAGGGATGATGTTTCTAATACTCAAACTCATGTAATATATCTTGTAAGAACGTAACCACAGAGATGCTTTGTTCACTGACTTATATCACATTGCAGGCATCTTCCTGTCGAACAACTAAAATTAGAAGAGAAGCTGTTAATTAGAAGAGAAGCTGTTGTAGGAAGCGTGAGCCAAGTGTTTACTAAAATCTTGAGGAATGCCAATGTGTATGACAATATCATTTTCAGCCAGACATCTACAATTTCCAATATTGCAAATTGATTTGAAGAACTTTGTTGTTTTAGTATCTGATGTGAAACTTCTTTTGTAACCATGCAAAAGACATGTGTGTGGTGGATTTATATTTTGAAATATGATTCTTCTTTTGTAGTCGTACACTTGTTGTGTTACGATGTAACTTATGAACTACAATGTCACGTTATGAATGTGGTTCTTCAGATGTGTTTCTATATCATCGCATTACACAATAACATATTCACTACAAGAAAACACATCATTAGAGAAGGAAAATCTGATCGTTAATAATCAAAATCCGATCGTTATTGGTCATTAGCGATCAGCATTTCCCGTCGTCACCGGTCATTATAGATGCCGCCATTAAAAATTAATAACGATGACTTAAAAGTGTCGGCCGTTAAAAGTCATCAACGATCGGATAAAAATCGATCATTAAATCTAAATAAGGATAATTTAGTTGGTCGTTGAATACATTAATTGCGAGAAATATCTTTATCGTTGATAATCTTCAGCGGCTACTAATCCTGTCGTTAAAAGTTGTCAATGACTAAAAAAATTCGACCGTTAAAGCCATAGAAAGGCCATTTAGTTGATCGTCGAATACATTAATGACGAGAAATATTTTTGTCACTAATAATCTTCAGCAGCTAGTAATCCCGTCGTTAAAAGTCATCCATGACAAAAAAATCCGGCCGTTAAATCCATATAAGTACCATTTAATTGATCGTCGAATACATTAATGACAAAAAATATCTTTGTCGCTAATAATCTTCAACGGCTAGTAATCCCGTCGTTAAAAGTCGTCAATGATAAGAAAAAAAATCATCAATAATAATCTTTAAAGTTATATAATGACCATGAACTTTATCAAAACATGATCTACAACGCACTTTCTCAACAATCATTTAACTAAAAACAAACTCACAAACTATAATACAAAAATTAAATTAATTTACCAAAATGAATTGTTCATATGACTTCAAAAAAGAATAATTATCCATATCAACAAATGTTCATAGTAGTTAAGATCAATAACATTTAGCATTCAAATTTTTTAACTCATCAATCTTCTTCCTTCCCTTCAAAAAATGCTTACACTATCCTAAAAGCAAAATAACTTGTTTGAGCTTTGAATTGCATCTCTTTCCATATCTTCGAAATCTGTAAAGTTCACAAAATACATAAGAAATTTTAATAAACGTCCAATGACTATTGAATTAACAACGAAATGAAAAATAATAACTTATAAATAAATAAGACAATTTAAGAGAACATAAAACAAACCATTTAGTTTTCATTATTTGATCCCTGTGTTGCTGAACTTTGCACATTCCAAAGCAATGTTGCAGTACTTGTTGCATTTGAATTTTCATAGAGTTCAAGCGATTCTTCAAAGACTCATTCTCCTCTCGAAAAGATTTGTTCTCTTATCGAGTGGCATGCAACTCATTTAGTAGTGCACTTTTTGAATTTGTTCCTCTCAAATCCTTTAACTTTATTCCACCTCCAAAGTCAACGACATGGTTATGATTTTGAAATCCAAAACATCTCTCTACTACTTCTATATGTGTAAGTGTTGATTCCAATCGAACAAGTTCTTGAATTTCAGCCTACAAATGAACAAGAAAATAAATGCAACTTTTTGCCAAAAATTCAAGTGAACATGAATGAATAATTAAATGTATATGTCTTTCAATTGTTGCGGGATCAATGAGCCTATTATCCTTTTTCCGTGTTTCAAAGAAAATTGTTCCTACATCTGGTGAATTACCATCTTTGCCTCCCTACATGTTTAAAAAAATCAAATAATATCAAATAAAATATAAGCACACATTGTTAATTAACAAATCAGAAAGGATGCCATTTAAATTTATAATAGTTCTTTTTTGATAATTGTATTAATGTCTTATGAATATATTTTCCATAAGATATCTCCTCCCCCAGTTACATACTAAAAATTGTTGCATGTGAAACAACCAGAGAAAAATCAGAAGCTGACATCTGCATGTTTGGTCAACTATCCTTTCCTTTATTTTTCTTGATGTGCACTACACACATTCTACTTGGATTATGGAGCATGATTACCACCCTCAATGCATTGAGACCAACAGAAGGTGCAAAAGGAAAGAAACATATCCGAGAGATTGTATTGTAGCTTGAACCCGAACAAATTTCATATCCTACCACTGGAAAAGAACTAATCATGTTTCTTGACTTCATTCTACGATGACATTTTTTAATGAACTGGTAAAAAGAATTCCACTGAGGATCCAAGCGAGTGGTAAGAAGACCTGGAACCAAGCTACTTTCACATTAGAATTGTTGGAAAGACGAGGATTTATCTGGGAAACATGAGTGCCATTGATAACTAGTTCAAAGTCAGGATTGGAATCTACAAAAGAGAAACCACTAGAAATGATCAACTAAATTTAAGTTACTTAAAGAAGAAAGTGTTAAATGATCTATAAAAGCTTACTTGGTGTAACAGAAATTGTCGATACAAGAGGGCCATATATAGAACCCTGCAGAATCTCCTCAAAAAAAAAAAAAAAAAAAAAAACTGCAGAATGGAATTCGTCCCTTTGCCAGCCCAATGAAAATGTATTTCCAAAGTGCCATCGGCATCAACAGTAGCAATAAAATTTTTATGTTGAGAAGAGTAGCAATAAAACTTTTAACAAGCTCCTTCCCTGTTCCATTGGCTTCTTTTGCGATATTGAAATCTCTCAAGTTACTTTTTGAACTCAGAATTCAGTAATAATTTTTGTTTCAGGAGTTTCTGCCAACATAATTCAATGAAGTGTGCAATAATTAAAGCAAAAAATCATTTGGATTGAAACATCAAACAAGCGTCTTCCATTGCTAGTGAATGTTTTGTCGTCAGTGAACATAATCTCAGCAAAGTGCAAGTCAACACAATAGTCTCCCTTTTGTAAGCAGAAGCCGTAGTATTTGAGCGTCAGGGGGTTGAGTCGAGACTCCATGTACAACTCTGAATTGTTCATTCTTAGTACTGAGATATTGCTAGCAATATATGATGCCCACTCGTCTCCAACAAAATACCCCATGCTGCTGCACCCCCACTTCCCATTTTTTGCTTCATAATAGTTTGATGGACCTAATGGATCTTTATCAGTTTCATAAACATCACCACCAATGTTCACCTCACCACCACCACAATTTATGAACATATTGGAGTCTGCAACAACCAACAGTATATATGCAATAACGAATTGCTATTTAAGCTTTATCTTATAGTGAACAAGGATCATTTGCAAAGTTTCTGTACGCACTGTTCGCTTTCCCGGAGCAGGGTAGATTCCTTCTTAGGCATGTTGGTAGACATATATAAACGTGACACTAGGACACAATATAGAGATAGCTATTGAAGCTTAAATTAGATTATAGTTATCTGCACTACTACAAAATGTTAAGAGATACAATTCAGTATAGAAATGGTAAAAAGGCATGATACAGGAACTCACAAATTACTGTTGTTTGCTGTTGAGAAGCTGGAAACCATATTGCTGCAAGCAAGGACGCACATCAGTTAAATAGTGATTGTTAGAAGTACAAGAGGAAATAAATAACTTGGGTTCTTACGTTCCATGGAGGCAACTAGTTAGTGTAGCTTCTGTAAACGAGTTGTAAGAAATATCGCTGCAGAATGAAATATAGTTAATTTGAAACCGGCGAAAATTGCAGCTAGTTGATGTAAGAATTCGAGGTTACGGTCACATACAAGTTCTTTTTGCCACTGTTTGAGAACCATTCTGGTATGCTGCCATTGAGCTTGTTACTTGTAAGATACCTATATGGAAAGGCAGATATCAATAGTGAGGACTTGTGTAAATTCTATAGGCATCTGGATTAGTGTACAATAGGAAATTTCTTAGATGAACTTCAGTTTTGTTAATTCATAGAAGACATCGGTCATCTGTGCCAGAAAATCAGGAATCACACTAGATATGGACAAGTTTCTCAGGACCTTGCATGCATATGACTTCAACTGTTTCAAAGTTATCTTTCTGAAACAAATAGTTGATCCTAGTCCATATAACTTCACTTCCTCTGCATGGCCTTTAAACTCACAGTTCTTTCATGCTTGTCATGCCGACTATTGCAAGGAACTTCCCATCCCCTTCTTTCCAGTCAGTCACTCTCCTACAGCAATAACGTTAAGAATGTGATAGAACGACAAATGAAACATACCATTTTATACTTTGAAGAAATTAGCGACCAGGATGCTGGCGCGCTGAGGCGGGGGAGGATGGCAGGTGCTCGCGCGCGGAGGGAGGGAGGGGGGGTGGGGTGGGAGGTTGTAGGGGGCGCTGTCCGGCGGCAGATCCGGTAGGATCCTCGCGGAGGGCGGGGGGGAGCGGGAGGCATGATCCTCACGGTGGGCGGGGCGCTGTTGGGCGGCGGCGGGGAGGGGGGACCAGGATGCTGGCGCGTAGGGTGACGGAGAAGGACGCTGGTGCGTCCGCCGCCAGAGGAGAAGGTCGACTGGCGGGCGTGCGACGAAGGAGGGCTTTGCAACGGGGGGAGGGGGGGCTCTCCCGCGGCGAGTCGGGGAGTTGGACGGATTGTGAGGAGGTGGAGGAAAAGCTTAGGGTTTTTTTATTCAAATTTGCAACATATTTTTTTTGAGAAATATTATTAGATTTTATAAAGATTTTTTTTGTATCTATTGGATTTTATCACATATAATTAAGTTAATTAACTAATTTATTTTTTAAAATTGATGTTACCTAAGAAATCAGTGGAGGACAATATTTAGTTCCCGCCAAATAAAATATTAATTTTACGCGTCTTAATTTATAAATAATTAATGATGATAAAATTAAATAGTCATTAATAATCACTTTTAACGATCAGAACTTATATTTTTTAGATGAGCAAATTTTTCTTTCGCTAATAATGTGTTTAATAATGTTCATATCTTTTTCTTGCAGTTTTAATGATAATTTTTTTATCTCGACATTAATAGTTGGTCGTAAAGATCTCTTTTCTTGTAGTGATATATTGAATGTAACTTGCATTTTCATATATGAAATATAACTTGCAGGAACAATTGCAGGTCTAAGTTTAAAAATGACATTGCATTCGATAACATTCAAAGGACATAGCATTCAATGACATTCAAAGGGCATAGCATTCAATAATATTCAAAATACATTCAATATATATAGTACCAAAGTAAATGGATTCAAACATATTCCAAGTTAGTACAGATCGACATGAAACTTGTGGGGCATTGCAATATTTACTCCATTTCAAAGTACTCCCTTGTAATTACAATAACAAAATTAAGTACGATCAACAATAAAACACAATATCTTTGTTTCTTTAATTTTCTTTCAAAGCCTCTTGCTTCCACCAAAGTAGTCATCAGCAAAATCATTCAATATTTTCAGACTCTTTTGATTTTCTTCAACTTCATTCTCTAGTTCAACAATTCATCTTTTGACTCTTTTGTTTTCTTCCTTAAGTTTTGTTATTCTGTCCAAAACTTTGCTACTCCAAGCCATGCCCCTCGGATAGGTCGTCGAATCAACCCATTTAAAAAATTCGCATCCAGAACCTTGCCCTTTGTAATTGTAACAATTGATGAATCATCGACCGGGATTGTCCTTAATAAATGAATATTTTGCTCAGGAGTTCATACCACAGTAACACTTTACTTCATCTTCATGGAGATAACTTCTATATGACTACTGCCACTTGTGCTTTTTGTAGTTGATCCAAACAAAATCATGGCTTCAGTATTAAATTGTGCAAATTAGAAAAATCGTGAATAGAAGTAACACATTCTTAATATAAGAAACTCTAAATCGGCAAAAAATGAGTAATACTTTCAACACACGAATGCACATCAGTGGGGAAGAATGCAAAAGCTACGTCTCAGACTCCACAGATTTCACCAAAACGCTAGAGGATCTTCGGAGGTCGAAAGAAGACCGGAGTACAAGAAAAACGCCGGAGCAGAAAACCAAGTTCTCGGAGTAGGCCAATGCTGTAGGATAGGATGGTCAACGGAGATGAACGTGGGAGAAGAACACCAGATATCGTCGGAGCCTTAGGGTTCCATTTCGAAAATAGCACAGGTGGAAAGGGGCTTTGCCTATCAAAAAAGCAAAGAAAGATTACGAATTTAAGGAATGTAAGATAAGGGTAGAATGATTTTTTCACAAATAAAAAAAAATCGAAGTTAACCGAGAAGTTCATGAAACTAGACGGAAGGACCAAACTAAAAAAATCGTGAAAGTTTAGGGACCCAAAAAATGAAGTTCGTAATTTGGAGTTGGATGTGGAAAATCATGATAGTTTAGGGTGGTTAGAGGAAATAACTCTTAAAAATTTTCAATCCGAGTTGATCCAATCCGATCCGATGATATGACATTTTAATATTTTTACTTAAATTTAAGTTTATATTTGATTTATTTTTTAAAAATAAAAGAAATTATTTTATGTATGAAAATAGTATTTAGATATTTAGAAAACTTATTTCATACTTTAAAATAAATATAAAAATAATATTTTTCTTGTTAAATAAATATAAACTAGTTAGAAAAAAATATAAAAAAATTGACGATCAGATAATCTGATCATCCGACTTGATCCGATCATTCGATCCGAACTTGGATCATATTTTACCCTCAAATTGATGACGATCCGATTCGATTCAACCAAATTTGATGTCGAATTTGTTGACCTAGGATCCCAAATAAGCACCACAACCGGCGTGCATCATGACGTCACGACCTGAGTTTTCCCGAGCAAGGTCATGATTGATGAAGTGAACCATGCATAACACGGTGTATGTATATAACAGAGAACTCGATCACATAAATATCTTTAATAATTAATTAAGACTAAGGCTCAACATGTGAAATAGAAAATTTGAAGTAAACTAATATCGGAAAAAAATGATCTCAAGTGTGAGTCCTAACTAAAATTGATCCTTATGAATGATAAGTAATCTGTGTACTTGGAATATGACACCTGCATGTAGGCCACTCCTTCGACATCAATAATTAAATAATTTGTAAGGTGATTAAGATAATTCCCGAGGATAATTAATTTGAACTCGCGAGTAACTTTGTGTTGTGATTCGGACGTTGATTACATGAACGGAAACGTAAGAAGCAATGTTTTAACAACCGGTTCGGACCGGCCGATTAGTCCGATCGTGAATCGGTTCTAAAATCGGAAATGATAAAAATCGGATTGGCTCAGAAAAAATCGGACTGAACCGGTAAATAGTGTTGAACCCGGTTTTTATTTTTTTTATAAATATTAAAATATGGAAAGCTTTTATTAGGAGATTGAATGTTTAAATGCTTTTATAACAAAATTAGCACGTGAAATGATACAAAAAAAGGAAACATTTTCAAATTCAAACAAGAAAATGAAAGGAAAATTTTTGAATCGGAGGAAATGAATCAAAATAGAAACAAATTATTAATCAAATAAAATAAAGGAGAATTATATATGGAAAAAGAATAAAATTTGGTGATAATATATTAGTAATAAATTTAGATTGAAATTAAATTTATATTATTATATAAGTAATAATAAAAAGAAAAAAATTAAAATAGAAATAGATTATTAATCAAATCAAATAAAAGAGATTTATATATAGAAGGAAAATAAAATTCGGTAATAATATGTCAGTTATAAATTTGAATTGACATTAAATTTAGATTATTACATTAGTAATAATAAAAAAACTATTATTTAAATTAACATCCGGTAAGAATAATAATTATTTAATTATTGTTATAATACTTTTTATATTAAATTACTCACAAATAATTATAAATAATATTATTATACAAAAATCCGGTTGAACCATTTGGTTCTCGACGAAATCGGTCGAATCTCGACTCAGTTGACACGTCGATTGTATCTTCGATCTGATTTTTAAAACATTGGCCCAACCATTAACACAACCTTTTTTACTCTTTTTTTTTTTTACGTGAGGAACAAAGCAATATTTATACACTGCATGGTTTAACCAATATAATTTTAAAAACAGAAAGTCCGATGGGCACATCGCCGTTCAATTGGTTGGATCGAATTTTAACTAGTTAATATAATAATATGATTTTTAATTATTTGAGAGTAATGTAATATATAAATTACAATTAGCCAATTTAATATTATTATGTATTACTAAATTTTAATTTACATAATAATTTTATCTTATTATACATTACTACTAATATCATAATTTAAATTTATTTTCAACCTAGCATCATATTTCTATTTTATTCTCTTCCTCTTTCTATTTATAAATTCTATTTTATTTTATTGTCCTCTTAATATATTATCAATTTTATTCATTTCCTCAAATTTCATTTTATTTTCTTCGTTTAAATTATTTCATTTGTTCTCTGTCCATGGCGTCAGTAAGAAGAGTAGATCAAATAATCTGGAGTCCGATTAAAATAAGAAGAGGAAGGCCAAGACGGACACTTGACAAACTAATAGAGCAAGATCTATTGGTGAATAATATACCAAAAGATTTGGTTACTAATAGAGCGGAATGACGTCGTATGATCCATGTAGCCGACCCCACCTAATGGAATAAAGCTTTGTTGTTGTTGTTCTCTGTCCATAATTTTCTTTTTCCAATTACAAATCGTCATTTGTAATGGTTGAACCGGGCGAAGCCGGACCAATTTAGTTTTAAAACATTCGGTTTAACACAAATTTACGTCTAATCTTAGTATATTTTATATATGTATTTGCGTATATATACTGCTGTACAATCCCTAAGTGGAAAGCAAATATATAGCACAAGTATATATATAGTCCAAGAGATACTACTAATTTGTAAGTACGTGCCAAGTTAATGCTTGACTTCCTTCTCCTTCATTCAATAACCTCATTTCTTTTGTGCTATACACAGTGTGGGGGGGGGGGGGGGGGTGGGGAGAGAGAGAGAGAGAGAGAGAGAGAGAGAGAGAGAGAGAGAGAGAGAGAGAGAGAGAGAGAGAGAGAGAGAGAGAGAGAGAGAGAGAGAGAGAGAGAGAGAGAGAGGTTGTATTTTATGTCCTCACTGTACTCACATCTGAGACCCAATAAAGGCCCTGATATGTACAAGTCATGGGTGCAAGTACGGATCTATACATATGTAGCAGAACTTACGAGCTCTCGGAATCAAGAGAGGGATAAACACACATATCACAGATGCAATTTGGGAAGCACCAAAAGATTGAATGCATGCGGACTAAAGTAGTACAGATTGAGTTACAGTAGCTTCTCCTTCTGCAGTGAACATACAACACTGTTATATATGACGATCAACAGTGCTAATTATGTTCTCTAAAGAAGTAGAAATGTGATCAGAGTGACAGAGGTACAAGGTGAAGGACATACATGTGGTCTAGACATGCCGTTAAATTTAAGATCAAGAAATTATAGTATGAACTAGTGTTGAGCTTGAGGACTTGGAGGGGTTGCACTCGTCCTTGAGTCCGGTGCTCCTCGTAGGGAAGAGTTCCAGAGTTTGCAGAGGCCTGCAGCATGGCGGGCTTACGGTGCTCGCGCCGGCAGCTTCCATCATGGCCATCCACTGACACACAGATAGCTGTTCATCGCAGCCACCTTCTCCCTCGATCTTGCGCAGTAGATCTTGTCCTTGGGTTGTTGTTTCCTGCATCACCAGTAACGACGACTGTGATATCTAGTTACGTGCATGTATATGCGAGGGATCGTATGAACAGAGGCGTAGCTTACCCGATGAGGGAAGTGATGAAACGGGACGGTGCTGTGGACGACGGCGGCGGCCGGATGAGTGAACAGAGGAAACGGGTGGCGCTGTCCCGAGCAGAGAAGCTGCTGCTGTTGGTGGTGGTGGTGATAATGGTGGTAGTGCGTTGATCTACAGAACAGCCTCCTGCGCAGCTTCTGCCTCTCCCGAGCCTTGTGGTTCTGGAACCAGTAGAACACGTTCTTGCCTTCGATCCGGCCGTAGCAGGCGAGGCGCGCGGTTATCTGCTGTATCTGGGAGGCGTTAGGATTTCGGAACCCGCTCTTGTAGATGTCCTCTAGAATCATCAGCTGCTCTGGCGTCGGACACCACCTTGTGGAAGTGACCCGAGGCATGATGATGATGATGACTCGATGATGGTTTCTCTCTCTCTCCGTAGGGACGATGAGTGTTCTGGTTTCGGAGTGGCTTTGTTTTGTCTCCTTCTCTATGGTTCGAATTCTGGGTTATATATGCATATATAGAGAGAGAGTGTGAGAGAGGGGAGAGAGAAAGAGAGAATAAATTAAAGATGGAGGCGAGTGTAGAGGGAGACAAAAGGGATATACGATGTGGATGAGAGAGGAAGGGGTGTGCAGCTTGTGGAAAGGTTCATGAGGTGGGGGATGAGGAATTGGAAATAGAAGGCCTGGGGGACAGAGGAAGTATACTGACATACTGATGCTGATACTTGCTTTTGATCGAGAGGCATTGAATGGATAATTCAATATGCTCGCAGCCTCTCCCTTTCTCTCTCTCTCTCGCTCCCTCGCTCTCTGTTTTTTACTCTACAGTTTCTTACTGTGTCAACTGTTAAGACAAACCAATATGTGGAGAGAGAGAGAGAGAGAGAGAGAGAGAGAGAGAGAGAGAGAGAGAGAGAGAGATACTGGGTTTTCATGGGGCAGTCACAGATGATCAACTGTTCAGAGGAGGGCATTGAGGCTAGAGAAAGGGAATGACACGCAGCAGGAGCAGCTTCTCACACGCCTTTTCCTCCAGCAGTTCAGTGGGGAGAGTAAATTATAAGGTGATGATGACGTTCGGGACGAGCTCAAACAGAACCATCCCCTAAACCCCCATGCCTTATTATCTCTCTCTCTCCCCCCCTTAAATAGCATATTTATACAATGTAATCGTTGTCTAGTTTGCTCTAGACTTACATTTCGTTTTGGAAACATATTCAAAATGCTTAATCGGTGTCATGTTTCAGGTTTCTCGCAGCTACTATAAAAGTAGGAACATACACTAAAACTTGTACATTAATAAAACAGACCTTACCACTCGTACAATAATCAACAATCATATATTATATGATATATCTTTTCTCTCGCATTCATTCAAATCAAAACTCAATAGGGAGGTTATCATACATTTGCATTAACTGAAAACTTAGCTAACATCAAAGTAGTTGAGACAAATTTACAACCACTCCTAGCTATAAAGTACAATCTCTCTCTCTCTCTCTCTTCCCCCTTAAACTTAAACATACATGAAACAGTGTTATATCCAGTGAACCACCTGCATGCCGTGCAATGCCCCTCAACTTTTTTCCCCTCAAAGATAACAGAAGAGTTACAGCTATCGGTTTAGGGCTTGGAGACACCTAAATATATATTATTTGTGGCATCAGTGCATGAATGGTCACGCATCACAGTCAGACTAATGGGGCTGGCTGTGGGCATAAAAAAAGGACCATTTTGTTCTCTCATGCACGCCTTCTACTTCGACCTTTGTAGGCTGAGGCCTCCTTCCCCCATGCATGCAGAAAGGAGTGGGGTGGCTATGCGTGGCCTTCCTAGCTATCCGTTAACAGCACGTACATGTAGTGTGTCTCTGATAGGAAAAAGAGCAATTAGGTATCACATTTGGCCACTCTCGTCTCTCTGTAAATTGTAGTTTTGATGTGAATGCAGTAAAAATAAATATATGAATGCAGTAAGCTGCAGGTACTCACTCTCTAATTCCAAGGTGTAAAAAAAAAAAAAAGAATTGACGTATGAGCGTATGATTTGATGGAACCATGCATGCAGATGTATATATGAAGAAGGAGTAGATGTGTGATCCCAAAGCCACGTCCATTAAATGGCCCTTTTATGGGCATATTTGTGATAATTCGATGGAAAGATGCATGAGGTGACATCTAGTGGATTCAATGGCAAAGAAGCTAACGATCGAAGTCAGTGTCACAATTGACCAATCGTTGTTTTGCTCTTCTTGATTTTGTTATGTTTCCTAGGGGTTGACAAGTCGAAAAGGTTGTTGTTCTGTCCATTCCATGTCAAAGATCCAGCGGCATTGGTTTTTGGTCAGGTGTTCATCGGGTCTCTGTTTTCATGTTTAGAGAGATCTTCTAGAACAAAAAAAAAGAGGGAGAGGAGGAGGAGAAGAGACCAATGTTGATTTGACCGATAAGTGATCGGATAAAGATTCAATCCATTAACATTGCCTCGGACACGTATGCCTGTTTACATGACAGATTATATTTTGCATACGGTAGATTTCGAACTCAAAATTTTCTTAAGCGACGACAAACTGTTTATCACTCGACCTCAATGCCTATTGATAGATAAAATGCATATATAGAGTGTTCAGCTATGCAAAAATGTCATTAGATAAAATTAGACATACTATATTCGGATCTTCATTTTCAATGTATTTCATGTTTGTGCAGAGGTATTTGAAGCCTCAATGAATATACGATAGATCTGTACATCATGATAACCTTGATATATAGTCCTATGAATGCTCTAAAACTATATGCACCTAGTCTGAGCCCTCCCTGTGTCCATATTCTGACCCTAGCTCTGATACTTTATCAGGTCTTACATTGATAAGGAGCAGAGCAGAGCCACAAATTTACATTCTGTCTCTTCAATTCTCTTTTAATCAATGCAAGCTCATAAATTTCTTATCCCTTGTGCATTAATAAATGGCCTTTTCTCCTTTAGGTGTCAGCAACCGATTGTTACCATCCTCCCTCATCTTCCCTTAATTTTTTCATGCAAAAGTAGTGCCTCAGTATTTATTGCTTTTGCAGGTTTGATTTCAACACAATGAATTGTGTACTCTCTTTTGCAGAATGGTTAATTCCCTCACGTTGACATGTTTTTTAAAAACAAAACATGTTCAAACCCTCTTTTTTAAGTGTATATATATATATATATATATATATATATATATATCTTAAAGGCTTAAAGTTCTCATTAAGCCAATTATAGGAGCTTGTTCAAAATTTTCACATATCCAGATGTGGTAACGCAAGCACCCCCAAAACTATTATATTTATTTACACATTCCATTTCCAAGCTTCTGTGCTTCACTGATATGGATGAAAATATTGAGTGGATAGACGTTATCAAGGTGCAAAAGATGCCTTTTTTAGTTATGCCCAGCTTTTTCACAAGGCATTTGCTCAGCCTGCATGCAGAAGAGAGGAGTGAGAAAGAGTAGATGAGAGACTACATTTTAATCAGAGCACAAAAGGTTACCCAACGAGAAGGAAAAGGTATCCCAGTCCCTCAACCGCGATGTGACAAGTCTCCCACATCATCTCTTACATCACACACAGCACCACTATCAGCTGATAGAAACTTGGATCATGATAATAAAAGAAGAGAGATCATCTAATCCAACTTAAAAAGGGATGAACATGATAACCGAAGTTGTGTAAAGCATGTTGCACATTAATGCTGCACACCATCTCAAATCCTTTGTTTTGACTTTTACCAGTAACATTCCACGTGCAGTCACATTAAATTACAGATGGGGGGCACTGAGAGCAAGTTTGCTGAGCTGACAAGATTGCCTGAAGTCATCCCTAAAACATGGCCTCGGAATGAATCCAAACCACTGCTCTATCTGATATTGCAGAGCCTTCTCATTATGTGACAAGACAGTGATGCATGTTGCTGCAACCAGGGTTTGAGACTTGAGAGAGATCTTCTGCAGAGGCATCTGCATGATATTTTTCTTCTTATCTGCGAGTCCACTGTGGTTGCAGAGTGTGTGTGTCATCAAAGACTATTTGTCTTTCTTTTCCCAGGGTTTTTGTGGTTGTACTGTGCGCGCGAAGCCATCCCGACGCCACAACGAGAAATAGTCGACTTAGTAAAATTATTAAGCATAGTTCATTAGAACAGATTTTGTGCACATTGCAAACTCCATGAACCCTTTGAAATGTCAAACTGGCAAAGCATTACTTATAATGCAACAAAGACCAACCAATCTCGGAGGACGAGTTTTCCTCCGGTGTTGGCTGCAAGTTTCTCTCTGACGCTCACCATAGTCGTTCACTTGCTCTTCACAATACCTTTGGGTGTTGCACTGAAGCTAGACGTCAGAACATCATTTTCTGTCATGGAATGCGGACAGTTAACATGTTCGTCCCTTCCGGCTGCCTTGATGAGTTTGCCTTGTGATACCAGACTAGCGGCATTGGTTCGAGGGATCGATCAGCAAGACCTTGGATATCGTCGAATATGGGTTGGATCAAACTGCATCTTCCTAATCTCGGTTTGCCTGCAAGTGTTCCTCCGTGAACTGCCTTAGTCCCTTGACGTCCATGAGAATGCTCTGTAGCCTAGAGGGCAGGGAGCGCCAAGATGTTGCCAAACATGCTTTGCCCTTTACAATTTCTTGAGCCAGGTTTGAGCTCACAATAACACACCACCAACTTTTGACAAGTGAGGAACGTCAGGCAGAAATTAAACAGGAAGCTGGAATATATAGAACATCCAGCCTTCAACTATTTGGAAGCATAATTTTGAAACTTTGGCATACTTTTGAATTAGAAACTCATTTTACTTTCAACCATTTTAGCACTTTGGCGGCCGGGGACTGGATCTTTGAGGACAGCTCCTCCCTTGATACTAATACTTGCTTTACTTTTCTTTAACTTTTTGGGAGAATTTAGCGTTCTCACAATGATGCCTTGTTTAATTTCAACTTGACAATAGCAATTGTGGCTTGGTCATAGTGTTTTGACTTACTATCATGAGTTGCTTCCTAATGTCCGACGAACTTTGCCAACTCTTCAACCAGAACACGGACGACTCCTTTGTGGGGCGTGACGAGGTTGGGAGGAGGGCAGTATCAAAATCAGACCGGCCTGTTCATGGTTCAACCACGGACTGATCGGTAATTTGATTCGATTTGATATTAAAATCGTTCTTGATATTGAACCATCCAAAACTGATTGAACCGGGCCGATTGAACCGGTTGAACCTGGTTCAATTCAAAATTTGAAAAATAAAATTAAAAAATGATAAAAATAGGAAAGTTAAAAAAGAAAAAAAAGAAAGGAATATAAGAAAGGTAAAAAGGAGAGAATATGATATGTATAAAATGAAATAGAAATTGAAATAAAAATGTAAGTATTTAAAATTGATTGACATTAAAATGGAAAATTATTAAAGGGCATAAATAAAGGAAATAAAAAGGAAAGTGTTAAATAAAAAAGAAATAAGAATAATTTAGGATAAAATTTATTAATATAGCATCTATCATCAATAAATAATAGATACTAAATTAATAATAATCTATTTATATTTATATGTTAATCATTATTATTTATCATTATTAAAACTTTTAATAAATAAAATTATTATATATTAGTTTTTAATATTTTTAATAGGTTATTAGTACAATATTAATATATTATATCTTTATAATTATTATAAATAATATTATTTTAATATAATCCTGTGGAACCCGATTGGATCTATCCAACCGTGACCCAATAAGAAGTCCGGTCCGATCGCCGATCGATTTTGAAAACATTGGGCAGGCTACCTAGTTTTGATCCGCTAATTCTAAATCCATGAGATTTTTTGCTTTGGCACTAGTTGCTGAATGTTGGACTATCTTCTATGGTCTGCTAAAATGTTGACATTCGAGGCTACTTGAAAACGTAGGAGACGTGCATCTTCACAACATATTCAATGACATCAAGGTCATTTCCCTTCAATTCTCTAGTTTTAAATGTACATTAAAAGAGGTGCAACCTCGGAGGCTGATTTAATAGCATTTTTTGGTCGAAGATCTTATTCAGATCTTTTTTAGGCAGATGTTCCCCCTAGGAATCCATGTATTTTTGTATCCAAACGATATTATCTTTCCTATTTAATGAAGCATCCCTATTTTAAAAATCTATTGGAAGCATAATTTCACATCACAAAGTTCAGATGCAAAGGACTCTGTTCGTAGCTTGACTCGCATATAATGTGTATATTGCTAATCACAGAAAAATGTCGAATGAAGTTTTAAAATTTATAAATTCTCTACGCTATTACTACGAGAACCACAAGTATACAACATGTCATTGTAATGTTTGAGGGTCGATCCATAAAGACAAAGTCGAAATGTTCACACTTAATTAAACTATTTAAAGGAAAAGCATAAGTCTATAAGTGTTGTTCAAAATAAGAAAGTGAAATGCTATAAACAAGAAATCATAACAAATAAGACTACACTATTTTTTATGGATTTTTAATAAAAAAGTAGACAAAGATTAGTGTAGCTATACACTAGGGCTAGGGGAATGTTTTCACTTAAAACTTACTTTCTCTGAACTTCATTTAGGATAAAAACGTCTGAATGCCCTTTAGTGTGTGTATTAGGGTAACATCGTGATAAGGATCATTCGACTTGTCTGCGATATTCTCGTGTTCGTGGTAAGCCCAATTTACACACGTAAAGGGATTCATATGTTCAGCCCCATCATCACTCTCGTGCATGGTGACTGAGCATATGAATCGACCTTTTCTCTTTGGATTGAGCTAAGCATTCACGTCACCCTGGCACTTGGACATTCTTAAAGAAATAAAGTGAGAACAAGACAACTACGGTAAGCTTACATCCATCTCAGAGTAATAAGGATAATCCTTCGGGTAGAATGTAGGAAACCATGATGTCACAAAAAATATTTAGACGATTAAGGGAGAAACCGATTCGAGAACAAAACTTAAGATTACTAAGAATTCCTTAGATATAACTCATTCGTCATACTCCCTCTCGGGTCACCAATGACGAAGGAGGGTTAAAGGCTTTTCCTCTTGGGTAGAGACTCTCAGAATCAGCAGGGATAGCAACGGTAAAGAGAATAGAGGATTAAAAGAATTCTACACACACTTTGAGCCCGTCTAAGATGGTCTGAGTTCCAGCTCACTAAAGTCATATATTGCCGGAGCCTCAAAATGAGCATGTCCCTCTCAGACTTCGGGCTCAAGGATGCATGACCTCTAAACCAAATAGCAAAGAACTATCGTTGTCAGTACGACATAGAATCCAATTAGGAATCACTATCGTCGATTCTCGATGTCTTTGCGTACGATCGCATAGAGCCTAGAATATCCCTACAATCGGGGAGGGGTGTGCAAAATGATAGTGATTCAAAGCCTCAACCAACTCTAGTTGTAAGGAAACCAAAGAAACCAAGCAGAGAATTATCTCGTCTGTGCTTAATGTTTTAGCATTCGATCGTGGAGAGCCTAAAATATTCCTACGATTTGGGGCGAGACGAAGATGATTCAAAATCTTAATACAAACACAAGTGCCAAAAAACTCAAATTCACGACAAAACATGAACAAAAAATGAGTATCATTAAAAACAAGGTCTCGACATTCAATTAGCCATTAAATCATCAAAGAAAAACAAGAACAGAATATGAAAGTCACAAGATCAACATCTCCTAGCCACTAGTTGGCTAGTTAGTTACACATTACAAAAGCTAAAAAAGAAGGAGAAAAAGAAAGGAAAATGGAAGAGAAAGGGGAGAAAGGAGATTGCTGGTGCAGTATCCTCTCCAACCTCCTTCAACAACAAAAAAGATTCAAACTCAGCCAAAATCGAAACACCTTCTTCAATAGCCTTCTTTTGCTTTTTAGCCCAATGGATCATGCCATCTGTCCACTACTTTTCTAACTATTTTGTCATACTCTTCTTCAGCTTTTCCAGCCAAAGAAGATGCCTGTGGTACCTCCTATCTCTTGGTTAGCCACCTGTCGAAAATCAACAAGCAATAAAGAAACTCTATTGTGGTCCTTCATGTTGTCTCCTTTTAGTTAGCCACATGTCCATCCTTTTCCGGTCAAAAGAAGATGCTCTTGTGGTCCTTCATGATTGACTCCCTTCTCCTTGCCACCTGTCAAATTGTCATAGCAAAAAGAAATCTCTTTTATGGTTCTTCATAATGGTTCCCTATTAGTTTTCCACATGTCCATTGTCCCAGCAATCCTTTTGTTGTCCGCATCTATCCATAAAAGAGTGGAGGAAGCTTTCTTCCTTTGGTGCAAGAGATCTGCTAGGCTGATGTGGAAAAGCATAATTTTCTTTGTTGTTTGTTGCTTTGGACAATTGGGCTAGTGAACTACGTCATTTGCCTTCAAATTCGTCTAAGTGTCTGGGTTAGGGGAATACACTCGTATGCCTTATGAATTATTGATTGAGATTTCTACATGAAAAATAATCAAAACAAATAATAATATTCTAGAAATATAGTATTTAGAAGATGGATGTGGAGAAATAGTAGAAGGTACATCTTCAATAATAAAGCATGTGTTCAAGCATTAGAATATAGTAAAATATGAGATAAATGCATGTCGAACATATATGAAAAGTATACATAATTTCTCCACACCACAACTCAAAATTCACACATATTTTGTAGTCCCCTCTTACAAGATGACAAGATGAGACAAAAAGGAAAATGACCCCCATGCTTCATCAAGTTCTATCTCTAGCTGTCGAATGAGAGGATAGGAGATTACGTCGATCTAGAGAAGGGAGAGAAGACCTCGGTCACATTGGAGAGGAGAGAGGAAAACTCGATATCGGATAAGAAACCACATCGCATCTATGGTGTTTCTCTCTTCCTCCTGGGCTGTGGATTGCGGCAATTTTGTATGTTGTATATCCATTTTCCCCATATATATATATATATATATATATATATATATAAGGATTGATATCACTTTTACAAATATGGTAGGTTGCTTCTTGTTCCATCATTCTTATTTTTTTTTCTAATTTTTTTTATTTTTTTCACCAAACATAATTTTTAATGTTAGAAATGACATGTTATTGAAATAGTATCACCTATTAATTGCCTTTATCTTGTTAAATAATTCAAAAGGTTTAAAGCTCTTGTAATTATTTTGACTAACAAATGCCCTATTTCACCATTCACCTATTACTTTTTTTTTATAAAATATTAATATAATCATTGTGTATATGTATAATCCTATATATAACTATTTTTACACGCAAACAAAGAATCATATCCAAAGATTTATGGTGCTTAAATATGTTAGATTGACTTTAATATATAACATTTTGATAGCCTGATTTACTTTTTTTAATAACTATTAAAATGTTACATTGCACCATTAATTATTGCACTGAAGTGCCTATATTTAACTTGTCATCACCTTCCATAATCTTATAGGAATATTATAAATGGCATTATTCTGAAATTGATTGACCTATTTTGAAACTGATCGACCTATTAAATCATCAATCCTAAAGTGCATGTATTCCCTAAACAAATTGGAAATTCACCAATTAAATAATAAATCATGGCGTGCAAAACAGAAAACAGAAAGGAAAAGAATATTACACCTTACACTAAAGAAAATATTTTATTTAGATTTTATTCATCATGTAAATTTAGATTTTTCTGTAATATTATTTTATCAATTAAAGAAAAGATATCTTACACACCTTTAATAATTACCATATATCATTTGTAATAAAGGAAATAGATGAAATTGAATAGCCATCATCTTCTTTTTATTTTAAATCTCACTACTGAAAGGCCATACTACACTGCTAATTATAGAAATGTCAAATTGAAATGTGTGATTCTGAAATTAACATCAACTCCTTTTTTAAAATTCACCATGCTACTTATATATATATTTTTTAAACATTTGAAGTAATATAATTTGTAAAAAAAAGTTAAATGCATAAAATGAAATGTAATAGATACACCATGTATTCTCTCATCCATTTGAAATGTCACACTCAAACACATTTCTTTACCACTTAAAATGTTTCACCTATGCGGCCTTAATAATTCCCCTCTATTATCTCAATAAAAAAAATGGTTTGCAATTTTTTTCAGAAGCTATTCAAAATGTGATTCCTTCTACACATCTTCCATTGCTTTTTTTAATCAACTATGGCATATTCAATTCTTAGTGAGATTAAAAATGCAAGAGATGACTACTTGGCTGTGATCCGAATTTGTAGAATTTGAGAAGCAATTAATTTGAAAAAAAAATAGAGAGCTAATCCGCTTGGATATGATCTTAATTGATGAAAAGGTCCACATCCTATTTACTTAAATATCTTCTCTCATCCTTTATTATTTTTATTGTTTAATAAAGTAATTATTTTAATTTCCTTTTATTGTAGGAAAACTTGATGCATCCTTCAATTCGAAAAAATAGGTTGAGTGATTTATGCTTCTATTGATAGAAGGATTCATTTTTTCTATTAAATCATTTAAAGTTGTTCCAAGTTTAGCTGACAGCCAATTGAGAACAAACAAAGGATCTTATTTTTTCCCAAAACATTAGTTAATAAATTAGACGAAAATTGTGCACACATTCCCATCAATGATTTCAAATTCTTAACTAGGGAATTGGTTGAGTCTCGCATCAATAATAATATGACATTGTTAGGTTTTTTTCTCTTTAGCATTATTTCTTTCGGGTTCCTAAATTGTTCTCTAATATCTTTTTTTTAACATTTATGTTGTAAATAGGTCGCCTTTCGAAATTTTTTCGAAAATTGAAATTATTGGGACAAGCTATAAAAAAGATACATCGAAGTTGTGATAGATTAGTGAGTGATATTATATTCTTACTACAAATACTATTCAAATATTTACTCGAAATAAGAATTTATATTTTTCACATTCAAATCTATTATAAATATTATTAAAAGACTCTTCTAAATGTATGTCTTGCCCACTCTTTAAAATACTATTAAAAGACTCTACTAATGTATGTCTTCCCACTCTTTTAAAAAATACTTTGTTATATTTTCCATTGCTTATTCATAAAATTCTTTATGCAGTTCTCTTCCAGCAAAAATCACTTACGAGGAGAGTTGGGCGATAGTTTCATACCCAATCTATATAAGAAGGAAGGAGGCTCTTGCATGGTGATAGTTACCTCTGTATTAGTGAAAAAATTTTGGGGCAATATAATTAGTTTTTTTATTTTAGTGTTTAACTATTATTTTAATATATATATAAAAGAAAACTTCACTTCACCTAATAGGGGAAAATATTAAATTATAATATATATATATCATAATTTAATATTTTCCCCTATTAGGTGAAGTGAAGTTTTCTTCTACTACTACTACTTCCAAGATATATTCAACTTGAAAAGTGATTATATAAAATCTTTAGTCAAGAGATTTCTAAAACTTCAATTGTAATTGAAGTTATTGAAGCTGCACAGTCTAATATCCTTCCAGGTTTTTTGAATGTCAATCAAGGAACTACTGAAAGCTGAATGGCCAATTTTCATGTGTTGTCTTTGTTTTGTGATAAAACTTTTCTTCAAAATGAATTTTGTAGGAACATGTAATTGCCGTAAAGGTAGAGATAATTGAAATTGTTGATTATTTTGGATGGTATTGAGTTTCATGTAATTTGTGTAACAAGAAAGGGGTAAATTACACGAATGATCCTCCAATTTTGAGTCGATTTTCAATTGGTCCCCCAACTTCAATTTAGAATCAGAACGTCCATCATCTTTTACTTTCTTGCACGATTAGTCCTCTTGACCGGTGATAGTGAGTTTTCCAGTTGCCTTGTATACGTGGCCGACACGTCAGTCATTTCTCTCTCATCCACGTCATTTAAGTCATCCACGTTATTTAATGCTCTAAACCAGGTAAATTACACAGATCGTCCCCCAACTTTGAATCGATTTCTAAATAGTCCCCCAACTTTGATATTATTACACGATTGATCCACTTGACAAGTAAAAAATAGTCTCTCGATTATCTTGCGAAGTGACATAATAAAATATAATAAAAAAATTTAACTAGCTGACATCACATAATAAAAGATATAAAAATTTTAGGGCGCGGACGAGCTGACAGAGGAGAGGTGTCGGCCCCATCTCCAAGCTCGCCTTTTGGCGAGCTGGCATAAGGGGCGTCGACCCCTCTCTCCAAGCTCATCCACTAGCGAGCTTCACACAAGGGGGCATCAACGCCCTCTCGCGAGCTCGTCGACGACCCTAAACAACTCAAAGTTGAGAGATTATAAAAAATAAAAATGATAGGAACGTCGACGAACTTGCGAGGGGGCGTTAGCGCCCCTTGTGCGAACCTTGCCAGTGGGCGAGCTTGGAGAGGGGGGTCGGCGCCCCCTATGCCAGCTCGCCAAAGGGCGAGCTTGGACAGGGGGCCGACACCCTCCTCGGTCAGCTCGTCCGCGCCTTGAAATTTTTATAATATTTTTTATTGTGTGATGTCACCTAGTTAAAATTTTTTAATATATTTTATTATGCCACGTCGCAAGATAATCGGGAGACTATTTCTTATCGGTCAAGTGGATCAATCGTGTAATAATATTAAAGTTGGAGGACTATTTAGAAATCGATTCAAAGTTGGAGGACGATCCGTGTAATTTACTTGGTTTGGAGTGTTAAATGACGTAAATGACGTGGATGAGAGAGAAATGGCTGCCGTGTCGGCCACGTATGCAAGACAACCGAAAAACCCACTATCACCGGTCAAGAGGACTAATCGTGCAAGAAATTAAAAGATGAGGGACGTTCTGATTATAAATTGAAGTTGGAGGACCAATTGAAAATCGACTCAAAGTTGGGGGACCATTCGTGTAATTTACCCAACAAGAAAGTCATTCACATAGATGACATTCGTCTTTACAAATCTTACGATAAAGAGTGTAAATACCCTCTTGTGAGGTAATACCATATTTGTTGTTAACTTATTATCACCTTTAACTCATTAAGTTAATTTTATTCCTCATTGTGTCTTGCAATTATAAGTATAAGATACATTTGAAAATCATGATAAGATAGGAGAGACAAACTTTGTTATGTTCAATCTTGAAGCCAAAAAACTTTTGGACTCATCCGTCCACAAGTTGATGAATCGATCATTGACCAATAACAATACCATCCCTACTAAATCAAGACACTTGGTAGACAAGAATTTATTTTCAAACTAAAATTGAATGATTACAATTTAAAGGAGGTGCATGACAATTTTACAATCGTTAAACTTTTTGTGGTGAATGAGAAATGGGAGGCACAACATATGATGAAGGCAAGCGAAAAGGTATTATTATGATTTTATTTTTGTATTTTATTATGAGTATTTGTATTAGTTTCGTAAGAGTTGAATGACATTGATAAGTGTTGTTATTTGTGATTTTAGGTTTATGAAAGAAGATGACCATGATATGATTGCTTAAACAAAATCATCTAATAAAATAATAAAAGTAGCATGTTTAAGATTTTAGGCATTGTAATTTGTTTTCTATTTTAATAATTATTATGATATTGCAAATATCCTTCTTCTTATGTATTACTAGGAGGATTTTGAAATGCCTTGACATTTAATAGATGATAGACACATAGGGAGGATCAATGTGTCAGCGTAGCAAAAAGAGGAAGACAACAAATGTGATAGTTTATGATGATGAGCAGACAACTAAAACAATTGTTTTATCTCTTTTTGTGATGCTTAGCATCAATGACTTTATGTTACCACAACTAATTTCTTGATGTCTTTATGTTACCACAACAAATTTATCTTAATTTGTTTTAGGTGATGCTAATAATTGTGTGATAGTTTCTTATGACGAGTAGGCAAGAGAACAACTTGAATCTTGAACTATCATTGTATTTTCTACTAGAAACAAATTGTGGTATTTTTTTTCTAATTATGTTTAGTAGCATTGCATCTCATACTTTTTCTTATTATTCTTATGCTTTTTTCTTTGCACCTTCTACTAAAATTACAAAGCATCTGAAAATTGTTGAGAAAGTTTATATGATATGAAGATAAATTTCTACATAGTCTAATGTTTGATTCTTTTTCTTTTGAATTTTTTAAATTTTTAATTGAGAAAAAATAAATTAAATATATTATTTGAATGTAAATTCAGATTTGAAAAGTATTACTACTTTTAGTACTCTAAAGATGACTCTATATAATGGTTTCACCGATGACAAATAACTAATATTATCGCACATTTGTTAATTGTGTGAAGCGCAAGGGGTTTCCTTAATTGTAAAATATAATCAACTTGTCCATTCATAAAAATACAACCGAATTCTTCATGCCACATGATTCAAGAAACATATTTAAACTCATAAGCATGGTTAATCAGATTACCATTAAGCTGACCAAGTTTTTGAATTTATACTTATATATATTATGTATAAACCTATAATATTAAACTCATATATATATATATATATATATATATAGCTTGGCCCCCTTTAAAATTTCAAAAAATCAAAATCGGTCTAGTGGTAAATGTGTTATCTCCATGTTTTGGAGGTCTAGTGGTTGATTTCAGTTTAAGGATTGTTTTCTCACATTTTTACATTTCATTTATTGTGTGTAAGGAGTAACTTGAATATATAATAATTAAATTAATTATATATTAAATACATTAAATAAAAATTTGTGGATTAAAAAACATGGGACCAAAGGCATTAATTTGAAAAACTCTTTTTTAGAGTTGCATTTCTTTTGTTGATATTTTTTATTATACTTTTTTTATCCTTCTTTTCTTTGGTATTTGTAGTAATATTTTTATTTATTAAGTTAAAACTAATTAACTTTTAATTTAGTTTTTAATCATATATTTCATGGTGTATGTTAGTGTTGTAAAAAAAATTTGACCAACCCGAAAAATTTATCCAACCCAATAAATAAAACTGAAAATTAGGAGATTAAATACGATGTAGGGCAATTTTTTAATAGAGCAAAATTGACCCGCTTAAACTAGGGCTCCACTCAAAAAAACTCATAGAGGTTCATGGAGCCCATTTATATTTATATTTATATAATTAATTTATAAGTAATTATTTTTTATTATTGGTATAATAGTTTTTTTGTTGTTCAAATCACATTATAAAACTCTAGCTCAATAGTTCTAATATTATATCATATGTTTAGTTATAAAATTAAATATGTTAATATTAATAATAATTTATTATATATTTTTAAAAATATTATTTCACTAAAATAGAGGTCCAAAAAAATCACCCGAAAAAAATTAGGGAGGTTTTTTCTTTTTCTAAATGATTTTATGATTATTTTTGTAATTTAAAAAACCAACAAAAAAAAAAGTGGGTGATTTTTTTAACCGAAAAATTGACCAGACCTAAATCACTTTCACCACTAGTGTGTGTTGCCCCCCCCCCCCCCCCCCCAAAAAAAAAAAAATAAAAAAATAAAAAAAATTCTGGCTCCGTCCTGAAGTTGACCTTTTTAATTGTTGAAACAAAATTTTTATGCTCTATATAATTATATTTTGATGATACAAATATCAAAATATTAGAGTTATATTTAAACTATGAAAAAAAGTTTAAATAAGAATAAGTAATTTTATGTATTAAATTTTCGATCAATATTTAACTATATTTTCATAAGATTTGTGTTGAATCGTGAATATCATTCTCATGTTTTGATGATAACAAATAAAATTGGTCGAAATTGTACTAATAAATTTTCAAGTGATCTATAAGAAATCGCATAACACATCTGAAAGAAGTTGTATGACTAAAATTAAAAAAATTAAAGTATGGCCAGTTGATTAACCGGTCGAATATATGTGACTGGCTAGAGAATCAGTTGAATGACAACTGAAAAAGACTTAATAAATTGCGACTGGACAAAAAAAATTGGTCAACCAGACACATGACCGAAAAAGTGTGAGAAAACCATAACATCTAAAGACCCAACATTGGTCGATTAGACACGCAATCGAAAAATGTGAGAAAGCTAAAAAAAGTTGAAGACTCAAGATTAGTGGATCAGCGAAAAGAAAAATCCCAAACCCTTACATAGAGCGATTGAGAAAACTTGACCGGTCATCAGACCGATCGACCAATTCAACAATGAATGCTATAATAACAACTAGTTTGCTAACTAGACTTTTTGAAGATTTTCTCAACAACTATATTTCATCAAGAAGCTTATAAAAGACATACAAAAGGTAGAAAAAAGATCATCCAAGCAAGTAAAAACATCCAATAGCCCTTACAAAGTCAAAGAACAAAATTTTGACCACTCTCTTGCAAAACGCTAGTTCTCTCTTCTTCTCTTGTGTGAGCTTAAAAATTATAAAAGAGAAATTGGAGAGTGTTGTAGTGTTGTTGTATAGGTGATTGAGATTTTGAGTGATGAGAGGTTGTTCCCTACCTCTTGAGCGGAGAAAAGGCGGCTAAAAACTTAACTAGGAGAGATGTGTATTATATATCGAAGTGGAGAAAAGGTAAGAGTTATAAAGAGTTTTTTCCTTGCCCCATCTCCAACGAAGGAAGGGTGTCAGTGAAATTTCTGATGTCCTCGAGATCAAAAAGTTGGAGCAGAGACGTAAACCAAGGTGTGGCTGGCTGAACCTCATCAAATTACCTTACGTTTTTTTGTGTTTTCCTTTCTCTCACCCTCTTCTTCATACTCTATTGTGTATGTGATTTGATCATTATTATGTTAGTTTAAAAGTTTATCGAAACAAATTTATGCTTCGACATCATATTTCATAAAGTTAATATTTTTGATAAAATATCAATTATCCTCTCTCGGTGCCTTGTGATCCAACAATTGATATCAGAGCAAGATTGCTCTTATTTTTAATATTTAACTATCTTTTAGAGCATGTCACAATTTTTGAAAGAAGGACATTCCATTTCGATCCACCGAGTTTTTAAGACTATTCTTTTTCTTTTTAGAAAATTAGAATGAAAACATATTTATGTTCTATTGATTTTGATATGTGGGTATTGAAGAAAATGGTTTGAAAGTTCAAAGAGAGTCATAAATGACATTTCTATTGATCTTCCTTTTTTTAATACGATGATTTTCAAATTTCGGTTGAAAAACTTGATTATAAAGTTATTCGTGTTAGCATTTTGAATCATTTAGATATCTAATTTTGAAAATGCATATGTTGCTCATTAAGTCAAATTTTATTTGACGATAAATGTATTTAATTATACACTCATTAGTCCATATTTTGGTAGTTAATATTTATGTGACTTACAAGATATTTTAAGATTATAAGAAATCGTTATTTTGAAAAATCCAAAGAGATGAATAAAAATAATGCTATGGCTAACATTTTATCTTCACCATTTTGTTTATCGCTAGCATAAGAATTGACAAACTTATTTTGAAATTTTAAAGAAAGGAACTTAAAGAGAGCTTTTGACATTTGATATCACATATATACTAACACTTTTTTATTTGTGATAATATATTTACAAAACATCCGTTCACATATGTCAAGTAAAGTTAACTATATTATATTTTAATCTCTTGTTATATTTATTATAATTATCTTCTGTTTATTTGACAACAAAAAATGACATGTGATTATCTTTGGTAAATCATTTTATCGATTAATGATTGACAATCATTTATGTATTATTAACTTGGATACATAATTATTTGCTATGATAATAAAAAAGAGAATAATTAACAAAATTATTTTGGGCATCATTATAACTTTTATAATCTTAGGTATGTACATCATAATGTTTTGAAATATCATTCTACTTATTATGCATATGGATTTTATTGTCACTGTGTTTTTTAATACGTTGAAAAATTAATCATAGTGAAATTAATTGCAAAAGGAAATGTGACTAACAACCTTGGACCCAAAATACTGTGGGTACCAAAATTCAAATGATATTTTGCTTATAGGTTTGTGTCACATAAAAAAACAAAAAAAAGTTGAAATGAGATGGAGGTACAAAACTTGCAGTAAAATTATTGTCATATGTAAATGAAAATTTGAACATATTTTGATATCATGCATACATATGCCTTGAATTTGTTCATTTATTGTCATAATGTATGCATGAGTTAATAATTGATAAAAAATTAGGAACCTCGTGCATACTAGAATTATCTTTCTCATTTTGAATCATTATTTACATCTTTTCCCTTTAGTTGAAACATCTCACCACTTTTAAAAAATATCGTTGCAAACACAAGTGTGTAGCTACCTAGACTATGAGTCACTAGAAGATTAGTGCCACATTAAGGAGGAAGACGACCTCACACAAGACTGATATGTACCTCACACAAGGATGATAACCTCCACGGAAAGTAAATGTGCTTAACGGATCAGATAGATTTGGTCAATTGAAAGTTAATAGAATATCAAACATGACTCATTATCTTATTGTATGAACATTGGTCTGCCCAATAAGTTTCTAACCTTGTCCGCCCGTTAATACCTATCGGACCTAACGGTCAGGAATGACAATTGGTATTGTTTTTTTACAATATCTTGAAAATTATCTATCCTATAATATGTAGTAAAAGAAAATCATAATAGGTTATTCAATGACTTTGGTTGGTTGAACTTTGATTATCACGTACTTTGGTTGGTTGAACATATGTTGTTTTATGATTTAAAATTTAAGAAGTCATAATTTTGTGATAGGAGTTGAATATCTTTTGAATGTTTAGAAATGAAAACTTATGGAGAATCTTGAAATTAATCCATAATAGCTTTGTTTTGACTTGTGATTGTTGGAGTAAAGTTTTAATGACATATAAAACTATATTTTGATGATATAAACTTCGAAAGATTAAAGTTAAATGTTGAAAAAGTTTAAAGAAAAAAAGACAACTTTATGCACTAAACTTTGATGAAATAATTTACTATGATCTTATTAGATTATGGATGAATGATGAATATCAAAATTGTAGAGAATTCTGTTATCTATCCATAGAATCTAATATTATCTAATTTGAATAATTGTGCAAAACATTATGCTCAAAATAGTGTAAGTCGATCAACTTACTGGTCCAAGCAAAGAAGGCCGGTCGAGACAATACCGGTTGACCGAATGGAGATGGCGATCGACTGATCAATGTTGAGCTGGTCCCGATTGACGTCGAGACGATACTAGTCGATGTACTAGTCGATGGACTGGTCGACCGATCGAGCGTAGAAGCTGAAGAAAATGCGCAATGATCACATAGATCGGTCGACCGATCCATATGTGCGGTCGACCGGCCTCCGGGTCAAATGATCAGTAAATTGTCAATTTTGAAGAAGAAAATTTGAAACAAATTCTGGATGAATTTTTCACATGCTAAATCTTATAAAGGATGTCAAAGTCAGAAGCAAAAGCACTCATCCAAACATTAAAGAAAAACTTCAAATTATCAAAAGAAAACATTTTCCTTAAAGTTATCATTTTAAGTTTTCTTTTCTTTCTCTCTTCTTTTCTTCTGAGCATTCTATTGCAGAAGAGAGAAACCATTTACAGAAAAGATTAGGAGATCTCTTAAGTGAAAGATGTTTCATATCTTACCTATTGAGCGAGAGAAAAGATTAGCTTTCAAGTATGAGAGGTTTGCCTTGCCTCTCAAAGTGAAGAAAAGGTGGTTGATGTAAAGAGATTTTCTTCTTTGTCCTATTTGAAACAAATGAAGAGATTCTAGTGAAATCTCCGACGGTCTCGAGGTCGAGAAGTCAGAGCAGGAACGTAGGTCAAGGTGTGGCCGAATCCGTCAATTTTGTATTTGAATTCTCTCTCTCCTTCTCATATTGTGATTGTGATATGATCTGAATTGTATTGATTTAAAAGATTTAAAGAATTGATTTTAAGCGTATTTTGTTCAATCGATAGATTTTGTTTTTTAACACTATTTCACACCCCCCTCTTGGTGCCCTTGGGGATCCAAGGGTGATAATATATTTTCAAAATCCATGTTATTCACATGTCAAAGAAAGAAAATTAAATGTCTATTTTTTACTCTTGTCATTCTTATTATCACGATTATTCTTTTGTTTGGCAAAGGAAAAGACTTGTGTGAATTTATTTATAACATCTTGTAAGCTTGAATATCTTTGTTTATGGATAAAGGAGACTTCGTACTTATGACAAGCATGATTTGGTATAATTTTTATGACTCGTGTTATGAGCTTTATTTGTATGAATTTATTATGAATTTTGACTTCGTTACACTATGACATTTGATTATACATGCACATTATGATTTTTTTTTAAAAAAATTGAATAAGATGATTAATCATATGAATGTGGCATTTAACAATTGTTGGAGAAATCATTTAATTGCTAAGCTCTATAGTTATGCATATGTTTGAAATGACACATGTTATCAATGAGATCATTTTCAACTTACTATACATCTCTTATCAAAATTAATTTATATGCTCATCTTTGTGAAATATCTTAATATGACTTTTGCATTTTCATATTTTAAATTATCATATCATGTAATAAAACTCTTTCCCCTCCTTTATAACTTAAAATATCTTCCATTATTTTAAGAAAGGAGGAGTATGTAAAAGACTAAACTTTTAATACCTTTCCAATTTTATTTGTTATTTCTTATCACTAATCGACTATTATCTTGTCACAATGAACAAAATAAAGAAAAGGAAAAATAAATTTGAAGGAGGGAAGGCACAAAGTTTATGATAAAAGTATCACTTTGATCGTATAAATGAAAACTTGGATATACTTGTATGTAATGTCACAATTATTTATGCTTTATACTTGTCTATTAGTTATCATAATTTGTGCACAAATATGTAATTCTTAAAAGGTCAATTTTTGAACATATTAGGATAAGTTTAACTTTGGAAATGTCTATGTTGTTTATTGTGCTTAACTCTTAAAAATGTGAGCACATATATTTAATTAGGATCTTACTAATTTTCATTTAGATATTTGATGCTTTTATAAGCATGTATCTAGATCTTCATGATTTGTAGAATTATTTTATTAGCATATTTTTCAATGACTTATGTTTTAATAAAATGTTCATATAATGAAAACCAAGTTGTGGTCCATTAACCTTAAATTGTTATTGTATAAAGGACTGAAGATAAAAAGAAAAATAAAATGACCATAATGTTAAGGGGAACTTGTTCAAAAAATTAAAATATTAATTCCTCCACTTATCTTGAATATCATTTTGTTAAATAAAAATTATAAAAAACTCTTGTTTTTGTCAAGTCTTAAATTATTTGATATGACACAATTTAAATTTGACATATCATTATTGTCTCATAGTTTTATCTCATAATTTGATTCTTTTATATGAATTCTTTTGAGAATTATGTGATTTTATAACTCATAAATAATTTTGACTTCACATCTTATTTTTATGAACCGATCATTAATTTAGGAGATTTATTTCAATTTATCATATACGCTACACGTGAAATAATTTTTATGATATGATCAAAAGAATGAAACTTTTGTTCTTAATTTCCCTATTTTATATCGCATGTTTTATATGGCAATAGGGCAAGATTTATAGTAGGAGAGTATGAAAATGATATATGATTAAAGGGGAGTAAATCTTTATCTCTTACTTTTGCTAAATGTGCAAATTATATTTTTGATGAGAAAGAAAAGGAAGAAATATGATAGGAATATAAGAGAAATTTATATATAACAATTATAATCCACAACTTATATAATTCCTAATTAATTATGTGTACTTCATAAATATAACTCTATATGAAAAGCACTTTACAATTAAAATTTAGTTTTAGAGGGAGTATACTTAATTTTGACTTTAATATCTTTCCTTCTCAACTTATATACTTTTCATATTTCTTAATTTGTCTTCATAGAAAATGGGCATGTTGTTGGAACAAAGTTTTTATGCCCTATCTTATTATATTTTGAAGAAACTTCGAAAGATTGGAATTATATTTAAAATGTGATAAAATTTTAAATAGGAATAAGTTGCTTCATGAATTAAAATTTTGATTAATATTTGTATATATTTTCATGAGATTTTTGTTGAATCTCAAATATCATTCCTTTTTAATGATGGCAAAGAAAATTGATCAAAAATATATTAATAAACTTTCAAGTGATGTATATGCAGGTGTAAGACTAACATGTGAACACATCTCAAAAAAAGTCACAACAGTAAAATTCAAAAAGAAAATCTTGAAGTACGACTCGTCAATTAATTGGTCGAATATATATGACCGACTGGAGAATTAGTTGAATGACAATGAAAAAGGCTGGACAAGAAAACCAATCGATTGGGCACATGACTAGAAAAATGCGAGAAAGTAAAAAAAATATGAAGACTCAAGATCGGTCGACCAGGCACGGAACCGAAAAAATGTGATAAAGCTAGAAAAGTTGAAGACTCAAGATTTTGGTTGATCGCTTTACTAGATTGGTCGACCGACCAAAAGTAAAATCCCTTACGTAGAGCAGTCAAGAAAACTTGACCAATCACCATACTAGTCGACCAGGTCAACAATGAATGCTATAATAACGACTAGTTTTTTAATTAATTTTTTTTGAAGATTTTTTCAATGACTATATTTCGTCAAGAAGCTTATATAATGCATACGAAAGGTAGAAAGATCATCAAAGCAAATAAAAACAAATCCTTACAAAGGCCAAAAATAAATTTTGATCATTCTCTTACAAAATCCTAGTTCTCTTCTTTTCTTGTGTGAGCTTCAAAAAGTTATTGGAGAGGGTTACAATACTATTGTATAGGTGGTTGAGCTAATAAAAGATTATGCTGTAACTCTTGAATAGAGAAAAGTCAAGTAAAAGTTTGTGAGCGAGGAGAGATGTGCTTACCTCTTGAAGTCATGAGATTCAAAAGTCAGAGCAAAAACATAAATTTTTTTAAATGAGAAAGGACGACTAGCAAGAAGGTAGTCGTTCAAAAACCGAACCTCATCAATAAATCACCTTGCCTATTGCATGTGACCTTGTGCATGAGGTCTGATCATTGTTGTGTTAGTTTTAAAATGTATCCAATTGACTTTTGCTTTCACGACATATTTCGTACATGTATAAGATAATAATGATCTTACATGTATAAAGAGTGCAGAATGGAGTCCATTAAGCTGAAGTTTTACACACAAAAAAACAGGCTCATCATCGATAATGAAATCACTGTAGTACTTGGAGAAAGAATGAATGAAAAATATTATTTGGAATAATGAAATTCTAGACTTGATATCTGTACATGCAGCAAGCAGCTGGAACCTATTTACTTTTTCTGACTAGTTGATTGCAGTTAGTGGAACTCTTGCGTCTCGCAGAGCATGCAATTGGGTTTCATACGTCCCTGAGATATGCTTAATATCACCATTTACTTGCTTAGAGGCAGACTTTGACTCGCGGAATGATTTGAGTAATTCTTCAAAAGCTGGAGTTCTTAGCTCTTCAATGGATGTGATGCTTGGGAGATTTATGGATCGCCTCCTTGGAGTTGAACAAGACGGTACATCCACCTGGGGAACACAGGTTGCGTCAATGAGCATGATGACAAAAATCACGAGTGCACAAGACATGGCTAAGAGCAACGTCATTGAATAAACTTACCACATATTCCTCTTCAAGACTCTTTCCTGCATTTTCAGTAATTTCAACTATTTTATGATAGTGTCCACTCCGTAATTCTCTCAGCTCCCCACGGCATGGAACAAGCATGCAATCCATATTAGCACAAGCATCATGATCGAGTTTCAGGGAACCTGGAGAAGTATATATTTTTTATGTCACTAGTCAGTTTCGTGTTGCAATCAGAAAAAAAAAACATAAAAGACTTGAGACCATGAGAAATTTACCCTCAATTGAGGACATAAGGTCTTTATTTGCTGTATCAACATTTTCAAGGGTCGTTGTGGCCTCAGTAGACAATTTAGAACGTAATAGCCCATTGGCATCCATTCCAATCCTGTAAAAGTTTTAGAGCACATCAGACATACGAAAACCAGCTGTCTAGTTGGCCCATTGTAAATTTAGTGGTGCCCACTTACCTTATTATGGAGTCTACAGCTGCTACATTTCCTTTACCAAGGTTTAAGAGTGAATCTTGAGCATCTTGCCACTGCTGTGAACCTGTTTTTGCCTTCGCCATGCTGCAATTAGTTGCATATATAAGCCTCAGTAATGACGGTGAGCTCACGGCCGCAACAATTACATCATTTGATAACACAATCAAACTGCTAAGCAATTTGATTCCTTACCAAGTTTTCAAACCTTGGTACAGGCAAAGTTTGCCACTATCAACTGCTGCGGCATCCTCGAGATAATGAGTTTCACTTTCTACCATGTAAGTTTTCCATTGGACTTTTGCAGCAGAAGTAAAATCACGAGCATTTGACATTTCATTTTCAACATTGCGTGTTCTATCAGCAGCACTTGTACGGAGGCTATCAACCGCAGATTGGACCTAAACAAGAAGCACAGAACTCAGATCTCTGAATAAGTTAAATCTCATATAATCATTTTGATTTTTGTTATACATCCAAGATGGAAAGCCAAAGTGAAAATCAATTTTGTTTATTGCCCATCCATATTATTGGACCCATTATTGAATATAGCACTTCAGCAGCTCTATACATTTCACATGGAAGATTGGTGAAACGTCCAGTCCTCAAAGAAATGATGGTTTGTGCTATTTTCTTATGTTATATAATCCCAAAATCAATAGTAACAGAACAATCAAATGGACTATTTCCCACGATAAAATCTCTTAATGTGCCCCATACCAGTTTCTTCTTCCGGACACTTGAACTTGCCAGCATTTCTGCAACTTTTTCTAACAGTTGCTTTTCTTCATTTGCAGCACATTCCTGCGGGCATGGAAATTATATGAAATATGATATGACAATTTAATTATTCTGGACACCCCTAAGAAGTATAGAAAGATCTCACACCTCAAATTTTTCTTCAAGTTCATTGAGTTGTTCATTTTGTGCTCGTTGAGATTCTTCCAGAATCTTGGTTAATTTCGAAGCATGAACATCTAATGTGTGGAAAAAGTTGGCTGAAATCTTGGAAATAGACCTTGATGCTTCTACAGCTCTCAGATGTCCCTATTATTTCACAGGAAAAGAAAAATAGAAATACAGAGGTTGAGAAAAAAAAATCAAGTGGGGAACTCAAATATCTAGTCTTGTTTGTAAAAGCTCACATCATGCTGCTTCTTCGCGAACACAGCTAATTTTTCCTGCTGTTCAGTGATGCTAACTTGAAGTTCATTCAGTAAATGATCAGCCTCCAAAGCAATTCCCTTGAAACACTGCATTAACAGGAAAGAATCATTAGTGAACCAGAAAATATTCATCAAAATAAATTGGTGAGTCCACTGTACCTATGGAGCAGGCATGTATGTGAAACAGATAGAACAAAAATTAATCATAATGTTGATTCAATGTGAAATTCAAAATTTGGTTGAACCAAGATTACTAGTAATTTTAGTTTCAATTTTGCTCTCATAATACATGTGTGCTCAACAGATAAATTTTGACCAATCTGGATAGATCTAGGTACTAACATCTTCAAGAGCAGTGGAGTGCTGTAATATTTGTGAATTCAATTTTTCAAATGTAGACTGAGAATTGTTGTTGAGCTCGCCCGCTAAATCATCCAATGCTCTTATGCCAGAACTGTGCATGGCTTTGAGCTTCTCTACATGCCCCTTAAGTTCCCCAGTTGCCTGTATTCCAAAATATTAAGTTATAAAAGGATGAATTTTGCATGTAACACAAGAGATAACCTCGAGAAAGTGAAGGAAATACTATAAGTGTACCTCAGCTTTCGTGGAGACAAATGATTGCATATCTTCTTCCATTTCCTTCAGTTGGGTTTCTTGCTGCATTACAGACGCTGAGACACTTCTATGCAAGATGTCCAACTGCTGAGTCAACTGAGACTGAAACTTCTGGACGAGTATTCTATTGCTATCCTCTATTTTATCTTTACGTTCTGCATGGAAATTTTGGAAATGATAACATGCATGGATAAAACAAGAATGTGCAAGGAACAGGGAAAGGAGGATATAACTAACCTATTTTAGAAAACAAGCCATTAACATCCGCAGCTGCATTTTCAAGCTCAGTGCGAAGTTCATATGCACGCTCAACAAGTGACCTCTCTGTTGCATGCAAGTAAATTTGTCATTAGGAAAACAGAATTCTGGAAATATGTTGCGGGTTGACCTGATATCTGTTTTACAATCTCATTCGAAGTTTCAACCAGAATGACATGACATGGTTTGAGTATTAATTTTTTTCACAAAATTTAAGTTGGTTCAACCATGAGACCCATAAATGGCACATTGTAACAGAAAGATCAGCAGTAGACAAATGATGTACAAGTTGATATGTTAACTGATCAAAGAAAGAAAACATAAGCATACAAGTCTCACCTGACTTGAGGAGATTGAATATCAAAAATTCCTTCTCTTTTATTGTCATGTTCGCTTGTTTATATCTTTCTTCTAGGTCAAAAAGTGCATGCTCTGTATCATCTAACTTTTTCTGCAGAAATTTTTGCAAAAGAACAATGAGAATGACATCTTACCAGAATTCAAGTAATTTCTGAGAAGAGGAGTATTTTACCTGAGTTCTTTCTAGCTTGTCGCTTAACTCCTGACTCAGCAATTGCTGAGAATTGTATAGCTCTTGAAGCCCGTTCAGTTGCTGGTCAGAAAATAAACAATCAACTTCATAGATATGCTAACAGAAACCAAAATTCAGAATCCAAGAATCAAATTGCATGCAATACCTTATCCTTTGAATCCAAATCAAGTTCCAGACGTTCTATCTTCTCCGACATTGCCTATGTAAACAATTATTTGGCAAGTTTCATATCAGAACAAAATAAAAGGTAATCGTATTTGAAACTTCAACAATGTGAAAATGGCGAAACAGAAACATACCTTCTTCTCAGCTTCTTCAAGCAAATAACGATCTCTAGGAATGTAAATGCCATTCTTCTCTCTTGCAGCAAATACCTCTGCAATATTAGAATAGGTTAGACTGCCATGTAAGACTAGTGCTTGGTAGCCACCCTAAAAATGCTCCTTTAAAAGAGATTTCATAGGCAATAACTACTACCATAATGTTAGATAGATATCACTTAAAAGAAATTTTCATTCATAAACCAAAATTTCAAATTATAAACATAAATATTGAAGAACATTTTAAAAGACGCAGTGTCCAATTGGACAAGCTGAAAATGTGATGTATCTCAAATTTTCTGACATAATTCATTTCTATGTTATCATATGATTCCTTGGAGGATAATGATGTTCTATGAAATGTGCATAATCTTCAAAATGCACGAAGAAAGAAAGAGGTTTACAAAATGAAAATAAAATTATAATACAAAAGAATGAGGATCCTCTCTCTCTCAGAGAAAAAAAAAAGAATGAAGATCCATAACGAAACCTTGTTTAAGGCGATCAATCTCCGCATATAGATCTTTTATCATTGCAGATTTCATCATCTTCTGATTGACCTGCAATGCACAAGGAGATAATAATTGAGCCTTTACAAGGTTGTTTTTATTAGCAAAGAGTAATTTAAGGCAGCAGCTCTTACCTCAGGCTTATTCTTAATATTCTTTGCACGGTGTGCATAATCCAAGGTGCTCAGAGTCTCTTCCAGACAATGTATCGAAGGTGATATGGTGGCAATAATGCATGTCTTAGTTTTTCCTCCAAGAGAATCCCTTAGTAGTCTGGTTAACTTGCTATCCCTGAAACAAAATGATGAACCTGTCATTCTGTCTCCAGGGATCTGTTTCACATGTGAAAATGTAATATTATTGAAGTAACAAAAATCACCTGTAGGGAACATGACCAGAGTGTTCGACAAGGGCATTAATAACACGGCCAAGTGTCAACAAACTTTTATTTATCTCCCCTGCTTCCCTTGCTCTTCCCTGCAGTGGTAGATTTAGTCATAAGTAATTAATTCAAGGTCTTGTTATGCAAACTATGAATGTTGATATGAAACAAAATAGAAAGTTCACGGCGGTGGCAGCAAATATGAATGCTTGCTACTTATGTTCTTACTTGAGCATGAAGAGGAAATACAAACTTACATCTCTAGCACCAGATCTTGAAATATTCTCTGAACCAGCAAGATCAACAAGATTAAGCTTCCCACACTTGATCATCTCTTCTCCCTCAGGAGTAACTTCTTTAATGTGAATGGTAATAGAGAAAATGGAGTGAGAGCGACTGCTTTGCTTGTTGAGGAGAGTCTCAGCAGTTCGCCTTTTTGCAGAACCTTTGTCCAGGATTTTGTAGATTTCTCCAGCAGTATAGACTACTTCCTCCTCCAGTCCTCTAACAAAAACGCCACCCTTACCGTCTTCCATAAGGGCTATAGGCTTCTTGGACTTGTCGTCAGAAAATTTTGATTCGTCAGGGGCCAAAAGATCAGTTATTTCCTCATTGTACAGCTCAAGAAATGTGACTTTCATGCTGTACTCAGCACACTGAGCCTCTAGTGTCTCAAAGATTTTCCGGACTGATCTAGGGATAACTCCAGCATCATTTGGAAATTCTCCATTCTTCAACAGATACATCCAAAATTTCAGAAACTGATGCACGTTCAGTTCGTTTAATACACATTTAAGTAGAATGTACCTTGGCTTTCCTTCCTCCTCCTTCCATGGTGTAAGTTTTGCCCGTACCAGTCTGTCCGTAGGCAAAGATTGTGCAGTTATAGCCCTCAAGTACCTCATTTACTATGGGGGAAACAGCTTGATCAAACAAATCCTTTTGCTTGGATGTCGGTCCAAACACCTACAAACAATAGTCATTAAACTAGCATCTCCAAGATGGACAGGAGGAAAAAAAAGTGGTACAATGGAGAAGCAACTGAAGATGGAAATCAAGATACCTTGTCGAAGGCAAAGGTCCTGTCAATTTGCTTGTTGGCAATGTTCTGAACAGCTGAAACATCTCGCCTGTACTCGTCGCAGGATATGACCACCGGCGTGTTCACCCTCATTTCATCATCGCTCAAGGGCCTATGATTCAGTCAAAAGTTATAAAAACAATGAGAAAACAATCTTTCACACTATACTCACCAAAAGATCGTATTTTTCCCCACCTGCATCTCAAGATGACTTGGACATTGACCCCCTTCTCCTTATCATATTTGCCGCTAGAGCTCCCGTTCCCATCAAAACGGAGCTCTCTTGCAGACTTATCAATAGACCTCGGCGTCTGCGAGGGCGAAACCGGGACCATTCCGCCTCTCCTCTGCGAGCTATCCATCACCCCGCCAAAAACAAGCAAATCTGCCAGCAATCCACAGCCCAAAACCCAAATAATCAAAATCCCATCGGCAAGTTTCCTAGAAAAGAGCAAATCTTTCGAAGTCTTAGCTCCGCATTTCGCAAATCCGCACAATGGCAGTGGCAAAATCCATTCTTTTTTTCTCAAACAGCAGCTAAGATCCAAACCCACCAGCTCCAAAAAAAAAAAAAAAAAGAAAAAGTTCAAGAAACGCCAAGGATACAATTTCCACTTCAAAAATCCAAACTTTCACATCAGAAATGACAAGAAACGAATCGACAAATCCAAAGAAGAAACGCGCATCACAGATTGCACCAGAAATCCCAGACGAGGAAGAGGAGGAGGAACGCCAACCAAGAAAACGCTGAGAGCGTCCGGAAATGGGGTGATCGGAGACAATTCTTGGAAAACCGATCCGTGCGATTCCCCGGCAGGAAGAGGCAACGATCTGCGGGATGGCAGCCGGCGGAGAACGAAAGAGAAAGAGAGAGTGGGAGAATGATAGAGAGAGAGTGGGAGGGGAGGGGGGAGAGAGAGAGACAGAGACAGAGAGATGAAATAGTTATGAAATAATAATAAAGAAGAAGAAAAAGGGATGGGAAGCTGCGTGTATTAAAGTTAAAGTAAGTAAAAGATGGGAGGAGGAGGAGACGGAGTACGTTTGAATTGTAACGGAGGGAACGGCCCATTTGACGCCGTTAAAACGAATCTGACCGTTATAAATCCGACCGTAGCAGCAGTAAGAGACGGGGCAGCATTTTTTATTTTTATTTTTTTCTACTATAACGACTACATTTTTTGTTTGGTTCTGGACACCTCTTTTATTTGGGCGTTCTTAATTAAGTTAACTAATTAATTTGAGCTAATTAATCAAGAAGCCCTGCATCTGAAGATGGAAAGATTAGCAACAATATTTTTTATTAAAGAGGATGCAATGTAATTCATCTTTTTTTAACAAAAAATTTCTTCTCTTTCAAAGAAAGTTTTTTTTTCCTTTGGCAATGAATAAAATATGGGTGTTTCCTTAAAATTTCTTTTTTTCAAAGTTTTTTTATTAAAATTTCTTCTAAAATATTTTTTTGTTTCTTTCTTGTTATCTTCTGCACCTTATTAAATATAGTATAATATATGTACACATATATAAAGTTTAATAATGTGTTAATTTTAATTATTATAAAGTTTAAAGTAGCAATAAGATAATTCATATAAATATTATTAGCCGTCAGAGCGGTTATAATTATATTTTATTATTTGCTATGTTGACTGCTAATTTTTCTTACACGTCGTCATTGATAATTTTTTAAAGTAATAATTATAAAAAAATTGGGAAAAATAGGAAGATGACTAAAAGCAATTTAAGTGGATTAAACTCATATATACAATAATTGAAGCTTGAATTTAATATTTGTGCTATCTCTTCTAGAGTAGATCATCAGAGATTTATTAATCATGGTGAATTTATCAATTGAATAATTATTATGATTCATCATTTATTATGAATCGAATAATAATTAAGAGACGTAACAATCACAAACATTGCTTATTATACATTAGTATGTTTTATCTTCTCTTAGAATTGACACACTTTATATACACATATTTCGAAATTGATAATTCAAATTCAAACATGCTGTCGATTAGCATTTCAAAATTCAAATACAAGAACTCGCGATGAATTTTTTTCCAATTATAAGGAATTCTCGTGACTTAATATAATAAAGGGAAGGATAAATCTAAATTTACAAGTGTTTTATATTGTGGCTTGAAACCTATTAATATTAATTATTCGTTGGCACATTGTGGCTTCATAACAGTGTGGATGCATGTGATCATGGTACCTATTTTAGGTCCACTCCTTAAGTTGATGTTTATATAAGGAATTAACAAATAAATAAATAAATACAAATTGAGAGCACGACGTAGGACATTTAAAAAATCAGCATCTTGCAGCAAACAGGGAGAGGCCTTTTGAAAGCCAGGAAATTAAATAATATTAAAAAGTGTCATTGAATTAATTATATGCTAAAGATATCGTTCACAAGATTACAATTTTTGGAACCTGAACTCTCCTTATTTTGTCTGTTTATTATTATATATATGCAAGGACAAGGGGCACAAGGAAGAACTGTGTGAATCTTGTACATTTGGACAATTTTAATGACTAAATTTGCTCATTAATTAATTTGAAATTGACATGGGAAGTAATAATTGCTTCTTTTTTGGAAAAAAATGTCCAAATATTTAGAGCCACCACCAACATAGCTATCTTATAATTAGAGACGTTTAACGAATCATATCGATCAGATAGGCTCGTTAATTTAATGAGTTATTATCGGATCACCTAATAGACTTTCAAATTTGTACGGCCCGTTAAGGTCTAACAGACTTTAACGGACCAATAAGCTAGCAGACGAATCAAGAAAGCTCATTAATTTTTTCTTTTCATTTATTTTTAAATTTGACATTTCTCTTCTTAGATTTTCTTATATTTTTTCCTTGATACATTAATAAATAATATAATAAGTTATCATTATTTTCTTCAATTTTCTTTAATATTTTTATCTTTTTATTCATTTATTTATTTTATTTTTTATTCATAATAAAATAAATCAAATTAATAATGATAAGCTACTTATATTCTATCAATAGTTAAATATTATTATATGAGCTTATTAGCTATTATTGATAGACACTAAATAAGTAATAATTAGTTTTTTTAAATACTTAAAATTATTAACGAATTAATGGCCGACCTATCAAATGGTATTAAGTAACAGAAAAAAATCGGACTATCGGATATCAGACAAATAGTTGAAATATAATGTCCGACATGTTATTTTTCTGACCCGATAACTTATTGAACGAATTTAGACTAGACATGTCAAACTTACTCATTATCATAATGGGCCAGATAACGGATGGATCGTGTCGTCCCATCTAATAAACACCATTATCTATAAGTCACATCATTTTTTAAGTAATTACAATCGTATAAATGATTTTTTAATTAATCATCCTTAATTTCTAAACTTATTTAAGTGTGTAATGTTAGCGAGTAATTAAAATGCCAATCCAAATTGGGTTGTATAACGAATAAGGATTGAGGTGAAATGGTGTGTGGCCCGGAAGGTTTTTTATGTTTTATTAAATTAAATATTTTTTTTTGTTGAGAGCATCACATGTCATTATCAGGTACATAAATGATTCAAGGTGAACTAATTCAATTAGTTGAGCTTGATGATAAAATGATTTTCAACTTGTGAATAATACGCTTAGTAGCATTGCACGAGTTGAGCTGTCGACGTTGCTTCTCAAATATCAAATGCTACTATAAAAAAGTGTGTTATAACATCGTAATACAAATTTTATACACATCCCCTCGTGTAAAAATCAATGAAGCATTCAGGAAGCACTAACGATTGCTACTGCCATTAATTTTGGAAACCATCTTGCCACCATCATGAAAACAAATTGAGGGTTGTATGGTTTGGATGTTGCGGAATCAAAGGGCATGACATGGTGTCCTATTGGTCCAAACTCAATCAAGTGCCCCCCAATTAGTGGGATGTAAATAAGTTGTGGATTAATATGTGAAACATATATAGAAGAACCGAGCCCCAACAATGATGTTAACAGGTGTAGGGTAAAAAGCTAACCAATGTCTTAATTTTGTGGACCCGAGAACCAATTTATTTGAAATGATCAGAAGAGACTTTACAGTGAGGATATCAGTGTGATATGCTTCCCAAATTAATCACTCCAACCTTTAATGTTCTTGGATCAATCGGCATGCTGGCATTTCTTAATCACATGGGAAGGGTGGCAAATCTTTGCAAGGTGCCAGGAGCAAGAAGAAAAAAAGGGCTTTTGAGGAGAGAGAAAGCTCTAAAGGGAGTGCAGGAGTAGGAGAGAAGTCCATTTGGTATGCTATCTCACTGGCTTCAGATGGAAGATATTTGGGCACTTTCTCATGGATGTTTGGCGATGCTGAGCTCTCAAAATGTTTGCTCACACAATTTTCATCCCGAGAGAGAGAGAGAGTTTACCTAATCGCTTAAATTAAGAAAAAAGTAATTGGAACTGGTTAGTGGAAGAGAAAAATATCATAATACATGTTCTTAATTTGAGAAGTCATCTGTATGAAAGTGGAATGCTAATTTTAATATAAGATGTATATGATGCAATGCAGCGGTCTGAAGGAAGAAATTTTGTGTGGATTTGAGTGAATTCACGTGATTAGAGACTGAGAGAGAGAGAGAGAGAGAGAGTGGGGCCTGAGCACATGCACTGTGGCAAACAGTTTGTTCAACTGCCCTTCTCCCTCCTTCATCTTTAAGCAGCTCTTCATGGCACTCTTTGCAAATTGAACTAATTAAAGGCTTCATCTCACTCTTTGCAAATATAACTATTTGAAAAGGCCTTTTATCCTGAGGCAACTAACAACTAACAAGGGACAACTGTTTCATGCATATATATATTAGCCATTTGCATCCTCACGAAGCCCCCACAGATCCTAATATTTAACAATAATATATGATCAATGAATAGATACCTATATACATGCATAGAGAGATAGAGAGGAGAGAGAGTGTGTGTGACTTGCAAACTGGAACAAGTGAGCAATACAAATGCGACTGTTGAATCTGTTGTGTTTGGTAGCACCAAACTACCAAGAAGGATTACGAATGAGGCATCCAAATAAAAGAAAAAAAAAAAAACAATTCATGCTCTTCAAACCACTGCGTATATTATCGTGCATTTAGATTACCCTCTTGTCTGCCACTGATACAAATGATCCACTACACATGCCATGATCAATTTGCTTGGACCAATATTTTACCAACCAACCAACAACATTATGGTTATTATCATATACATGGCCGCACTATTTCATATTTTTTTTATGAAAGAAACATTATATTAAAGGTTTAAAAAATGTTTTGAACTTGGAGACAATATACCTTTTCTCTCTTATTCAATAGTTTCCATGTTTTCGTGGGATTTGTCAATCATATAGTGCATATAAATCAAACTCTTGCATGATTGAGAACAGCTACAACATGTTGAGGACTGGCAATAAGTCTCAGCTGTGACATATACCTATAATGATCAAGTTGCTGGGGACGGCTGCATGCATATAATATAAATATATTATATTACATAATTCACATATGAATTATATGTATATATACTATATGAGAAAAATGAGTACTTGCTGTTGTATATTGCATAGAATGATAGATTGATCGCCATATATATAAATGTGTTTTTATGAACAATAACATGTTTAGTAAGTCGATCCACTTATTATGATCCATGTGATATATTCAATGCTCTCATATGTTGAAGGTGCATGAATAGACAACTTAACAAGCTTGTTGAGTCAGTTCAGTAATCAACACTGTGTTGATTACTGAACTGACTCAACAAGCTTGATAAGTTGCCCATTCATGCTAATCCTAAATAGAATGTAACGACGTAGGGATCCATATATAAACATAATCTCTATTTACATACGTGTTGATTACTGAACTGACTCAACAAGTTTGATAAGTTGCCCATTCATGCACCTGCAAATTAAGATACACAAAACCAAGATCTCTCTCTCTCTCACCATACAAAATATTAATGGCATGGTACCTGTGGAAATTGATTGAAGAAGGAATCAAAAGACCACGGGCTATAAAGATATATAATACGTGTGTTCGTTTTGTTCATGGACTCCACCTGATTGAAAACATCACTGGACACGTTCAGGAGAAAAGGAAAAGTTCGTTCATGGAGTAGAGCGAGCGAACGAGCTCTCACAGGCTCCAACCACCAGGTAATCGCCACAATCTGAATTAATTCGTGGAGTTCATATATATATATATATATATATATATATATATATAATGGAGCAAAGCAAAGAGGTCATGCTCTTTGTTCACGATCTCAATTAATTGTACATGGAGCATCATGAGATGCCTTGCAGTGGAGGACATGCCTCTCTCTCTCTCTCTCTCTCTCTGTCTCTCTCTCTCTCTCTCCCTCCCTCCCTCCCTCCCTCCCTCCCTCCCTGGATATCCAAAAGTCGTCGACGTTGTTTGGCTTGAACTGCACTCCATTGTAGTGTTGCTTTGTGATAAAAGATATACCGTATAACATATAGAAATATATGTTCGCATTTTTGCTTATAATGTTAGGCTCCTGGAATTAAGAGAAGCCTATTGTTTAACAAATCCTAAATACATTAACTTGAGTGTAGGATCATTAAATTGAATCATTATCCTTATTTTCATGATCATTTTCTTCACTAAATTTAGCATTGAAGTTATAAATTAATAGCATTGAATTTCTTCCTAATCATTAAATTGAATCATTATCCTTATTTTCATGATCATTTTCTTCACTAAATTTAGCATTGAATTTATAAATTAATAGCATTGAATTTCTTCCTAAAAAATAATGATGAATTTCTAAAAATATAAGTTAACGAGTCTATTGGAAATAAGTAAAATAAAATAGGCTTGGAAGAATTTGTTAATGTACAATAATTTTATGATCCAGTATTTCTATTATAGCATTTTTCTTGTATAAAAACAAAGAAATTATTTTTAAAGAGACACATTATAAAAAAAATAAACAAGAAACCCCATATGAATTGCTTATCTACTTGAGGTGGGGATATGCAAAACTATTTACAAAATTATATTTTGGTGCAGTTTCGAATGTGATAAATTATTTAATTTATATATTTAATCATTATTTTTTAAAATCATTGTTAATGTATGATCATGTAGATAATACTAATAATAAATATTGCCAAAGTTTATGGGGTCAATTGTAATTATCCATGATATTAAAAGATGACAATTGACAGGATCCGTTGGATTTGATACGACTCAAACACACGGCCCATAAAGAAGATCTATGAATCCACAAACACTTTTTTAGTCACGTGCTATTTTTTTCCTATTTCTATTAAATGTTTTACATGTGATAAACCACAAAATTAAATGTAACATATTTCTAAAAGCTTTAACATTTAAATAATTTTACCCGTTTTGCATTTTAATACGAACAATTTTATATGATAAGATATAATCATTACACTCCTTTCACATGTATGAGTCATAGATGTTGAATACTTATTGAAACATTTTTCTAGTTAGGCATAATTTATACCCCTTAAATCGCGCCTAAAAGTTATCGTGAATAACGTCACATTTTAATAAAATTATATGGGTTAGCTAGCGAACTAGTACTTTGGATCGGATGCCAGGATTGAAAAATCTCAATCCAAATTAATTAGACTTGATCCCATGACTCAAAAGTCAGTAACCTTTTTTTTAGCCAATCCCCGATTTTGAAAAATAGCGTCGATTGTCTAACTCACACGACGGAACTGAGCGTATTGATCATGAGTTGAAGGATAGACTCACCATTGAATCTAAGTAATTCGGTATAGATCATACCGAGTCGCGTATCTAACAATGACATATGATACTATTAATAAAAAATTTCTTCGTTTCTTAAAAGCTACTGTAGTTGAAGAAAATGAAAATTGGATTAGAAAGATTCTATTGTAGTTTTGAATATCAAAATTATGGAATAACGCAGTACGATTTTGTATGCATGTATAATTGTAATTGTAATTGTAAACCTGGAAATTGAAACCCCAAAACACCCCCAAAAGTGATGGTAGTTGAGGGGTAGGATCGTCTTCGGTCATAAAACCCTCCAAAACCCAAACCTCCTTCCACCTCCCTCTCCCACTTCTTTCCCAGCCGGCTACAACCATTGAGGGAGCTCCATTTTGTGCCTAGGTGCCCAGGAAGGAGGAAAAGAAGAAAGGGGACTCGCCGGTGACAAGGGGACTAGTCGGAGGAAACACGGACAAAGGGAATAAGAGGTTGAGCTTGGGATTGAGGTATGTAATTTGGGTGAGCCCATTTCCTTTCCATTTTCTCTCTTTTCAACCAAATGTTGGAATTAAATAGTTTGAATTCTTGGTTATTGAAGGGTGAAACACCTGGTTTAGAGTGCTAATTTAACCTGGTTTACAGTGCTAACTTATTGTGAAATTATGGGAAAAAATATATAGGAATGAACCCTAAAATTTTGAAAGGGACGCTATTTTCATCATGGACCGTGATAGGATGCTCACGGTCATGACCCATGTACAGCGCAACAATGCAGTGCTAAGATCATATGCGACATAGCCATGACAAGAGTGTAGGCTATCTTACGGGCCATGAGATGGTCTATGTAATATCACAAATTTAATTCACATGTAATTACATAGGTTAATATTATATCATATTATTGATAAGAAAATTGATATGTGTTTAGACATGAGTTATAACTCATAGTATTTGATCGTTGAAATTTGGCGAAAATTTGTCCAAGCCATAAAAATATGATCTTTGAAAATATTAGAATTAAGAAAATTAAAGTTCCGATAATTGTTCGTATATATCAAAGTATTATAGATGTGTTTTTTAACATTTTTATGAGGTGTTTTACTTAGGTAAGACATAGATGTAAAATCGAAAATCTGTGAAATCGCGATTTTTGTTCTTCGGACAAAAATTTAGATTTCGATTCCTTAATTATTTATTTTTATAAATATTTTATTTGAATCCAAATGGGGGGTAGTTTTTTATTTACATGTAATGTCTTAAGTAAATGAATAAATAAAAGAAAAAAGGCAAAATCATTTACTTAAATAGCAATTACATGTAAATATTGTCAACTACAAGACCAATTTCATAACTCCATGTTGGCTGACTTAAAAGGTCGGTTTCTCTAGCCTTATCATCCACCCCTTGTATGATTTAACACATATTGCTGTCCTTTTATCACCCCATCCGAAATTCCAAGTGGAAGAAAAAGGATCATGTGTTTCTAGTGAAGGAAATTGGAGAAAGAAAAAGGGATTACATTTTTAACTTATGGTATGTTTATACTTCTGATTCTTATATAGATTTTAATTGCATAATTCTCTAATCTTTCTATCTTGCCTTCTCATGTTTTCATGAGGAAGAAGAATAAACTATAGGTATAATTAAATCATTCCAGAAAGTTTAGTCGATGTTTTGCATACCTCATGTCATTTCAAAAATTATGAAATTTCTTATGATTGATCCTTTATGAGTCTAATTTCATTGAGATTTGGAATCAAGTTAATATGATTTCTGTAGAGAAAGTTATGCTCTTATCTTTAAGGTACTATCACTCTGTCTGTCGAAATTGTTATCCGAATTTGTAAATTATGTATTAAATCCAATATAACGTGAAATTATTTCATAATTTAGGGTGTTATAAAAATTGATGTTAAGTTTAAAATTGGAATCACTCTAAAATGATATGTATAGCGAAAGTTATAAATATTTTACATAGCCTTAGTCTGTCAGGATGGAACTTAGGGCAAATTATGTTAGTATTTGTTAAATTTATTTTGCTCAATACAAATAGATATAAATTCAAGTAATTTTATGAGTTGCACCTAGGATGTCCACTATTTGGAAAAATTAAAAGTAGCAGAACATGGAATAATTATTATTTTATATAAATTATAAAAGTAATGTCACTCAGTTTGTCAGAACATAGAAATAAGATAAAACATAGGCTGAATGTTGATTTTCCTGTGAACAAACCACAATGAAATAAGATCTGAAACTTTTATAAATTAATAAATTAGCAACCAGGAAGTAATTAAAATTGGAATGAATAAATTTGGTTATTAATTCAAGTAAATACAAATTTTCTTTTATTATGTATATAATCTGTCTTGATAGTATGTCAATTCTTGTGATAAATAGTTACTTAAGTTATGAGAGTAAGTACTTAAGGGTCATGTACCTCTTCAATTAATTATGTTTCATGTGGGATAAGTTTGTGTTCAGATCATATAAGTGATGTGTTCTTATTATTATTGTATATGAGTAGAAGAGTAAAGTAGTGAAAATGGAAAGGAAAAACCATTTGGTAGCTCTTATAGGTTAGTTGATTTCTCCTATTCTATGTATTCACCTCTTTTAAATTTGGTGTGACATCGATTATTATATGTATTGAATATGTTTTGGATATTCTATGAATTGATTTCGAGAAATACAATTATGAAAAGTATATCTGAATGATTATATGATTGCACATTTGAAAAGCATGTGATATGATCTGAATGGATTATGATGAGTGCAATCGTGTTCCGTTTGAAATGGTATCTGATATGATTCATCTTCTGATATTTGAGAGATGTTTGTTATGTGATGAATCATGCATCGACATTTGTTTGCATTTGCATATATGATGGTTAGAGCTAAGTGCTACATCGCTGATCACGATGGGATCTACCTCTAAAGTCCAATCCATCATTATGTTCCCCAATAATGGGATGAGATAGGCTAGAGCTAAGTACCATGCTGAGCTAAGTTCCACATCATGAGTAATCACGAAGGGGGCCACCTTTAGAATCCGTAGGGGTCACCTCTAGAGTCCACCTATCGCTATATGATTTGTTTCTTGAAAGGAATGAGGTAGAATGGAGTTAAGTGCTACACCGTTGATTAAGATGGGAGCCTCCTCTAGAGTTCACGTACCGACCACTAGTCAGTTGGTGATTCGTGCATACGTATGAGAGTGTTGCATTGCATACATATGTTTGATATGTTTAAATGATAATGATTGTGAATTGAGTGAGATGATTTTGATTGGAATGTTATATATGTATTTATTAAATATATGAAAATATTGATTTTGATATTATGATTAATGCTTGTATTTTTATGTTTCCCCGAATTTATTAGATGGTACACATATCTTATGAGTTATCAATTTACTGAGCTATTTTTGCTCATAATGTTATTTCTAATATTTTTCAGATTCATATAGCTTGTTGGGGATCGTGCGAGGTGATAGTCGTAAAAGGATTCTATAACATCCTTGGTGGTATGATGAGATAATTTATGTCTCTCGTATCTTTCTATTAAGATGTCGAGAGAGTTAGTCGTGTTTATTACTTATGTCAAAATAAGTTATATTGAAAATAAAGTCATTTTATCAAATGTATGACTTGAGGTGTATCAGTTTGCTCTGAAATGATCACATTTTATGTAATTTATTTAATGATATACTTTTAAACTTATGTTATAAAAGAAGATTAAATTACATCATGTTTTCGTAATTTTTTCATAATTTTATTTGATCGTCCGTAATGAATCGCGAAAATTTAACTCGCGGGTTAAATTGGGGTCATGACAGTCTACCTCCTTAACGAGTGTTCTGTGAGGTGAGTTACCAGTTGTTCACGAGGCGTGACTCGGAGCTGAAACGGTTCAATTATTCTGTGAGACCTGTTAAACCACCGAACACGACCCGAGGAGATAAACTCCCCAACCGAAGGTTCTACGAGGGTCATTACAGACTTCTTATGGGTCGTGATTGCGATGCATGGCCGTGACACATACATGGCACGATAGTGAACATGCATAGTGTGCGGGTGTTTGTCCGCTAGCACGACCATACCCTCACTAAGGCACGACTGCTCCCAAACCTTTGTAACGGCCATGACGTCTTGGACGTCACAGTTGTGCCCAGTACCAACCTTCTTTTTCCTTTGTCGTTATCTGAGTTTGACTTATGGTTCCTTCATAGTTACTCTTATTGTAACATTATTGAAAGTTTGTTTGAAATGATTGATCTTGCCAATGAATGATACACCTAGATTTCGAGATTTCATGTCAAGTCATAGGGTTAAAAGGAATATTATATTGAATGAACACATCATTGATCCTTGGCCTTCGTCATATGGACAATTGAAATGTAATGGCCCAAACGCGGATATTTGCGTGCAAGTGCGACCTGATTTGACTAGCCATAATTGACGTCGAGGTGAGCTAAGGACCTCAATGGAAAGGGTCATTAAATATTGATTGTTTAATATTTGTACAACAAAGGAAGAGTTAAATGAGTAACCTTAATTGGATTAAGTTTGTGACTTGAACGTATGGACGCCAAGGGTTAATTGGACCAAGGTTATCGCTTAATCGGAGTTCAGGTTACTAATGTGATTAAAATGGACATTACAACTAAACTAATGCTATCGTTTCCTTGCCTAGCATGAATATAAATTGAGTCATTTTATATCATATTATAATAGTTAATGATGCTTATGTTTCATGCATTATAAATTATTTTATTTAGGCCCTTACATATACTAACGGGAGGTGGGCCTCTCTTGCATTCGGGTTCTTGCAGGTACCGATGGCGACCTTATAATGATGTGTGCACATTGTTTGTCACACTCAACTCCGTTACTAAGTTCTAATCCTAATTATTACATCCCTTAATTATGTTTAGCAAATCTAAAAATAAAATCGGCAAAACCTTCTCCCTTACTTATCTTGTGGTATTTGTCAATACATACAAAAAATGCATATATATATTCATCAAAGTTTAATAAAAGTTATAAGACACAACATTTCCACGTTGTTACTATTGTTTTACAAACCATTTCACATATAGCACTCCACAGGATCAAGTTTTATACAACCTTACAAAAAAGTTTCTCACAAACTTAATTATAACTTCTAGAATTATCGATTACATGCATGTTTCCAAAAACACAAGTGAAGGGGAAATTAAAAATGCTTCAATTCGACCTCTTCTATATGCAACAAAATAAGCTTCGAATCGACTCAACTCGAGAACTTACGAGTATCTGAAAAATTTAAAATGAGTACTATGAGCAACAATCATTTGCACAGTGAGTGGAATAAAAATATAACATAAAAGAACAATACGTGTGCATATAATATTTAAATAACTACATTTTCATACAAGAAAACATTTAAAGCATAACATATTAACATAAATTGTCAAATCACATGAGCTTTCACATAAGTAAAAGTAACTTAGGATATCATTATTTTCATAATTAAACTCCCCACATGTGTCATCACACATTCTCATCATGGGTCAATACGTATCCCTTCATGATTGTGCGTCATACAATTAAACATAGCTTCACAATCAAGAGTCTCGAATACGCAAAGCAAATCATGGGTATCCCTTCGTAATTGTGTGTCGCACAATCATGATTCTCATATACGTAGAGCATATCATGGGTCAATACGTGCACGCAGAGCAACCCCCAAAGGGAAAAGACACCCGATATATGCCCCAAAAGCTTCATATATATCGAATGCAGTCTCAAAGACCTTCATTTAGCATGGTCAATGTACACATGGAGTTTTACAATAGAAAAATAACATATCACCTTCATATATCAATATCAAGTAAACTTATTTTAAATTGACAAGCATTGTTCCCTAAAAATATTTTGATGTAAGAGAATACTTCATTTCATATGAAATCTTTGAAACATATCATAAATATCTTTCTTACCTCAAGGTATGTTTCAATAACAATACTAATAATAATATTTACTTGAAATAATATCATAAATAAAAGAAGTAACATATATCAATTTTCTATTTTGTAAATTTACCCACTCACCTTGTACTTTATCACTTCAAGGAAGTTTACCAGATTTCCTCCTTTTCACTTGCAATTTGATGTTTTCCTACAAGCAATAATGTCTTTTTACTTCCCAATCACTAATAAGATAATATGCAATGCATGCTCATGATGAATGAATTTTTATGCACCCTAAAATGCATATAATATCCTCTAATATTAATTTCTAATTCCATGTATTTATATTCATAAGTTATTTCGCACTTGAGACTTTTGAATCCTTCAAAATTTAACTAGGTACTGCCTTAGAATTTCAGACTGAGCGTCTGTCAATTAATAATTCATAACTTCTTAACCACATGGGGTAAATCTTATGATTCTAGATTAATTAGAAACTAGACATAATAAGATTTCCAAATTCCAAATATCATTAATTAAGTCCAAGTGATTAAGTCATAACATCCAAATCAATCTAACTTAGGGTTTGTTTGGATTGAAGTATCTGAAGGGGAGGAGCAGGATATGGATGAATGAAATTAAATAAATCTTGTTTGGTTACATTTTTTATTAAAGTTATGAGGGGGTGGGTGGAATAGCTAAGCCTTTCAAACGACAAATTTTTCATTTAACTAAATTGGTGGAATGAGGAGGAATAGATAATTTTAGACTAAATTAATTCCTCTTTTGTTATCAAATGAAATCATTTCTCTTGTTACCAAATTAAACCACTTCTCTCTCTTCTCTCTCCTCTCTCATCTCTCAATCTACCATTTTTATTTTTTTAAGATAGATGAATAAAATAGTTCAAAAAAATAAAAGAGAAAAATAAATTAAATGGTAAAGTAATTATTTATTGCTCATTATATATCAAATAAAATATAAAATTTTATTTAAAATAAACATAAATATACTATTTAAAAATAATTTAATACTAATATAATATATTCATCTAGATGGGGACGTAAAACTCAGATTCGGTTCCGATCCGGCCTGGCCGTATCTCAAGAAAATGAGACCCGGTCCTGACCCAGTTGTCCATCGGGTCGGAAAAATTTCAAAAAAAATCTAAGCCGATATGGGCCAGGGTAACCGGCAAGGGCGGACCTAGGACCCCAAACTTAATGGGTGCAAAATAAAATAATTTATTTTTTATAGAATAATGTCAAAATAAAATATTTTATGAAATTATTTTCATATATGAAAATAGTTAAAATATTATTTATTCAAATACACAACAATGTTCTCTTTCTAATCTTATATTGTGAAAGTTGTGTATAATATTGTGTAATTAATTCATTTTCAATCATATTCATAAATTATCCTCATAGATTGTAACATATTAATCAAAATAAAGGGTTATTGGTTATTTAAGCTATAATAATTAGAAATGAATTAATATATGATTACAATGTTGCCCACTAATCACATATCATAGAAAATAAAGTTGATAGCAACATTTTTCCTTAGATCAAGAATTAACTATTTGACAAAGAATTCTTGAGAATATATTTCCTCAATCAAAATCAAATTATCACAATGTCTAATATTTAATTTTAATATTATCCTACCTTTTAGATAGGTAATAATGCTATTTGATATACTTATATACATAACTATTCTTAAAATTTAATGGGGTCAATTAACCCCATTAGTTAGTATGTAGGTCCGCCCATGGTGACCGGTCGTTCCGGGCCGTGCTCATCCCTAATTAATCATTATAAATATTTCAAATATATAATAAATACTTTAAATATATACTACCCACCCATATCTTATATAATTTATTATTCAAACATGAACTTTCTGATGACACACCACACTCACCCCATCACTCATCACGCCGTTCCACCACATTCTGTCATTAGTTATTTGCCAAACAAACCCTTAGAGTTTGTGTCATGACAAACTGTGTCACTGAAAAATTAATTTATATGTTTTTTCGTACTTGTCCATTTAATGAGATCATAATTTTTTTGAAAGCAATACTTCCTTATTATTCAGTCATAAAAATTATAGAATTTAACTCCTTATATAACTTTATAAAAAATAGTCAATTAGGGTCGTAATCTGTCAATGTCCCGATCCTGAAATCTGACAAGAGCATCATTATGAAATGAAAAATTTATTTATCCCAAGATACAAGTTCAAATAGGATGATTCCACCTCTCACCGAACCCTTGAAATGCCTAATTAATCATATCCAAATTTCAAACTCTAATTCACACTATTTTAACGGTGCCCTGATTTACAAATTGAACATGTATCTGACTTGGGACACGATGAGTGATAATCGAAGTTAAGTTCATAACTTTCTCTATAAAAATACTTTTTCAGTTATTCCAAAGGCCACAGAAAGCTAACTTGTGTTGGATTAATCATACAAAATTTCATAATTTATGGTTTGATAATAACGAAGGAAGGATCCTCCCAATCAGAAGAATAATTTTCGTATCAAAACTCAACTTGAACAACCTATGTTCCCGATTTTTTCCAATCCGTTCCGCTCGACTTCTGCCTCTGGCAAGTTTTCTGTCATTAAAGGATAAAGTTAAGTTGCTTATATATTATTTTTAGAATTTTTTGACGTCATATGGCAGTTTAAAAAAATATCCCTTTAAGCAGCTTTTCACTTGTCTGCCTCGGCTACTTGGAACTTAAGTGATTGTCAATCACATTTTTTTTATCATAACTAAGTGTTTTAACCTTAATTAAGCTTATTTAATCCTATTTAAACATATATATTATAATATTTAGAAATTTTATAATTTACCTAATAATCTTATGTAATTACTTCGTAAAGTTTATCGATAATTAAATGCTCATTATGCTCTAATCAAAATATTAATTACTTTATACAAATATCACTAAATGAACATTCAAATTAACTTAATAGGTTAATTAAATACATGATTATGCACAAATGATATTTTTAGGGCACGTCCGTGACATAGGCATTGTCTTGTATTTTGTTATTATGATCATGGGCTCTTTTGTATGAGATACAACATACTTTTTATGACTTTTGTAGGCCCATGAGTTATGCTATGTATCATTATGGATTTAGATGAATTTACGAACTTCGTTTTAAATTGATGGTCAGGAGGCTTTATATCGTTAATATATAGTTTATATTTTCGTTCTTATTGTCACAATTGGACTTTTGAAATAAGTTTTATATTAATTTTCACTGCTTTTATTTTGACTAGTCAATGAATAGTCTTTTCATAGTGCTGCTCAAGGCGCTCACGACACGTGCCATGGGGCGAATTTCTAGGGCGTTACAATAATGCCTTTTGAATCCTTGCACCATAAAATGATTAGATTTGAGTATACCACAACTAAGGTATGATGATTAGTGCTTAATAAAACAAGTTATAAAATATTAATGGGTCAATTGTCCTCATTAATTTCTATGTAGATCTAATCAAGGTGGAGATTTAGCCAACTATATATTTTTTTAAGGATTATTTCCTCTAACCATCCCTAAACTATCACTATTTTCCACGTCTAATTTCAAGCTATGAATTTCATTTTTGGGTCCCTAAACTTTCACGATTTTTTAATTTGATCATTCCGTCCAATTCCGTCGACTTCTTCGTTATTTGTTATTTTTCACATTTGTGAAAAGTCCATTTTACCTTTGGCTTGAGTGTTAGTTCATTTTTACATAAAATGATATATAAAAATAGATATAAAAATAATTAAAAAAGGAGGACGCCACGTGTCGGAGGGGGTCGCCGACCCGGGGTGGGGGGGGGGGGGTTGCCTGCGCAAGAAAAGAGCGAAAGTGGGGAAGGGGGGTCGTCGGACGCAGAGGGGGGCGGCGACCCACACCCCCTCTCTTTCCTTGCGTCGTCGTGCGCAGAGCGTCGGTAGGGAAAGAGAGGAGGGGGAGGGGGGTCGATAGGGGTATAATGAACTTTTCATAAATATAAAAAATAACGGAGAAGTTAACAAAATTAGACGGAAGGATCAAATTGAAAAAATCGTGAAAGTTTAGGAACCCAAAAAACGAAGTTCGTAATTTGGAGTTAGATGTGAAAAATCACGATAGTTTAAGGATGATTAGAGAAAATAATCTTTTTTTTTTATTTTGAGTGTACAGTTCTCATCAGATCTATGTTTGAGCCTCCAAAAGGAGATTCTGATTTTATCTCGCTAATTTAAAATTTTATTTCTTGTGGAAAGGCTGTACCAAGAACTTTTTTGTTTATCTGTTCTACAGAGTAATTATCCTAAAAAAGTATTATATCCATCTCACACGACATGTAGATTATAATTCTAATATCAAAATGCAATATATATATATATAATATTATTTTTTATACTTAAATAAAATTTATATTAAGTTACTGTACATAAACTAATTAAATTAGTTTGGCATTATTTCTAAATGATGTTATATTAAACTATTCTTTTAGTACTCTATTTAATTCATATTATTTTTTACGGAAAATTTTTATTTGAACTAAAATCGTAAATGTCTAGGAGCTATTTTAAGAGAAAAAAAACATAAAAGGTACTTAGCTCATAATTGTGTTGTTTAAAATATAAATTCATTAATTAAAATTAATTCTATGCAACAAAAACTTAAGTTATAAGATATATATATATATATATATATAATTATTCAGTGGTCTTTCGTTTTGAAACATTAAAATACAAGTTAATTCAATAAACCTCCCCTGTTTCACGCTTATTTTTAATATATGAACTTACCCTAATGTTTTTTAAATTATATCGTGATTTTCATTTTAATTCATCCGTTACTTTTTTTTAATTTTTTTATTTATTAAATGATTAAACTACTTGAAATAAATATTCATTTTTCTTTATCAAGAATAATTAGGATATTTAATAAATAAAAAATAAAAATAATGAAAAAACTAACATAATATGACAGATGGATTAAAGTTAACAAATAGAATTTAGAAAAATGCTATAATAAATTCATATATTAGGACAAACACAAAGTTGAAATACTTCAGATGAGATTTAAGAAATTAATTCTTAAAATATCAACAAATCAATAACGCAAACAAATTTATTTTTTCCTCGTCCGTCAAACAGAAGGAGGAAACGCACGTGGTTGTAGTATTTGAAATATACATTCTGGAATTACACCGCAGAATTGGAACTAATGCCTCATCTTTCCAAAATTAAAAATTAATAATAATAAATTTACCATAAATGCTGGGAGCATTTATTTCGCCAGGAATAGAATAAAACCGTGTCTCTTACCGAGGCCCAGCTGTCGATCCAATCACGACCGTCCAATTTCCCAAGCCCGGAACTCAACGGTCAGGAACGTCCGAAAGATTCGTGCGACCAAACCGTGCCCGGTGGCAGTTCCGTTAATTTGTCATATTCCTCGGTGTATCTAACAAAATGAGCAGCTCAGACATGGACGGATTCGGAATCTACGCGAAGACTTAGCGTGCGCCAGCAGGTAACAGACAGTTGCCCTGGAAAAGACCCGGATTTGTCTATTAATTCACGACTGTGCCCCTGCATGGGAAATAAATGCGGTCGAAAAGCAGAGTCGCAGATTCAGACTCCAAGATCCAACTCTCCATCTCTCATCTCTGGGATTCTTCGTCTGAGAACACCTCTGAGAGGTTTGTTCCAGTTCTTTCTTGGCGTTCGATCCTTCTTTCGATCGTGTTTCTTTTCCTGCGTGGAATTTTAATTTCGTCGTAGTTCTGTCTGTGTTCCTGCGGTGGGGATTGGGATAAAAAATGCATCTTTTCATGCCTCTCAGTAGTTTGTTGTTAAATTTTTTGTGACCTTTTTTTCTTTTAACTTTTTCAACTGTTCTTTGTAATGTGCTATTCTGTTTCTCGGAAGGGCCATGTTTTGGGGGAGAGAGATTCCAGGCCTTGCATGGATCTTCCAGATGTCTTGTCTGTAAGAAATTGTGATTAGAGGAAAAACATGAACATGAGAATTTCTAGATTTTTGAACAGAAATTCATCCTAACTCAGAAGGGTTTGATGATTAGGATGTCTGAATTATGTATATTTAAGTCAATCCTTGGATTAAAATCTTCCCCCGAGTGTTTGCATAGGTTAAATTTATTTGGGGCCATTATTCTACTGATACAGGGGTATCGATCATGTGAGTTGTGACATTGTCTTTATTCCTTTGTATGTGCTGATATCCTGTAGTTATGATTTGATGTCCGAAATTTCATATACATAAAATTCATATTTTGTTTTATTTTTTCACTTTGGGTGCTCTAAATTTATAACTTTGACTACAGGAAAGTTATTTGAGTACTGGAACAATGGCTTTTGGTCCGGCCTTAAAGATTGCACTTGTTGTGGCTTCTTTTGGGTGCCTGTCCTTCATATTTGGAGTCATTGCAGAAAACAAGAAGGTAATCTCATTTGTGCTTCTTCTCTTCTATGTGATCTAGAATGATAACATTGAGAAAACATAAATATTCTTCTTTTGAAGACCGATTATATCAATTTCAGCTTCTGCATGTATGTAACCTATCAGATTTGTATGGTTCCTGAAGAATGGTTTGTACATCACAGTAATGATATGTGGCTTATAGTTGCTATTTTAGTGTTTTAGCTATACTTGCTATAGTCATCTTTGCAAGATGCTCATGTCTACCTGGGATTTCTATCTTCTTCTTAATTTCATACCAATATCTGTGAGCATTTTCTTTCTGAATTTATGTTTACTGGTTTTTCTTTGTTCCATGTCCGAGAGTACTTTTCTGTGCAGTCAGTTCCATCTGCCTTACTGTCTAAGATATTTTGTTGGAGCTTCTTTAGCTTCCATTCAGTATACATCTTTCTCATGATTATTTTGTGAATCGACATATTCCATTGAATTTCTTTCTTGCCCATGCTTCTGTAGCGACAGAAATATGTATGTGTGTGCATATATATTAGTTTCAGATTTGCGAATGGAATTTTTCCCCAACTTATGCTGATGATTAAAACTCATAAAGTGCCATCTGCTTTGTCACAGCCTCCATTTGGAACTCCAATCCCAGGAAAGGATGTCGTCATCTGTAAGTTCCCAAGTGATCCAACAATTGCTCTGGGGACTTTATCTGTATTGACGCTCTTTCTAGCTTTTGCTGTGGGTCATGTTGCTGTATATTTTCCTTACAATGGCAAATCTGTGCCAAAAGAAGCATTGTTCCGCAGCACTGTGCTGGTTGTTTTTTTCGCGGTTGCAGAGTAAGCTCCGTTCATTGCCCTCTAAATTTACCTTTTAACATAGTCCAGTGAATCTTAAAAGGAAGATGATATAAGAAAATGCTGGTATAATTCCACAGTTTTACTTTTGTTTGGAGAAGAATCTTACATGAACAATATGATGAAGCATCACCTGAACAGAGATATGGTAATCCAAATCTGCTGTCATTTCTGTTATGATCATGTACACCATAGGTTTTAGAGATTTGCATCTGGATCTCGTCTTTTCGCGAGAGTATTAGAATCCAAGTGAAGGACAAAGTTCAATATAATTGGCTCTTCAGAATTTGTGAAGTCTTATACTGATCCACTCTGACTGCAATCCCTTCTGTTTCAGGGTTATTTCTGTTCTGGCACTAGGGATGATGATGTGGGCTACCATCACCGAAGGTCTTCATCGTACTCACAATGTTCATCATGACATGGAAACCACTTGCCCTACAGCAAAAACTGGTCTTTTTGGCGGAGCTGCATTTTTGTGCCTTGATGCTTCACTGTTTTGGCTTGTCTGCCAGATGTTGACCTTGAATGCAAGGGCAGATTACTTGAATGAGGATGATACCAAGGGAGAGTATGGAGAGGTCTATGCAACTGATTACACCAATGGAGCTTGACGTCCGATATCCACCGTCTGATGAAGTAATTGAGCATAGAAATTTTTAGAATAGCATTATGAGAAAGAACTGTCTTTTATCTATTTCAATAAGTCGTGCAAATGTAAATAGTATGTCACCAATCACTGTTATTTCAATTCTCAAATAGTCGTTGTTTCTTAATAGCTGGATTTGTTGTTTTGCTGCAAATGAAAACCTGGTGTCATACGCAAAAGAAAAAACAACCTTAAGCACATATCACATATAATTATACTACCATTTCTGATGCAAAACTATTTCCCAAAATTTATAATATTGGATCCAGCGAATTGGCCACATAATGAAACTTCCCGTATCTGTTTCCATTAGTTTTTTGCGATGTAGTTCTTAACATTTCTGTAAGTGTACAATCCTCGAGCAGCTTCGAAACTGATTCGAGTGGAGAACCTTCTCCTTGTGCCTTGCTGACTTTTTAGGAAGATACCACTACAATCACTTCGATTCTTTTTTTTTTTACAAACCTTGTATTACAGAAAAGCAAATTCAGAGAATAAGAATACTTACTTCCATAACTGAACCATAGCTTTCAGAACATATTATATACACAACACAATTATAAAGTCTGAATATTAACACAATGACAAACTCTGAATATTAACCTTACAGGTGATCGTCGTTCGTTGTGCATCTCGGCAAACATAAGCGATGTGGGGCATTTATCAGAAAACATAACGATGTGGGGCATTTAGAATCAAAAGATCATTATAGTTCCACCTCCTTAACTTCTTTCATCCCCAGGTACTAGAGCCCCCCCCCCCCCCCCCCCCCCCCCCCCCCCCACCACCACCACCACCCGGAACCCCCTCATCCAACTCGGAAATCCTTTTCCCCCACCAACCCTAATGTCATCTCCTCCTCCTCCGTCCTTACTACGTCCATGGGACAACCAAGCTCTCGATCAGTGTTCAAGCCTATACAACCTAGTGGCCCTTCGAGTAATGTGGTACAAGCAAATGGTCGTCAGCCGGGTGGCACTTTGAGCAGTAGTTCTTGGTTAGACATTGTGAGGGGCCATCAGCCTCAACCGGTGGTCCAGATTCGCCGCGTCAGTGGAGGGATACAACCAGCAGTTACAGAGGAGATAGCTTCCTCAGCGGATGAAATGGAGCATAGATCTCAGGAGCTCAAGAGGGTGCTAGTTGGATGTTTTTACAGGGGTGAGGGCAACATTGAGCGGCTTAGATCTATGCTCTCAGCACTATGACGGCTGACAGAGAGCCTGAAAATCACGGATCTTGATAACACGTTCTTATTATTCATTTTCTCTAATGATCAGGAAAAAAACACGTGTTGACGAACAACTCGTGGAATGTCGAAGGCCAGATTAACCACCTCTCACAGGCTAAACCTTTCGGCCTATGAAGGATCGAAGATGGTTCTCCTCGGTTTGGATTCGTTTACTGGGGTTGACTTTTGAGTTCGACAGGACGTGATTGATGTGATGCTCAGACTGGCAACACTCTTTGGAACGCCAATTAAGATGGAAGATAGAGATCACAAGGATGCATGCATATATGTTGAAATCGACTTCTCGCAACCGCTAAAGCAGGGAATATGGATTCGACAGTCAGGCAGTAATTGTATTTTTTTCAACTTGTTTTTTCAGGTGTTTCTGTTTCATGGCTTGTACAGTCATCAATTGCTTGTACAAGCGTCGATGGCTTGGTGCCCCGGATCTTTCGAACTGTGATCTTCACCATCAATGCCATGACTCCATGACTAGGGTGTTGTAACTTGGCACAATGAGCTGCTAGAGTAGATGAAGAAGCTAGTAAATGAGAGGGTGGAGGAGGAGCCAACACTGACATAGATTGATGAGGCGGAGGTTAGAGAGGTGGACTCTCAATACACATGAAAGCTAAAAGGCACAGGACTAAGTGTTGAACCCTCTTCGGAAACCTCCAGTTATGAAGAACAAAGCTAAAGTGAAGGATCAACCATAAGGAGGTAAGGTAGATAAAGTTAAGAGTTTCTAGCACTACTAACATCAAATCAGTCGTGTTGTCGGCAAAACCAGTGGAGCGTGGACCAAATAACCTATGAAGATAGTCACGTAGAACTGTAGGGGACTGTTGAAAAATATGTTTTCACTTATTATTCATCAAACACCTTATTTATAATAAGGGATTAACGTACCTACAAAGCATTTTCTGTTTTATAGGAATGCTGAGCGCATCTCAACCGTTGAACCACTCATCAATGGATATGATCAAAAGTGATTAAATTCCATGATTTAAAAATATTAATTATCTTAATCGTTGATCAACGGATCAACGGTTGAGATGCGCTCAACATCCCTACAAAGCGGAAGGTGCTTTGTAGGTACATTAATCCCTTATAATAAATGTAGGCAATACAATAAAGGAGAATATGCTAGAATATTATTTCAAAATATCTAAAATATTATCCTAGAAAATCTATGATACTAATTCTGAATAATATTACAAAGATATAAAAACATATGCAAATCATATCTCAAACACTCCCCCTCAAACTAGAGCGTAAATATCATTTAGTCTCAGCTTAGAATATATAACCTGAAGTTTCTTCTTAGGAAGTGCTTTAGTAAATATGTCTTCATGAGCCCTGGACCAAAATCTTTGGTCACAAACTGTGACTACAGAACCTCATTTGGCGATGATGACCAGCAAGAAAAGCTTATGCATTTCATCGAACACTTTTAAGTCATGACAGTAGAATAGTTGATACTTTTTCACAGACGCCGATATAGACATTTTCTCGAACACCAGAGAGACAATAGAAAAGAAGGAATCAAAGAAGAAAATAAAGAAGGAGATGCTGAACCAATAACTCTCAAGGAAGCTCGCACGAAGGCAACTTGACAATCCGTCAAACACCTGCCAAGGAAGAATGCGCAACAAATAGAAACATGTGTAGATTTGTCGATCTCGACCTATTTCGAGCACCAAAGACTCTCCAGTCATGGATCGAACATAGGAGAAGAAGATTTCATCACGACGACCTGAGAACGCCAAATCCATCGCCAGAAAGGAAGTAAGATTTCGATCATTGTTAACAACATCACCCAAGTCTGGTCGTCCACAACGATGCCAATATAATTTCGGAGGTTAAGCTCTGATCAATGACCGAAGGCAAGTCCAGCGATAACATCGACAAACTGCCAATAATGGCAACACTTCCAGCAAAGATGCCGTGATAATTGACAAGATGTCAAAAAAATGATCTTCACCACGAAAATGGAGAGGAGCTCGGAAACGGTCCAGCGAGTCAAGCTCGACCGGCAACCTGACCGATAATCGCCAAGAAAATAAATGAAAGCGAAGGAAACATGGAAGAGGCAAGAATGAAGTTTCGATCGGCAACAATTTCCGAGCTCCTGGGCACTACTGTGATTGATCTTGCAGTAGAAGAAGAAGGAGATTTAGAAATAGTGGAAGAGAGAAATATAGAAGAAAACACAAAGACATAGAAAGAAGAACATGAACAACAAATGAAGAGAGAAAAGGAGAAACTAGAAATGTAGATCATCAATTCATAAATACAAAGATAAAGAACTTCATCCTTCTTGGACTTGCAGAAGCCATGGAAGCCAACGAATCACTCGGTGAGAGGAGCTCACACGAATATTAATCAACCTGCTTTGATACCATGTTGAAAAATATGTTTTCACTTGTTTATAATAAAGGTAGGCAATACAAGAAAGGAGAACATGCTAAAATATTACTCCAAAATATCTAAGATATTATTCCAAAAAATCTGGGAAACTAATCCTAATATTACAAAGATATACAAACATATAAAAAGATATGCAAATCATATCTCAATAAGGGCGAATAGAGGAAAGGTTCGGGACCATCTATCTAACTTGAAGCAAGAAGTTCAACCAAACATACTAGCAAAGGCGGTGGTGCGGTGACTCGGGGGAGCATGGCAAGGCTGTTGGAGCGAGGGAACCGGTGTAGTGGGGGCATAATTATTGCTTGGAAAGAGCAGGACTATTAGGTAACCTCTATATTAACTTCTCCTCAAGCAGTGTTGTCAGGACCGGACCGGACCGGCCGATCGAACCGGTCCGACCGCTGACCGTTCACAAATCTGGCCCACTTGGAGTCCCAAAACCGGACCTCCATTTGGGCCGAATTAAACTGGATCAAACCGGTCAAAAACTGGTGAAAATCGGTTAAAACCGGATTGAACCGGGTTGAACCGCGTTTTTGGGTCAATCAAATTTTTTATTATTATTTTTGTTATGGGATGATTTGATAAAAAATATTATTATAAATTTGGAAAATATCCAAAAATGGACTTTCTCCATAAACATCCATATTGGCCCATTAATCTCCTCCATTTATAGTTGTCCATGTCTCATTATCCTACTATTAGCAATGTGGGACTATCTTTGTGCACACACTTGTTCTTTCTCTCTTCATTTAGTTTTGAATTTATTAAACTTTGAGCTTTAATTCATGATCTTATTTCATTTTTTAATATCATTAATGTATATTATAATATAAATTAATTATATATTTATTATATTAATATAATATTTATCATATTAGATAAATTAATTATGAATGAATAGTGCACACTTCTTTGTTATATGTATAATACACAACAATGCTATAATGTACTTAGTATAGTATAATATTATATATATACAAATTTAAATTTCTTTAATTTAGTATATAATAAGTCAAATTAAATAGTTAACTACTCATTATACCATATATTTATTTATAGAATATACAATCTTGTCAAATATTTTGAAAAAAAATGTAATTTTTGCTTCAAACATAAAAATTAAAGATATGAAATACATAAAAAAATCATCAATAGAAAATTTGTATATAATAATCAAATTCATAATATTTTAATTTATTAAGTGTATAATTTTAAAATCAAATCTTAAAATTAATTATAAACTTATTATTTATTATTTATGATTGTTATTTTTTCTTTTGTATAATACATTTTCATATCATATATATACTTATATAATTGAAATATCATAGATTAATTTACTATATCATATTAAATATAATATTTTATTACTATCTAGTCCGACCGACCGGTCCGACCGGTTCGACCTGAAACGGACACTTTTGCAGGTCGTTGTCCGGTCCGATCCTAACAACATTGTCCTCAAGTATTGCATGTTGTAGTAACATCTGGAAATTTCTCTTTTCTCTTATCATGTGTGTATGTTAGCAATAACCCAACTGTAAGAAGAAACCTATGGTGGGAGTTGCTTAAAATTAATACTGATGATATACAAGTTCACCTAGTGTAGTAATAGGAAGGATAATGCTAGAATATGATGTAAACTAGATAGGATTATGGTTAATCAATTCTCAATGACATAGTTTTCGATGTTAACCTTAAAAGTCCTAATAGAACGGTTTCTGATCATGCCCCTCTTGTGTTTAATTCAATGTCAGGATACACAAGAAATAAGACCTTTAAGTATGAATTGTTTTAGTTTCAACTCTGAGAGGCAAAAAAAAAAAAAAAAAAAAGTTAGATATTGGGATAGTAGAAATTCGGATACTCCTTTACACCATTTACTTGCAAAGGTCAAAACTAAAACACTATAGTTGAACAAACATAAATTAGGAAATTTAGAGAGGAGAGTCAATACAACAAAATAGGAAATTAAGAGGTTATGTAACATCCTTGCACTTGCGTAAGATATTGTCCGTTTTGGGCCTAAGCCCACACGATTTTATCAAAATGCGTCATACCAGGCTAAGGCCATGCTCCCATATATACCAAACATCTCTAAGGGCGGGCCCTGATATCTGGGACTAGGGCCAGATGTGCTCACCCTAGAATTTTATAGGAATTATTGAGAAATTATAGGTAATTCTATTAGTGTTGAGATCTTAAGATTCTTTCAAACCGATATTATGCTTAGGGAATGGGGTAGGACATCTTTATTTTCATTCCAAAGATCAACAACCCAACTTAGGTTAATGATTACATACACATTTCTTTGTGCAATATTATATATAGGGTGGTTGTTAAGATAGTTGCAAATAGAATCAACCATTTTCTATCTTTACTTGTTGATAGGCTCAATCAACCTTTGTGGCCAATCATAATATACAGGATAATATTATGATATGTCAGGAGCTATCATAGCCAATTTTACATGGGCCTAGGAAAGGAATGATTATTAAAGTTGATGTGGCTAAAGCATTTGATAAAGTGGATTGGGATGCAATCCAAAAGATACTTATCATTATGAAGTTCCACCGGCGGTGGTTGGATGGATTATGACATGTGTACAATCACTTACTTTCTCTTGCATGGTTAATGGTAACCAAGGGTATAAGGTACGGGATCCTTTATCCCCACATATATTTATTCTCATAACACAAGTGTTATAATCCATGATGAATCAAGGGTCTGTGATGTTTTGTTAGCAATAGCTCATTATCTCACTTATTGTTACATTGTGGAATAGCAATCGTGAAAAACTATAAAGAGATTAAGAAAATAATGAAAGTTTATTGCATTCTCACTAATCAGGAGATCCGTTGAAATTAGAAGTGTATTTACCACCTAGGTTAATTAATAAGAGGAAAAATGCTATTCTTAATACCCTAGGAATTAAACAGGGATATTTTCCTTTTAAGTATTTAGGGACCTGGATATCATATAAGTATATTCCTAGGCTCGGCAGTAGTGTCTTGGAAACAAAGTAGCAAGTAAAATCTCAGGATGGAAAATGGAAACTCTGAATTCCGCAAGCAAAGATGCACTAGTCAAGTCTGTGCTATGTTCCCTACCTAACAATACTATTTGTGCTACCTATATATATGGGAGCATGCTGGATTCTTTAGAGATATTGGCGAGGTGATTTCTGTGGTAAAATGAAAATGAAAGAAGGGGGTTACATTTTTAAATTGGAGCACGGTGGAAATGCATAGAAATTGTGGGCACCTGGGTATTAGGAATGCGAGGAGAATTAGAACACACTATAAGAAAATTGTCGAATAGCGACACAAATAAGCGTCGCCATACTACGTGACGCTAAATGGACGCTAATAGAGTCTCAATAGTGCCGTCATTGAATCGACAAGAAAAGACGCTAAGTGCCTTTCTATAGCATCCATTTAGCATCGTATTAGCATCACAAAATGTGACGCTAAATGAGGCGCCAAAGCGACACTATTTCGACATTATTATCACACGAGAAAACTAATAAACACGCGGCATATGGTAATGTTGTATTGGCGTCGCAAGATGCGACGCTAAGTTAGCGTCACAGGAGACGCGATGCTACATCGACACTAATATAATACGCGGTATCAGCGCCGACCTCTTGCGTTGTAGTGGCGTCGACCATGGCGACGCTAACTCAGCGTCATAGGGTTGGCGACGCTAAGTAGACGCTAGTTTGCGCTTTTTTTAGTATAGTCTATATAATACTAACTACACCATACAATACTATAATGTACTATATAATACTATATAGTACTAACTACACTATACAATACAATACTATACTATACTATATTATACTATACTATACTATACTATACATTATACTATATTATACACCATAGTATACTATATTATTCTATTATATAATATATAAAAGTTAATATACCATGATATACATACATTATACTTCAATTTCCAAATTTCAAAATTTGGGGAATAGTGCTTCTTCATTTTCTGTGGCATTCAAATTGCAATTTCCAGAGATTCGACTGTCGGATCATCGTGAAATTTGTACCCCCATATATAATTACAACAAAGATTTTTCAGTATTTTTTTTTGCGATTTCACGAGGCCAGACGATAGAGTTAAGAACCTAGGAAAAAAAGGCTTTCGAAGGTGGCCGTCATGAGTCCGGCGGGAATATGTCGAAATGAAAACTACGGACTCGTGGAGATCGACGCGAGCTGTCCACTCACACAAGAATCATGGTGATAGGAGGTCGGAAGAAATTCAATAACATAGGCAAAGTTTCGGAATAGAAATAGACGGTTCTCCATAGTCCTAACTCGGATTGCAATGAAAAAATAGGCGTTTTGAAGGGTTCAGGAAGATAAGGTGGCCCAAACCTTTGACGTTTCACGTCTTTTTCGTTTCCTCCAATTCTCAAAATATTCATTTTTCTTAATTCTAAAAATTCATCAAAACTTTCATCTCGAGAGTGCTCGGAACGATCCCCTTTAGTTGACTTTGGGTTTTCAATTTTTTCAAGAAATATTGATTTTGTTAGAATTTTTTGTATCCAAACTTAATAAGAATGGTCTATTTTTCTTCGTGCACCTTAAAAAATATTAAAAAAAATACTTTTCTAGAAAATCAGACCACTAGGGACTTCATAGAATCGCCTCATTTGGTCGTCATACAATTCTTGAATTTTTTGGACGACGTCGATATTCTTCTCTAATATATATTATTTGTACTCAAACATATATGCATATTACATATATAACATATGCATATATGCATATACATATATATATATATACATATAAATATATATATGTATATACGTATATATATATATACATATACATCTATACATTCAATCAATTATTTTGGCGCCACCGCAGCGCGGCAATAGCGACGTACTCATCCTAGCGTCACAATCGCGTTGCCTATTTGCAATGTCACTCTTTATAGCGTCATAATAGTGTCACATATTTGGGATGCTAATTTAGCGTCTAAACATTGCGACGCTAATGCGACACGTCGTTCTACTTTAGTGTTACGACATTGGAGGCGCTAAAGTGTGGCGCTATGTGACATACTTTATAAATGATTATCTATAAGAATAAAATTAAAGTGCGTTGCCGTAGCGTCACCGTAGCATCGCAATAAAGTGCGCCGCTAATTGGCGATCCGTGTGCCCATCGAAGAACGAATCCTAATTGTTCATTTTCTTTTATCCGATGCTCCCCGCATGTTAGCCATCTTCTATGTCCACTTGGTCGCAATAAAGCCCGAATGCTGCCTCCTCTTCCTCCTCCCGCTGTTGCTACTGCCTAGACGCTGCCGCCTCCTCCTCCTCCTCCTCCTATTGATGCTGCCCCGATGCCGCCTCCTCCTCCTGTTGCTGCTGCCCTGACACCGGCCCCTTCTCCTATTGATGCTGCCCCAACGCTGCCCGGATGCCGCCGCTCCTCCCCCTCCTCATGCTGCTGCCTCCCTCGATGCCACCTAGATGCCGCCGCCATCTCCTCCTCCTCCTCCTCCTCCTGTTGATGCTGCCCCGACGTCGCTCGGACACCGCCTCCTCTTCCTTCTCATGCAGCTGCCTCGACGCTGCCCAAATGCCGCCGCTACCTCCTCCTCCTCCTCCTCCTCCTCCTCCTGCTGCCCCAATGCCGCCGCCTCCTCCTCCTATTGTTGCTGCCCAACGCCTCCAACTCCTCCTCCTATTGTTGCTGCCTCGATGCCACTCGGATGTCGCCGCCTCCTTCTCCTCCTGTTGCTGTTGCCCTGACGTAATTTGATGTAATGGAAATTGTAATTGAATGTAAACGATGTAATTTGATGTAATGGAAGTTGTAATTGAATGAATTTGATGTAATTTGATCTAATATGTCATCTCTTTCGTTGAAGGATATCAACAATATGAATGTAAACGAAAGAATTAGCGACAATTGTTGGTGCAATGCCATTTCGTTGAATGAAGGTATCATAATTAGTGTCTCTTTCGCGTCGCAGTGGCGTCTCAACTCTTAGCGCCACATTAGCGTCGCAATGGCATTGCAACGTCGTAGCGCCATGGTAGCGATGCAATGGAACTAAGATATAACTCCATATTAGAGTTGCACTGTAGCGTCGTATCGGCATTGAGGTAGTGTCAACAGACCTAGTGTCGCTTTAGCGTCAAAATAGCGATGCATATTAGTGTTTCACGACATCAATTTTTGTGTCATTACAACGTCGCAGTAGCGCCGTGGTTCGACGGTAGAGCGCCGACAAACACGTGGGCGCGAAGTCGATGCTATTAGCATCATACGTTTTGCGTCGCCAAGCTTATGGCGTGAAGCCGAGGCTAATGCGTCGCTACTCTCTTAAGCGTCGAGTTAGCGACGCATTAGAGGCTATTTTGCTACGTTTCTAATCGATAATTTTCTTGTAGTGATAGTATTATTAGCTAAATAGATACTTAGAGTGGGTTTGGATAATGGATACTCATAGTTATGCCACTGAGTGTATTACTCTTTGAGCTGCCAGGTTAACCCTATTCAGGAATCTGGATGGCTAGACTAGCGATTTCGCCTATTGATGTCCCATCCACAATCTAGTATTTTTTGTGGAAGCTTCTCCATAATAGATTGCCAACTAGAGTATACCTTTCCCAACTTGATAGTGGTAATGCCTGAAACAGATAGCCATTTTCTTGCTCAGCCACCGATGAGATGTGGGAACATTTTCGGTCATACCTGTCTATCCCTTTTGCATACGGGGAGTTTCCTCTTATTGTGCGAAATCTTCTTTCCAACTTGTCCTGGAATGGGCGTTATGGCAGGAGCAAAACAAGTATGAATTTCCTAACATCCCCCAGGGGGCTTGGGGGGAAACATTACTTGGTGCTGGAAGGTGCCTCACTTGATCAGGAATCCAAAGGAAAGCTTCAATCCTTATTTGCCTACTTACTGTAGAACATTTGGAAGATGTGAAATGATAGGTTGTTCACCTTCAGAATAGTAACCGTTCCTATAATATGGACTAGATCATTGGTGGGGTTCTCATAGTATGTCCACTTTTCTTGCCCATTATCACCCCTAGAACCCAATCTGGGTTCAGTGGGAGCCCCCCTCTCTAACTTGGGTTAAGATTAACTCGAAAGGTTCCTTTTCGGGAGCTGGGGTGACGGAGGGAGTATGGTACATTATCTGCACCAATACTATGATGTTTGTTGTTGCAGGTGCTATGAGGCATGACACTTGTTCAGTACTATTACAGTCTCGGTCGTCCATTTTGTAAAAAAAATAGTCATTGTCGTTTGTTTTTTTTGCGCAGTAATCCATTGGTAGTAGTCCGTAGAGAAATAGTCGTTGTCGTTTGTCTTTGCTGCTCAAAATAGTCGTTCGTTTTAAAAATATCAATTTTTCAGACTTCTGTGGTCATTGTATCAGCTTTTCGGCCATCTGTCTCATATGTTGCCTTTTGAACTTAACATTCAAAATGGTCGTCTGAAATATTTTCGGTCGTCTCTTTTAAAAGTTCTGAATCCTCGAACATCTGCGGTCATTCGGCATCTGTTTCGATCGTCCATTATATCTTTAGTAGAAGTCCAAAAATATTTCGATCGTCCGTTTTAACTGCAAAAATCGTCGGCCGATCTTTTCTTTTAAAAAATATTTAACATATTCAAACTAACACTTCAAATATCATTAATGTCATCTTCCTTGTTTGCTATTATCAAAATACTTAGAATATGATCTTTAGACTAACACTTCACAGACACACGCAAATATATATACGCACTCTGGTATGCTCTCTTAATCCATTAATTTGTTTTCTTTAAAAAAATATAAGTTCTTAATTTTTTATACAATATTGATAGTCATATTGAATAATATAGAAAATGCAAACAATTGAACTTCTGGTGCTGATGTCTATAAATATTTTTTAGTCACCGATGAGTATATTCTGATGAAAGTGTCTATGTAATAATCGAAATAATGCATGTAATAAGATTACTTTATATCCATTTGTTTTTTTAATTCAACATAGTATTACATACTAATAATCGCTACTCGTAATAACTATTGAATACCAGCTATTCAAGTTAGCCGAATGATAACAAAAAGAGCAAATTATATAAAAAAAACTTATACTTTCGACTTTATTGCACATCTACTTAAAACCTTCCTTATATACTTTATTTTTTTGTATAAAAAGTGAAACTTTTTTTTTTGGGTGGGGGAGGAGGAGGAGGAGGAGGAGGAGGGGGGGGGGGGGGGGGGGGGGGGGGGGGGGGTTGGGTTTGGCGGGGTTCCGAAAAAAGTGATAAATTTGTAAATGGGTTGCATATGTAACTTATTATTATATTCTTGTTGGAAAAAAAATTTAAACATGGATCCAACAATTTTCAGCCAATAAATGAATGACGTACCACGAGCTCCTTAATAAAAGAAATAAATTTGATATTTTATCAATTTATTTTATTCTTTGACATGATATAAGTCAATCAAAATTTAGCACATATAAATCTAAAAACATATTATATTTAGACTACAGATTCAATATTGAGTTATACACGCAAATCATTGAGTCAATATTGTGCGGCCTTACTTTATTAAATCATAAAAAATTACAATTATAATTTTTTTTTGAAAGTAAGTTAGAAGTATAACTAATTTTAAAACTGGTAATTGTTTAGACAAAAATAAAGGGTTTGAGTTCTTTAATAAAATTGTCTTTAAAAAATCAATATATGTATATTATAATATGAACCCATCTATAACATTGTCATAAACTAAAGGGTTATTTCTTTTAACACCTCTCAACTATAACTTTTTTCCACATATAATCCTAAATTATAAACTTACAAAATTTAGTCCCAAACTTCTCAAATTTGACACAGTTCCTTCTATTAAATTTTAACTAAATTTTCTTAAATTTAATTATGAAATGTCCTTTTTATCCTTATGTTCATAATATAATAAAAATATTTTTAAAATAAAAAATACAAGTAAAAGTACTAATAGATAATAATATTTTTTATACAATTTTTATATTTATGTCGATGTTTTTTATTTTTTAATATTTTTTCATGTTAAAAATAAGAGGTAAAAATGACATTCCATTGTTATTAGAAAAATAAATTTAACAAAATTTAGATTAAATTTACCTTAAGGGGCTAAGTGTCAAATTTAGATAAGGTCGGAAACAAAATTTTATAAATTTATAATTTAGGATTATGCGAAAAAAAAGTTATAGTACGGGGTGAAAGGAAATAACCCTCAGCTAAATTACACAGAATCATACTCATAATCTGATTGCATCATACAGCTTTCCTAAATGTGCCAGAAAAATTTAAGCCAGCAATCTTTTTCTTTAAGTTTGGCTAGTAGTTCATGTTCGTCCGATTAAAAGAGGGAGAAGGAGGTCAAGACGGACACTTGACGAACTAATAGAGCAAGATCTATTGATGAATAATATACCGAAAGGTTTGATTACTAATAAAGCGGAATGACGTCGTATGATCCATATAGCCGACCCCACCTAGTGGGATAAGGCTTTGTTGTTGTTGTTGGCTAGTAGTTCATGTTCCAAAGTGGCGGAAACAGAAATCTGCAGATCAAAGTGACTTGGAGTGGCACATTGATAAAAAAACCTTCATTGTTTTGAACAGCACAGGATGGTTTTATTTGCATCCCCAGGTTTGTCAAAGTGACTTCTGATTATAAGATGCGCATAGCAACTTTGTTTGTATATTCTATTACATAATTATCTAAATAAGTTAATGTTCCCATAAAACATATCTTATTCCTGAAAATCTGCCACCTAACACCATAGTCTGACATATAGGCGATCAAATTTGGGCTGCTGCAACCTGCATAATTAGAACAGATGAGGAAATATCAGCAATCGGTAAGTTTCCATTTCATTCTTGACATTGACATAAAATTGTGACAACTGACAAATTGCAGGAATCAGGAGATATCAGAAATTGAGTGCATACATGCTTGTTGGATGTAATATTTACTTCAGAAAGAATTTTTTGCAGAAGAGAAAACAAAATTAGTTTAACGCGGAGAACTTTTCATACCTGGAAGAAGCATTGAGAATCCTTCATGCAATCTGGTTATAATGCATAATGAGAAAAAGAGAGTAAACAGATTAAGAATGTTGAACCTCAATAAGTGAAACAAGAAGAAACCAAAGATTTTGAACTTAAGTTTTACCCCAAAGCGTTTCTTAGTGACAGCAAGTAACTCCTCAGGATCCCATTTGGTTTGCACATAGGCATCAATCTTGTCTAATTCCTGATAGATTTCAACAGTCATATGTAACAAGTGCTAAAGGCCTATCTTTTCCAGGGAAAAATAATTCGGCAATGCATTTGATATCTTTAAAATCATTTAGCAACGTCACAAAGAAAGTATCAAAATTTTCTTAACATGGCAAGTAGCAAAACTTTCTTAACCCATTGAATTATTTTTCCTGCATTGTTTCCTTGAATGTGATTACTTTGGCAGCACACTGGGACTAGAAGGTTTCTGGATGAAGGAAGGGAGAGACTGGCATAAACGGCAGTACATTAAAGGTTATTTATGCCTAGTTAACCATAACTGAACATCTGGAATAAGAAGAAAAGTGTGAGACTCTAGTTCAGTGACAATTTGTCGAAAAACTACAATGAACCACTAAATCTATGATAAGATTACTGATGTATTGATCATGCCCAAGGTTGCAAGATGCCACACAAAAAGATATATCAATTTTAACATAAGATGCAGTACCAACTTAGATAACATTGGGGTGCTATATATGAACTTTGATAAAAAGATTGGTCACTGAAAATCAAAAAGATATATGAAGCCCATAATCATATGTACCTCGATCCACAATGCCAGTTTAGGCCGTCCCTTGGTGGTCATATTTCTTCACATCCAAAAAGAAAATCTGAAACCTTTCAATGAATGGAGCATATGCAATATCCACCTGAACATCACATGTTCCAAGGAAATTACAAGTTGAGCAAGCAACAAGTGACTCGCTAAGGACACAAATGTCAATCTCTGTTTTCATAGAAAAAAATGAGAAAGAATGGCTTATCCTCCAAGAAATCATTGCCTACCAAACTAAATTGACCAAGGAAAAATGGCCCATCATCATATTTTGAAAGTGCATCTTCTAGCTTATCAAAAGCAGCATCTGCAAGTAATAAAAAAAAAAGCAAGAGCAGATCAGTATGGTTAGCACTTCAATTCACATTCAATAGAACATTCGGAAAATGAAAGAGTTATCTCTGACCAACTTCAGGACCAGCATCTTCCTTTGTCCTCATGGATGTGTACATAACTGTGTTGAAACCATCACTGTACGCCAACAGCTCCTCTGAGAATTGCTGCTTTGCAGGATCCTACATAATTTCCAGGTTAAATCAAGGATAAACTTCGGAACAAAGACAGCGATATCTATAGGACCAGTGAAATGGCCAAGAGCCCTCTTACTTCAGGGACCAATGCTGGGCCTTCAAAGTGGTCATTGATGTACTTTATCAGATCCAGGCTTTCTCCTTTCACTTCATTGTTATGCTCCAATGGGAACCTGTTAAGCAATTCAAACTAACACATTACAGAAAGCCCCTACTGACACAAAGTGACGAAGGCCATCACCCTTCCTCAATGCAACATCTGTAGAAAATACTGGAAGCCAAACAGAGACCTTGTTTGTGGGATAAACCTTCTCCTTGTACCATGCAGGTCTGTTTCCGAGATCGATGGCAACCAGCTCGATCTTATTCTGCAGCCCCTGCTCCAAATATCCACATATGCTAACAGATAGGTATCAATTTCAATAACGAAGTCTTATATCCCTAATCGATTGCGTAAATGTTAAAGCTCGCCGCTGTGTAATCGTTCAGCGCAGGTTACAGACCCACGTCAGAATTTTTTACAGAAAATTTATCAAGAACAAAAGGCAGCAAATAAAAAAAAATCAAGTACCTTGTAGTTTCTGGTAATCCAAGTTCTTTGTGCGTAGGGGCAGATGTACGATACGTACAACCTTCAAGGAAAAGAAAACAAACGCAGAATTCAACCTCAGAAACAGGAAAAGAGGGAGAAGCAAAGCAAGATCACTTCACCTGGTAGTGCCATCGAAGATTGGAGGCGGCGGCGCAGCGGAATCCAGAGAAAGGGGGAGGACTTCCTTCGGAACGCTGATTCAAAGGCAATCACAACAGGAGAATCATAACAGGAACAAAAGTCTGAAAAAAGATTAAAAAAAACAGCAAAAAAAGAGAAAGAAAGAAAAAAAAGAGAGATGAATCAAATGTTGCAGAAGGATTATGAGAAGAACCTGGAGGGGTGTGCCAGTGCCATGAGATCGATTTCCGGAGGCCTTGGAATCGAAGTCAGAGGAGTGATTATGGTAATGCAGGTTTATGGACAGAAATGAGAAGGATTTATATACAAGAAAGAAAGAAGCAGAAAACTTTGGAGAAAAGACCCGAGGGGGGTGCCTTGATTCGTGGAGAGGGTCAGTGGTCACGTCAGCGGTGACGTCGACCGATGCTGTTCACCTTACAGGGAAATCCAGCCAAAGATTATACCTTTCCAAACCGGATCTTTCTAAAATTAAGGTCTTTTAATGGATTCACTCTTGGAAACTAAATATGGAATTTTCGACTATAAAATTTTAGTAAGTATTTCAAAACTTCCATTTCTAATAAGAAATTTAAAAACAATAAGAAAATATAAAGGGGTGAAGTGATCAGGATATTAAAGATCTTAGGAGGCATAATAAGATTGTCCGTTTTAATACACTAAATTAAATTAAAATTTTGAATCAGGAAAAGATAATGCAAAACGTCAATAAATAGGATGTCATTTTCTTTTTTCATGAAATTTAACATGAGAAAAAATCTAAGAGAATAGAGATGTGTTTATTGTGGAAAACAATGAACTTGGACAATTTTTAGTCTAGGTACAATCTTGAAAGGCATGGATCCATAATATTTTAAACAAGGATTAATGATCGTTCTTCGCTTATAACTTTCAAGATCTCAACGTCTGTCTACTATAAATACTTTTCACATTCAAATGTTCTCAAAGCTTGAAATGCCAAAGCATAGTGTGTTCGCACTGTCAGAAGTGATTCTGGAGGTCGAAGCCATGTGAATATAAAAAAAAGAATGATTATTGTCATTCTAAAATATATTATTGTCGTTCATTATCATGTAGTATTGAAAGTGCGGGACATTTTTATCTTTGTGAGATAAAATAAAATTATAATGGTGTGTTTTGAAGTAGCAATAGTGATTCCCAAAATTCTTATTTGAAGTGTATGTAATACTCAAGAAAATTAAATGGACAAAAAATACCCTTAAGGCAAATTAAGTCTTTTGAAAAAAAAAGAAAGTATAAAATTAAAAATCAGAATTTAATTAATGAATTAAAATACCCTCAAAAGCAAAAGATTGTCATTTGGCAAAAAGTAAATGGGTGGACCATATTACCCTCAAAAGAGGGGTAGTTAGAGGGCATTGTGGTCTTTTTGGAAAAATGACAGATTTATGACATAAAAGTAAAACTCTCTTCTTCCTCACACTCAGCCTCCCATTCTAAATTAAATAGTGCTTGTCCTGAATTATAAGGAGCCCATATGAGATTAGGAAGAACCATAATCAAGTTTGAAAAACTAGGCCCGAGCAGTGGGGCCTAGGTTTTGGAAACTTATGTCTAATTCGAATGGACGACACAAATCTGGATGGGATCCTAGTTAATCCGGCCTAAGTTCCAAAGATATGAGTAGAGAGAAGGAAACTAAAGTAATCCGGATTAAATTAGACTGTGTCGATGAAGAAAAGTGAAGATTGAATATGAATTAACACGACCAGAGTTTTGTTGGATCCAACCCCATTTCATTCTTAATGGACTAATACCACCCAGTTTTACCCAACCCGACCTCAATTATGACTATAAAAATATATTTTTACATAATTAAGTGTGATGATTATTATTATAGTTAATAATTCATAATGAATAATTGACTTATTATGATGATATAATTTAACATAAATTACTTATCACTAATTAGATAATTGATTATTAATACTTGATAATTATAAAATGACAATTAATGAGAAATTGATTATAGCTAATTATTGTATTGTTTAATAGATAATTGAAATTTGTTCTATATGTTCCCATAATTGTACTTCAAATTAAAAATGTACAAAGACGCATAGATGACAAAGTCATACATGATAAATAAGATAAAATATAGGAGGGGCTCCCTCCTTTGCGCATGATCGTGCGTGCAAAGGGGGAGGCCTCCCTTCTCCGAGGAGAAGGGAGGCGCCCCCCTCCCCTCCCCTTTTTGGACTCCTCCTCTGTCCGCGCAGAGAGGGAGGGGGTGCCGCCCCCCTTCTTGTCTCCACCGACACCAAAGAAGAGAAGAGAGGGGGAGGGGGCGCCCACCCCACATCTTCTCCTCCCATAGTCTGAGTGTCGACGGACGACTAGAGGGAGAAGAGGAGGGGGCACACCCTATCTTAACATGTCAAATCAAATATATGCATATGTGGAGGAGAAAGAAACGTGACACGTAAATCATGCAATAAAAAAATGAACGATAAAATATAAAATAAACAGCTGGTGAAATAAGTTGATAGTTGAAAGATAGTTTAATTACAAAGTGCTATTGGAGGGTAGAGTTAGGAAGCGGTCAAATTTAGTGAAATTTATCGAAGAAGTGTTGGTGATAGATCTAGCACATGAATACATATAGATGTAGTCTCGTCATTTATATAATTTGCTTTTGTTAAGATCAAATTAATTATATAGGTTGCTTTTAGGTATGATTAAAATTATTACATTTAAGTATTTCGCTTATATAAATTAGCATGTTAATTAATCAAAGTAAAAAATCAACTTGTGAAATTTGAGAGCGCTTCTAGGATGATCTATTGAGCACGTGAACTTATGAGGCGTTATAATATTTATTTAAAATATACATTCTATGAATCCAAATTCAAATTTACAAAATAAAAGGTGAGTTGCTGAAACACCGATCAATAATAATATTCAATTATGCCACTGACGTAGTGATATATTACCCATATTTTTCATATCACTAATTGTTTTTTTACCATTTTAATTGAAGAAATTGGTAATAATTAAATAGAAATATTTCGGAATACTTTGCAACGGAAGACGGATCGTCGGAGACTTTTCTACGTTATTTCGAACTCGTTGTCGGGACTTCGATCACGTACGGAAAGAAGCCACATGTTCACAATCCATATACCTTTGAACATCATCGGAATTCAACAGGCTTGCGACGGAGTTTGTTGGACTGCTCGTATAACCACACTATAACAAGCTTCTACATGCCTTTATATAGCAGTCCAATAAGAAGTTACATAAACTTCTTTAGTAGTTAATCAAACTGCTTAGTGCAGTTTTAGATAACTTCGTGTGGGCCAAAGGCCCATTTGTGCGTAAAGTCCAACAGTCTCCCACTCGCACTAATGGGCCGATACCCATATACGATTTCAATAAATGTCCGTTATAGTAAATGGATCATGCGATCCACGAGTACATCCACAGCTAAAAGGAGAACTATGACCTGTTATGGATACATAGTCACTCAACCACTTGAGAGCCTACACTATGACCTGTTAGGGATGCATAGTTACTCGATCAATTTGAGAGCAAAAAGTTGTGATGACATAACTGCTCAATCAATGTGTGAACTCATGCTATAGCGTTAGTCCATCTTTTTATCAAGTAATAGTGACATACATATTGCAACAAAGGGCATACTTGACCATTGTCAACACAAGAGTAAAAGAAAGTTATTTAACTAGAGGGCTTCCATACCATCATTGAGTATACACAAACTCAATTTTCACAGTTGATTATTTTTATATAGTTTTGCTTTAACTTTGCAACAATGTCATTCTATAACATGAAGACATAATTGGAGATAGATTTTTGCTTATTAATATCGACATCCTAAGAGGCGTCTATTGAATAAGCTAATCTATAGCTTGATCTCCATTATAGTGCAAAATGAGAGTCAACATACCTAGTATCATATTATTCTTTTAATCACCATCCAACATAGGCGCCATGCATTAATATGTAATTTTTCATTTGATCAATGACACAAATATCAGACTGCTCAATTTATTGTGCATGTTTGATCACTGACCATGTTTACAAAAAGAACATTTCTTTACTTATAGAATCATAGAGAAAATCATGAGATTCAAAATTATCTCTTTTAATAAGGGTACCAGTGAGTGTATAGTCTTTCGTAGAATGTTCAATTCGTCTTTATAACAGACGACTCTTGCTACAAAGCAATAAATTTACACGAACAATTCTTACGTAAATTTCACACTCGGTGTGAATAACTCTAACACCCATGTCATTTCTATAGAAAGACATTAAATTCTTCATTAATAGAAGAAATACTTTATTACTTCTAGCTATACATAATATTATTTCACATATAATGTCGTGATGACATATTTATCCATAAAAATGGACATACACATAATGACATTTATATCATTATTGGGATGAATACTAAATTCATAAATGGATCGTCGCAAACTACATATTGCGCTCAATACTTTTACATTCATCTAATAGTGAAACAATAGCAAGATTTTTTACGACCGAGAAAAAACATAATAATTTCTTTATAGTCAGCACTCCTATTACGACTATTGTTTCTCGTCACTTTTAAATCTCTTATCATCCATATCGACTTATTTCGAAGTTAGACGGATGATTTAACAAGTCATTGACTTGATTTTCTTTTTTTGACTCTATCTCTTTGCATTAATCCATTTTCTTCTCTAGGTCGAGAGAGCCTCCATCACTTATTTTAGGCTCATATTCATTTCATATAATCAACAACGTGAAACACAATTCATATGTTTCAATAAATGGATATTAATAATGAGTGACTGTGAATTGTTCCCCCTCGGAGTGAGATGTGGTATGGACAAACCACAAATTAATCCGCATACATTGTCAACTTTGAATCCTCTTCAATTTCTAAAGTAAAGATGTTACTTAATCTCGTTCAGGCAAGAAAATATATGCATGAATGTCACATCTCTACTTGATATTTCAGTAACATTTAGGCAGCATTAATAACAACATTCCAAATATAACATTAGAATTTTATTTGCGACACACACATCACTAGACTTTTTGAATAAGTCTCAACCATTTCGCATTATCAAATTAGTCAGTAAGGCATTAATCTTGCGATCATATTTGAATCTCCATCTAAGTTCATGAATTTGTATAAAATAATTCATGTTAGCAACTTAGATAAATCGTGTGTATGATTTACAATGCGAAAATGTGATGAAAGAAACCATATAGAATCTTAGACATTCAATACAAATGGATTATTGTAATTTTCTGTTCATAAATGATTTTCATATACTAAGTCAATTAGACATTGTCACAAAAATAGACAAAATAATTTTAGCGAGAAAGTATATTTCTCGAGCTAGTCTATATTTATATTGTCTAAAAAATGTCACAAATTGACTTGCTAAAACTTTTGGCATATTTATTTACGTCACATATGACATAAATATTCAACTTGAATACTTAAAGTAATCAAGACATAGAAAATCATTTTCAGAAAATTCTCATAAAGAAATTTCATTAAATATGAAATTTAATGATAAAAATGAATACACAGCTATGTTTGTCCAAATAACAAATGTAGATACTATACACATATCCACTTTAAAAAAAATGGTATAGTAGGACAATGAGATAAAATGATTCATCTATTGCAAAAGAAAATTTTGCAAGTCATAATCTTTTTAACTCCCACTTTCATGTTATTTTCAACTATGTCTTTTGGCTTGCACGCTAAGTCATATAAAGAATTCATTATTCTTTAAATGCATGATAAGTTGTTCCAATAATCTCAGTCCACAAAAAGGATGATGTTCAACAAGGAATCAACATTATCATTTAAACAAAACTACCATACGATTATATCAACATTTTTCGACTCAATACAATCACGAGCGAAAATTATCATATTTATCACAAACGTATCACTTTGTTTTGTTTATATTAATTTTGCCATCATGTTTCCCACATCAATGCGAGTAGCGTTAGCATTTCTTAGTATCTATACATTATTCACTGGACTATGATTTCTGTCAAAAACTCGCAGCAATTTTCTTATTTTGGCATGGACAACATATGTCGTAGTTGAAGATGACAAACATTCTTCAAATAAATGTCAAAATATTTGATATTTTCACTAAACATTGCGCAAGCTTACTGTACTTGTTAAAAATACAAAAATTATTACCATGACCATCATATAAATTATATGCCTTAATCCTATTTGGACTACCTATATTTCATAATGTCAAAACCTATATTCTAAGTTTTATGAAACATGTCACATTAATAATTCACAAAAAATTATGCATTCAAACACACATATGAATGTATATTATGCACGCAAATAATCATACAATTCATTTACATATAAATGAATATTATTTGTCACACTCATATAATTAACATAAACATGATAGTAGACATACAAATAATCACACAAATATTATTACATGTCTAAATTTACATTTATGCCACATAAGGCTCAATCATGTACATAAACTCATATCATGCATGTCTTGTTAATTAAAAAATTATTGCATAAATTTTCATAACATAAAATCATGCAATTCATTTCATGTGTAATAAAAAATATATATGCACATATTTTTATTCATAAAGAAATATCATGTGTCATAATTAATATTCATATTTCACATGAAAAATGTGACAAAAATAGTTGGTGCATAACTTAATCTAACTATGGGAATTAATGACTCACATATTCACATAACAAATATTATGCCTAATATGTAACCAAATTTCAGTATGCACATATTCTTTCGTAAAGAAAATAAAATTTCCTTTTTATATAGTCCAATTCATAGAATGAACTAATAATGTGCAAATTTTTATTATCATGTTAATTTACATAAGTGTCACGCTTAAATACACTTTAAATAAATATAACATAATTATGTGCATGAATATTTAATTAATATGGAAATTCAATTTAAGTGTAACATACTACACTTAAAACATATCATGTAATAACACATATGAAAAAAGACTTAAATTCATAATCATATGTTAAGCATGACAAAATAACATGACTATTTCATGTACTAATAATATGCATAATATAACTAATATGCATAAAACAAATGTCATGCAATTTTCAGAAAATTTATTTTAAAAATTTTCTTATTAACATTACATGATCATTTTTTTATATAAAAACAATTTCCATTTTCACACAATTATTCAAAAATACAAAATTTTCGCACAATCTGATTATTTTGTATTAAAACTAACTAAGTACATAGCACTCGTACTTAGAATTAAATGTGACATGATAACTAACATACATATTAAATTATATGAAAATTACATAATTACAAGGCTTAATGTATAAAATAACATATGCATAAATACCAAATATGCATATTACATATATTCTGAGAATTTGCAGAAAATTATTCAAAATTTTCTAATCAATAACGTGCATAAATTAGAAAGTATCTAATTTGTCATATATATATTTATTGTGACATAATAGCATATATAAAATGCATTATAGCAAAACATGCATACAATTATATCAAACATATATCACACATTTCTCAGAAAAAAAATTCAGAATTTTCTGAGTCCAAAAGTATATTTTTCTCATTTTTCTATATTTTCCCCGGTTTCCTTAAATCAGACTTTTCCAAAAAAAATAACAATAAGAAGAGTACTGTTCAACTGGGCCGGAACCGACCCAAAACGCGGGCAGCGGACCTCCGACCCGCGCGCACTCGTGTAATGCGGCGCAGCAGGCCCTTGGCCCGCGCGCACACTCACGCGATGCGCACAGTTGCACCGGGCTCCTGGCATGCAAAAGGGCCCGCGCGCACATTCGCGCGGTGCACACTGTTGGACCGGGCTCCTGGCCTGCTTTTGCATGCTTGCACAGCGACAGTGGGCTGGTGATCGGCTTGCTCGCGCCGCGCAAATGCACGTGCAGCGCTGTGTAGCGGGCCTCGAGCCCGGGTGCAACTTCACTGTGCAGCGTGCCTCGGACCCGCGCATGTGGTTGCACCAACCCCGTTTGCGCAGCGTGCCAACAGCCCGCGCGCTGTGCTCCTGCACAGATGATCGAAGCGAATGCCGCGGCAGGCCGTGGCCCGAGCGGTGAGCCACTGGCCGATTGGCGCCACGCAGCGGCCACTGGCCCGCGCGCGGTGTCGCCTGCAGCACCGCGCAGCGGGCCACAGCCCGCGCGCACTGTAGCGCTTTTTTTTTTTTTTGAACAGTTCGTTTCATTCGCATTTTTTTTTGGAAAAAATTAGGGAAAATAGAAAAATGGGTGTACAGTAAATTCTCGGCGAATTTTGTACAAAAAAGAAATGACAACGAAAAATATTTCGTTCTTCGATTATGGTCCTATAATCAAAGGCGTAAAAATTGCACAGTCCAAAAAATAAACGAGAAAAGTCATTTCGGCTCTGATACTAATTGAAGGAATTAGTAATAATTAAATAGAAATATTTTGAAATACCTTGCAGCGGAAGACGGATCGTCGGAGACTTTTCTATGTTGTTTCGAACTCGTTGTCGGGACTTCGATCACGTACAAAAAGAAGTCACATGTTTACAATCCATATATCTTTGAACGTCGTCGAAATTCAGTAGGCTTGCGACGAAGTTTGTTGGACTGCTCGTATAACCACACTACAACAGGCTTCTACATGCCTCTATATAGCAGCCGAATAAAAAGTTAAACTTCTTTAGTAGTTAATCAAACTGCTTAGTGCAGTTTTACATAACTTCGTTTGGGCAAAGGCCCATTTGGGCCTAAGGTCCAACATTAATGTATTAGGCTCATTAGTCTTCAGTTTAATGTATTATTTTTAACGTAGCCAGACCAAATGGGGAAGATAAGAAAGGTAATGCTAACTAACATTTAGTAAGGACGACAATAGTAGAAACATGACCACTCGCTATTTTTAATGTTTCCAAAATTGAAATGGATCAAGATTGGACCAATTCAATTAGGTTCAATAGAATTGAATCAAATTTTATTAAAATAATAAAATTTATAATAATGTTAAGAAATAAAATACATAAATATTATATAATGCATAAAAAATAATCATAATCTAAAACTCATAATAAAATATAAAGTATAATATTCATAAAACATGCTTTAAGTTGTTATTATTGATATATCAATATTAATACTGTTAAATAATGATAATATTTTAATTTATTAATCCACATATCACTCTTTCTTCCTTTTATTTTTTTCCTTTACTTTTATTTTAATATTTTCCTTTTCTATTTTTATTACTTATTCTTTCCTTATTAATATTTCGTATCCATTTCCATTTTCAATCGTTTCCTATTCTCCAAATACTTTTCCCATTTTTTTACTTTCCTTTCTAATTTTTTTCCTTTCTAATTTTTTTCTTTTTTTTCTTTTTTTTTACTTTTGAACGTAAACGGTTTTCTTTTATAGTAGTGTCATTTCTAGTTTTACACTTAGGCTCTTTTTGGCAACACAAAAATTACCGTTTCAAATAGTGTTTAGTGATTCAAACGCTAATTTTTTTATTTAGCAAATGATAAAAAATAAATAGCATTTAACGTTTCATATGAAAATATTGAAAAGTTACTCTACTAGCGTTTAACAATTAGAGATTACCGTTTTATAAACTTTTCCAATTTTACTCTTATTTAAATATATTATTTCTTTCTAACTTATCTTATTATTTTTTCATTTTTATTTTATAATCATTTAACTATATTTCTTTTCATATTCATGTTTAATTAATTACAAATTATTTATAGGTTAATAATGAATAAAAAATAATTTCAAAATTAATATTTTTATATGCTCGGTGCATTATATAAACTTTATTGTCAATACAAATTTCTATATATTTTAACAAAAAAATTAGTTGTGAAATTTTATTTTATTTAATTAAGATATATATTTAATTTATTGTATTATAATAGAATTTATATAGTGCTTAAATTAAATATTTTGTCATATGTCTAATTATATCATTTTATATTCATCAGCTAATTCTATCGTTAAATTTATCAAACGCCATCATCCGCTATCCGTTAGTTGAACCGCTATCCGCTTATCAAACTGCTAGCAATGTCACGACTCCGATTTAACCCACGAGTTAAACTAGAATTCGCAACTCATTACGGACTATCAAATAATATTATGAAGGAATGCAGAGACACGATGGAATTTTTTTTTTACATAAAAATAAAAGTATAACATTAAACAAATTACACAATATGTCAGAGCAAATCAACTTCCTTAAATTTTACATTTCACAAAATGACTTTGCCTTCTTACAACATATAAAATATTACATATCCATTACACATAACCAAACCTCTCGACTTCCTAATAGAAGGATGCGAGGGACTCAAATCTTTCATCTTATCACGAACCCTTCAAATACTATCACATCGCATGATTCTCAAGAATTATCTAAAAAATGTTAGAAACAACAGATTGAACTAAAATAGTTCAGTAAGTTGATAACTCATAACATATGTGTTACCAACTAATCAATTCGGAGTGACATAGAAAAACGTGCAATAATCATAATAGCAAAATAAGTATTTTCATATATTTGATAATTACATATATAACATACTAATCAGAAACATCACACTCAACTTGCAATCAATATTATATGAATCATATCAAACATATGTATGCAAATGCAACACTCTCATATGAATGCACGGATCACCAACTGGCTAGTGGTCGGTAGGTGGACTCTAGAAGTGGCTCACATCGATGTAGCACTTAGCTCAATTCTACCTCATTCTTTTCGGGAAACAAATCATATAGCGATATGTGGACTTTAGAGGTGGCCCATATCGCGACTACTCACGATGTGGCACTTAACTCCGCATGGCACTTAACTCCAGTCTATCTCATCCCATTTCTGGGGAACAAAATGATGCATTGAATTCTAGAGGTAGCTCCTATCGTGATCAGCGATGTAGCACTTAGCTCCAACCATCATACATGCAATGCAGGCATATGCAGATGCATGATTCATCACATAACGATTATATCTCGAATATCAGAAGATGAATCAAACTCATTCAAACGGAATAGGATTACATCTCATAAGATGGCTCCATAACATTTCACATATGCTTTACCAATGAACCGTCAATTGATCAATCATTCAAAACATAATTTTCATATAAACTTGACGATATATGAATTTAATACATATAACAATTGTATCTCAAATATCAGAAGATGAATCATATCAAATACTGATTCAAACGGAATAGGATTGTATTTTATTAAATCAATCCTCAACATACCACATATGCTTTTCAATTGTACCATCACTCGATCAATCATTTCAAATGGAACAAGATTGCACTTCTCGTAATCCATTCATATCATAACATATATACTTTTTTCAAATGTGCAATCATATAATCATTCATATATATCTTTTATAGTTGCATTTCTTGAAATCAGTTCATAACATATCCAAAACATATTCAATACTATAATAATTAATGTCACACTAAATTCAAAAGAGGTGAATACATAGAGTAGGAGAAACCAACTTACCTTATATAGATGATAACAAAAGACTTTCCTCGTTCTTTTTCTTACATTAATCTTCTTTCCTATAACAATAATATATGTTCATATTATTATTATAAAATTAACACCAACCTAGAATACGTAGAACATGACAAATATATATGATTCATGTGTTCAATCTTCTTGCTTTACCCATCAAAAGTGTATTATGATATCTCACGCACTTGGTAAAAGAAAATTCATATCTTTTAAATTAAACAATCAATTCTTGTGATTCCAATTTTCCTTATCTATGAACATTATTACTAAGTATTCGACGTTTTAAATTTTATCTCACAAGGATAGTTTTTTAAAAAAATCAACATTCAACACACATTTCATGATCATTCTATCTTCTGGCAGACTAACTAACATGGATTATAAAATTTATAACTTTTGATTCATAAGTAAAAATAATTGCAATCTAATTTTATTTGACATCAAACCTTCTAAAATACAACATACATAAATTTCGATTTTTATTCATCGTAATAATTTTACATAAATTTTCATGGTCAAAGACATCTCATTATTACTTATAAAAATTTATACCACTCATTAGATTCATAACTTTCTCTACCCAAATTATTTTGAATTGACTCAAATTATATTAGAACCCTTGTTTGTGCAAGGTCCTTAGTCTTAAATTCATATTTTATTTCTAAATATATAATTTCTAGCACAATTTCTAATCCAATCTACTAATTCGGTAGGATAGCACACAAAATCTCTAATAACTCTTTCCTAAAACTAAACTTCTAAATAATCATTTTCTATAGGTTCCATAGTCTTTATAATCATTATAATATATTTTAACAATAAATTAAACATTCGGCTACAAAACTTGGAATCAGAGAATTGTTTCTTCTAGTTTTGATTTTTCATATATCCAAGTTGACAAATTTCTTATTAATCCGATCAATAGAAAATGCATGACTTTACATTTAAAGTGCCAAAAAAAAAATCGGGAAAATAATGATTCAAATCTAAATCATACATACCTTATAAAATTTCCATTTTTTCTTTCCTTTTGCTTTGGTGCCGTGTTGTCTTCCTTCCTTATATGGTTCGGCCAACTTTAGAGAACAAGACTCTTTCCTTTTTAACCTTCTCTCTCATTTTTTTTTCTATTTCTGGGCGACCACACGCAAGGAAGTAATTTTTTTTCCTTTTTTTTTCCTTAGGTCATGCAAGGTAAGTCGGTAATCAAGTTTCAATTTATTTTATTTTTGCACGATTTTACGTGATGTGGCAGCTCACCTTTGAAACTAAATTACTTGTGTGGTGAGCTGTCATTCCACCTAAAGTTGTTCTTTTTCTTCTTTTAAGGTAAGTCGGTAAAATGGTCTCTGTTGCCATTCCAATCCTAGTTAATTATTTTAGGTGATTAAATCTACCATGTGATGATAACAAAATTGGTAGATACCAGCCACTTAATTAATTAGCATAATTATTAATTAGGAGAATATTTACTAAACTATTATAGGAAGGTTAATTCAAATTTATTGAAAAATGATATTAATATGCCTAATCTCAACAGATTTTATCTTGCTACATGAATGGATGGATGATAATAAGTCAATTAAAACTCTCATAATTTTAAATCATTTGTATATGCCTTTAGCACGAGAAGATGAGGATAATATATATATATATATATTATATCACACGCTAACTAATTAATTATTTTAATAAATAATTATGCATATTAATGCTAGCTTTATACTAATCCAATAATATTAAATTCAACTTGATGATATAATATTTTATGGAATTTGTCACTAGAGCTCATTAATAAGTTACTTTTTAAAAAAATCACCAAATATTTAACTTGGGGTATTACAAGCAATGCCAGTTAGAACCTTAAACCAAATCCATCTAGCCGCTAGTTCCCCACATGCACTGTTTGACACGTAAAAAAATAGAGTATTTAATAGCGGATAGCGTTTTGTTAGAATAAAAACGTTACTACAAGCGTTTGGTAAATATTTTTTCTCAATAGCGTTTAGAGGTTTGAACACAAAACGCTCTAAGCTACTCCTACTAGCTTATAGAGTATAGGGGTAGCGTTTTCATATTTTCTTCCTATTATACCCTCATTTTTAAAATAAAAAATATTTACTTATTAAACATCATATATTATTTTTATTTTATATATCACATCTTTAATTTTACTTACAACCCAAATAATTTTTTATTTTGAATTAATCAATATTTTATATTAAATAAAATTTTAAAAATATTAATATTCAAAATAATTATTTTAAATTAAATTATATGAATATGATGTATATAAAAATGATCACAAGTTATATGTTATGTCTATTTTCGTCATTTTATACTATACGCTAATTTAACCGTTATGTTTACCAAACAAATTTTATTAGATTTATAAACAAATCGATATCCGCTATCCTCTAATAGGTAACCGCTATACTTTAGTTATATCGCTATCCTCTAGTCGAACCGTTATCCTCTAATCAAACCGCTAGCTTTGCCAAACAGAACTTAAATCGATCGGTCCGTTTCAATTTTAGGATATTTTTAACTTATGGAAAAAAGGCGAAACGAAATCCAAAAGTGAAGCTTTGATTTGAAGGCATAACTCAAGTCAAGGCCAGTTGGTACATGTTGGGAATAATGTTGTGTTTTCCCAAAGAAAGTGAAGATTACAATAATGTTTTAAAAATCGGTTCGACCAATCCAATCGGTCTGATAGCGAACCGGTCCCAAAATCAGTTTTTGATTCAATCATAAAATCGGAATGAGTAAAAAATCAATTTGACTCGGGAAAAACCGGGTTGAAGCGGTAAATCAGGTTCAACCCGATTTTTTAATTTATTTTTTAGAAGTTAAAATATGGAAAATTTTATTAGGGAAATGAATGTTTAAATGATTTTATAATAAAAGAGGAAAGTTATAAACTTGTAAGGATACAAAAAAGGAAAATAATTCAAATTCAAATAAGAAAATGAAAGGAAAGATTTTGAATCCATGATTGGAGGAAAGGAATCAAAATGGAAATAAATTATTAATCAAATAAAAGAAAGAGAATAAAATCTGGTAATAATATATTAGTAATAAATTTAGATTATTATATTAGTAATAATAAAAAGAAAATCGTTAAAATAGAAATATATTGTTAATCAAATCAAATAAAAGAGAGTTATATATAGAAGGAAAATAAAATTCGATAATAATATGTTAGTAATCAGAGACGGAGCCACTATTGACAACTTAAGAAGGGTCAAAGGTAGAGGGTAAAAAAATGTATATATATATATGCATTTTATACATATGATTAATCAAAATATTAAGAAAAAAGAATTATTTTAGAAGATAACATAATTATATATCTTATTTTATTTTAGTTAAATATTTTATTCATCATGTATAATTTTTTTTTGTGTTTTTATCATGTAACTATCTTTTTATGGCTTAACTAGCAAACTTAATTTGTCATAGAATGAAATCAAAATTATTGACACATATGTTATGCATTCATAAACACACGCAATATAATATAAATCTACTATTAATATACACATATATTCTCTAATAAATATAATAACATATGAGTTTACAAAATTAGGAAGAATCTTATTATATATATTACTATATAAATAATATTTTAAAAAGTTAAGGGGACCTTAAGTTCACAACATTAGGGGGGCTTACTACCTATATTATATATATAATAGTAATAATTATTAATAATATGTATAATATCTCAAAAGGTTGGGAGAGCCAAGACCCCTCCTAACCATAAGGTAGTTCCGTCCATTTTAATAATAAATTTAGATTGACATTAAATTTAAATTATTATATCAGTAATAATAAAAATAAAACTACTATTTAAATTAACATCAAGTAAAAATAATAATTATTGATTTAACCATTTTTATAATAATTTATATATTAAATTACTCACAAACAATATAAATAATATTATTATATAAAAATCCAGCTCAACGAATTGTCTCTCGATTGAACTGGTCGAACCTCAACTCAGTCGGCATGCCAATCCGATCCGATTTTTAAAAAATTGGATTACAACCACCATACAAAAAATCGATTCGGAAACTAGAAAGTGGAGTAAGTGCAGTGATTAATGTACATGGGGAACTGAAATAACGACTAATGTTACATAAACAAATACCTAGTTCGTGTTAAACAGTCACCAAACTACTGCTAGCGGTATTCCTCTCCACAAATGATGCACTTTTACAGTGTTTGGTAAAGGGCAACGTATCTTCCTGAGACCCAAAAGTAATGATCAATATGCACGAACAGTGCATTTTGCTTCTGTATTGTTCAGCCGTAATGAAATTGTTACTTGGTTGAACACCTTCACTCAAAATTTTCCTTCTCGGTCACTCAATCTGAACTTTTTCTAAGGCTGAAAAACACCCCAGCACCGAGAGTCGCTGCAACTACGCCCAAGGATACCTCGGTTGGCACATGATAACCTGCAACAAGTTTTTGGGAGATATAGATCACATGATAGGGAATATGCACAGAATGTAGTCGTATGTAAATGGGCACAAGCTTGGTTCCATATTCTGCAATGTGTAGAGTGCACATTTGTTTACTGGTGCTCACCAAAAAAGTCAAATACCATCTTCATCCCAATGAAGCCCAACACAGTACCAATAGCAGGCTGCAAAAGAAAACTTTTTAATAGAGATCCAGATCATTGGCATATTCATCTTCCAATAGAAGAGAAAAAAATAAGATCAAATTTTTTTAGGGGCAATCACGACCACATTTTTTTGGATATATCAAATTTGGATTTCAATATGAATGTATCTCAGACCATGATGCATGCATTATATGCTAGTTGCTAAACATAATGTTCTTCAAATTCTTGGTAAATAAATAGCAAACTTGAATTTGTTTGTGGTAGAACTTACGTCTTTGAAAATAATATGCATTGGTTCTACAACAATGCAAATGTATCAGATACAGAAAAATGTTAAAAACTTCACAGAGCACTTCAGTAATGGTTTTAGAAGTAAATGATAACTGTGTTGAATGCAACCAAATTTTTAAGAAATAAGAATGGACAGAAAGTTGAAACCTCACCTGTAGGTATTCTAGTTCTGACATACTTTCAGAAATAAGCACGAACAGAGATCTTAGGCCTACATGAAAAACAACTCTAGATATTTAATCAATAAAGCTAACTAACCTAAAAGTTTATCATGCTTATACAACAGAGAAAAGAATTCAGAAAGAAGAAACTGCATAGATCTTACGATTTTCTTTAATTACTGGATTGTATGGTACTACTAAACCAATGTCTTAATTTTAATAAAGCAGCAGATTTTGGTATGTGGAGTTTAAGATTTGATGTTATGAGGAATGGACATGATCATGCTGTCCCAATTCACATCTCATCAAATAGACCACAGCTAACTCAGAGAAAAAAGACCTACCTAATAAAGGGCAGAAGAGAAAAAATATATGATAGACCACACATAATATGTCTTTCTGGATCAATCTCTAAGCCTTTTTTCCACAAACTTATTCCGACTCAGCCATGCTTTGATTGTCATGTGACAAGCCAACAAAGTTTTTTTTTGGTGTGTCCTAGGTTTTCAAGTGATGTGAAGAACCTCAACCACAAAAACATTGTGAAATACTTAGGGTCTTTGAAGACGAAGAGTCACCTGCACATCATTCTTGAGTAACATATTTTATTTTTTTCTTCTCTAGTTGATACAACTTCGCCTATGTTTTATAGCCGGTCCCAAGCCCGGATAAAGGAGGAGGGTTGTGTTAGGCCCCGACGGCCAGTGTAAAACTCTGTCGAATCGCATGAACATGGATCAACGAATATACGGAATGGCGTCGTATGATCGATGTAGCCGACCCCACCTAGTGGGATAAGGCTTTGTTGTTGTTGTTGTCGTCCTAGGTTTACAAGAGGCCTCCGATGTCCACCTGACTTATCCGGAACAGGGAAGATAGCAGTAATGATTTATTTCTTGGCTAAGATGAGGACTCCACGGATCGAAACAGGGTTTAGTAGCACCCTCGATCACTTGAGTCTCAACTCCAGTAACTAGTTGAGCCAATCATCATTGATTCAGACCAACAAAGTTTTAAAATAAACTAACAACACAGCAATTTAAAGTGAGTTATCTTTTGAAGAAATGAATTTAAAGTGACTTCTAACATATCAGGGATTTTTGGAGATGAACAGGAGAAACAATATAAAAATACTGTACAACCTTAAAAGGATTGAGAGCGGAGCACAAAGAAAAAAACGAGTTAGATTATTATTCGGATAAGTATGGACCTGTTATAGCAAACATGTTTGAGGAGAAAACTATGAAAGGATCCCTTGTAACACCAAAGACCGCTGGTATCGAGTCCACCTGTAAATATAACACATTTAGCATTTTCTTATCTAAATATAATAATGAAAACCATGACAGAAATTGGAGCAATGAACTCACAGCAAATGCAATATCGCTTAGTTCGATGATTGCAACTGTGAGCAACAACGGTGTAGCCTGCACAGAACATCTAAATGATCACCCCCACAAAAACTAAAAGGAATTCAAAAGATTTTTTTTGTATTCAACACATGTAAAGAAATTGTTGCCACGTAGGTTATCTCCACATTAAGCTAGAACATAATTGATATGCAATGGAATGATGCCAACTACTTACTTTCCAGGCACCATCTTTGATTGTGAAAAATCGGTCTCCATCATAGTAATCTACAAAATTGCACCATGAACAAAAATCAATTGTTCGAAAATTCCATTTGGAACTGTACTTGTATACTAATGGGTTCACTAGCAGAACATTAACCTGCAAATTGCGTAAACAATGTAATTCACCAACCATACAAAAGGTGGGTAAATTATACAAACCGTCCTCTAACTTTGGGTAGTAACAATCTAATCCACTAACTTCAATTTGTAATCAGACTATCCTCAAAGTTTGAAATTCTTGCATGCAGTGCCCTCGTGACCGACAATAATAGGTTTCCCGGTTGTGCTACCGACGTGATGCAACAAAAAATAATATAATAATAGAAATAAATAATAAAATAATACAAAAATTAATAGATCATTAAAAAATGAAAAAAGTGGCGCCATCCCCTCTGGCACCGGAGGGAAGAAGGCGGCTTCCCCCCTTCCCCTCTGCAACCGTGTCACGTGGGCAGAGGTGGGTGGGGTGGGGGGCGCCCCCTTCCTCCCTCCTTTCCGGCAACCCACACGTCGTCGCCTTGCTCGACGCCAAGAGCTTTGCCACCCTCTTCGATGCCTCCAGCTGGGATAAGGCTTTGTTGTTGTTGTTGTTTTACTATATTATTAGTTTTTTATTTTATTAATTATTCATATTATTTTTTATTTTTTATTGTGCTGCATCAACATTGCAACCGGAAAACCGTCTATAGGCGGTAAAGAGGACATCATCCACAATATTTCAAAACTTAGAAGATAATCTAGTTACAAAATGAAGTTGGAGGACAATCAAGATATTGAGCTAAAGTTGAAGGATGACACATGTAATTTACCCTACAAAAGGTTTGTCCTCTATAACTCATATACATGGATTAAATGTAATTGACAATTCAGTACAAAAATCACCTGTGACAGGGATAAACTTTTGACATGTCTTTACAATAAAATTATCAGACAAATCAGTCTCCTCCTCCTCAGCAGTAAACAGCTGTTGGCAAGTCAAGATTATTAAGATGATATCTTGAATAATTATAAGGACTATTTTACATTAAATAACAAGTAGGTACGCCACTTCCTAAATAATAAAATGGTTTAATTTTCATGGTTCTTAAGCAGAAACCATTTTACCTTGTATGCTGAGAAGAGAAGAATCAAGGCTAGCAAGAAGTTCACCACCTCGAATCTCTAAATATTTAATGTAGCATAATATTGAATCAGGATAAGATATGGATATAGTAATGGGATAAGAACAAACTGGGAAAATTTGTAACCTGAAGGGTAGCAGTACCAAGCAAGATCATGACAGCACGGAAGATTACCGCACCAGCAATACCATATGAAAGGACCCGATTCTAATGTAAAACATAGTGCATACTCTTTAGCATCGATAGAAACTCAAACTGAGCAATCAAGAAAGTCGATAAGGAAACCAAGATACCTGATACGTGCTTGGTACTTTAAAATATCTGAAGACCAATACAAACACAAAAAGATTGTCCACTGAAAGGCTTTGCTCCAACAAATAACTGCAGTATATCGCGTTCTAGTCAAACATAAGTAATACTGAACGAGTGATGGCAGACAAAACTGATCACTAAAAGTCGATTAACAGGATTAGACCTTCTACATAGGGGAAGAAACTGTCATCTAATTAAGGACAGATATATCAAACACATCTCATAAAAAACTCCTCGCATATGAGTAGCACTGGAAAAATAAAAAACCAATGAATATAACATTGCTAAAATCAGATGCATCCACACAAGAAGATAGGATAATAAAAATGAATGTAAGCAGGTGATTCAACATCTCAGGAGTACAGAAGGCTAAGATAAATTCAATATTAGTCCATAAAATCAAAATTGATGAACACTTTGGGGTGAGTGTGTATGTGTATGAGAGAGAGAGAGAGATCATTAAATAGACAGAAAAATTAGCTAAGTGACATACATTTTGCATACCCTGCAAAATATTCAGATGCCTTGTCAATGCCTTCTTTAAAACCCAAAGCAACCCCAAATGTAACGGCAGCGCAAACCTAGAAAAGAAGAAAAACATATTCAGAAATAATTTATGATCCAAAATCCATGAGTGAGGAAATTACGACATCTTTGCTTCATGATAGAAACAATCAGACAAGGAGCAGACCCAAAGGGCGACAGTTCTAAAAGAAGAAGCTTTATCTGTAGATACATCCTTTTTCCCACTTGAAGTAGTATCTGAAGTTACATCTCCATCAACATTTGCCTCATCAGGAGTCGTAAAATTAGTCCTTTTCGTTTCTTCTGCAAAAGGCATTTCATCAACATACACAAATTTAAAGAAATTAAGGCATCATAGTTCTGAAATGTTTCTTTTCTGTCCGACAAATTAAACCACAAAATTTCTAGTCTAAGCGGATCTCGAGTGTGCAAACATGTTCATTAGACTAACAAATTGAGAAAAGCAAGTCCAAACATTGGGTATTTGCAAGACAATATTAATAGCAATAGCAACCAAATTCATTACCTTGCCATTAGTAGTCTAAAGATATCATATAATCACACTGATATAATTCTTGGATTTAGCCCCTTGGTAACCTCAAAGAAACTCCTTAGTGAAAGGTGTATCCGGATAACGATTCACTAACTTTGATACTTCAAAATTGACATCAACATGGTTTGAAGGGGTTGTTCCATGAATTTGGTTGTCTTCTAACGAACAAAATACAGTAGAAAATCTGAATAAATACACAAACAATAAGGGGAGGGGAGCAGAACGTAGTCAAGTAGTTCCCTGTTATCTTTTCCGTAATTCCCAGTTTGATGTTTTTATGTATCCTCAAATTCATCAAATCTAGCTTAGAAACCAACTACAAACACTGTGGGCACAGAGTAGTCCATGAATCTTGAACAAAACAAGAACCATTCTTCATGAGTGGCAACACTAAGCCGCCAACCAAGAAGTAAACAAGTTCCTTCGAGACAACGCAGGTTCCTTTTAGTTAAAACAGGAAGGTGAAACATATAAGAAGCATATGGTCGAAAGTTTAACCTGCAAGCGAGACTTCCTGTTCCTCAGTGCTTCTGAAGCATCGCAGGCGAGCCAAGCGCTGGTACCCGCAGCTCCTCACTGTCGTGTCCAAGATAAAATACTAGGTAAGAGAAACAAATGAAATAAGATCGAATTGGAAACGAGATCGAGAGGGCTCGGAAAAAGAGCGCACCGCGCAACGACGAAAAAATGTCCGCTGCGGTAGCGGAGGCCGCAGAGGGGATGTCACAGCGGGCAATCGGACGTCGGACAAAGGGCTTCCGACGGAGCCGCAGACGGACTGGCACCGGGGCGAGGGCGAAGGGGCTGTGGAGGGTGGAGGCAACGACCGCCATTGCTTTCTCTACAGTCCACACACCATCTGTTTGCGTGTGTGCGAGAGAGGACAAATAATAAAAGAAATCCCCTTCACATTCTTTTTCTATTTTTTTGTCTTTTGTTTTTTTTCTTGTGTGTTAGAAGGGGCGAGTTAATTAAACTTAATTTGATTTTTGATTTTTCTATATTTTATTAGAGTTAAGATTCCAAGACGTAAAAAAACAATGGAAATGGAACAACTTATATTTCCAGAAATAATATACAAAAATTCAGAGACCAAGAATGATAAATGTAGAAAAACATATAAAGGAAAAAACGATTAATTTACTTCTATCAATCAGACTAACGATGCATACTAAAAAATTAGGGCTTTCGTTACCAATAAATAAATTAATTTACTTCTACTAATCAGGGGCGAGCATAACTGACTCTGGATAGTTGTCTCAATATTTTTATCAAAATTATTAAAATTAAATTAAAAAAGAAACATTACTCTCGTTAACAGAAATATGGAGAAGGATATGGCAGAATTGAAAACATTTCGTTATCATTAACATCTAGTAACTAATTAAATAAAGATAAACTAAATGAATTTAATTAGATGAAAATTATATTTAAAATTATCATCTTTTATCCATTTAAAACTCAAATTTATTATCGTCCGTACAAATCAGTGAACTTAGTTCGATTTCTCTTTGGAAAAAGGAAAAAATTGTCCAAATAAATATTTAAGAAAACTTTAACAATTTGTCAGCAAAAAATCTTTAAAAAATGTAAAGAACAAAAATAACACTAAGAAGGACTTTGAAGATCCTAATAAAAAAATAGAATTTACTCTGTCCCCGTCCTCACTAGTTTATCACTGGATGACAATGATGAGGAAAAGATCATGCGGTTTGAGAGAAAGTCGATGCCCGCGGATCAAAACTCTCGGGAGAGAAAATTCCATGTTGCGCGAAACCCTAGAGAGCAGATGTAAAATCTGTGGCAATTTCTAGTTGTAAAATCTGTGGCGATTTCCAGCTTGTGCAGTTGTTGTGCGATCATTGTGGGCGATTCTTCGCAAATCTGCTCCGACCTCCTACTTGTCGTGCCGCTGCTCCACCCCCACGGTGGCCTCCTCTTTGTCGTGTTGTTGCTCGATTCTCGTGAGAGATTCTCCACCTCCACATATATGCTCAATCCTCCTTGTCGCGCTACTAACGGATCTTGTTGGTGCATGATGGCAACAGTGCACAGTGGCACCTCGTTCGTGCGATGGGAGCTTGTGAGGGTAATAACTGCATTGGATGGGTTTTTTCACTGGAGTTGATCCACTTGAAAGGCACTATAGTTGATCAGTCAACGAACATGCATCCAATGACGAATAAACTAGGGAGGACGGTCATCCCTCCACAACTAGGGATGACAAACATTAAATCCATATTTCAGTTGATTAGTCGTCGAATGTGCATCCAAAGGCTGATAAACTAGGGAGGACGGTCATCCCTCCACAACTACTGCAAACCTTCTTCGTTCGATGGAAAATTCCAACTCATGAATGTACAAGCTAAGACCTATAGATTGATGGAGAGAGTGCAAAAGGAGAAAAGAACAGACCCTGCAAACAAAAGGACAATAAAAAGTGATGCATGTGCATTACATCTCTGCGCACTAAAATGGTACAGGCCAAAGAGTTAAAAGAAGAAAAATATGGTTCTTGCATACGTATGTAGCGATGCATGTTCCTCACCTTTCCTAAATCACTTACATGGCTCTCACCACCGTCACCAATCAAGTGCTTGGGATGCCAGGCCACTCCCTAAACCTTTCCCACTTGCAAATCATCATTCCATTTGGACCTTTCCTCTTGGCTCCCATGCCCCCTCCAACAGCTAGCAATGTGTCTCTCAATCGAGGGCACTATTGGCAAGCATATCGCTATGGCCTTGTGTGCCAATGTCGTCTATAAGGGACAAAGGCAGTCGGTTCTTTCATCAATATTGCTGAATAAGCTATGTAGCATTCAGGAGGCAATTACTAAGGAAGTTAACATACCATAGGGGATGCCCTTAACATATCGGAAGAGCTTCAACATTGTCTGATCCAGAGGCTCTACGCTAACATGCTTCGGCGTGAACTTCATGCCTTGTGGAAATTGAATAAACCTTTACAAATCATTGAAATAGGCAACTGCTATCTCCTCTTTATGTTCACCTACGCTAAAGAAAGAATAACAGTCTTGACAGGTGGTTCATGGACGATTGCGAGGCACCTCCTCATCTTTAGGCCAAACGAGGAGCATCCTACCTTTACTCCTGTCAGGATGAACTTCTCAGATCTTCCGCATGAACTCAATTGTGTGGCTGCTCTCATACATATTGTTAAGCATTTCGGTACTCCACTATAGTTGGATGAAGTTACTCCAGCGGACATTCAAGCGAGTGTTTGCATGAATGTCAATCTATCACGGCAATCAAACAAGGGATTTTGGGTACGCATGCCGGATGGTAAGCATTACTTCCAATGGGTAACTTATGAAAATTTTCCAATGTTCTATTTTAGTTGTGGTGTTTCCTAGTCAGTCTGGAATGATGTCCCCTCTAACAAAGTTCAAAAAATGATGGACTTGCCGGAAAAGGCTAGTAAGATGCTCCTTTTGTCCTTCATTACAATCTTTTCTAGGTAGAAGGAAACCTCAACAAGTGGGTGTCTTTTCTGGAAGAAGACCTTTAGGGATATCAAGTGGCAAAGTTATTGTCCCGCCGACGGATCGACTGCATCTCAGCCCTGAAGGTGCCAAATCTTAACAAACCTAGTTCTTCGGAGCATCTTAGCCCTTGGTTTTATAGGGATGGACTAGATTGCTTGACTACTGTGCAATGGAGAGATGGGGGACTTGACAACATGAATCACACGGACGATTAGGATTTTCCACTGATCGATAGTCTAGAAAAATTGGTGCAATACAGTCGTATCACATGTCCCTTCTTTTCTTTTGAACTCTACATCTAAATGTCACAATCATCAGTATTTAATCTCGGCAAAGGATCATGTGCCACGTGCCCCCTCAAGTAAATCCTTTGTGCTCGAATCAAACAGTCTGAATCATATATTCACCACTTTGGCCTCGGACAGTGTGATACGTCATTCTCCCTCATGCTCAAAAGATAGTTTCCATCCAACTCTAGCGTTGGAAACTAGGAACCATTCGTCTTAGGCCTCTTACCACCTAAATCTAGCATGAGTAACTCCACTTCACACATTTTAGGTCCGGTCAGAATCCACTCATCCTCTTCTTCGTCAATAGTGTCAAGAGGAGGACACCAAAACATTGTCAGATGATGTAGTTAAAATAAATTTGCTATCAAGTGTACTAGTCGCTCAAGTAATATAGTAAAATAGGAGTAAAGAGTGTAGAAACCACGAACGATATTATTAGTTCAATATCTGATCTTATAAGTTACTACATGAGTAAAAAAACATAGTTTTGAAAATAGGTTTTCTAGTTATAAAATAAAATAGTGAAATAAGATAATAATATAATAATATAGTAGTGTTGAAGTTAGGTCTTAGTATGATAACAAATTAAAGATAAATATTTGAATCATAAAATATAAATTTAATCTTTAAAGATGGATTAGAGTCTCCTAAATTATTAGTTTAACATGATTAAATTTGATCTCCACGTATCCCTCAATCTAAGCATGCAAATTAAACTATCTTAATTTAATAAGAATTAAAGTCTTCAAAACAGACGTCCCGTCAAATCATATTAAAATTAAGATGCATTAATTTAGATTTCCTAAACTATAAATCAATTAATTTAATTAATTAAGGAATCTTGAAATCAAATAGTTCACAAACTAATAATTATTTGACTCAGAAATCCAACTAACTAATTCAAAAGCATTAAGCACAATTAAATAATCAAGCAAAAAAATTAAACAAATAAAATAGGGTTTAAATAGTTTATGTTCAATTAATAATCTCCTAAAATAAAATATCTAAAAACATGGAGTTCATACTAAAAATTGTGGGGAGATAAAATAAAATAATAGAATAGGAAGAATTACACCCAAGATAAAAAAAATATAACTATGAAATATGGGTAGACAATCGAATGCCTCTTGAATTTGATCAGAGTTGCAATCAACTTTCAACTATTGCACCTTCTCTCTCCTAACCTGCAATGCTCACGAAATCATGTATTTATAAGTGTGACGATGACTTAAATTTGATCACGGATGTTCAATCATATGACTCACTTTAAATTCCCAATGATAGAATTTATCTTTCACTTTGATAGAATTTTGATTATATCACACCTTTGTCTCTCGGCCAGTCAGAATCAATCGAATTGTAGAAGATTGAATTGAATATGTCATAGGGAACCTGTCAATCAATAGGATCTTGAATCGTGAGTAGATCGACATCACAAGTTTCAATTAGAAATTTAGGGACGCAAAGGTAATCATGAAATTAAATAGTGCCTTGATTATTTGAAGGATAAAAATCACAATAGCTTTTTAGAAAATATTTTTTGTACACAACGCTAACATCAACGCTCACATCATTAAAGAAAATGAGTACCATTCAACAAGATGAGGGAAACAACACTGTTGTCCAATAGGATGAAGTCGAGGTAACATCATCAAGCCAAAGAATTATAAGCCTCAACAAGCTCAAAATGAAGATTCAACATGAAATCTATTTGCCATGTTCACAATTGTTAGATCCCCTCCACTCAAAATTACCATATTAAAAATACGAAGAGACAAATTGACAACATCAGACTATAAATCAAGGGGACAAAAAGTGCGATTACATCGATACTCGAATCTAAAGCACCAATTGAGTCTACAACCAGCTTCGAGGAGATGTTTAATCAATTCATTACAATAATTCAAGAGAACAAGATCAATTAATCAACAACTTGGATGTGCAATTGACTCAACTTACAAGCCAAACACTGCGAGTGATATAACACCTCCTCCTCAAATATTCAAATCAAATTAGAAGAGATAGATACTAAAACTCACGCACTTGAGAAGCAAGTTGTAGGCTTAATTCCTCAAGTCGCCAACACATGAAGACAACATCCAAGAAAATCTACGATCATGTCACTACCAAACAAGATTGAGGCCACAAAGAGAGTACTATACAAAAAGGTGGACAAAACAATAGCGTGTGAAAGAGGTAATCTATATATAGTTGAGGATGGATGGACAAGTACAAAAGATGCATTGTCACACCCAACTCCGTGACAAAATTCTAATCTCAATTATTGCATCTCTTAATTATGTTTAGTAATTATAAAAATAGAATCGACAAAACCTCCCTCCCTTACTTTCTTGAAATATTTGACAATACATACAAAAGATGTATGTATATATTCATCAAGGTTTAGTAAAATTATAAGACATAGCATTTCTATGTCGTCACTATTGTTTCACAGACCATTTCACATATAGAACCCCACATGATCAAGTTTCATACAACCTTATAAAAAGTTCTTCTCAAACTTAATTACAACATATAGGATTATCTATTACATGCATGCTTCCAAAAACAACAAAAGTGAAGGGGGATTAAAGTGCTCGAGCGGCTCGACCTCTTATATATGTAGCAAAACAAACTCCGAGTCGACTCAACTCGTGAACTTACGGATATCTAAAAAATTTAAAATGAGTACTGTGAGTAACAATCATTTGTTCGGTGAGTGAAATAAAAGTACAACATAGGGGAACAATATGAGTGCATATAACATTAAATAATCACATTTTCCATATGATAAAACATTTAAAGCATCATATATTAACATAAATTGTCAAATCATATGAACTTTCACATAAGTAAAAGTAACTCAAGATATCATCATTTTCATAATTAAACTCCACACATGTGTCATCTCATATACTCATAATGGGTTAATACGTATCCATCCATGATTGTGTGTCATACAGTTAAGCAGAGCTTCACAATCATAGATTCTCAAATACGCAAAGCAAAACATGGACCAATACGTATCCGAGCTTCACTTATGACTCTTGGATACGCAGAGCATCACATGAGTCAATACGTGCACGCAAAGCAGCCTCCAACAGGCAAAGACACTCGATATACATCCCAAAGGTTTCGTGTATATCGAATGCGGTCCCAAAGACCTTTTTCATTCAGCATGGTCAATGTACACATGGAGTTTTATAATAGCAAAATAATATGTCACCATCATATATCAATATCAAGTAAACTTATTTTAAGTTCACAAGCATTGTTCCCTGAAAATAATTTTGATGTAAGAGGATACTCCATCTCAAATCTTTAAAACATATCATAAATATCTTTCTTAATTCAAGGTATGTTTCAATAACAATACTAATAATAATCTTTGCTTGAAATAATATCATAAATAAAAGAAGTAACATATATCATTTTGCTATGTTGTAAATTTATCCACCCACCTTGTACTTTATCCTTACAAGAAGATTTACTAGATTTCCTTCCTATCACTTGCAATTTGATGCACTATAAGAAAAGGGGCGCTTAGCGACACAAATTAGCGTCGCATACGTAGTGACACTACATAGACGCCACTAGCGCCTTTATGGCGTCCACTTTGCGTTACAAAAACGGGACGCTATTTGTCTCTCGCTAGCGTCTCATTAGCGTGTTCTTAGTTATTCACGAAATAGATGCTAACACTGGAGCAATGGAGACGCTATGTAGACGCTATTATTTCGTGCCACGGAGCGAAAATTCGTGGCAGAACCTAGCGCCATTCTCGCGTCAACCTTGCTCGACGCGAATCTCGCGTCGCAAGCCTTGCCGCTCTAAAGAGACACTATATGGCGTCACAAGATTAGGCGATGCTATGTAGATGCTAATGTGTTACTCAAGTTATCTATATTTATATCGCTATTTGTTTTATATTTAAACCCTATATATTATATATACTATATGTTAATCAATAAATTAATTAAATATTATATTAGTATTATCAACATATATATGTATTCCTACATGATTACCCATATTATATATATGTATTACACGATTGTATATATATCTATTTTACATGATAGGAGTGTTCCTAAATATATAATTTGTTACCTATATTATTTACGTTATCTATACATACAATATATATAATATCTTATTATGCATATATTATTATATACTTAATCATGAAATTATGGTGGTTGAATTAAGAGAGTGATTTACTACAAATTATCACATTTTAGCATCACCGTGGAGACCCAATAGCGTCCACGACACGTCTAACTAGAGCCATCGGTGATGTCGACGCTATGGTGACACTATTGGCGTCTCTGTAGCGTCGCCAACTTGAGACGTGAACAAGTTTTAGACAGTAGTTCGGCGCTACGGAGTCGCTAAATGTACCTAGCGACTCAATAGCGTTTGTATTGCGCCTCCTTAGCTGACTTTTTATCCCCCTAGCGACATATAAATACGCGTATATATTTATACTTATATATAATAAGTACATATATAAATATTATTATCACTTAATCTCACACATATAAACATATACACATATATTCACTTCGAATACGTATACATATACACGTTATCTATATATGACTCGCATATGTATAGACATATACATACACATATATATTTATAATACGTATAGACATACATACATGATAGATTTATAATACTTAATCTCCCACACGTTGACATATACATACGCATATATTACATATATATATCTATATATATATGTATATACACACACATAATTTTGTTATAGACACATATACATATAGATTTATAATTTTATATACATACATGATATATTGTCGGAAGGAAATAAAACAATTGGAACGGGGCACAATGCGATAAGACACTATATTGATAAATAAAATTACATACATACTAGAAAATTTGAAAAAAAGACTTTTAATTAGCGTCTCACTTGCGTCTCATTTGTGGGACGCTAAATCTATGTCGACGCCACTACGACGCTATGGTGTCACTACACTATCTTAGCGACACATTAGCTTCTCCATAGCGCCACACTAGCCGAATTTTGATAGAAGTGGCGCCTAGATTGCGTCTATGTAACATCGCGTCTTGGAGAGATGCTAAAAATTTACTAAAATCCCTAACCCCTCTTCTTCGTTTTCACTGTTACTATTTTACATTCGAACACCGACCAATGCCCGATGCCCGACGTCGATGATTGACTCCTCTGATTCCCATCGCCCGCACCCGACGTTGACGATCGACTCCTCCGACACCCGACGCCTCCATTGCCCTCTACCGCCGCCGCCTTCAGCCTCCTCCATCTCTGCCTCTACTGCCTCCGCCTCCGCCGATGACACCTTCAGCCTCGTCCGCCTCCGCCGCCGACACCTCTGCTGCCTCTAACGCCTCCGCCTCCTCTGCCGTCTCCTCCTCCTCCTCCACCGTCCTCCTCCTCCTCCTCAGCCTCCTCCGTCGCCTCCTCCACCGCGCCGACGTTCGCCTCCGCCGCCCTCCGCCTCCACCGCTGCCTCCTCCTCCACCGCGCCCCTCCGCCGCCCTTCGCCTCCTCCTCCTCCACTGCACCCCTCCGCCGCCCTTCGCCTCCTCCTCCTCCACCGCGCCCCTCAGCCGCCCTCGCCTCCACCACTTCCTCCTCCGACGTCCGCCCTCCCTCTCCTCCACCATGCCCCTCCGCCTACTCCACCGCCTCCTCCACCGCGCCCCTCTGCCACCTCCACCGCACCCCTCCGCCGCCCTCCACCGCCTCCTCCACCGCGCCCCTCCGCCGCCCTCCATCGCCGCCTCCGCCTCCTCCACCGCCTCCGCTGCCGTGCCGACGTCCGCCTCCGCCTCCACCGCCGCCTCCTCCTCCTCCCTCCGCCTCGTCCGCTCGCCGACTGTGCTCCTCTGTCGGCCGTCGCCCACCGCCTTCCTCCACCACCGTCCGCCGCCATCCCTCACCGGTTAGGAAGGTACTAGCCCGCCACCATGTTAAGTTAATTTTTAATGCATGAAGTTAAATACTACTTAATTACTTGAAAGTTATGAACTAATGCATGTTAAGTTAAATACTACTTAATTACTTGATTATTTTGTTGTTAAGTTAATTATTAATGCATGAAGTTAAATACTAATTAATTACTTGAAAGTTAGGAATTAATGCATATTAAGTTAAATACTACTTAATTACTTGAAACTATTGCTGTTAAGTTAATTATTAACGCATGAAGCTAAATACTACTTAATTACTTGAAAGTAAGGAAGTAATGCATGTTAAGTTAAATACTACTTAATTACTTGATTGTTTTGCTGTTAAGTTAGTTAGTAATGCATGTTAAGTTAAATTATTTTTTTCATAATTCTATAACCTCTTTTTTATCATGTTCTCATAAATTTTACTAAGGATGTACTTCCACATTCTTGGTGATAAAATGAGATTATGATTCGACGATGAAGTACTTGAAACATGTGATTTTGGACTTCGTAAGTTCAAAATCACACGTTTCAAGTACACGAATTTATTGACATATGGCTTAATGTTGTCCGTTACAGAAATGATAAAGCCAGATCGTAGTTGGATTCATCGTTGGATGGATAAACATGGCGTCATGACTGAAGAATGTAAGGATGGTGTTGATGAATTCATTAATGTGGCATATGAAATAGGTATTGCTTCTTCATATGGTGAAATCTTATGTCCACGCTGGAAGTCAAATGTTATCAGTGAAAAGTAAGATATGATGTGTAGAAGGATTTATATTACAACGGTTTATTGTTGACATACACCAATTAGTTCTTTCATGGTGAAGAAAGATGGGCTAAAGAAACAAGTAATGTAGATACCGTTGTGGGAGACTCGAGCAATCCGTACAGGGACATGATATGAGATGCAATGTTATGAGAAAATGTTAGCGAAACATTGATTGAAGAAGACCCGAATCCTTCGGCTTCTAAGTTTTATAATCTTCTCGACGAAGCAGATGAACCTTTATGGGATGGATGCATGAAGCAAACTACACTTTTTGCAGTGGCATAACTAATGAACATAAAATTATAATTTAATATGAGCGAAAGTTGTTTTGACTGATATGGATGTAAAAGGAAGAACAAAAGATAGCATACAGGCTCGCGAAGACATGAAATTAATATGCAAAAGACCAGAGTTAGATATCATTCATATTCAAAATGGTAAATGCAAAAGGTCAAAAGTTACTTCTGTCTTGAGCAATGATCAAAGAAAAGTGGTTTTCGAATGGGTAAAGCAATTGAAATTCCCCGACGGATATATATCAAACATATCTCGTTGTTTTAACTTGGACAATGGGAAGATACATGGGATGAAGAACCATGACTCATATTTTTATGCAAATGCTGCTTCCAATTGCCTTTAAAGAACTTTTGCCAAAGGCCATCTGGGAGGTTTTAACAGAATTGTCTATGTTCTTTAAAGAGCTTTGTGCATCGATCGTTCGGAAAGAAGACATCTCTCGGTTAGAGGCTTCTATTATGATTACCGTGTGCAAGGCTGAGAAAATATTTCCACCTTCTTTGATGTGATGGAATATTTGATTGTACATCTACCATATGAAACAAAAATTGCTGGTCCGATTCAATATCGATGGATGTATCCTTTCGAAAGGTGCATGTTATATTTGAAAAGGAAGACGAAGAATAAGGCAAAAATTGAAGGCTCCATATGTGAAGCATATTTCATTGAGGAGGTGTCAAACTTCACTTCAAAATACTTTGAGCCACACATACAATCATGATACACCCACGTTCTAAGAAACGATGATGGTGGTGAAGGAGAAGTTGACATGAATATTCTATCCATCTTCAAGTACCCATGTCGACTTCTTGGTGCAGGACACAAAGTTATCTCGAGTAAGACAATTTGTTCTAATTTGTTATATAATTTAAAGTTAATTGTTGCTATATGATTGCATTAATTAAAAACTATGAATTCAGGAAATTCGAAGAATAATAGCGAGAAATCAATCCGTTAGTTTCAAACAATGAGTTATTGAAACCACGAGATGAACATTTTTTCGATTGGTTGAGATGTGATGTGAGAAATATTTTCGCTTGTTCTTAACTCTTATAAGTTCGTAACTTTTAATAAAGTTTTTAGTTATTTTTCTTGTAGATTATTAATGGCTCAATCATAGAGAAAAAAATATGAGATCTCGGTCATGGCTCGAAGAAACAAGTTCTTAGCTACTGCGGCGCCATAGTCAATGGATATCAGTTTCATACAGAAGAATATAGCCGACAACGTTCAACTATTAATAGTGGCATATGTGTTCTAGGAAGCATGTACGGGGACGACGACTTTGATTACTATGGTGTTATAGAAAACTTCCTAGAATTGTCTTATTTGGAAAATTCTAACAAAGTTGTGGTGCTAAAATGCCGTTGGTTCGATCCAGAGAAAGGAGTTCGGATCGATCAAAAGTTTAAATTGGTGAATATTAACCCTCGGTCGAGACTTCAGTCATACGATCCATTCGTATTGATGGAACAAGCACAATAAGTGTACTATACTAAGTATCCATCGAAAAGAATCAGGATGAATGGTGGGCATCATGCAAGGTGAGGAGTAGATTATTCTTAGTAGAAACAATGGTAGATGACAATGAAACATCATCCGTACACAATGATGTGCCCATGGACGATTACTATCAAGAAGATAGAGTGAATGAGACGATTGATGTGGCCTATGGAGTTAAGAATTTTCAATTGATCGATAACGCTGAGCCAATGGAAGAGTTCAATTCAAATGACCTCTTGGATGTGAACTTTGATAATTTCGTCGACGATGACTCGAACCAAGATTATAGCGACGATGATGAAGATAATGAAAATGAATCAGAATATGAAACAACCGAATGAATCCCGTAGTTATTCTAATGACATAAGCTTTTTACTTCTTTTTTAAGTTATATATGGTTACCGATAATAAAAGAAGCTTATTTCTTTTTTTCAGTCATGGTTATTAGGGGTCGAGCATCTGAGTCATCTCGCTCTTCCAGGCGTTCACTCTAGATGAGTCAGCCATCACAACCGCCAGGTAATATATTTATTGTCAGCTGCTTATTTATAGTTGATTATAATAGTTAAATTCTTTTTTTTAATAATATCAGTTCCTCCGTCACCGACGGGGCACGTAGCCGGATCATCACATAGTAGGCGACCCATTGGTGGGTCTGTTCAGCGCATCACACCAGGTACGTGACACATTGTAGGCGATACACAATAGGAGATAGAATTTTTTAAATATTTTACTTTTGTGACAATTGCTCCACCGTCGATAGGGAACATAGTCGGGACGTCTCGATCGCACGACGACGATCGTCATGTTGCACCAGGTTATTTTTTGTATATTCCATACTTTTAAATAGAAGCCAAATTTTATGTATTTTCTTATGATGATAGTTGCTACCCCACCGCCACCGCCGAGAATACCAGATGCTTCACCACATTCTAGCATTGGCGAGCGACATCTTACGCCAGGTGATATATTTATTGTTATTGATATTTCTCAATTAATTATATTAATTATTTTTTAACAATGTCAGTTGCTACGATAGCACAAACACCTGGCTCAATTCATTTAGACGAGCGGACTGTCACTGATCATGCTGCGGTACACATCAATCGAGGTGAGAACATTATTGTACATCTATCAATTATCACAATTTTAATTTGGTATGACACTAATGATTATTATGTATTAGGGCCCATGATGTCGGACCTTCACAGCCTACCCCAACTGTACCGGATGATGATTCCTCTTCGAGTGATGAAGAGGGGTTACACGATAATGGGGTGGTCACTGTGAATAATATTGCTCGTCCGTAAGTTAAATAAGTTGTACAAATTTTGTTATAGTTTAGGTTATCGTTGAAAATTAATTCTTCTTTGTAATTGGCAGGACCACTTTCATACCCGCTAGTACCGTACGGGATGTCGGTGCTCTCGTTCTTTCCCACTTGCCGGAAGGGGTAGAATCCTGGAAAGATGTCCCAATTCAAGTGCGGGATGACATCTTTCAAGCCTTTACGGTACAATTTTCTATTTGGGTTACACAATTGGATTTATATTATTTTAAAAGTACTAAGTTTTAACGTATTTTGTAGGAGGCAAATTAGTTTCATCCGAATCTTAGTTTAGGGATGATCCGGAGAGCTTTTGAGGAGGTCGGTGCGAAACGCCTCCGAAATCGATTATACAAGTTTCGCAAGGTCGTCACGTCCGCCGGTCTCACTTTAGAGCAGGGCATACAAAGATGCCCAAGGCATATTAGGCGCTTGGTTTGAGAGTCCTTATGTAGGAAGTGGTAAGTATGTTTAATTTTCAATTATTTTTATTAAATTTATAGTTTTTGAAAGTGTAAGTATTTGATGTTCACAAAGAACGGATGAACGATGGCAAAGGAAGTTAGGAAAGGCAAGAGTTAACCGTCTTTCGAAGCCCGAGGCCCACATCCACATAGGGGGTCGATGCGATTTGATGAGCATCGACGGCGCATGATAATTTACATATAAATTCAATTTATCAAACTTTTGACTTATACTTGTGTTATCAAATTTGAAACTTTATTGTAGGAAGAGAAAGAAGGCGGTCCTGACTTTTGTGTGGTCTATGAGGCCATGCATAAGAGCCGAAAGACAAACGACCTAGTCACGCCCACTGCTCGTAGGCTTCTGATAAGTCTCATGACATGGTCATTTGGTTCTTGACGTTAGTGCACTATTTTTAAAATACACAATGTTTAAATTTTTTAGGATGAGTATAATGCAAAAATGGCTGAAAAGTATGGAGATGATCCGAGTACTCAACAACCTTAATTTATCTGTTTGTTGATATATAATTTATATATTATATTATTGTATAATTTTTCTATTTCGTAGAGGACCCTATTATTTGGGAGGAGGTGGCCGACACGACACGAGGGGATACTTGTGTGGACTTGGCACAGTCGCTCAGATACCTAGGAGGACCGAAGGACATGCAGGAGGTGCATCTGCTCCGAACTCATCTGCTACACCTGATATGACGCAGCTATCACAGCAGCTATTGTAGTAGTTATCGACGCAGATATCAGAGCAGGTGTCGCAACAGTTGTCGCACTAGGTGTCGCACCAAGTGTCGCACCAGGTGTCGCAGCAGTTGTCGAAATAATTGTCGCAGCAGTTGGCTCCGCTATTGCAGGCGATTCAGGGATTGATCCCGACGCAGAATCCATTCCCGCGAGGTCATGGACCGAGCACGTCTGGGTCGAACGTCCGGAATGATAACAATAACTCTCAAACCTAGGATAGAAAATAAACTATGCTTTTGTTACTTAGACTTAGATATACATATAGTTTGTTAGTTCGGTTTATTACTTTTCGTATTCTTATGTTATATATTATGCCTGTGATGCTTTTATATTGCTTGTGATGAATATCAATGCATTTTTTATGCATTATAAATTGTATGGTGTGGGAAGGGGAAAAAATGAGACTAGTATGGGTAAAAAAAATGTGCAATTAGCGATTCCATAGCATCGCATTTGCGTCGCACAGGCTGTCGACACTGAGTTAAGTATATCGTACCTAGTGCCATATTCGCATCTCATTGGTGTTGCGTACACCATCATATTTGCGTCACTTCGGTGCCTTCCTAGCGCCTACAATAGCGACTCGTGGGCGCCAGAATAGCGCCTCAGAGATAGCGCCCCTTGAGCGTCGACTTAGCGACGCACATCTTGTATGCACAACCGGAAAACATGCGTCTTAATAACGTCGAGATAACATCAACACGTGGTGCTAATAGCATCTCATTTCCTTTGACTCTATTGCGAGCTAGTAGCCACCGATTTCCAGCATCCCACAAATGCGGCGCTAGTTGGACGCTAGTGAGAAGCGCTTTACAACGGACACGTAATAGCGCCTCCCTAGCGTCGCCGATATTGGGTCGCTAATCGCTAATTTTCTTGTAGTGATGTTCTCCTACAAGCAATAATGCATTTTTACTTCCCAATCACATGGGCAACATACCTATGTCTAGTTTTTAGGATTTTGATGATTCTATCAATTAATAATTCATAACTTCTTAATCACATGAGCAAATCTTATGATTCTGGATTAATTAGAAGCTAGATTTACAAAGATTTCCAACCCCCAAATATCATTAACTAAGTCAAAGTGAGTAATTCATAACATCCCAGGAAATCTGACCTAGGGTTTATGTCCTAATAGACTATGTGTTGTTAAATTATTAATTTATATGTTTCTTTATACTTACCTATTTAACAAGATAATAATTTACCTGAAAACTAGACTTCCTTATTATTTTATAATACAAATTATAGAATTTAACTCCTTATATAACCTTATAACAAAAATAGTCAATTCGGGTCATGATCTGTCAATATCCTGGAACCTGATAGAATAATCATTATGAAATGAAAAATTCATTTCTCCCTAGATACAAGTCCAAATAGAAAACCCTTAGAATGTCTAATTAATAATATCCAAATTTCAAACCCTACTTCATTATATTCTAACCATGCCCTAATTTACAAATTGAACATGTATCAGACCCGGGACAGGATGAGTGACTAGTGAAATTAAGTACATAACTTCCTCTCAATAATTTATGGTTCATTCATTACGAAGGAAGGTTCCTCTCAATAAGAAGAACAATTTTTAGATCAAGAACTCACCTTGAACAGCCTATGTTCCCAAATTTTCTCAGTCAGTTTCGCTCGAGTTCTGCCTCTGGTAATTTTTGGCCGTGAACGGATAAATTTAAGTTGCTTATATTTTTTTTTCAGAATTTTCTGACGGGCGATTTGGAAAAATATCCATTTAAGCAACTATTCACCTGTCTGCTTCATCTGCTTGGAACTTATGTGATGGCCAATCACATTTTTTTTGTCATAACTAAGTGTTATAACCCTAATTAAGCTTATTTAATCTTATTTAAACATATATATTATAATATTTAGAAATTTTATAATTTATTCCTAATAACCTTATGTAATTACTTTGTAAAGTTTATCGATAATTAAGTAATCATTGTAATTATCATTTAGAATATCTTGAAAGTTCAGTTGGAAGATGCATAATTATAAGATGTCGACACATCATCTTTCTTTCACACATATTTCATGGGTCGTAATCACTGAATCACGGACATTACAGTGCCTTGTAAGTTTAACGTCTCATCATCACAGGCCACAATTTTGTGATCACGACCCATATCTTTCTTTGGTCGTCAACAAGTCACGAGACGTAACTCCTTGTCATGCATATCGTAGTGTGTGAAAAAGTTAGAAATCAGTTTTATTGGCTTGTATCATTGTTTCACAACTCGTAACAAGTATGATTATATTGCATACCAGAGGATTTCACGTGTCATTGTCATTATTGCACAAGTTGTTTCATGCCAGAAATGCCTCGTTGCTTTGTATGTAACAGGCCATGAAAGCTACAATAAAGAAAGAGCGCTCATTGAAGAGTCGTTACTAGCATTTCACGACTGGTAACACTTTGATCACGATCGTGATTTTCAAATAATAGACTGTTACACTCTAAGTTGGTAGGTGTTACCCTCAAGTCATAACATTAACATCAACATGAAGATCAACACACTCTCAGAAGAAGAATTAGCACATCACAACAGCTACACGGACTTTGACAACTTCATCTTATATTTGACATCCTAGATTTACATGATGACAATGATCATATGGCTTCTCCCTATGGCTTTCATATCTGCTAAATTGGAATAAATCAAGTCGTATCCAATATTTTCTTATTTTGCATTATGCATTGTCAATCGATCATGTTCATTTACTCTTTCGGATTTGGATTTCAACATTGAGGACAATGTAAATTGAAGGAGTTTACATTCTTATACATCATGACTATATTTTTATACTGCGTCACATGCATACATTCACATAATGCGTTTATCTACTATTGCATACTTTCTTTGCATTTATATAAAAAAATTCCTTAAAATAAAAAAATTGAAAAATCCACAAAAATCATTTCTTACTTTCTCATATCTTCGTACTTGCTTATTTTTCAAACATTATTCAAGGGCAACCTATTAATTAACAAAATTTGAAGCACTATTGTTTTATTTTTTTTATCACCTTTAGTATTGGGTAATTTGAAATGTGGAAGGTTACTAAGTAGAACTATGAATACTTATGAATTCTTGTCCATGTTCATTTTTTAGTTTTTAGTTTTGATAATAATCGCATCTTTTTTAAACGCTTAAGTGCTTATTGAGCTTACGATTGAAAAAAAATAAAGAAAAAAGAAAAGAGGGTTAGTTGAACCCCAAATAAAATAAAAGTTGAAACAAATGAAGGAAAAAATAAATGTATAAATGTGTTATCCAGAACATTAGTGTGTCCGGTGACTATATCCGGTGATGATTCTTGTTCCACATCCTAAAGGTAATTGGTCGATCGAAAGCTCATTACATGGATCACCTTGAGTAATATGGAGAAGCACACGAGTACTGAATCGTTGAAAATGAAAAATATTCAAAAGTTTCAAATGAAAATATATATGCTCAATGTGCAGTTATGTTTTCAACATTGAGACTAATATTTAAAAATTCTACGAGGTTGGGTTTTGAAAAATAAAGAGATACTTTGACGATAGATGTATAAAATTTAGTGCTAAAGAGAATAATTGACTGACATGGTGGAAGCGATGATTAACTATCTTGGTTTTTAGTTTTTCCTTGAATATTGCTTAAGGACAAGCAACTAGATAAGCTTGGCGGAGTTTGATGCATGCAAAATATAACATATAATTAGTTTTGCATTTAATGTCATTTTGATTCATTTTCACATAACACACATCATTTTATGAAGTTATTTATTTTAATTTTATAAAAAAAATTACTCAAGTTTTATGTTTTATTAGCTAGGAAGCAAAAGAAAAGAACTACGAAGTCACTAGAAAAAATGACACTCAAGTCAGAGTCAAAATAGAACCAGAAATTGAAAAGTAACAAAAGCTACAAATGTTGGAAATTGAATATAACATATTGTGATAGAATTATAATGGCCAGAGAGGCGTCACAAACCCGTAACAATCTGTTAAATAAAATGGGTTGTAATCATAATGTGGGCCGTGAAAATATAATTTTTATTTTGATTTGGACACTACCATGACATCACTATTATAGATCGAAAGAAGTCATATTTAGGTCGTTATGAAGTTGGTATGAGCCGTTACGAAGTTGGATTTTAATATTTCTTCGTCTTTTCTCCAAAATTTGAATTACAGATCAACTCCAAACCTTATCATAAGTCTCAGGTATCATTTGTAAATATATTTGCTCAGATTTAGAAGAGTTTTGGACTATTTTAAAGTCCAATTAAAGTTTAAACCAATTTTTTATTTTGACATGGAAAAACTCCTAACAAATTGAAATCGGAGGCTATAAATAAAGTTCATAGGAGTCAGAAAAATTTGTGCTTGAGACATGGGAATCACACATTATTGATGAGGACGAATTTCAAGCTTGAAGAGAATTTTTCGAAAAAGATTACGAAGCAACTCAGTGTTTGTACTTCATGATTGTTCCAGAGATCATCTATACACAAGTATCTATCTTCTACTTTATATTTTGATGCTCTTTATCCAAATTTTATTAGTTTCATCTTTTCTGTAATAGAAATATTTAATCTTTACGAGAAACTGCATGAAACTGATTAGATTTGAATTAATATAATTGTTTCAATTTCTTTATATTATTATTGTATTTAATGTTTTTTACTGAGATTAATGATATTATAAGTTGAGACTACAAACTAGGTATGGGGTGGTCAATTTTAAAATTTGATAATTCTCTGCGGATCGATTTTTAACTTACAAGTTGACACTACAAGAAAATGGGCGCTTAGCGACGCAAAGTAGCATCGCCAAAATTTGTGACGCTATATAGACGTCACTAGCGCCTTTATAGTGTCTACTTTGCGTCACGATAACGAGACGCTACTTGCCTCTCGATAGCGTCTCATTAGCATCTTCTTAGCTATTCAGTGAATAGATGCTAAGTCTGTCGCCATCGAGACGCTACGTCAACGCTATTATTTCGCGCCACGAAGCGGAAATGCGCGGCAGCACCTAGCGCCGCTCTCGTGTCGACGACGTTAGACACGAAACTAGCGTCGCAAGATTGGTGCCTCTAAAAAGACGCTATATGGCGTCTCCGAAATAGGCGACGCTATTTGGACACTACTCTGTTACTCATAACTTATTTACATTTATCTCGTTATTTATTTTATATTTAAACCCTATATATTATATATACTATATGTTAATCAATAAATTCATTAAATATTATATTAGTATTAATTACATGATTATCAATAGCGTATTATCAACATATATATATATGTATTAATTACACGATTATATATATATATATATATGTATATGTATTTTTACATGATAAAAGTGTTCCTAAACATATAATTTGTTACCTATATTATTTATGTTATCTATACATATAATATATATAATATCTTAATTATGCATATATTATTATTATATACTTAATTATGAGATTACGATGGTTGATTAAGTGAGTGATTTGCTACCATTTTATCGTCACAATGGAGACTCAATAGCATCCACGTAGCGTCTAACTAGAGCCGCCGTTAATGTCGACGCTATGGTGACACTATTGGCGTCTATGTAGCGTTGCACAATTGAGACGCGAAAATGTATTAGACGCTAGTTCGGCGCTACGGTGTCGCTAAATGAAACTAGCGACCCAATAGCGTCTGTATTGCGCCTCCTAAGCCGACTTTTTACCCCTCGCTTAATCGGGCACATATAGACATATAAATACGTGTATATGCTTATACTTATGTATAATTAATGCATATATACATATTATTATAACTTAATCTGACACATATAAACATATACACATATATTCACTTCGAATACGTATACATATACACGTTATCTATATATATATGTGATGCATGCAAAATATAACATATTTTAGATTATTATTTTAGTTAATTTTTCTGTAATTTGATCATGACATGCATCATTTTAGACCACTTTTAGTCATAATTCCAGATTTATTAATTTTAATTATTAATTCTCTGGATATTTTAATTGTGGACGAATTAATTAAATTTGGATAATTATTTTGCAGGAAAATTCGAACACGTGAATATCCGAGAACACCAACGTATCGGCCGAAATTCAAAGAATTTATTTCTTACGGCCGAGATTTGGCTTTACCCCCAAGACGTTTTGGCCGAGATTCAAAGGGGGTAAAGATAAAAGGATTTTATCTTTTGGGCGTAATGGCAAGAAGACTTTTCATTTTGGCCGAGATTTGGAGGGGGTAACGGAAAGAAAACTCATCGTTTTGGCCAAAATTAGAAGATGTTATCGTTTTGGGCGTAATGGAAAGGTGTGAGGATATGAATTGTTTATCATTTTGGTCAAGATATGAAGGGGGTAAAGATAAAATGATAGTTATCTTTTTGGACGTAATGGCAAGGAAATTTTCGTTTTGGCCAAGATTTGAAGGGGGTAAAGATAAGAAGCCTATCATTTTGGGCGAGATTCCAAGAAGGTGTAAAGATGAAAAGAGTTTATCCTTGGGCAAAATTATCATTTTTGGCCGAGTTTATCTCACAATTTTAAAGTCAACCGTACGATGTTACGACCGGGATGAAATTGAAGGCCGTCCGCACCTATAAATACTGAAAGAATCCGTCGTTTCAATTCGTGCTCTGAAGTTCAGGTTTTTTTCCACGGCGAGTCGTGAGCTCTGCAGGCTTCGACCAAAAGGAGAGAGGTGCGACGGTTGGAGGTTGATCGCGACCCTGATAAAGTCCGAGAGGCTGCCCGACTATTTGCCAGATTTGAGATCTCTATTTTGGGTGTAATTCTTTCAATTTTTATGATTTGTATTTCATTATCTCTCCGGAATTTCTAAGATGAACTCCATGTTTTTAGGATTATTATTTTAGGAGATTATTAATTGAAGGAAAATGTTTGGACCCTATTTTACTTGCTTTAATCTTTTTTGATCAATTATTAATTGTGCTTAATGCTTTTATGTTAGTTAATTAAATTTCTGAATTAGACTATACCAGTTTGTGGAGTGTTTAATTTCAGAATTCATTATACTAATTATAATTGATTTTATTTGGAATTAATAATTGGCATAAATTTGATAACTAGTGTGTGGAGAATCAAGTTTGTGTGGTCTATTAATCTATATCAGTTTGTGGAGTGATTAATAGTCTAGAGAATTCAATTTAATGCATCTTAATTTTAATATGATTTTGGGGGTACCAGTCGTGGAGACTTCAATTCTTATTAAATTAAGATAGTTCTATATGATTAGATTGAGGGATGTCAGTCGTGGAGACCACAAGTTAATCATGTTAGATTACTTTAGGGAGACTCTAATCCATTTTTAAAGATTAAATTTATCTTTTATGGTTCAAATATTTATCCTGATCTATTTTCATCCTAAGACCTAACTTCAACACCACTATCTTATCTTTATTTTATTTTATAAAACTCATTTTCAAATTCCATGTTTTTCCTCTCTTATTAATTTAAAGATTCAGATATTGAATTAATAATATTCCTCGTGGGTTCGACACTCTTACTCCTTTTTACTATATTACTTGAGCGACTAGTGCACTTGCTAGCGATTTTATTTCGCATCAAGTTTTTGGCGCCGTTGCAGGAGAATATTTTATTAATTAATTTCTGATTTTTATAAATTATTAGGAGATGTAAATAAATTGTAAATAATTTTTTTTGTAAATATGTACTATTTAGTGTAATTATTTTTATTTTTGTCAATAATCTAATATTTTTCCTTTTTGCAAATAAAGGTCACGACATTTTTTTTTAATTTGTTGACTTTCGGCTTAAATTCATATAAACGCCGATTGGATTTTTTAAATTACGTGGACTTGTGGTTTTACGATCGAGATTTATTTTGTCGGCTTTACTGGTTCTACAGCTCGCAATATCGATTGAGTTCTAATCTTCTATTTTACGGCCGTAATGCTTTTATCCGAATGTTGTTTTACGTCATGACCATACATTGATGATTTGACCTTCTTTCGGCCAACTATTTGTGAATTGTTCTTTACGCCTTATTTGGATCATGTTTCATTGGCCTCATATGAATTTTATTCCTTCTCGGCCGTAAAGTTTTAATAGTTTGAACTTTTCATATTCATTTAACTTTGTTTTGGCCAAAGCGATTTATTCTTTCTCGGCCGTAAAGTATCATGTTTCGACTTAATTCACTTTCGGCCGTAATGATTCAATTATCGACGTAAGAGTTGGGGTAATATTCTCAAGTTTCATTCGACTTTATTTCGGCCGAAACCCTATTTTGCTTTATGGCCAATCGTGTTGACTTCATCTCGACCGATGTGACCTCATTTCGGCTTAATTGACAATTTTTATCTTTACGGTCGAGATTCACTTTATCTATATGATCGAATTGATTTCACTCTTGTTTTCAATATTGATTAAGTATTCGATTAACGGCTGAGAATTGTTTTCTTCATTGTGTGTTTGCGGCTGAAATTTGACTTCATTAATTACGATTTAATTCTCGTCCGTATTGGATGGATTAAGTGCATGATTTCGTGTTATTATTCCTTTTACGGCTTGAATTTTCATCTCCGCCGAGAATTGATCTCTTAATCTTTTTCGGCCAGTTTATTTGTCGCTTGGATTCGTATTTCAATTTTCTGATACAATTTGTGTCTCGACCGAGACGTGGATAGCTTTCTGTTTTATGGCCAATTGAATCATGTCGACTTCATCTCGGCCGTAAAATATTTCTGAACGCATTAGATTGATTTGATCGTGTTTCGGCCAATTTATTTGTGGATTTTCCTTTCTCGGCCGTAATGGATCATCTGGTGATGTAAGAATTGATTCTCAAGTTTCATCTGATAGTTTTCTATTTTACGTCCCATTGAATCAAGTTTTCGACTTCGGTTCTTTACGCCAGGAGTCAATTTAATTCTCTTTCGGCGGAGATAATTCATCGCCGTGCTAATTTTTTACGCCATCTTACGCCTTTGTTTCGGCCATAATCCAACAAGTTTTACGCCTTCACGTTGATAAATCCCTCTCGATACTATTTCATGGTTTTTACGGCTATCTAATTGATATACTTTTCGACCGAGATGTTTTGCGCGTTTTTTCCAAAACAATCTTCTTTTACGCATTATGAAGGTTGGTTTGCATGCGTATCGTGTTTCTCGATTTAATTGTTAAAAGACTTTTGCATACCCAATTATTGGCTTGCGTATTTTACCTTCATGGCGTAATATGAATTTGTCCATTGTTGACGCCTCGGCCATAATAAGATTTCACTAATTGACTTTTTCGTCCAAGTCTCATCTCGGCCGTAATTTTTAATTGTTTTGATGTTTTCTGTTTGGTGCCCAACAAATCAAGTTGAGTCCAAATCCACGTTTGATGGCTTTGGCGGCCAAGGTGTACTGCCAGCTTAATCTGAATTGTGATTTTCTTAAAAATTCATTGCACGTGATTTCCCTCCATCTTCTTGTGATTTCCTTTCATGATTATCTCTGGGTATCTTTTAATTTTGTGTGGCGCAAGATTTATTAATTAGTCTTTTAAAATTTTTGGCGTCCAATTTTATTTTTTAGAACATAATTATTCTGAATAATTTTTTTTATATAATTCGACAAAATTATAACTATCATTTTATTTTCGATTTTTCTACGGTTGGATGTGTTTTTCTCTTTCATATTTTTTCCTCCGAAAATCTTTATTGATATGGTATCCAAATTTGCCGCATTATCCTTTTCTAATATTGCGTCCATATTGTCGGATTATTCTCTTATGATATTACGGCTCAATTTCTGTTTTTATCTCTTTGCGACCTTAATTTCAGCTTCTAATTAGATAGGATTTGTTTTGGCACCTCGGCCGAGATGGCGATGAGGATTGGATTTTGCCTAATTTGTTTTTTGGCCGAGATGTGAAGGTGTTGCCTAATTTGTTTTGGCTGATATTTGTTGCCTAATTTATTTTGGCCGAGATGTGGGAGCTGATTTGAATTATTGTTGCCCAATTTGTTCGGCCGAGATGTGCCTAATTTGATTTGTTGTCCAATTTGTTCGGCCGAGATTGCTACTGATTTGATCTTATTTTTGCCTAATTTGTTTTGGCCGAGATTTGATTTTTTTGCCAATTTGGTGTTTCGGCCAAGACGTGGTAGTGATTTGATTTCACCCAATTTGGTTTCGGCCGAGATGTGGGTGGATTCTATTTTGCCCCTGACGAAGATGATTGTGGCCCCCTGATTTTGCGCCCGAATTGTTACTGATTGCATATTCGATTTGTCGCCACTAATTTTTCTATGCAAATTTCCCTCACTAATTACGCCTGCAATTTCCTATTACGCCCGAAATTTCCTTCGTATTATTTTCTCTTTCCATGATATCACCCTGGTATTACACCCGTAATTGATTTTCTACTTAGATTGCGGCCGTAATACATGATTCTAATTTGGATTGCGCCCGTAATTTGTGATTCTGATTTGGACTGTGCCCATAATTTCGACTTCTAAATAGGCAATGATTTTTTCTTTAACTAGCATAAAATTTCGGGATTTGTTTTGGGCTTAATTTGTTACGGCCGAGATTGCCTACTGATTTATTTTTTTTTGCCCCCATTTGTTTCGGCCGAGATTGCATAGTGATTTAATTTTTCTTGCCCAATTTGGTTTTGGCCGAGATTGCCTTGGCCGAGATTGCCTACTATAATTTATTGCCTATTTGGCGTCCGTAATTTGTCCAATCTTTTCGATTTTGCGCCCGCAAATTGCCATCATCTTCAGATATGTCGCCCCTAATTTTGTGCCAGATTGATTACCTGCTGATTTTATTTGGCACCCCCGATTTTGCGACCGGATTGATTACTTGCTTGGCGCCTTTATTTGCGCCCAACTATTACGCCCGCAAATGTTTGATTACCTGCCGATTCTGCTTTATGGTGCAATGATTTCTGAATTTGTTTTACTCCCTTGATTTTGCGCCCGGATTTGATATTGCGCCCGTAATTGGTTTGTGCCCGTAATTCGAGGATTGATTTGTCGCCCATGTTTTGCGCCCAACTATTACGCCCGCAAAGATCAAGCCAGATTTTATTTCTCAATATTCCTTTTCTCTTTTATACCTGCTATCAAGCCTGTTGATTAAAAAGGTATATTGGCCGTGATGTTAAAAATCCTTATTTGGCGGCCGTAATTTACAATTTGTTGAATTTTGATTTGACTCAGTTGTAATTTTCCTCTGCAATGTTTGACGCCTTGAATTTAGCTGATTTTCACGCTCGCTCACTGATTTTATTACTGCCATAAAATGAATATTCTTTGGCGCCTCAATGATTAATTACGTTTTGTTAATTTCCTTTTATTGGTGTCGAATAATTTATCTTTCACGCCACATTTAGTTCGAGATTCAGATTTTTAGAGTCGTTACGACATGATATATCTCTAAATTCTCGACACTTTCATATTATGACAATTTGATTAAATATGTCACTATTATTTTCTGATTATGAACTTCACTTATATCTTTTGAATCGTAATTATCGACTTTTGAAAAAAAAATTCATTTCAGCCATTGTCAACAAAATATTTTTAAACTTATTTACAATGTTTAATCGTGACTAGTTATTTGTATTTATTCATATCTTTTGTATATTCTTCTTCTTATCTTTTATTTTACTGAAAATTAGTTGTTGCAGGACTTGAATGAAAATCTAATCACAACTAAGTTAATCCTTTGGATAAATTTATATGTCACACATTCTGATCAGACGTTAAATTATTTTTTATCTGATACTTGGTTGTTGCAGAAATTATTTGAAAATTATATCACAACCAATTCCTTTTCGGTTGTTTTAGATTAAGTTGGATGGTTTTTAATTTAATTTAATTATTTTAGTTACGACTTTAGATATTTTAGTTCATTAGACAATGATTAGTTACTTTTTTTTATCTCTTTCTTTAGTGCATAGTTATTACTTTAGTTAGTTGTCAAGTTTCTATAATTTACTTGTCTTGGAGTCATCTAACCATTTTTCGTACAAGGAGAGAAATTCGGACATGCAAATTATTTTCGGATACTTCGACTTAGCGCTCCACCATTGCATACGTGAATCATACATGCTGACCCTTGATGACGGCCATTCTGAAGTAGCACATTTGACGCCATCCTTTCACGGCCGAGACCCTCATCCACATATATTTCGGCTACCACTCACCTTCGCCGTCTGTGCCATCTCACAGACAGTAAATCCGGTTGTGTCTTTTCCCTTTTCTTTATTTTTCATTTCTTTATTATTTTTTTCTTTTTATTGAGTCTATTTTTCTTTCCCTTGCTGGCCTAACACTGAGGACAGTGTCTGGTTCAAGCTTGGGGGAGTTTGCATTTCATGCTTTGCATTTTCTCTTATTTTTCCTTTTATTTGCTTATGTTTGCATGTATATCTAAAAATTAAAAAAAATTGAAAATTTTGAAAATTTTCTAAAAAATACCATTGCATGCATTTATTTTTGCTACCATCTTACAAACTCTTATCTTTCTGTTTTAATTATCTTTAAGTAAAGTTCAAAGACATATTGTTAATTGATGAAATTTGAATACTTTTCTTTCTTATCACTTGCTATTTTAGTATCAAACTTATGGACTATGTGCCTATGCTAAGTAGAATTATGAATGACTAGACGACAAAATCATATTCATGCCTTTTTATTTATTTTAAGTCTTGATAGTAGTAGCCTTCTTATTGACCATATCAAGTACTTTTTGAGTTTATAAAAAAGAAGAGTTAGTTAAACCCCAACAAATAAAAAAAAATGAATAAAGTTATGTGTAGGTACAAAAGTGTTATCTGGAATCAAGATGTGTTCGGGTAATTAGATCCGTAGGGGTTCATGCCTGGCAACCTAAGGGTAACTGCTCTGGGTTCCGTCGATCAAAAACCTGCTACAAGGACCATCTTGTGGAATATAGAGAAGCACAGTAGTACTGAATCATGACTAAGTTCGAACTCTTCATTCAGAATCTTGGTTGTTCGGGCAAGTAAACTCGAGGGGTGCTTTATCACCTGGTGCCCTAAGACCATCTGGTCTGGGAGTCATCAGTCCAAAGCCCGCTACATGGACTTCCTTGTGCAATCCTGCTTGAAGATTAGAACTTTTAAAATGATTGAAAATAAAGTTAAAAAAAGAAAAAGAAAAAGTTTTAAGCTCAATTAGTACTTATGTGTTCAATATTAATACTATTATTTGACAGATAATTTATTTTTCTACAAGGCTGAATTTGAGATTGTTTAAATTTGTGTAGCATTCATAACCTCTATGAAAGCTAAGTGCATGGAAAATGATAAGATGCTGAGTAGTAGGTGTGTAGAAGAACTGTGTGAGAAAATTAGTCAGTTGATTATGTGGAGGCTATGATGGAACTTTCTTGAGCCTTGCTTTGAGTTTTTGCTTGAGGACAAGCAAGACTTTAAGCTTGGGGGAGTTTGATGCATGCAAAATATAACATATTTTATATTATTATTTTAGTTAATTTTTCTATAATTTGATCATGGCATGCATCATTTTAGACCACTTTTAGTCATAATTCCGGATTTATTAATTTTAATTATTAATTCTCTGGATATTTTAATTGTGGATGAATTAATTAAATTTGGATAATTATTTTGCAGGAAAATTCGAACACGTGAATATCTGAGAACACCAACGCATCGTCCGAAATTCAAAGAATTTATTTCTTACGGCCGAGATTTGGCTTTACCCCCAAGACGTTTTGGCCGAGATTCAAAGGGGGTAAAGATAAAAGGATTTTATCTTTTGGGTGTAATGGCAAGAAGACTTTTCATTTTGGCCGAGATTTGGAGGGGGTAACGGAAAGAAAACTCATCGTTTTGGCCAAAATTAGAAGATGTTATCGTTTTGGGCGTAATGGAAAGGTGTAAGGATATGAATTGTTTATCATTTTGGTCAAGATATGAATGGAGTAAAGATAAAATGATAGTTATCTTTTTGGACGTAATGGCAAGGAAATTTTCGTTTTGGCCAAGATTTGAAGGGGGTAAAGATAAGAAGCCTATCATTTTGGGCGAGATTCCAAGAAGGTGTAAAGATGAAAAGAGTTTATCCTTGGGCAAAATTATCATTTTTGGCCGAGTTTATCTCACAATTTTAAAGTCAACCGTACGATGTTACGACCGGGATAAAATTGAAGGCCGTCCGCACCTATAAATACTGAAAGAATCCGTCGTTTCAATTCGTGCTCTGAAGTTCAGGTTTTTTTCCACGGCGAGTCGTGAGCTCTGCAGGCTTCGACCAAAATGAGAGAGGTGCGACGGTTGGAGGTTGATCGCGACCCTGATCAAGTCCGAGAGGCTGCCCGACTGTTTGCCAAATTCGAGATCTCTATTTTGGGTGTAATTCTTTCAATTTTTATGATTTGTATTTCATTATCTCTCCGGAATTTCTAAGATGAACTCCATGTTTTTAGGATTATTATTTTAGGAGATTATTAATTGAAGGAAAATGTTTGGACCCTATTTTACTTGCTTTAATCTTTTTTGATCAATTATTAATTGTGCTTAATGCTTTTATGTTAGTTAATTAAATTTCTGAATTAGACTATACCAGTTTGTGGAGTGTTTAATTTCAGAATTCATTATACTAATTATAATTGATTTTATTTGGAATTAATAATTGGCATAAATTTGATAACTAGTGTGTGGAGAATCAAGTTTGTGTGGTCTATTAATCTATACCAGTTTGTGGAGTGATTAATAGTCTAGAGAATTTAATTTAATGCATCTTAATTTTAATATAATTTTGGGGTACCAGTCGTGGAGACTTCAATTCTTATTAAATTAAGATAGTTCTATATGATTAGATTGAGAGATGCCAGTCTTGTAGATCACAAGTTAATCATGTTAGATTACTTTAAGGAGACTCTAATCCATCTTTAAAGATTAAATTTATCTTTTATGGTTCAAATATTTATCCTGATCTATTTTCATCCTAAGGCCTAATTTCAACACCACTATCTTATCTTTATTTTATTTTATAAAACTCATTTTCAAAATCCATATTTTTCCTCTCTTATTAATATAAAGATTCAGATATTGAATTAATAATATTCCTCGTGGGTTCGACACTCTTACTCCTTTTTACTATATTACTTGAGCGACTAGTGCACTTGCTAGCGATTTTATTTTGCTACATCATTTCAACGCATCAATATGACTCGCACATGTATAGACATATATATACACATATATATTTATAATACATATAGATAAACACATTGTTGTAACTTAATCTCCCACACGTAGACATATATATACATACGCATATATTACATATGTATATATATACACACACAATTTTGTTATATACACATATACATATAGATTTATAATTTTGTATACATACATGATAGATTGTCGGAAGGAAATAAAACAATTAGAATGGGGCACACTGCGATGAGACGCTATATTGATAAATAAAATTTCATACATACTAAAAAAATTGAAAAAGACTTTTAATGAGCGTCTCAATGGCGTCGCATTCTTGGGACGCTAAACCCATGGAGACGCCCCTACGATGCTATAGTGTCGCTACGTTATCTTAACGACACATTAGCTTCTCTATAGCGCCGCACTAGCCAAATTTTGACAGAGTCGGCGCTACATTGCATCTACGTAGCGTCGCGTTCTTTGGCGACACTAAAAAATTTACTTAAATCCCTAACACCTCTTCTTCGTTTTCACTTTTACTGTTTACCCCTCTTACTCTTCTTCGACGGCCGACGCCCGACCTTCGACCTCCGGCGCCGTTCTCGCCCAACGCTCGACCTCCGACGCCCGACCTCCGACGCCCAACGCGTGACACCCGCCACCTCCACCGCGCCCCTCCGACACCCTCCACTGCCTCCTCCGCCCCTTCGCCCGACGTCCGACGCCCGCCACCTCCACCGCGCCCCTCCGACTCCCGACGCCCGCCATCCACCGCCACCGCCGCCCTTCGCCTCCGCCGCCCTCCGCCTCCACTGCCGCCCTCCGCCTCCGCCTCCACCGGTGCCTCCTCCTCCTCCTCCCTCCGCCTCGTCCGCCCTCCACTGCCGCCGCCGCCCTTCGCCACCGTCGCCCTCCGCCTCCACCGGTGCCTCCTCCTCCTCCTCCCTCCGCCTCGTCCTCCCTCCACTGCCGCCGCTGCCCTTCGCCTCCGTCGCCCTCCGCCTCCACTGCTGCCCTCCGCCTCTGCCTCCACCGACGCCTCCTCCTCCTCCCTCTGCCTCGTCCGTCCTCCACCGCCGCCGACGTCCGCCTCCGCCGCCCTCCACTGCCGCTGCCGCCCTTCGCCTCCGCCGCCCTCCACCTCCACTGCCGCCCTCCACCTCTGCCTCCTCCTCCTCCTCCCTCCGCCTCCACTGCCCTCCACCACCGCCGCCGCCCGCCTCGTCCGCCCTCCGCCTCCACCATCGCCCTTCGCCTCCACCGCCGCCTCGTCCGCCCTCCGCCTCGTCCGCCCTCCACGGCCGCCGACGTCGGCCTCTGCCGCCACTACCCTCCGCCTCCACCGCCGCCTCGGCCGCCCTCCGCCCTTCGCCGCCCTCCGGTTAAGAAGGTACTCGCATGTTATGTTAAGTTAATTATTAATGCATGAAGTTAAGTTAAGTTATGAACTAATGCATGTTAAGTTAAGTTATGAACTAATGCATGTTAAGTTAAGTTATGAACTAATGCATGCTAAGTTAAGTATTACTTAATTACTTGATTGTTTTGCTGCATGTTAAGTTATGAACTAATGCATGCTAAGTTAAGTTATGAACTAATGCATGTTAGGTTAAGTTATGAACTAATGCATGTTAAGTTAAGTATTACTTAAGTTAAGTTATGAACTAATGCATGTTAAGTTAAGTATTACTTAATTACTTAATTAATTGATTGTTAAGTTAAGTATTACATAATTACTTGATTGTTAAATACTATTTTTTTTCATAATTCTAGAACTTCTTTTCGATCATGTTCTCATAAATTTTACTAAGGATGTACTTCCAATTCTTGGTGATAAAATGATATTATGATTCGACGATGAAGTACTTGAAACATGTGATTTTGGACTTCGTAAGTTCAAAATCACATGTTTCAAGTACACGAATTTTTTGACATGGCTTAATGTTCTCCGTTACAGAAATGATAAAGCCAGATCGTAGTTGGATTCGTCATTGGAAGGACAAACATGACGTCATAACTGAAGAATATAAGGATGGTGTTGATGAATTCATTAATGTGGCATATCAAAATGAAGGTGTTGCTTCTTCATATGGCAAAATCTTATGTCCATGCCGGAAGTGCAAATGTTATTAGTGGAAAGTAAGATATGATGTGTAGAAGGATTTATATTACAACGATTTCTTACTGACATACATCAATTGGTTCTTTCATAGCGAAGAAAGATGGGCTAAAGAAACAAGTAATGTAGATACCATTGTGGGCGATTCGAGCAATCCGTACAGGGACATGATACGAGATGCAATGTTAGGAAAAAATGTTGGCGAAATATTGATTGAAGAAGACCTGAATCCTTCGGCTTCTAAGTTTTATAATCTTCTCGAAGAAGCAAATGAACCTTTATGGGATGGATGCGTGAAGCAAACTACACTTTTTGCAGTGGCACAACTAATGAACTTAAAATCAGAATTTAATATGAGCGAAAGTTGTTTTGATCGGATGCTTGTCATTATTAAGAGTATGCTTCCAGCTTCAGAGAAATTATCGTGACATTTTTACAAGTGCAAACGGTTGATAAGAGATTTAGGGTTGAAATATCAGAAGATTAATGCATGCCGCAATCATTGCATGTTGTACTACAAGTAAAATAACTCACTTATGAGTTGTTCTATTTGTGGCGAGCCCAGATTCAAGGCGAAAAAGAATTCTCAAAGTTCGAAAAAAAATGTGGCAAATGCAATATTTAGATACTTTATTATTGTTCCAAGATTACAACGATATTTCTTTCTAAAAAAACTGCATCATTTATGAGGTGGCACAGAGAAGGGGCACGTGAAGATCAAAATTCAATTACACATCCTTCGGATGCGGAGGCATGGAGATGATTTGATGCACTTCATCCGGCTTTTTCTGCAGAATCACGCAATGTTAGATTAGGACTTTGCACCGATGGCTTCAACCCATTTGGCTCATCGAGTATTGCTTATCCATGTTGGCCAGTTTTTGTGACACCTTATAATTTGTCTCCAGGCATGTGTATGAGACGAGAAAATATATTGCTTACCTGTATGATCCCGGGTCCTCGATCTCCTGGTAAAAGTTTAGATGTTTACTTAAGACCTTTGATTGATGAACTCAAGATGTTGTGGGAGGATGGCGTGATTACCTATGACAAATCTAAAAAGCAAAATTTCATTATGAGAGCCGCATTAATGTGGACCATAAGTGATTTTCCGGCATATGGAATGTTGAATGGTTGGAGTACAAAAGGAAAACTTGCTTGTCCCATATGTAGAAAGAATACGAAATCCTTTTATTTGAAAAATTATAGGAAAGTTTGCTGTTTTGATTGTCATATGATGTTTTTGTCATTAGAGAATTCGATGCGTTGTGATCGAAACTCATTTAAAAAGAATACATCCGAGAACACTTTGTGTCCAACTCATTTGACGGGAAAAGAATTGCTAGAGCAAGTAAACAAGCTTAGTGAAGTCTCATTCGGACTGAAGGCCGGTAGTTATAAGCAAATTGGATTTGGAAGTGAACATAATTGGGAGAAAAGAAGTATTTTTTGGGAGTTGCCTTGTTGGTCTTCAAACTTAGTACGTCATAACTTGGACGTCATGCATGTGGAGAAGAACGTATTTGACAACATCTTCAACACCATTATGGATGTTAAAGAAAGAACAAAAGATAGCATACAAACTCGTGAAGACATGAAATTAATATGCAAAAGATCAGAGTTAGATATCATTCATCTTTAAAATGATAAATGCAAAAAGCCAAAAGCTACTTATGTCTTGAGCAATGATCAAAGAAAAGTGATTTTCGAATGGGTAAAGCAATTGAAATTCCCCGATGGATATGTATCAAACATATCTCGTTGTTTTAACTTGGACAATGGGAAGATACACGAGATGAAGAGTCATAATTATCATATTTTTATGCAAAGGCCGCTTCCAATTACCTTTAAAGAACTTTTGCCAAAGGCCATCTGAGAGGTTTTAACAGAATTGTCTATGTTCTTTAAAGAGCTTTGTGCATCCATCGTTCGGAAAGAAAATATATCTCGGTTAGAGGTTTCTATTGTGATTACCGTGTGCAAGGCTGAGAAGATATTTCTATCTTCTTTCTTTGATGTGATGGAACATTTGATTGTACATCTACCATATGAAACAAAAATTGCTGGTCTGGTTCAGTATCGATGGATGTATCCTTTCGAAAGGTGCATGTTATATTTGAAAAAGAAGGCGAAGAATAAGGCAAAAATTGAAGGCTCCATATGTGAAGCATATTTCATTGAGGAGGTGTCAAACTTCACTTCAAAATACTTTGAGCCACACATACAATCACGACACACCCAAGTTCAAAGAAACGATGATGGTGGTGAAGGAGAAGTTGACATGAATATTTTATCCATCTTTAAGTACCCATGTCGACTTCTTGGTGCAGGACGAAAAGTTATCTTGAATGACAGAGATCTCATCGCCATTGAGAATTATGTTCTTGCAAATTGTCTTGAAGTGACGTCATATCTCGAGTAAGGCAATTTGTTCTATTTGTTATATAATTTAAAGTTAATTGTTGCTATATGATTGTATTAATTGAAAACTATGAATTTAGGAAATTCGAAGAATTACAGTGAGAAATTGATCCGTTAGTTTCTAACGATGAGTTATTGAAACTACGAGATGAACATTTTGCCGATTGGTTGAAATGTGAAGTGAGAAATCTTTCTGCTTGTTCTTAATTGTTATAAGTTCTTAATTGTTTTGATAAAGTTTTTAGTTATTTTTCTTGTAGGTTATTAATGGCTTAGTCATAGAGAACAAAATATGAGATCTCGGTCATGGCCCAAAGAAACAAGTTCTTAGCTACTGCGGCGTCATAGTCAATGGATATCAGTTCCATACAGAAGAATATAGTCGACAATGTTCAACTATTAATAACGGCATATGTGTTCTAGGAAGCATGTACGAGGACGAAGACTTTGATTACTACGATGTTATAGAAGACATCCTAGAATTGTCTTATTTGGGAAAAATCTAACAAAGTCGTGGTGCTAAAATATCGTTGGTTCGATCCAGAGAAAGTAGTTCAGATCGATCAAAAATTTAAATTGGTGGATATTAACCCTCGGTCGAGACTTCAGTCATACGATCCATTCATATTGGCGGAACAAGCACAACAAGTGTACTACACTAAGTATCCATCGAAAAGAACCAAAGATGAATGATGGACGTCATGCAAGATGAGGAGTAGACTATTCTTAGCAGAAACAATGGTAGATGACAATGAAATATTATTCGTACACAACGATATGTCCATGGATGATTACTATCAAGAAGATAGAGTGAATGAGATGATTGATGTGGCCTATGGAGTTAAGAATTTTCAATTAGTCGATGACGCTGAGCCAATGGAAGAGTTCAATTCAATGACCTCTTGGATGTGAACTTTGATAATTTCGTTGACGATAACTCGAATCAAGATTATAGCGACGATGATAAAGATGAATCAGAATACGAAACAAACGAATGCTAATGACATAAGATTTTTATTTTTTTTAAGTTATATATGGTTATCGATAATAAGAAAAGTTTCTTTCTTTTTTTTCAATCATGATTACTACGGGTCGAGCATCTAGGTCATCTCGCTCTTCCAGACGTTCACTTCATATGAGTCAGTCATCACAACCACCAGGTAATATATTTATTGTCAGTGCTTATTTATAGTTGATTATAATAGTTTCATTCCTTTTTTAATAATATCAGTTCCTTTGCCGCCGACGGGGCACGTAGCAGGTTCGTCACATAGTAGGTGATACATTAGTGGGTCTACTCAGCATATCACTCCAAGTACGTGACACATAGTAGGTGATACACTGTAGGAGATATAGTTTTTTAAATATTTTGCTTTTGTAACAATTGCTCCACCATCGACGGGGAACATAGTCGGTACGTCTCGATCGCACGACGACAATCGTCATGTCACACCAGGTTATTTTTTGTATATTCCATAATTTTATATAGGAGCCAAATTTTATGTATTTTCTTATGATGACAGTTGCTACCCCACCGCCATCGTCGAGAATACCAGATGCTTCACCACATTCTAGCGTTGACGAGCGACATCTTACGCCAGGTGATATATTTATTGTTATTGACATTTCTCAATTAATTATAATTCTTCTTTTTTAATAATGTCAGTTGCTACGCCGCCGATAGCACAAGCACCTGGCTCAATTCATTCAGACGAGCGGATTGCCATTGATCATGCGATACACATCAATCAAGGTGAGAACATTACTATCAATTATCACAATTTTAATTTGGTATGACACTAATGATTTATTATGTATTAGGGCCCGTAGATGATATCGGACCTTCACAACCTACCCCAGCTGTACCGGATGATGATTCCTTTTCGAGTGATGAAAAGGGGTTACACGATATTGGGGTGGTCACTGTGAATAATATTGCTCGATCGTAAGTTAAATAAGTTGTACAAATTTTATTATAGTTTTGGTTATCATTGAAAATTAATTCTTCTTTGTAATTGGCAGGACCACTTTCATATCCGCTAGTACCGTGCGGGATGTCAGTACTCTCGTTCTTTCCCACTTACCAGAAGGGGCAGGATCCTGGAAAGATGTCCCAATTCAAGTGCGGGATGATATTTTCGAGCCTTTACGGTACGATCTTCTATTTGGGTTACATAATTAGATTTATATTATTTCAAAAGTACTAAGTTTTAATGTATTTTGCAGGAGGCAAATCAGTTTCATCCGGATATTAGTTTAGGGATGATCTGGGGAGCTTTTGAGGAGGTTGCTGCGAAACACCTCCGAATTCGATTATACAAATTTCGCAAGGTCATCACGTCCGTCGGCCTCACTTTGGAGCAGGGCATATTAGGCGCTCGGTTTGGTAGTCCTTATGTAGGAAGTGGTAAGTATGTTTACTTTTAAATTATTTTTATTAAATTTATAGTTTTTGAAAGTCTAAGTATTTGATGTTCATAAAGGACGGATGAACGATGGCAAAGGAAGTTGGAAAAGGCAAGAATTAACCGTCTTTCGAAGCCCGAGGCACACATCCACACAGGGGGGTCGATGTGATTTGACGAGCATCAACGGTGCATGGTAATTTACATATAAATTCAATTTATCAACCCTTTTGACTTATACTTGTGTTATCAAATTTGAAACTTTATCGTAGGAGGAGAAAGAAGGTGGTATCGTAGACTTTCGTGCAGTCTATGAGGCCACGCATAAGATTTGGAAGACAAACGACCTAGTCACGTCCACTGCTCGTAGGCTTCTGGTAAGTCTCATGACATGGTCATTTGGTTCTTGACGTTAGTGCACTATTTTTGAAGTACATAATGTTTAAATTTTTTAGAATGAGTATAATGTGAAAATGGCTAAAAAGTATGGAGATGATCCGAGTACTCAGCCATCAGGTAATGTTTCTTCGTTGGTTTAGTCATGTTTTTAATTTATGTGTTTCTTTATATATAATTTATATATTATATGATTGTATAATTTTTCTATTTCGTAAAGGACCCTGTTGTTTGGGAGGAGGTGGCCGGCACGACACGAGGGGATACTTGTGTGGCCTCGACACAGCCGCTCAGATACCTAAGAGGATCTGAGGATATGCAGGAGGTGCATCTGCTTTGAGCTCATCAGCTGCACCTGATATGACGCAACTATCACAGCAGCTATCGCAGCAGTTATCGGCGCAGATATCGCAGCAGGTGTCGCAACAGTTGGCTCCTCTATTGCAGGCGATTCAGGTATTGATCCCGACGCAGAATCCATCCTCGCAAGGCCATCGACCGAGCACATCTAGGTCGAACGTCCGAAATGATAACAATAACTTCCAAACCTAGGATAGAAAACAAATTATGCATTTGTTACTTATAAACTTAGATATACATATAGTTTGTTAGTTCGGTTTACTAGTTTTCGTATTCTTATGTTATATATTATGCCTGTGATGGTTTTATATTTCCTGTGATGTTTTTATATTGCCTGTGATGCTTTTATATTGTCTGTGATGAATATCAATGCATTTTGAGATGCATTATAAATTGTATGGTGTGGGAAAGAAAAAAATGAGGCTGGGACGGGTAAAAAAAATGTGCAAGTAGCGATTCCATAACGTCGCATTTGTGTCGCAATACGATGTCGATGTTGATTTAAATATATCGTACTTAGCGCCATCTTAGCGTCTCATTGGTGACACGTATAACATGATTTTTGCGTCACTTCAGCGCCTTCCTAGCACCTCAACTAGCGACTCATAGGCGCCAGAATAGCATCTCTTCAGCGTCGACTTAGCGACGCACATATTGTACGCACAGCCGGAAAACACGCGTCTTAATAATGTCGAGATGGCATCAACAAGTGGCTCTAGTAGCGTCTCATTTTCTTTGACGCGATTGCGAAGCTATTAGCTACCAATTTTCAGCGTCCCCCGTTTGCGGCGCCATTTGGACGCTAATGAGGCGCTCTTCACAACTGACACGTAATAGCGCCTCCTTAATGTCGCGTGTGTTGGGTCGCTAATAGACAAATTTCTTGTAGTGTGAAGCAATCAAATCTTGTCACAACATTTGTGCCAGATATTGTATGGTCTATCAATTATATCCAGGATAAAATGTATTTAAATAGTTACTCATGGGTTCGACACTCTATTCTCTATTTTATTACTTGATATGACTAGTGCACTTGATAGTAAATTTATTTGTTACAAATTTAATACATCACCAATCATCCTACCAAGATTTCTAACTACAAGCCCATATGTTTATGTAATGTAATGTATAGATATTAATCTCTAAGACCTTGGCTCAAAGGCTTAGACCCACACTGCCTTTCCTAGTGGATCATTCCTATTAGCCTTCATGCCCAATAAATCTATTCAAGATAGCTCAGGAAGTTGGATATTCCATCAATAAAAGGTCGAAGGAAATACATAATGTTAAACATTGACTTACAGAAAGCTTTTGATAGGATCTCTTGATCTACTGCTAAAAACATTTTGCATGCCATGAATTTTCCTCCCCAATTTGTAACATGGATCTTAGATTGTTTTCAAACCCCTATCTTCAATTGTGTTATAAATGGAGTCTTCTTTCATTAGCTATAGGGGTATTAAGCAAGGGGAACTCTATGGTAACTTTTCTGACACCTCTAGCTTCGAATCCCGAAGGTCTAAAGGATCGATAGGCCACGCTTTCACGGTTCGTATTCGTATTGGAAATCAGAATCAAACGAGCTTTTACCCTTTTGTTCCGCACGAGATTTCTATTCTCGTTGAGCTCATCTTAGTAACCTATTTCTGCTTATATCTATCTATATATAAAGTGTCAAGTGTCAAGTTCTCATAAATTGAATATATAAAATGATAATATTTTTATTATATAAACATGGATACTTAAAAGTTAGTTATTAAAAATATATAATGTTATTATTTATAATTTAAAATTCTATATTTGTAGCTATAAATAGAGGAACTTTCAATGTTCATTTGCACTCACGCCTTTTTGAAGGCAAAGAATACGTGCGGGCCTACAAATATAGGTCTGTGCATGATAAAAAAATTATTTATATATAATTTCTTTTTGTCCAAAAAAATGTTATAGGAAAAATTATTTATATGTAATTTATTTTTGTCTAAGAAAAAATATTAAATGGCATGAGGGGATTTCAGTTTTCATTTGTATACTCGACGTCCTCTTTGAGGGTAAAGAGTATGTGCGGACCATGATATGAAGTTGGAGTTAACAATATGCATTTCATACTCTAATGAATATAAACACAAGTTAAATGCATTATTCAACGACTATAAATTAAACATTTTTTCTCTAACAAATAATATATAAAATAAATGATATACTTTTTGTGTTATTTATAATCATATATTATTTTCACTAATATTTTTTTTAGTTATGTATAGTTATTTTTTGTTGTAATCATGTTATTATTTATGTTATTATTGTGTCAAGGGGATAGAAAATTTACATATATCAAATATTTTATATTGGATAGTTTATTATAAACTGATATAGGATATGTAATCAACTAATAATACAATAATCAACCAACCTTAATCATTATGTTATATTGTTAATATTTTGTTAATTTATTATTATATGTATATGTCATAGTTTCTTATAAATACGTAATCACCTAATAATAAAATAGTCAACAAAACTTAATCATTTCGTTATTACTATTAATAGTTAATTTATTAAAATATGTACATAAAAATATTGTGTTAATAATATTAATAAACATATATTATTTTTACTAATAAATTTTAGTTGTATATAGTTATTTTTTATTGTTACAATATTGTTATTCTATGAAGAAGATAGAATACTTATCTATATAAATCATTTAACAACTATGATTCTTAAGCATTTTAGTATTATTGAATAGTTTGTTATAAACACATATAAGATATGTAACGAACTAATAACAAAATAATAAATCAAACTTAATCATTATGTTATTATTGTTAATAGTTTGTTAATTTATTATATGTATATTTATACGTCATAGTTCGCTATAAAACTAATATCGAATACGTAATCACCTAATAACAAAATAGTCAATCAAATTTAATAATTTTGTTATTATTAATTTGTTAATTTGTTATGATAAGTATATCTATATGTTTGTTTACATATATATTTTTTGTGTTAATAATATTTATAATCGTATATTATTTATATTAATAAGTTTTAATTATATATAATTCTTATTGTTATCAAGTTGTTATTCTATCAATGAAATAAAAGACTTACATATATCAATCATTTAATAACTATTTTTATTAAATAGTTTGTTATAAATTGATATAAGATACATAATCAGTTAAAAACAAAATATTAAACCAAACTTGATTACCAACATTTTAATTATAATATTGTGATAACAATTATAATGAACTAATATTCATTAAAATAATAGTTTAAGAATTTTAATAAGTATAACATCATTTAATGCTAATAATTGTTTCTGTTAAAGTTAACACATATATAATTCATTTATATCCATATTTATATATCTATATAAAAGAAAATGTAGATTATACTAAAATTACTTTTTAACGGAAAAATGGTAAAGTATGTTAGCTATGATAGATAATAATAAATAAACTAATTTAGAATAATGATTAATATATATATATCATAATAATATATTAAGTGTAATTAACAATATTATATATATTTATATAAAAGTAAAGCTAAAATTTGTACACATATAAATATAAATTTGTACATGATAAAATAACATACACATATATACATATATATAATTTCTCTCTATCTAATAAAAATATTAAAAATTAGGTTCTCAAATATATCTCGAGTTAAAAACTTGCATCTCCCTATCCTAATGATGCTATTTATTTTTTCGGTGATAAAATTATGATGATATTTATTGCTGATTAATATAAATATAATTAATATTAAAATTATATTATTATGATAACTTATATCTACATCTTATATACAAACAAATGTTAAGATATGATATGAATAAAATTTGATACATATTATTTTTGTTGGAATTGTTAAAATAGAATCATGATATTAAAATTTTAGTTATGAAAAAATATAATTATGTTTACTTATATTTTAAGTTATAAATTTATAGATATTCTAAATTTTAATAATATACATGCTAATTTAATTTGACATTTTTTATATTAATTTCATGAAAAATGTTAAATGGATTTATAAAAGAAACCATGCACAATTGATTAGGTTGATTCATGATAAAAATATTTCATTGTTGATTAATAATATTTTGGCTATAATTAATAATAGTATATGTATTACTATTAAAAGAAAGGATAGATGATAATACATGTCACTCCCTCATGATCTTTTTTTTGGAATTAGTTTTGATATGATGAATAATGAAGTGTATTATTAAAATAAACAATGAAATGTAATTGGTTCAAAAATAATTATAACTTGAATAAGGGTAATTGGTGTTGTTTAATTTAGTTCCACATTTAAAGCTTATAATATGAAAAGAGATAGAATAGACTATAAAAACGTGTAGATTTACAAATATGGTAGTTATCTATTTGTATTAAGTTAATCAATATCAATAATTAGAACTTAAGTCAGAGACACGATTGATAATAAAATAAAAAGTAAATAAGTTTTAATACTCAGGTATATATAAGTTAAATATAATATTTATATTTCATGCCTATGTTGTATTAGAAGGGACAAAAAACATTCACATATTATACTATATATTTCATATCTTTTTTGAATAATGCATAAAAAAATAAATTTACATTTATAATATGAGTTAAATTAGGATGCAATCACAATATGAGATTGCACGTTTTAGGCCATCAAATTGACATTATTTTGTTCTAACAACACAACCAATATGAATCATTTGATCAAAATTTTTAATCCCACATTCAAAACTTGCTAAATCTTAAAAAAAATTTAAAGTAGAACACATATCTAATGTAGGAATTTGATTAAGAATAATTTATGACTAATTTAATGACAATATTAAAATAAGTTTTAATCACTTATTTATTTAACTATTAAAATGAATGTTATCAACATTAAATATATAATTTTAGTCGTATTAAGATAATGAAGTAACATATTATATTCAAATTAAATATTTTTAATATATTCTTAAATAGACTATTATATATATTTATGTGATTAGATATATATTAAGGAGATATATTATTTATTTATTTTCAAATTTAAATTTATTAAATGAAAGAGTAGGGATGTTTATTTAAATGAAATGAATTTGGTCTACACATGAGTATTTTTTTAAAATAAAATGTTAAAATAAACTATAATATTGATTATATTAGATTAGGAAAAATGAAGGTGTCCCCTATTTAAAGGAGGGACACCGTGTCTCCTATGTTTTTATTTATTGGATTAGAAATCTACCGATCTTATTTTGTTCATTTTCATTTAAAGACTTTAAATTTGATTCATAGATTCTTGATCTAATGAATAAGAATAGGAGAGACACCGTGTCCCTCCTTACATGCCCATTAAGTATGAGATTATTATCCTAAAAGTTTAACCACTATTTGATGTATATTTTTGTTAAATTATAATAATAAATCACAATGGACTAATATCACAATCATATTTCATATCTATATTGTATTATAAATAATAAAATATATTCAGAGCAACCCATATGACGAATAAAAAAAGATAAAATTATGTATTAATAATAATCCACATTATATTTGAGAGAGGAAAGTGATAAATGCTATTGGCACACACGAAATAATATTTGTAAAATTACTTTTAAATAATATACTATGGATATATATAATAACAACATGAATAAACTAAATATTAATTTACGTAAATATATCATATATTCTTTTAGTTCCTCATGTAAATATTATCAAACACTAAATATTAAAATATTATAAAAAAGTATAACTTAGGTGAGGATTTGCATGGAATTAATTTATGACCAACTTAAAACTTTTCCATTCGTACTCAAATAATAATATTAAATATATATTACTTATATTTCTTATTAAAATAAATGCTACCAACATCAAATATACACTTTTAGTTATATTAGATAAAATATTTAACTTCAATCATTATTTATATCTACACATACATAACATGCATATATACACACACCTTAATGAGAGTTAAAAGTTGGAGTAACCCTATCATGAAGCCATGTAATATGATCTAGATAATTGATTTTTTGAAGTTAGATCATGCATGATAAAAAATAATATTAATTAATTTATAAGAATGAAAAAAATGTAATTGTTTACATAGATTATTGGAAGAAAGTTATAACTATTAAGTATATATTTTAAAATAAATCATTATAAAATATACTTAAGTAAGAAGTGAATGCATTGTGGTGGACATTTTCTAAAAAAATAATCAACAAAATATAATTAACTAAAAATTATAAAAAATATAAGTAATAAAAGAATTTATATATAATCATCATCTTTATCATTTCATCATCAATCTCTCTCTCGCTATATATATATATATATATATATATATATATATATATATATATATATATTATGCATATATAATTAAATGGAAAGGTAAAAGTTGACCTATGGCGCTATTTTATTAAGTCACATATAAGGTTTAAAATATTTAAATAATTTTAACAGTATATATAATAATTTAATTTATTTTTGTTATATATCTTTAAATACATATAGCATGTCAATATGACATTTTTACATTGTCATATAGAAAATGAAAAAGATAAGATAAAAAAGCAAAATAATAAACATTTTTAAAAATATTAAAATAAATAGTTTATGTCAATATTATAGTTTATAAAATTTATATCAAAATAAATTTTTTTTATTTTATAATCAAAATTTATATATATATGTAAGTTTCTGTGTCCTCCGCGCATCGCGCGGGATATCATACTAATATTTATCTGATTTCTTAAGTTTTCTCTTCAATGGTACAACAAAAGTTTCTGTGTCCTCCGCGCATCGCGCGGGATATCATACTAATATTTATCTGATTTCTTAAGTTTTCTCTTCAATGGTACAACAACAGGTAGATTCCTTCTCATTAAGCCACTTAGGCCCCCGTTTGGCAATGGACTGGTTCCAGGTTCTCCAATTAGGGGGGCGCGGTCTAGTTCCCGAGCAGAACCAGGCCGCATTAAATGCCTTGGAACTTGGGTCACGTGAACCTAGTTCTAAGTGGCCGGCCGCCCTTTTTTTCTCTTTTTTTATTTGACTTTTCTTTTTTTTCTTTTCACCTTTTTTTTTCTTTTTTTACCTTTATTCTCTAAAATAATTTTAACAAAGGATTAATATAATACTATTTATTACTTATTATTTCATAAAAAAGATAATATTTCATTAAATATAATTATTTTAAAAAATGATTTTTTATTCAAATAATATATTTTTTAACAAATTTTTTCCATAATAATTTTTATTTAATTCTATTTTAATTAATAATAAATTTATACTTTATAATTATAATAATTATTTTTAATTTAAAACTCACCAAAAATTTATCCATCTCATTAATTTTTTCCTGTCACGTCAATTCCTTGGTTCCTCGTAATTACGTTCCACTCCATCCAAACACACCTTGAATCAATATGACAATTCAACTATGCACTGAGAACTTATGAGGAACCGCATCCTGTTTCCAAACGCTACCTTAATGTATGTGGATGACCTTCCTTTGTGTATTGCAGCCACCAGACCTAATTGTATTCATTTAAAAGGCTCTTTTAGCATTATGATATGCTAACTAATCAGAAAGTTAATATTATCAAATATGAGATGTATTCCCTCACCCCACCCCCCACCCCCGCCAAAGATTAAAAACCAACGAAGAATATTCTAAATTTCAAGGTTGGCTCTTTTCTTTTCTGTGTACCTATTTCATCCACTAGCCTACAAAGATCTACCAACAAAACCATTGGATGGAAACAAAAACTATTAAGTTAGGTTGGGAAACTTACCCTTTTAAACAATGATGCTACTTATGTATCAAGTGGAGACTTAGACACAGTTGAAAAACATGCTAGAAAGTTCTTTTTGGATCCGGGAGTAGTCGTAAAAGGGTCTTATTGATAAATTGGGAAGCACTGCAATGGTCGAAGGACCAAGGTGGTTTAGCTTGAAAATTCTTAGGTTAATTAGGCAATCTTTATTAGCTAAGCGTATTATCAAGTTGTTAAATAACAACAACCCTCCCTGGGTTAAATTAGTCACTACTAAGTATGGTTCTTTTCATCCAAGGTTACCTTCTATTGCAATTAGGAGTACTTCTTGGAGTTGTAAATATATTTTGTTTGCTGCTTAGGGCATTTGGTTGCGCCTGTGTAAACAAATTGGCGACGGTAAAAAAACCAATGTTCATTTTTTATCTTGGGTATTTTCTATTCCACTTACTTGGTTACCTACATATATTAATGTTCACCCATATGTTGATTCCTTGATGGTATGCAACCTCATCATTGATAATATTGGAATGTGGACTTACTGCATGAATATTTTGGCCAGGATCTCATTTCTAATATTTTATCTGTATACTTACCTATAATTTCTTGTGATGACTCGTTAATATGGATGATCGATACCCATGGCATCCCGAGAGTCATATGTTTATAGATTCCTAACTGGCTGCTCCTTGCTCTTGGAATGGCCTATGGCATCTAGTTGCCCCTCCTAAGATTCAAGTGTTTCTATGAAATTTAATTCATAACACATTGCCTATCTAAGATGTTATGATGACTTTCAACCCACCTATTGATACTGCCTGTTATTTGTGGTTGTCATTTATTCTTTACTTTTTCCTTTGTTGTTAAGTTAGGGGATATTTTGCAAACTAGTACCAATTTTGATTTTGAACTAATGCATTCAAGGCAAGTTGGATCCTGGCTTTTGGAAGGTCAGAGTCTAGATCCTTGTTGAAAATCAAAGTTACTATCCTTAATTGCCTTTTGTTTGTCTTTGGAAAGCAAGAAATGATGCTCACTTCAGGAGTTGTGTTGGAAGCTTCGGAAAAGTTGTGGCCAGGGAATATGATAGGCTGAATTCACCTAAGGCACCCAACCCCAAGGAGCATCTGATGGGAGCCTCTTCCTCCTGGTTGGATTAAATTAAATTCAGACAGCTCTTTTGTTGGAGACCAAGAGGATGGAGGTGCATGATTTAGTCTTCTTGCTCACGACTGCTCCTTTGTTGTTGCAAGAGCGATAAGGCGACGTGCACGCACCATCTTGGAACTTGAAGCTTGGGGTCTTCTTGAACTTAAATCCTGTCCTCAATCCAATCTCCAGCAAGTGCATATTCACACTGATTTTGAAGTTCTCGTCTAAATCATCCTGAAGAAGCTAAGACCTCCATGGCAAGTTTGACATATTACACTACAAGAAAATTGGCGATTAGCGACCCAAGACTAGCGACGCTAGGGAGGCGCCATTACATCTCTGTGATGAAGAGCGTCCCATTCGCAACCAACTAGCGCCGCATTTGTGGGACGCTGGAAATCGGTGGCTACTGACATCGCAATAGAGTCAAAGGAAATGAGACGCTACTAGCGCCACATGTTAACGCTATCTCAACGTTATTAAGACGCGTGGTTTCCGGCTGGGCGCAGAAGAAATGCATCGCTACGTCGACGCGCAGGTGGCGCTAGGTCTGAGGCGCTATTCCGGCGCCCACGAGTTGCTAATGTAGGCGCTAGGAAAGTGCTGAAGTGATGCAAATATGATGGTATACGCGTTGTCAATGAGACGCGAATATGACGCTAAGAACGATATATTTAACTCAGCGTCGACTACTTTTGCGACGCGAATGAGATGCTATGGAGGCGCTACTTGCATTTTTTTTTACCCGTACGAGCCTCATTTTTTCCCCTTTCCACACCATACAATTATATAATGCATATAAAAATGTATTGATATTCATCACAGGCAATATAAAAGCATCACAAGCATAATATTTAACATAAGCATAATCTATAAGTAAGAAAAGGATAGTTTGTATTCATGGTTTGTTTCTATCATAGGTTTGGGAGTTATTGTTATCATTCCAGAAGTTCGACCCAGACGTGCTCGGTCCATGGCCTCACGGGGATGGATTCTGCATCGGGATCAATCCCTGGATCTCCTGCAACAGTGGAGCCAACTGTTGCGACAACTACTACGACACCTGCCGCAATATCTGCTCCGATAACTGCTGTGATAGCTATTGTGATAGCTGTGTCATATCAGGTGCAGCGGATGAGCTCAGAGCAGATGAACCGCCTGCATATCCTCCGATCCTCTTAGGTATCAGAGTGGCTGTGCTGAGGCCACGCAAGTATCCCCCTCATATCGTGCCAGTCACAGCAGGGTCCTCTACGAAATAGAAAAATTATACAATCATATAATATATAAATTATATATCAAGAAATACAAATTAAAAATATGACAAAACTAATGAAGAAACATTACCTGGTGGCTAAGTATTCGGATCATCTCATACTTTTCAGTCATTTTCGCATTATAATCATCCTAGAAAATTTAAACATTGTGTATTTAAAAAATAGTGCACTAACGTCAACAATCAAATGACCATGTCATGAGGCTTACTAGAAGCCTACGAGCAGTGGGCGTGACTAGATCGTTTGTCTTCTGACTCTTATGTGTGGCCTCATAGACCACACAAAAGTCTATGGGACTACCTTCTTTCTCCTCCTAAAATAAAGTTTTAAATTTGATAACATAAGTATAAGTCAAAAGTTTGATAAATTAAATTTATATGTAAATTACCATGCGTCGTCGATGCTCGTCAAATCGCATCGACCCCCTGTGTGGATGTGGGCATCGGGCTTGGCTAACTCTTGTCTTTTCTGACTTCCTTTGCCATCGTTCATCTGTACTTTGTGAACATCAAATACTTACACTTTCAAAAACTATAATTTTAATAAAAATAATTTAAAAGTAAACATACTCACCACTTCCTACATATGGACTCCCAAACCGAGAGCTTAATATGCCTTGGGCATCTTTATATGCCCTGCTCCAAAGTGAGGCAGGTGGATGTGATGACCTTGCGAAACTTGTATAATCGATTTCGAAGGCGTTTCGCAGCGACCTCCTCAAAAGCTCTCCGGATCATCCCTAAACTAAGATCCGAATGAAATTGATTTGCCTCCTACAAATAGAATATTAAAACTTAGTAATTTTAAAATAAATATAAATTAAATTATGTAATCTAAATAGAAGATTGTGCCGTAAAGGCTCGAAAGATGTCATCCCGCACTTGAATTGAGATATCTTTCCAGGATCCTGCCCCTTCCGGCAAGTGGGAAAGAACGAGAGCACTAACATCCCGCACGGTACTAGTGGGTATGAAAGTGGTCCTGCCAATTACAAAGAAGAATTATTTTTCAATGATAATCAAAACTATAATAAAATTTGTACAACTTATTTAACTTACGATCGAGTAATATTATTTACAGTGACCACACCATTATTCTTCATCACTCGAAGAGGAATCATCATCTGGTACAGTTAGGGTAGGCTGTGAAGGTCCGACATCATCTACGAGCCCTAATACATAATAAATAATTAATGTCATACCAAATTAAAGTTGTGATAATTGATAGATGTATAGTAATGTTCTCACCTCGATTGATGTCATACCGCAGCATGATCAATGGTAGTCCGCTCGTCTGAATGAATTGAGCCAAGTGCTTGTGCCATCGGCGGCATAGTAACTGACATTATTAAAAAATAATTGATATAATTAATTGAGAAATGTCAATAACAATAAATATATCACCTAGCATAAGATGTTGCTCGCCAATGCTAGAATGTGATAAAGCGTCTGGTATTCTCGCCAGTGGCGGTGGGGTAGCAACTGTCATCATAAGAAAATACATAAAATTTTCCCCGTCGACGGTGGAGCAACTATCACAAAAGCAAAATATTTAAAAAAACTATGTCTCCTACTGTGTATTGCCTACAATGTGTCACCTATCTAGAGTGATACGCGGAGCAGACCCACCAATGGGTCACCTACTATGTGATGATCCGGCTACATGCCCTATCGGCAGCGGAGGAATTGATATTATTAAAAAATGTATTTAACTATTATAATCAACTATAAATAAGCAGCTGACAATAAATATATTACTTGGTGGTTGTGATGGCTGACTCATCTAGAGTGAACGCCTGGAAGAGCGAGATGACTCAGATGCTCGACCCCTAGTAACCATGACTGAAAAAAAGAAAGAAGCTTTTCTTATTATCGGTAACCATATATAACTTAAAAAAGAAATAAAAAGCTTATGTCTTTAGAATAACTACGAGATTCATTCGGTTGTTTCGTATTCTAATTTGTTTTCATTATTTTCATCATCGTCGCTATAATCTTGGTTCGAGTCATCGCCAACAAAATTATCAAAGTTCACATCCAAGAGGTCAATTGAATTGAACTCTTCTATTGGCTCAGCTCATCGACCAATTAAAAATTCTCAACTCCATCGGCCACATCAATCGTCTCATTCACTCTATCTTCTTGATAGTAATCGTCCATGGGCACATCGTTGTGTACGTATGATGTTTCATTGTCATCTATAATTATTTCTACTAAGAATAGTCTACTCCTCACCTTGCATGATGCCCACCATTCATCTTTAGTTCTTTTCGATGGATACTTAATGTAGTACACTTGTTGTGCGTGTTCCGTCAATACGAATGGATCGTATGACTGAAGTCTCGACCAAGGGTTAATATCCATCAATTTAAACTTTTGATCGATCCGAACTCCTTTCTCTGGATCGGACCAATGACATTTTAGCACCACGACTTTATTAGATTTTTCCAAATAAGACAATTCTAGGATGTCTTCTATAACACCATAGTAATCAAAGTCGTTGTCCCGTACATGCTTCCTAGAACACATATGCATGACGTCCAAGTTATGACATACCAAGTTTGAAGACCAATAAGGCAACTCTCAAAAAATACTTCTTTTCTCCCAATTATGTTCATTTTCAAACCCAATTTGCTTGTAGCTACCGGCCTTCAGTTCGAATGAGACTTCACTAAGCTTGTTTACTTGCTCTAGCAATTCTTGTCCCGTTAAATGAGTTGGAGACAAAGTGTTCTCGGATATATTCTTTTTAAATGAATTTCGATCACGACGCATCGAATTCCAATGGCAAAAATATCGTATGACAATCAAACCAGCAAACTTTCCTACAATTTTCAAATAAAATGATTTTGTATTCTTTCCACATATGGGACAAGCAAGTTTACCTTTTGTGCTCCAACCACTCAACATTTCATATGCCGAAAAATCACTTATGGTCCACCTTAATGCGGCTCTCATAATGAAATTTTACTTTTTAGATTTGTCATAGGTAATCACGCCATCCTCCCACAACATCTTGAGTTCATCAATCAAAAATAATTAACTTAATAGCAAAACAATCAAGTAATTAAGTAGTATTTAACTTAAGATGCATTAGTTACTAACTTAACAGTAATAGTTTCAAGTAATTAAGTAGTATTTAACTAACATGCATTAATAATTAACTTAACATGGTGGCGGACTCGTACCATCTTAACCGGAGAGGGATGACGGCGGGCGGCGGGCAGCGATGGAGGAAGGCGGTGGGCAACAGCCGACAGAGGAGCACAGTCGGCGGGCGGACGAAGCAGAGGGAGGAGGAGGCAGCGGTGGAGGCGGAGGGCGGTGGAGGCGGAGGTCGGCGCGGTGGATGAGGTGGAGGCGGCAGAGGAGGGCGGAGGGGTGCGGTGGAGGAGGCGGAGTGGAATATCCCTACCTTAATCACACATGATTAAATGTATTAATATTATATTATATGATAATTTTATGCCATGATATATATGTTAAAGTGGAAGGTCCAATTTTAGGTGCTAGAACGCAGAAAGTGATGAAATTAACTTAAGTGATGAAAAGAAGATTTTCAAAAATATTAGAATTAAGAAAATTAAATTACCGGTAATTGTTCTTCTATGTTAATAAATACAAAATATGATTTTTAATAATTTTTAAGTAAATTCTTGGTTAGGTTAAATGATAGCGCAAAATCGAAAAATAAAAAAAATGATCGATTTTGTTCTTCGAACAAAAATTTGAATTTTGATTCCTTTGAAATTTAACATTCTAAATATTTTATTTAGATCCAAATGGGGGAAGTTTCTTATTTACATATAATGTCTTAAGTAAATGAATAAATAAAATAAATAATAGGAAAAATGACAAGCCATTTACTTTATGAATAAATAAAATAAATAATATAAAAATGTTGAGAATAACAATATGAGCAAACCACAGCTCAGTAAGTCAAAAACTCATAGCCTATGTATTATCACATATTCCATTTGAGTAGAACAAGGTTAACATTATTTCTTCATGCTTGACAAGTATTACTATTTTTATCTCAGCATATATCATATAACAATAAGTTGTCAGCAATTCAAACATTTATCATGCCATAAGATATGGAGAACATATATATATATATATATATATATATATATATATATATATATATACATATATGTATATAAAAATATAGGTCATGTCAAAATTACACCATATCATACGTAAGAATGAGCTATCGATGCACAAACTATGAATGCATGAAACATGTATGTCTGTACATGTCATGTCACCATCTGACCAGAGGCATCCCTTTCGGGATATCTGTCGACCTTGCCGGGGAGGTTGATGGATTCTAGAGGTGCCCCCTGTGAATTAAAATGGTGGGTGCGATTCTACAATTCGATTCACATGGCGCTTAGTTCCAAACAATCTAAAATTCCTTATGGAATATCTGTCGGTCCTATAAGGTCTTTCAACCAAATAGGGGTAAACTGTCGGCCTTACACAATCTTTCAATCATGTAAGGGTAACTATCAGCCTTGCAAGTTTTTCAACTATACAAGGGTAAACTGTCGCCCGACAGGGGTAATGCAAATGCATGATAATGAGATGCAAATGCATCACACAATCATATCATGTCATGTACTATCATATTATATCATATTATCATTTTTCATGTCATGTGAAATCATGTCATTTGATATCATGTCATGTCATGTCATTTTTTGAAATAAATAATTGCACACATAACAATTAATACACTTTATGTGTGCACATAGCACCTATTCATATACCATATAATTTCGTATCATATCATGTATCATGTATTCAAATATGACCATTACTCAATTTATACATTCATACATCGTATGGTCATATAAGCTCAAACACTTTGTTTCTATTTGCAAATAGCGGATTGCACGATGTACAATATAAAATATATATATCAATTAATGTACTCCTATCGATGTGAAACCAATTTTCAATGATAGAAGACTTCATCAGCTATAATCAAAATAAAACTCATAATTTAACTCTTTACGAAATTACCATAGGAAATTTTAGAAATAATCTATATTCTGCTTCATTTTAGAATCCTGGCAGAGTGCACATTACTTAGTATAAAATTCATAACTTTTTGGGTGTACATCCTATCATATGAAGTCAAATTTCTAACAAAACTAAACTTTCTGAGCTTGAATTAGTATCAAACTTATAATTTTTCTCATTATATATTAATCTAGAAAAATTTCTAGATTTGGAGATGTTCTCTCGTACTTCTGAAACTGATGGACTATGACTTGTGTCTCATAAAAATTATAATTCCTAGTACAGACACTATTTGCATGAAATTCCAATTTCTACAGAACCCTTACATACATATATTACTCTTCCTTAAATTTCAACATGAAACCTTAAGTATGGAATTTATGGCCGAATTATTATTTCAGCCCATCTACTTTCTGGAACAGTGTGAGTGACCCCTAGGATTGCATACATAACTTTGTGTGTAATTATCCAATCACCCTAATTCTAAAGGCCATGGAAAGTAGACTTCAACAAGTACTTACAGATGACATTTTATAATTTTTGGAGATTCCAAAGATATAATAACATAATTTAAAAGTTGCAGCTTTCAATTTCTGCACTAGTTGATATTTGTTGTTCATCTTACAAATTCCTCTTTCATTATCATATGAAATGAAAGATGGGGGAAAGCTATCAGAGATCAGAGATAACTTGTTTTAATCCAACTTCATATGGATAATTCATAGGAGAGGAGTTTAAAACTTACCTATGTGAAACTCCAAGGATTTATTGTTGAATCCCCTCTCTTTTCCCTTTTCTTTCTCTTTCTTCCCTTGCTATCCTCTTGAGTTCGAATGGGTGGGGCAAGTTACATGAGTATGTGATAAGAAGATAAGGGTCGAAGGTTTATATATGGGATTAACCGACCTTAAGCTGGTTGGAGATGAAAGTACCAAAATGCCCTTGAAGTTCTCCTTATTTACATGAATTGGCTTGTCATTTTTTCTATTATTTATTTTATTTATTCAGACATGTAAATAAGAAACTACCCCCCATTTGGATCTAAATAAAATATTTAGAATGTTAAATTTCAAAGGAATCAAAATCCAAATTTTTGTTCGAAGAACAAAATCGTTCATTTTTATGATTTTTCGATTTTACGCTATCATTTAACCTAATCAAGAATTTACTTAAAATTATTAAAAATCATATTTTGTATCTATTAACATAGGAGAACAATTACGGGAACTTTAATTTTCTTAATTCTAATATTTTTGAAAATCTTCTTTTCATGACTTAGGTTAATTTCATCACTTTCTGCGTTCTAGCACCTAAAATTGGACCTTCCACTTTAACATATATATCATGGCATAAAATTATCTCATAATATAATATTAATACATTTAATCATGTGTGATTAAGGTGTGGATATTACACGGAGGGGCGCGGTGGAGGAGGAGGCGGAGGAAGCAGTTGAAGGCCAGCGGAGGAGTAGGAGGAGGAGGAGGTGGAGGGCGGTGGAGGAGGAGGCGGAGGAGGCGGTGGAAGGCCGGCGGAGGAGGCGGTGGAAGGCCGGCGGAGGAGGCGGAGGGCAGTCGAGGAGGTGGAGGCGGTGGTGGAGGGCGGTGGAGGAGGCAGAGGGGCACGGTGGAGTAAGCGGAGGGTGCGGTGGAGGAGGCGGAGGTGGAGGCGACAGAGGGGCGCGGTGGAGGAGGCAGTGGAGTAGGCAGAGGGGCGCGGTGGAGGAGGCGGAGGCGAATGGCGGCAGAGGAGATGGAGGGCGGCGGAGGAGGCAGAGGCGAATGGCGGCAGAGGAGGCGGCGAAGATCAGCGCAGGGCGACAGAGGAGGCGGAGGCGGCGGAGGCAGAGGCAGTGAAGGAGTCGATCATCGGCGTCGGGCGTCGGGCGTCGAGCGTCGGAGGGGTAATAGTAAAAATGAAGAAGAGGGGTTAGTGATTTAAGTAAATTCTATCGCGTCTCCCCAAAATGCGACGCTACGTAGATGCAATGTAGGCGCCGCATTTAATATAAATTCGCCTAATGCGGCGCTATAGAGAGGCTAATGTGTCGCTAAAATATTATAGCGACACCATAGCGTCGAAGGGACATCGATTTTGATTTAGCGTCCCTCAATTGTGACGCTAGAGAGACGCTAACTGTTTTTCTATTTCAAATTTTCTATTATGTATGCATTTTATTTATCAATATAGCGTCTCATCGCATTGTGCCAGTTGTTTTATTTCCTTCCGACAATCTATCATGTATGTATATAAAATTTAATGTTTTGAAAAACGGACCAGACCGGCCAGTTCAACCATGAACCGGTCGATGATCCGGTCCGGTCAAGGTACAAAATTGGTTTTGATGTTGAACCGGAGAAAACCGGTTGAATCGGCCGATTGGACCGGGCCGATTGAATCGGTTCAACCCGGTTCAATTCAAATTTTGAAAAAAAGAATTAAAATAATGACAAAAATAGGAAAGTTAAAAAGGAAAAAAAAAGAAATAAATAAAAAAATGTAAGGAAGGAATGAATATGACAGGTATAACATTAAATAGAAATGGAAATAAAAAAGGTAAGTATTTGAAATTGCTTAGCATTAAAATAGAAAATTATTAAAAGACATAAATAAAGGAAATAAAAAAGGAAAGTGTTAAAGAAAAAAGAATAATTTAAGATAAACTTTATTAATATAGCATTTATATCATTAAATAATAGATATTAAATTAATAATAATCTATTTATATTTAAATGTTAATTCTTATTTATCACTATTAAAACTTTTAACAAATTAAAATTATGCTATATTAATTTTTAATATTATTAATAGGTTATTAGTACAATATTAATATACTACATCATATAACTTATATTCTGTCTCTATAATTATTATAAATAATATTATTTTAATAAAATCCGGTTCAATCTGGTCGAACCCGATCGGACCGGTCCAACCGTGACCCGATAAGAAATCCGGTCTAGTTGCTGATCCGATTCTGAAAACATTGATAAAATTATAAGTCTATATGTATATGTGTCTATAACAAAATTGTGTATATATATATATATATATATATATGCGTATGTATATGTCTACGTGTGGGAGACTAAGTCACAACAATGTGTTTATCTATATGTATTATAAGTATATACGTGTATGTATATGTTTATACATGTGTGAGTCATATATAGGTAACATGTATATGTATACGTATTCCAAGTGTATATATGTATATATGTTTATATGTGTGAGATTAAGTGATAATAATATGTATATATGTACTTATTATATATAAGCATAAGTATATATGCATATTTATATGTCTATATGTGCCCGATTAAGCGAGTGTGATAAAAAGTCGACTACGGCGGCACAATACAGACGCTATTGAGTCGGTAGAGGAGTTTAGCAACCCCGTAGCATCAAATTAGCATCTAACACTTATTCGCATCTCAAGTTGGCGACGCTACAGAGACGCCAATAGTGTCACCATAGTTTCGATAATGTCGGTGGTTCTAGTTGGACGCGAAGTTGATGCTATTGAGTCACCACGGTGACGTTAAAATGGGATAATTTGTAGCAAATCATTCTCTTAATTCAACCACCATAATTTCATGATTAAGAATATAAAAATAATATATGCATAATTAAGATATGATATATAGTGTATGTATAAATAACATATATAATATAAGTAACAAATTATATATTTAGGAACACTCCTATAATGTAAAAATACATATATGTAATCATGTAGTACATATATATAATATAGGTAATCATGTAGGAATACATATATATGTTGATAATACTAATATAATATTTAATTTATTTATTGATTAACATATAGTATATATAATATATAGGGTTTAGGGTTTAAATATAAAACAAATAGGATATAAATATAGATAACCTATATATAGCCGCCAAGTAATCACATTGACGTCTATATAGTGTCGCTTAAACATGTGACGCAAGATAACATCTCTTTAGAGCTGCAATGTGTGCGATGCGAGGTTAGCGTCAAGAGGTGTCGACGCGAGAATGGCGCTAGGTTCTCCAGCGTATTTTCGCTTCGTGGCGCGCAATAATAGCGTCTACGTAGCGTCTTCAAGGCGCATTCGTTAGCGTCTATTTCATGAATAGCTAAGAACACGCTAATGAGATACTATTGAGAGGCAAATAGCATCTCATTATTGGGACGCAAAGTAGACGCCATCAAGGCGCTAATGACATCTATGTAGCATAACTACTATATGTGACGCTACTTCATGTCGCTAATTGTCTATTTTCTTGTAGTGTTAGCTCTGCTATTGTATTTTTTCTTTCGTTGCTGTCCAAATGGAAACTGCATCATTGCTTCAGGGAAACTAATAGTCGATGGCTTAACAAAAATTAGCGACATTTTTTGGGAGGATTGCTTATCTCTTGGAATTCTCCATCTTATGTACTCGGACGTTTTTGGTATTTATATCAATAGATAACTACAACCTTTTAAAAGTCAAAAGAAGAAGTAGGTCAAATGGCAAAAAAAGTTTAAAAGATAAAAATTAAAACGGTATAGAAAAAGAGTTTCCTGGTGCATTCATTGCTTCTTTAGAAAAATTATCAAAAAACATCGGATTCTCATTAATGAAGGGACCTTCAACTATTTAGTTGAGGTAATTTTACTTGTATGCACATTTTTGCTTACCAAAAGAACTATTGTTGTTCTAACTAATATAAATGATTCATGAGTCCAATTGATTATTTTAAGTTATGGTAATCCTCATCCCTGATTACAATGGTTGGTGTCAAATACGGACCCAAAAAATCATATTATTTCTAGTCCCGAACTCATGTTACAAGTGACACAAGGCTCTTGACTACCAACTTTTTGTGTTATGCCTACCTTTATGAACTTATATTTTTCATTTGCATTAATTATGATTTCAGATCTTATCTCTAATCAATTTGGGATATGTCACTTTTGACTATGTTTTAGCTTTCTACTGATCGTAAAGCTTACTTCTTTTTTTTGTCTTCTATTGTTAATGACGATAAATGGATATGGACCGACATAGCTACTGCAAAATCTGTATCTATTCTTAGACGGTCATCTCATCTAACGCGAAATGTAACATTCCCGACTCAATCAAAATATTATTCTCTTTGGGTCATTGTCCGCATGAATTTAAAACGTGTCTTAATAGATAAAGAGATATCATGACCACCATATATTGCTCATATGAGATCATTTAATCAAATCATCTTTATCCTTAAATATTAGATCGTTACAATAAATCTCTAATAATTGACTGCTATCCAAAAATTGAATCTCTCCTTTGGACGAGGACAGTTGATTTCTCACCTTGGATATGTTTTTCCCTTTTCCACTCAAAACATTAACCCTTGATGTCACCTTTGTGATCTCCATATCGAGGTAAATTCTCATTTATTTTTTGAATGTACTATTACTACTGAACTCTGGGCCACCTTGTGATGTTTTGCTTTAATGGATGTTTGGTCCGAGGATAATTGAGAGAGAGAGAGAGAGAGAGAGAGAGAGAGAGAGAGAGAGAGAGAGAGAGAGAGAGAGAGAGAGAGAGAGAGAGAGAGAGAGAGAGAGAGAGAGAGTCCTTGAATCGTGCATCCCATTTTTATTTGCTTGCTACCTTTGGGCCATTTGATCTACACAGGAATGATATTCACTTTGGTTTTAAGAGAAAACTAATTTAGATGCATCTTTAACCAAACCCTAAAGAGGCTGCAAGAGTAGGTTTTATAATTGGATCCTTTAATGGCAGTTTTCTTTTTGCAAGAGTGCAGGTTATATTTCGATCCGCTGAAGGTAATTTTTCCTTTTGCTCGTGTAGTCAGATTGGATGTGCATCCAATTTTATCCTTGGAAGCTTGGGGCACACGTGGATCCATTCGAAGGACTAAAGTTATAGAATTCAAGCAATTAAAATCATATTCACACAACAAATAGAAATTGGAATGGAGTGATAAGTGACTCTTCCACATTTAAGCAAGATTTCGAGTTCGAATCTTTATGAATGCAGAATATTTTTATTGAAAGTCTCACATGTCATTGTCAGGTACTCGACACGATGCAAACTTAATAAGATTCGTCCTCTAATATGTGAATAGTGCTCTCTTTAGCATCGTACAAATTAAATCATCAATGCCGTGCTTTCCAAACACAAGAGCCGAAAAAAAGAATCATATTCACACAATCTCGTGGTGGCGTTTGGTTGGGGGTTAATTGATGAAATACGTAGATATTCCATGGATTACAACCAAACACACCATTTATTCTGCAAAAAGTACAATGGACAAAGTTGACATTTTTAAAAAAGTTAATCTTATAAATAATGAAAATATCAGTGTTAACGTATTCTTTACAATAAGTGAAATAGAGATAATCTGGTGCAAACTTCAAAAGTTGATTAATCGGATGGGTTATATGCGTTAACCCAATGGAGAATTAAACCCCCAACCAAATGGGGAATAGGAAAGCTCACACACCCTGCAGTCTCTTAGATTATCGATGAAATTTGGGATTTGTCTATGACATGCAAATTTTACTATGAATCATTTGATAAATTTGAATCGAGGTTCCACCTCTCAAACTCTTATCGGAGGCATGATTAGAAAAAGGAAAATGTTACATCCTCCTAAAATTTTATCCTAAACATCCTCTTAATACTCATATTTTTTTTAAATTGCTCCAAAAAATTGTTAAATTTACATTTATACCATTGTGACTCAATTAGGAGGTTATATTTAAAAAAAAAACATGTGTAGAGGGCATTGGTGAAAATTCAAAATTCAAGACGAAAGTCTGCGGTGATGTATTTCAAGAAAGTTTAAGAGTTTGGTTGGACCGTTTGAATATTGGAATTTCTTTCGATTTCTAAGTGAATAATTGAATTGACAGATTATCGAAATGTATTTGGATGAAATAAAATTTAATGATGAAGAATGAAGTAGTTGATGTGATAGGAAAAAAGTAAATATGATGAATTAATTTTAGTGGATGTTTGAATAAAAAAATATGTATTTTAAACATAAAATTTATTTTTTAATTAATAAAATAAAAGTTTAAACTATTTTTTATTAAAAATATTTTGTCAAAAAATAGAATTTAAATATAATAATTTTTTACTAAATTATATTTAATAAAATATTTTAATGAAAGGATAGGTAATAAATAAAATTGTATTAATATTTTATTAACAAATAAATTATTTTATACGAAAGAGGTAAGAAAAAAGATCTAAAAAAAGCAAAACTGAAACCCAGAAAAAGAATGTCACATCAATGAAAAAATGGCAAAGAAGCTAAGTGTTTCGCACCGGAGCAATGTTGTCTCAACCGGAGTAATTTAGAATAAAAATACCATCTAAACCTAAACTCTCCAATCTTTTAAATCTTTTCTAAATTTAAAATAATAATTTTTATCAGATTATTTTATAATAAAAATAAAAAATGATCGGTTCATCTAAAACGTGGTTCAATACGGTTTGACTGATTTTAACTGATTTTTTACCAATCTAAATCGATTCAATCCGATCTGATTGGGCTTGCAATAGATCGTTGTGAGAATCGTTCGATGGTCAGACCGGTCCAATCGGCCAGTCCGGTCCGACCCTATTAGTTTTTCTGTCTAAAAAATGCAAACATGTATCAAACTTGCCAAATGATGTCTTATTTCTCCTCGTGTAATACAAAATATTTCTTGTCACGTGCCTTTGTTGAAGGTGCTAATTTGAGCGATCTCAACGGAGGATGAGCTTAAGTTCCAATACATATACAGGATTAGGGGAGTAAGAAAACTCGACTAACTTAAAAAAAATTATCCGATTTGAAAAAAAAAACAAACCAAAAAAAAAATAAAAAATATGGGTCCAAATATGATTTAGAATGATTTTTAATAAATTGAATCTCACCCGCTAAAATTAGAACTCGAGTCCATGTAGTCATTTTTAATCACCCACTATTTTCGGATCGTTTTTTTAAAATTAAGAAAAGTACCCTAAAACCATTTTAAAATAAAAATCATCGTCTAGCGGATCAAAATTTTCTTGGATCATACTTTTGTATAATTCTAATTTAAAAATATATACAATAAACTAACATTAACATAAAGATATTTAATTTTACACTTAAATATGAAATATATCACTACAAATTTTTTTTTATTGTTAGTCTCGATGTCTAGGAAGCGGTGTCGATAACTCAACCCAAGTAGAGTTAAAGTTACCAAATTAAAGTTTCATAATGTGATAAAAAATATGAAATTATATAAAAATTTATTATATCTATAAAAAAATTTAATAACTTTATTCATAAATAAAAAAATGAGCTTCATGAGCCTATGATTTTTTCGGATGGAGGCTTAAATTTAGCGAATGAATTTTAATTTATTAAAAATTATCCTAAATCATATGCGAGTCTCTAACTTTTTTATTTTTTTAGATCTACTAAAATTTTCAGATTGGTCTAACTTTCCTTATACATTCAAATATATGTATTGGAACTTTTCTTACACATTTCTATATATATCTTGGACAATGTTATTAAAATTGGACCCGACATAGCGATACAACCACTGACCAGTTTAATCGGCTATACTTAGTTCGAATTCATTTTCCCTTTTTTGACATTTCCCTAAACTCATTAGGGCATTTTTAGAATAAAAATACCATCCAAACCTAAACTCTCCAACCTGTTGGCGGCTAATTTTCGGCTAGAAAAAGGGGAATTCTCCAACCTGCTGCCAGCGACGCAATCTTCCGACGCCATCGAATCTTCGTTCTTCGACGTCGCCGCTCATCATCCATGTCAGCACGGCCTTCATCCTCCTGCGGTTTTTGTTCTCTAGTGCTAGCGATCGTCCTTCATCCAAAGTAACGGCTTCGTCCTGAAGCCTCTGCATGAACTGATTCAACTGAAGTCCAAGCCTCCCAATCGATGTTGTTGACATCATTTAATATAACCCTTCTTTTTTTAAGTTGTTGATTTCGCACATTCGCGTGACTATTCAAGCAATCCGTTTGACTATTTAGGCTACTCTCCATCGTGGCCTCAATTGCTGCCCTTTCGTTCTTAACCTCCTACCCCCGTCGGACGACGACTTGTATGCTTTAAGGATGACAACAACATTTCCAAAGGGTTGATCTTTTTTAGTTTTGCTTGTATCATTTCTGTATGAGAGGGTGGTGATTTCTGATTTTTTTTATAACTTCTTTGATGTTCCATGATTAATATCTTGCTAAGTATACATTAATGTGTTACTGTGATACATGATTAACTTATTTTCAATAGAGATTTTTTTTCTTTAAGCTGTCTATTAGGTTCCTTAAGATCAGAAAAATTCAAGTTTGTTCTGTACATTGCTCTCATTATGGAGTGAAAAAGAGGGGTTGTAAAGATGACCATTTCAACGCAAAAAAATATATATAATTACTTTATACGCGAGTTTAAGAGTGCACGGGATGCGTTGACAAAAGACTTTTTGGTGCAGAATTTTATATGGGCATTAAAAGAAATAAGAGAAAAAAAATGAAAGTCAAATTCCAGAACAGTTTTGCAGGGACTTTACACTCGATAGTACATTTTAGTGCAAAATTGTAATGCATGTTGAAATGACGTTCATTATAATTTAGGCTAAATCGACTTCATTCTTGGTCTCACTCCAAAACAACAATTGCTCCAAAGGTAAGAGATTGAAAATCTGAGAAGAGTTGGCCACTGCATATAAGCATCTTAGTTATTATGATATCCTGAAGCTAAAAATATTAGGATCAGAAGAAGCAGTTGGCGAGCAAAATTACCTGCATTTTCGGAGACCACCAAGCGGAGTTCATGAAAGTTGGAACCATCCTTTCAGAGTCAGGTCGGAGCAAATGGAAACCACGATTGCTTATTTTAGATACTTACAGAGCAAAATTGGATATCATCCACGAATAGATGTCCGTTATATAATACTATATTGACTTCGCATTCTGCAATTCAGGTAGCGGCTGAACCTGATGCTTGGATCTTCATTTAAGTTTCAACTAGTAGATTTTTCTATCTGAAATCTCAGTCGTTTCAATAATTGAGCATCTAAACCTCGAGGTTCATGATTCTACTAGGGCAGGAGCACCAGGTCCTCTAAGTGACAGTACAGGAGCACAATAGAAATTCTTACTGTTAGGGTAGGTTCTAGAAATAGGACTATAACAGTTATGTCATCATGGAAATGCCTCCTGACCCCACGGTCAATCTTTTTCAGGTCAGAGTACCTCATCTCTCTTTTCTTCGCTGCTTCCTGCATTGCAGCCTTCACAAGTTTCCTTGCTATTCCCTGTGTAACCAGAGAACTTATTAGTCACGTGGATTTCAGGAAAAAATTCAAGAAATAACGTCCAAGTACTCATAACATGAATCTAAGTAGACAATCAAAGCAGAAAAAGAAGGCGTCTCAGACTCTCAGTTAAACACTCTTAAAACTGTAGAGTTAGAATGACAAATCAACAGTGCGACAAAGTGGTAATGTCATAGTGTGAATACTAATATATCACATGAACATAGCGAAGTGGCAATTCAAATATCTAAAATAAGAAACAGAACAATGTTTATCAAGGACATTACAAATTTACGTCGTTAAGTTATAATGCCCTGAAATCTATGCATTCCATTTTTTTCCTGAATAATAAATGAATGGAGAAACATGAAACTATATTTTGCACACATCAAACCATAACACAACAAACATCATGTCATATCCACCATAGAAATTTTAAGACCACATAAACTCTACATAATAAAATTCAAAAGATGGGCAATGCAAGCTTTTCTCATAATCAAGAATTTGTAATGCACTAGTTAAGCAAACTTTCTACCATATGTTTAGATATGTTGTACAAGTACAACGTTTTTTTCTCAAAAAAAGAAATCACAGGTTGGAATCTCATACCGAAAGTGAAGTAAAAGCATGGGAAATGCAAAATGCTTACATGCATAGTGGATGGATTCAAGAAAGAAAGGGAAACAATATAATAGGACTCAAAGCATCTTACATTACGAGGCGAGTTATGAACAATATCCACTGCTTCTTGATTGCTCAATGTTCCCAGAGACCATCTGATGCAAATATAAGGAATTTGATCCTCAGCACATAATTTATGTGTTACCACCGCTGGCTCAGGGCTAAGGATTGATTTATGGAAGGGCTCAGGCAACCGAAACCTTGGTAATAAAGGTTCACGGTTAAACTCAGAATTTTTCAAATACGCATCTCCAATGGACCTTGAAACCTGCAGAAATAAAAATAATTAAAGCTCAACCAGAAAACTTTATATGTTTGCTTTCTAATTCTTCTTAGAAACTTCTCAAAATAAATTAAAATTTTAACATTGGAACATGGTAAGGAAAAGAAAACAGTCAAACCAAACATTAACATTTTAAGACAAAATTCATACTTAAAAAACTGTATAAACCAACACTACTTCAGGAACAAGAAGGGTTGAAGATTCTAAGAGAAAATATGCTAGGCAAAGTCAAGGTTTACCAAAACTATGGGTCAAGAATTAACCAAACACCATCATGCATGGTTTCAAGAGTGAAAGAAAAAAAACAATAGCAAGCATATACATTTCATCAATTGCATATTGAATAACAAAAATTGACTCCTTTTCCTTCTGAAAAAAGGATTTCTTGTGAGATGCCTGCCATCTGTGAAAAGTGCAACTGTGCAAGCATTTTTTCTTTTATTGACGGAGGTGTGCTACATTACAAAAGTAACTAATTGTTGTCCTAAAAACAAAGTAACTAATTCTACATCGAAAGGAGTGATAATATTGTCACAAACCCCCTCCCATTCTCTAAGGGGTGTTTGGTAGGTGGATAACTTGAAGAATAATTAGTTATTCTAGTTAATACCAAACATTGTTAAGAATAGGATTAAGTTTAACTTTTTTCAAAATCACCTAAAAAATTACAATAATCATTACATTGGAATATCTATTCTTCCTCATAGCAAGAATAGCACCAGTTCAATGTTTATTTACTTTTTCAATAATATTTTATATGTTATTCCCTTGATCCTTGAAGCCAAACACAAATATGACTAAGAACAATTTATACATTAGAATAAATAAGAATACTTATACTACTATATTATTTTTTGAAAAATTCATGTTATTCTCCACCTAGCGCTGCCCATCCCCCCCCCCCCCCCCCCCAACCCAAACCCCCCCAACCCAAAATACAAGAATTACCTTCGAACTATATATGAGCAAGGCCCTAAATCTCCTAGACCCGTAGGTCATAATATCCAAGTCCTCCAAATCTAAAACCCATATGTTCTGACCGCTCTAATTATTCAAGCAAGAACCAGTCTAGTACCATTTTGCTTCAAAAGTTTCTCAAACTTATGCGATATGACATCTCACGAATGACTTAATTGGAAAGCAGTATATGGTCGTCCAAATCTGCTGATCTGGTTGTGGATAAGATCAACAAACCATTCTTGATTTGAACAAGTCAACAGTGTCGACATGACACAGCATAGGTGTGGGTGTAGAGTACAGGTTGGACATGACAAGAAGATAATAGAATATGGTTTCTTTTCCTTGCAAGAGATAAATATTTTTTTATTTTCTTAAAAAATCTTGTCGTTCTAAGATGTTCACCCGTATTTTTAAAGTTGATTCACATACGTCACTAATCAAGTTTATATGAAAATGACAAAAGGGCACTAAGACAAGGTTCAAATTTCACCTGTATCAGGCCTTTGACACGCCAAACCTTGTGCTTCAAAAATACGATCTGTGGATCATCAGGGTGCAATGACCGCAGCTCCTCCCTCACAGATTCTATGCTAGCATTATGTTCATCACACATCTGCATGACCGTGATTTCTCTAATACCTTTCTCGTACCTGCCTAACACAGCACGGGAATCGCCAGCATTTGCGACATAAAGCATCCCACCAGATACAACACCTACCAAACAACATGAACCAACAGAAGCCAACTGCGGCTTGTTGAGCCACTGCTTTCTAACAATAGAGATGAAACCCTCCTCTGTCGCTTCATAAGCTTTCTTTATCACATCCACTGACATACATTGTTCCTCGGAAGCATATTCTGCAAATACCACCAGCAGTTACCATCACAAACATAATTCAGACAAAAGAATTCAGAATACGGGGATGTATAAACATATGAATAAGAAGTTTCATTCCTAATCTATTAATCTGCAACTTTCCTCTAAAAATACTGTTAACTTTTAAGAGGACAAGATAAAGTTATAATTTGATGCGTAACAGCTCTTGTAGTCCATCTTCACAACACAACAATCAGCAACATGAAAACATGCGGGAAAAAAAGAATCAATGATCTCTGCTAAGTTCCCTAAATTGGTAAAGTCGGTAACAAGGGAATGGGAAAAGACAGAAAATTCGCAATTACTTTTGAGATTGCGGAACAGATGCTCGACGATGTATCGCGACGTCTCAGGTCCACCGTGCCCGTCGTAGACCCCCACGAACGTCCCCTGCGGCGGCGCGGCCTCGTGGAAACTCAGCGGTCCTGACTCGATCTGGCTCCCGTCCTCCAGCAGGCTGTTGGCCTGCACAACGGCCATGGAGAACTCCCCGGCCGCGTGTCGCCCGAGATCCTTGTACCAGAGCAAGCCGTCGGCCAGTCCCACGCCGCAGCGCCCCGAGGAGGCGCCGTCATCGCAGGCGGTCCCCTTGCCTCCGCTCCCCGGCGTGGGCTTCCAGCAGGGGCTCACGATCCTCATCAACGTCGAGGAGCCACCGGCCATTCCCTACGCATAATCCGCCCGCCCGCCGGCGTTCTCCGACGAATGAGGGTTGCGATCGCCGCTGGGATCAAACGAGGGACCAAACTACAAATTTCGAGCCTTTATACCACAAGGTGAAGGACCCCGGACAAGTAATATTTGCAACGTGAGAGGGGTTTGGTGTAAAATAATTATTCGTCCTCGGGATTCGAAAAGGACGAGGTTGCGAAATATTTTAATCTTTCGGGAGGAAAGCGAAAGAATAGAGATGGCTTGAGAGGGAGGGGCAAAAGCAAAAGAAATGGTCGCCTTCTCATGGGCCATCTTTTTTTCCTATTTATTAACTCCCTCCTCGAGGATGATGACGTCATTATTAGATGGCAACTCATTTATTTATTTTTGGTATATTTTGTGAAATTATATATAAAAAAGAATCGAAAAGGTTTTATTTAGGGAGGTTTGACCGAGATGACCCTGTCTTTTTTAAGCAATTTTTGGATTATTATATACAGTTTAATATTTGTTATATATAAAATTTTCTCTTTGTTTATTATTTAATTCCTGATTAGTAGGCGTATTGGGTGTTGCTAATGATAGGAGGACCGAGTTATAAGATAAGGAAGAGCACTTCTTTCGGCTTCTTATATTGACATAATAATATATTGCAATTTTTTTTCGAAGAAAATATATTTTTTTTTATAAATGCATATTCAAGCCAAAAAGCAACTTTAATCACAAAAAGAACTTAACTCCATGATAAATTCCTTCTCTTCCGATCACATGGGCATCGTCGACGTACACAACCATGAAAAGTTGATTTCAACCATGCAAGGTTGACACACTTCCTATACAACTATGATGTGATGATGCAAGTGAAAGCAACAGAATGCATTCCAAGAGCCTGCAGAATTAAGATATCCTGCAGCAAATGCCAATACGTGCATAGCTCCTGTAACATCATTTTGCTCAGCTCCTCCTTCAATCATCTAAATGAAGCTTCATGTATTATTGATATAAACTTTTATTGGCCATTGATGTCATAAGAATTACTCAATCAAACCTCAGGAAATCAAAACTTATGCAGATCCTTTTTCACTGTTGTTGCAGTCACTAGTTTGATATTCAGTAAGGTCTGTGCCAAGTTGTGGATGATCTGTGAGAGTGTGCCTGAGTAGCAAAAACCTCATTCTGGGAGTAAACATCAGCTCTTTGTCCAAGAGAGTAGAGCAATTGCTGCTTCACAGTTCGAAGGGCTAGAAGAACATCCTGCACATTGGTCTGCGGCTTGGCGGGCTCTGATTTTGGCTGGTGACTTACTGGGACAAGAGCAAGCATATTGTCTGCACCGTCAGGTCCTTGTATATCCATCTCTTGCTTGTCATCGCAAATGGACGATGACCTGTGTATAGAAACAAGAACACCTTAATATTTGAATCTTTAGTCAAAGAAAATGAAGATGACTTGAAAAACCTGATTTGATAAACTTCAGTGCATTGGAGAGGAGAAATTTTAATATTTCCAACTAAGTCCTATACTTTCCATTGCTTATCACATACTTGGGGGAAATTCTACTACTCTATTATTACTCTTTTAGGTAATCTATGGTGACTTCTTCAACAAACTTTATTCACCAATGCTATGATAATTTAGATATAAATACATAATAACATCGAGGTTGAAGCATGCTCAGAAATTATGCAACAAATAAGAATGCTTTTTAGAATAGTAAACTAGAGGGTCTAATACTAATCGAGTCAGGAAAAGAACTTGTGATATGAATTAATGGAGCAAGATTGCGTGGTAATTAGTCTTCCAGAGGCTCCATTATAAGAATACATACAAGGTCTTCATGTAAGGTATTAAGTCAGTTACATGCCATAAAAGAAATGGAAAGCAGTTGAGTGTTTTAGTCTCTTTCATTTTCTTTGCACATATGGTCAAGTATGTTATATAGTGGACCTGTCAATCTACCAAAATCATGTGTCTGTTCTCTGTAGCACAATATGCGGTGGTGATATAATTGGTTCTCTATACAAGCACAAAACTCAACTTCATGAACTCTAACAGTTGTCACAAACACAGATTTGATTTGTGTGTATAAAGTTTTCTTCTGATGGGTAGCAATATAGTTTCTTGACGAATGTTGATTCAACCAATTATGTCCCCATGAAAATTAACTGGAGAGACACTACTCATGGCATTAAATTCATCTCTTCATGTATATGTGCTATGACTCAATGGAGTCCATAATATCTACAGGATTAAACTGCAGAAGAACAACTCTAATGTTTATCACTGTATCATAAGCTTGCTGTTCTCTGTCTTTTTTAAAAAGATCACTGTATCAGAATCTTCTTAACATTTGGAAAAGCTCTCATGTCTGATTTCCCTCTAATAAAGGTCAAATACTTGCATCATGTCAAAGTTTTTGGCAAGGATTTCTATGCTGCTTTAGTGTCTTGAGCTATGTTAGCAACCATGCAAATAATCCTATAAGTAGGAGAAGAAAAAAAGAGGGAAGCACATGGACAGGAGTCGTGCCTTGAAAATTTACAATGGACTTGAGGAATTGTTTTTAAGTATGCATCTGAGTCTACATGATGAAAATAAAGGGGTTCTGAAACAAGAAAGATGTCATTAAATACATGTTTGAAAGGTGGACCACAATGAATGAAGGTATCAAATTTCAACCTCAAAATAGTATATTATGTAAATTGGTCAAGGTAATTAATGCCTTTCTAAACCTATGCACATGCTTTGAGATGATTACGTCTGAACAGAAAACAATAGTTAATTGATTAAAAACTAGTTCCTCATAATAAGTATCAAAAGAGTTACAAGAAATGTGTTGTTTTCTGCTGAAATGGTTGTGATCTCATCTTCCCCTAAAACAGGAACTTCAAAAGTATCTGTTGCAAATTCAAAAAAAAATTGAATCATTCAAATAGGAACTAACGCTTAAACAAATTGGCAATTTCCGGTGCCCATTTCTGATCATAATCTCTACTCATTTTAAAATCCTTTTATATCTAATGATATCTTAGAACAAAAAATTCTGGGTTGGCCATATGACTTCTGTCAGCAACTCAGGAATCCTGCCATGGTTTCACAGGTTCGATAGTTCAACCTGCTAAGTGGATATATTCAAAGGAGCATTTAAAATCTATGATCATAATCAGCAGATAAAATTTCCAGCAATGTGCACAAACCAGTTCGGAAACATTCTTGCTGGATCCTACGTCAGATACTTGAGCAACCATGTGCAGATAAATGGGGCATTTTTAAGATGCAACTGTAAGAATCTCTCCTCATCCCAAATAGCAGAAGCATCAGAAACGAAAAGTAAGAGCAAACACTGGAGACCATTTACCTGAAAGAACCATGAGGGGATTCCTTGTAACAATTGTTCGGATAGGCTTCGCCCATAAAATGGGATTGAGCAGTCTCAGCCGAAGTCCAGCTTCCATCATCCAATGAAGCAAACTGGTGAGATAAGCTGACAGACGAGCCATCCGAGAGGCAATCAGAGCCTGTTGATACTGCCGCCCCTTTCGCTGCCTCTGGAAAGCCGCATTGTCCGGGACCCTCCGCCGGCGGGCTGGACTGTCTTCCTTCTGGTTCCTGGCTTCCTAAGAAGCACTGAGAGGACGAGGAACTAGTGGAGCTTGTCGGGAAGTCCCCTACGCTCCGGCCGTCCACAAGTTTAAGTGATCTCAGCTTCTTGACAGCATACTTCAGCCTCTTCTCAGCCCTGTCCCGGAACTTAATCTCTTCTGCCAGATTCTTTTCCAGCTCTTCTAGCTGTTTGAAACCGATTGAAAATAGAAGGAATAACAGGAAGAATTAGTAGTTGGTGTGCTGGTATGGTGATGATCTCTGGCTGCAAACCGAGATGAAAGGGATACATACTCTCTTTGCAAGATTCCAAGCCTCCTCCTTGGCAGCCTTCGAGGTCACTCTCTCCGCCTGCAGCCTCCCTCTCAGGCAGTCTACTGTCCTCTGCCCATCATCTTCTGCAACCTGCACCATGTCTCTGCTAAAAAAACAGCCAAACAAAAATAGAACACAAGTTTATCATGGTCGAACTGTTGGATGCATACATCTATGAGATTTTCAGGTCAGGGCATCCTACCTGCATTGGACCTTTGCAGCAAGCATCTTGCTGCGCGATTGAGGAGATCCTCTTACCTGTGGTAGCAATTAAAGCTGCGGCATCTCATGAGGCTTCCATCTTCATTTGTGTTACAGTTCCAACTGTGAGAAAGGAGAGGCCAAAGGACAGGGATCGCATGAGAGTTTTTAAGGCACTTTATTATCACTACTTGAAGGACTGAAGGCTTAATGAAGCGTTTTATAGCCTCTCAGGTGTTGCTAAAGCTGTGATTTTTTTTTCTTCTTTCTTATTTCACCTGGTTCTTTGGTGCATGGATCCTAATTCCTAAAAAAATGAAAATGGGTACACGGTTACACGTTGTTCAACATGGGCTCATTAAGGGCCATCTCATGGAGGAGCGCTTGGAGTTGTTGAGGTGGACCTGCTCAATCTTGGATTGCTTGAATCTTTGGATCCTTGAAAGGATTCAAATCTTAAATCTATTCAGAGGTCTAGTGATCACGTGAGAACAGTTCGCAGTAACTTTTTTTCTTTCACTCACTACTTCGCAGAAAAATTAGTGCTGCAGTAACTCATGGAAGAACTGTTACAAATCGGTCTTTGATGAAAGAACTCATGGATCACAACGAAGTTAGAAAGAATTCAGACTTTTGTGCGTACGGCCATAGTTTAGCACATTTGTAACTTTTAGGCTTTAGAAGATTTTAGGATCCTGGAAAAGGCAGTACAATGGATGCTGAAAACAAGAATTACTCATGCTTTGTTATATTTTTCTGGCAGAGCTCAGAAGAGGAAAATTCAGTACAGGACTTTTGCCGGCGACAAAGAACCAAGGGCCGACAAGTTTTGGGCGCAAATAAGTAGTAATTTGTTTTTAATCCATAATTGTGCAGCCTGGAATATTCTGAGCAGGGATGTGATTGTCTGAAACTTCTCTTATCATTGCATGCATGCTGTCTTCCAGCTCCAGACTACTTGGGGCTGTCCAGTTGAGGCTTAAAACTCAACACATTAATGTATTTAACAGTTATATGTGTGACACAAGTAAAAAGAAAAATCTGAGCATTAGTTCCTGCCATGGAACTCTCATAATCTCCTGAAACAAAATCAATGTGCGTTGGCGGTGGCAGTGATGGTGATGGCATTCTCATCATGGATCAAGAACAACTCTATGAGCATTAGCCATCTAAGTTGATAGGCCAATGTGCTCCGCATTTGATTGATTGCAGTTCCCTGTAAGGAATTGCCATCATTAATCATCGAGAACGCACCTTACAAACTTGTTATCAATCACAATTGTACAAGGATCGTACAATTTGGTCTCTCCTGAGCTGTCCCAGAGGCAAAAAAAGGAGGTGATCACTTCTTAGCTTCCATTTCTTTACTGTCATTTGCTGTTTCTTTTCTCTTAGGCTTAATGACTGACACGCCTCAGTGGTCCATGATTGCATGGTGGTAATATTTGAGTTGGCTTGACTTGCAGTTTAAGCATAGGGGCCACAGTCGCTGTGCAGGCAAAAGGTAGATTAGTTACTGAATCATCAACAGCATTTAGCTTTCAGGACTAGACTCCTTTTTTGTAATGTTGTTCCAATAGTACATTACAGGATTAAGAAGGCTTCAATATAATTTAGAACATATAAATAAATTGATCCTAATCCGCGCTATTTGATTTTCCAAATCTTAGTATTAACTTTCAAGCTGCTGAAGCATAGAGCAGAGATGTTACTAGGTGCAGGAGGATGCATGTGATCTCTGAGGCAGAATGCACTGAGATAAGGGACAAAGCCGAGCTGGAGAACTGATTGCAGAAAGAAGCAATGGAGAATGTTTTGTTGCGGATTTTTTATAATCTTTTCAAGGGCAGAGGAGAAAGTGGCCAAGATGCATGTGATCCTGTCATTAGTTTTCTATTAATAGAAGCAGGCAAGAAACAAAAGAGAAGAATCTTCATAGTAATTCTTAAAAAAGGAAAAGACTTGTTCCTCCTCTATGTGACTGGACTCAGTAGTACCTTCTCTATGGTAACTACCCAAAAAACTTAGTGCACTTTTTTTTTTGGGGAACCCTGCAAATTTAGTGCATCCTCTAACAAGAACGTTTTCAGAACCTGTGTTCTCTCTCCTTCACTTTTCTTTTATTTTCTTTTGAGATTACAGTTTAAATTATCAGCACTCTGAGAAGTTATGATGAACACTTTTCTTTCTGTTGACGAAGAAAAAGATGGAATCTTCGAAGCCGAGCCGTACGAAAAGTACTTGGAGCTGCTAAAAAGAAAAGGTTTAACTGACGAGCTTCACTCAAATTTAGACTGTCGTATGCCCCTTTAAGGAACATGTTTATCTTGTCGACCTCCCAGTCCTTTGCCACATAGTGTGTTAGAAAAGGCCTCCTGCAGTCATGTGCTCTGCCCATTACACTTTGCCAAAGTTCATGAATGCTGGTAAGTTGTTATGGCAATTTGATCAGAACATGATAACAGATCTGCATGTTTTTTGTTTGACGTCCAAAGACCCATTGAACCTTGGCTATTCCAGTTCAAGGTGGAAGCATATAAGAGAAACTTCTCCAAATGCATGATTAATTTGGTTCACAAATCACAAAGAATTAAAAACGGAAAGAAAGAAAGAAAGAAAACTACGAAAACCATAGGACATTACACCAAAGGGTAGAGTCATCTAAGTCTGTTAAACAACATCTAAACTTGAATTCTCAGAGTATAATGCCGTCTGTGCCAGTGACTGCAACAGTTTTCATTCATCAGAGACAGAGTGGAGCTTTAAGTATAACTCTTGCAGACATTTGAAGTCATTTTCACAAAGTTCTCGAGTTCAGAATCTGCACGAGTATGTATCAATCCATTAGTCCAGGAAACTTTCCATGTAATCTGAATCTGGTGTATCTCGGACACCATCCTCATCCATCATCAGCATATTGATTAATTCAAGCAACTGCTTCCTCATTTCATCTGCCACTACACCATTCATCTTTTCCAATTGGTTGAACCAAAGCTGCTCCAGGTTGGGTCCTGAGTCGAACCAGGCACAAATCTCCCTCGCGATCGCCATCACAAACAGGCCAGAGTCCTCAAGGTGCATCTGCTGGGGAGTGCCATTGCGCTCCTCCAGCTTTGGGCATCCAAGAAATGGTCTCAGTATTTTATAGAGCTTTAATGCATGTTCTTCGTTGGCCTCCTCGCAGCTGTCATGGTGCAGAAACAGGTTGCACTTCCGAACGTAGACGAGCAAGCTCCAGTGTCTCCACGTCTGGTTGTCTGACGTGTCGCCCAAATCATCTACCACAAAGATAGAGAGCTCCTTCTCTCTTAAGCCATACTTCTCTACTGTCTCATATAAACGCTCAAAGTCGTAGCTCGAAGAGTTGGCAATGGAGGATGAGACGGAAGACGGGACGAGGACGACGCGGCGGGCGCGAGTGCACTGCGACTGCTCCGAGAGAACGCTGAAGTAGAAGTCGATGATGCGGCTGTTGATGCACCAACGGCCACTGAGGACGTCGAGGTCGGAGCAGTTAAGTGAGAAGTCTTTGTGCTTAAGGAGCTGTTGATCGATCTCGGGGGGTTTGGATTGTGCAAGAGTAAGCATCCTGTTTCATTGGCAACAAGATGAGCACACAAAAAAGATCTCCAAAATCTTACTTTTTAGATCGACCAGATGACTAAACTTTGTGTCAAGCATCCGTACGTGCACTTGAAATATGCGACTTAGTATGTCATGTGTTAATCGATCTTGAAACTAGAATAAAACAATCATTTCAAACAATCTACTCGTTATGACTCAAACAAGCAATAAATAAACAAAACCCTAACAAAATTCTAAAATAGGACTTCTTGAAATAAAATTACAAAACAAGTAATTGATCTATAATACATTACCTTCTTTTATACAATCAAACATAGAACTTTTCTTGAAATAAATCTTCCAAACTCATCATTTTCCTAAAATTCTCTGTTTTCTTAGTTCTAAGCTCACTTTAGGTGAGCAATTTTTGCCATTCCCTTTGGGAGAGTACAAAGTAATATTAAAATAAGCAAAAAGTACCACTGCATATTCGTTTTAAGCAGCCTCAGCCCGATCATGTTAAGAAAAACCATAATTATCATGGAACATAAATATGAGAAAACACAATAAAGCAATAACAACCCCATTATTATCCGGGAGCAGCACAACATCTAGATTACAAGCACAGCAGAGACTACTGCAAAAGAGAGAGGATAACACAATCGTATCCAGACTGAGAGCATGCGGCATTGATCGCACAGCTAGCAACAAAAATAGGGGAAAAAGAAAAGGGAAGGCAGCAAAGGAATCAAAGAACAGAGGATTCAAGCATATTGCAGTGGAGGACGGAACCTTTGGAGACCTGAAGGGTGGCCCTTCCTCGCCATGGTTTCTGGTTCTTCTTCGGAGTCCTTGACAGGACTTTTATGGTTTCCTTTCCGCGTCTTCTCTGAACTCGAAAGCCGCTTCGGTCTTCTTGCTTTTGATTCTCCCCATTTCGTAATATTCCTGGAAAAAGGAAGTCTTCCTTCTCCCGGTCTTCCTAGCCTTTTCTTGGAGTCTTAACTATTAAGATTAACTGACGACCGTGACTACGCTCCAGAAATTATTTGATTAGTAAGATTAGTTTTAAATTTAAACTCAGAATATCTCGATAATATTGAGAATATCATCTAACGCGAACAAAATAAGAATAACTTAATCAAACTTAATTTTAAAAAAATATGAGACCACCATTTTTAACCCCTCCAAAAAAATATTTGTATTGTATATTCTGCTAAAACAACATAATACAAATATTACGATGCTTTTCCATTTTTTCATTATTTTTTTATTATTTAACTATACATTATTATATTATAATTTTATAATAATAATAATAATAAATGTAAACTATATATAATAAAATATTTTATTATAAAATATAAAATTTATTCTTTTTCAACTAAACAAGAAGTAGAATAAAAATATAGTTAGAATATCATATTCTTTAAAATAAAATTTAATATTCTTTAAAAAATATTTTCTGACCAAACAACTCTTAGGCTTTCTTTGAATAACATGTCATTAAAGGAAATGAAGGAAAATAAGAGGAAAAGTGAAAAGAAGTAAATGAGGAAAAAATTTTTAACTTGTTTGGATGGAGGTAGGACATTTAAGACATTTCACTTAATAAAACTTTTATTATTTACTTCTCCTCTCTTACCCCCCCCCCCCCCCCCTCCCCCCCAAATTGGGATTAAAGATTTTTTACTTCACGGGACCTTCTCTCTTCTCTTATCCAAAGTAAGTTAAAAAAAATTATCTTCCCTTCCCCTTTATTTTTTCTCTTTAGGGGTGTTCACGGGTCGAGTTTGACCGGATCCGACTCGACCCGCCCGATTTTGATCGGATCGGATCACCCCATTTTTTATGGCCAGATCCAATCTCGGGTCAGGTTGGATCGGGTCGGATGGTCGGGACCACCATTTTTTCTTTTTTTTATTTTGTCTTACTTTTATCTATTTTTTAATATAAAAATATTATATAATATTTATTTAAAAAGCATAAAATAACTTATTCAATATTTAAACATTATTTTATACATTTAAAATATTTTATTTATTTTTTATACATAATATAGGCTGAAAATAAAAAATAAAAAAAAATGGGTCTTCGGGTCGAGTCGGGTTGACTCGGGTCGGAAAATTCCGACCCGTCCGACCCGCTGAACACCCCTATCTCTCTTTCTCCCCAATCCAAACATGGGCTTATTAGATTTTGTCTACGGTTAACACACACACACAACACACACACATATATATACGCAGCCCTTTCACGCATATATGCATCACACTATCCAACCATCCAATGATGTTCTAAACGTCAACATTTGTTGGATTGAAGCAAAATGACAGTGATTTAATAAAGAAATAAAAAAATACTTGACTGTTTGCACGTTTGTTTCTTCCATCATGACTGGTTCTTTTTATTTTCAATAGATACCCCTCTGCCACGCTCGTTGCTCTATCGTGCTCTGACGTCATCTTAATCACTTGCTCCGGACGTCAATTGGATCACGTGCGTTGGATGTAATTTTGCATAATATTTTTTATTGAGTAGACTCTTCATCTTCTCCGTCTATTCGTCACACCCGGATTCTGGGATTGCACATTTGTCTCATCTTCTCTAGTTAAGGGTGAGTTACACTCCCTTTGTCCTGTTTTACTATATTTTGATTATATTTTTCAATCGAGTTCTGTCCAATGTCGAAAGGAGACTCCATCTATCCCTAAACAACAATAAATGCATTCCATTCTTGGAGAAAAGAGAATCATTGACGAAGAAGGCAATCATGGAAAGGATGTCATCAAATATAAGAAGATTTCATGTACCAAAAACAAACACAAACATATATAAGTCACGAAGTTATCCTTCCATGAAAAGAAGATTAAGAGACCAGCAAATCCTTAACTTATGACACAAGATATAGCGAAAGATGTGAGTAGCATATACTGCACCATTTCATGACTTGTACTCTGTGAATGCATGTGTGTGTGAGAGAGAGAGATAGAGAGAGAGAACGCCAGCCTGTGAGAGAGAAAAGCCTGTTTGGCAATGAAAGAGAGAAGCATGTTGAGAGAGAGAGAGAGAGAGAGGGAAGCATGCTCGGCTCCCAATTTTGTTCAAGCAGTATCTGCGGCTACATCTTTTAGACGCTCAATTTCATGCTTGTGAGACAATGTTGTATCTCGCAACATGGAAATTTGTTCATCATGCTCCAAGACTTTGTGCTTCTCTGTGATATGCTCTCATGCAGTCTGGAAATTTGTTCATCTTCCCGTTCGAGCAATCTCTCATGTAGTCTACAAGAAATGTATTCATGATTCACTTCAACAGCATCATCAATATTAGACTCTCATTCTGAAAATGAGGAATCAATGCCACCCTTTCTGAAGTGATCAGAACTCTCGCCAAAGTTGAGGAAGATGTCAATCCTACAGCTCTCGGATCCAACTTGAGATATTATTTTAATTCATGTGTGGATTCTGAAGAGTTCATCGTTGAAGGAGAAGGGGGTTAAAAAACAATACAAGATCCATTGCTTGAAGCATAAGATTTGAGTTCTCGACGGGTGTTCTCCCGCATATTACTAGTAACTACTTGATCATAACGATCGGCAAGGGCACAATACATATTGTAACACTCCGAAATTTTACCCCTAAATGCCTAGGTCATTTCGGTGGTGCTAGCCCGTTCGCGATACATCATCATAATAAAATGACAAAGATAAGATAACTATTGCGGAAGTAACACGAATCAAATAAAACTTATCTTTTCAGCATAAGTCTTAAATAAAAATCATTACAATTAATGTCGTAGGAAAAACTAATAGTTTATTAATCAGAAAAACATGTCTAAAACATTAGACTAACAGACTCATGATATTATTCCTAGCCTAGACCATGTGCAACATCATCGTCATGAGTTGAGTCAACCATCCATCCAAGAATATCAGTTACCTGCATGGTTCTAGGGGTGCAGGATTTCTCAGTTAGAGTATGTAAAGGTCATGCAATGATATGCATCCAAAGTAGGATACTATATGACATATATAAACAGTTCACATGCATGAAATAAATATACATAAAAATGCCATGTCATAATCATATGATGTACATGTCAATACCTCTTATACTATCATCAGTGTAAATTAATAATAGTAATATGAATAGACATATAATCATGTAACAGTCAATACATCATTCAGTAATATCCTCAGTGTTGCTTCATAACCCATTGGATCTCACTTTCGTGGTCATCATTCCTTTCAGTTCAGTCAATCAATTTAGTCTTTGATTTTATCAGTAATTGAAGAATCAAGTGTTGCCCTCCGGTAGGCTAGCTAGGCCTTGAAGTCGAGGCTCTGTCACACGAAGATGAATGGGAATATGCATACCGTTCTTGTAAGATACAGTTATTCCCCCAAGAAATACTAATTACAAGGTGTAGGGCACAGTAATTTTTTAGAAAAATTCTAACACAATGAAACACGGCATAGTATTTTTTGTCATGAGTTGAGGGGTGACAAGTAATAGTATTCTTCAATTGGTTTAATTATTATCACAATCATCAAATAGTTTACGTCGCTCAGTCTTCATATTTTAACATAGTTATGACTGTCCATATAATTCGTGTATCTAGGTTCGTATACAATCATCAATCAGTAATACATAATAATAAATATCTTAAAATAACTTAATAACTTAAATGAGTTTTTCAATCTGTCACGATCGTGATATGGCTCGTCACGGCCGTGACGAAAACCCAATTCCATTACGACCCTCACAACTGTGATGACTTGTCACAATTGTGATTGTAATTGTCACGGACGTGACAACGCCAGATTGTGCCCCATCCTAATGTCACACGGGCATGACGTGGAGCATCACGGCGATGACAGAAGCCGATACTCAGCCATTTACACGTCGCTCCGTCACGGGTGTGACATGATTCGTGCCTTGAAACTTCTCAATGATGTTTTGTTTGGAACTTCTCTTCTGAGAGGGGTTTTACCATTAGGGAGGGTCCCCACTAGGCAATATCTCCTAAAGACAGTGATGATAGAAGGAAATAATTATTCGGCTGACCACATAATACTACCCATGATGGACTATGACGTCATATTGGGCATGAATTGGTTGACATACTATGATGCCTACATGATGTGACGACAAAGGAAGGTCATAATCAACAAGAAGGATGATAGTTCCGCAAAATTCCATCTTAGGAAAAGAAGATGATGGTCTCTTCAGCCAAAACAACCAAGATGCTGAATAATAGTTGTCGAGGATTCTTGGCGAGTGTGGTCAAGAGTGACTTCCAACCTAAACCACTACAAGAATTTGAAGTGGTGAAGGACTTTTCAAATGTATTTCCCGATGAGCTCCCGGGATTACCTACGGAAAGGAAAATCGATTTTCATATTGAGTTGATGCTAGGGACGACCCCAATTTCCAAACCTCCTTATAGGATGACACCAGCTGAAATGAAGGAACTGAAGGCATAGTGATCACTAGCTGATCATACTACATTTCTACTCATTTTTCATCTCAATTCATGTGCATATAAGCTCTAAAATGTTCATATTATGATAATTATGTCTAATCTACACGCATTTATCTTCTTAGCATAATATTATCCTACATTTGCACATTTGAGTTGAACAATATACTGATTTAGTTCTTATTTGTCTAATTTTCATTTAAGTAATTGATGTTTGATGTTCATATTCTTGCAGCATGAAAATTAAGCACAAGAGATAAACAATGCTGCTGAAAAAGGAAAAGGGAACCACAATGCAAGCTACCAACCAAAAGCAATGAGAAAGGAATCTTTTTGAAAAGAAGAGGGGACCAGAGACAAGTGGCAAAATCAGATGGAATGGAAGGTTCTAATAATGATCAAAGGGTGATGATAATCTCATATATAAAGGGGATGTTGAGGAGCAAAAGGGGGCTTCTCTCCTAGCCATTTGGGCTAGAGGCAGAGGATTTTTCATGCTGGAGTCTAGGGTGTTGATTGTTCTTCTTTTATATTTTAGGATGTTTATGATTATGTTCCTCATCTAATTTATATTGTTTTCATCACTTATGAGGAGCTAAATATTAACTCTCTTAGGATAGAATAGTAGTTTAATTTCTGTTTATGGATGGATGATTGAACAACACTTTTGTCATTGATGTTAGTGCATTTCTGAATGTTTTCAAATCAGTTTTATGTTGATGTGAATCCTATTTTCTAGTGACAACTGAGAAGTTATTGTTTGATTCTTTCTTGCTCAGAAATAAGTCAAGAGCATCACCATTTGTTTTCTAATTTTATCCTTGTCAATATCTGAATGCGTCCTTTTACTTCTTGCTAATGTGAATCTCATCTTGTAATAGTAGCTGAGAGACTGATTCTAGATTCTCTTGTTATTTAGAAATGAATCAAGAACATTAACAATTAGTTTTTGAATTTTGATTTCAATTGTGATTTCTGTTGAGTTGGTTTCCTGGTTCTAAGTAATCCATGCTGAGAATTGATCCATTTTCTTTTGTTGATGTGAATCTCGTATTGTAATGGCAGCCGAAAGGTTGCCTTTAGATTTCCTTGTTGTTTAGAGATAAATCAAGAGCATCAACACTAGTTGTGGATTTGATTGTATTTATGCATTGAGCTAGAGGTTTCATGATAATCTAATATCAGTGGAAACTCTTGTTGAATCAACCTAACTAATATTCATATGAAAGTATGATACTTAATTCTAACTTTAATGCACTGTGAGAGTAGTCTTTATAGGTTGAATCTGGTTTGATTTGTATTGCTAAGTTGTTCTAATCCATTCCATAATAGAATATTAGATGAACCCCTTTCATAAGAGAACATTTCATATCTGTCATATTAGTCACTTAAAAACACAAAAAGAATTAACTTAGTTTAGGATTAATCTAGATTAGTTAGTAAATTTTTAGTTTCAAATCACTATGGATACGACATTCAAGTTAACTACTCCGATCTGTGCACTTGCAGTCCAATGAAGTGATGAGTTTAGACCATATATCATTTACTTGCATTTTCAATTTTGTGCTACAAATCAGTCAATTAACCACACTCCACACAATTCACATCAAGTTTTTGGCGTCGTTGCCGCGGATTTGAGACTGATTAGAATCACTTTCTATAGTTTAGATTAGTCTACTTTTTAGTAGTTATTTTCTTTTCTTTAGATTAGCTTTTGTTTATATTTGCCTTTGCTTTTTCTTATACCATCATTGTTTATATCACATTCCATTGTTTATATTCAATCATATTTTTGTCTATCATTTTCCTGATTAGATTAGTCCTTTTTTGTAATTTTCTTTTGTTGTTATCAATTTTATTTTAATCTCTATTTCATTTCATGTTTACTCCTACTTTTGATATCGTTGCACTTAATCTCGTTGTATGATAAGTTTATAGTACAGAAAATTTTGAATTTGATTTCTGAGATAGATTAAGTATATGATGGATATGAGTTGACAGACTTGGCCCAATGACTATTATCAATCAAGTGAAACGTCAATGAGACAGGAGGAATTGGATTCTATAGTTAAAGATATCATGTTCAAAACTCTTCAGAAATATAATTTTGATGTTGGAGAACCATCGCAAGTTCATTGCAACCAAGGATCATCACAATTTCAACAGTCTTCTAATGCTTACATCTATGTCTCACATGATCATGAAAGTTCATATTACTAGAATAGTAAGGAAGACTTCTCAAATAGTAGTCATTATGTTTCATATTACTGAAATCCTGAGCAAAACTTCTCAAGCAGCAATCCTTATGTTTATGACTCACAAAATCATTTGTATTACCATCACAATCAAGGTCAAGTGTCAGATTTTCAAGTTGCAACTATGAATATTTCAGAAGATCAACAAACACTTAATCAATCCATGGAAGAGTCAAAACTGGAGATTATGTTAGAGAAATTCATCAGGAAGCAAGATGCAATCATGGAGAAGCAAGATGCAATTATGGAGAAACTATGTAAGGTTGTAGCTAAAAATCAAGTCTTGATGGCTAAACTTTGTTTGCAGTCCAATTCAGAAACTCCGCAAACCCAATCTGCCCATGTGAAAGAAGAATTTCAGGAAATGAAGATGAAGATTGAGAGAGAAATAAATGAAGAGAAAGAAGTGCTCATGGAGGCTGAAGTTGAGATGGAAGTTGTCACACTTAAAGCACAAGCCACTCATAAAGTTGCAGAAGTTACTAAAAAGGGTACTCCGATGATAGCAGCAATAAATCACATTGAAGACCCACTCATAAGGCAATAAGTCATGACAGCAAAGACACGTGATGAGACTAAAATGGCCAAGGAGGATATAAAAGCAGAAGAAATTTTTTTCCAAATAGAGGAGGCTATAGTAGAATTCAAATTTATAGAAGGAATGGAACATCCAATGAAGGAAGATCAATATTTGTCTACTGAAATATGGAACCAAGAGCTCAAAAATCTTTCAACAATGCTGCAATTAAAGAGAACATTGAAGAAATGGCTGCTTAAACAAGATGGTGATTCAGGAGATTGAGTTATCATACATGAGGATTCTATGAATGAGAAGCTAGTAGACTTCTGATACAATGAAGGAGGAATATGTCCAACTGAAAAATAAAGGTCAATCATTGGCAAACTAAGAGATCCATACTTGATTAGTGAAGTTGTCCATAGATTGAGATCTCTACTTAACCACATCATACTATTTAAACCTCCTTGATATCAAGAGTTGTAACAATGTCTAGCCTAAGACATTAAAGTAGGGCGCTTCTTGGGAGGCAACCCAAGACTTTTACATCTAATATCCTTTTGTTTTTGCAGAAATAAATCAGAGAGAAACATCTTCTACTACTGAAAAGGGAGTACTCTTGACTTATGTCTTTAATTTTTCACTGAAATACATTTGATAATTGATTATCTTAATTATCCTTACTTAGCTCATGTTATGATCATTATAATGATAACTATGATTTCTTGTTCATATCAGTTGTCCAAATCTAACTTTGTCAAATTTTAGTAAATTTCTTAACCCTTTCTTAATCTTATTGATTGCTAGATTAATCATTCTCCAATTAATTACAGATTTGATTCAATACTTGGAAGAGTTGATCAAGACTTCATTCTATTAACCATTGTTGATATCAAATTTTGAAATAATAGACTCAAAGGAGAAGTGGAGCAAGACATGCCTACCTCTCATTTTACAAGTTGAACACCCACCCAAGCCTCTCCCTTGCTTGGATGATTTATCACTAAGGACAGAGCTGATGATAAGCTTGGAGGAGGAACTTGGTACTTTTCTGAACTCAATTATCATGTTTTAATTTCATTTTAAAGTTCATATATGTCTATAGCCAGGATATTACTATTATCATTATAGTTCAGCTCAACTCATGCTATCATTTGTACTTATCATTGTTAAGTAGAAATTCTTTAGTATAATAGCTAGTACACTCCAACCCCAAGTAGTCAATTTGATTATTATTTTTTTTTGCTTCAATCAGCTCATATTCAGATGCATTTGATTTCAATTCAGCTGAAATTTTTCTTTTTGTAGGTAACACTAGCTGACACTCATGGTTGGTTAGAAATTAGAAGATGTCTAGAATGGAATCAAGATTTTTGCTACTATGTTAAATAGAAAACTTGACTCTTTGTATTAAGGAATCTAAACCTTACTTGAGTTTGAACTGCTACTCACTTCATGAACAGAAAAGAAAAGAAAAAAAATGAAGAAAATGAGAAAATGAAAAGTTGCATTTTGTATTGCATGCATGCATGCATGAATAAAGAGAGCATAATTTCAAAAGGAATCTCTCCTGAATAAAATGAGGATTTTTATCCTGTTGACCAGGATGAATAAAAATTAGGTTTTAAACTTGTTTAATTGCATCATCATGAATAAAAGTCATATTTATCCTGTTTAAGCAATACACAAATCTGTTCATCAAGAGATTGATAGTTCAACCATTTTAGTAAAGTTGAAAATTTCTGAAATTCAAATCAGTTATTATTAATACTTCTTTCATGGATTAAATTTGCTTTTGCCTCAGCTGATTCCTCAGCTAGAATTTGAGTTTTGAAAAAAATGGCAAGGAGTGTTAGCAAAGTGGGAAACTCATTTGATTTTAAACGGCTAAATATGAATTCATTTGTGAACTATTTGATTCAATCATTGTTCTTAATGTCACACCCCACTCTGTGACTAAGGTCCAATTCTAATTATTACCTTCCTTAATTATGCTTAGTAATTCTATAAATAAAATCAGCAAAATCTCCTCCCTTATTTTGTGTTATTTGTCAATACATACAAAGGATGCATATATATATTCATCAAAGTTTAAATAAACAGTTATAAGATATATCATTCACATATTATCGTTATATTTTTTCCCTAACCACCTCACATATAACACCTCACAGGATCAAGTTTTATACAACCTTACTAAAAGTTTTTCACAAACTTAATTACAACATCTAAGACTACCTATTACATGCATGTTTCAAAAATAAAAGTGAAGGGGAAAATAAAAGTGAAAGAAAAATAACAATGCTCTGACGGTTCGACCTCTTCTATATGCCTCAAACCAAGCTTCGAGACAATTCAATTCGAGAACTTACGAGTATCTGAAAATTTTAAAATGGGTACTGTGAGCAACAATCATTTGCTCATTGAGTGAAATAAAAGTACAACATAGGGGAACAATACGAGTGCATATAATATTTAAATAATCATATTTATTTCATATAAAAAAATTTAAAACATAACTCATATCACATAACTTTTCAAATCATATGAACTTTTACATAAATATAAATTATTCAAGATATCATTATATTCACAATTAAACTCCATACATGTGTCATTGCACATACTCATCATGGGTCAATACGTATCCCTCTATGATCATGTGTCATACAGCTAAGCAGAGCTTCATAATCAAGAGTATCAGATATGCAAAGTAAATCATGGGTCAATACGTATCCCTCTATGATTGTGTGTCATACAATTAAGTAGAGCTTCACAATCAAGAGTCTCAGATACGCAGAGCAAATCATGGGTCAATACGTATCACAACCATGATTATGTGTCATGCAATCATGATTCTCAGATACGCAGAGCAGTCCCCAAAGGGCAAAGACACCCGATATATGCTCCAAAGGCTTCATGTATATCGAATGCGGTCCCAAAAACCTTTTTTCAAACAGCATGGCTAATGAACACATGGAGTTTAAAAATATCAAAATACACATGTCATAATCTCATATCATTATCAAGTAAAACTTATTTTCACTTCACAAGCATTGTTCCCTAAAAACATTTTTGTATAAGGTGTTACTCCATCTCATATGAAATCTTTGAAGCATATCATAAATACTTTTCATAGCTCAAGATATGTTTCAATAATAACAATAGTAATCTTTGCTTAAGGTAATACCATAAATAAAAGAATTAACATATAACATTTTATTATGTTGTAAATTTACCCACTCACCTTGTGCTTTATATTTTCAAAGAGGTTTACTAGATTTTCCTCCTTTCATTTGTAGTTTGTTGGTTTTCTACAAGCAATGATGCTATTTTATTTTCCAATTACTAATAATAACAATATGCAATGCATGCTCATGCATGAACACTTGTTCACCTTAAAATGCATATAATCCTTTCTAATACTAATGTGTAATTTCAGGTGTTTATGTTCATATGCTACTTCACACTCCCTACTATTTAATTTTCCAAAGTTTAGCTAGGTACTGTCTTAGAATTTCAGACTGAGTACTTGTCAATGAATAATTCATAACTTCTTAATCACAAAGGCAAATCTCGTGATTTTGAATAAATTAGAAACTACATTACTAAGGTTTCCATCCTCCAAATATCATTAACTAAGTCCAAGTGAGTAATTCAAAACATCCCAGGAAATCTGACATGGGGTTTGTGTCCTGGTAGATTGCGTGTCACTAAATGATTAATTTATATCTTTAATAATACTTATTCATTTAATGAGATCCTAATTTTCCTAGAATCTAGACTTCAGTATTGTTTATGCATAAAAATTGTAGAATTTAACTCCTTGTATGACCTTATAACAAAAATAGTTAATTAGGGTCGTGATCTGTCCATGTCCTGGAATCTCACAGAAGCATCACTATGAAATGAAAAATTCATTTCTCCCAAAATACAAGTCCAAATAGGATGATTCCACTTCTCATATAACTCTTATAATATCTAATTAATCATATCTAAATTCCAAAACCTAATTCAATATATTCGAACGGTGCCCTAATTCACAAGTGGAACATATATCAGACTCGGGACATGATGTGTGACCAGCGAAGTTAAGTATATAACTTCCTCTATAAAACTCCTTTTTAGGTGCTTACAGAGGTCATAGAAAGCTAACTTCGAATACATTAACCATACAAAATTTCATAATTTATGGTGTGGTAATCATGAAGGAAAGATCCTCTCAATCAGAAGAACAATTTTTGGATCGAAACCACACGTTGAACAGCCTATTTCATCGATTTTCCCCGGGTCGTTTCGCTCAAGTTCTTCCTCTGAAAAGTTTTGGTCCGTCAAAGGATAGAGTTATGCGGTTTATATATTTTTTTCAGAATTTTCAAACGTCATATGGCGGTTTGAAAAAATATCCATCTAAGCAGCTATTTACCTGTCTGCTTCAGCTGCTTAGGACTTAAGTGATGGTCAATCACATTTTTTTGTCATAACTAAGTATTTTAATCCTAATTAAACTTACTTAATTTTATTTAAACATATATATTATAATATTTAGAAATTTTATAATTTATTTCTAATAAACTTATATAATTACTTTTGTAAAACTTATCGACAATTACATAGTCATTATGCTCTAATCGGAATATTAATTATTATATACAAATATCACTAAATGAACATCCAAACTAACTTAATATGTTAATTAAATGCATAATTATGCAGAAATTATTGGATTTAAGTTTAATGACATATTAAATTATATTTTGATTATACAAGAATGATTAAAGATAAAATGCTAAAAAGTTTAAAGAAAAAGAAATAACTTTATGCACTATAATTAAATTATTAGAGTTGTAGAGAATTCCGTTAGCTTTCCATAGACTCCAAGATCATCTAATTTGGATAACCGTGCAGAAAGTTATGCTCAAAATAGTGTAGGGCGGCCAATCTGCCGGTCGAAGCTATGAAGGTCGGTCGAGACAGTCCGGTCGACCGATCGGAGATACCGGTCGACCGATCAAGGCATAAACTGCTCAAATAAAAATTATGAGACTATACGGGTCGACAGTCCGGTCGAAGCACCGGTCGACAGTCCGGTCGAAGCACCGGTCGACCGATCAGCTCAACGACTACAAATCAAAACTGCGAAACTATACCGGTCGAGGCACCGATCAATAGTCCGGTCGACCAACCAGCTATGGCAATTGGAGAATTCAGCGCAACAGTCATATAGTCCGATCGACTGGTCCATTACTAAAATGAACAGTAACAGCTATATTTTGAGGAGAAAAATATGGAATTAATTCTGCACGAATTTTCACATACCAGAGCCTATAAAAGGAGTGTCAAGGTCAGAAGCAAAAGCATCAAAACTATCCAAGCATTGAAGCAAAACTTCAAAAAATCAAAAGGAGATCATTTCTCTTGAAGTTATCATTTTAGAGCCTTCTTTCTTTCTCTCTTCTCTTCTTGTGAGTGTTCTATTATAAAAGAGAGAAACTATTCTTCAGAAAGATTGTGAGAGCTCCTGTGTAAAAGAGGTTCCAAATGTTACCTCTTGAGCGAGAGAAAAAATTAGTTTCCTAGGATGAGAGGTTGCCTTGCCTCTCGAAGCGGAGAAAAATGTGGTTGTGTAAAGGACTTTTCTTCCTTGCCCCATTTGGAACAAAGGAAGGGATTAGTGGAATCTCGGACGGTCTCGAGGTCGAGAAGTCGGAGCGGGGACGTAGGCCAAGGTGTGGCCGAACCTCGTCAACAACCACCCATGTCTTCGTGTTTGATTTCTCTCACTCTCTCCCGTCATTAATATTGTATTTATAATCTGAATTGCAAATGTTTTTAAAATCGGTTTTATGCTTCCGCGATGAATTTCGTGAAATCGATATTTTCGGTTAAACACCAATTCACCACCCCCCCCCTCCTCTTGGTGCCCCTTGGGATCTTACATAAATGACGTTTGTAAAGCACGTCCGTAACACTTAATATCTGAATATTTTGCTTGAGGACAATTAAAAGACTAAGTTTGGGAGAGTTTGATCACTACCTGATCATACTATATTTCTACTCATTTTTCATCTCAATTCATGTGCATATAAACCCTGAAATGTTCATATTATGATAATTATGCCTAATCTATACGCATTTATCTTCTTAGTATAATATTATCCTACATTTTCACATTTGAGTTGAACAATATACTGATATAGTTCTTATTTATCTAATTTTCATTTAAGTAATTGATGTTTGTTGTTCATGTTCTTGCAGCATCAAAATCAAGCACAAGAGACAAACAATGCTGCTGGAAAAGGAAAAGAGAACCACAATGCAAACTGCCAACCAAAAGCTGAGAAAGGAATTTTTTTAAAAAGAAGAGGGGACCAGAGACAGGTGGCAAGCAAATGGAATGAAAGGTTCTAATGATGATCAAAGGATGATGATAATCCCATATAAAAAGGGAATGTTGGAGGAGCAAAAGGGGGGGCTTCTCTCCTAGCCATTTGAGCTGGAGGCAGAGGGTTTTTCTTGTTGGAGTCCAGGGTGTTGATTGTTCTTCTTTTATATTTTAGGATGTTTATGATTTTGTTCCTCATCCGATTTTAGGATGTTTATGATTGTTCTAATGATGATCAAAGGGTGATGATAATTTTTTATATTTTAGTTCAAATCACTATGGATACGACATTCGAGTTAACTACTCCGATTTGTGCACTTGTAGTCCAATGAAGTGAGGAGTTTAGACCATATATCATTTACTTGCATTTTCAATTTTGTGCTATAAATCAATCAATTAATCACACTCCACATAATTCACATCACATAGTTGCAGGAATTACTAGACAGAGGCTTCATTAGGCAAAGTATGTCCCCTTAGAATGCACCTGTCCTATTGTGAAGAAGAATGATGAATCACTGAGTGTGTGTATTGATTACAAGATGCTCAATAAAGTGACCATCAAGAATAAATACACATTGCCCAAGATAGATGACACTTTTTATCAATTGTCTTCTGCATCGGTGTTTTCAAAGATCGATTTGAGAAGTTGATACCATCAGCTCAGAGTGGCTGATGAAGACATAGTAAAGACAACCTTTAGATCAAGGTATGGCCATTACGAATTCTTAATCATACCTTTTGGACTGACAAATGCTCCTACAGCATTTATGAATTTGATGAACATGATATTCAAACCTCATTTGGATAGGTTTGTAATTGTATTTGTAGGCGACATCATGATATATTCATCAAGTCCTGAGGAACACCAGAAGCATCTAAGGATTGTTCTAGAGACTTTGTGGCAACATCAATTATATGCAAAGTTCTCCAAGTGTGAGTTCTGGTTGGAACAAGTGATATTTTGGATAAATTACACGAATGGTCCTCCAACTTTGAGTTGATTTTCAATTGGTCCCCCAACTTCAATTTATAACCAGAACATCCTCCATCTTTTATTTTCTTGCACGCTTAATCTCCTGACCGGTGATAGTGAGTTTCCCGATTGCCTTGCTTACGTGGCAGATTTTCTCTCTCATCCATGTCAGTTTAAATCCTCCACGTCATCATAAAAATTAATAAAAAAGGATGAAGTTGTCCACGTCATTAAAAAATTTAAAAATTAAAAAGTCAACTGCGAGAGAGAGACGCCCCCTCTAGTCGAGCTCCGACGAGCTGGTCGAGCTCGACTAGAGGGGGGCGGTCGCCCCCCTCCTTCTCTCTCCCGCGCGTGCGGGAGAGAGAGGGAGGAGGGGAGCTCAACCAGAGGGGGGCGGTCGCCCCCCTCTCTCTCTCTCGCGGTCGCCCCCTTCTCTCGTAGCTGATTTTTTTTATTTTTTAAATTTTTTAATGATGTGGACAACTTCATTCTTTTTTATTATTATTTTTTTATTTTTATGATGACGTGATGGATTTAAACTGACGTGGATGAGAGAAAAAATTCGTCACGTAAGCAAGGCAACAGAAAAATCCACTATCACCGGTCAGGAGGACTAAGCGTGCAAGAAAATGAAAGATGGAGGACGTTCTGGTTATAAATTGAAGTTGGAGAACCAATTAAAAATCGACTCAAAATTGGAAGACCATTCGTGTAATTTACCCGTGATGTTTTTTAATCACATTGTTTCAATGAAGACATTTATGTGGATCCAGGAAAGGTTTGAAGTAGTTATGAACTGAGAAAGACCAAAGACTATGACTGAAATAAGGAGTTTTATAGGATTCGCCGGCTACTACAGAAGGTTCATCTAAGATTTCTCTAATATTTCCTCTCCAATAATCAAAATGATCAGAAAAGGAGAAAAGTTTAACTGGAAACAAAAGTGTGAAGAAAGTTTTCTGAAACTAAAAAAGAGACCGACTTCTACACCAGTGCTGACAATTCCCTCTAGAGTTGGAAGCTACACGGTTTATAGTGATGTTAGTGGCACTGGACTAGAATGTGTGCTTATGCAACATGAAAGAGTGGTTACATATGCTTTAAGATAACTCAAGCCTTATGAGAGGAACTACCCCACTCATGATATGAAATTGACAACATTGGTATTTGCCTTAAAGATATGGCACCACTATTTGTTTGGAGAAGAATTCGAAGTGTGCATCGATCGCAAGAGTTTCAATTATGTGTTCTCTCAAAAGAAACTCAACATGAGACAAAGAAGATGATTTGTGTTTTTGAGAATTATGAGTTTCTCTACCATCGAAGGAAGGCCAATTCAGTGACAGATGCTCTAAGTAGAAAGTATGAAGGATCAATGGTTTGTTTGAGAGTCTACAAGTGGACTCTAATCAATGTTTTTAAAACTGGACCGGTCATTGAACCGGTCGGCCAACTGGGTCATGGTTCGATCGGTTCAACCGGGTTCGACCGGATTGAACAGGATTTTTATTAAAATAATATTATTTTTTTACTTTAAAACAATATATTACAAATAAAAGTATAAAAGGTAAAAAAATAATGGAATAAAATTATATTAATCATCATTTTAAATTAATCAAATATTAATAATTTATTTTTTACATTTTAATAATATATATTATTTATCATTAATTAATTTTATATTTAATTATTTAATAATTTCCTTTTTTATTTCCATTACTATTATCTTGCCCTCATTTTATTTTTCAAATTCATATTTTCTTTCCATATTATTTGATTTCTTGTATAAATTCATCCTACAAAATTTACAACATTATTATGTTTCCATTTTCATATTTTATTGTATAATATTCATAATAATTAAAATTTTGTCATCTTTTTATTTATGTTTATGATAATCTTTTTCTTTTTTTCAAAATTATCTTTATTACTATCTTTCCAATTTCATTTCAAATTCAAATTACTTTCCTTATTATTTACATCCATTTATTCTTTACAATCAAATCACTTATATTACTCTCCTTTCTATTATTCCAGATTCCCTCTTATCATACACTTTCCTTCTTTTATTTTTTTCCCATTTATTTACCTCTCTTTTATTATTTTTGAAAAAAGCCGGATTGAACCGATTTTTCGGTTCAACCCGGTTTTGGCCGGGTTGACCCGGTTCAATTCGGTTTTTTGCAAAAATTGGTTTTACATATCAACCGAACCAGACCGACGACCGGTTCGTGGTTGAACCGGTCAAACTGGTCGGTCCGGTCCGATTTTAAAAACACTGACTCTAATTGAAGGAAGCACACAAGGAAGGCTGATGATGCACTGTGTCATCCAGCTTGAAATGGTGACAAATATTGCTCAAGCACCGAAGGAGGACCCAATATATGAAGATATGAAAGCTCTGTGTGAGAAGGGACACTCGGACTATAATACTGATGAAGATGGAATTATCAAGTTCCAAGGTAGACTATGGGTACCTGAAGATAAAGAGCTTAAGAAAGAAATTCTGACTGAATGTCACAAGTCAGAATTTGCTATTCACCCAAGAACTACGAAAATGTTCAAGGACTTTCAGAGAACATTTTAGTGGGAGGATATGAGAAGAGAGATGACTGAATTTATATTCAAGTGTTTAATCTATCAGCAGGTAAAAATTGAGCACCAAAAGCCACAAGGACTGTTGAATCCACTACTCATACCTCAGTGGAAGTGGGAGGGGAGATCACAATAGACTTCATTGTAGGTCTCCCAAGGACACAGAAAGAACATGATGCAATATGGGTCATTATGGACAAATTGACGAAGTCTGCTCACTTTTTACCATATAATGGTAGGCAATCAACCGCAAGTATGATACAATTGTATGAAGATGAGATTATCTGGCTACATGAAATTCTTGTTTCCATTGTATCGGATAGAGACCCGAGGTTCACAATAAGGTTCTAGAGAGGATTGCAACATGCTTTTAGCACAATGTTGCACTACAGTACTACCTTTCACCCTCAGAGTGATGTGCAGAATGAAAGAACAATCCAAACTCTAGAGGACATGTTAAGAGCATATGCTATTGATTGGCAAGACAACTAGGATGATCATCCAGTCTTAGCTGAGTTTGCCTACAATAATAACTATCATTCCTCCATAAAAATAACTCCATTTGAAGCACTGTATGGAAGACCATATAGGTCTTCCACATGTTGAAGTGTTACACATATGATAGAATTCTGGCAATCATAATAGAGGCAACGTCTGACGAGCGTGACCAAGAGGAATGTATTGAAAAGAACACAAAAAACCCAGTCACTATGGAAGAAATGAACAAGGGTTTTTTATCACTTTATTAAATCAAGGTTGTTTCTCTTCTAGCGCAAGTGATTAAGGTGACGTCCGACGAGTGTGACAGAGGGGTATCTATTGAAAATAAAAAGAACCAATCGCGATGGAAGAAACGAACGTGCAAGCAGCCACGTATTTTTTTTATTGCTTTATTAAATCAGAGTCGTTTCGCTTCAATCAAACGAACACTGATGTTTTGGACATCATTGACCATCGATCTGCAATTGGACGGTTGGATAGTGCGACGGATACATGCGTGAAAGGGCTATGACGTAGGAGCATATAACCCATATATGTGTATGTGTGTGTGTGTGTGGGGGGGGGGGGGGGGGGGGGTGTCGCATTATAACTAAAAATTCATCTTAATAAGCTTCAACAACAAATCGATCCAACTGGATGCGTTGCTCTTTTTAAAAACATAAAATAAATGGTGTTATTTTTTAATTGTTTAAGTTTTAAAAATTTTGACAATAAAAAAATATAAACTTCGTCAAACTCTTATTAAAAAAATTCCACAAATTTTGCCACTCCCCCGACGATGGCCCATTAAAAAGAGATTAGAAATTGGCCCATTATAAAGAGATTAGCAATGATAATGGAAACTATTAAGAAAGAACAAAGACCAATTGTTGTTGTCGTTAGTCAATTGAGCTTTGAAAGCACAAGTGAATATTTTACCACTTATTTTCTCTCAATGTATACCGAAAATGTTCTTGGTATGAATACATCTCATAATACAAAAGCAATTAGTTGGCAACATAATTAATCTTTCAAATAGTGTTTAGCAGTTCAAACGTTAATTTTTGTTTGATAAATGAAAAAATAAATAGCGTTTCATAGGAAAATATTGAAAAGTTACTTCTACCGACGTTTAGCGACTAGATGTTAGCGTTTTATAATTTTTTTCAATTTTACCCTTATTCAAATATATTATTTCTTTTTAATTTAGTTATTATTTCCTCATTTTTATTTTAAAATCATTTAACTATATTTCTTTTCATATTCATGTTTAATTAATTACAAATTATTTATATGTTAACAATGAATAAAAAATAATTTCACAATTAGTATTTTCATATCATCGATGCATGATATAAAATTTATTGTCAATATAAATTTCTATATATTTTAATAAAAAAATTAATTGTGAAATTTTATTTTATTTAATTAAGATATAAATATTTAATTTATTGTATTATAATAGAATTTATATAGTTCTTAAATTAAATAATTCGTCATATGCCTAATTATGTCATTTTATATTCATCAACTAATTCTACCACTAAATTTATCAAATACTTATTTGTTACAACCTGATCATCATCCACTAATTAATCCGCTATCCGTTTATCAAACTATTAGTAATGCCAATGTAACTTCTCGATGCACAAAGACATACTTCAACCCCATGCCCATGAGATAAAATGACAAGTTTGATAAGTGTGAAAACCAATAGTAATTTAATTAAGTAAAATGCATATGTTGAACAATCAATGTTGGTAGTTTGTTGAACCGTCAGAGTAGATCTGAATTACTGTATACATTTAAAACTAAAAGGAAGTGTATTATTCACAATCATCTAAATTGCATAATTTGTCGATTAAGCATGCTGCTAAACATACATGTTGAGAAACCTGCTCGGCATATGCATTTTACCTATCAAAAAATAGGTTGGCCATTACAACAATTTGAAGCTTACAATCACCCCTAATGAAAAAAAGGCATCATCGTGTCACTGGTGCTATTATCACCTTTGCAACTGTCAAGGATCGGTTGCCATAAAAAGAAAAAAAAAGCAAACATATCAATTAGTTGTTAGTAGGGCTGGATATCTCCATCAAGCAAAAAGTCCTGAGTGGTAGCATGTCAAAGATAATGCATAATTGAATCAGGACACAGGTTATTCTTGAAAACCAGGGTTCTCCAGTTGCATTTGGATCATTGATTGGAAAGTCTGCTCTTGTGCATCAGCATGGTCCTTAGTGCTTGTTTCAGTAGATCTTTGGTTCAAAAATGGTGTTAAGCTTCCCAAATGTGCATCTCAAATCAAATCGTGGTACATTGGTGAAACATCTGCTCCAAAATGTTTGCCCTTTAGTCAGATTATTTGTGATCTTCGTGGCAACACGAGATGCAGCTACTTGAGCAAGACTCCCCATGTATTCTTCATGTATACTGCTAATGACCACACAGCAAGGCCAGATGATATGTAGAGCAAAACCACACCAGAGGCACTCAACACACCTAACCCCGACAAACTGCATTGTGAAATTAGCCCTTGTCATTGAACTACTTCACAAATGGCACACAATATCTCAAGGCACGAATTACAATTTGCACAAGAGCAGAAACTACCTGGGGTCCCTACTGGCCAATAATATAGTGAGTGCAACCATTTGTGTTGCTGTTTTCCACTTGCCTAAATTGTTTACTGCCACAGCCTGACATAACATAGAGTAGTCATTTTTTTGTGAATGTATCTAGAGCATTGATCATAAAAGACTCATATCATGCAAACTCGCCTCAAGAACTTTGCTATCCTGGGATGCAGCCCACTCTCTCACTGCTGACATTGTAATCTACAGGATAAGGAGGGTACAGGCATTAGTTCATCACAACAATTTTTCAGAAAATGCATCACCACAACAATACTTCTACCGAGGCCTACCCTCTAATTTGATACTTCCGTACTTAGGGAAAACAAAAGAAACTAGGAAATCTACCACCTTGACTAGTCGGTTCCAAGAATACACAATATTTTTTTTATTTTTTTAAGGGGAAGAATGGACAATATCTAACTCCATCAGTTTTACGTGGACTTATTCCACTTGCTTTTATGTGGGAAATATGGATTCAACGCAATAGATGTATCTTTAGAGGGGAGCAACCTTATATTGTTTTATAACCGGTCCCAAGCCCGGATAAAGGAGGAGGGTTGTGTTAGGCCCCGACAGTCAGCGTAAAACCCTATCGAATCTCATGAACATGGATCAGGCGTCGAATGATCCATAGCCGACCCCACCTAGTGGGATAAGGTTTTGTTGTTGTTGTTGTTGTTTCTAAATCAATGGTGTAAGCTTGGGCGAGTTGGTCACTGAAACCTGCTGTTGTAATTTATCAGTTGTGAAAAAGATGGATAAACACGCATGGTTCTTGTCCTTCACCTCCTCAATGAAATAAAATAAACTCCATTTATTTATGGATGACAGAAGGTACATTACGGTTCGACTTCTTTATCAGAAAAATAGTTTTTTAAGTATGTACAAGCACAGAGCATAGTTTCATATAATTATGATAAGTCCATGCATTTGACTGAAAAAGAAAAAGTTAATTTCACCTCTCTACCAATAATTGCAATTGCAGGTACTGTCAAAAGCCATGGAACCTCTCCAAATATAGGAACTTCCAAGGGTCTTGTACACAGTAGTACCAATGTGGCAGCTACCATAAGCTGCATTTAGGTAACGTAACAATCCAATTACTGATCTTAATTAAATAAATCAATAAACAAAATCAATATCAGGCTACATATTTTGTCAACAAAGAAAAAATATCATGTCACCTAAATAACAACAAAGTTCCAGCAAAAGAGAGAAGAATACCTTATCAGCGACAGGATCCAAGAATGCACCAAAGGTAGTTCGTAATTTCATCTGGAATGAAGTTAAAGAAAGAATTGACTTTTTTTCCTTTTTTACAAGGTTAAAGAAAGAAATAATTCCATTGAAGAAACTCTTCAAAATAGACCCCAGATCCCGTAGACTAAGAAAAATAAACAAACCTTTCGAGCAATATAACCATCAAGCCAATCAGTGATTGCTGCTGCAATAAATATGCTAGTTGTGGCAGTTGTAGCAATCCGACCATTCATGTAAAACACTAGTAGAAGGCAATGAACATGTTAGTCATAAATAAAATGTTGCAACATTTCAATACCAAATTTCTTGAATCAAAGCCCCACAGGGCGTCTTAAATTTTTATTCTTCCCATGGTTCTATGATCTAAACCTCAGTTCTATAAATTGATATGAAAATTATGTCATTTCCATGTAAAAAGAGAATTTGCGAGAACAGTCCAATTCTAAAATACTCAAATGAAGAAATTGCTGAGAGATTTAGCTTCAGAAGCGTTACAGTACAAAGGACCCGGTACCATGTGTATCCCCCATGGCCTAGTGGTTGGAAAGCATAGTGGGAGGTCGAGGAGTCAAGCATATATATGAGTTGGTAAATTTTCATTTTTGGCATCCAAAAGGACCCTATGCGAGGTGTATCCCCTATTAAAAATGCATTCTTGATGGGCAAACTGGAAGCAATTAGACCGAATTAACATAATTTCCAGAATAAAATGACATAAACCTACTATTTATAAGAAGAGGAACCGCCACCACCCGCGCCAGGGTCAAGACAGTGGGCAAAGTAAGCAACCCGGGGGAGGAGGATGTTGCCTCTTCGTCCTTCTGCCGAAGGCCGCTCTCATTCGTTCCTCCCCCTCCTCCATCGTGATGGGGCATCTGCGTCCCCGCGGACGAAGATTTCACCGTCTCTGTAGCACCATCGCCGCCAAGACCAGCCGCAGCTCTGTCAGAAGCGGCGGAAGCGGCCCACTTCCGCGGCCCCAGTGAGCGGTGCACGGAGGTCGGAGGCTGGGTTGATGTCCCCCGAGGCCTCGTCCGGAGGCCCCGGTATCGTGCCCAGGCGAAGGGATCGGCCTTAGCGGTAGATTGGCCTACGGCGAATGCTGCCGTGGAACTGGAGTCGGCTGACGGCGAGGTAAAGAGGCGATGGTGGCCTCTAGGTGGACTCCACCTTCCATGAAGAAGAGGGCAAGGGAAGAGGTGGAGGAGACGGGCCGGGGAGAAGAAGGCGACGGATTTGGAGAGGGCCGCCGGAAGCATCGGTCTGGAAAACTTTGACCTGGGATTTTCTCGGGAAAGCTTTTGGCGAGTAAATTAATTGGAATTTGGATCTTAATATCACTTTATATTATTTTTATATTAAATAATATTTATATATTTTTAAATTGTTGATAAAAATAAATAATAAAAATGATTCAAAGTAATTCCCTCGGAATTATTGTTCAAGAAACAGATATTATTTCCTGACATGGGGAAATTAGATTGACATTATTGGAGCTTACATTTTCCATTGCATTGGTTTAGCTTTTTGTATTCTTCAACTTTTACTTAGAAATGTTCGAGAGACTACCAAAAACGATAAATTCTAAACTAAAATTAAGGTCTACGAAACTGCGGATTTCTTTTTCTTCAACTCAAGTGGATGATTTAGATATTAATTAAGCTATTTTCATTTAAACAATAATTTTAAATTAGTGGTGCGTAAACGAAAAATATATTTAACATTCATCATTTTGCATATGGTGCCACTCGGTCGATCAAGGATGGATGAACATTCTTGTTGCAAACACACTCGGAGGATCCAATTAGAAAAAATGGGTAAAATTGGAAGAAGTTGCGATTGCAGAAATTTACCCAAAAAATAACGAATATAAAATATAGTGCTAGAACAAATTAAGAAAAAAAAAAGAGTTACGTACATAGCGTATATAAAATTAACATATTTTTAATAAATATAATTATTATATTTCACGATATATTGCACATTCATTATTGTTAAATTTTCGAATAAACGCCACATCATTGAAATAGAAATACTCCAAGTCTCCAAGTACTATACCCAAGACAAATGATTGAACCCGGTATGAGAATATCTTAAAATATTTAACGTTCTAATTGTTAATATGACATATCAGTAACACAAAAAAAACTAATCACAATGCCACATGCTTATGCGATACGTAATTAACATAAAGGTACGAAACACGAACTAGTTAATACAAAATGCTCCCAAAATATTATAGAATCATGAAAAATTATTTTAATTCTCGGAAATTTGTGATGTTCCGACCATCACGAAAACTTCAGGTCACATTAGATTATCTAAGAAGAGAAAACAGGTTGTTGAAGCGGGCAGTCGAATTTGATTCGAAAACACATTTATACAACATACATCCACTGTGATGTTCCTGGTCCGTCGTCAATCATAATAAGATTGTAACCATTTCATCGAAAATTAGAGTGACCAGAAAAAAAAAACAGATTTGATTCCTCCAGCCTTCATTCTTTCATTCTTCCCCATATCCCTCATGGCATATAGGAAGCAAGGAGTGAGCATAATAAATGAGTAAGAATAAGAAACCCTAGAGCCAACAAAGTACTCGAACTAGTAGATGCAATTATTCGAGAACTCTTATGGTGACAGGACTGTTGAGGCAGAAACTCCTGTTCTTCACACATGATGCATTCATCGCTTCTAGGCGCGTAGGGAAACGAACAATTGCAGTTTTTACGGGATCAGGAAAACCTTGCCTGCAATGGGTTAAGAAAACAATTTTTTAGAATTGACTCAAAGAACTAGCTAGAAGTAAAAGAATGATGGAAGAACTCACCTGAAAAATGTTTGAAGTGAGGAAGGATCAAAGTTACAACCAGATAGGAAACGCTCGATGTCTTCTGGGAATGAACTCCTAGGAAGCCCTTGCAGGAGAACCTAAACAAGCATCACAGAATGAATGCAGCTATCAATTAAAATTCATATTCTCTAAAAAAATCTTATCATAAAAGATAATCTAAACCAACTAGAGGGATCAAAGGGAAAGGGCATGAGGTCATTATTTAAAACGAAAGAAATTGTCTAGGCGGTGTGGAATTTTTTTAACTCAAGCAGTGTATTTATTTAACAAATGCTACAAAATCAGAAATGACAAATTGGAACAATCAGATGAGATGATAATTAGACATCCGACAAAGATAACCATTTTTTAGAGGAAAATAATCATTATGATGAAGGGAAAAGGGAAAGGGGAAAAAGGAAATAAACTATTATCATACTACTCATCTGAGATAAACAGGGAACCAGCAGAAAAGGCTGGCTACAAAGGAGAAAAGGAACTACGAAAAGGACAATGGACAAAACCTAGTGTCTGAATGAAGTGTGATGGATAAAACTGATAAAAAGACAGCAGAATGCTAATCTATGGGTGAGGCCATAATCTCCCAAGATTATACAAGAAAGAACTTTAGAAGTAACGCAAATAAACATAAATATAAGGCAGAACATTTTTATAAAGAGTGAACGGATGATTGCCATGCAAGAGTAATCATCCATCTTGCATTAAAAAACCACACCATGCATATGCATGATAGTGGATGTAGCTGTCAGAAAAACCAGAATATCAGAATTCAATACCGGCTGACTAGACAAAAACAAAGGAAGAACTTCTATAGACGGAAAAAAGAGGATATCAGACTACTGTATCTCTTCCTTATTTGCCGCTCTCTACTAGAGAGCACTCCACATGTACATGTTATTACTATTTGGTGATATATATATACCTGGATGACAACCTAATGGCCGTCATCCTTTCTCTTCTAAAAAAACAGATAAATACAATAGTACATAATTCCAGAGTGCAACAACTTCTGTCATCTGTTCGAAGATTCATTATTAATTATAGTGCGGCAGCAAACAATTTCTCACAGTTTTTTGTCTTATTTTCAGTGAAAGAGTGGAAAAGGGCAGAGTTGAGAGTTTCTAGAATCGGGTGTTTGAGATTTCATCCCAATAAGGGCCAGAATAGACAACCTCCTTTATTCAGATTACAAGGGTTGATATGATATGGTTTCATGGTAGATGAGGCCTGTCTGGTCCAACACCAGGTATCTAGCTTCTTTAAATGATGTAAAAAATACAAAGGGAAGAAACGATTAAGTGTGGTGGATGGGAGCGTTTGGCTCTCATCCTTCAAACTTTCAAAAAAATGGTAATTCTTCATTGAACTTGGTGACCTAGTGCACAATGAACTTTGGTAGAGACAGCCATAAAAAAGAATTTGAAGCTGACCTCATGCTACTCATAACCATATGCCTGTCTGGTCCAACACTAGGTATCTAGCTTCTTTAATGATGTTAAAAATACAAAGGGAAGAAATGATTAAGTGGGGTGGATGGGGGCGTTTGGTTCTCATCCTTCAAACTTTCCAAAAAAAAAAAGGTAATTCTTCACTGAACTTGGTGATCTAGTGCACTATGAACTTTGATATAGACAATCATAAAAAAGAATTTGAAGCTGACCTCGTAGAAAGATACAGAAAACTGATTTTCAGTTTTAACTGTAAGGTTTTCTAAGAATAAAACTGCAAAGTTCAGCTAGCCTGGTAGGTTTTCTCATACCCTTGAGCCCATCTAACTACCACAGAATAGGCACCCATGGTGGGTGCTTCATCTAATCACAGATAACAACAACTAGAAGTTATGCAAAACTGGTAGCACAAATTTGAGGAAAGTAAGTGCATTAATTCAATTATGTGAAGTTCTTGAGATCAACAACAGCCTCTTTATATAAACTACATTTTGGACACATGATATGTTTACTTACAGTTTTGCCATCGTAGGATGGTGCAATGTCCCACTGGGATTGATCAACCTGCAATGTAAGAAATGGCAGCATCATTCAATGAATACATTTGTAGCGTGCACAAGAGCATGCCAAAAGGAAAAAAAAAAAAAGAACTTACAGCGTCTAGCTTGTACAGGCGCCCCTTTCTTATGGTTTGGCCCCTTGCTTTGTCATAGGAAGAACGAGACGAGAATTGCAACAACCTGTTGATATAGAAGTTAAATTTCCCTTTTATTTCTTTTGGAACTCGTAAGCACCAAAAGTTTACAAAACAACGCTAATGAATGATAACACAAATATGTGTAAATGGCTTTTACCACTCAAGATAATAACCAGTGCCATTGTGACAGACACGACGAACTTATTCATTCGATCAAGGTAGAAATTAACTGAAACTCACGCGGCAATGGGATTATACGCCCTGTTGTATTCGATTTTGACGTCATCCGTAGACAGATTGCATCCTTCGAAGAAATGGATGACATCTGTCTTCAGCGTATTCCTCCCGATCCCGGTCATCCTTCCAAACACAAATTCTGATTTAAAAAAGAAAGAACTTTATCATCAATCAAAATAAGCCACGCGGACATATAAGTGATCTCAATCGAAACCCGACCAACAGTTCCCACACGGAGAGCATTCCTCGTTTAAGAGGAGGCGGAAGAGAGACAGGCACCTTTTTGGGCACCCTGGAGGAACGGATCGGCTGCGGAGGCGTCCTGCGAGTCGCCGGCGCCGTCGGACGCCGTCGTGGTTAGCGTGCGGAGGTGAGGAATCGCCCGGAGCAGTAGTTTCGCTTCCGGAGGCGAAGCCATCGACCGGAGCGCGCTGCCGAAGAGGCGGAGCTGCGACATTTGTGCACACTTTCCGACGGCCGTAGTTTGAGACTGTCGAGGGAAGAGGAGAGTGGCAAAACCCTAGCTGTTGAATCAGATCGTGGCGCTTCTAAACCGCGCGAGTGGAGAGGACCGAATTCGAACCCGGTTTAGCCCGGTCTCTGTGAGTGGCATCATGTCATTAACATTTAAGTGGATGATTTTCGTGTTGTCTGTTATATCCAGGGGTGGCAATATCCTCAATCCCAAGTGGGCCCCGAGAGAAATCTCCGTTCGGGCCTCGCATTCGGGAATTTTTTTTCCCGTGGGGGCGGGAATGGGGGCAAACTCCCTCGACTCCTCTTTCGGGAATTGAGGGCGGGATGGGTTGCCCCCGTCCCGTCGAATTCTCGTCTCTTCGTCATAATATTTAATTAATAAATTATTATAATTATCAATCATCAGATTAAATCTTAGCCGTCCATTCATCATATATAAAATAAAAAAACCTTAACTCCTTTCACTTTCTCCTTAATATAATCTCCTCTCTTTTTCTTCCACCCCCAACCCTAATCTCCTTTCCCCTTTTCGTCATGATGGCGGTCGGCGGGCGACATCCTTCTCAAGGCGGCGCCGGCGACGACGATCACTTATGCGGAGGCAGCAGCGGGCCTACGTCGACAGGGATGGTTGGCGGCCACACCGACTGCTCGATCAGCCTTGCAGCTATCGTCCTCAAGGTCTTTGACCATTCGACGCAGTCCACGATCTCGATCGTCGTCCTCAAGGTCTTCACCATCCACGCCGTCCACACCTCCTCGTTGTCGCCTTCAACAACCTCGATGCCATGTTTCGCCGCCTTCAACAACTTGGTGATCGATTTTAGCAGGGCGTCGAATGGAGCGACAAAGAGGACGACTTCAACGACTGAGAGTGCGAACTATTGACAGGGAGCGATCGGAGCGGAGGAGGGTGGAGAAGAGCTCTAGGCCGAAGTCGACGAAAGGGACAATAGCGAAGGTGTCTAAGGCGAGGTCGAAGAACTCCACCGCCTCCATGCTATTGATCAGTGACATCGGCCCGCGACTAGGGGTGAGCAGAGGGGAGGGCGCCATGGCTTCGCTACACGAAAGACCCCGTCGGCAAGAGCTCGCACGTAGGAGCGCGAGGTGTGGATCCAAGAAGCGGAGATCGGGGCGGGGGCAAAAATTTTTCCCACTCCGAATATTCGGGGCGGGGGTAAATCAGTCACGGGGTCAAGACGAAAGACACTTCTCCGTCAACAACATCGGGTGTCATCCCTAGTTATATCTCTGGCAGCGGTCCTTCCTTACATTTATTAAACTGTCGCTTCCATCTGCCACGTATTTGATTCGATTCCGCACGGCAAACGGCCTTATGACCTGCTCGTGTGGGGCCGTCCCTTGCAAGCTCGAAGGCGCCTGACAACGACCGTCGATCTCAGTTATGGAGCAATCACGATCGTCTGATTCCCCTGCTGCCTCGGAGGCGTAGTCGTCGTCTTCTCCACAGTAACCGACCTCTCCCAGTTGCGATCTCCCGAGTCCCGTTCGTCGCGCTAACAGGAAAAGGTCGCAACTTTGCCGCCCTCGTTCCTGGCATCGTCGCTTTGCTTGGAGCTGCTGCGAGTGCCATGGCGGATGCTGAGGCGGAGCTTGGGATGGTCGACCCGTCGGATCCAGCGTTCTGGCGGGAGTACCTGACGGGGATGCTGAAGCCGGTGGCGGCGCTGGCGGTGGTGGCGCTGGCGATGGGCCTCTCGTTCACCCAGCGGCTTAAGCTGGAGGGGGAGATGTTCTACTCCGTGTTCCGCGCCTTCCTCCAGCTCTCCATCATCGGCTTCGTCCTCCAGTTCATATTCGCGCACACGAACGCCAGCTGGATTGTCCTTGCCTACTTGTTCATGGTATGCACTGAGTTCACTCGATTAAGATTGTTGAAGAAATGCTACACATGTTTCTGATTAGGCATTCAAGTTCTCTTTCAAATAGAAGAAAACAATAAATTGCCTTAGCTTTGTTTCTCGTTTGAATTGACTACAGAAGGGATTTGAGCTTCTACGAGTTTAATTCGCATAAACAGAAATGTTAGCCTGTCATGCGTATAATTTTGCTGAAATGAGATTCTATTTCTTGTATCGTAAACTTCAATAGTTTTCCCAGTTGAGAGAGAGCATTGATAAGTTACTTGCATTTGGATTCTTTTCACCATTAGTTGCAGAAGAGATTAATGCTGATGCAATAAGGTGCAAGTTTCCATAAGAATTTAATATGTGAAATTCATAATATTCGAAACATTAAAAAAATTATAAGAGTGAAATGTATGATTTTATTTTATGGTTTTAGGAACAAAGGTATAATTTTTTATTTACCCTTCAAAAAAGTACCATTCTTTGTACTTATCATAAACCTGAACAAGTGTTTTCATGCCTACATATGATTTTCTGTTCTTCAGAGTCACAATCGAAATGATTTCAGATTCTAATTTCATACCAAGAATGCTTTGTTACTACAAATGTCGTCAGATTGGTACTATTCAAATGCACGATAAAACCTTTTGTTCCCAGCTTATCATATTTACTGCAAGGTAAAAACTTCCATTAAGTGGTAAATTATTTCTTTCTCAATTTCTTGTTTGGCACCTGACATACGTATCAGAATCCGCACACAGAAAATCTCATCCATGTTCTTCAACATCATGGTTAACATAAATTTAATGAACTCATCATTCTTCTCTCTTGTAACAGAAGTTACTATTTTGTTATTTCTTCATAATGATGGTCCTTGCATCATGTGTGTGGCTTATAAGTACTGAAAATGTGTAGGTATCTGTTGCTGGTTATACAGCAGGTCAGCGAGCCAAGCACGTCCCTCGTGGAAAATTCATAGCTGGAGTGTCCATATTGGCCGGAACAGCGCTGACAATGTTCTTGCTTGTCGTGTTGAATGTTTTCCCCTTCACACCTCGATACATCATACCTGTTGCTGGAATGATGGTTGGCAATGCAATGACAGTAACCGGAGTTACAATGAAGAAGCTTCGGGAAGATCTCAAAATCCAAAAGAACCTGGTTGGTCTTAAGTTTATCCAAATTGGAATTTTCTTTATTTTCATTTCAAGCATGCCAGTAAATTGTGATAGTTACTAAATATTAAAAGCTGTCTTAAGGTGAGACTTCTTCTGAGTTCTACCAGCGCCAGTCTTGTGGAGTGGCACACTGGTTCCACCTTTGCATTCTGGTTGTTTCTGACAAATCGACTTCTATGCCCAAAAGTTCCATCTTGATGTCACTGAATGTTTAGCACTTTAACACTTCGTCAAAATCAAATTAACAGCAAAAGAGTTTGATGCAAATTGCAATTCTGTATAACCTTCAAGATCTGGATATGCCACATTCTTTACCAAGGCATCAAATTTTGTATCTTTCTTTGTCCCATAGGTGGAGACGGCATTGGCTCTTGGAGCAACTCCACGCCAAGCAACAATCCAGCAGGTTAAGAGGTCTCTAGTAATCGCCTTGTCGCCGGTCATCGACAACGCCAAGACCGTCGGCCTCATCTCTCTTCCCGGCGCCATGACCGGGCTGATAATGGGAGGTGCATCTCCATTGGAAGCCATCCAGCTTCAGATCGTTGTCATGAACATGCTCATTGGGGCGTCGACGGTGAGTAGCATCTTCTCGACCTACTTGTGTTGGCCTTCTTTCTTCACGAAAGCCTCGCAGCTCGACTACAAAGTCTTTGCTGCTGACTAAACGCATGTACCTTGCAAAGTCTATACAGTTTAGTGTTGTATTAGTATTGATGGAAGCGGAAACCAACTGAACTATTGTGTGAAACTTTTAATTTGACAAATGTAAGTAGCCTGTGCAAATTTGTCTTTAGGGTGTTCATGACCTTTTGTGTGAAACTTTTTGTTATCAATGGGCTTATTATCTTAGCTAAAAGATTTAGCTTAAGAGAAAATACTTCCTCTTGGAGTTATTGGATATGATGCATGTCCTCCCTGTACCACAGGGAGGACCGTCGTCCCTGTTCCCTCAGCCGCCAATCGCAAAAAAGGCTGGGTTCAGACATTTATAGAAAGAATAGTTCAGGGACAAAGGTGTATGTCACCTTCGCTCGGTTCGTTGCCGCCCAGTTCTCATGATCGATGATGCCGTAGCGACATCAGCCTCCTCCCATCTCCCCTTATTGCACCGTCGTCTCCGACCACCTCCCTTGCAAACCCCGGAACAAACGACGTCGCCGTCATCGCCGAACCGCACTCTCTCGCGCGAACCATCGTGCCCTAACGACATCTCCACTGCGCCGCCGCCGCCCGTCTCTCTTGCAAACGCCGGAACAAACGAGGGAAACAAATAGCGTCGCAGTCAATGCCGAACCTCTCTCGCACGCGCGCGAACCATCCGAGGCGCTCGCTGTTCGGAGTGCTCATTGTTGTCGTCAAAAACATCGTACGCCACCTATGGTTTTTCCCTTCTTTTGCTTTTCCTTTCTTTCGTCAATTTATTGTGTTGTGCAAATCTTGAATCGAGCTGTTATGACAATGTGTTGGGGCGATTTGTTTGCGCAGGCAGAGCTTGAAGCGAAAAACGGCATGGGCGGACCTACATCTACATGGTCTTTTATGGGTCAATTGACCCCACAAAATTTGACAATATTTATTTTTATTTGTATGACCATACATTAATAATTAATAAGATATATTAATTAAATAATTTATCACATTAAAGTTTCCACCAAATGAAATATTGCAAATAATTTTACATATCCCCGAATTCATATTGCTGTTTCTTTGTTTTCGATGATTTTCTCTTTGAAAACTCGTTTTTCTTCTTTTATACAAAAAATAGCTAAAAGCAAAGTATTGGAACATAAATTTATTGTGCATTAACAAATTCTTCTAAGCCTATTTTATCTTATTAGTTATTACTTTCATTAGAATCCTTGTCTTATATATTTAGAAATTCATCACTATTTTTTAGTAAAAAATTCGATGCTATTGAATGCTAACTTGAAGTGTTCATAATTCATTAATCCTTTCAACATTGTTTAATCGATTAGCTAAAAATTTTGAAATAATAATTTATAGCCACGTGAAATAAAATTCATTAATTTAGCATGAATTTATTTTATTTTAAGTATTTATTAGTATCTGTTTTATAGTTTGCACCCATATCCATTTTTATAGGCGCCGCATTAACCTTAATTCAAGAAAAAATAGTGAACGTTGCCACATTAACCACCAGCGTTGCAGGTGACGTTCTTGTTTGTCTAGTAGATGTGCATTCTTGTTTGACAGGATGAATGATATTGCTTTACTACCATGTAGAATGGAATGAATGTGCATCCTGATGGACTAGTGTGTGCATTTGATGAACATGTTGTGTATTATTTCTGTCCCTCGAACTGGTATGTGCTACACACATGCTCCATGGATAGATAGCAAAATCAATGTACTTCTCACTATGAGTCCATTACGACACACACTACTCTTTTGTTTTCCCTGTGCTTACTTTACTAATATGTAAAATGGAATGAATGTGCATTGCTTTAAGAATGTCAATATGTCAACATATAATTTGTGAAATTTAATACACATTAATTAAAAGAATAACTTTCTGAACGTATCTCCATTTTTTTCTAATTTTTTTTTGGACTTTTATTTTCTTTGTGTACTGTATAATATTTAATCCAAGATCTCTTCTTATCCATGGGATTCCGACTGTCTCCATTCTTTGACCTGCTTTTGTTGTTCATGGTCATCTATCTGAAAACCCATGGTCCGCACATAGCACAATAGCACACGCTCACTTTCGACAAATTGTCTTATGCACACCTTGCCAAACCCCATTCATTGTTCATGCATAAACTTATGTAATGAAAAAAAATATATGATAACTTAAGCATATTCATTACTTCTAGTTAATTGTGACAAAACATAATTATTTTTTAAATTTAGAAAATCACATATCTTATATCTATTTAACTATATTAGAGTGGATATGAGGAGTTATAATTATTTTATAATTTGAAATATCACATACCATACATCTTTAATTATTATTTAGAGTAGGATTTGGAAAATCAATATTATTTTCTATAAATATATGATATTACTTTAGATAAAATAATTACTAATTATCGATAACAAAACTGTAATATATTTTTTTGACACACATGCGAGAATATAAAAAATACTTATTCTAAAATTATAACACACATGGAAAATCAATATTATTTTCTAAAATACTTATTTTTTATAACCATCTTAAATATATTAAAATATAAACTTAACTAATATTTATCTTAAGTCAAATCGTAAGCTATTTATAAATATAATGTATGTTACAAAAAAATAGTTATATAATATAATAAAAATATAACATTATATTTTATTTATATATTTCAAATTATGTTTTAGAACATGTTTAAATCATGCGAAGTGCGAGTGAGTGAAACTAGTAGTAATATATACGATCACGTCGTAGAATCAAAGGACGAGTAGATTTCAAAAAAAAATGTGTCTAATCTCATTTGGATTTTATAAGTATACTTAAAAGAAAATATAACGCTCCGAGATTTTTTTCTTTGCTTGCCCAAAAGGTTATATCAGCGATGACACTCAATTTCATGTCTTCACTTTTTCTTTGATTTTGACCGATCAACATATTGACTTACATAAGCAAAAGACTCATTTACAATAGACTTTACAACATGCAGAAGCTATTTAAAAAATATTCAATAACTTGTGGAACTACCCACCATCTTACCATCACCATCACTTGTACAAATTTAAATACAAGGGCAAAGTTTAATGAGATAACTCAATATGTAGGGTCACCCATAATAATTATCAGTATAAATATATGATCAATATTAACATCAATATTATCAATAAACAATCATCCATAACAATACACGATTGATCAAGATAAATAACAAATAGCAATAATTAATAAAGTCATAAAGAATTTGATAAATCATAATGGTTATCTATATCAACAATTACTGATTACCAATATCCATTCAATTTAATTCAATTATCTTAAATCAATTATCAATTGATCGTCGGTCAGTGAAGGCAATAACTATTAATCAATTAATCCATCAGTCAAAAGGATTAATTGGCTGAGATTAACAATTAGACTAGCTTTTAACATCAACCATAAAAGTTATCAATAACAATTCTATTAACCTTAACTTCAATCATAGATGTTGCAATTAATCTGTTCAAATAATTATTCTTTTCTATACTTTAATTATAAATGTTACAATTCAATTATTCTATTCAATCAATTACTATCTTTTCATATACTTCAAACATAAGTGCTGCAATTCAATTGTTCTTATATCTTTTAATCTTTTTCATTAATCTTCAACCATGAGGGTTGTACATTACTTCAACTATATAGGCTGCTTCAACCACGAGGGCTATTTCAATCTAACCATAAAGCTTGCTCAATACTTCAACTATAAATGTTGCTCAAATTTTCAACCACATGAGTTGTACAATACTTTAACTACGAAGGCTGCTTCAATCACAAGGGTTACTTCAATCGTAAAAGGCTGTTCAATACTTCAACCACAAGGACTACTTCAATCATATAAGCTACTTTAACTTTTATTCTTTAACTAATTTCAATCATATAGACTGTCATTAACAAATCAATTAACTTTAGACCTCAATCATATATGTTGCATTAAAAGTTCTCTCAATTTGAGGTATTTTTTATTTGGTCAACCTATGACGTTTATCTTTATTTTCATTTAAACTTTCTTGACAATATTGGATACACAAAACATCAACCAATAAATCATAGTCATAGAATCAATATCATTATAATGAGATCAATATCATAATAATATAATTAGATACAATCAATAGCATAATCAATTTAATCACCACAATTAACTATACTTTAATAACTTAAAACTCACTCTTTTATCTTTAGAACCCAGGCCGAGTAGGTTGGAACCCATGTCGATTCATCCGATTTCCATCTCGTTCTAACTTAATCGATAGAATCCGGGACGTGTGGGGTGAAACCCGGGCCGGTTTAATATCTTTCTCTTTCAAATTTAAATATCGGCAAAACTCGGGTTGGGTCCATCAAAACTTAGGCCGAGCCGATTGACTTCATCATCCGATCTCATCTTTCACATGGATCCTTTATAAATTTGACTTCAATCGTGTAGCTAGTCGGAACCCGGTCCGGATCCTTTATAATCTCATCATCTTACGCTTGGGTTACACAACCCGGGCCGGATTCTCACGAACTTGGTCCATACTATTTTGATTACCACCTGGATTCTAAGAAATCCAGGGTGGACAGTGCATAACTTGGCCTGGGTTCTATCTCCATCGGGAACTCGTCTTTTCGGCCCAACTTTCAACTCTATTTTTTATGCGATTAATGATGCAATTCAATTCACAGTTCATCCATACAAAAATCAATACTTAGGACAAAAGTCCTGATGGTTAAAATCATCGATATAAGAATCCTCCTATGTACCTTAAGTTGGTTGAAAAATCAATTTGTCTGTAGGAAATTGCACGGATCTCAAAGTTTTGATCAACGATTTCTCCACGATGAGACTCCGAAACTCACGTCTACTACTTGAATCTTGTTCTTTTATGTCGGAGCTTCGAAACGATATGCTATCGCGCTCTTGGATATCTTGATTTGTAAAGAAATGGAGGAGAAAGATGGGACTCTTGTACAAAAATTCTATGGAGACAAATAATAGTATCTAACAACTCTTTAGATCTTATTTATAATTCTCAACTAGGATTTTTCACCCCATTGGGAATTAATTTATTCTCCATCAACTATAATTATTCATCATTAATTACCTTATGTCAAATATTTAACTTTAATTAAATCTAAATTTCACTAATTATTTTTTAATCATACTTATCAAAAATATATCTCTACTTAAATTTCATTTTATCTCTTGAGTGATTTCTCTCAATCGAACTTTACTTTCACCTTATTATTTTATTTCCTTCTTTTCTCTATTTTTCGAAATTATTTAATTTTATAATATTTTATCATCTAATTTTTGAATTAAAATAATAATAAATATTTTTTTAATGACTGAAATATTTTTTAATCTCAATCTTATTATATTTTAAAATCCTATATCAATTAAATATTCTTTTGGATCTCAAATCAAATTGAAATATCTAATGTCTAATTACTACTTCCAATATGATTTAATCTTTCATTCTTTTTCCTAATCATACTTTAGTTCTAATTCTTTTTCCAGATATATTTAGTATTTTTTCTATTCATATTTTTTTTTATAATTATGGTCTATTTCTTATTAAATTCTCCTTTATTTAACTCCGTAAAATTTGAATTTAATTTGACTAATTACTTTATTACTTTTGTAAAATCGGTGTTATACACACAAAACATGTCTAATCTCACTTGGATTTATTTTTTACCGTCACACGGTTGAATCAGCCGTGAGATCGGTTGGGACGCCCGTGCCCACCGATCCCACTTTTTTTACCCGAGGCAAACCCTTGCCGCTGCCGTTCCTGTTCTTTTTGCGTTGTCTTCGCCGGTTGTTCTCGCCTAGCTGCCGCCGTGACTCCGTGCATTTCTGCTCCCTGCCGTCGTGTGTCGTCACTCTCCGTGAGTCGCTGCTGCCTGCCGCCGCGCATTGTCACTCGCCGTGGGTTGCTGCCGCCTGCCATCGCCTGGTGCGGCTATCGTCACTCGCCGTGATTTGCTGCCGTCTACCATCTCCTCCCTCCCTCCGTTCTTCCCTCCCTCAATCTCTCCTTCAATCTCTCTATCGTTCTGCAAAGGTCGCCGTGCGTTTCTGCCGCCTGCCGCTGTGCGCTGCCGCTGCCGCCGTACGTTGCTGCTGCCACCGTGCGTTTCTGCCGCACGTTGCTGCTGCCATCGTGCGTTGTTGCATCCATCGTGCGTTGATGCTGTTGTTGCTCACCGTGAGTTGCTGCCGCCTACCATCGCGCTCTGCTACTATCGTCACACGCCGGTACTCCGTGCCTTCCTCCAGTCCCTTCTTTTCTGTCGCACGCTCCTGTGCTCCCTCCCTTCTGGCTCCCATCTCGCACAGGATCCCTGCCCTGCGCAAGAGTTGAGCTCTGCTCACTGCACACGCGAGGTTCCTTATTCGCGATCAGGGAGCCCTCTCTGCTCACAAGCAGGGAGGCACGCCGAGGAAATCCAAAAAAAGTTGTATAGGGCATCCTTACACGTAGCAATCATAGGATTACATTTCTCATTAGAACTGATGGTTCTTGTGGCTTTCTTTTGGATTTATTTTCTTATTAATTCCTTCTTCCAACTTCAGATATCAGAGAGAAGAAGCTAAAATTCCAGCTTGGGTAAACCTTCAGAGTGCAAAAGCGGAAGCTAATTCCAGAAAGCTAGAGGTAAGTGACTGAAATGTCTAATTTTTCATAATTTGTTGCCTATTTATTGATACATCAATATGTATTATGGCATCAACATTGAAAGCATTTACAAAAAGGAAAGAAGTTCGTAACCAGATATAAAATTTTGAGCTCCGAATACTTGGGTTCTAGAACTTAATTTCTAAGGCCTATTAGCTTTTAAGAATGCCAAATGGATAGCATAAGTATAATGTAAATTTAACCAGATATAAGTATTAACTTAATTTCTTGCATTCTTGTCACTTTGTTCATAGTTGAAATTTTCGGATATTTCTTTATGCTATTAATGTTACCTTTTGCAAGAGTCACTAACCACTTCAATAAATAAATAAATAAATCTTAGGATGATTGCATCCATGTTCTGTTTGATTCAAGTTGTAGTAGCTTAATCAAGCAATTTTTAAAAGAAGGTTCTGTGATTGAACTTGAAAATATCTGCTTTCACGTAACTAATGTTTTTAAGAATTTCTTTTTCATTTGTATATATTGTTTCGTCCTACATATTAAATTATAGAAATATATTAACATTTTTCTCTTTCTTAATATAGCATGTGTAGTACCATAACATGATGGTTCAACTTTCAAAGGCTTGGAATATGATGTTCGTAGTGTTTTCTTCCTGAATTACTTTGTGGAGAGTAGATATTTCATACAATTATTTTGAGTTTACTTTTGCTTATGGATTCTATGATTGAAATCTCATTTTGCTTTGCATCACATCATTTTTGCTTTCTTCCAAAAGTTAAAAGTTTTCTATAATAAGGTTAAACTCCCCCAGGCCCAACCTAAAACAATTCAAATAACAAATAATTAGATTAACACCTCATCTCTATTTAAACTTTTTGCTTAAACTCTTATTTAATTAGACTTCACTTGTTTATTCTATGACGTAAGTTAATATTTTGAATTGGCATGAAGTCAAATGAGAATATGATGTCCATTTAGCATATGCACGAAAATAAACTTTATAATTCATAATTCAATAATTTAAAGCTACAACTTAAAGTTCTAAACAAACAGGAAAAAATAGTTTATGCGGTACTGGAACGTTATCAACTCAACTGGTGGGCTGAGATGGGCTTCAATTAAAGTTTATATTACTGGGCTAATTTTCTTGCAGCCCAATTTATCCACCTTAGGGGAGCTATAAAACCCCCCACCGAGGGCTCCTACCGCCTCCGGCTTGTTTTTATATCGTCGCCGGTGCTGCCGCTGCTTGCCATCTAGCTGGTTTCCGGGAAACAAATTTGAAAGCTAAGGGGAGGATGGCGAGAGCAAAGAAGACCCCCAAATTTGCCGTGGTGAAGCGGCTCGAGTGCCAAAACACTAAAGAAGTAATGAACCTTCTCCCATCTATTTTCTCCTATGGCTTCTTCGTGCCAAAACTCTCATCGGTTGTTTCGATCTTCTGCTAGGTACAAGGAGGATGTCCTAAACCCCAAGAAGGACAACGACAAGGAGAAGCTTCCCCGCAACGTGTAGGACTACTTTGATTGCAGATTGCGTTGTTGCTTGATTTATTGTTGCGGGCTGTTGGATTGACTGTGGTGGTTATGTTTTCTTTTCTTTGGATTTTATTTTTTTGACAGGCCAGCGACGTCGTCGGCTCTCTTCTTCAAGTATAATACAGCACTGGGTCCGCCTTACAGGGTGATAGTCGACACCAACTTCATCAACTTCTCCATCCAGAACAAAGTGAGTTTTTGGGCTAATTAGCAACTTTGGGTGTTTATTGTGTTTGTTTTTATTAGAGTTGCAGGCTATGTTTTGGCAAGAGGGTCTAATTGAGTTTGTTATCTTGGCAAAAGGACTAAGATGCAAGTTATGATTAAATTTTGCATCTTGAATACTTATTCGCATGTATATTTAAAGGAAACAAAAAAAATTCAATATGCAATATTAAATTTCAGGAAAAATTGGCAAAAATGTACAATATATCTCTTATTTTGGTGTAATATGATCACTGATTTCTGTCCCTTGACTAATGACATCTTCCACACTATATTCAGTTGGATTTGGAGAAGGGAATGATGGATTGCCTTTATGCAAAATGTGAGTAAGCACTCGAATAGGCATTCAATATTTGTGATGTAACTTCTTTGTGCATTATTATTCATTTTTATAATGTATTTACTTTATTCTACTCCTCATTAATGCTTTCCCCCCATTATTCCATTATAGGTACTCCATGCATTACGGACTGCGTCATGGCGGAGCTTGAAAAACTAGGGCAGAAATATCGTGTTGCTGTAAGGTATCTTTCTCTCATGTATCAATATAATTCTTATGCTAAGTTTGAAATGGTAGTTTCACTACATTTTTGTTTATAGCCTTTAAATTAACATGCTTTGTGATGTGGAATTTATTGAATTGTGATTTAATCTTCTGCATTTTCAACTGTTCTGTCCTCACAGGATTGCAAAGGATCCAAGATTTGAAAGATTGCCATGTACACATAAGGGCACATATGCCGATGATTGCATTGTAGACAGAGTTACTCAGGTATTCTCATGCGGGTTTGATCCATTATGACATCTTTGACTACCACATTACCTTCCTAATTTCGTTACTTTAAAATCCGTCACTAAAAGTTTTACTTTTTTGCACAGCACAAGTGTTACCTAGTCGCAACATGTGATAGAGACTTGAAACGAAGAATACGCAAGGTAAGAGTAGTATTTCAAGCTGTATGACTTTTTATATGTGATGGATTAACAGCAGTCTTATATTTAATAGATCCCTGGTGTGCCTATAATGTATATTACTAAGCACAAGTATTCAATCGAGCGACTGCCAGAAGCAACGATGGGTGGAGGTTGGTATCATTTGAAAATAGTTCTATTTTATGTGTCTGAACTGTTTATTGATAGATTATAAGAAAGGTTATTAACTGCATCATATAGGTAGTAACTCATAAATCTGTTTTTTGAGTCTAAGAAATGTTCATGTCTGTCGTGCAGCTCCTAGGTACTGATGAATCAGGAGAGAGTCTTTCGGAACAATATTTATCTTCGGCAATGAAACGAGAAGCACATGCCAAAATGTCATTGCAGATGATGACCGGGACTGTATATATCTTGTAACATTGCACTTTTCATGCACCGAGTTGTTTAAGAGAAATGATATCTTGCTCATTTTTTATTTAAACTGTTTGTGAGCGTTTTGATACTCATACACATTAACCATCTTGTCTGTCCTGTAAAAGGGTGGGTGGAATTACAAAGAAGATTAGTCATCACCTATGGGTGAGCCTCGCCTCCATTTTGCAAGTTGCTGCTGGTATTTTAGACATGTTAACTGATATAATATGCCATTCCATTTCCTGTTGTTATTTGGTGGTTTCGAAGTTGGATTGGGTCCTATTTGGTTGCTTACCACAGTAGTCTTAATGATAAAGGTAAAGTTATCATCAAAAGAAATTATTGTCATGATTAGAGATGAGCAATTAGCAATTCTTCAACCAGCCAGATTTGTTCAAACCCCTCGATCTGCTGCACCTGAAAAAAAAAAAGAAGAGAAACTAATCCATTGAAGTAATCACTTATTCGCTGAATAATTATGTTCAAATCAACAAACGCTTTGGTCTTCATATCCCGGTTGACGCACAAGATCGGATGATACGAGGCATACAGCATCTTCGCGAGCCAATCTACGACTAGTAACGTGGTGCTGCCATTTGGACCATTGAGCCATCCACTCAGGTGATCCACACTTGGATCTTATTATGGGATGCTTCATACTTGCTCTGTGTTTGATCACTTAGACAATTATATAGGCACGAGTCATGCCTCTACTTGTTTCCAATGATCTAAGATGCGACCGATTAAGATGGACATAGGTTCTGTTTGATATTATTAACGATTTATTTAGCGGATAACGATTTTATAACGGGTAATGATTTAATTAACGGATAGTGGATGATGATTATCGGTGGAATTGGCTGATGAATATAAAATGATAAAATTAGACACATGACAAATTATTCAATTAAAATACTATACAAATTCTATTATAATAATAAATAAATTATTCATATCTCAATGAAATAAAATAAAATTTCACAATTAATTTTTTTATTAAAATATACATAAATTTATATTGACAATAAATTTTATATAGTGCACCCATGATATAAAATATTAATAATTAAATTATTTTCATTCATTATTAACATATAAATAATTTGTAATTAATTAAGCATGAATATAAAATGAAATATAATTTTATTATTATAAAATATAATGAGAAGATAATAAGATAAGTCAGAAGGAAATAAGGGTAAAATTGAAAAAAAATTATAGAACGCCATAGTCATTAAACGCTAATAGAAATAGCTTTTTAATATTTTCATAACGCTATTTGCTTTTGTCAGTTTACTAAAGAGAAAAATTAGTATTCGAATCGCTAAACGCCACTTCAAACGTTAACTTTGACGTTGCCAAACAGAGTCTACGAGAGTTTATGATGCACGCAGGATTGCCAGATGATTTTGCCTTTGCTCCCAAATCAAGTGTTCGTTTTGAGGCATCTTGAGATCGAAGAAACAAGAGTATTTTTTTTATCCTGATTAAGTGTTGCCACGACCGCCACCTTATAAAAGAATCTGTATACAACTCCATTAACACATCCTTAAAATGCGGATGGCAATGGCGGGAGCATTTGCTGCACATATGTCTGACGACATTTAGCATTTCTGCAGAAGCAAAAGATGCTCCCGAGGTTGATGAGGCCAAGAAGGAGATAGATCTTCTGTATCTCTTCTTCCACCTCGAGTGCCACAGGATGTGTTCCTGTCAGTGAGCATGCTGATGGATCGGACATGGAACCAGCTGCAGAAGAGCTCGCCATTTCTGTTCTTGTTATCTGCAGTTGGAATTGGAGGAAGGCCAATGCACCAAAGCAATGAATGTAGGTGATGACTGGGTTAGTCCCTTTGGCTTCAAATATAAATATTTTGAGGCCAGTCAGACACAAGGTATCTCCCTCAACTAAACTCCTTCAAATACTATTGTCATTCAGATCTTGTTCGTAGTGATATGAACTTGTTGAACAGTCTGTAATACCTTTTTTTTTATTACTTGACATGAAAATTCGGGTACCGGCATCAACTTTGGATCTATTATCTTTGGCTTGCAAATTTATGTAAACTGTTACAACTAACAACACACGTATTAGTTTTGGCTCTGGATCATCTTATATTCACGACAAAAAGGAGACGTGAGGAATCTTGTTTATTTAATTTTTCATAAATAAAAAATTATCTTATAATATTTTGTTATATAAGGTAATAAAAATAAAGAATATTGAATTTATGAGCATATTGTTATTAGAAGCATATTTTTTAGTATCATTAAAATAAGTAATATTTTCTTTTTAAAATATAACTAGTAACCGGTGTGATGCATGGTTGTTAATATAGATTATGTTAATGTAATTAAAAAAATGATAGTAAAATTTGTTTTTAACTTTATCAATTTTTAAACATTTTTTGAGGCTTAAATCAATCAGGATTGCAACAATCCAAAAATTCTCTTCCAAAAAAAATGCATTTATAATACCACTTTAAACATAAAAAATATGAAGCATATTTGCAAAAGGAAAAAACACAGAACCAATTATTTAATAATTTAATGATTCTGAATGATAACTCATCATCAACAAAATAATTATATGAAATGAAAATTTGATTGATACTTTTAGAGACAGTTCTATTCACATTAAACAATATGCATTAATCATTATTGTTAAAAATATTAATTAATATAATAAAGTCTATTCACATTATGCAATATGCATTCACGCATTGTTGAAAGAATTGAAAATATTAATTGATATAATAAATCATTCTTTTACGAAATGCGTCGACATAGCCAATTAGGAAATCGATAATCAGTTTGTAAAAATTTTGCACTCTATATTAAAATGTACATATTTCATTGTCGACACTTGCAAGCACGTGAACTTGTGTGCCTCAGCCTTTGTGCATAACAACTATTACGGGTTGATTAGATGATGTATTGAGGTGAGATAGAAACTGGTTCACAAGTTCTTCTAAAAAAATAGCAGAGATCCTATTCATCATGTTTATAGAATTTAAGAAAATTAAAAGCACAGGAACAAATTATTCTATTTGTAAGCCTCAGATGAAGGACTATCTAAATTGCAGGGACCTTTATGATCCAATCAAATGTAATGCTGCAAAGCTTGAACATGGATGATAAAAAAGTGAGGGAGGATAAAGACAAAGATAGTCGAACAAATTCGACAATGGGTTGACGACAAGATATTTCATCATATCGCAAATATCGATGAACCCGACGGAATGTGGGAAAAATTGCAAGAAATGTATGAACACAATCGCCGCAGAATAAAGTATTATTAATGAAGAAATTTGTCAACCTGAAGTACAAGGATGATCATTTTGTTGTAGAACATTTTGATAGTTTCAGTAATTAATTAACAAGTTGTCCTCAGTAAATATCGTGTTTGAAAATGAGATCCAAACACTATTCCTGTTGAGTTCATTACTTGATAGTTGGGAAACACTCGTTATCTCTCTGAACAAATCTGCTCCAGGTGGACAACTATCTTTAGAAACTATCAAGAATAGTTTGTTCGATGAAGAAAAAAGAAGAAAAAGGTAGTGGTGAAAACAACGTTGCGGTGGCTACATCACATGATGTATACTTTCTTACTCAAAAAAAGGAAGAAGATGGTGTCAATGTTGTGAGTCAAAATTCAGTTTGGATCTTAGATACTGCAGCTTCGTTTCATATTACCTCTCACAGAGATGTATTCTCAACATATAAAGAGGAAGCATTCGAGTCAATAAATATGGGGAACAAGTCGGAGTTCCAAATTACTAGCATTGGAGACATTCAGTTGAAGACCAATACATGATGCAAGATTGTGCTCAAATATGTGAGGCATGTATCATAAATCCGTCTCAATCTAATTTCAGTTGAAAAATTAGACGACAATGGCTATAAGAACAACTTCAAAGGGGGAGTGTGAAAACTCAAGAGAGGTTCACTCATACTAGCCAAATGACACAAAGATAGTACTCTCTACAAGACCGAAGCACAATAATGCACCGAGGAGATAATCGTGACTCAACAGATGTCATCCTCTGAGTTATGGCACAAGCAACTTGGTCACATAGGTGAGAAATGACTTCAGATATTAAGTCGACGAAATAGGCTACCAAATATGAAAGACACTTCATTTGACATATGTGTTCATTATTTGACCGGTAAGCAGACTAGAGTTACATTTAATAGGACTTCTTCATCTAAAAATTCACACGTACTTGATTTGGTGCAGATTGATGTCTACTATATGAAGGATAAAATTCTAGGCGGTGTTCTTTATTTTGTTACATTTATTGATGACCATTCTAGAAGAGTTTGAGACTTTCCTCTAGCACAAAAAATCAGGTGTTGACAGAATTCAAAAAATTTCATACCAAAGTCGAAAGAAAAACTGACAAGAAACTCAAGTGTATTCGTGCAGACAATGGTGGCAAATACATGAGATATTTTGAAGAATATTACAACACCTATGACATCAAGCTTGAGAAGATAGTTCCCAAGACTCCTTAATAAAATGATATTGCTGAGAGGATGAACAAACAATCTAGGAACGTGTTAGATGTGTGCTTCTCCATGCCAAGCTATCGAAGGGATTTTGGGATGAAGCAATGATGACTACAGTCGAATATCAGTACCTCTGGATGGTGACATACCACTGAAAGTCTAATCAGGGAAGGACATTTCATACAAGTATCCCAGAGTGTTCGGTTGCATAGCCTTTATTTACATCCCTGATGGGCATTAAAAACTTGATATGGAAATAATGTATCTTCCTCAGGTATGGAAGTAAAGAATTTGACTACAAACTCTGGGATCCTGTTAATAGTTATCAGAAGCAGAGATGTTGTGTTCAATGGAACACCAAACAATTGAAAATTTGTTGAAGAACAAAGAACCAACTATCTAATTGAACTGAGTTCAGTTAATGCACCGATGGAAGATGACATTGTTCCAAAAGCTGATCAAGATGATAGTAGTAGTGATAGCAGCTCACATAATTTAGATATAACTTTGGGTAGTTAAGATAGTGATGATGAACCACATGTCGAACATAATGCACCAATGCAAGAGCCCCCAACAAAGTACGTATTATTAACTGAAGGAGGAGAACCAATGTGTTATCAAGAAGTTTTATCACATGAGCAGAATGATGAGTGAATAAAAGCCATGCAGGACAAGATGTAATCTCTACATGAGAACAACACTTACAAACTGATGAAACTTCCTAAAGAGAAGAGGACACTAAAAAATAAGTGGGTGTTTGATGTGAACTTTTTGTAGTTATGGAATTAGGAATTCTCGCACTGAAAGTAATTCTAGTCACATTTTAAATTTACTCTGGAGTTCACGAAACTGCAAGTGCACAGGTCGAGCAGAACCCTGAGTGTCGTAACCCTATTGATTTAGATCAAATACTTGTTCTAATTATATCACGAAAATTATCACGAAATTATTAAAAGTCAAGCGCATAAAGAAACAAACATAGATTAAGAATAACAAAGGAGAGTAAGGAAGGATCAAAATGTAATTGAGGAGATTCCCTAGTAATGAACCTGTAGATGATGTTTGCAATTTCAACATTCGACTTACTGATTTTATAAGTTCACTAAAACGCGAGTGAAATACTCTATCTCCCGACCCATCAATTTATTTATGGACCGAGAAGAGAGTTACTGCTAATCATTAAATTAAGTCTACTGATTAATAAGATTATCATCCTTAATCAGAAGAAGAGTCTGATATCTCTCGATCTTCAATAACTCATTCTTTTGATCCTAATCGAAGTGATCAGGATGCAATTGATACCTCTTACAACTGTTAGAGGTTCTCACCTCGCAACAGTCACTAAGATAGATCTCTCAATCTTTTTATGACTAATAAATCAATAATCCCCAGAAACACAACAAGTAATGTGACTAATTTCTCCTCTCGGATGAAACTAGTTAACAAAGAAAATAATTGATCTCTTGATCTAATTGAAATCAGACATAAATTATAAAGGCTGTCATGTATCAAGTGAATTAAAAAAGAGGAATCAAATTCGCAGTATCAAAAAGTCAAAACAAAGTCAGCGTCTACAAAGTTTCATCACAAGGGAACCAAAAGATTTCTTTAGCTCATTGTGAATCTTCCCAGCCTTTGTCTTCTTTTCTCCGCCCTTGTTCTCCCCTCCTTTTTCCCCCTTCCGGGTTCTCCTCTTCCCTCTTGTTTTCTCCTTGTTCAAAAATTCAAATTTCAAAAAGTAGTTAGTCTTCCCTTTGACTCCTTCCAATTTTCCTTTAATAATAAAGAAAACTATTTAAATATGCCCAATTTTTATGTGAATTTGTGAGTTTAATTATAATAATTATGAGCATAATAAGAGGTTATCAGTGTTTCGACTGAAAAGTGAAGAAAATAATCCACACTCGAGATACAAGACAATTGTCAAGAGATTCAGTCAGAAGAAAGAAATTGATTTTGACGAGATATTCTTATGGTTAAAATGTCATCAAGTCAGAGTGATTCTTGGATTAGCTGCTACCAAGGACCTGAAAATTCAATAGTTAGACGTTAAGACAACTTTTCTCCATGGTGACTTGGAAAAAGAAATTTACATAGAGCAGCTAGAAGGTTTTCGAGAGAAGGGAAAAGAAAACCTGATGTGTAATGATGCGTTGAATTTGTAATAAATAAATTTGCTAGTAAGTGCACTAGTCGTATCAAGTAATAAAGTGTATAGTAGAGTTGTTGATCCCATGAGGAACTAGTTAAATATAATCTATCTCAATAATCTAATAGGAGAAGTGGTTTTGTGATAAAAATAGAAAATTAAAGGTGCAGAAAATAAATGATAAACAAAATAAAATAAATTGGTGTTGAGCCTTGGGAATTATGGATGATTAATATAAAGATAAACATGTATGATCCTCTATAATAGTTGAGTTATAAAAGAAAATAATAGATTCAATTCTTATGGCGGATTATGAGTACCTAAAGTATTGACCTCTCAAGACGAGTAAATCAAACTATATTAACTTCTAATAAAACTAACAACCGCAAACGACGAGTCAATTATTAATGTTACAGAGAATTAAGATGCATTATTATGTATCTCCTACATTATTATTCACCCACAATTCTGAATAGAATAATAGATCGCACGAATTTTGACACAAACAATGAGTTACCGAACAACGTTATGCATGCTTCAACTTAAAAGTAAAGGATCAATTATCAAAATAATAATAATTCCTAAAATTAATAACTCATATACATGTTTGTAATTTAATATCAGAAATCAAATTACTCATCAAAAGACAATGAACCTAACATGCATAATCGAAAGAAAATGAATAACAAGGTTCAAACAATTTTTCTTCTTCAAAAGAATATAAAATCTCTATTACAGAAATAATAAACTATAAGAAATAGGTAAAAGAGCATCCAAGTAAAGATAGAAGAAGAACTCATAGCCGTCGGGACCTCTAGACCATTGCACACTACAAACGACGAGTTGTTGCGGAATCTTCTCTTTCGGTTGACCTTCAAACTTTAAAATTCATCCTCTGCAAGATGACACGACTCCCAGGTCTCAAGCACCTCCAAGCACACCTTTTTCTATCTCCTAGGATCTCTATTTATAATCTAGGTGTCCCAAGGGTTCTGGTAGAGTTTCGATTTGATTCGAAATTTTTAAAATCATCCAAAACTCTTTCAAATCTGAGTAAATATATTTTCTAATCATTCCCGAGGCTTAGGATAAAGTTTGAATTTGATCTGGACTTAAAATTCTCAAAAAAAGTCGAAGAAATCTTGAAAATAGTCTTCGTAACGGCCCTTAACAGCTCTATAACAACTTGAATATGGATTTTCACGATTCGTAACAATAGTTTCACAGCCCTAATAGTGTCTAAATTGGAGTAGAAGTGTGATTTTAACGCACCGTAACTTGGATTTCATGGCCCGTAACTCGGACAAGCTTTTTGAGCTAAACTAGGTATTTGATGAGCCATTACAAACCTCTCATGGTCCATTATATTCAACTTTCTACCTTTGGACGAAACTGAGCATTTAACGGGACGTTACATGGCTCTCATGACCCGTTATATTCAAGATTCAACTTTGGTAGCCTACATTAATTTTTATTTTATGGTCCTGTTTGAACTCCAATTTGAGCGTGATTTTCTCTGTTGTCTTCCTAACTCAATTCTATTGTTTTTTATGTTATACATATAATTTGTGTAAATTTCCATTTTATAAAATTAAAGTAAATAAGGTCAGAAAAATGATGCATGCTATATGAAAAGGAATCGAAATGTGATTAAATGAATGACTAATTATATGTTTTATTTTGCATACATCATGTAAATTGCAAACAAACTTATATGGACTCAAACATGCACCTCATCAGTGGTACAAGAAATTTGAGTCGTTTATGACGCAACAATGATACAATAAGACCATATAGTGAAATATTTTTCACGTGATGATTTTATTATTCTGTTATTATATATTGATGACATGCTTATTGTAGGTCAAGATAAAAGCAAGATTAATAGGCTAAAGAAGAAGTTCAATCAATGCTTTTCCACGAAAGACCTAGGCGCAATAAAGAATATCCTTGACATGAGAATCACTCGTGACCTAGAGCAGCACAAGCTATGGTTATCTCAAAAAACATACATTGATAAAGTGTTGAAGATGTTTAACATGAAGAACGCAAAGGCAGTTACATCGCCACTTGCAAATCACTTCAAGTTGAGTTCTAGACAATGTCCGAGGAGCAAAATCGAGAAGCAGGAGATGAAAAATGCCCCATGCATATCTGTAGTTGATAGTCTGATGTATGCAATAGTTTACACAAGGCCAGACATAGCATATGCAGTTGGTGCTGTGAGCCGATTTCTATCAAATCTTGGTAAAGAGCATTGGGATGCATTCAAGTGAATTCTGAGATATCTTCGAAGCACGTCTAACATATATATGAGCGGGGGGGGGGGGGGGGGGGGGTGAATTGGTGTTTAATCTAAAAATATCAATTTCACAAAAGTTGTTGCAGAAGCTTAAAATCGATTTTTAAAACCTTTTAAATCAAAGCAATTCAGATTATAACCATAATATGAGAGGGAGAGGAAGAGAGAGAGAGAATGCAAACATAAAATGCACGGGTGGTTGTTGATGAGGTTCGACCATATCTTAGCCTATGTCCCCGCTTCGACTTCTTTACCTCGAGACCGTCAGAGATTTCACTAAATATGTGATGCCTTTCTACTCGTTTTGGCGTCACAAGGGGTGAAACTGGAAAATCAATCATTTAAATTCAAATTTAAATTTGAATCTTCAACGGAAACCAACGTTTCAAAAATAAACTAACTTTGAAATTTTCCAAAAATTTTGACATGATGTATACGTAAATTTGTCTATACATCATGTACAACAATTCATATATATCTCATCACGAACAAATAACTTCAAAACTTTAATCATCACAGATAGTTATAAGGACATTATTGACAATTCAAAAGAGTGGGAACACATGCCCAAAAATAGTGAGTCACAAGCTCACTCTCAAATCAAAATCACGAGTCAGATGCTCGTAAACCATATAACGTGAGCGTCCATCGCTTCACACAATAATTCAACTTCTCCAAAACCTTTCAAAGCATTCTTCGAGAAATAAATCCGTATAAGAAAACTCAATGAAACGCAAAGTTAGCAATACGATAATCACGCCTCTTACACATGCTCATTTTCTAACCCTTTTACATTTCTTATTTCGTGCTATGCAAGCTTTGATTCATTACCTAAAAAAATTAACCAAGAGGAGTGAACATTAAGAAGCTCAGTGAGTAAAATAACTATATCAAATATTAAAACAGCGAAGGAAAAACCAACCTTTTTATTTTCAAAAATCATTTCAAATCCTTTTCAGTTCTTCAAGGAAATTCATTTAAATAATAATCATACCAAAATGAACGCTATGAGTGCACATGCATGGTAATAAGATAACATCATAAAATTTGGAAAAGCATCATCAAACATGAATATCCATACCACTCATCAATCGAGTGCTTCTTCACCCATCTTTCGTGTCATTATATCGCTACATAGTGATTGTTCTAATTCCATCCCTCGTGTCACTATATCGTCACAAGACGGTGAATCGTTCCTCGTGTCATTATATCGACGCAGAGCTTATTTCTTTTCTTTCTCCACTCCATCCCTCGTGTCACTGTATCGTCACAGGATGGTTGTTATAATTCCACCCTTCGTGTCACTATATCGACATATGGTGTTGACCCTGCTCCTCGTGTCACTATATTGACACATAGCAAACCGTACCCCAACCGGTCTACTTGGAGTTGACCAAACCTCCGAGGTGAAAACACTCCGCCTTATCCAGGTTTTTACATGTAATGTACATGATGCATGAATGAAATTTTCAAATAGAAGTTTAGGATTGAAAACATCATATATAAACTTTCCTTTCAAAAATCAATTATTCACTTCAATTTCACAAAGATAAACTTCGACGGATTTTCAAAATTCATAATAAAATGCCACAGGTCATATGATGACACACATATGAAACATACAAATATATAAATATGCATGAAGAAAACTATCATGAAAATCCATTCTACATCGGGTGGAACAATATCATTATTCCGAAGAGTTTAGTAATTTACATCAATTGAGATAAGTTCCCTCACCTTGGATTCGTTGAGTCCCAAATTACCCTCTCGTGCGAATCCAATAAAAGTAACACTACAAGTCTTTCCCCCTTGTCCGACTTTGCTTCAGAGGGTGAGACCAGGGGCGTAGCGTAGATGCCGGAATGCCTTGGTTCGGATCCCAATCGGGTTAGAAAAGAAGGATTCGAGCAGCGGTAATAAAGTCATGTCTTAGAATAGTGAGAAACAAGTCCTCCTACCCTCGAACATAGCTTCTGTGACAAAATTTTTGTAACGAAATAATTCCATCACAATATTTGAGAGATTTGTAAGAAATTTGTGACTGATACGAATTTGACATTTTAGCGATAGATATGTGTTCATAATATTTATCACAAGATCGTCCATCAGAAATCTATAATACTTTTGTGACATTTTTGTGATCACTATTTTAATTAAAATATTTAGTAACTCAAAAGTGATAAATATAAAAATATCACAATATATTTGTCACATTACTGTCACATTTATTTATTTATTTTATTTTGATCACAACATTATCACAAATTTATTTTTACTTTAATCGATTAAATATTTTTATTGTTATAAAAAAGATATAAAAGTGGTTCTATCAAATTTTTTCTAAGGCAAAGAAGATCTTTTCATCTTCTTCACTTTCTTTTTTCTTCTCATCTCACGGCCGGCGGCCGCTTGTTGCAGCGGCAGGAGCCCTGCGCACCTGACGCAGGGGCAAACGCGTCAGGCGCGCAGGGCTGCAAATGCTGCAGCCTGCAGCCCTGCGCCTGATGCAAGGCTGTGCGCCTTGACGCAGGCTTGCATCAGGGGACGCAGGGGCAAATGCAGCCGGCAGCCCCTGCGTCCCTGACACGCAAGGGCGTCCCTGACGCAAGCCTGCGTCAGGGTGCACAACCCTGCGTCCCTGACGCAGGCTTGCGACAGGGCGCAGGGCAGTAGCCCTTATTTTTTATAATTTTTTTATTAAAAAGAATAATAAAATTATTAATTTGAATGCATATTTTTTAGGAGAAGAATTCAGAATTCAGATTTCGTATTAATTCACACAGGTTTCTATTACTTTCTTCTTTTAATTATAGTAATTTTTTATTTGAATGATAAATCATTTGTTAATTATTATTTTTAAATTTTATTTGAGAATTGTACAAATCTGTTGAAACACTATATTATTGTGTTGTGAAGGAAAAATGCAATAATGATCATTTGTTATTATATATATTTTATTTATTTAATAACTTTTTACATATTATATTACTTTATATTTTTAAGTAATGTGGTGCTGCTAGTATATATTTCATATTTATACCATTGTTCAAAAGTTGCATGCTAACATATGTAATTATGCATTTTTATTTTCATTTTGGACAATTGCGACGATATATATGAAATAAATTATTTGGATTAATGATGCATTGTTATGGAACATCAATATTTTTAGTTTTACATGTACATCTAATGATTTATTTTTATTGTATCATGTAGTTTCATTCCTAATTCGATTACTCAGACAATGTTTGGAATGATATGATTGATTTGTAGATGGAAGATGAATGACAACAAAAATCGAAAGCTGCAAAACAAAATAAGCTCAACAATGGATAAGACTTGTATATTAACTACACTATTTGATTTTTTAATTTTTTCAAGTTATGCACTATTTGCTAGTCATGTGTTTTATTTTATTTTTGTAGGCACTAGAGTTAAGCAGACAATCAACCGACTAGGAAGATTTTGAGCATTGTCATAAGCATCAAGACAAAGAAAAGACTAATGAATATGTTGATGGAAAATAAAAAAAGTTTGTGTAAGTTTTTGTACAAAAAATTATTTTTTCATCCACTTTATATATTCTTTTACTTTTTTTAACATATTATATTTGCGCTGAATTCGGGAAGATTACAATACATCTCTTAACACTAAGTATGGTTCAGATGTTAGCTCTCAACTAGGATTTGGTGCTGCTATGTGGATTGATACGGTAGGAACTACAACAAAATGAAGAGTATATGGATTTGGTGCTGAAAAAGATGCTCAATCACTAGTAATTTAAGTTATGATATATCAAAGCACATGGGCAATTCTTTTTCAAATGTTGCTACTCAGGATGATTTGCAACGTATAAGAGAAGAAGTGCGACGAGAATTAGATAATCACATTAAAATAGTGAATACTGAAATGGAAGAACATGTTCATGCACTTCTATTACAAATTACTCAACAAAGAAGTAATCAATCACCTTCTGAAAATTTTGTTCCACGTTAGTAAGGTAATTTATATTATTTATATATCACTATCTTATGATGCTCCATTATTTTAACATTTATCTATTTAAATCACCAGATCTTAATATTTTATGTATATGTTTGATTACAGATTTCAACTTTTTATATGGAGGAGGTGATCACAATTCATCAAGGAAAAAAGTGGATATGTTGTGTGGCTACAATTTGCTTAAAGTTTTATTATTAAATTTGGATAATCAAAACTTATGTAGTAGATTTAATATTTTGAATATTTTAATTACAAATGTTTGAACTATATGATCTTTGGTATGTTTAAAAATAAATATCTTGCGTTATATTATTTTTATTGTTTATAATTATTTATGTGTAGTAGTATATTTAGAAAATAAATTGTCACACAATTGTTATAATGATTCGTTAAAAATTCTATAAATTTATAATATTAGTTAATTACATAAAATTTCATCACAACTTCATCAAAATAATTAATAGCGAATCATCACAATTTTGTCACAAAACGTCGATATAAAGTTTGTCACAAGTTTATCACAATCATAATCGTCACAAAATGATCACAACTAATCATCACAAAACTGTCATAAAAATTATCACAACATATATCCGTCACAAATTAATAGTCTATAATCCGTAATAAAAATCATCACATTTGTGACGGAATACTCATTTTATTAATTATTTTATCAAACTTTTGTGACAAAAAAATTTTAATGTTGTGACGATCTTAATCGTCACAATTATCTTTGTGACGAAAATAATCCGTCACAACACAATTTGTGAGTAAAAAATCAGTGACGGATGTAGATTGTCACAAGTCCATCACTGAGTAGCATCTGTGATGGAATATACTTATGTTGTGACAGAATTATCCGTCACAGATACCTTATTTTCTTGTAGTGTAACCACAACCTATCACATCTATTACTTGATAATTAATATTATAAAAATGTAATTGATAATTCACTCTTCACAATAACTCAACATACTTATCACAAACCAAATCCTATTATGGATTTGCTAAAATACTTACGGAGAAGGAAATGAAGGCTTCGTTAACTAGTAACAGTCTAACTGAATTTCAACAACCAAACCGTCGCCTCTAGTTAACAACTCCTATAAGCGAATTTCAAATCAATTTTTAAGACAACTTCCAATTAGAACTTTACCGATATTATAAAAAATTACTTCCAGTTATCCGAACATTCATACCACAATCACTGTAACCACTGCTCTCAGAACCACAGTCGCGCCCGTCAAAATGTCAAAAAGCCACTGAACACCTTATTTATCCATAATAAAATAAGTTGATTTTATATTTGTTCACATAACTAAAATCTAATCACATGCACATTCTCATTCGCTTACCAACCGCGATACGAGGACGAGTCACCGGAAAGATCGTCGGAGAACGATCGGAATTCGAAACCTACGAACCCAAAAGGGATTAGCGATTAATTTTTATCGGACAACAATCTGTACCATTTCTCTATTTGTGTACCTACCAGAGCGTCGTGATGAGCTCGACCAAAGTTTGCCAGAGCGTCATGACGAGCTCGGCCAAAGTTTTGCCAGAAAAATCACCGGAAAAGATTGCCGAAAAACCCCAAATCGGTCTCCTATGTGGTTTGGGACAAGAAAACATTTAAAATTCATCAAAATGATTCTAATCAATTTGAGAATGATGTACAACTCTCTAGGAGAGAGATCGGAGCCCAAATTGTCACCGGAATCATCGCCGGTGATTTTTTTTTCATCCTCGCGTTCTAAGCTTGCTGTGTCATGTACAATGGACCAATCATCTCCTAACCCATCCCAAAATGTTCATCTCGTTGTCATCTTTCCATTGATACCTCTCGTGCGAAAAACTCATTTTATTGGCTTCAGTGCATGAAAAATTCGTCCAGAATTAATTCCACATTTTTCTCATTCAAAATTAGTCGTTACTGTTCATTTGACTAAGGGACCGGTTGACCGCATTTATGAATCGGTCGACCGGTCTATATGACTGTTGCGCTGATTTGCCCTCTAACCGCAGCTGGTCGGTCGATCGGACTATCGACCAATCTATTGACCGGTATTGTCGGCGTCAATCAGGGCAGGCTCAATTTGGATCGGTCGATCGACATCTCCATTTGGTTGACTGGTATTGTCTCGACCGGCCTTCTTTGCTTCGACCGACAGATTGATTGACCTGTATTATTTTGAGCATAACGTTTTGCACAGTTATCTAAATTAGATAATCTTGGATTCTATGGATAGCTAACATGATTATCTACAATTTTGATATTCATGATTCATTCAGAATCTAATAAGACAAGTTTCAATTATTTAATCAAAATGTAATACATAAAATTATCCATTTTTACTTAAACGTTTTCAACAATTTACTTCAATCTTATTAGGTTTGTATTATCAAAATATAATTTTATATATCATTAAAACTTTGCTCCAACACTATGTTTTGGGAACGCTGAACCAATGTTAGAAGGATTTACTTACGCTGACATGGCAGGAGACATTGATAGTCGAAAGTCAACTTCTGGTTACTTGATAAAATTCGTAGGAGCAGCAGTCTCATGGCAATCCAAGTTGCAGAAGTATGTTGCACTATCAACAACTAAAACAGAATATATCACAGCTACTGAAGCAGGCAAGAAAATTCTGTGGATGAGATAGTTTCTGCGGGACTTAAATTTGACGCAGAAGTACATTATCCACTGCGATGATCAGAGTGCGACACATCTAAGTAAGCATTCTAGTTTTCACTCTAACTCCAAGTACATTGATGTCGATATTATTGGATTCATGATGAAATAAGAAGAAGAATTTCTTTATTCGCAAGATCCACAATGACAAAAATACGTCAGATATGATGACGAAGCCTCTATCGAGAGAGAAGACCGAGTTCTGTAGGGAGCATGCATGCTTGGTGGATTCCTTCACATAAACAAGAAGGGGGAGTTTGTTGGGTTGGTTATTGTTATGCGACGAGCCCACTTCAAGTAGGAAAGAAATTCTGACATCGAGTTGGAAAGAAAAAAAGAAAACAAATCTTACCTAGGAGACGAAGTGCAAACCGAGATGAAGTCGTCTCACGATGCTATAAAAGGATGTTGATGCATGGAGAGAGTAGTACATTTGGCCAAACATCATAGCACGAGAAGAACTTGTAACACCCCAAGGTTTCATCAAGGGCAATATAGTAATTTCATAATTTAATTAGAATCCTTGATGAATTCAAGATGATCAAAAGGGGAATTTGAGAAGAAATATGAATATAATTGAAAATGAAATATGAATAGAAGGAAAAAGTACTCCTACTTGAAGAAGGAATTAAAATTAGAGTAGGATTAAAAGTATGATTAGAAAGAAAAAAAGGAAAAGAAAGAAAGTTAAATCATAATGGGAGTAGGAATTGTAATTAGATTGATATTAGGGATTTCAATTTTTATTTGAGATCAGAAAGATTTATTAATAGACATAGGACTCCCACATAGGATAGGATTGAGAGTTTTATAGCTTAAAAATATTTCAGCCATTAAAATAATATTTATTATTATTTAATCCGAAAATTAGATGATAAATTACTATGAAATTAAATAATTCCGAAAATTAGAGAAAAGGAAGAAATAAAAAGATAAAGTAAATGTATAGTTTGGTTAAAATAAGTTATTGATAAAAGATGGAGATAGAGTTTGATTGAAAGAAGTTATGGAGAAGATAAAAAGAAATTTGAGTAGAGATGGATTTTTATAAGTATGGTTATGGAATAATTAGTGAAATTCAGATTTAATTAAATCTGAATATTTAAGAGATGATAACTAATGATGGTGATGGCGATGGTGAGATGGTTGGTGTCTCCTCTGACGAGTGATATGCACATGGATATAGGGCACATTATTGTATAGATGTGGACCCTAACCCACAGGTTATTGGATATGATATAGATATCTTTCGCGTATTATAATAGAATGTTGTAAATTAGTCTTCCGCTCATGTAAACCAATTTGTTGACTGGTCAAAGTCAGAGTATAGAATAGAGTGGCGTCGCCGAGATAGCCTTCTGGGCAGGCAAAAGAGAAAAAATTCTCGAGGCGTTACAGAACTTGTTTCAGCCGTGCGTGAAGAGCCACCAAGAGAGGAGAGAGAAAAAGAGAGGAGAGAGGAAGAAAACTTTGAGGTTTGTTTCGGGAACGAGTACTCATCAATTCTCGACGAGCCCGAAACTTCAAGCATTACTTCTCAGCATCCTTCTCATCTATTTCTTATATTCTGGTGAGATCTTTCTGACTTCCATCCTCAATTCCAAGAGACATTTATTCTATGACACCCAAGATTGATTCTTGAGATTATTATTGTATTCCTCTACGTAATTCAGAGAAGAGACTTTGTAACTTACTATTATTTCATAGTAGAAAATTTGCTGCTTGCTCCCGTGGTGGTTTCCTCTCACATTGAGAGGTTTTTCATGTAAATCCTTTGCGTCTTTGATCTGATTTAATTCCTTTATATAATTATCATCATCCCATAATTATCTTGCGCATTAAAAGGAAAAAAGAAATAATTCTGCAACTATCATTTCAGCCTTTTTTTCCTAACAATAAGGGCCCCTTTTTTTTAGAATAAGAGGAAGTTGACTTAACTATTGCAAATGAAAATTATTAGGTTAAAGGCATATATTATAAACATATAAAATTATAGAATTATTCATTTGTTAAATAACCTGAAGATGTACCGGTCATTGTGTGATCTTCACATGTACCACCAATTATATGTAACTTTTGTGAAACTTGTTTAGAAGAATCAAAAGACTGCAAAGAAGATGATACATTGGATTCACTGAATTTCATGTACTGAACTATTCTTCCACCCCTTCATTTTAAACCCTTTATTCCTCCAACCATAATGAATGAAAATGGATATTTGTAAAATCCCTTAAATGAGATTGAAATAGTTATGCACATGAGAAAGCATATTAGAATCACTAACAGTCAATTGGGACAATTTAAAAAAGGAAACTATCCCTCCATAGGTTAAATGAGGCAAATAGAGTTGGATCAAAATTGTCCCTACAGAGGTTAGACCATATTGTCAGATTTATATGCAAAGTTCAAATAGAAATCGTGTCTTTAGAAAATGAAGTTTAGAAAATTGAGTATGTTGCTGAATACAAATAATGAAACTGATATAAAAAATTTAAAACTACATACATGAATTTTTTGATATGAAAAAAATCATTTAATCTTCATCGCTACTGTCATGATCTACAAGTGTTTCTTCAATTTCATTATCGTCATTCTCTTCTTCATCGCATTCATTATCAATACCACCTTGTGTTTGATTAGAAACCTTGAGTACCCTTTCCGTGATGCATATCTACTCTCAATAGAGAATCTATATCATTTTCGTTAATTGCATATTCTCTGGTTTCATCTATCTCAAATTGCTAGAAGAACTCCACCACATTGTCACCCGCTAATTGAGCCTCTACTTCAGTAAACCATGCAACATTATTGCTAAGAGAATTCAAATTGTACACATGACGATGTTGAAAATGTTGCACTACATGCTAATCATTGTCAAACTTTGTATCTTGAAGGTAACATATTTGTTTCACTTGTGATGTCAAGACGTAAGGGTCATTTTCATACCAAGTACTAGTAACTTTAATACTTTTCAACCCATCAACCTCCTTAACATTGCGATTCATCGGTGTCCCACCATTTACACTTAAATAAGAAAGATTCGTTTATTTCGAACATATGAAAACTCAAATATGTCTATTAGAATCCCATAAAAATCTTGCGACGATTGAGAGTCTCCTTGATTTCTTGTACAATCTCCACTATTTTATGTCTTTTTCCTATTATCAAAATCTGATGTATGAAATCAAATACCATTATAGATCAAATTGATGTGCCTTGAATTATGTACTATGTACCCAGAATTATGAAAGAAAAAAATGATAAAAAGAAAAAATGAGGATCAATGATATACTCTCTTTTGCTCATAGTGGATTTCTTCTGATGGCGGCCTCCTTTGCCCGTGGATGTTTCTCTCTTGTTCACATTAATTAAGAGAGTTTTACCATGTTAAATATCTGTGTTCATCTTCTCTTTCTTTCGTTGTTTTGATTGTTCATCGATCCTTGGTGATTTATTCCCAACAATCAACTTATTGTATCTTTTGCAGCGTGATTCCAACCCAATTGATAATGCATATAAAGCACTAACAACGGGATCAATGCTTGCATATGATGTGCTCATCTTCATATATCATTGAAAATATATGATGAGATTTATTTTCTTTCAACTAAAAGTATAATCTATGACTAAATTATTGTACTTACCTTTTTTGCAAACCAACGTCGAAACTCATTGTTGTGTCATTGCTCGATGTTTACATGATGTTGAGCACGTAGAATGCTTATATGTTCACTACAAATATCTCAATCTTGTAAGCATAAATTAATCAAAAGTGTACCACAAAATGTTAAAGCACTTTCTTTCACTTACTCTAAATAAGGAAGAACCTCATGACAATGATTTAATATGTGCCACTTGGGTATCTCAATCTCTTCTTCAAATTTAATGTAAGTGGGAGACAAAATAAAGTCAACTCTATTCTTAAAAATACCCTGTCCGCCATCTTCCATGGAATCAAAGTTTCTTTCCGGTGATTAAATGATGTATCAATGCCATGTAAATGAAGGGAACACCATGTTAGACATTCATGTACCACATAAGCTTCTGCAATGGACCCTTCTGGATGTGCTTTATTTCTTACAATTTTTTTCAAATAACTCAAGAATCTACATAGAAAATATGTTATTATTAAACAACTAAATTACACTTGTTATACTTTTTTTGGGTAATTGCACTTATTATATTGTTAAACAAAATGTCTAATTGCATACCTCTCTGTAGGATACATCCAACGATATGCAACAGAACCAGCCAATAATGCTTCATGAGGCAAATGAATAGCTAGATGTATCATTACATCAAAAAAGGTTGGAGGGAAGATTCACTCCAACTTACATAAGATGATGACTATTTCTTTCTGCATTTTTTTCACCTCAATGTTCAAAATCCGCCGGCATAGCTTCTCAAAAAAAGTTCCTAACTCAATTATAGTTGAGGCAACATGCCATGAACACCAACAGGTAACATCCTTTGAAGCATGATGTGACAATCATGACTTTTCATACCGACAATATTCGAATTGACATCATTAACACATCTGCCTATATGTGATGCACAACCATCGGGTAATCGAATGCCCTTTAAAAATTGACAAAATGCTTTTCGCTCATTGGGACATCGAGCATAACTAGCACAAGGCATTGTATATTTACCTTCAGAATGCTTTACCAAATGCAATTCTTTTTTAATACCCAATTCTTTTAAATCAAGTCTTGCTTTTAAAGTGTCCTTTGTCTTACGCTCAATTTGCAATAAAGTACCAATGAGATTCTCACAAATATTTTTCTCAATGTGCATAACGTCCAAGTTGTGTCTCAATTTTTGTTTTGACCAATAAGGCTATTTGAAAAAGATTGACTTTTTTGTCCAATTAAGTTGCTCTTCATGACGAGGTCTTTTAGTATTGTTGGGATGGTTACCAAGCCAATATTCTCAACATGACTCAACTAATGTAGGATTTTTTCTTCATAATATATTATTGGAGTTTCACGATAATCATGCTCTCCATCAAACTCAAGGCTACGTCTCCATTGATGATTCATCGGAAGCCACATTCGATGTCCAAAATAACCAATCTTATTCTTAAGATTTATTATTGGTGTTTGATCTTGGCATGTGGGACAAGCATATTATCCTTTGGTGCTCCAACCTGATAAATTGGCATATGCAGAAAAGTCATTTATAGTCCACATAAGTGCTACTCACAGTTTAAGGTAGACTTTGAAAATGCATCATACCTCCACAATCCATTATCTCAAAGGTCTTTTAACTCTTCAATCAATGGCTGCATATAAATATAAATCTCCTTTCCTGGTGCCTCTGGTCTTGGAATTAGCAATGACATCATCAAGTACTCTTTTTTCATGCACATCCATGGAGGCAAATTGTATGTCAATAGCACCACTGGCCACATACTGTAGGAAAGACTCATACTATCAAATGGAGTAAAACCATCACTAGATAGTGCTAACCTCACATTCTGAGCATATGTAGCAAAGTCAGCATAGTCAATGTCAAAACTCTTCCAAAATTTACCATCTGCGGGATGACCCATATAGTTTTCTTGAACCATGTGCTCCTCCTTGTGCCAACACATTTGTTTTAGCGATTTTAGAGTCCATATAAAGTCGTTGTAGTCTTGGCTTCAGAGGAAGTACTGCAAAACTTTGTGAGGAATAACCTTTCCATTTTTATCATTTGTTTTATACCTCGAGGTACCACAAATAGGGCATTAAGTTAGATGTTTGTTTTCCCCCAAAATAAGCAGCAATCAAATTTGCAAGCATGGATGGAATGACACCCAATTTCCAATCCTCTTAAATATTTATTTGCTTGGTAATATGTTTTAGGGAGAGATTCTCCATCAGCTATTACAATACTTAAAAGTTCAAGAAGCATATCAAATGACTTGTTACTACACCTATTATACAACTTCAAGTGGAGAAGCTTCACTATGAATTCAAATTTCGACATTTTGAAACGAGAATACAACTTTTGTTGTGCGTCCGCTTTTAGTCCATGTATCAAGTTTGCTGAAACAATAATGTTGTCTTCCTCATATATATCTTCAACTTGATTGTTAACAAATGCTTCTACATCTTCAAACATCCCATTAAGTTCATTAACATCATTATCATCGAGTGTATGAAATTCCTCTACATTATGTGTTATTTCTCATTCTCTATGGTGTCTCTTACTTCAGTCAATTGGAGGCAATTGGATGATAGGCTCCTCCCCATGGTATATCCAACACTTATAACACTCATCTATACCATCTACAAACAAGTGTGCTCTTATCATAGAAACTTGGTATGATTTGCCATTCAAACACCTCTTACATGGGCATTTTAATTCTTTATCCATACCATATTTATGTATCAAGTATGCAATAAAATGCTCTACACCATGTATATATTCAATGGATGTGATATTGAGGATCATCCAACTCTTATCCATGTCTTAGCCTTTAAAAATATTTTCCAACAAAATACTTTAGAAATATTTTAAACTAAAGAGATAGCAAAAGACTTTAGAAAATAAAAACAAATATTTTCACCCTTTTTTAGTGGACTGCAAGAGGAAAAACATGTGATTGTAGCATGGAAAAATTGGTTGTCATACATATTTAATCATTGCTAGCAAATAATCTTCCTTTTAAACAGAACTTATGCGTACTTTATAAGTACACACCAAGATGATGAAATAGTCATAATAAACCTCTCATAGTTCATCCAATGTACCTACTATTAATAAGGTTTCAATCAACTTCCTTGATCCCACATGATCATGCCATTCATTTATGGCATAATAACAATACAAAAATCCTAGGATGCTAACTCAAAACTAAATAGCATGATGCTAATTCATCTCGTATAAATCCCTTGTCATTGAAATAATCAGGACATGCACGAAGACAAATAGCTACCAAAGGAAGAGATGAGTGTTAGAGATCTAATCATAGTTAAAAACAAATTAAGGTGAAGTATAATTTCAAACAAGATTTTAGGTAAAGATTGAGTTGAAAGTTCATTTATCAAATCTGATTCATTAGCCTTTGTGGTAATTAGTAAGCAAGATTGAGAAAAAACATTAACTATAAGAAAAATGAAAAGAATGCTCACAGTTTATACTGCTACTTCGAGTCTTTTAGGAACTTGAAGCTGAAGGCCTCCTTAAGCCCATCTCTGCTCAACCACACAACTTCCAGTGCCAGAATAGCCAGAACAAAAACTCAACCTTCAAAGAACAATTTCAAATGCCTCTTTAATAAAAGAACAAATTAAAAAAAAATATTTAAAAAATTAGCCTCATACATGTTGGAAGGCATACCAAAATTCCACGGGACGCTCTTCAAATGTGGGTATGGCAGCTCGCAAGATGTGGTCAAGCAATTAATCTCAGTTCAACTTTTTGGTCCGATATAGCAGCATCATAGATCTAGATCAAGCAGCATCACAAAACAAGCATATTGTGTGCATCACAGTTCAAGCATCATGTTAGTGCGATGACTTTGGCGTGTGAAAAAGGGGAGGAGGGAGAGGAAGGAGAGAAAGCACCAGAATGAATATGGCTCAGATTGGGCAAGGGGAGAGGGGAGGAGAGGAGACGCATAAACTATTTAGAATATGGGGTGATATAATTATTTAAAACGTAATGATTATTATGTTACAAACTAATATAATTATGTTTTATATGCCACAAGATGTTTTAGAACTATTTTTTAAATAAATGTTAATTAATAGTTACATTTTATTAAACATTACATATTCTTTTAACTTTTAGTCACATTTACCTTTTTTGCAACTGTTACTTAAGATCCAAATTTTTGTAGTGACACACAATGTTAACTTTTTGTTTTACTAATAATAGAATTTTCGGAACGAGAACCAAGTGTAGAGTTCCTTTCTCTTTTCACCAATCTGGTTCACCCTTCCATTAGATATTTCTTGAATAGTTGAATGAAACAAGATTCAATTGTAAATGTCTCATTAGAAGAAAGTTCTTCAACTAATTGAGCTGCTGAAATTTAAGATTGAAGTTAAAATCACGGACATAGAGCGCATTATGGAGACTTTCACCACTCTTTAACATAAAATTTTCACGATGGATAACAAGAGAAGCAATACCATTAGGCATCAAAATTGTGCTTTCATAAGAAAGCCTTTATCTAGAATCCAAAATTCAATAGTTGCAATGTCAAATAGATTTTTGCTCGTACCTACCATATTCACTTGATCTTCTGAACTCTCACTAAAATGATCTTTGCTTAGTAGCTGTAAAATACATTTATATTGCTCTCCTACAATATTCTCAAGCTCATGATGAAGTGTTGCGTATGCTTAGATTTAAATAAGATATATCGTTCTATTTGAACATTGAGGTTAATGATGTAATGAAAGTTTAGGCATTTAATGTTTTCTAGAGTATTAGTTATGATATGGTTAATAAAAAGTTTTTATTTATTATAATTTTCTTTAAATCATCAAGTCTTTCGTTGTTAAATGATGTATGGCGAACAAACTAATGGCGCGAAATTGTCTTAAATGCCCAAAACTTTTAGGGTGGATTTCGAGTCATTACACATGGTATTAGAGCATAGTTAGGGCTTAAGTAATGTAACGTTAAGAAGTGTAAGTTCATGTGCAACCGTCATGAGTAGCCATCAAAAGTCAAAAGGTACGTAAAGTTTAATGTCATTGTATATAGGTTTTGAATTAACCAATTAATATCTAGTTAATCTTTTGTAAAGGATGGAAGCAGAAAAGTCTTCCAATGCTAATGCTAATGATGACATTCAAGTTGATAGTATTGTCAAGTTAATTATGGATAGTATGTAAAATGAGGGATGTGAATCTCACTATAACTTTTAAGAATGGTGGACATATAATAGGGAATTTGTCCAAAATCATATGCATAATTGTTCAAGGCGATTGAACATGTTTTCATTGCCCTAAGACTATAGAATGATTAAAGAAACCATAGATGAAAGTTTCACTAAGACAAGAAAGTTAATTTAAAGGGTACTAAAGTAAGTATGATAAACCATTGTTATGTTGCTCTAAACAGCAATCATGATGAAGTATTATCTCGTTATAAATATTACTGGTCAAGCAAGGATATGATATATATGGATATGGATTTCTCTAATCAACAACAACAACAACAAAGCCTTATCCCACTAAATGGGGTCGGCTACATGGATCATACGACGTCATTCCGCTCTATTAGTAACCAAACCTTTCGGTATATTATTCACCAATAGATCTTGCTCTATCAATTCGTCAAGTGTCCGCCTTGGCCTCCCTCTCCCTCTTTTAATCGGACTCCAGATTATTTGATCTACTCTTCTTACTGGCGCATCTAATGGTCTTCTCTGAACATGACCAAATCATCTCAAACAATTCTCTATCATTTTCTCACTAATAGGAGCCACTTCAACTCGTTCACGTATATGGTCATTCCTAATTTTATCTAATCTTGTATGACCACATATCCATCTCAACATCCTCATTTCGGCTACCCTCACTTTACGTTCATGTTGTCTCTTCATAGCTCAACATTCACTACCATATAACACTGCTGGTCTTATAGCAGTACGATAGAATTTTCCTTTAACTTTATTGGGTACTTTTCTATCATAAAGAACTCCAGTGGCTTTCCTCCACTTACACCAACCAACTTGAATTCTATGATTAACATCGTCATCAATCTCATCATCTTGTCTTACAATTGATCCTAAATATTTAAACTTTGTCACTTGAGGAATTATATCCTCTCATAGCCTAACTTTTAAATCGTCTCTAAGTTATTTATTTGTGAAATTGCTATGCATATATTCTTTTTTATTTCTTAACGAAAATCCTTTGACTCCAAGGTATTTCTCCATATTTCCAATTTTGTATTAATCTCTTTTCTTGAATCCGCTAAAAGTACTATATCATCCGCAAATAGCATGCACTTAGGTACCTCCTCTGTGGTACTCTCGGTTATAGCATTGATAACTAAGTTAAATAGATACGGACTTAAAGCTGATTCTTGATGTAGGCCAATTCCTATAGAAAATTCATTTGTCTCACCTCTGAGTGTCATAACCCTAGTCAATGTCCCATCGTACATATCTTGTATTACCTTAATGTAGGCAACACTCACCCTCTTCTTTTGCAAGGCTTTCCAAAGTACATTCCTTGGTACTCGATCATACGCCTTCTCTAAGTCAATGAAAACCATATGTAAGTCTCTTCTCCTACTTCGATACTTCTCAATCATCCCCCTTAATAAATAAATCGCCTCTGTAGTGGATCTTCCTGACATGAACCCAAATTGTCTCTCAGAAATATTAGTCTTCATTCTCAATCTATGCTCAATCACTTTTTCCCATAATTTCATTGTGTGACTCATAAGTTTAATCCATCTATAATTTGCACAATTCTGAATATTCCCTTTATTTTTGTAAATAGAAACTAATGTACTTAATCTTCAATCATCAGGCATCTTTTTCGACCGTAAAATCTCATTAAATAGTTTACATAACCACAACACACCTTTTTTCTCCTAAACATTTCCAAACTTCAATCGGTATACTATCCGGTCTAACGGCTTTACCATTTTCCATTTTTTAAGAGCTTCGCTAACCTCTGAGATTCTAATTCTATGATAAAATGACCTATTAAGCTCACATTCGCTAACTGTCAAGTCCTCCAAATCACAACGGGAACTTTCACATCCATCATTAAATAGCTTATAGAATACTCTTCCCATCTGTTCTTAATATCTCCTTCAGTAACTAAAACCTTGTCAACTTCATTTTTTATGCATCTTACTTGATTCAAATCTCTCGACTCCTTCTCTTTATTCCTTGCAATCTTGTAAATCCTTTGTTCACCGGCCTTTGTCCATAACTCTTTATAAAATCCCTCATATGCTTTAGCACAAGTATCACTAACTGCCTTCTTAGCCTCCTTTTTCTCCAAACGATACTTTTTCCAATTGTCAGAACTATTGTTCAAGTGTATTGCCTTGAAACAATTCTTCTTATTACGCACCTTTTCTTGGACATCCTCATTCCATCATCAAGTCTCCTTATCTCGTGGTTCAAAACTTTTTTATTCTCCTAAAATGGCTTTAGCAACTATTTCAACATTTTTTGTCACATTCTCCCACATGATACTAGCATCTCCTTCTAACTCCCACACACTTTCCTCTAATAACTTACTTCTAAAAGTCTCTCGCTTCTCCCCCTTTAACTGTCACCACTTGATCTTTCGATCAAAAACTGTTCGAGATTTTGATTTTATACATTTCATTTGCATATCAAGAACTAACAATCTATGTTGTGTAGTCACCCCATGCCTAGGAATTACTTTGCAATTAGTACAGCGTCTTTTATTAGTATTTCTTGTAAAAAAAAATCGATTTGAAACCTATGAGTTTCACTTTTGTATGTGATTAAATGTTCATCTCTCTTCCTAAAATAAGTGTTGATAATCTTAAAGTCGTATGCTAAAGAAAAATCAATAATAGTTTGTCCTTCTTCATTCAACTCCCCAAAACTAAAACCACCATGAACCCTTGCATGTGGTTCTGCCTCTTTATCAACATGGATTTCTCTAATCATTAGAGAAAAATATAAGATACAAACTAACGTTATGGAGGTTAAGATATGAATCTCAAATGTTAGAAAAGAAAAGCGAAATATAATGGTGCATGAAACCTAAGTGGTATTGATGGTATCATAGGATGCTTTCAAACAAAATATGAAAGTTAAGTCTAAAAGTTCAAAACATGAATGATGAGGACTAAGGTAAGCTTTAGGAAATGTCCATTATGTCAATGTTATATATGTCCATATGATTGCTCATGCATCAATATCTTTTGCTCTGATTCTGATTGAAGTAAAAGATAATAAAGTAAAAGATAAGTAAGTACATGCTTCTAGATGATGAAGAATGATACAAGATGATTAGGGAAAAAATGGGTCTTAGATCTAAAACCTAAATGTATGTAAAGGAGATATGACCCCTCTCTCATCTCTTGATGATTTGTATGTGATGGATTGAGAGTTTGATAACACCTTGACCTTATAATGGATTGTGATTGAGAGTTGCATAAATAAATTAACTAGATCTAAATGTTTCACATTATGATCTATTATTTTATTATGATCAGTTATTTTATTATTGTGATTTTAAGGAAAATTATAAAGGATGTATTTTCATGATAAATTGATGTTGTTAGCATGCTTTTATGCCTATGATTTATGTCTTAGAGGTGTTCTAGATGATCTATATGTTTTCCTTTTGATTCTACCTCAAAAACATATATTTTCGGGTTAGAAATCAGAATTCCAGGACGTTGTCACGACCATGCCATCCCTAGGAATGGTTGTGACCTAGCAGACGAGATCGAGGCGATAAGGCTCTCGGTCATGCTCGTGACAATTATTGTTACGACCGTGACAAGACCAAGCACGAACTTGGTCATGATCGTGAGCGAGAGTGATGCATCCAAATTTTGGCTAAGGCTAGAAATGTCTGTGAAAAGACTTAGCACGACCATGACAACTCTAAACACGACTGTGACAATGTTGGGCACGACCATGACAAATTTGGGTACAGACATTTCTAAGCATGACCATCATGTTGGGAAATGCCTTTTAAGATGTATTAAACCTATTTTCTAGTGTATATAGGTTATGTATGGGTGTGTATTGATTGTATATGACATATAGATTGGTGTGAATGTTTGATGTATTGATAACCCTAATAAAGTATGACATTGAAGGAAATGTCTCGACACACATTATGTTAGTAAATGTCTTTCATCTTATGGTGATTAAGACTTCTCAAAAAATAATGTCATCATCTGAAAGGATGTTTGAAATTTCTTAGAGGCCAGCCTAGTTATAATAATGTTGCCCTGAGACTTTAATTAAATAAAAGTGAAAGATGAGGTAAGAAGTAAATGCCTCACCTCACGGTGTTTAAGACTTCTTTGAAAAGTAATGTCATCACCCAAAATTGTGTTTGAGGTTTCCAATGCCCTATTAACTAATGTAATGATGCGGTAAAGATGAAAGATAAGGTAAGAAGTCTTTTACTTTATGGTGATGAGACTTCTTTGGAAAATAAAGCTATCACCCAAAAGGTATTTGAGATTTTTCAAAAGTAAATGTCTTTCACTTTATGGTGACTGAGACTTTTATAGGAAATAATACCATCACTCGAAAGGCATTTGAGATTTTCTAGTGCCCTATTAATTAATATAATAATTTCATCCTCTACTGACTATTAAGCAAAATGAACCATATTATATGATGAACGTAATGAAAGTAAGCAATGAATGTAAAGATAATAAGTAAATGTCTTTCACCTTATGGTTATTGAGACTTCTCGGGAAATAATACTATCACCTAAAAGGTGTTTGAGATTTTTTAATGTAAAGATGAAAATATTATATGATGAAGTAAGAATGAAAGTGAAGTTTAACTTCAAAGTATTTTATAATAATGAAAGTTAAAAGGATAATGAAGTAAAGATGAAAAATAAAGTTCTACACTTATGTATGTACTTCAAGATTTAAGCTCGAGAAGTAAAGTCCTGCATATCTGTATGTTCTTCACAAGGAATAATGTCCCTCATCCAAAAGAATGTATTCCTAAAGATGACTAGGAATAAAGTCACTCACTATTATGATGTGTGTTCCTAAGATATGAGTTATGACATGGAATGAAAATAAATATTATGTTATGTGATAACGATGAAAGATGAATATTACAAGTATCACATAATAAAAAAAGAAAATGGAATCAAAGGAAATCCAAAGAGTTATAAAGCAATCTTGAGAAAATATAGGTAAAGTATGAAAGATGTTAAGCTACAAGTAATGATTAATGAGTTATAAAGAAATTTTTAGGATGCACATGACTATGAAAATGAAATGCTATGATATGTTATGTCATGATATGAATGCATATTCCTATGTTATGAGACTTGACAGATGATGACTCTAAAGTGAAGCAGGTATGTCAAAATGATTATGTTTCAAGAATGTCATGTTAAGAATGAATGATAAGTATGATGTAATATCATGTAATAAGGATGATAGTTCATGACATGCATGCTTATATGTTTATGCTACTATGATAATGATAAATGATGCATGACATGTAGAAGCATGTGATAAGTAATCTTGCATGCACAACTTTTACATACTCTAACTGAGAAATTCTGCACTCTGGATCCGTGTAAGTAATTAAGATTAAGTGATGAATGATGGCTCAAACTCATAAGGAAGTGTTGCACATGCTTAGGTTTAAATAATTCATATTGTTCTATTTGAACATTGAGGTTAATGGTGTAAGGAAGGTTTAAGCATTTAATACTTTTTGAAGTATTAGTTATGATATGATTAATTTTATTTATTATGATTTCCTTTAAATCATCAAGTCCTCTACTGTTAAATGATATATGGAGAACGGACGAATGAGCTAACGACACAAAATTGCCCTAAATGATAAAAAATTTTAGAGTGGATTTCAGGTTGTTACACTCCCTCAATATGAGTCTCATCACCATCCTCTTGTTCCTTCTTTTTTATTGTTTCTTTCTCTCTTCTCATGCTTGCAAGGATTTCAAAGCAATGAATGCTACAAGAGTGGACGAACAGGATTATGGAAACCTCACTCCCTTCCATTTCTCTATTTTTCTTTTCTTTGTTCTCTCTTTAATAATCCCCCTGCCTCCCTCTCTCTCCCCTCTTGTGCTTGTGTTTCGGGGGTTCTCCACAACATGCTCTGTGATCGCCGAATTATCTTACTTATATATTTTTTTTATTGTAGCTCACTTTTGTAACATAATTTTATTTTCTCATGTGATGGTAATATTGTAATATGCACTTTAGAAAAGTGCACCCCCTAACTTATCTTCCACATCACATGTTGCAAACCTACCACCCAAATGGTGTATATTAAGGGAGACCCATTAGACCTCCCCCGAAGTCCATTGTAATTATTATATTTACTTAACAAAATTTTAAAGCTTTCCAAAATTTAGCATCTAGCCCTAATCTAGAGCGTTACAAAAAGTGAGTACTCCACCTAGGTGCCCGTTTGTTGACAAACGCCTCCGCCAAAGCGTCCACTCAAGACAGAGCATCTCAAAAGTGTGGCATTTAGCAAGTGCCAAAAGAAAGCTACCGCAAAGTGCATCAAAAAAGTTTGTCTAGACGTTGGGCATGTCTAGATGCCCCACAAGTCGATCGCGAGAAAATGATCCGTAACAAATTGGTATCAAAGCAACTTTCCTGAGATCGCTTAGTTGGGCATTCGATGGTCAAGAGAAAATAACGTTGAACTCGGAGATGACTCAAGATCCCGCCGAACCAGAGAAGAGCCACCAAAAGTGAGGGAGTGCCTGATTGAAGGACGTCATGATCGCCTTCAAACAACGCCTCAACCAATTCCAACTAAACATTGGCGAGATGAAAGACCAACTCGCAACGCAAGAGTGAGAGTTGCAGAAGTCGGTGGACATCACAATTGTGTGGGATGAGATCGTGCCAATCTACGCACATCTCGAACCCATGAAGGTGACAATCATGGACATGCGGGAATCCTTGGACAACATACTCTAAAAAATGAGCATGATATGGAGGAAGAGCTCAAAACCTTTCGAGAAGTGCTCAAATGAAGCTATGGGGATAGACGATTATATGAGATGTTTGCCCCACATAAAACAAGAATCGATGTACTAAAGCCGATCACATACAAGGGCGAGAGAGATGTTAATAGTAATTTCTTAACTACGTATGATATTGTCTCTCTTTATATTTTAACTCTTTATATTCCATTGTATTTTTTATTCATATATATAAATGCACCCTTAAATAATAAACTACTAAGTTTCTAGCATCATGAATAAATTTTCATAAATTATATGTTAAATCTTTGAATTGAATTTTATTTCTTATTAATAATAAAAAATATTTCAGATTTTTAAAAAAATGTTAACTTATTTACATAAGGTCCTTATATTTATGTAATTAGTGTTTCTTCAAAATGACGTGAAAATAAAATAAAATAGTGATGAAAAAAATATCTTTATATCTTTAATATTCTTAGCTAATTAGAATTATCTTTTAAGATAATGATTAAATCGTTTATTTATCAAAATATATGACATTGCAATAAGAATATATATATATATATATATATATATATATATATATAGTGGCGAGTCATAATACAATATTTCATAAGCTACAGTAATGTCGAAGATAATGATTTAACATATTTGTTATGAACCTTCATTTTGATGATTCAACTCGGTCTCGTGGATCGACAGATTCAAAATATCAATCTCATTTTTTTAATAATGTTGAAGATAAAATATTTATTAATTACCTTTCTAAGACACATATGAATATAAATTAAGTAAATAGATATTCGAATATTATGAAAGTCAAATAATTATTTATAGTCATTTTAATATCATAAATATGACCATAACTAACATATTATTTTATTGCAAAATTGTAAAATATTTATAGATATAATACTTACATTTTATAAATCATAATCAAAATAAAATGTATCTTTTAAAATATAATTAAATTGCACGAAGAGCAAATAATAAGTCTCCTAGTTAGAATTCCTAATTAGAAGCAATTCAGCTTTGTTTCTTGATCAAGAAAATAATTTACTACGTTTAGCGCTAAATAGTTATAATTAATGATACCTCTCAATAATGAACTCCTAATAGTATCATAAAAAGTAATTAATTAATATGCAATCCCACCATGACTCGGACAAGACTTCCAAATTAATTATATTAACCATACATTAATAAACGCCTGCGTGCAAATTGCAAATCAAGAAAGTCTGCTAATTCAATTCGCTACTTCTCTCCCAGATCGATCAAACGCGCGCGTCCGCTCTTCTTTTTCTCCTTCGATCTGCTGAATCGTCGTCTTCTTCATGGATCCCTCGAGGAAGCCGTTGCAGGTGCAGTGGGAGGGAGGAAGGCTCTTGGGCAGGGGCCAATACGGCACAGTGAGCCTCGGCTTCTTGGTCGACGGATGCTCCAGGACGCCATTGGCGGTAAAGTCGGCGACCACGGAAAGGAGTTGGATCGCTTTGATTCGGGAGAAGATGTTCTTGGACCTGCTCCGTGGCTGTCCCCAAGTCATCGGTTGCTACGGTCACGCCATTACCGTCAACGGTGAGGAGCGGATCGCCTACAACATATTCCTCGAGTATGCGCCTGGAGGCAGCCTGCACGACTACCTCCGGCTCCGTCCCATGCACGAACGCTTGGCCCGCCGGTTGACAAGATCAATTCTTCGTGGCCTCGCCCATATCCACCGCCACGGCGTCGCGCACTGCGATATCAAGCCGGCGAACATTATGGTCTGCGGGCCGGACGAGGTCAAGATTATCGATTTCGGCCTCGCCCTGCTATCCCCCGAGTGGAACGTCTCCGGTGTCCTGTTCAGAGGCACGGCGTACTACCTGGCGCCCGAGTGCATAGCCAGGAAGGAGTATGGAGCGGCGGCGGACGTATGGGCCGTGGGCTGCACCTTGGTTGAGATGTTGACGGGAAAACCGGCGAGAGCGTATCTTGATAATGTGCCAGGCATGAAGTTCTTGAGTATGATTGGAAAAGGCCAGGCCATGCCGGCGATACCCGAACACATGTCGAGGTTGGGGATGGCGTTCTTGTCGAGGTGCTTTGAGTTGGACAGCCGGAAGAGATGGACTGCCGAGATGCTCCTGAGCCATCCTTACATGGCCGGAGAAGACTACGACCATCACCTCTTCTTAAGGTGATGGGGCCGGCGGTTAACGTACGCTGATAATTAAGTTGTGGTTTTTCTGGTATATGTTGTGCACTGTTCTTGTTGCATCCTCCTTATATTTTGTTATGCATTTATCAGGTTCTTGATTGGTTTCTTTCAACGAATCCAATCTTGTATATATACATTAACGTAAAGAGGACAAGGTTTTTATTCAGTGAAATAAGCATAAGCTTTTTTTTTAGCATGAGATAGATATTACGACTTAAGAAATAGAGGATATACGAAATTATTGCTTTCACGACAATTATTGTGGCATCTAATTAAAGATCTACTATGCAAACTCATCCCCGCGCATTAAAGAAATAGTGAGAAACGTATTCATCGTTGTAACTGGCCCAAGTGCTATTCTTGTTACCAAATGTCCAAAAAATAATGGAAAATCAATTTCGATAGTGCAGTTCCACTTAACATTAGAATTACAACATAAAATTTTTATTTATATTTTAACATAAAAAATTTGTAATTTTCATTTATAAATGTTATCTATATTCGTGATCGATGTAATGATTTGACTATAGAAGGCAGCAAACAACAGCAATGCATGCACAAATATGGTTGGAACTAGAATCCATGATTTTAGATACATAAGTGGTTCAGACGGATTAAATCTTTCCTGGACACTTCAAAGCTCATCTTTACAATTTCTTCTTGTTAAAACTTGGGTTTTTTTTTTCGGTAGCCCAACTAATCCGGTATGGTCGCCTCGGGTGCGTGCCTGACAGTGACAGATGGGACTCCCAACAAAAATTTTTTACATTCACAAAGACTCGAACTCGAGATCTCTGCTTAAACGAGAAGGAGCAGCTACCACTCCACCCCAACTCTTGTTAGTTAAAATTTGGGTATTTGTTGTAGATGTAACGTAAACTTGTCTTATTGGGAGTCTTAAGTGTTCGGGATGGATGGCCTTAATGTCACAACTCTTAATGTCACTTCAAATAGACTATATTACCCTTACTTTTCCACTCTTAAGATAAAAGATTAAAAAAAGTCTCCAAAGATGTAATGTCCAGATGTATTACTTTAACTAATATTACAATGAGATTAAACATATAAATTAGTTATAGGAATCTAAAATAATTATTTGAATAAGTACGAAGTGTCAATTATTTTTTTCATTTTTTGTTAAGAAAGAAAAATATCAATTACCAAGTTGATGCTAAATCTCTCATTACTTAATTAGTGAGTTGATCCAATTCAACTCCTCACCGTATCTCAATAAAATATTTGTTTAACTGCAACTAATTGATTGAAAAATCAATTGTTTTGATAAATGAATTAGTATTTTCCGAACAAAAATGGAAATGCAATGGAAATTTAATCATTATTCAGAAAATTAATTATTTTTAAAAAATTTATATTATTTTTTCACTCTTCTTATTTTCACTTTATTTTATAATTATTTTTAATAATTAATTATCTGAGTTAGTTACTAGTTTAGAAAATCTCTTCTCACACTACAAGAAAAGAGAAAATTATAGACAGTCCAAACCGTCTGTAATTTTTCGAAAACTGTCGGAAATAATGATTTTCGACGGGTTTTTCGATGGAACCGATGCGTAGGAAAAATGCTCGTCACAAATCGATTTTCGACGATTAGAAAAAAAATTTTCGAAAGTTTCAACGGAAATCTGACGACCGCAACCATCGATAGTTTTGACTGTCGTCGACACTGTCACTATTAAGTACCAATCGCATTACATAAAGATTGTAAATGATATTTTCTATTATATTTAGGATTAAGTCAAGAATACCAGAATTATTATTATTATTCTAATCTTTTAGTTATTTTTATTAATGTATTAATAAAAGAGCTAATTTTTTTAATATATGTTTATATATTGAGAAAGTTCTTTTTAAAATAATTTTATAACAAACTAATTATTTTTATATCACTTGCATATCGTAATATCATGAAAAGTAAAAGGATTACGTTTATGTATTTTTAAATAATAATTGGTAAGATAGAGGGGTTTTGATAACTTTAAAATAATTATTATTCTGATTTTTTTCAATTATTTTTTTTCAAAAAATTGTGGACATGCCACATGGTATTCTTTTTTTTTCCTTTTGTGAGGATGTACAATTGACAAAGGAAATGATATAATGTATTAAATTAGATATGTTATCAATAATATGTTTATATTTATAATTTTAACATAATGTTATATAAAATTTATGTTTATATAAGTTATACCAAACCATTACGTGGAAAACATGTGGTTACATTTTTCATGTTCAGATTAGTTCAAGAAGATTTGAAGATAATAAATTTCTCTATTATGGAGGGAGGTTTAATGATTTATATTGATGCTGCTAATCGTCATTATTAATTAAATAATACAAAACGTTATAGTTTAATTCTAATTTTTTAAATTTATTTTTAATGGGAGTCCTATATTAAAATTTAATAATTATATTCTATCAAAACGGATTATATATAATTAGTTTTGAACAAATGCCAACCCGTTTCGGTATCAGATTATTCTCTATCTATAGATATCTTTTATTTACCAAATAAAAGAAATAAGAGTTCAACGCAAATAAATATTCTTCTTCATAAAAAGATATTAAGTTGGGCTATTATTGTTGACCTTTATATATATATATATATATATATATATATATATATATATATATATATATATATATATACAAGTAAAAGTTAATTACTTCTTAAATGATAACTTGTTATTTTCAGAATTTTAAAAAAAATTAAGATCAATAATTCAACATGTGTCAAATTAAGATTAATCTGTCCATTTTTTTTATCAATTTGTATGATTAAAATAAATAATATTACTTTCTAACAGATAATATGCAAGTAAATAATAATTATTTTTTAAAAGTTAATTTATATTTTTGGAACTAAAAAATAACTAAAAAAATTATTTAAGTCAAATTAAGATTAATATTTCTATTTTATCGATTTGAGTTTGATGAAAATAGTAATATTATCTTTCTTAATAATGTGCAAGTAAATAAATATTCTTTTTAAAATATAATTTCTTATTTATGTAATTAAAAAATAATTTTAAACAAAGAATTCAACTTGAGTCAACTTAAGATTGATCTTTTCTTTTTATCAATTTGAGTATTATTAAAATAGATAATCAATGTAAATGCACAAAATATAATAAAATAAATAATGTCCTTTCTAAAAAATAATGTATTATTTTTGGAATTTAAATAATGTTTCCTTTCTAAAAGGCAATGTATAAGTATAATAAAAAATATTTCATTTTAAATATATGTGTATTATTTTGTAAATTTTTAAAAAAATAAAACAATGAATTCAATTGTGTCCAAATAATATAACATAAAAAAAATTCAATTTGAGTCCAATTAAGATTAATCTTTCCGTAAATTTTCTTTTTCTAAAGATAATGGACAAGAAAATAAATTTAGAAAAAAATATCTTATAATGGTTTGTTGTAATAAAATTAAAATTAAATTAAATTGCATAATTTAATTAGAAGCTGATTGTTTTATTATGATTAAAATAAATATTTTTCCTGTCTAAAAGATAATGTACAAGTAAATAATATTTCCTTTTTAAAAGATAATTTCTCATTTTATAATTTTAAAAAAAATTAAAATAAAGAATTCAATTTGAGTCACATTAAGATTAAATCTTCCATTTCTAAAAGATAATGGACAAGTATAATAAACAATTATTTTTTCCTTTTTATAAATATATTATTTCAGAAATTTTAAAAAATAAATTATACAAATTTAATTATTATTAAAATAAATAATCTTTCCTTCTCAAAGGTATCATAGTAGTATAATGAAACAAATAAGTTTTCCTTTTTAAAAGATAATGAGTTGTTTTTTATATTAAAAAATAATTTAAAATTAAGAAATTAAAATTATTTCTTTCTTTTTAAAAGATAATGGATAAGTATAATAAAAAAGTAATATTTCCTATTTTCAATAATGAATATTTAATTTGAGTGTTATTGAAAAATAAATAATCTCTTCTTTCTAAAAGGTAATGCTCATATTATAAAATATTATATTATTTCATTTTTAGAAGATATATTTTATTTACAAAATTATAAAATAATTTAAAAAGCAAAGAATTTAATTTGTGTCCAATGAAACTTAATATTTTCTTATAAAAAAATTCCATTTTGGAAAATAATTAATTATTTCAGCAAAAATAATTTAAATAGAAGTTAGAATCTTGATAGATTTAGGGTCTGTTTGGTTTAGCTAATATAAAATAAGAGATAAGTTGGAAGTGCCGATAAATATGTTATTGATCGAAACTTATTAAAAGCCAAGCAATACATTTGGATAAAAATATTTATATGTATATTAGTAATAATTGTTAGGATACAATTAATTGACTTATTTTTTTTAACCCTTCTTCTGTTTATTCTTTTAAATATGGATTTGATAAAATATGAAGTTGGACTATTATTATTCTGATTTTTTAATTATTTTTTAAAAATTGTGGACATCCCACATGGCATTCCACTAACACATAATATGCAAGTAAATAATAATAATTTTTTAAAAGTTAATTTTTATTTTTGAAATTAAAAAATAATTTATAATAAAATTTTTTAATTTGAGTTGAATTAACATTAATATTTCTTTTTTATCGATTTGAGTTTGATGAAAATAGTAATATTATCTTTCTTAATAATGTGCAAGTAAATAACTATTCTTTTTAAAATATAATTTCTTATTTATGGGATTAAAAACTAATTTAAAACAAAGAATTCAACTTGAGACAAATTAAGATTAATCTTTCTTTGTTATCAATTTGAGTATGATTAAAATAAATAATCTTCCCTTTTAAAAATGTAATGCACAAAATATAATAAAATAAATAATATGTCTTTTCTAAAAAATAATATATTCTTTTTGTAATTTAAATAATGTTTCCTTTCTAAAAGCCAATGTATAAGTATAATAAAAAATAATATTTCATTTTAAATATAAATGTATTATTTTCTAAATTTGGAAAAAAAATTAAAGCAATGAATTCAATTGAGTCCAAATAATTTAACATAAAAAAAATTCAATTTGAGTCCAATTAAGATTAATCTTTCCTTATATTTTCTTTTTTTAAAAGATAATGGACAAGTAAATAAATTTAGAAAAAAATTATCTTACAATGGTTTGTTGTAACAAAAATAAAAGAGAATTAAATACCATAATTTAATTAGAAGCTGATTGTTTTAGTATGATTAAGATAAATATTTTTTCTTTTATAAAAGATAATGTACAAGTAAAAAAATATTTCCTTTCTAAAAGATAATTTCTCATTTTATGTTTTAAAATAAATAATTCAATTTGAGTCAAATTATTGAATCTTTCATTTCTAAAAGATAATGGACAAGTATAATAAATAAATAATATTTTTCCTTTAAAAAATATATTATTTCATAAAATTTTAAAAATAAATTATTCAATTTAATTATGATTAAAATAAATAATATTTCATTCTCAAAGGTATCATAGTAGTATAATGAAACAAATAAGTTTTTCTTTTTAAAAGATAATGAGTCATTTTTTATATTAAAAATAATTTAAAAATTAAGAATTTGAGACCAAATTAAAATATTTCTTTCTTTTGAAAAGATAATGGACAAGTATAATAAAAAAGTAATATTTCCTATATTATTTCAGTAATAAATATTTAATTTTAATATGATTGAAAAATAAATAATCTCTTCTTTCTAAAAGGTAATGCTCATATAATAAAATATTCTATTATTTCATTTTTAGAAGTTATTATTTTATTTACAAAATTATAAAATAATTTTAAACAAAGAATTTAATTTGAGTCCAATGAAAATTAATATTTTCTTTTTAAAAGTAAAAATTAATCATTTAAGGAAATAGTTAATTATTTAAGAAAAAAATAATTTAAGTACAAGTTAGAATCTTAGTAAATTTAGGTCCGTTTTGTTTAATCGATACAAAATAAGTGATAAGTTGAAAGTGCTATTAAATATGCTATTGACCTATTAAAAGCTAAGCAGTTACACATTTGAGTAAAAATATTTATATTAATAAAAATTATTAGGACATAATTAATTGACTTATTTTTTTAACCCTTCTTCTGTTTATTCTTTTAAATGTAGATTTGATATCTCCTTATTAGTTGTTATTGAGATTTTTCAAACTAAATTGCTTATAAGCTTAGTTAAATAGATATTAAATTGAGTTTGAACTTTTAAAAAGATATTAACGCTAGTTTTGACAATCATTATAAATTATAATATTTTAATTATGTATTATATATTTTTATGATATTCGTCGTCAGCAGTAGTTTTTATATTAATATATAAGTGTGATTAATGTCTTGCTGTTAAAAGATTAAATATTACAAAATTAGAAGGTCAAATCGATGATATGGTCCTTATAAAAAGTTTCCTCAAGAACAAGGAACCAGAAACAAAACGAGTGAACACGGAACAAATTTTTAAACCACCCGTCGCCGGCGCCGGTAAGGAAGGCTTTGAACGCAGAATTATAACTCCCTCCACCGCCGAAAATTCTTCTCCGATCGCTCATGAAGAGGCCACCTCGCTGCCGGTGGCGCTCGCCGATCTCAATCGATCACTTCAGCCTCCTCCTCTTTGCCCTCGCCTTCGTTGGCTTAATCCCCGGTGAGCAGTAGCATCAATTATTTCGGCTTCTCTCTATCCTTGTTTCATCTCTTCGTGCTTTTTTTATTCCCTTGTGAGGAATCGAGTTACAGTCTAGTTTTATCAAAATTCTTTTTTTTTTTGTTTGGATGAACCTATGTCGGTTGTAAAAAGGTCCGATCTTTTTTTGTTGAATTATCTGAACAGAGGGATAAATTTATATCTTGGAGTGGGAGTTGTCGATTGATGTATATGATGCTTCTGTAAGGAGTCAAAATTGTCAAGATTTATATGTTTGTTTAGCTGAAGCCTTGTCGATTGTTGAAATACCCAATCTTTGTTTGCTTGAATTAGTTCACGACAACGGTCATTTTGCACTTTGGAGATTGAATTGGGCAAAAATTATTACAAGATAAAAAAGAAGACAAATCTTGTGGACAACTTGCAGACTTATGCTTGAGTTTGTGATAGATCTAGGCGTGGAAGCAAATAAATGGATAATGGGAATAGTGGGCAAGAGATTGGAGTTGTTGAAGAAAGATTGAGATGTTACTGAAACGAGAATGATGTGAATACAATTTTATTGGTTTTTGCCTCGCTTCTCACACTTTGGCCATGTATGAGATTCTCTGTTAGAGCTTTGCATTTTGTTTCTTGATGCAAAAGAAAGCATCTGTGCAAAGAAACTATGGTTCGGTTGAGAAATGAAACAGTGATAAGTGGAACGATATGTTGAATTGTTTCTGGTTTTCCCATGAAACATTGAGGGCCCGTTTGGCAACAGTGTATTTTAGCCTTTGACTTGTAAAATTTTATGGTATCATGCATTTCAAAAAAGTGTCATACCATAGAATAAAACTATTGAAGAATTTTTTCAGTCAAAGATGTATGGGCTCATAACGTTTACAACTTTATTCTTTTGCCGTTCACTTTTTTTTCTTCCCACTCGCACAAGCCTGACTGATAGGAAAAATTACGGAGCCATCACCTCATAATTTTTTTACATCATTTGGGATTGAAAACCATGGTTTTAAATCCAATAAAAATGGCATCCAAACATTCACTAGTACATTTTACTGAGATAGGAAAAAAAATTATGGTTTTTTATCAGTTCGTTAGTTTTCCAATGGTTGCTAAGTGGCTAATGGAATGGAGAAATCTTTGCAAGGAACCACTATTCCTTCTGCATTTGGTCGCATATGTGCATATTTATTAGAGCTAAATGACACCTTCAGTTTAGCAAACCTTCTCACAGAGCATGTGAAATATCGTACCAAAGCTTTGAAATTTATGAAAAACGAGGTAGATGTTGTGTTTTTTTCTTTTAGTACATAGTAATCTCTCTTAGCACTGATAAAAGATGTAGGCAAAAGTGTGACTTATGATTTGTTACAAACATTTAAAAACAATATATAGCAAACGAACTTGCTCTATTTGTTGTACTTTTCTTCAGTCAAAATGCTATTGATTATGGCTTCATATGAATAGTTGGTCTTCTGCACTATTTGCAGGCCTTCTTTCATCAAAGGTTGTTACCCTTGAGTCGATAGAGATATTTACTACTCATGAGTGGGTGTTTCAACCAATTGTTTATTTCCATTGTCAAGGAGAGAACAAGACAACATTGCCAGATGTGAAAGAAGAAAACACCCTGTACACTTTCCATGGCGAAGAATCTTGGCAGGTATATGGTGAACTTTAACATATACATTATGTTTAAGAATATATCAAAACCCTGTACAACAAGACTTTCTATTCTTATACTAAAATCTCCTTGCATGTTGATTTACTATTTGGACAACTTCAATTTTCTTTCAGTATTACTGGTAGTGCTGATTTGTTAATCTTGGATTTTTTTTTATTATTTATTGAAGTTGGTCTTGTTTCCTTATTCATTCAAGGCAAATGGAGTTTTCAAGATACCTTATATATTCACTTCACTTCTGCAGCCTCTAATAGAACTTCCAGACAAGAAATGTAAAAGATGTGGTTTCTATGAAAGGGATTCAGTGAAACCTGATGATGTGTTTGATGAGTGGGAACTGTGTCTTGGTGATTTTGTGGATGGTAAATATGTGCGCTTCAAAGAGAACGAATTCAATGCAACCTTTGTATGTTTAGAGTGCATTGCTTCAAATGGTCAGTTCTATGTATGGTTCAGCTTTTTACCACATATATATGCATATGCTGTTGTTTATGTTCCTTTGCTGTTGCTTCCCAATGTACTCGTGTTTACGTAATGGTACCTTTAGTATGTTTTTTCATAAACTTCTTCTACTCTTCTCATATTGCAGTCACAAGTGTTGATGAACCTCCCATAGAAAAGGAAGAGGCTCCTGCCAAGCGAAGGCATTTGATTCTGGTGATTATGATATTCACAATGGCGTCTATCATAACCGTAGCAAGCATTGTGACCTGTTACAAATACTGGCAGAAAAAGCGAAGAGAACATGATCAAGCACGTTTTCTAAAACTTTTTGAAGATGTTGATGACATAGAAGATGAACTAGGCCTAGGGAGTGTAATATAAATAGTGATTTTTTGTACCCTACATCTTTTCATTGTCATGTTGTATATCAAATAACTGGTCTATCTTTTCATTGTCATGTTGTATATCAAATAACTGGTCTTTGACAATGAAGAAACAAACTAGTTTTGCCACCAAATAGTAAGGCGCACACTATTACCATTCATCGCCGTTAGAAATTGCTGTCATGGGTGTGATTTCCTTGATTGCTACTACTAGAAATTGTTGTTTATTATATTGCAATTTTCAGAGTATGACCTCCATTGTTCGCGGCCTATACTTGTGAGAACTTGATCTCAAGAATTGTGAGAATATCTCTCACAATTTTGTACTATGACGAAATTCTTGACACACTACTCACATGGAAATACATAAAGGGAAAAAAAAAAGAGATGAAGCAATGGACAACAAAAGAACATGAAGGTATTGCAAAAGAACTTCGTATGAGGATATCTTATTCAACCACATTAATTTCAAAGGCCACAAATCCCACAGTAGAGGCCTAACAAAGTAACTGCATTTTTTTATCACTATAATCTTAAATACATAATAGCATCCTCAGCTGGTGAACAAGATCGTTGTTAAAGATATTACTTCCACTTTTTGAACTTTCCTGCATGCTTTCCGTGTTTGCGCCCAAACTTCCCATGCTTGCCCTTCCCATGGTGCTTGAACTTGCCATGGTGTCCGGGCATGTGGCCGGCATAAGCCCCATGGGCATACCCTCCATGAGAACCATGGGCTAAGTGGCTTGCTCCGTATGCAGCTGCGGCAGCGGCTGCTCCGCCAGCTAGCATTGCTCCCATATGAGAACCATGTCCTGAGAGCAAGCCAACATCAAGAAAGTCAAGAACATGGAAGAGCTCACTGAAATGTTACATGTACCACATGATCATAATAATGAAGTACTTTGTTATGCAAAAAGTGATGGCTAAGTGACAAAGTCAAATCTGTAATAGTAACACAACCATGTAATAGTAACACATCAAATCTGATTCCCACATATGCTGGAGGAGCAAACCTTATGCGAAAGCAAATTCACATTACTGAATCCTTTAATCGACTCGTCATGAAAATGGACTTCACAATTGATTTGAAATTGCGTCACACAACAGCATCGATTGTAGAAAGTTGTAGTAGTACCTTGATGAGCAGATGGACCAGGTGGGTATGCAGCAGGCGGATATCCTTGTGGGGGGTATCCCTGTGGAGGATATGCCCCAGGTGCAGGGGGGTAAGCCCCCGGTGCTGGAGGATATCCGGCAGGTGGATAACCAGCAGGGGGATATCCAGAATGGCCATAGCCATGCAATCCTTTTTCTCCATCTTTATCATGCTTGTCCTTGTCCTTGTCCTTGTCGCCTCCCATATTTTACTCCGTTGGAAATGCTGATACTATACAAAATATGCAAGAATTCGACATATAAATTCAAGCCGGCTCTATAGCAAAGGTAATAACAAAGATAACAACGTTGAGATAGATATAAACAATAATGTTGCTGTCGGAACAGGTCTCATTAGTATCTTTGTTCAAATCATTGCATCCAACATGTCATGTAAGGGTTTACATCTTCAATTGGACTTCTAGGTTATGCTCTATCTGCAGTCAATCTTATTGTTTATATCTCATCACGGATGTCCTATTCGGCTATCTCAAATCTTGAAACGCTGAAAAGGCTGCAATGCCTCTCACAATGAATCGAGCAAACTGCTGGCCATGAAAAATCTACCGAACACGAGTGATGCTGATGATCCATCATTATTTTTCTTCAGAGGGAAGGGGGCTGACGAGCAAGTTGAATGCTTTACATGAGAGATCACGGGAAAAGCAGTGATTTGTGCATTTAGGAAAGAGGAAAATGTCGAAGCTCAAGTTTCAAACAGGAAAAGTTTTCAGCAATGTTCTGTATCCACCGAGCAAATGACTGATGAACTGGATAAAACAAGCAAAAAACGCACTTGACCTTCCAGATCAAAGGGGAAAATGTCGAAGCTCAAGTTTCAGCATTGGTACTTCTTCTCCTTAACATGACAGATCTCCATTCGATTGCACATGGACCAATCAAAGCAGCATAACAAGCAAGGCAAATATGACAAAGGCAGCACATCATAAAGGATTATTTCTGATCCAACTAGTCTAAGGCATGCAGCAAAGATTCCCCCAAATATTACGTGCCGTATGAATCAGGTAAATCTGTGAGGATTTGACATACGTAAAAATTGCATGAACAGGCGATCTACATATGATAGCATTCATCCCCCGTCATGGAACAGGGTCTACGACGAGATATATCAATGGGAAAACAAATCGAGAAACGAATCCAAGCGCCCATGCAAATGGGATCTGCACTTCAAAGAAGAAAACAGAGGAGGAAAAAAAACAGGCCAATGCCTGACAAAGCATAACAACAAAAAATCTTGTTCTGATAATTCGATATTGACATCCTGAAGTTAACTTCGAACTGATTCAAAAGGAAAAAAATAAAATAAAATGTAATGGTACAATAACTCACCAAAATCTCTGAAGCAAGAACTCTCTCTCTCTCTCTCTCTCTCTATGTATAACAACGGGCCAACCGAGTGAACAGTGAACGCGTGATGTAAGTACATTTTCCATTCTCCGTCGTCAACGCGTGTCCCAAGCCTCCCGACGAGGGGCGAAGGCGTCGCACACGTGTGAGTCCGTCGACATCGGAATCCTACCCCGTAGTTAGGGGGATTGTTTGTACGACACGTGGCCTGGTCAGCCTTCAAGTTCGCCGGCCAGTGTTGACGCAAATGTTGAGTTGCGGCCTTCCGGGTAAAAATTTTGACATTTTGTCTTCTAAAAACTAAAAAGACGAGCGAGTCTACGTCCAATGCAAGTAGGAAAACTTCACGAGGATTTAAACTCTTTTTTTTCCTTTTTTATTTTTTTTTAAATGTAAATTTGATTCTTATCAACATATATGTTACTATTTTTTCTTTTATTCTTATCAGGTGTACTACTCCACTCAGCAAGGCAAGAATTGCTCTATCATATCAGTCATGGCTTGCTCCGCTTAATTATCATCTCACGTCTCCATGATCCAATTATTTTAAGTTGTATTAAGCATGGTTGTTGTGTGTGGAAAAATAGAAAAAAAAACCGGGACATGATAGCAATGGAAAAGGCATACAAAAAAATGGGGGGATTAACTTCCGTGACAAATCTTTTCAGTCTACAAAATTTGATATAAACATCTTATAGAATTTATGAAAAGTAGACAAGCGAGACTACTTTCTACGAAAAAAACAAATGAAATAACAATCGTGGAAGAAAATTGATTCATCATTCCTCCTAAATCTTCCAGAGTAAGAGAAATTTAGGTACTATTTGACAGCTCGACCAGAGCAAGATGATATTCATGAAAATAAGATATGGTACATATATATTAAAAAAAATAAGATCTAGCTAGATTCATATTTTCTAGAGCCATTTTCAAAAATAATATATGATACATGGATATTCACGAAAATATGTGATCTGTATATTTATTAACTCTAAATAAAAAATAAATATCAGAAGAGAGGTGGAACAATATATTCTAAATGTGCTCAAATGAGCTACGAAAATGTACACTAATATGATTTTGGTCTCGGGAGTGTAATTGGAAACAAAGTTACATACTTCTAAAGAGAAAAAAAATATGACCTTTATCAAACTTCTCACAATAGATAGATGTTTTAATGAGAAAGATTAGGAAGATTGCGATATTTTATGGAATGAAGTAAATATATCAAATAATTAATACTAGATCACCGGCCGAATTTTAAAGAGCATTAAAAAATATTTGAGTACATGAACCTATAAAGAGAAAGTCAATTAATATCCTCATTAACTAAGAAATCAATTAACGGGAAAAAAATGATTTGTATTGATTGGTTACAAGGCCTAAAAAATATATCGAATTTGTTGGTTGTTATAATTTAGTATTGACAACTTTACATATTTATAATTATATACTTAATATGATTAATATAAATAAATAATATACTAATTACTAGGGGCCTCAAATAATTGGGGGCATCAAGCTAAGGGTTTTACCTGCTTGGGCTTTGGGATTGGAACATCTATTTATTTGTCCTCCGAGACTCGATTGAAGTAGAAATTTTCTTACCTTTTATACTAAAAACAAGGATGGTTTAGTAAAATTGGACGGTCAAAATTTATTTGTTGTAAATTACATAAAATAACCCGAGTTGTATACTCAGCAGACCCTTTTTTAAATGACTTTTTTTAAAAAAATTATGTGTACTCATTTGGAGCATTAAATATGAAAAGAATGTATTTAATCTTATAGCTGAAGAAAATAATCAAATGATATTAAATTCACATAGGAATTTTAGTGGACAATTTAGTTCATACACTAAACTTTTTGTTACAAATAACATTGAATAGTAGTGTGGGCACCTGAGATAGAAGATGTAACACCTGACAAAAAAAAAAAAAAGAAAAAGAGAAGAGATAATTAAATTAGTTTTCCATAGGATTAAAAGTATATCATATCTTATTAAAAAGGGACTCTAATAATCCCTTTATAAACTCCTCAACACATATTGGATTCTCCCTTACATAATCACTCGCCCTCCCTCTTTTTCACACATGATCCCAGGCAACCAGGAGGAAGGGCTGGCTCTGCTACTCGCCGGAGGAATGACCTAGGACACGCCAGAGCACGCAGGGGATAACCTAAGTGACAAGAAAACAACCATTGTTATGCCCATCACACACGGTTTTTCTTCTTGTGATGGCTGCCCACGTTTTTATTTGTTTTTTCTCTAATCCGACGATACTAGAAGGCACATGAACATGTGGATGAAGGACCTTTTAAATTGGAGGACCCTTAGAGATGGCCGACGAGGAAGAAGAACGAGGAGAACCCCAAAACGAGGAGGATTCATGCAGAGACACGTGAAAGGTGAATCGGATCAACCTGATCAATTTTAAAAATAAATTTACACAATTTTAGGGTCTAATTAGAGTCCTGACATCGTCTATGATTATCAATGTTTGGACCAATATAATACTTGTGCCTAAAAGGTTTATTTTTGACGAAATCACCTTAGAAAATGAGCGGCCAATGCCATGATTTCGCCGGAATCATAGAACTCGGATCGGGCTTTAGACAAATTGGGCCGACTCGGGCAGAATAGCGTAGAATCCGAGCCATCTGCCCATCGACTCCTACACCTTGTTGGAACCCAACCCGGGCACCCATTAATCCAGACTAAGTTTCCCATTGACTGAAAGAAGAGATGGAAATTCGGGCCCAGTCCTCTATGAACCCGGCCCAAGTCCCATACGAATATCATAATGTAGTCAGGCTCCAATTACGCTCGGCCTAAAAACGACCAAGCTGTTGAACAACTAGAACTCGACTCCAACCTAGCCTGGGTTCCATCAAAATATATGTTTAGTTTATATTTTTAATTGATTATTATATAATTTACGTTCATCATATGCTATCTATCTTATGCCATTGATATCATGATTCAAAGTATTGTCATTGCATAGTTTGCTTAGAAGACTCAATACGGGTGAAGATGAAAACCTAATTAATTAATAAAAAATAAAAGCTTGGGTTCCCATAGCATCGTACTATTGGGGCATAGGTTTAGACATGTGATAAATAGATAACTAATTAATTAATTATAATTAGATAAATAAATTATTTGTTTAAGTAATTATTAAAAATTAAAAATAAAGGATAAATGAAGTTAAGAAAAGATAAGAGCTTGAGTAGAAGGAAAGAAAGGAAAATAAAGAAATAAGATGAAGGCATTAATTGATAATAAGGGAGTTTATTAAAAAGGTTTAGAGTTAGTTTTAGGAGAAGATTAGTATCTAATCCCATATTACAATTTAATTCCATCTAGAAAATTTATCTCTCCTATTTAATAAAAGCCTCCCCATCACTTGTCTCTTTTCATAAAAAAACTTGTTTTTCTACTTCACTTATTTCTTCTTTCCTAGCGTTTGTGCATACATGATACCTTCGACCATCTATTCATGAGTGTAAATTTTGTCAAGGGATGTTGGAGTCGCAATAAGAAGTCATGGGCATTCATAGAAAAAAGTCACCTAAAGTTTCAAATTTTGGATTCAATTTTGAATACAATTTCCTAATAGAATAATTAACATAAAAAAGATTAAATATAATTAATTGGTCTCTTATAATAATTGAATAACTTTTATAAGTTTTCATGGTAAAATCATAAGTTAATGGATCATAAATATTGTGTCAAAGTTTGGGAAAACGTCATCAGAGTTCTATTGTGATGGAACCTGTCTATGCTAAAGAAACTTGGACCACGTTCTTCAGACTATCGCACAACCCAAAATGTTAACACCGAACCTGATCCGAATTCAAAAAAATCCGGCCCATGTTCCAGACATTCAGACCCGATGTTTTGTCTCAATGGTTTTCGAACAATCAAAGTACGTTCTAACGACCCTATCTAGTTGTATCGGGTCTGGGTTCCAATGTTGAAAGATTAAGAATTGTCATTTGAAATTTTGATAAAGAAGCCATTGATCACAACTGGTGTCTCCTTGTGCGCGACCTGTATCCGAACCAATATATAACCGGGTATGACTTTACTTGCCCTAAATTTAGTGTTTTTAGAAATTATTATATGTTAATTTATTTCATTGCCAGATGACATTTTTATCCTTATATTGAATATGATAAACTAAAGAAAGTAAAAATAGATAAATATGTCAAAAGATAAAATTTATAAAATGAGATTCTCATGTGCCTACTTGTCAAAGAATGGTTTAGAGTTTAAAGTAAAGAATGTGGATTAAGATAACCCCTCTTAGGATTGGCGTATAAGACAAAAAGTTATAGTTCCAGACCTAAAGTGTTCAAAAGTTTCTGCATCTAAAATAATCCTGTCTTTGGTTTAATCCACATTGACCTGATAATATATGAAAGTGTCATGATATAATTCATTAAAAATATTGACGAGCTCATATAGAGCAACACGCATAGAACTCTTTAATTCATTATCTTAAAGTACAACCCAACAAAAGAAGAAAGAAAAAAAGGAAGAAAGGGAGGAAGGAAGACAAGAAAGAAAATCAAATAAGTGATTCAATATCCTTATTGATTTTTATTATTGGTTTAAAGTTAATTGATTTTATTAAGCTATTTTATCCAATTATATTAATTTTATCTAATGGGTGTAATTGTTTATCGATATTTCATGTACATGTATTTGAATCACAAAGATAATTGATCAAGCTAGAATGGATGTGTGTGCAACGTAAAAGTTTGTAGTGATGCAATTGAACAAAAGATTATGTTATTAGAATATGTAATCGGCAACTAAAAGATTGTTAACTTTGAAGAATTAGTAAGAAAGAAGAATTGTTTAGCAAAGTTAATTTCTTTAATAAAGTTAAGTTTATTATCTCATTATCTTTGTTGTTGATCCGGCAAAGGAAAAAAAAACAAAGAAGTGTAGATAATGTCACCTAACAAGAGAATGAATTTTAAAAATATTATAGTTAATTTAGATTTTCATATCTCATATCCAAAGACTAACAAGTTCAAGAATAAGATGTCCCCTACTTAAGGCACTGTTTGACACGTACAAACATAGAGTATTTAGTAGTAGATAGTATTTTGATGTAATCAAAAGACTACTATAAATATTTGGTAAATATATTTTTTTAAAGTAACGTTTAGAAGTTTGAACATAAAACTCTATAAGCTACTTTTACTAGCTTTTATGCACTGTTTTGACACATAAAAAAGTAGAGAATTTAGTAACAAGTAAATCAAAACACTACTATAAACATTTGGTAAATATTTTCTTCCGCTAACATATACAGCTCAACACAAAACTTTATAAGTTACATAAAGTATAAAGATAGCAGTTTCATATTTTATTCCTATTATATCCTTATTTTTTAAAATAAAAAATATTTAATTATTAAGCATCATATATTATTTTTTTTAATATATCACTTATTCAATTTTACTTACAATTTATAAAAAATAATCAATATTTTATATTAAAATAATATTTTAAAAATATTACTATTTTGAATAAAATATTATAAATTAATTATTATGAATATAATGCGTATAAAAATGATAATAAATTCTATCTTATAATGTCTAGTTTTATCATTTTATTCAATACACTAATTTAATCGGTATGTTTACCAAATAATTTTTATTAGATTTATAAATAAATCATTATCCGTTAATAACTAATCATTATACTCTAATCAAATCGATATTCTCTATAATTTAATCAAGTCACTAACTTTGTCAAACATGAACTTAGAGTATAGATGTAGCGATTTTATTTCTATTATATCCTCAATTATTTTTAAAATAAAAAACTTTATTTAATTATTAAACACCATATATATATTTTTTAAATTTTAATATATTACATCTTTGATTTTACTTACAATCCAAATAAATTTTTTATTATGAAATAATCAATATTTTATATTAAATTAATATGTTTAAAAAATATTATTATTATTATTAAAATAAATATTATGATCGTAAATTCTATATTATGTCTATTTTTGCTAGCATACAATAAATTAATTTAATCACTATATTTACCAAAATTATTTTATTAAATTTATAAAGAAAACGCTATCCATGTCCATTGATAGCTAATCATGATTCTCTAATCAAATTGATATTCTCTAATCGAATCACTATTCTCTAATATAATCATTAACTTTGCCAAACAAAGCATAAGTAGGGGACACCGGACACCCCATATGATATAATTTTGGTATGCTTAAATTTTGTTCACCATCTTCTATTGATCGATGGTTTCCATTTTTTTCCTATGCAAAAGGGACATAATTTGGGTAGTTAAAAAATAAAATAACTGATTTCACTGACGGCAAGTTGACCCGATATCATGATTAAATAGTGTTAAGGCTTCGATTATCAAACTATATTAGCCTCTCAGGCTAGTAGCTTTTTCAATATAAGAGTTTATGTGCACCTTTTTGAGAAAAAAATAGACATTAACACAAATGCATGTGGTGGATATATTTGGACCTTTTTTGAACTTTATTCAACTTGATTTATTTATAATCAAGTGACTTGAGTTAAACTCTAATATTTTTATTTAATAGTCGTAGTTTATTTATATTAAGTCTATCTTAATAGCTTATAAGGTTAGTTTATAAAAATCATTCATATATTATAAACACAAGTTAGAATATATAATAAAATATCATTTCTGGCATCTAATTCTAAAATAATGTTATAATCAATAGATAGGACTTGATAAGATATTTAGTCAGATTAGACCAGTAAAATCCATTGTAACAAAAAAGAACACTACTTAAATCCATTGTCGTAGTTTATTTATATTGAGTCTATCTTACTAGCTTACAAGGTTAGTTTATAAAATCATTCATATATTATAAATACAAGTTAGACTATGTAATAAAACTATCATTTCTGGCATCCAAGTTTAAAAATAATTTATAATGAATAGGTAGGAGTAGGACTTGATAAAATATTTAGTCAGATTAGACCAGTTAAATCCATTGTAACAAAAAAGAACACTACTTAAATCCACCAAACAAATTAGGCCACATTTGATTCCTATGGATGAGCTTCTCATGTATTACATTTTTTAAACATGTCTGACCTACTTAAGCGTTGGATTATTTTGGTATGTCCGACTCAAGACAAAATTGATGAACTGAAGGCTTTGTAACAATTCCGGAGGAATATATAAATCTCATAATGTTATCAAGGAAACGATAAATCTATCGAATATACATAAATTTCAGTAATATTAGCAAGGAAACGATAAATCTATCTTTCATGAATATATGACTTAGAGCGAAGGTGTTAAACAGTATTACAAATAGAAGCATCTTCTTTTTCCCTCCAAAAATAGAATCAAGACCCAGCAGACATTTTCACCATGAGGCAGGTGCCAAAGGTCACACTTACGACAGAAGCAGATCAACGGAATCAGGTGGCGCATGCCGCATGCTCGATCAAAACTTTTCCTCTGCCAAATTATCTGAACTTCATGCAAGCTGGGATGGCCTTCCAGATGGAGATGAACTACGCGCTACATTTTAACTAACATAACAATGTACACCTGAACAAACAATTTTAAAAAATTATTGCTGGGAACAAAAAATTCAGAACTTTGCATAAGGAAGAAAGAAGCATCCAAGAAGTACGTACCATAAAAAGTCAACGAAACCCACGGTTCCTAAGATCGGCATGTTGTTTCAGAAAATTTGGATTCATGCATGAGAATATGGAGGCTTTCTTCGGTTTGGAATTGAAAAGGAAGGCCCGCAAAGGCACTCTAGCCTTGGCAGGAAAATTCCTCAACTGATTGTTGTTGTTAGCTCTAGGCATTGATGATGGCTCAAAGCTGCTACATAGCTTTGACAACTCTTTCTCTATTTCAGCTTGAAGCGACCTCACATGATCTTGACCCACCTGCAGCTCACTTGCAACCTTGTTATTCTCCTGCTGCATGTTGAGCACCTCACCTTGAAATTTTGCAGCCTGATAAGGAGTTATTTTGGTCTCTGCATTTTCAGGACCGGCATTTACCACACCACAGATCTCCTCTTGTATGCTGCAAAGTGATGAGAATCTAGCTTCCAGATCCCTTCTTAGTATTTGGCTTTGTTCCAACCATACCTGAAGTTCAGTCTTCAAAGCTCTAAGCTGTGCTGCAGCTGGCACAGGTTTAACCTTGGAAACCTGGTCATTTGAAGAGCTCCCGCTACCCTCCTGCACGATTTTGTCCTTTGATTTGTCGATATCGGCTTGTACATTGTCAAATTTGGATTGGAACTCATGCACATGATGGAATGATGAGCTAAACCGTAGCCAGAACTCTAAATTCTCCTCAAGAAGTATGTCAATGTCCCTTCTAAATTTGTCCTCCATAGGAGAGACATTATTTTGTTCATCACTGCACTTTGGAGTTATACCTTCGGATAGAGGAGTTAAAATATCAATTGCTTCTACTGACTTGTTTCTTGCAGCTTTGGACTTAAGTGTTGGTTTTGGTGGCAACTTTGAAGGCTTTGCATTGGAGCTCGTCATGAGTGTCGGAAAGTTGGACATGCTTCTGAGCCTGCGGTGACCACGCCCAGAATCTTTACCTTGGCCACATGCAGCATCCTTGTTTGAACATGACTTTAAGAAACTTAGCTCTTGCCGTAGCATTCTTATCTCTTCATCCTTCGTAGCATTGGCATTCTTTAATTCCCTTATTGCTGCAATCATCTGGTGGAGGCTATTTTCATTGTTCTGTTCTAGTTCAGAAGCAGTCTTGTTTATCTCTCCAGGTTGTGTTTCTTGGTTCTTGTTTTTGCCAATGCTAAGATCCCTACGGATTGAGTCTTTATCCTTTGATTCGTGTTCATTGTTCGTCTCTTTCATGATGTGTGAGTTACGTTCAGGCCGAGAAACTGCCTCGGATAAAGAACTATCATCTAGGCAATAACTAAGTTCCTTGTTGATATGAATTTCTTCCTCCAAATTTTCCATTATGTCATTGACATTACTAGTCTCGTTAACTTCACAATCTTGCTGTGGTTCAGGACTAAAAACGGAATCTTCCTCATCTAAGAATGGATTCATCATGTGGGCACCTTCAAGTTGATTTGGAGAGTCCATCTTCTCTGAAATATCATTAAGACTATTAAAGAATTCAGTAAAGTTTGCACGGAAATTCTTTTCTTCGTCACACAAATTTTTCTCAATTATCTGAACTTTGTTTAATTCATCTTCCGCTTCCCTAAGTCTTTTTGTCAGCTCATCTGTGTCATTAGCTAGCACTGTCTTCTCCTCTTCTAAGCTCTGGAGGTGATTCTCCAGGTCATTGTTTTCTGAATTCAGTCTATCTATGTGTGCAGTTTGTGATGAAATTGTGAGCTCCAACTCGATAATTCTATTTACAAGCTCATTAATATCATCCGCAATTTCCAGAGCAGAGGTATCAGGGTTTGTTTCAATGTGTTCCTTCACTTTCTCACATATAGTACGCAACTGAACTTTTTCCTTGTTCAGAGAATAGGCTTCTTCCTCTATGTCACCAAGGAAGGTAATCATCTCACTGTTCTCGTTGGAGACCTCAGGAGATTCCGTACTGGATCTACTTTCACCCTTTAGAGCTCTTAGCTTTTCTACAGCCAACTTAATTCTTTCAGATTCTGCTTTTGCATTCTTCAAGGACTTTTCTCGTTGTTCCTGTAGCCTATCCATAGCATCCTCACAGGATTTAAGGGCTGTTGTTGTCATGAGAGCACGTGCTTCATCATCTTCAATGACTGCACTGGCACTAAATTCATCTTCTAAGAAAAATACGTCCTCTTGCATCTCCATGATTTTCTTCTCAATTTCCCAATATTTGGCTATACCACTCTCATACGAGCTTTTGATGAACTCCTTTTCTGTCTGCAGAACCAGGATCCCTTTCTGAAGTTTATTAATCTCGTCTTGTGCATTTTCTTTGTCAATCTGACCAGCCTTTTTCTTCTGCTGTGCCTTACGTGTGGATGGTCGGTTTTCCTTCTTTTTGTTGACAAGTCCTTCTATTACCGGTTTGTTAATTTTACCAGGATCAATTGGAGTAATCGCTTTTGGAAAATTATCATCCTCCTCTTCTAGCATGGCATATTGGACCTGATCAGGGAAAGCAGTGGCTATAGTGTGGTTGGCCTTGTGCAGTTCCCCCGATATGTGGTCATATCTTTCAGCCAATGCTCTGTATGCCCTGTAGGCCTCTTCAACTACGCTTATCAGCTCAGGCCTCCTTTTGAAGTACATCTCTGCCCTCCTGGCAAAGGAATCAGCATCCTCCTCAATTAGCTTCAGCATTGTTTTCACCCTTTCCTCCATCTCTGAAATTAAAGCAAGAGTGACATACTTAATATGCATTGAACAGAATAAGGCATTTCACATGGGAAATGCACAAAGTTTACTTTTAGTAATGTAGTTGTCGTTATCAGAAAGTCCAGAAAACGGGAAAGTAAAATGTTCAATTTGTCTTCCGATAGTTGATCACAACTTAAAGGAAATTGAGTAATAATTTTGCTCTTTTTTTTTTCTTTTGTGGTTACAGATGAAGGCCCAATGACCTAGTACAAGGAAAGACAAATTCAAGGGACTATTATAAAAGAGGTTATATCTCTTCTCATCAATATGTTAGAGGAATAAGAAGTTACTGGATAGAGAGCTGTTGATGTCTATTTATCTAGTTCTGAAAATCCGAAATGCAGGGAAAGGAATGTGTGCAACATTTTACCATAACTATTTTCCATCTTAAGCAAGCAGTATAAATTAGATTTGGGTGGTTTACAACTTAATCTGACTTGTCTAAATCTAGATTACAATTTCTATATCTTATCTATATGCCAAATAGATTCTCATGGCCAAGCGAGCTAATCTAATCCTTCAAGTCATCCAAGAATTCTGAATTTTCACTTCACGGGAGAAGTATCCTCTCTTGGCACGATTCTCGGAATTAGCAAGGAAAAACAAAATTTATTTCTTCGTCAACCAAAATTCAACTAAAGCAGAAGGGAAACTACGTGATTGCTTGTCTGTATATTTCCCGAAAGGCAATAAATTAGCATCTAAATCTCCTATGATTGCAACTGCTAACAAAAATTATCGGCTCTTTGGGCATTGTTGCAGTCAGAATAAATAAATTAACATCACCAATATGGCATTCCGTGGAAGTATCCTGGTTTACACAAACAAATACATAACAGGGATTACCTTTCCTTGTTTATTTATTTAAAGATAAATTTGTTTTCAAATTTTAGAAAGCAGATTATGAACAGATGTAACTTTTTCTACATCCTTTCTGTATTTCGATTTGTTCTCGTTCAGGATATACATATAAATCAATTCACATATTACGACTGCAGGTCACATTTACTAGCCCAATTGCATGTTTCTGTTTTCCCCAATCGGATCATGCTGTTGTCAAACGCATGGATGATCGAGGGAAAAACAGCCAGGGCGATCGATGTGCCGCGGTGGCGCAAGGAGACTGACCTTGGAGGTTGCCGTCGAGCCATTTCGACTGCTTCGTCCGGATGTGGCTCGCCCACCACCACGAGTAGGCGTTGCTCGCTGCGCGCTGCAACATGTTCCCCGACCCGTATCAGCTGGCGCGGATCCTCAAATTTGCTGGTCCTTTCGGCGGATCAAGGAGAGGCGAAGGAGGGGAAGGTGGGTGGGCGGCGGCGGTGGTGGTGATGATGGCGGAGGATACGATGACGACGATGAGGAGGGATGGGATGCTGCGGCGGTGGAAGGGAGAAGGAGGGAGAGAGAGAGAAGAGGAAACAATGGAGGAAGATGGGGAGGGACTCCGAAACAAAGGGAAGGTGGTGGTGGTGGTGGTGATGGCGGAAGAGGAAGACGAGGTAAAATGGCAACACATGTTGAATGATATAAGACGCGCACGCCCTCGTTTCTTGGCTTCGACGTAGCCGCGCTGGCTTACGCTGCTCATGGGACGCAGAATAATATAAATGGAGACGAGGTGCGAGTGCACGTCTCATCAACAATACATACATACATATAATAATAATAATAATTTTATTATTATATTTTAAATGGCAAAAATGAGCGTTTGAAATATTTTTAGTACGAAGCCACCTTACACCAATGTTCTACGAGTCAGGTCTCACTGGATCGGGTTGAACCAAACGGTTACAAATTAATAAAAAATAAAATAAGTTAAAGCGACTATTGTAATATTATTAATATATAATATATTATTTAGCAAAAATATAATGTAATATAATAAAATAATTCAGATCAAATAAAAAATCTTTTTGAGTAATTGTAAAAAATAAATATATAAATAAAAATTTATATATGTGATAAAAAGAAAAATATTGAAACATAAATTTCAAGTATATATATATGTGTATATATACAGTTGGCTAAATTTGTCGGGTCGGCCGGTTGAACTCAGGTTTTGACTGGATCAAAGCGGATCAACCCCATGACCGAGTTTTAAACGACCCGCAAATCATTTTAGTGCCCGAACATCGATCTGACTAGTCCGGTCGGCCGGACCGAATCTTACAACACTGCTTTAGACGTATTCTTTTATTTCTTTTGATATATTTCTTTATTAATAATTTAGAAAATCATTCATGATAAAAAAAATAGTATCATAAGTTATATAAAATGATTATACTAATTTTGAAGCAAAATAAGGCAGAAGTTCGTGAATAATGAATAAAATGATAAATATAATTTTTATTGATGATTTAAAGTATATTTTTTTATTATCATCAATTATTCTTTAAATTATTAATAAAAGAAGATATAAAAAAATTAAAGAAAAGCACGAGTTGCACGCGCTTCAGAAAACGTTTAAGACGTTCGTTAACTCCATTTTAAATATAGGAACATAGTTATTCTTTTAATAAAAATATAGTGACCGTAATATATGGGCGATAGGGTATGCATGTAATACACATCTAAGTAATGAGTGTGTGATAGGTCATATGATTGATGTGCTCGTTGAGAAATTGACTACCAAAAAATTTGAATATTACTATATTAGTGTATGTCATCCTTGGGATATATCTTAACTGACCCATTTTAATATTACGTAAACAACAATCTCGGTCCATTCTATTAGAATCCAAGAAAAGCTTATTAGAGAAAATACATCCATGCGTAAAATATTAATTCTTAAATATATCATGTGCACAATATACAAGTAGCACAACACACTAACTATTTTACATGTAAGTTCTGATTCACAAGTGCAAAATGACAGCAGCGTCAGGAAAGAGAAAAAGAAGAAATGTCACTGCAACTGATTCTTGGCTGTTGAGCAAGGCAAAATGTTTTGCACCAGATTTCCTCAAAGAATTATGTACAGCTCGCCACGGTGGGAAAACTGTCATTTAAAAAAAAAAATCCATGAGCCTTAGTATAAGACGTTCAAGATGCAATCCTTCTTATAACTAGGTTGTCAATAACACATACTGCAAGAGTGCATATACGAATTCACGCTACTTGGTACCTGCAAATTACTTAACTTGAATTGAAGTGGAAGTCGAGCAAGTCAGATGAAAAGAATGATCGACTTATGATGCTAAAGTTGAGCAATAATTCATCAACCAGGTACAGGCTGACTTCATAACTCTCAGCTCCCCCTTGAGAAGATCTCTGGCCATTTTGATTCTCTGAGGTCGCACATCAATATCAGAGGCTGGCAGAGAATCAAGCTCCTGAGATGGAAAAAGTAGGTAATCTGAATTGCTATGGGAAATAAATAAACTTAGAAACCACCCTAACGGGCCTACCAATAAAAATTAACAACAGGAGACAAGATCATCCACTAATTTTCACTTACTAGAACCTACTACCACTGTTTGTTTGAAATTTTGAATACAACAACAACAAAATCTTATCCCACTAGATGAAATCGGCTACATGAATTTGAAATTTTGAATAATTCAAGAAAATTAATAAAAGGCACATTTTATTGCAGAAACTACTACTGAGGGCTAAATTTCCAACAAGTTGGCAGAATGCCAAGTAGTTCACTTTGGTTGAACAATTAGACATGTTTTGAGGAATTAAACAATATGAAGTTCGTACAAAATCCTTAGAACATTTGAGATTGTCAAATGCATTTTTTTAAATCTCAGGGAAGGATTGTAATAATGTACAGAGCTATAGTTTGCAACTTATACAGTTAACATAAAGTTGAATGCACATGGTCCATTGAACAAATTTTCACGACTACAAACCACTGTATGGTCTTACCTTCAGAGCAGCTTCATGGTGTTGAATCATTTGTATGAACCGTGAATGCAAGATTGAATGAACCTGTATTTCCCTTTTAGTATTGTCTAGAGGACGCCGAGCTAGCCGGCCGTCAGCTTGGGCAGCCTCAACAACCAAAGAATCCAATTCTAAGAATGCAGTTAAAGATCAAACAATTGTTAAGCTTTTTTGAAAACAAAGGGTTTGAGATAGAAGACAAAATTCAAACCTTGAACAGAAGTGGCCGATAAAATTCTAGCAAAAGCACGAAGAGCTTGAGGAATACCCTTGCCCTTTCCTCTAGGAGACTTTACTTCCCTTGAACATTAAAGTAAGATTTTGAAAATGGTAATCAGTTGGCGAGTAAATAGCTAAATGCAAATATCTATGATACTACAACAATTTAGTTTAATTGCACATGGAGAAGTCAATATCAACCCATTCTAGTTCAAGTTGAATTTTATATCAGCCTGACATGAATGATCATAACCAAGATAAAAGCAGTTTTTCAAACATATTTATAATGTATATTCTCATAAGGGAATCATTTGTATTGTTTCAAAGTTGTGATGGTTTCAAAATTTTTTACCCAATCATCCCATTTGTTAATTGCACTTATTGGTGAATTTCACCACATCTTCAGCAATTTTATTTTCCAACATTGAATTCAAAATTATCACTTTAAGTACTTAGGCAAGTCCAGGTAATTGTAGGAATCAATGTAATACTTGGACACGTTCCATCAAGTAATCAGATTCTTCAGCCTCAAAAGTTATCAGATTCTTTAAACTAAATTAGATCAACATACTCCATAAGTTTGCATGTCCTCTGAAAAAAACAACAATACTTGTGATTCTTTCCTAAAGATAACTAATTAAGAATCACAAAAACTTTTAACATAGGAAATCACCAACTTGACAATGAAAAGACATCCTGAACAGCTGAATTTTTTGGCTTCTGTGGTTGGTGGCAACAGGTGCTTTTGGAGAATTTCTAATTTCATCTTTTGTAATGGATCATGAGCTGGTATATTCATTGAAAGCTGGACCTGAAATACTTGACAGAAGAAAGAATATTTCAAGTCATTTAATAGCATAATGTTTATTGCCAATAGGATGTAATAAAGCTCACACAATAAATCATGATTTATACAAGTCTTAACCTGATCATGTATGTTGTGTGGAAGAGTATAACCAAAATCCAACATCAGTGTTGCATTAGAATGTTTGCCATAGCTAATAATCACCTGGATAAACCAAACGTTAGCAATATTGAATGGATATTGTGCATGAAATGCCTACCACCTTAGTAACATTCACAAATTGGTTCACTACCTATATAATGAGACAACACAAAGAAGTACTTCACGAATGAGAAAATATATTATTGGTTCCAGTTGAAAGATAGTAACATGTCTAACAAGGTGCATGCAGATAACTTTGAATGACTCATTTATGGTGAAAACAATCTGATGAAGTCAAGTTTTAAAAAATGTTGTGCAGAATGAACAGGAAAACAACGGCAAACAGCCTCAAATAGCTGGTTTTCAAACTCCTAACAAGATACTAATAGCTCTCCCTGACCAACCTAAAGTGAAAATATGAAGGAAAATGGATTACATTTTTTTCATTTTTGGAGGTTTCTAATAATTTGTCATAACCAAAACTATTTCCATATCAGACCTAGTTTCCGAATAGAAAACACAATCTCCTCAACACCCCAACTAGAACAATTGGCAAGTTCATATAAATCAGCTAATACAATCTAATTTCATACATTTCTTTAGGTCTTGGATGATACAAACATTGATATTCTTAGAGTACAAACAGCCATGAAAATTTTAGTTTTACACAGAGGTGTTGAGAAACAATACTAGCTTGGAAATGGATTTTAATAAGATAGTACTAAGAAATAATGCTCAAAATTACGAATTTGCCATAAATATACCTCTTCACCAATATTGTAGTTTCGATCCGCAATAACCTGCATGTTATTGTGTTTTAAATGTTAACAACCAAAGAAAAAAAAACTATGGAATCGATAACATATGTAAACTTTAGAATCGATAACATATGTATGTGTAATTCATATAGGTTGAAGAATGTCATCATATAAGAAAAATATTCCTAGTTTTGTGTGTTGATCTTCTGAAAACGTTTGTTTGAAATAAGCTTTTGATTCCAACATAAGCTAATTTTAAGGCACTTTAAAGCACAAAAAGACATCTGAATCATCTGATATTTTCCTAAATTCTTTAATTTTTTTTTACAATAGATTCAAACTTATATGTTAAGCATGACCACCAATTTAATCTAACGATTGATCATTGTTGTTTGAGATACTAGAGATGCTTGATTCAGTGTCCCTTTTGTTGCATCCTAACTTATTCATGGAAATATGGGATGCATGACCTTAAGGTTGTCAATTCTTGGAGCAAAATCACAAATTTTGGATTCAAGTGAGATATGCAACTCTCAACTAAGGGGAGAAATGCAAGATGCTATAATGACCAGGCCACATAATTATCTAGTTACAGATCAATCAAAATATCTTTGCAGTTTTCACTATAATTATAAAGTAAAATAAAGCTCCAGAAATATTCTTCCATCCAATAAATTGAAGTCCTACTTTTGCATGAAATCAAACATATCTTGATATCCACTTTCAACATCCTAAAGGCCCAATCAGGATACAGAACTTTCAAGTTTATGTACCCATCTTTTGTAGATGGGCAACTCATTTCATATTCCTGTTATTTAGATGAGTTAAACATATATGAGTAGCATCTTGTAGAATAGACAGATATCTCCTTCAAAAAAGTTTAGATAATTAAAAATTTGAACAAAAACATAAGAGAACTACCTCAGATATCTTCTTGTCTACATCACAAAGTACAATTGAGTCAGAAGTTCCATCATCATTGATAAAATCTGCAAACGGGATCTACATTCTATCTCTGTATAAGAAATCATAAATATGATCTGATTCTGAAATATTTCTTCAAGACGACAAATTGTTCATGAAAATCATACCAAAGATACTCCATCCGACGTTTTCCATGCCCGTGATGTAACTGCAGAGTTAACATTTAATCTTAGTCTCAAAGGTATATGAAGACACCAACTTGAAACCACTATCCTGGCAACATTGCAACAGATAGCAAACATAATGGATTGGCAATTAGATGAAGTTAAGATGGTCAATATGATGAGTATCGTGGAGAAGAAACCAACACAAGTTCCTCTCAAAAAGAAAGAAACCAACACAAGTTCCTCTCAAAAAGAAAGAAACCAACACAAGTCAAATATATGAGAGTGCAGAGAGTGAGAAATTTCATGTTATGGGATGCACTGCTCATGTTTTTTTTTATTCACTCGAAGTTCTTTTTCGTCTGAATGAAGCATCAGAACATTGGAGACAGATTGGGGAATTTTACTGAACTACATGGCTCTGAATTTGATTGCCTGACGCAGTGAGTCTGTCACTGGATGGTGTAAAATCTTGAGGCCTCTTTCTCTGGCCGCTACTATCTCTCTACTGCATTTATGGCCCAACCTCTAGTGCTGATCGGAGTGCTCTTTGGGAGTTATTGGGTGACCTCGGTGATCATTTCTCGAATACACACTGGCTTATTAGAGGTGACTTCAATGTCATGCTCAACCTGGATGACAGACCCGCAGGTGACGACACCAATAATGAACCATATGCAAGATTCCAGGAGTTCATAAACACTTACAGTCTAATTATATTCTGGTCATCGGCTGCCATTTCACCTGGCGAAGTACAACCTTCCCTCTGGCCACGTCTGACCATTTTCTCAGTTCCACTAAGATGGCTAGCAAATTCCAACTTGCGGCGGTTACTTCCCTTGAACAACCTTTCTCGAACCACACCCCGATCCTCTGGCGTTCCAATGAGAACACGATTCTTACTTCAAGATCAAAAGGGCAAGGGCCTGAATGTTTGATCCCAGTTTTGGGAAGATGATTGCAAAAACATGGAGAGACTTCCCTGCCTCGAATATCACCACCAGAACCCTCCATCTGCACTTCAGCTTGATTTGGAATCATCTTCAATTCTATCGCGAGGTAATTGAAGCTGATCAAATTCAGAGGGCTGCTAAGAAGTACTTTCAGGATGCAACAAGACGATTGTTCAGAATTGGATTAAATAACTTAGTAAAGGAGCAGAAGACATCATTAACTACTACATTCTCTGAGGAAGAGATCTAGATTGCCCTGGGAGAGATCAAAGCCGAGGGATCGCCAGGCCTGAACGGCTTCGCGAGTTTCTTCCTTCATGAGTTCTGGTCAGTTGTGAAGGAAGACATACTTGAGGTCTTCAGGGAATTCTTCGAAGGCAATTCGAGATTTAATAAACTCAACAGATCATACATATTTCTCATCCCAAAGAAGTTGATCCCCAAGGACCTCGGGGATTTCCATCCCGATTGCGCTCTCAAATGTTCTATACCTGCTTATCCAAAGTATTGGCAAACAGGCTCTGCTCTATCATGGATTACCTCGTCTCTTTGGTCCAATCTGCCTTTATTTGTGGAAGAGCAATCTAGGACAGCTATGCTATGACTTTGGAAGTCATAGCACAATGGAAGAATAGTAGTTGGGGTTTTCTTTAGGTCGACTTTGGAAAGGAATTAGATTATACTGATTGGAAATTTCTTTGGCAATCTCTTCCAAACCCGGATTCCCTGATCTGTGGATTTTCTGGGCGAAAAGATGCAACACCACCATATCCTTCTCTATCATCAACGGACTCGCCATACATGGATGGATGATGCAACCTCAAAGGGGGCGCGTCAAAGTTGTCCCCTTGCACCATTGCTGTTCAACATCGCGGTTGAGGACCTTGTTATTGTCTCTTTCTCTTTGTAATGCTGATCTGATATATGGCTTTTCCTTCACAGAAAACCCGAGCACCTTGGTTCCACTCTTGCAATATGCAAACAACACAATTTTCTTCGTTGAAGGTTCTACCTTGGAACTCCGCCTATGTTTTATAGCCGGTCCCAAGCCCGGATAAAGGAGGAGGGTTGTGTTAGGCCCCGACAGCCAGCGTAAAACCTTGTCGAATCTCATGAACATGGATCAACGAATATGGCGTCATATGATCCATGTAGCCGACCCCACCTAGTGGGATAAGGCTTTGTTATTGTTGTTGTTGTTGAAGGTTCTACCTTGGAGGCACAAAGGACAGCTGCCCTGATCAAATTATTTGGAGAATTCTTGGGTTGCATTTAAATTACTCGAAGTCCTGCTTTATACTTTTTGGGTATGGATACTGCTTCCTACCATTTTTTTTTTTTTTGAAACGTGCTTCCTACCACTTATCTTGGGATCCCCCTCTCTGATAAGCAGGTTGGTTATGTGGACTGGTCGTCAGTAATTAACAAGATGATAAAGAAGCTTGATTGAGGGACTGCAGGGCACTTTCACGTGGGGCAGACTGATTCTCCTAAACTCAGTGCTAACTCAACTCCCTATCTACTACATGACAGTTTTTAGTATGCCAAGACAGGTGGAGATCAAGCTTGACTGCCTAAGAAGAAATGTTTTCTGGAAAGGCTTCAATCCTGCAACCAGAGGTACCTGCCTGGTTGCTTGGACTAAGGTTTGCAGAAAAAAAAGGGGGACTGGTTGTCTGGCCCTGTAGCTCGGAGGATGAATTTTGGATCTCTTTCCGGCATGGGAGTCCTATCTATGGACCCATCATCTTCAGACCAACAGAGAAATTGACGCAGGAGCTTTTTTTTAAAATTAGTTATTTTAATTAAAACTGGTGTTTTAGTTTATTAGTCATCAATGTGACCTTTTAATTAGTTATAAGGGTCATGGTTAGTTATAACAATCTTGATTAAAAGTGGGTTAATCAAGGGTGGAGATTGATTAGTAATTTATAACATCTTGTAACCCTAGTATTTAAGGCTGCCAATAGAGTTTTCAGCCGTCATAATCTCTCTTTTATCAAAATTACAGATTTTTGTGGTTTTCTCATAAACCCTAATTGTTCCTCTATCAATCTTTCTCATCTTCTAACCTGATTTCTCATTATTCTTGCTGATTTTCTCTCCTTACTGCATCAAATTGGTATCAGAGCCAAAAATCCTACAAAATATTAGGGTTTTCTTTATTTTTGAACCATGGTTGGACGTGGTAGAGGCCGAGGACGTGGCAACCTTGGACAGCAAGCAGAGATGGCAGAGATTCGACGAATGATTGAAGATTTGTCGCGAAGTGTTCAAGCCTTACAGCGACAGGAACGTGTGGCAGCCCATATGGAGATTCCGGAAGGTGGCCACGATCTAACAGACATACTGGAAGGTAGTCTGGAAGATGATACTGGTCAAGGGTATTTTGATAATCCCTTTCATGAAGCTGGAGCCGATACAAATCTGGTGCGAGGTCGATTGGAGGATAAGTTGATTCATGCCCTAGACCTGAACAGTGGTGGAATTAGGATTGAAGTTGCTGATTTTCATGGAAAGATGCATGCTGAAGATTATTTAGATTGGAAAACAAGTCTGGAAAATTATTTTGAGTGGAAACCTATGGCAGAAAATAGAAAAGTGTTATTTGTGAAACTGAAATTAAAGGGGAGAGCACTTCAATGGTGGAAGAGAATTGAAGAGCAACGTGAACGATAAGGTAAACAGAAAATTGGCACCTGGGAGCATATGAAGACGAAGTTGCGAAAACAATTCTTACCCGCTGATTATACAATGGATTTATATAAAAAGTTTCATTCTTTGAAACAGCGAGGTATGAATGTTGAAGAATATACTTCAGAGTTTTACAACTTATCAATTCATGTTGGGTTGAATGAAACAAATGTGCAAGTAGCTGCTCGTTATCTTGCTAGGCTTAACCAATCTATTAGAGATGAGATGCCTATTGCTCGTGTGTGTACTCTTGAAGATGCCCGACAGCAAGCTTTATTGGCTAAAAAACGAGTTTGGCGATATGGAGCACGTAGACCTTTAATAGGGCACTCAGGAGGCATTATGCAAAAGGGTACTGGTGCTGTTGGAAATACAAAAAATAACACATCTGCACAAGGAACCAGTCAAGGAACTCATGCAAATAAAAATGATGATAAGGGGAAAGCTGTAATGCGTTACGGTGGACAAAATAATTTTGCACCTACGACTTTTAAAGGAAACAACACACAAATTCGTTGTTTCACTTGTGGTGAAAAGGGTCATAATTCTTATGCTTGTCCACAGCGAAGAGTTAATTTCGTGGAGTTGCAAGATGAAGAATATGAAGAGTTAGAGGAGAATCAGTATGTGGATGAAAGTGAAGAAATAGATGTTCTTCCTGTTCAAGGAGAATCATTGGTGGTTCGAAGTGTCTTAACTACCACAACTAAAGAAGAAGAATATTGGAAAAGGCATAGTATCTTCAGAACAAGTGTTCTTTGTGGCGGGAAGGTGTGTGATCTAGTTATAGATGGTGGTAGCATGGAAAATGTCATTTCTAAAGATGCAGTAGAAAAGTTGGGATTGGTTATTGAAAAACATCCACATCCTTACAAAATTCGTTGGCTTAAGAAAGGTAATGAAATTCCTGTCACTACTCGATGTTTGGTACAATTTACTATGGGAGGTAGTCTTCAAGATGAAGCTTTATGTGATGTTGTGCCTTTGGATGTTGGACATATTCTTGTGGGAAGACCGTGGTTGTATGATCATAACATGGAGCATCACACTAAACCAAACACATTCTTTTCATAGGGGTAACAAAAAGTACACTTTGTATCCAATGAAAGAGGAAACACAAGATGCTAGTTCATCTAAAAATAATAAAATTAATGGTTGTTTGTGTGCTGAGAAGTTTGAATTAGTATGCCAAGAAGTTGGGATTGTTTATGTGTTAGCAAACAAGATAGTTGGAGGCGAACCACTTGGAGGAATATCACACCAACCACCTGAAGTTGAGCAAATTTTGAAGGATTTTTCAAATCTGATTGCCGGAGACTTACCGCAAGGTCTGCCACCGATGAGAAGTATTCAACACGCAATTGATTTAGTTCCAGGAGCTTCTTTACCAAATTTGTCGGCTTATAGGATGCCACCTAAACAACGTGCTGAGGTGCAAAGACAAGTTGAAGAGTTGATATCTAAGGGTCTGATATGTGAAAGCAAAAGTCCGTGTGCCTGTCCAGCTTTGCTTGCACCAAAGAAGGATGGTTCGTGGAGGATGTGTGTGGATAGTCGTGCTATTAATAAAATTATTGTGAAATACAAATTTCCAATACCCCGTTTGAGTGATATGCTTGATCAACTAGCTTGCTCTAAGTTGAACACAAAGATTGATTTGAAAAGTAGGTATCATCAAATCAGACTACAAGATGGAGATGAATGGAAAACAACGTTCAAAACACCGGATGGGTTATTTGAGTGGTTGGTCATGCCTTTTGGCCTTTCTAATGCACCTACATTCATGCGAGTAATGACTGAGGTATTGAAACCTTTCTTAAACAAATTTGTTGTCGTTTATTTCGATGATATTCTAGTTTACAGCAAAGATGTGAACGAGCACTTAGTGCATCTACGACAAGTTCTCGAAGTATTGCAGCGAGAGAAACTTCTTATCAACTTGAAAAAGTGCTCTTTTATGTCCCGCGAAGTGGAGTTTTTGGATTTTGTTGTTTCAGCTAAAGGTATTAAACCATATCCAAGGAAGGTTCGTGCAATTTTGAAATGGCCTATTCCGCAAAACATGAAGGATGTTCGAAGTTTTCATGACTTGGCGTCATTTTACAGGAGGTTTATCAAGAATTTCAGTTCTATTATAAGTCCTATTACAGAATGCTTGAAGCAAGATAGTTTTAGATGGTCAAATGCAGCACAAAAGGCCTTTGAACTCATAAAAAAGCTGATGACAGAAGCCCCTATTCTTGCTCTACCTGATTTTGAGAAGTTATTTGTTGTGGAATGTGATGCATCTCATATTGGAATTGGTGCAGTTCTCAACCAGGAGGGTAAACCTGTGGAGTTTTTCAGTGAAAAATTATTTGATGCGAAGAGGCGATACTCTACTTATGATTTGGAATTTTATGCCTTAGTTAGAGCTATTCAACATTGGGAGCATTATTTGGCTTACCGAGAGTTTGTTGTTTATTCTGATCATCAAGCTTTGAAGTCTCTAAACTCTAAAAAGAAGTTGAATGAAAAACATGCTGCCTAGAGTGTTTATCTTGAGCAATTCAGTTTTTTTGTGAAATATAAAACTGGGCAGTCTAATGTTGTGGCAGATGCCCTTAGTAGGCGATCCACGTTACTGCTGGTGATGAATACTCAAGTAACTGATTTTGAAGAAATAAAAAATCAATACAAAACTAATCCATATTTCAGCAAAATATTTGTTGACTTGGAAGGGCCTAGAAGGACTGAATTGTTGCCTTATCACTTACATGAGGGATATCTTTTTAAGGGCAATCAACTTTGCAGGTTCTTTGCGGGAGCAAATTGTGAGGGAACTTCATGGAAATGGACTAGGAGGTCATTTTGGAAGAGATAAGACGACGATGGTGGCAGATCGTTATTTTTGGCCAAAAATGTTTCAAGATGTGAATAACATAGTAAGAAGATGTTCAGCTTGCCAACTGGGTAAAGGCAACTCACAAAATACAGGGTTATACACTCCTTTGCCAATACCAGAGACGCCCTGGATGCATTTAAGCATGGACTTCGTCTTGGGTTTACCAAAAATAGCAAAGGGATATGATTCGATTTTTGTTGTGGTGGATCGATTCTCAAAGATGGCACATTTCATTCCTTGTTCGAAGACTTCAGATGCTTCACACATTACTGAGTTGTTCTTTAAAGAGATTGTGAGATTGCATGGAGTTCCATCTTCTATTGTTTCAGATCGATATGTCAAATTTGTAGGACACTTCCAGAGAACTTTGTGGAGAAAAATGGGCACCAAATTGCAATTTTCTAGCACATGTCACCACCAGACAGATGGGCAAACTGAAGTTGTTAATAGGAGTTTGGGAAATCTATTACGATGTCTTGTTGGAAATCATGTGAAAAGTTGGGATGTGATTCTTCCGCAAGCAGAATTTGCTTATAATAATTATGTCAATAGAGCAATCAAGAAGACACCTTTTGAAGCTGCTTATGGATTGAAACCACAACATGTGCTTGATCTAGTTCCTTTGCCACCAAATGCGAGAATGATGATGGAGAGGCCTTTGCTGAACACATAAAAAGAGTGCATAAGGAGGTAAAAGCTGCCCTGAAATCAAGTAATGAAACTTATGCCAATGCAGCCAATCAACATCGGCATCTTAAAGATTTTGAGGAAGGCGACTTGGTCCTTGTACACTTGAAGCAAGAGAGGTTTCACAAACTCAAGTCAAGGAAGTTTGGACCATGCAAGATACTAAAGAAAATAAGTTTGAATGCTTATTTCATTGAGCTTCCATCAAATTTGCAAATCAGACCTATCTTCAATGTCTCAGATTTGTATGCTTTCGAGGGCTTTGATATGGAAACAACTGAAGTTTCAAATCAATTGGAACAACATCCCAAAGTTTCTACTGACGTTATTGAATATGTGTTGGATGTCAAAGAGGTTAGTTCTCGTAGAGGTAACAGATATAGAAGATTTTTGGTTAAATGGTTGGGTAAACCTGCTACTGAAAGCACTTGGATTAATGAAAATGAGCTCAAGAAGATCGATGCCGAAATGTATGCTGATGTGGAGCAAGTTTTTTCCAAGGAGCCAAAATTTTCAAGCTGAGGAGATTGAGGCAGGAGCTTTTTTTTAAAATTAGTTATTTTAATTAAAACTGGTGTTTTAATTTATTAGTCATCAATGTGACCTTTTAATTAGTTATAAGGGTCATGATTAGTTATAACGGTCTTGATTAAAAATGGGTTAATCAAGGGTGGAGATTGATTAGTAGTTTATAACCTCTTGTAACCCTAGTATTTAAGGCTGCCAATAGGACTTTCAGCCGTCATAATCTCTCTTTTATCAAAATTACAGATTTTTGTGGTTTTCTCATAAACGTTCATTGTTCCTCTATCAATCTTTCTCATCTTCTAGGCTGATTCTCATTATTCTTGCTGATTTTCTCTCCTTACTGCATCAGAAATGAACTCAACTGTTTGTATTATCAGCCTACTTTTCTGGCCAATTATAAGGAGATTCATGGATGGCTAACAAGCTGGTTAATCGTCCTCATTCCTCTCAAAAAAGAAAATGTCGATCATGGAGGATTAAACCAAAAGGTTGTTTCTTCTAAACCATCAACTACATGACATGAAGTAAGGGAGAGAAACCATCACTATTGTCAGTGTCCTTGGAATTGTGTGATAGCTATAGTCTCAAGATTAGATGAAACATTTACCCTTGCATTGGCTTTCTATCCATTTCATGCCTTTTAGTGACTCGAGCTTTACCAATGAGATCATTTGATGGATTTTCAATATGACCTTGAATTTACCCTTCCTTTCACTTTGCTGAATTTTCTGAGATTCCTTTAAGTTCTTATGAGATTGAATTCTCACAGTATACTATGTGTGAAATCTCTTTAATGCATTTTTCTTGTAAGGAGTCTGTTGAATGTCTTTGATGTTAAGTAAACCATTTGAATTATCTGCTTTGTGTTTCCACCTCTCGCAAGTCCCAAACCTAACCCTAGAACATATTGCACAAAAACTATAGAACATCTGCAACCTTTCGTTATTTCCCTATGTTTGATCCATAAATGTTGAAAAGTGGTTCGCCAACTCTCAATTATTTGAATTATCTGCTTTGTGTTTCCACCCCTTGGAGCCCTAACCCTAGAACATACTGCACAAGAAATATAGAACATTTGCAACCTTTTGTTATTTCCCCTCTGTTTGATCGATGAATGCCAATAGATGTCGAAAAGTGGTTTGCCAACTCTCAATTATTAAGCCTCACTAAGTTTGAGACTACAGGTGTATGTGAAATAACTGGCAGAAACTAACAGCATACCAAGAAGAGTTTTATAATAATTATGTAAGGACTTGAAGAATGTAATGCCCAAGCATATCATGGTTACTATTTCCTTATATAATTGGTGTTCCACAGTTTTAACAGCAAAAGACAAAAATATATATGTTTCAAGAAAAAGGAGGGAGCTTCAAGTGGCAATCTGAAGCTCACCAGAGAAAGTTGCAAATGTTGGAAATGATAAGATGGATGGACTTGTTCCCTAATAAGGTACGTAGAACATAACTTTTTACTAGTCATTGCTCCCTAAAGAGTGGCAGTATAAGGACCTTTTAATGTCAACCTGGACCATACCCAATGAATATGCATGCATGAATTCCTTCAAATGAACTTGGCCAAAAACTTGAGAAAATCTCTCCAAAACCTGAAAAGAAAACTCAATTATCAGGCATAAGTTTAAGAAAAGTAGTAAAATGAATAACAAACATGCATATGCATGCCTCATGAGGTGAACTTTTGAAGCAAACTTGGTTATATACTCCATCATATTGAGATAATATATCCTTGAAAGGAACGCAAACTAACATCAAAATTACTACATAACTGGTCTAAGTGCTGAAAATTCCTTCACAATGAAAGCTTGTTGGTTAATGGTTTCCTGATAAACAGGGCTTTGTTGAATCATCTCAAGTTCATCTTTACTCCAAAATACCTGCCATAATTGAGAATCATAAACTAGGTTTAAATTTTTGTAATAAACTACAGAAAAAATTATTTGGGGCTAAAACCTTCACTCTTGGTATGGAGAGAAAAAATAATGTGAGTATAATAAGTGTGTGAATGACAAATAAAAATGAAGTCTCTCAGCCTTTTACTGATCCCTTTTGTTAAGTAAATATAAAAAGAAAAGCGCACTTCCATACATGATCCCAGGTGGTCATATTCATTCAGATTTTAGGAAAAAGAAATAAGAGCACATTATTTGCCACCTACTTGTCAAATAATTTCATTAAGCAAGTAGACAAGTCATATTAATGTCAGCTCTTACAGTGTTATGCATCTCATGAACATGAGGAAGCCTGGTAATGTATGTTGCCCATTCAGAATTCTGCACAGATTTTAAGGATAATAAGTTATCTTCAGTAAACTTAAGTTTATTAAATATGTGGGCCATTCATTCTTAATGCACCTCTTAAATCCAGAAAACAATAGAAATTTGTAACTGAAGACTTACCAGTGCTAGTTTCTTCTCAGCTAAAACAACTAGTGCAACTGGTGATGTGTTGTCAATCTCATTACTAAGTACAGCATCAATTTCAACGGGGATATTCCGTGCAGTAAGTTGCTGCATATTCAAGAAAAGGAAGTTAGAAGAGCTTCCATGTGTGCAACAATTAGATATAGTAACACTACTAACATACAGCATCATAAGGAACTTTCAAAATGCAGTCTCCAGCTTCAATTTTCTTTGTTGCAAACAATGACCTACAGTTGTATAAGATTCTACTGAGAGCAGCAACTTGCCTTGAAATAAGTGAAACATGTAACAAAGAGCTCCGGATATACACACCTCCCATAAATGGAACTTCCAATTGAAAGCACTGTCGATATATCAACACCTGCTTTCTGCCGAAACCATCCCAAGAATTCTCTAGTTTCCCCATTTAAATCACATGCCTTCAGAAGATAGAATCAATAAACGGAAAAGATAATTAGAACAAACAATTTGCACATAATTCTGCAAGCAATACGAATCGTTCCTGCTTAAACCATAACAAGATACAATGAATGTAAAAGGGAACTTTTTTAAGAGAAACAATTAACACAAGTTTGTCCGGAAACATGTATCATATACATCTCCCCTATAATTTCCACATAACTACTATAAAGGACAAGCATCATCTTCACTCAGAGGTCTCTTAGAAAGATATGAGACCTCCTAAAAATCTACGTTGAAAGCAGACTTTTCTTGAGTTTTCAGCGAAGTCCTGTATACTTCTACTTTTACACGATAAGTACCAACTCGTACACACAATAGGCATGCATTTGGAAGCAAGGACATGCAACACCGCGCATTAATAGCTCGAGCGCCCAAACCGCAGAGGATATACCTAAATCCTTATCAATATGAATCGTACAAATAACCAAATCTGATGAATTTTACGAACGCAGAAGATAAAAGAAGAACCTTAGGGGCTGGAGATGCGGCGAAGTGCAGGAAGTAATAGGGAAGGCGACGAGACGTTGAGAGAGGCAATAGCAGAAGGGACGAAACGGGAATAGAAGGTAAGGTGTGCCCCACGCGGACGCCTAGCACCATCGTCCCTTCCCCCGCGCCGGCGCAGGCGCCGCTTCTTTTCCTCCGCTGCTGGTGGTCTTTTTCGGTGGCACTGTAATCGGGCAACGAGGAGAAAAAGATGACGAGCCTTCGCGTTACCAGCCTGCAACGTGCTCAAAACTTGTACATGGGCTCCAACTAGTTGACTTAAATGGGCTTTTATTCGTGGGCTATGATCCAGTAGAGGGCTCTCCCGCCCAAAAATTTATCCACGTCAGTGATCCGGCACCCATGTCAACAAAGCATCTAGGCCGTCCATATAATCTAACAGACGAGAAAACTCCAAGAATCCAGCACATGGATTCCCGTCCCATCCCTCTTTTCCCGGTTTATGGACCCTCCCATGTCCCAGAAACCGTCCAACCTCCACACTCCGCTTGGCTTCGCCGAAACAAAAGTCCATCGTAATCTCAGGTGCCGATTGCAAATTTTCATACAATTTTTCTTCGATTTCGCATTTTCACGATCCGGTTATGAGCTTATTCGACCGCGATTCCTTGTGCTCGGTTTCGATTTTGTTGCAGGGGACCGTAGGCGCTTCGATCGGTCGCCATGTCGGGACGAGGGAAGGGCGGCAAGGGGTTGGGGAAGGGAGGGGCGAAGCGGCATCGGAAGGTGCTCCGGGACAACATCCAGGGTATCACGAAGCCGGCAATCCGGCGGTTGGCGAGGAGGGGTGGCGTGAAGCGCATCAGCGGCCTCATCTACGAGGAGACGCGCGGCGTGCTCAAGATCTTCCTCGAGAACGTCATCCGCGACGCCGTGACCTACACCGAGCACGCCCGCCGGAAGACCGTCACCGCCATGGACGTCGTCTACGCGCTGAAGCGGCAGGGGCGCACCCTCTACGGCTTCGGTGGTTAGTTCGGAGCCGCTCGCATTTGGACTTGCTTTGGTACCTGGTGGTGTTTGGATTTGGCCCTCTTAGACTCAGTTTAGTGGTGTGTTTTGGTGTAGCATTCCATGCAAGCTTGTTCACACCGCCAGTTAAATGATAGGATTGCAATGCCTCGTTTTGTACATCTCATCATTTGGATTCTGCTCCACATTTTGTTCATGTTACTTTACATGTTGAGTTTGCTTCACGTCTAAATATATGATAGATGGTGAGATTTTTTTCCCAAATGTGAGATTATCGTTTTTGGATAAATTGTTATACAAATTTGAAAATTTTAATTTATATACCAAAGTAACATTAAAGGAAGTGTACCTACTCACTTTAATTTAAAATTTACATCTTAACAGTAAAAATATCTTATGTACATGAAGACATTCTTACAATTCTTAACCTATATCAAATAGATTAATTTAAAAGTTCGAAAAATTTTGTACAAAGATCATGATTTGAAGTTTTGGATGAGTCAAACAGTCTCGGAGTTTATTTTGAAATGGGGATGGAAGTGATAGAGATTTAGAATCAGGCTGAAAGTGTTATACTGCAAAAGAAATTGGAATGTTATAAATATTTGTGCAGGCATTTTATACACTTAGTACAACAACAAAGTCTTATCTCACTAGGTGGATCGGCTAAATCATACGACGTCATTCCGTTATATTCGTTGATTCATGTTCATAAGATTCAACAGGATTTTACACTGGCTGTCGGGGCCTAATACAACCCTTCTTCTTTATTCGGGCATGAAATCGGTTATAAAACATAGGCGGAGTTATTTTATATACTTAGTACTTACATTAAAAAAAACTTATTACTTTAACTGAAACTGTAGGAAATAATTCTTTATTTTGTTTACTATTTTGCAAGCGCCTGTTATTTAGATTGGTGACTTTTCAATTAAGTTACATACTAAGCAATTTATCTTTTCTAATCTAAATAATACAATTAATAAAAGTTTAAAAAAAAAAACTCGAACCTCTTTCAGCATGAAAATGAGGGGTTTCAGTGAATCTGATGCAAAGGAATTTTTTTTAAAAAAAAGTCCACTTTTTTGTTTTCTTATAAATTGAGATGCATTCCCATTAATAATAGAGGGGATTGTTGCTCCTCTCTTTTGTAGTGCCTCTGAGGCTCTGATATTGAAGTGAATCAAATCCTGTTTAATAATATAAAAGGATCTTATACTTTTAAGATCCTGTACCAAATCCTGCTTAAAGAGTTTATATTTTATTTTCAATATAAATATAAAATAATATAATATTAAATAAATAATATAATAATTAAAATAAAAAAGGAGGTGCTGCTGCTGCACCTCTCCCTAACTGGCGGTGCGGCACCCTTAATTGAGGGGTGATGTTGCCATTTTTTCACGTCATCTCAGTCTCTTTGGAACTACATCTAAGCAATGTTGAACTGGATCGGATAATGACCCGGACAAATATCCGCCTCAGGTTGGACCGGTCGGATCGATCGAATCGTCCGGTCGGACCGAATAAGAATAAAATAATATATTTAATATGATATATTAAATTATGTTATCATATTAATGATATTAAAAATTAATTATATAAAAATAACAATAATAAATCATTAAAAACTAATGTTAAAATCATTACACATTTAATAAATTAAAATCTTATGAAATTAAAATTTTATATATAAATTTTCTTCTTACTATTTTTTTTGTATTACATATCTTTTTTCTTTTATGTTAGAAGTAATATTATGATTATATATAACTAGATATATAATATAATTGGTGGTTAACTATCTAATGTGAACTTATTAATTATCAGATACTAAATAAAAGAAAATTAAAATTTGTGTATTTATAATATTATATATAATTATACTATACTAACTATTATAATATTATTGTATGTTATACATATGACAAAGAAGTTTGTATCCTTCATTCATTAAAAATTTACTTAATATGATAAATATTATATATAATACAATAATATAAAATTAATTTATATTATAATATACATGTATGATATTAAAAATATTGAATAAGATCATAATATATAAGATATAGTTGAAAGAATAACAAATACTAACTAAATGAAAGAAGAAAAGAACAAGTATGTATACAAAGATAGTCCCACATTTATTATACTAATAGGATGTAAGCAAAGAGACAAGTATTAATAGAGGAAGAGACTAATGGGTCAATATAGAGTTTTATGCAGAAGGTCCATTTTGAACCTTTTCCAAATTTAAAATAATAATTTTGTCATATTATTTTATAACAAAAAAATTTAAATTTGGTTGGTTCATTTAAAGTGTGGTCCAATCGGTTTAATCTGATTTTGACTGGTTTTTGACCGGTCAGAATTGGTTCAATCCAATCTAATTACAAGCCCGATTTTGGGGCTTGTAATAGATCGGTATGAGGGCCGGTCCGACCGGCTGGTCTGGTGTGGCCCTCACAACATTGCATCTAAGTATTGAGGGGTGATGTTGAGCCTTAGCTTCATAACAAAACATGTTAAATCAATATTATTTGAGTGGTTGTCTTTATACTATCAATGTATCTAACTACATATTTTTGCTTCATACAATTCTAAGAAAATACCAATATTTTTATCAAAATTCATATTTAAATAGTTTATGATATCAAGTGTATTAGTTTATATATGTCAATCTTAATTATATTTTTAGCTTCCAAAATTTTTATAATCCTTTTAATGACTTCTCAATTTCCTGTTCCAAGATCATCTTAAAAAAATATCAATGAGACTTACAACATAAGACAAAATAAACATTGTGCATCAATATCTTACCTCTTGTGCATTGAAACTTTTAATGTTTATTGCCCATTTTTAAAACATTGACTTTCTCACTAAGTTTTTTCCAATTACAAATGGTATATATGCTAAAATAGTGTTCTGAATTTCAATTTTCAATAATGTCTTACTTTAGATATTAAATGATTTTGAATAAGAGCTCAACAACAATAAGTTTGAATTACTAACAATATCTACATGATTTTGACATATCTACGCCCCACGAAAACGGTTACAACTCTTGAAACCTAAACACTGTCCTTTTTTCTATTACTCATTTGTGCATCGCAGCGGCAAGAGAGGAAGGGAAGATCATGCCCCGAGATGTTGGGACATCGCGGTCGTCATAATTGTGAAGGTCATATTAAAGAAAAAAGGAAAGATACATTAACGACCGCCGCTAGGAAACAAAAGTGATTTATTAATTAAATAATTTATTCATTTAGATTTAAACATGATTTATTTGATTGTGGGCTTACTTGCAATATCTTTTTAGAATGCACAAAGGTTGAGCATTAAATGCACCAAAATGCACATCCTTGCATTACATATTCCATGTCCATTGCATTTCAAGAGTGGATGATTTTTTTTTCTTTTGAAAAGATAACCGATATATTAAGCGATAACGTGATATGGTCATGCGATAAGGTGACATGGTCATGATACAAAATATCCTAAGGAGGCCAAAAAATATTAGAGTGGCTATTCTTACTAAAAAAAAGCCTAGTGGTCAACTGCCCGATAGATTGTTCTTGGGCAATACATGCATTTAAAGTTTACAAATGTATCATAATCTCATCAAATATAGTCTGTAATCTCCATGTACATTGCAGTAGTGGTTAGTTGTGTTAACTAATGTTGTTGAGTCCACTTCCAGAATAACATTATACATCCCAAGCTGCTAACCCCAAAGAGTACCATGTTCTTTAGCTTGGAGTGCAGATGAAACCCTGTAGCTAATAGCACCTCCCACAATAAGTTGAGCATTAGTATTGTGTATTAAAAACCCTCCACCACTAGCCAAAGTGTGATGATAGAATGAGCCATCGAAATTAACTTTGACCCAAAGTGTAGGCGGGGGCTCCCATTGTGTTCAGGGAGGTGTGTGTGTGCATTACCTCAGGATAATGGGTTTCTTCATAATATGCATGCCGGACTAGGATTTTGGTCCACAACAGTAATAATTGTCACTTTGGAGCGGAATTGGACCTCTTTTCTTATTTTTCGGACAACCCACAGGAAAAATAAGATCAAGGAAATAAGTTTATGTCGAGATGTAGAGACAAGGTGTGACGCCTTTCTACTCATTTTGGCGCCACAAGGGGTGAAACCGAAAAATCAATCATTTAAATTCAAATTCAAATCTTCAACGAAAACCAACGTTCCAAAATTAAATTATCTAAAAATTTCCAAAAATTTCGGCATGATGTATGTGTAAATTCGTTTATATGTCATGTACAACAATTCATATATACCTCATCACGAACAATTAACCTCAAAACTTTAACCATCACTGACAATTATAAGGACATTACTGACAATTCAAAAGAGTGAGAACACATGCCCAAAAATAGTGAGTCACAAGCTCACTCTCAAATCAAAATCATGAGTCAGATGCTCGTAAACCATATAATATGCGCATCCATCGCAATAATTCAACATCTCCAAAATCTTTTAAAGCATTATTCGAGGAATAAATCAGTATAGGAAAACTCAATGAAACGCAAAGTTAGCAATACGACAATCACGCCTCTCACACATGCTCATTTTCTAGCTTCTTTACCTTTCTTATTTCATGCTATGCAAGCTTTCATTCATTATCCGAAAAAAAAATAAACAAAAGGAGTGAGCATTAAGAAGCTCAATGTGAAGAAAAACCAACCTTTTCATTTTCAAAAATTATTCCAAACCATTTTCATTTCTCCAAAAAATTCATTTAAATAATGATCATACCAAGATGAATGCTATGAGTGCATATTCATGATGATAAGATAACATCATAAAACTTGAAAAAAACATCATCAAACAAGGATATCCATACCACTCATCATTCGAGTGCTTCTTCACCCACCCTTCGTGTCACTATATCGCCACAAGGTGGTTGTCCTAATTCCGTCTCTCATATCACTATATCGCCACAGAGCTTGTTTCTTTTCTTTCTCCATTCCATATTCCTTGTGTCACTATATTGCCACAGGATGGTTATTCTAATTCCATCTTTTGTGTCACTATATCGACACCGGGTGTTGAACATGCTCCTTGTGTCGCTATATCGACACAGATCAAACCGGATCCCAATCGGTCTACACGGAGTTGGCCAATCCTCCGAGGTGAAAACACTCCGCCTTATGCGAGTTTTTACATGTAAACATATGATGCATGAATGCAATTTCCAAATAGAAGTTTAGCATTAGAAACCATTATATAAACTTTCCTTTTCAAATATCAAATATTCACTTCAATTTCACAATGATAAACTTCGACGAATTTTTAAAAGTCATAATAAAATGTCACAAGTTATATGATGACATACATATGAAGCATACAAATATATGAATACGCATGAAGAAAACTATCACGAAAATCCGTTTCACATCAGGTGGAACAATGACATCACTCTGAAGAGTTAAGAAATTCATGTCATTTGAGATAATTAAGTTCCCTCACCTTGGATTCGTCAAGTCTCAAATTATCCCCTCATCAGAATCCAATTAAAAGTAAACACAACCTATCACATCCATTACTTAATAAACTAATATTATAAAAATTTACTTGATAATTCACTCTTCACAACAACTCAACGTACTTATCATAACCCAAGTCCTATTATGGATTTTCTACAATACTTACCAAGAAAGAAGTGAATGCCTCATCATCTATTAACTGCCTAATCGAATCTAAACAACCAAACTGTCGCCTCCGATTAACAACCCTATAAGCGAAGTTCAAATCAATTTTTAAGGCAACTTCTAATTAGAACTTTAACGACATTATAAAAATTTACTTTCAGTTATCCGAGCATTCATACCATAACCATTGTAGCCACCGCTCTCAGAACCATAGTCGTACTCGCCAAAATGTTGAAAAGTCGTCGAACGCCTTCTTCATCAATAATAAAAATAATGTTACTTTAAATTTATCTTCAAAACCAAAATCCAATCGTATGCACATTTTCATTCGCTTACCAATCGTGATATGAGAACGAGTCACCGGAAAGATCGTCGGAGAATGATCGGAGTCCGAAACCTACGAACTTAAAAGGGATTAGCGACTAACTATTATGCGGATAGCAATCTGATCCTTTTTACCTCATGTGTGCACCTACCAGAACGTCGAGATGAGCTCGATCGGAGTTCTCCGTCAGTTCGTCGGAAAAGTCGCTGGAAAGTTTATCGAAAAACCCCAAATCGGTCTCCTACATGATTTGCAACAAGAACACATTTAAAACCCCTCCAAATGATCCTAATCGATCTGAGAATGATGTACAACTCACCAGGAAGAAGATCGAAGATGAAATCATCACTGGAATCATCGCCGACAGATTTTCCCTCTTCCTCACGTTCTAAGCTTGTTGCGTCATACATAGTGGACCAATCATCTCTTAACACATGCCAAAATATTTGTCTCATCGTCATCTTTCCAAAAATATCTCACATGCAAAAAATGGTGGCAGGACGATAGAGAACCGACGATCGGAAGAAGCGGCGGCTGGAGACGTGCTACAGTGCGCGTGGCTACAGTAGCAGGTGGGCGGGAGATGAGAGTTCACCTTTTTTTAACACCACTTTATTCCCTTTTTTTTCAGATCTCCCTTCTTGTACAATGATCAAAATGCCCATACCTTTTAAACTAAATTACACTTTTTGTTAAATGCAAAACGTTACACAAGGTCTGACCCCTCATTTAGCTAGTCATCATTTAACCCAGTTAGTAGGTAAAAATGAGTAGTTAAGCGTTGCATATGTGACTAGAGGTAGGACTCAAAGGACAAAGAGATGCTCAATTGTTTCCAACTCTTGGTTACATCTGTAGTAGAGAGGATTAACATTTAAGTTCAGGTGATGAAGCTTGGTACGCAGTCTAAGGTGTAGTAATTTCCACAAGAATGATTTGACCTTTGGAGGGGTATGAAGTCTCCATATTTTTTGTCCAGGGTCCTGACAAATAATATACTGATTGGATCTCGCCTCACCTTGTGGGTCCTGGATCCATACTCAAGTATCATCATTGGCATAAGGTGAAAGAAAGATTGAAGTAATAAGTAAGATGAGAGCATTGCCAAAGCAAGAATTGAGGAAGTTCATATTCCACTCCAAATTAAGTCTTTAACTTGCATTGAGTCATTAAGAATTTGTACACTAATGTATGTTGGCATAAGACTGAGTGGGGTAGAAAAGAATCACGAATCTAACATTATGTTGGTATTGTGACCATTGCTAATACATTTTTTGAAACCTTGCCAAGTCTTAGCCATCTCTAGGAAAATCAATCTTTAGGACCAAGATTTAATATTGACATTTAAGTCAGTGCTCTTCTAAGGATGAATCATGTCATATTTGAAGGTGGCCAATTGGATTGAAGGCGAGGTGGAATTGTTAAGTAAGGATAAAACACATTTGGTCAGTAAAGTTGAATAAAATGAGTGAATGTTTATAATACCTAATCTCGCATCACTTAGACCATGTTTGTTTAAAGAATAGCAATCCCATGAATAAAGTCACTTATTCTTTTCACTTTAATTTTTTTAGATTTAAGGTCCAAGAATAATCTTAAAATTGTTCTTATGCCTTGTCATTTTGCTAAGGTGAAAAAAATGAGTATTCTAATAACACTCCTTAGACCATTTAACTCTACATCTATACTACTATTTCAATGTGATTTGTGGTTAGAATCTAAATGATATAAAGACATGAGGTTGAGGACGTCAAGGTCAAATAATCCATTAATTTCATTATATCCTCAAGTCTTTGGATTTAGTTCTTAACATCTTTTACTCTTTCTTTTAGTTTATCCTCGATGTGTTTATTCCAATGAAGGGTTTTCTTCTTAATTGATGTCAAATCGTGACGAACAAAGAAGTTTGAAGGTTTGTTATCCCAGACCTCCATAACAATGTGACAAACCTCAAGATAACCAACCTAAAAGGATTCATATTTAAATGTTTGAGATTTACGTGATCTAGAGTTAGTCTTGAAGAGAATAGGGTTGTAGTCATAAACACATTTGATTAAGGTGTGGAGGGATAATGTGGGGTTTGGAGGAACTAATGGGAATTTATTAGGATACGGTCTAGTCTAAACCATACCCTAGTAAAATCTTTCCTATTGTTACACCAATTGAATTAGGTGCCAATAAGAGGATCAATTAAGCCTTGAGATTGAATGAGGTTCCTGAGTTCTCTATTTGATCTAGTATTTCTAAAATGACAACCATCTTTCTTGCCATTGGGTCTGATATAAGAGTTGTACTCTTTAACAATGGCCTAGGAAAAATCTTCTGCGTTGATATGAGAAATGTGCAATGTTTCTAGTTTTTACCTAAGCGACGAGTGATGAGACTTGAAGATTCCAATGTGGCATGAGTTTTATGAAGAACAAGAAGGTCGGGTTTATGTTCACGGACAAGACCAACAAGACAATCATGAGCCCTACTTCTAGTCACCCCAAAGTAGCTTCATTTGTTGAGATCTAGGTTAACTGGACCTCCTCCGGTATCCTGAGATGTCGTGGACAATTGACTAGTATTATCGGGGCTTTTTTTAGATGGTTTTGACTTACCTTTTCTCAGGAGTTCTAACTATTTCTTCCCTTTGTCATTAAGCACCAGGATCGGTGGAGGTTTAAGAGTATGGCCAGATCGCTCCTTTTGCTCAGTACGAATGCGGAGAATGATGCCCATGTCTTCTTGGTTCGACACCAGGTTGCCTTGGACAAAAGTCTCTGGAGAAGAGGATACGTTGGCCAGGGTGACCTGCGCTGACACCTCCTCAACAAGTGTGAGGTGGTTGATGCAATGCATGTTTGAAGTAAATGGGGGAGATGGTGGCCTGAAGGAATATGAGTGGGGAGCAAATGTAAGAGGGGAGAAGAGAAACTAATGACACAGTAGTAGGTTTTGTTAGTTTTGGGGAAGCATATGATATTGTTCAAGGCGGGCGACGATCAACTTAGGGCATACCAGTTTCGCTGTTAAATGATCAACAATGGATTGGATGTAAGGGAGTGGTCTAATGGTGAATTCATCGATTTAATCATCACATGAGGAAGTGGTAATAGTGGGATAGCTGTCACCATATCCGAAGATCTGCGTTTGAGGCATGTGTGGGAGCCATTGGATACAGAGATAAATGTCATTAGAACAGAGTTTCATGGGGAGTTGTTAGATGGTTCATGAGCAGTTGTGCCCTACGTCGTTGTACCATTAGAAGGATTAGTGTTAATGGCTACCTGGTTTCAGTATTGACCATTCGATCAACATCTAGGCCTCAGCGTCATCCATGTGGAGGTGAGCTAAAAGGCTGAAAGTGTTGCTTGTTGGAAGTGGTTCACAGGAATTCTCCAACATAAAGTGGTTACCAATTATGCTTGGCCTTCGTTAAACAGAAGGTTGTTGCAGGCGATTATCAGTAGCTCCGACCGATTGCATCGAGTCACACCGTGAAAAAGTGGTGGGCCTCATCCAGGGACTAAACAATAGAATCCAATTAATGTTACAATCAGTGTCGACCTTTAGTGCCTTCTCCAATGTTGTCTAGCAGGATTCCTGGTGGTGAACAATTTTGCCACATTTGAAGTAGAAGGCCAGTAGGTTTTCATATAATGCCTTCTAGAGATAACGTGTGCAATCCGAAATCTGAACTCATACCCCCTATTTGATAGACCGACTAGTATCCAGTTTGATACAGTGTTGAGCATCCTTCTATCATGCCGAATCGGAGAGGAGAACTAAAGCAAGATGCAATTTGACAAATAGAATATGGATTAAGTAATTCATATGGTAGATTCGACAATTGGATCCAAACAGGCAGGGGAGAGTTGGTGTTCGATAGATGATTGGAAGAAAGATGTGACCTGACTAACATGGAGGAAGCATCCCCCCAAATACCAAAGGCTTCTATGAACACCTCCAGTCGCTCCTGCATTGATGAAATTAAAGATAAACATTATAAAGGAGTTTCCCAAGTCAACGATTCTTACTTGGCCTGAGATATTCTAAAGGGTGGGAAGCTCCTCGTGAATCATTCATAGATCACCCATTAATTGTCCCACCAGACTACAAGTATCATTTTCATAAACATTTAACCATTTGTTATACTACCACATAGTACCATAGCTACTGATGAATTAAATGTAACATCTTCATATAAAATATCAAGCTCCACTATAGTAGTTATTTACTTAGCAAGTGCGTTAAAGATATCAAATCACAGGTGCACTAAATGCCTATTTTCATACGCATTTGCACCAATCTTAAGGTCACCATGCGACCATTCATGTTATAGTATGTGATTTTTACATCTTTGACTTTATATTCTTTTTATACATAACAATGGTACACTTACTTATGTAAAGTCCATCATATTTCTATATCTCTTTTAATTCATCTACTCAAAGTTATCTTAGTTCATCCTATTGAATTTTTGTCCATTCATAGTGACATTCAATTTATGATATATACATTCAATTTTATTTTGATTCACATAGCTTTGATCTTGTTATCCATGACCTTTGATTTTTTTGAACTATAAAGATATTTATAGGATAAATAAGATAAAAGATAAAAAATATTAGATGGAGAGTTTTTTTGTTTTGTTGACGACGATCAACTTAGGTAAAAAAAGAGTTGAAATATACTCCATCGATCCATCTTTTAGGGAGTTAAAGACTTTTCACTCTGGCGACAAAGGGGTCTGAAAGACACTCCATGGACTCATGTTAAAGAGAGTTTAAGGACATCTCAAAAAAAATGTAACACAATGAAAATTAAAAGATGCTGATTACTATGACGATGGGCAATGCTATTAATGATCACTTGTCATGATGATATTAAATCTTACGATGATATTATTACTCATTTGTACATCACGGAGGAGAGGAAGAGTGGGAAGGTGATCACACGCTGAGATGTCATCATTGGCGGGGACATCATGGATGTCAAGATAGTTAAGATCAAGACTTTACATAAGATTGAAGATCGTAAGATCAAATCAAAGATCGTAAGATCCTATCTATTAATAAAATATATTTTTCAAACATAATAAATATTATTTTGATTCATTTTTTATATTTAAATCATAAATTACATCTCACTTAGTCATATTTTATTGATTCTTAAGTAAAATTACATCAAAACATATCAAAAACAAAAAAAAAAATATAACTTCATATAAATCAATTATTATTGCCATAAATATATAACTTTATTAATATTTACATGATTATTAATATGTGTGATCGTATAAGATCGTAAGATCGTGTGACCAAAATTAATACCAAATTAAGATCTTGAAGATAAGATCGAGATAGGTTAGGAATAGTAAGATCGTAAATCGTAAGATATTAAGATCTAGATTGAGATCTTGATAACATTGGTGGATGCCATAATTGAGAAGGTCGACTGTCACATTAAAAATGGGAAAAGATATGGAAGAAAAGATATTTGTTGGTTGATCTATTCATTTAGACCTAATAATGATTTATTTGATCTTGCATGTATTTTCTTTCTAGTCAAGCAGTAAAAGGCACAAAACTTGAGAATTAAATGCATCAAAATGCACATTCTAGTAGGTTCCACATTTCATGAGTTGATGAATTAAATGCATGATATGCATATGCATTTCATGACCATTTGCTAAACTGCCACATAGTACTATACCTGATCATCTTCATATAAAATCTCACACTCAGACCCTGACACACTTACTTTTGTAAAGTCCATCCTATTTCTATATCAAATTGATTCTTTTAATTTATCTATTGAAAGTTATATTTGTGCGTCCTACTTAATGTTTGCCCCTTCATAGTAACACTCAGTTATGATATATCCATATTTTTAACATCATTCGTACTATGATTTTATGTTGGTTTAGGTAGCTTTTATCTTGTTATCAATGGCATTTGATCTTTAAATTGTAAATATTGTTACAAGATAAATAAGATAAAAGACAAAAAAGTTAAATGGAAAGCTCCTATATTGTGTTGGCGATGGTCAAGTTAGATCAAAATGGAGTCAAAAAAATACTTCACCAGATAATTTTTTAGGGAGTTGAAACACGTGTTAAAGAGAGTTAAAAGACACTTCAAAATAAGTGTAACACAATAAAAAGATGATCATTAGTATGATGATGGGAAATGCTCAATGATAATAATGACCTCTTACGATGATATTAAACATCTTGATCAGCTATGACATATGAATTAATGGCGATTATATTACTCTTTTTGTTACACTTATCATGTTATCATCATTCATATTATGATGTTCTATTTCATATATAATTGATCACAATGTTCTAATTATATGCACATGAATACTTCATGATGTTACCATTTTGAATTATGTCCATATGATTATTTTATGATGTCAATATTTATTAGATATCAACATGATTATTATGTACTAAAACTGAGATACCTTTTGAATCAAATAGATTCATATATGAAAGAGGCTGACAATAAGTTCTTTCCAAATTTGAAAGAAGGAAAAAAAGATCTAATCAACCAGTAAATACTAAAAGACATAGGACTCTACAATGAGTTATTAGAATTAATAGGTGTTCAAATTGTTCATTTGAATAAATTGAAACCCTTCTTCTTGGATGATTATGATACTCTCCAAGGATCGAAATTCTTGAATGAAAAAATAAGAAATACTTTTTTTTCTAAAAATATGGACAAATGAAAGTTTAACTCCTAAGGAAGCACTTTATGAAGCTTAATGAAATTTAATTGATTTATTTATTCCTTTTCTATCTGCAAAGGAAGAGGAGGTATAGGATTTTTTCGATAGTTATTGATTGGTCCAACAACATGTCAAAAAGGGGGTAAAACCTTACTTCACTTAATATCTTTTCTTTAATGCTCAAATTAATTATTTAACAATTTATGTGTTATTTGATAAGACTTTCACACTCTTCTTATGATTAATTATCCCTCTTTGTAATCAGATGGTAGCTTTTTTTTTTCTTCCTCAATTATGTCTTCATGTTAGTGATTAGCCAAAGTCTTGGTTTTTTTTATCAAAATGTTGTACATGAAAGGTATGTCCTGTAACATTCCCATGTGTATTATGTCACTTGGCATGGTGCATTTTTAGGAGTGTTATAATTAGGTATGAGAACCTAAAATTAGGGCATTCTTATGTCCTAAATTCTAAGTGTATCTAATGGTCCATGTGCAAAGAACTACAATCAATCATCATGCCAATCGATGTCAAGTCAAGTAAGAAAGTTGTGTTTTATTATTTAAATGTTTACCAATGATGTTTAATGATATAGATGCCTCCACGTCGCACTAGCTAGTCGAGGCTATGGTCATCGAGTGGTCAATGGAGAAGAACTAGAGCAAGGAATGGTCCAAAATAATCAAGGCCCAAATGCATCACAACAGTCGATGTCATTAGGTCTAGAACCACTAGTACAATAGCATTTAACCCCATTTCCACTAGCACAACAAATGTCTTTAAATGACATCATACAAGCATTCTTGAAGTTACACCCATCACAATTTAATGGCACCGACAAGTTTGATAAGGCTAAGAGGTTGGATCATAAGTATGAAAGAGATATTCTTGTTTATGCAGTGTAGTGAGGACCAAAAGGTCTTGTACATCACAAGACGTCTAACTAATGATGCCCTTGATTTGTCGATCTTTTATGAGGCGTTGGAGGAACGTTATTTTCTTGAATACCAATGCATTTAGAAGCAACAGAAGTTTCTACAACTCAATTAGGGACATATGATCATTACTCAATACCACATATAATTCATAAGATTAGAAAGATATAATACATTGCGCCTGAGTGATAAGCAGAGGGCAAACCAGTTTATCGAGGGTCTGAACTCCACCATATGGCAAATGTTAGACTCTAAACGAGGTGATCGAGCTGGTGATCACCATGGAGCGATACCACCTACAAGAGCTGGAAGAATAGAATGTAAGGCCCCTAACCAAGGTGAAATGACAAACGTTCAAATTGAGGTCCACATTAGAGGGACAATAAGTGTGACAATCGCATGAGACATGAATCCCATGATGTTCCATGCCAGCCATAACAACAACAACAATTGCAATATCCCTAAGTTAATCATACATGATTAGATGTATGAATGTGTTGCTATATTATCTTATTGATAAGCTCTATGAATGTGATGTTAAGACTTACACTTCAATGTCAACTATTGGAGTGCGAAAGTGATGGAAATTTACTTAAGATATGAAAATGTGATTTTCAGAAAAGTAAAAATTTGGAAAATTAAAATTCTGGTAATTGTTCCTATATATGAAAGGATTATAAAAGTGATTTTTAACAATTTTAGGAGGTGTATGAATTAGGTAAAATGTAGACACAATACTAAAAAAATATGTGAAATCACGATTTTTGTTTCTTCGGACAAAAATTTATATTTTAATTTTTTGATTATTTATTTTTCTAAATATTTTATTTAAATCCAAATGGGGGTAATTTCTTATTTACATGTAATGTCTTAAGTAAATGAATAAATAAATAAACAAATAGAAAAGGCAAAACAATTTACTTAAATGACATTACATGTAGATAATCTTAATACCAAAGGCACTTACTTACCTCTATATTTGGTCGACTTAAGGTCGGTTTCCACATGCCTTATATTTTTATCCTCTACATGTTTTACCACTTATTTTCACCTCCTCATCTGCCCCAACCGAAATCCAAGTGAAAGAGGAGGTCATGTGCTACTAGTGAAGGGATTTGAAGGAAGAAAAAAGGGGAATTAGGGTTTGGCATGTGGTGAGTTGATGCTTCAGTTTCTTTTGATTTTAATTGCATACCTTTCTAACTAGGGTTTATCTGAATCTCTTCCATCTCATTCACTCTCGGATTTTAGCTAATCATGGGGTAAAACTCATGTTCTTCATGAGCAAAATTAACCTTAGCTATGTTCAAGTGGTTCACAAATCTTTAGCTACATAATTCCATACCTTCGGGGCTCCAACAATTATGAAATTTATTATGATTGATCCTCTATAGTTTACTTTCATTGAGCATTGGAATCAAGTTAATATGATTTTTGTAGATAAAGTTATGCTTTTATCTTTAAGGTACTATCACTTTGTCCGCCGAAATTGTTACCCGGATATGTAAATTATGTATTAAATCCCAATATGTCATAGAATTATTTGATAATTTAGGGTTCCTACTAGGCCAAGGCCATGTTTGCATATATACCCCAGCATCTCTTCCGTGACTTATGCATGTGGGACTAATCCAAGGCATGCCTCATGCATCCTTTCCCCCTTAGGGGACTCAACGTCCTCATTGAGTGATCGCACCCCACCATGCACAGAGGCTCACGCGGAATGGTCTGATTTATAAAAATTTATGTTAGGTTTCGTTGAAAATTAGAATCACTTGAAAATAATGTGTGTAGCGAGAGTTATAAATATTTCACCGAGCCTTACTCAGTCTGTCATGATGGAATTTAGGGCAGATTATGTTAGTATTGGTTAAATTTATTGTGCTCAGTACAAATAGATATAAATTCAAGTAATTTTATGAGTTGCACCCTAGTATGTCTACTATTTGAGAAAATTAATAGTATCAGAACAGAGAATGTTTATTATTTTATATAAATCATAAAAATAAGGTCACCCAGTCTGTCAGAACATAGAAACAATATAAAGGTTAGACTGAATGTTGATTTTCATGAGAACAAATTATAATGGAATAAGATATGAAACTTTTACAGATTAATGTATCTGTAATATGCAACTCAAAAAAATTGGAATGATGTCATTTGATGATGCATGCAAAATACAACATATTTTAGATTATTATTTTAATTAATGCTTTAGTAATTTGATCATGGCATGTATCATTTTTAGTCACTTTTAATCATAATTATGAATTTATTGATTTTAGTTGTTAATTCTTTGCATATTTTAATTGTAGATGGATTAATTAAAAATTTGATAATTATTTTGCAGAAAATCCGAATACATAATTATCCGAGGGATTATGTTATCGGTCGCAATTCAATAATTAAAGTTTATCGGGCGAGAACTCCGACATCAAAGATCTATCCTTAACCAAGTTTATCGGCCGCAATCCAAGAGTTTATCCTTGCCGGCCGATATCTTTGGATATAAAAGGTTATCATTAGTTAAGAATTATCGGCCGAGATACTAAGAAGTTTTATCTTGGGGGCAAAACGTCATCACCAATCAAGATTATCAGCCGTAAAAATCCAATCGTAATGGAGATGAACATTTATCATTGGGCGATAAAGCATTGAGAAGCTTTGATTAAGCATTGGCCGCAAAATCAATTTTATCCTTAACCAACAATTTAGTTTTGCGGCCGAGGACTCTAATCATTGCACAACTTTGGTGGCCGAGAATTATCGAAAAGAGTTTATCATCGGGTGCAAAACAGATAAAGTTTTATCCGTGGTCGAGATTTAAAAGTTTATCTCAAGATTAAACTCGGCCGTACGATGTTACGGCCGTGATCAAATTGAGGGTCGTCCGCACCTATAAATATGTGAAGAAGCCGTCGTCCCAAGGTGTGCTCTGAAGTTCAGGTTTCTTCCATAGTTGAGTCATGAGCTCTGCAGGCTATGATCAAGAGGAGAGAGGTGCGACGGCTGGAAGTTGATCGTAACTCTGATCAAGTCCGAGAGGCTGCCCGATTGTCTGCCCGTGATCCGAAGCTTCGACTTTTATTCTTGGTGTAATTCTTTCAGTTATTATTTTGTTATTATCTCCCTAGAATTTCTAGGATGAATTCCATATTTCTATTTATTTCATTTTATGAGATTATTATTGAAGAAAAACTATTTGGATCCTATATTATTTGTTTTAATTTTTTCTGATCAATTAGTTAATTGTGCTTAGTGCTTTTGATTTAATTATTTGAATTTCTGAGTTGAGTAATTACCAGTTTGTGGACTATTTAATTTCAGAATTTATTATTTAAATTAATTGATTTTATATAAAATTAATAATTGACATAAATTTGATAACTAGTGTATGGAGAATCAAAATTGTGTGGTCTATTTATCTATACCAGTTTGTGGAGTGATTAATAGTTTAGGGAATCCAATTTAATGCATCTTAATTTTAATAAGATTTGATGGGATGCCAGTTTGTGGAGAGTTCAATTCTTATTAATTTAAGATAGTTTAATTTGCATACTTAGATTGAGGGGATGCTAATTTGTGGAGACCACAATTTAATCATGTCAAATTAATAATTTAGGGGGACTCTAATTTATCATTAAAGATTAAATTTATTTTTTATGGTTCAAATATTTATCCTGATCTATTTTCATCCTAAGGTTTAACTTCAACATCACTATCTTATCTTTATCTTATTTTATTTAATTTATTTCATAAAACTCATTCTCAAAATCCATGTTTTTATTCTCTTATTAATTTATAAATTCAGATATTGAATTAATAATATTCCTCGTGGGTTCGACACTCTTACTCCTATTTTTTATATTACTTAAGCGACTAGTGCACTTGCTAGCGATTTTATTTTACTACATCATTTGATTATGTATACCCGAAGATATGGATTTCCTTTACTATGTGTGTAATATGCCATAATAGGTCAATCCTTATGTTAAATAATTATTTAAGTTATAAGAGTAAATACTTAAGGGTCATGTACCTTTGCAATTGATTATGTTTCATGTGTGATAGACTCGTGTTCAGATCATAGTAATAATGTGTTTCTTATTATTATTGCTATAAGAGTAGAAGAGTAAAGTAGCGAAAAAGGAAAGAAAAAATATTTTGTTAGTCCTTATAGGTAAGTTATTTTCTCCTATTTTATGTATTCACTTATTTTAAATTCGGTGTGATATTGATTATTATATGTTTTAGATATGTTATGAATTGATTTCAATAAATACAATTATGAAAAGTATATTTGAATGATTGTATGATTGCACATTTGAAAGACATATGTGATATGATTGAATGTATTATGAGAAGTGCAATCTTTGTTCAGTTTGAAATGATATTTGATATGATTCTTTTGATATTGAAATAGAATTATTATATGATGAATCATGCATTTACATCTGTCTGCATCTACATATATGATGGTTGGAACTAAATGCTACTTCATTGATCATGTTGGGAGTCACCTCTAGAGTTCAATCCATCTGTTCCCAAATAATAAGATGAGATAGGCTGGAGCTAAGTGTCATGCAGAGCTAAGTGCTACATTGTGAGTAGTCGCGATGGGGACCACCTCTAGAATCCGTAGGAGCCACCTCTAGAGTCCACCTATCGTTATATGATATGTTCACCGAAAGGGATGATGTAGAATGGAGCTGAGTGTAATGATTGTGATTGGAATGTCATATATGTATTTATTAAATATATGAAAATATTGATTTTGATATTATGATTAATGCATGTATTTTTTATGTCTTCCCAAATTTATTAGATGGTAATACATAGCTAATGAGTTATTAGCTTACTGAGCTATTATTTGCTCACAGTATTGTTGTACATTTTTTTCATATCAATAGAATTTTTAGGATCGCGAGAGACAGTCTTAGCAATGCGTGGATCCTTTTTTGCTGCTAAGGTATTGAGAAGTCACGTGCCCCACCGCGCGTACTAGAGAGAAGGTTTGTAGCTCTCATATTCCTTCCTTGGTTTCGTGTGTGTGTATGTGTGTGCGTGTATGTGATTTAATGTATGTGTTGAGAGTTTACATGTAAAGTGCGTGTCAAGTGAATTTACGCATAGTTTACTTTATTTTTTTCGATATCTTTCTTCATGAATAGTTTCTTTTTACCATATGGTGTTTGACAAACATAGTTATATACCTTATGTACGTATATATATATATATATATATATATATATATATATATATATATATATATATATATATATATATGTGTGTGTGTGTGTGTAGAGGGGGGGTTTTAACGTAGGTGTTGAGCGCTTTACATATAAAGTGTGTGTCAAGTTATTTTACGCATAGTTTATTTTTTTATATCTTTCTTCATGAATAATTTATGTACATTATTGTCCTTCATAATAGATATACGTATTCTTCATAATTTTTTACGTTATAAAATTATTTTCTGTTGCCATCAATGATTATATAAATTATTCATGAAAAAAGATATAAAAAAAATAAAGTAATCTATGCATAAAACAGTTTGACATGTGTTTCACATGTAAAACGCTCAATATCTACATTATATATATATATATATATATATATATATATATATATAATGTATGTAACTATGTTTGATCAGGGAAGTTGTTCAAGTTTTGTTGGAAAAATTAATTCTTACTTTTAGCAAGAAAAGGTAGTCTTTGGATGAGTTTTTTTTTGTTTGTAAATAGTTGAATTGGGTGTTTTTGGAAGTACGTACATTTTTTTTGGTTTTAGCATATGACCCTACTTTTAAACTTATTTAACTATTAGTTTAATAATATATATTATGTATTTATTATATTAATGCATATATATTATGTTATACGTATATATATTATTATGTTATACGTCATCATAAATTTGTAAGATAAATTTATTTTAGTCTAATAATAAGTAAGTGTATTAATATTTATTACAATTTACTTATTATTGTAGTACAATAAAATTAAGAAAATCCATTATTATCTTTTATAATTGTTTCATGTCTAAATAGAAACTTCTATGGGCTTTCATAAAAAGAACTGTGGCTGGTCTCCCATTTTTCTACAAGTGATTGATGGGCATAAACCTAATGGACTTGTACGACAAAAAGGCCCATTTATCCAAATTGCCTCCAACTTTTATTCCAACCGACGTCAGGGATACCGGTCGTCAGCTCACACGCCGCCGACGGCTCCCCATGGACCTCGACCTCCTCGACCGTGTACACGCCGGTCTCGTTGACCCTCGCTGCCGCCTCGCCACCCTCTCGGCCGCTCGGTCCCTCGTCTCCAACCCAGACTCTTCTCACTCCACCCGCCGCTCCGCCGTCGACGCCGTCGCCAGCCTCCTATCCCACCACCAAGCCTGCGAACCCGCCTCCGTACGCGCCGCCATTGGGTTGGTCTCGAAGGCCGCTTCGCTCGACCGCTCCCTCGCCGAGACTGCAGTCACGGCTGTCCGGCCCTTTTTGGATGCCGGGAACAGCCTTGCTGCCGACGCCGTCGCGGCGCTCTGCGAGGCGGCGGAGGCGGCCGAAGACGGCGAAGGCGGAGGCGCTTCCCTGCTTCGGTCGGTTCTGGACGAGGACTCGTTGCTGTCCCTTGTTTCTAGCCCCACTTTGGCCGTCAGAACGAGGGTTCTCGACCTGCTGGTCCGGAGCGTCGAACAAAGTCACGGGCCCGCTCTCGTCCATTCGGAGGTCGCGCTTCGGGTTTTTCTTGTTCTCAGCGGCGATCTTTACCCATCGTTGAGGAACGGAGCGATCAATGGGTTGGTAGCATTGTTGAAAAAAGCTGGAGGTGAAGCTGCTTCCTCTACTGACGTTGAGCGTCGAATCATCGATTGCTGTTACGAGCGCGCGGTTCACCTTCTGAAGGACGATGAGGAGGAGGTCCGGGTTGCTTCTATCAAATTGGTGAGCAATGGTTTAGGGTTTAAGACTTGGATTTAATTGGTCACTATGAGAATTCAATCAGAAGTTTATCCCTAACTTGGAGTTGCTGCTACTTATTATCATATTTATGGTTGCGAAGTTGTTGCGCGTTTGTGTTGTTGGTATCTGGATACGAAGATGAAATTATTTGTGTGCAAACCCGTGTCCAGGTCAGTGAATGTGGGCAGATGTTCATGGCGATCAAAGACAGTGGAGTGGACATTGGCGAGAAAATTGATGACATGTTTATTCAGGTGCTACTGCATTGACCTTCACTTTTTTGGTTTCCATAATATACAATGAATATTCATGTGTTTTCCGCATAGATGCATTAATATACCTCTTTTTTCTTCATTTGACGTTTTCTCTATTATCTCAACTTTGGTTCTGATTCCTTTTTCTGTATGTACATCAATGTCTATATCTTAATGTTTTGCTGTTGACTGTCATCATACTTTCTCAGCAATATGCTGGTGAAAATGTGTTTGACATTATTTGATGCTCTATTTTGATAACTCTATTACCAACTGTTAATAATTATTTCAAATTGAGATGAAGTCATGATCAGCTTCTGTTGTATAGTTGATAGATTGACCAAATTAAATGCATTCAAGTCATTGTTTAACCCAAGAGCAATTCCTCTTTCCTCTTTGCCTGGGTGGATCATTCATGTTTTGCCTGTCAAGCTTGCTACTGCTAGATAATAATAGGATTTTGTTCGTAACCCTCTTCTTCATTGTCAAGTTCAGTCTTTTCTTTTGTTTTCTCCATGAGTATATTTTTTTTGGAGAATGGGAAGGATGGTTGTCAAGCAATACGACCATCCAGATTTATTAATGGAAATTGGACAGGAGCTGATTATATTATACCGTCCAACCTCACTCCATAAGTTTCACAGATGTCACATATTTTCAACATATCTATGTCTGCCTCTGAATATAACTCCATTTTTGTGGCCATATGGACCACATACTCAGTTACATATAAAAAAAGATGGAGTTAAGGCCTAGAGAGGTGTGCCACTACACCATGCCCTCATTACTTGCGATTCAGGTTAATAGTGTAAGTATATAGAACAATGCCATGAAATGCAGTTTTTTGTGGTTTAGTCTCTCTGGATTTTTTTTGTTTAAGTATCCTTTGAAGAAGACTGTTGAATCAGTTGAGTATTGAAGGATACTCTCATTTTTTTATATTAAATGATTTATACATGCCCATGGCCTTTGTTATTTGCTTAACTTTACATTTTTATTACTTTCAACAAACTTTACATTTCGATTTATAACCTTGCTTATGTAGTTTCAACTTATGCTATGACTTTCAGCTTTGTTCAATGGCAAGAGATATGTGCATGAAACTAAGGGTGGAAGCTTTTAATGCATTGATGAAAGTACAAATGGTATCAGAGAGTGTCCTACTACAGTCATTATCTAAGAAATTTCGTGGTAGCACAGGTGTAAAAAATGCCAAAGATGTCTGCCAAAAAATTCCTAATTTTCCATCAAGGTCAGCTGGAGCTTTCAGACATGGGATTGAAGACGAATACTATGAGGTGAAAACTTTGGCTCTTAGATCTCTCTTTAATTCTTGAGTCTCATAAAAAAATTTCTTGCGTCTCATAATTGTTGAGTCTGAATGGTTGGCACTTGACACTTTGATTCACAATGTTTTGTAGTCTATATTTCTTTTGGGATGTTCTAATATTTGACACTTTTCTAAATTTATCTATGGTCATATAGGTACGTGCAGCTGCCACTAAATCCATGGGAATGCTTACTATTTTGTCTACGCAGTTCACAGATGATGCATTGAATTTATTAATGGATATGTTAAATGATGATGCAGAGGCTGTTCGATTGCAAACTTTGAAAACTTTGTTTCATATTGCAGCCCATAAGCATCTAATGATTCAGGAAAAATATATTCACATGGTATGTCATTGGTCATTGCCTATATTATATTGTGACTTTTAGGCTTTTAGCCCCTTGTAGAAACTTAAATGGTACCTCCAATATTTTACTTCATTTTTTTTGTTGAACTGCTCCTCACCTAACTTCCAATTTTAATCAACTTTGAGAATAACCGAAAGTGATTTTTATGAATTCCACAAAGTTTACATAATCTTTTTGAAAGGTACATACAGAACTATTATTTGATCTTTTTCTCTTTTGAGCCAGAAAAAAAAGATGTATTAGGACCTGTTGGAAATGGTTATAAATTCTAAAGAAAGTAGTTCAAGAAAAAGAAAATGAAGTAAAACAACGGAGAGAAGAAAGTGGTGCGAAAAAACCTTTTTCCTAAAAAGAAGTTCCATGATCCTTATGGTGTCCAGAAATGATCAAGTTACGATGTATGGATCAAATTTGCTACATAACATAATCAGGAACAGTATGAACATCACATTTATACAACAACAACAACAAAGCCTTATCCCACTTGGTGGGGTCGGCTACATGGATCATACGACGCCATATTCGTTGATCCATGTTCATAAGATTCGACATGATTTTATGCTGGCTGTCGGGGCCTAACACAACCCTCCTCCTTTATCCGGGCTCGGGACCGGCTATAAGATCTCAGGCTATAAGAACATCACATTTATATTCCCCTCAAAATAATATCTCATTTATATTGTGTTAAAGTCTCAGGCTTATGGTTGATGTAAAACTAATTATCATATGTTGAACAAACGATCTTCTTTCCTTTTTTTTCATTCGAGAAAAAAGTTTCCTGTTAATATAAAAGCAATGCTCTTTGCTTTTTCCTTTTTTCAGAAGGGGTAAAAGATGATTACGGAGATATCCATTTATATTAATTAGGTGAAAGATGTACATGCATAAGCATAAATTAAAGGAAAAAAGGATGTACATGCTGTTTGAATGTGTACTGTTGAGATTTGGTTCAATTCGTATGGTTGCATTATGATACGAATTAATCAATAATCAATGGCATTTCGATACTTTGCAGTTTCTTGTTCTGTTGACTGATATCAGTGTATCAATCAGACGTGAAATGAGGAAGCTGCTCCCTCTAATTAAATTACCTGATTATGTGACATTCAGATCTACAATTCAGTTTCTTATAAAAAATTTGGAGACATGCCCAGAGGTATAGTTTCTTCTGCACCTTTTCCATTACGTCTGGTACCTTTCTTTTTAGGTCAAGTATAGAAATGATAATGCCGTCTCGATTGTCCATGTACTTCATATAGTTTATTGTTAGGTCGCATTATTGAATCATTTGAAGTTGCATCGCTTTTGTGTCTGTTACTTAAAATTTCATGCTTATTGATCCTGCATATATTGTGTCTAAATAAATTTTTTTTTGGATCTTTTACCATTTGTTGTCCACTTATAAAGAGGTTCAAAGGTATTCTCAAAACAGGAAAAAAATAGAGATTGCATTCACATTTAAAAAAAATAGATAACACTTATTTGATTAGCTTTGAGATTTGCATTACTATCGGAGGAATATTGATTTTTTTGTTAATAAATTTCCTTTCTTCATCATGGATAGTTAACGTGGTTCACAGAAGCAACTATTTTTCTTGTTTAGATGTCTTATACCTAATGGAAGTTTGTCGGTGGCCATCTGCTTGTTTTTTGTTTTTTTGTTTTTTCTGAAAGGCCATCTGCTTTTTATGCTTGGATATTTGGTTCTATCCATGAAAATTGTATTAGATAGCATTTCATAGTCATTTATTTTCTTTATATGTGGTCAGAGCATGTTGGGCATGCAGATTTCATCACTCCCCAATACTATCAAGATTGTTTTTGTTGATGTTTTTTTTTTCTTTTGAATGAAAGTTTTTTTGTTTATATCAATGGCCAAGTGTCCCAAAATGGCAACTTGATCGGCTGAACCATCATATCTTATGCCCTTTATGTTTCTTAAATACATCAACTTCATAGTACCAGTCAATTGTTTACCTGGCATTTTCTTGTTGACCATTATTACTATTCAGGAGGAAGAAGATATCTTCGTTGCTCTGGCTCTAATGGGCAAGAATCATAAGAACTTCTCGGTCAGGTTTGCAAAAGAATTTGGTGAAGAGGTACATTCTTCTCTCTTGAGTTGGTAGATGTCTTTTCCTGTGTATGAGCACCATCCCAATCCTTTTCATTCTTACCTGATGTGACGTTTGTATAATTCATTTTGAAAGTACTATCTTTTCCCTTTAAGCCTAGAAAAATAATTAGGAAATTGGACTATCCTATATGCATTAATAAAAACCTTTTGTTTTAAATTTACACTCAATGACCAATTACCTATTTATCAGGAAGAGAGTTTTTTTTTTGGAAACGAAGAGAGTTTATTTATATATCCACGCATCTGTGTTATTTGATTATTGGTCTGACGAAAAATGAAAAATAGATAAAATTACTGTTAAATGAGTACGTTTACGTGTGTGTACTATCTTCACTGCATCTATTTGACTGTTAACTGTGCGTGATTTTTGCTTGGTTTGATGGTTCTTTATATGCGTTTTAAGAATATTGTGCAAACACACTCTGTGATATTAAATAACTGGATCTAACCCTATTACAAGTTTATATGTACTAATGTAGCTTATAAGATAAAATAGATGACTTTTTTTGCGATCATGTGGACCATTTGATTACAGCGCAAACGTGCTCTTTTTGGGGGTTGAGGGATGTCGTTCCGAAAACATTGTACAACATGGTTTCTTGTTATATTGGGAACGACGATTTGTGTAGCATGTATTAGAGGCAATCAAGACATTTCCTTTAACTCTCTCTTTCTTTCCACACTCTAGATTCTTAGTTTAAAGTTTTAATGTATTTCTGGATGGCTACCACAACTCGGTAGACATCCTTCAGTTTCTCAAAAGGTAAAGTAATGTCTTTTTTTCCCTTTTTTTCTGGTGTTTGTACTCTTTCCACCTAGTGGGATAAGGCTTTGTTGTTGTTGTTGTTTGTACTCTTTCCAGGTTGTTCTGTCCTCTGCAGAACCATCCTTGGATAGTACTGAGGTAGCAGCAAAGTTGGTACTGTCAATCTTGTCATCTTTCTTCAACCGCCGGCGTACATTTGATATGCCTGTGGTTATATATTCCTATGCAATTCCTTTTCTTGGAAGGATATCAAATGCACTAAGAGGTGCTGTCAACCAAGATGCCTTTTTAGCTTTTCTATGCAATCAGAATGGAATTCCTTTTTCAGCCACATCACCCAAATCTAAAGATGATGATACATGCAGCTCACCATTGCTAGTTCATAACACAATATCAGAAAATAAATGTGAGGAAAATGTGCTGGACTTAGATGTGATTTCAAGCTTCCATGAAGCCAGTAAAGATGAAGGGCACTGCATAACTGAGCAATTGATGCAATCTATAAACTGTATGCTGAGAACAGTTGGGGGAGCCTGGTCTTTGATAAAGTTGAAGTGTTTCAGTGAAACACAAAAGATATTAAGGTACTATTATCATATTTTCATTTGATAATATGAATTAGCCTTGTGAACTTTCATAAATCATGTGCTCCGTTCTCCTTGTTGCATGTAGAGGTTGTGAAGAAGCACTAGAAATGATCAAATGGAATGCTAATTCCTCAGTAAGTGCCTTTGTGGAATTTTCTTCGCAATATATTCAGGTGGTTGGATTGATTGCTGAAATGTTGGACACAGTGGAACCAAGCAAACCGCACAGTAAAAGTATGATGAAACGAGATCTCTTACTTGAAAGATTAGGCATACTTCTTAGAAGCATGAGATATTGTTTTGAAGGTTTAAATGCACAGGAAGAAAGCCACATTTTAGAGTTAACATTGCTCAGTTTTGTACTTCAACTGTCGAAGCTTGATATTGACTCACATCTTACTAGAAAGCTGTCCTCTATAGTTTCTGACGTAGAGGTCCTTTGTGAAAAAAGTTCATCCAAACTCTCCGATTTTGCCAAAGAAGTGAAAAATATTGTTGCTGAAGATAGAACTATTGAGTTGTTTCATCCCTTTGCTGCTTGGAGTTTGCTTCACCTTTTCTATCCTGAGCAGATGCAGTTTGTTGGAAGATTTAGACATAAAAAAGCTGAAGTGGTAGCTATAAAAAATGACTCAGAGAATCCTTTTCCTTATATTTCAGGATTGCCTGTGGGTATATCTTTCCAAATTACTCTTTATGATATTTCAAAGGAAGATCAGTTATGGCTTTTGATGGCCATGGGCAAGTCAATTCAGTATTGCTTCCTTGACCTGTCCCAATTTGATGGCACAGATGCTGTAAGGAACTGCATTGTTAACATTCCATTTTATAGAACTCCAAAAGCATCATCTTTCTCGATAAAGGTTTGCTTGGGTTTGGAATGTCCAGCATCAGAAGTCAGAGACTGGAAGAAAGATATGGGAGGACCACGCAGTGAGATTGCCTTTCTCTGCGAGGAAAAGGATGTTTATTTTGTTAATGTCGACAACAAATGATATCCGGAAGCATTGTGCTGCAGCAGGAGGTACTACTTGTCAGGGAGCTTAGAGCTAGTTGCTGACTTGGTTCAGAGACATGAGATATATCATGAGCTGAGTTTGGTGTTCTTGACGAACAAAACGAAGGGACTCACAATTCACACCACGAGAAACGTGGAGTGATACAGTGATTTGGTTAGTATCTTTTTGTTGATCAAACAATTGTCTTCCTACGGTCCTACCATTATTATATATTTCATCATCTTCCTTTTAGGCTGGGGATGTGTGTACATAACATAAGTGGTTTGCTACCATTATTATATTTCATTTTCTCCTTTTAGGCTGGGAATGTGTGCATATCATTTGTGGTTTTCTCCTGTATTTATGGGGGGTCTTCGACAGCAGACTTTTCTTATCATATCTTATCAAGTGAAATGTAAATATGAATCCGATCAAATTTTATTTTATATATTTCCGCAATATGTTCACATTATTTTCTTAATGTTATAGAACTTGTTCCATTGGTGTTTTTTTTTCTCGTATGATTTGCATGGTGGATACAGTATTTATATTTGGAAAGAAGATTTGTACCTCATTTACATGAACTCCAATGTGAGTTCCTTGTAGAAAAGCCAAAAGACAGCTCCACCCCTGCAATAATGCTGCTTTTATGCTGCAATGCAAATTTTCAAATAGGCAATGGAGCCACTCCAAACCTCGTTATTAGCATGTGCTGTAATCTTCATAACTTGCAGTAGGAGCTACGGCTGCTTGCTTTATCTAGTCCCCCAACTATCAAGTACATCACTTTGTTCCTCTTACATTTCACAGCAATCTTCTTTAAGTGAAAAAGTTGTTAATTATATGTGTAAACTCTCTCACTCCCTGACGGTGGTTTATATTCTTTTCAGGATAAGTTCGATAGAAATATATGCAGACAAGGGATAAAGAGTTCAGCATTGCCTTTCGAGTGTAGAGGCTGTTAGTGGTAAGTTGCTGCGATTTGGGATTTCCGAGTTGTCTTTTTTAACACTCAATAGAGACATCCTTTTGGAAAGGTGCGCTTCGCTTCGCCACTCAAAACAGTTTTGCCACTAAGTTTACGATTATCCTCCATTCAGGCTTGTCTGGATCGTGATCGGACTGATAAGTTATTATTCTTCGAATAGAAAATTATCCTAATAATTTTGTACAATCTTATTGAATTTAGATTTGATACCAATCTTTTTATTATTATTAAAAATTTTAAAAATAAACATAAAAATCTCTATTAAATTTATTTTATTTATATTATATTTGTGCAATTTAGTACCTTTCAATAGTTCAATATTATCTTATATAAGTCACAATTATGAATTTTTTATTAAAATTAAACTTTGTCTTTGTGCATAAACTAATATTGTAATTACATTTTGATTACTTTTTGAAGATTCATTATTATATAAAATATTAAAAAATATCATGCTGTGCTTCACAATATATAAATAAATAAATATATATATATATATATCAACATATATTGGATTTTAAAAAGTTATAAATAAATATCAAATGGTTGATTATTAATTTACTCATGGCATGCAATCAACAAATCAGAATCTTAAGATAATAATATGATTGAAATTTAATTTTTATTGAATTTAATATTAATTTGTTATATTCAATCACAATCATTGATTGCACAACTTTTGATTGTATATTGCTAACTCTATATTATATATACATATATTGAACACACAAGTATTTTATATTTAAAATATTCTTTCTCGTAGTGGAGTGTTTCACAGTCTTGGATCCGATCTTACTATTCAAGATCAACCTTGACTCTGTTTTTAATTTACTTTTTTTTATTCTTTTTCTCTTAAAAAACCGTTCCGGTTCAGTTGGGTTCACCGATCCCATTCGCAGGAACGTAAGAATTTCCAACTTGTTGCAAATCAGGTGGTGCTATCCATTCTGGTTTAAGAATGAACCGACTACTATGTTGGAATGGACCTGATTTATCAGTGGATCACGACTCGACTATCATGTTAAGAATATTTGACTTGGGATCCACGAGGGACCCTTATTAGTGGAGTCTTCTTTTCGGTTGAATTTAGCATATTAGAGAGAAGGTTTTATCCCTTCTTTTTCTCCGCGAGAAAGTAGAAAACTAATGGTTAAGAATATAAAATAAATGATATTATTCTTTTTAACAACTTAAGTTTTTAAAAAAATTATTTAGCACATCAAATTTAATATGATATCACAGGTCAGGGTCAAGGGTTTGAGAATGAAATTGTGATGATTCTGTGACCTGCGCAGCATTTCAACTTCCCCCCATTCTTAATAGTTCATCAAGAAACTTTGCATCTTTCTTTTTTTCTTTCTAAAATTTGCAGACTTTTTAATCCCATCAACTTTTGTAGCTCTTCTGAGGTAACAACTCCTTGCAGTTCAGCTGCTTCTGCTCTGCGAGCCCTTTCCCGGTCCATTTATAAACCTACCATAAGCCACGTCTCCACGCGTCTTTTTTTTTATTTTTAGGTTGACTGTAATTAAGGAAATTGTGGACTCCCTCCAGTGCCATTGTTTGATTGCCATACTCCTCCACAGTTTTTTATTTCTTTATTGTGACACTAAAATAGATAAATAAATAAATAAAAGTTAAGACATAAAGATATTGAAAATATTAGTTGCTAAAATTAGATGAGAGTAAATAGGACATATAATTAATATATATTTTTTTAGAGAGAGAACATATAAATAAAAGAGTAAAGTAACAGTAAAAGGAGTGGCACATAAAAAAAGATCATGAGGCATGATGAATTAACCATTCATCTCTCCAGCATCTTTTTTGCCGAACTAATAGACAGTCACCATGGATTCAAAATTATTACAGCCGCATGTAGAGGGAGGACGCGAGGCAATGCACAACATGAGGAGCAAAAGGGGAGTGTACCAGCGTTGGTCATAAGTGCCTCGGCATGGATTAGGAATAGCTCCGAGTCGCCATCACTCATTGTTCATGATGCCACATCATTCCCCTTCACACTACTTTGGTCACACTTAATGGATTGATCCATCTCTTCTCTCTCTCTCTCTCTCACCTCCACTTTCCTTGCGACCAAAGCGTCTCTCTCCACAACCATTTGCGCCCCATGCCTAGCAAGATTTAGGTGGTTTGTTGCAGGGGCGCTGCCATAGTTGCATGCATGCAGTGATGAGCTCGGGGTGCAAGTCCTCCATCGCCTGCGTGGAGGCGGCGCACGCGCCAGTGCGAGCCACCTACGTCAACCTCTACAAGTGGCCGGAGTCCGACGCGGAGTTCGTCAAGTCCGTGGCCGGCAGAGCAAGGAGCGACCACGCTGCAGACAGCAGCAGCAGCAGATGGACCAGCTCGGCCCCCCTCGTCGACAGCTACTCCTGCAGGCAGATGTACCTGCGGAGCTACACCTTCTCCAAAAAGGAGAGCCTGCCGGAGAAGACGAGGAGGTGCCTCGGGAAGGTGAAGGAGACGGCCTCCGTGCTCCCGTTCCTCAGCAAGATCAGGAGCGGGGACAGCCGCGCCAGCAGCTTCAGGTCTAATGCCAGCACCGTCGCCGATAGGACTAACGCCGCCGGGGCCACCAGCAGATGCGGCAGGAAGAGGAAGAAGACGACGACTGCGCGGAAGCTGAGGGAGTTCTCGTGCTCGGCGCTCATGCGCTCGATCTTCCGCCGCCTGCTGTCCTGCACCGCCAGCGTCGACGTCGTCGTGGATCGAGGAGGGCACAACTACTGTTAATTTAAAGTATTATTACGTCGAATTACACAGGATAAGTGCCCCCACCCCCACCCACCCCCACCCACCACCCACCCACCCCCCCCCCCCCCCCCCCCCCCCCCCCCCCGTATCTTTCATGTTTCTTGTCATGGTTTCTTGGCTTCTGGCTGTTATACCTTTTTTGTTCTCTCCTGTAGAACTGATGGGTTCTGCTGGAACTGTATCGATCTCTATATTGTCTTCAAGCTTAACATAAGTGATGTTTCTAAGTACCTCTCATTAGCTGTCTTCATCTGTATGTAATCTTTTGTTCAGAAATTGGAGTTGGTACTCTTGAGGCATGAACACTAACTAGAAACATTAATTACTAGAATCCAACGAAGTAGTTAGTGCTTGTCTCATACATGTCAGTTATCACCTAATTGTTGATGATCCAAATATTTGCAAAATGTTGATCATAGTCAGTTAAAAGTATATAGATTCAATAGTCAACATGAGAAATTAACTTTGTTGGCTCAACAGATAGAAATGTTCGATAAGTGTTAATAGTTTATCTTTTCGACTTCAAATTAATTAGTCAAATTATAGCTCCTAACATCGAAAACTTTCCGTAAACAAAGAAAAAGTCAACATGAGAATTATTTCAAACTTTTTCTCACTTTTGAAATTTAATCTTATTAGTTATCTGTGTCGACAGAAAAGCATGGATCACATGATGGTGTGTCATACAACCTCTTACTATAAAAAAAACAAGAATAAATGTAAAGAAGAAAGAGAGAAAGAAAAGAGTTTCTTGCAAGAGATTGAGACATGGTTGAATTATATACGTCAAACTTTATTTTCTCCTTTTGAATCTTTGGAAGCTTTCATTTGTACAAGAGAACATGTGAAAACGATAGTACATTAGCGTTAGCATCACCATAAGTTCTGCCCCCTCCATGCCTTCCATCATCATCTTCCAAATATTGGATTTTTTTTTACAAAGGATGAGATATTATAATTGTTTAATGTATAACGCTATCACAATTCAAACTTCTGTGTTATTTTGATCCTAATGCTTACATTATGCATGCTTCTCTTACATTGCCCATGTCTAATGAAATCGGTATAGAGAAAAAAAAGAAGAATGAATTATAGGCCAAGACACGTTTTGTACGCTTTATCACCACCTCTTTCTTTATTTTTCTTTGTTCCCAAACAAATGGCTGCATGGATAGTTAAAACAAAATTAACGACGAAATTATTATCTTGGAGGTATAAAACGATATATCATTTTTTTGTTTGTGTGGTTTATATAAAGAAGGCACGAACACTAGTAAAAGAAAAAAGTAGTTTGAAATATATAAAAAAAATAAAAATAAAAATCTAAAATGCATCCCATCTCTAAGCAGAGTGGCAACTATAATCTCTTTTCCACAGCTAGTCATAAATTATAAATTTACAAAATCCATAAACTTATCAAAATTTGATATTTAGATCATTTCATTCATTTTCATTTTAAATTCTATTCTTTTCAATAGTTATGAAATGTCATTTTCTCTAGTTTCTTTATTATAATACAAATTTTAAAAAAAATAGTCAACACAGGTAGAAAAGAGTATCTAATAAACATATTTATGTAATACGTGCTCATTTTAATATTGGTTATCCTCATATAGTTGTCTCTTATTTTAAAAATGTAAAGATAAAATTGGTATTTCATAAATAATAAAAATAATAAAATTTTGGATAGAACTTAATGGAAGAACTAATCAAGACGGTCTTAGGATATACGTACGTATTAGGGTGCAATCACAATCTCATACTTCTGAATCATCGGCTGCACACTCTAATTCGAATAAACATTAGTAGGTTAATCTCAAGACGACTTCAGCATTGGAGCTTGGCGAAAAAGCACACAACGCATGCGGACCCTTCTTGTTTTTGTTGTTACCAAGTGGCAACCAACAATAATTAATAATTATGACATTAAATAGGTGAGAGTAATTAATTAATTGCAAACAAAGTTGAGGCTGTTGTTGTTATTATACGAAAGATACTACACATTCCAATTGAGGTCATGAAACTTCTTTGCGTGCTACGGTCGGTTGCCACGCTTACAAAGTTTCGAGTGATTATTATATTACATTATTATATTATAAAAAAATAAAATAAAAAACAGGAATAATTAAGAGTCAGATCGGGTGGAATTATTTTTTATCTTTTAAATAAGATCTACAATAAAAAAATAAACTTAGAATATGCCCATGATTACATCAATGGGGAGAAAAAAAGAAGTGATCCAAATTATATTATATTTTTTATGAGTTATTTCCATAAAGCTCTCATAAACTATAAACTATCGTGATTTTTCACGTCTAACTCTTAAATTATGAACTTATTTTTTTTTTGTATCCCTAAACTATCACAAATTTTCCACTTTAATATACTTTTGTTACATTTTCCGTTACTTTTGATTTTTTCATTTATGAAAAGACTAAATTACCCCTTCCTCCATAATACATCAAATAATAAATATAAAAAAGAAAAAAATGGGGAGGGTAATTTAATCTTTTTCATAAATGACAATTTTTTTGTTTACCACTTTGATCCTTTCAATGGTTTTTTTAAAATTTTTTATTTGTTATTTCATATTTTTCTTGAGGGAGAAGTAATTTAGTCTTTTTATAAATGAAAAAAAGGAAGAGTAACAAAAAATGTAACAGAAGTGGACGGGAGGACTAAAGTGGAAAAATCACGATAGTTTATGGATAAAAAAAATAAGTTCGTAGCTTATTAAATGTGAAAAATCGTAATAATTTAGGGGAGGTTTATGGAAATAACCCTTCTTTTATTGCATAGAGTAAAGTAATATCAAATAGCAGATAAATAAGTATACTACAGCAGATGTTTTAGAAAATATTTTCTCACATGAATGTATGCATGTATATGTTATATATAGCTTATTATTAGAGAAATATAACCTCTTTTCAATTTTTTTTCCTATTTCAAGATAAATCATGAGCACCAATCTCAAATAATACTAATTATTATAATAATTTTAATAAGCATTGACATTTGAGATTTAGTTGTCCAGGAAAAACAAGAAATAACCAATCCAAAAAAATCATTTTTTACGTGTTTCTTCATCCATTTGTAGAATTGTAGTTATTGTTCCTCTTTCCCTCGGTTTGACATAAGAAGGTTCAAGTAGGTATCATATAATATACATATATAACATATGAGTCACAACACACATGACACACACACACACACATATATATATATATATATATATATATATATATAATAAATGGATGGATCATAGGTCAATTTGGAAAGCTACACCACTTCAATTGACTTTTTCTGCACTTTGGATGGCCATAACAATAAAACATCGTCCACAACCAAAGTTTCAACTTTGTGTTTGATGGATGTGCATGCGCATACATCTTAGAAATCAAGGTTTTTTTTCTGTGGCTACGGATAAAAGAAGACCTTGCAAGGTCAAGCGTTGACCTTATTTTAAGGCCACTTTATCGGATTGGTCGAATCAAATTGTTCAATCCGTTTTTCGTTCGATTAATCATAATTTTATACCAATAAGCAAAACAGAATGATTACTACGTAAATTTGTTGTTAAAATTAATTAGTCTTATAAGTACTCGTAAGATGCATGAATTATGAAAATTCATAATGACATGTGTTTGCCTTTCCATTTATTGTGAATTTCTAAATCTGATACTATCAATTTAACTCCGTTGCGAAATAAAGAATTCAATTCCATGTGATCATTTGGTTATGGAATAAAGAGTAGAATATGTGGTTATTCATCGGAATAACGTCAAATAGGGGTGATTAAGTATAAGGCCGGAGCTGCATCTGGGGATCGTCGGACGGGGAGAAGGCCGCCGGAGGCCTGCGATCACGGTTCGAAACGGGATCGCCGGACTGGGAAGTGGCGACGGCAGCGGCAAGGTGTCCTTTGTCGCAGCGTGAGCGCCGGCGTGCGGGGAGATAGCCGGACCTTTTTCAAAACTTGCTGCAGCTGCACTAGCCCTTCCCGCATGCCACAAATGCCCTACAAAAAAGAAGAATCCTAGAACAAAATGGGAAGTCGCTAACCAACTTCTAGGAGAGACATAATTGACTGCATTGATCTCGGTAGCTGAAAAAACATTTTTTTTTTCTTCTTTTGATATCTCTGAAGTGATGAATCTCATTTTTAGGAATTTCGCGAGTAAAAAACCAGAATTAAAAAATTCTGATTTTGAGGAGGAAGAGACGAGGGAAGATGGCCGGAGCGTGCGCCTAAGAAGAAGAGGTGAGCGCCGGAGGGGAAGACGTCAGCGCCGGAGGAGGTCGGAAGTGGCGAAGAAGTAATCAGGGAAGAAGGTCGGCTTATATGAGGGTGAAGGTGTGACGGACATTCCGACGGCTGTATTCGTCGAAATATTTTAATTTTTTTGTCCGTTATGATAACATTGAAATATATTTTCCTATTCCCACAGCTAGAGCCGTGGGAACATCTTGTAGTGAGATTCCCACGGCTCCGGTCATGGGAACCCCTGAATTCCATCTTTATAATACCTCTTTAAAATTTTTTAATCAAATCCATCTTTAAAAACTATTATTTTTATGTTTCCCTCGATTGGAGTCGTGAGAGACAGCGTAATTATTTTCCCATGATTCCAGCCATGGAAAGTTCCCATGACTACAGTAGTTGAAAAAGGATGCGCCTGAAATTCCAAAGGATAGCTTTAACCGTCGGAACTTGTAACAGATTTGCGACCGTCGCAAATTCCCGTCAAAAAAATAGACTTTTCTTGTAGTGTAAGGCAAAAATAAATTGTACGAAATACATAAATATTTAATCTCGACAGGCCATTGTCAGGAGCTTGTATATCCATATATTCCACCAATATGATGAAATATAAGCTCCACTTTAAAGAATATTAAGGTAATTTTGTTGTAGTATACATTGATTAAAATAGGATTGTTATAAGAAATTGTTGATAAGACAAATGGTACATACGCCATTTTATTTAATTTATTCTTTATTTATTTTTTGGTCAAACCAAAAGCTGTCATAATAATAAATTTTAATCATTAGTAGAATATGATTTTAGCAACCAAATAAGATTAACTAGATAGAATATCATATTACTTTAGAATACATTCACTTATACTTAGGATACATGCATCTTACAGGTGCCTTATCAAGCTTCTAGCCTAAAATGATCATGACCAGGATCTACCTGCCAAAATTACTAAATAATGTGTCGAGGACAATAAATGAAGTAGAAAATGTTGATTGGTGTAGAAAATACATATGATGTTGTCGAAGAAAGAATAGTTAGGGCCTTTGCAGTTGCACACCACAATATAATTACAAATGGAAGTATTTATCACTGGGCTTGTGCAATCAATTAAGAAAGAACAAATCCACAAATCTTCTTGATGTTGGCCCCTCAACACCTGGACTGAACTTCATATATTTAAATTCCCATCTAAATCATGTAGTAATCTCAAATAGGCAATTCTACTTTTAAAGTGAAAAAATAAGAAAAATAAATAAATTAGCCCTTTCTTCATCTCTTTAGTTAGTAAAAAAATATTTGTACTTTATTTTAAGAGGCCAATGTCCGAACGAAAATAAATTGGATGTCCAAATCTTTAGTTATCATATAATGGGCAACAAAATTCGAATTTGAAAGAAAATTTCATTTCTCGTGTTCAACTATCATTGGATGTAATCATAGCCATTATGACATATAAGATTACATTAAAAAATATTAAATTTTATTCAACAATATTTATTTTTCTCCCATTATGGATCTTCTTTTATTTTTAGGGATCCTCGTAGAGCCTCTTGACATTCTCCTTCCTTTTCATCTTTCCTCTTCTCCTCTCATTTCAACAACACCTTCAGGGAAACAAGGTGAAGGACAAGTAAATTCCTACACTTGCAAGACTATTGGGAATGCTTGAGAAAAAGGAGATGAAGAAGAGATTAAAGAGGAAGAGTAATCGATGGGGAGGAAACAATAAACTTAATAAGGTAAGTGAATTAATCGGATTAGCTTACCCTATGACAACATGCTGACCATATTCCAATAATATAAGTAGATGTAAATGTTGTTGTGGTTCGAATTTAAAAGAATTCAGGATACATAGAATGACACATGTGTCATCCCGTTAGTTCTGATCTTGCTTAAGAATGATTAAGAAAATTCTTTTGATGCATCTGTAAGATTATAAGGTTAATGATTAAATGTAAAATATGATTTAAGCGTACGTTGGCTGCTAAGAATATAAAATCACTAATGTTGCTCTTTCTATCGACTTAAATTTTTAGAAAGATTGATTAGCACATAAAATTTTAATAGAAGTAAAAAGTTCAAACATCGTTAATGTCTTATTAAAAAAAATATTTTTCTTCAGTTTAGCGCATCAATTTTAACATTGACATTAGAGAAACTTTTACATATTTAATCTATATTGCACATGCATTTTATTTTGATTTCATATCTTTATTTGTATATTATTGCACTTATTTCATGAATTGCATGTTTTATGAATTATTCTATGTTTTTTTAGTAATTTTGGAAAATTCATGATTTTTTATCCAATGAGTACCTCTTTGAATGTTTTTTTGTGCATTTACAACAGTTTGAAATGTTGCTAGATCCCATGAGCGATGGTATTTTGATAAAACAAGAAGAATTGGAGCAATTAGAGCAAATCGGCGAATGATCCACTTCTCTGGTCCCCCAACATATAATGACACTAAAGAACAAAAATAATTGTCTTCAAGAAAATTATTAACGAAAAAATGTAAACCCCTAGAGGATAATTAGAAGAGGTTGACTATTGTACTTCCTCTCTTTTTCTCCATTTCTTCTTCTTTCTTTGAGGGGAATTCAATCAAGGAGCTGAGAAGGGAGATCGAGCTTCATTATATCTGTTTTTGCTTTTTCCTTGCCTTTTTATTTTATTAGTCATATTAATATGAAGCTTGTAATGGATATGAAGTTCAATATTTGTATTTTTATTCTTAGAATTCTGATTATGTATTATTAAGCATCCAAGAAGGACTAGGGGATATTAGATGTATGTTGTTATCTTAAAAATGTATGTTGTTTAATTTTTTTTTTATACATTAGCTGATGTAGCTTGATAAAAGTTATGTTCTTGATATTTTACAATTATGTGTATATTATTGGTCTATATTATGTATGATTTAATATTGAGTTTACTATTATTTTGATTAGTTGATATCATCCCCTTATGCTCGAGAAGGATATGCTTAACTTCACTAGTGGTTCATCCTAGGTCGAGATTTAACTTAAGATATAGTGTATGTAAAAATGGTATCTATAACAATTATCAAATGAAGTTGATATATTAACACATCTAGATTGATACTTCCATTATTGTCTTAATTTGAGAATGGTGGAATATGTATCTGAATGAGTTACCTTAGTCTTGGTGTTTAGGATTTTGTTACGAGAGTGAGGGAACCTTAAAAAATGATCTCCAAGAGAGTAAAATGTTGTCGTGAAGTTCTTGAGTTGTCATTTACTTGATTTTTATTGAGTTTACAAAACATCGTCCAACCATATTTTCTATACCATCATGTTCATTATTGTTGCTAATAATTCGATACTCGGTTTGCTTACTTTTCTCATTTCTTATTTTCTGAAATTGACTTGAAAATTTATAAATATTATATTAATATTTTCTCTAGTTTTCAACAACCTACGCTTGTAACAATGAAAAAAAACAATGTTGTGCAATAAACTCTCATCAACCAGTAGCATGGATACCTTGTTTTTTAATTAATTATGCCCTCATCTTCGACCATTTGAAAAATTGATCATATATAACTATGCCATTTTGGACATAAGATATCAACATCTTGGTTAAGTCAACAATAACAAAGAAGCTTAGAACTCAAGTAAGCAATACAATGAGGAAAAAAACCAACTAAGCTAAAGGCTCATATCAAAATTAAAACACGGATCAATTTTACTTCAGACTAATTTAGACATGATAGAGTAGAAACACGTAAATAAAAAAGATAATTATAGAATCTAAAGGAGTGTAAACTATTATGAGTAGGTAAAGAAAAAATATAGAAAACTAAAAATTAAGCAAATTCAAGAGAAAAAAGGTAAACTAAAAGAAAACTAATGATTTATAACATAATTATATAAAAGATTCAACTAAACTAAAACAAAAAATTAAATGTGACAAATCAAATAATATCCTCCACAATAAAATAATTAAAAATTGATTTGTTATGACATTGTGTGTTGATGTCTAACAATATGAGGATTGATATAAATATAAAGCTCAAATGACAACAATGCAATGAAGTGATGTACCTATTGATATATGTAACCGATGAGGGGACATAGGGACATGATACCAAGCGAACAAATATCGCAACAAATTTTAATACTCGACAAAGTTATCATGTTATTAAGGAAAAGTTGACAAGCTGAGTGTAACCCAACAAGTTTTTGTTTCGTTGTATAATTTTCTTTTAACATATAATAAAAAAAGGATCTCGCCTAAGGATTTGTATTATTTTTATAAGAAAGAACATTTGTCATGGTGCACAACAACAATCCAATCTTGGAAGTACACAACAATCCATTGTAATAACAATGTTAAAAACATTAAAGACCTAAAAGTTAATTAAATACAAATTTCATTACTAAAATATTGAAATTTAAATATAGACTCAAAACATTAAATTATAAAAAAGTGCATTGATTTTGATTTAATACTTATCATTGAATTATTATCCTTATACCATAATTTGTCAAATTATTACCTGAATTACTATTTTACCTCATTGCTATTGATCAAGTATTATTACTCTCTCATCACTACAAGAAAATGGGTGATTAGCGACGCGAAGTAGCGTCACATATAGTAGTGACGCGACATAAACATCATAGCACATTGATGGCGTCCACTTTGCGTCACAATAATGAGACACTATTTGCCTCTCAATAGCGTCTCATTAGCGTGTTTTTAGCTATTCATGAAATAGATGCTAATGAAGGCGCCTTGGAGACGCTACGTAGACGTTATTATTGCGCGCCACGAAGCGAAAATGCGCGAGAGAAACTAGCACCATTCTCGCGTCGACAACTCTCGACGCTAACCTCGCGACGCACACATTGCTGCTCTAAAGAGACGCTATCTGGCGTCACATGTTTAAACGACGCTATGTAGACGCCAATGTGATTACTTGGCAACTATATATAGGTTATTTATATTTATATCGCTATTTGTTTTATATTTAAACCCTAAACCCTATGTATTATATATACTATATGTTAATCAATAAATTAATTAAATATTATATTATTATTATCAACATATATATGCATTCCTACATGATTACATATATATGTATTTTTACATCATAGGAGTGTTCCTAAATATATAATTTATTACCTATATTATATATGTTATTTATACATACAATATATATCATATCTTAATTATGCATATATTATTTTTATATTCTTAATCATGAAATTAAGAGTGATTTGCTATAAATTATCCCATTTTAGCGTCACCGTGAAGACTCAATAGCGTCAACTTTGCGTCTAACTAAAGCCGCCGACATTGTCGAAGCTATGGTGACACTATTGGCGTCTCTGTAGTGTCACCAACTTGAGACACAAATAAGTTTATATGCTAATTTGACGCTACGGGGTCGCTAAACTCCTCTAGCGACTCAATAGCGTCTGTATTGCGCCGTCGTAGCCGACTTTTTATCACACTCGCTTAATCGGGCACATATATACATATAAATACGCATATATATTTATACTTATATATAATAAATACATATATACATATTATTATCACTTAATCTCATACATATAAACATATCCATATATATACACTTGGAATACGTATACATATACACGTTATCTATATATGACTCGCACATGTATAGACATATACATACACGTATATATTTATAATACATATAGATAAACACATTATTGTGACTTAATCTCCCACACGTAGACATATATAAACGCATACATATATATATATATATATACATATATACATATATATATACACAATTTTGTTATAGACACATTATACATATAGACTTATAATTTTATATACATACATGATAGATTATCGAAAAGGAATAAAATAACTAGAATGGGGCACAGTGTGATGAGACACTATATTAATAAATAAAAGTACATAAATAATAGAAAATTTGAAATAGAAAACTAATTAGCGTCTCTCTGGCGTCACAATTGAGGGACGCTAAATCAAAATCGATGCCCCTACGATGCTATGGTGTCGCTACGGTATCTTAGCGATAAATTAGTCTCTTTGTAGCATTGCATTAGTCGAATTTTGATTAAATGCGGTGTTTACATTGTGTCTATGTACCGTCGCGTCTTGGGGAGATGCTAAAGAATTTACTTAAATCTCTAACATCTCTTCTTCGTTTTCACTGTTTACTGTTTTAGTATTACCCCTCCGACGCCCAACGCCTGACGCCTGACGCCGACGATCGACTCCTCCGTCGCCTCTGCCTCCGCATCCTTTGCTGACTCCTCTGCCACCATTCGCCTCCGCCTCCGCCGCCCTCCGCCTCCTCCGCCTTCAGCCTCCTCCGCCAACTTTGCCTCTGCCGCCTCCTCCACCGCGCCCCTCCGCCTCTTCCACCGTGCCCCTTTGTCGCCTCCGCCTCTGCCTCCTCCACCGCGCCCCTCCGCCTACTCCACCGCCTCCTCCACCGCGCCCCTCTGCCTCCTCAACTGTGCCCCTCCGCCGCCCTCCACCGCTGCCTCCGCCTCCTCCACCGCCGATCTTCCACCGCCTCCTCCTCCTCCGCCGCCGCTCTCCGTCTCCTCCTCCACCGTGCCCCTCCACCTCCTCCATCGCGCCCTTCCGCCCTCCACCGCCGCCTCTGCCTCCTCCACCGCACCGACCTCTGCCTCCGCCGCTCTCCGCCTCCACCACCGCCTTCTCCTCATCCTCCTCCCTTCGCTTCGTCCGCCCATCGACTGTGCTCCTTTATCGGCCGTCGCCCACCACCTTCCTCCATTGCTGCCTGCCACCCGCAGCCCGCCGCCCGCCGCCCGCCGCCATCTCTCTCCGGTTAAGAAGGTACGAGCCTCCCACCATGTTAAGTTAATTATTAATGCATGTAAGTTAAATACTACTTAATTACTTGAAACTATTACTGTTAAGTTAGTAACTAATGCATGTTAAGTTAAATACTACTTAATTACTTGATTGTTTTGCTGTTAAGTTGATTACTAATGCATGCTAAGTTAAATACTACTTAATTACTTGAAACTATTATTGTTAAGTTAGTTACTAATGCAGGTTAACTTAAATACTAGAACCTCTTTTTGATAATTTTTTTTTATAATTCTAGAACCTCTTTTTGATCATGTTCTCATAAATTTTACTAAGGATGTACTTCGACATTCTTGGTGATAAAATGAGATTATGATTCGATGATGAAGTACTTGAAACACGTTCCATATAGAAGAAAATAGCCGACAACGTTCAACTATTAATAGCAGCATATGTGTTCTAGGAAGCATGACAGAGACAACGACTTTGATTACTATGGTATTATAGAAGACATCCTAGAATTGTTTTATTTGGGAAAATTTAACAAAGTCGTGGTGTTAAAATGTCGTTGGTTCAATCCAGAGAAAGGAGTTCGGATCGATCAAAAGTTTAAATTGGTGAATATTAACCTTCGGTCGAGACTTCAATCATATGATCCATTCACATTGGCGAAAAAAGCACAACAATTGTACTACACTAAGTATCCATCGAAAAGAACCAATGATGAATGGTGGGCATCATGCAAGGTGATGAGTAGACTATTCTTAGCGGAAACAATGATAGATGACAATGAAACATCATCCGTACACAACGATATATCCATGGACGATTACTATCAAGAAGATAGAGTAAATGGGATGATTGATGTGACCGATGGAGTTGAGAATTTTTAATTGGTCGATGACGCTGAGCCAATGGAAGAGTTCAATTCAAATGACCTCTTGGATGTGAACTTTGATAATTTTGTTGACGATGACTCGAACCAAGATTATAGCGACGATGATGAAGATGATGAAAATGAATCAAAATACGAAACAAGCAAATGAATCCCGTAGTTATTCTAATGACATAAGCTTTTTACTTCTTTTTTAAGTTATATATGGTTACCGATAATAAGAGAAGCTTCTTTTTTCAGTCATGGTTACTAGGGGTCGAGCATTTGGATCATCTCGCTATTCCAGACGTTCACTCCAAATGAGTCAGCCATCACAACCACCATGTAATATATTTATTGTCAATTGCTTATTTATAGTTGATTATAATAGTTAAATTCATTTTTTAATAATATCAGTTCCTCCGCCGCCGACGGGGCACATAACCGGATCATCACATAGTAGACGATCCATTGGTAGGTCTGCTCCGCGTATTACTCCAGGTACGTGACACATTGTAGGCGATACACAGTAGGAGATAGAGTTTTTTAAGTATTTTGCTTTTGTGACAGTTGCTCTATCATCGACGGTGCACATAGTCGGGACGTCTCGATCACATGACGATGATCATCATGTCACACCAAGTTATTTTTTGTATATTCCATAATTTTAAATAGGAGCCAAATTTTATGTATTTTTCTTATGATGACAGTTGCTACCCCACTGCCACCGGCGAGAATACCAGGCGCTTCACCACATTCTAGCGTTGGTGAGCGACATCTTACGCCAGGTAATATATTTATTATTATTGACATTTCTCAATTAATTATATTAATTATTTTTTAATAATGTCAGTTGCTACGCCACCGATAGCACAAGCACTTGGCTCGATTCATTCAGACGAGCGGACTGTCACTAATTATGCTACGGTACACATCAATCGAGGTGAGAACATTACTGTACATCTATCAATTATCACAACTTTAATTTAGTATGACACTAATGATTTATTATGTATTAGGGCACGTAGATGATGTCGAACCTTCGCAGCCTACCCCAGCTGTATCAGATGATGATTCTTCTTCGAGTGATGAAGATGGGTTACACGATAATGGGGTGATCACTGTGAATAATATTGTTCGATCGTAAATTAAATAAGTTGTACAAATTTTGTTATAGTTTTGATTATAATTAAAAATTAATTCTTCTTTTTAATATGGCAGGATCATTTTTATACCCGCTAGTACCGTGCGGGATGTCAGTGCTCTCATTCTTTTTCACTTGTCGGAAGGGGTAGGATCCTAAAAAGATGTCCCAATTCAAGTGCGGGATGACATCTTTCGAGCCTTTACGGTACGATCTTCTATTTGGGTTACATAATTTGATTTATATTTATTTTAAAATTACTAAGTTTTAACGTTCTATTTGTAGGAGGTAAATCGGTTTCATCCGGATCTTAGTATAGGGACGATCCGTAGAGCTTTTGAGGAGGTCGCTGTGAAACACCTCTGAAATCAATTATACAAATTTCGCAAGGTCGCCACGTCCGCTGGCCTCACTTTGGAGCAGGGCATACAAAGATGCCCAAGGCGTATTAGGTGCTCAGTTTGGGAGTCCTTATGTAGAAAGTGGTAACTATGTTTACTTTTAAATTATTTTTATTAAAATTATAGTTTTTGAAAGTGTAAGTATTTGATGTTTACAAAGGACGGATGAACAATGATAAAGAAAGTCAGAAAAGACAAGAGTTAACCGTCTTTCGAAGCTCGAGGCCCACATCCACACATAGGGGTCGATGTGATTTGACGAGAATCGACGACGCATGATAATTTACATATAAATTCAATTTATCAAACTTTTAACTTATATTTATGTTATCAAATTTAAAACTTTATTGTAGGAGGAGAAAGAAGACGGTCCCGTAGACTTTTGTATTGTCTATGAGGCCACGCATAAGAGCCGAAAGATAAACGACCTAGTCACGCCCATTGCTCGTAGACTTCTGGTAAGTCTGATGACATGGTCATTTGATTGTTGACGTTAGTGCACTATTTTTGAAATACATAATGTTTAAATTTTTTAGGATGATTATAATGCGAAAATGACTGAAAAGTATGAAGATGATCCGAGTACTCAGCCACCAGGTAATGTTTCTTCGTTGGTTTTGTCATGTTTTTAATTTGTCTTTCTTGATATATAATTTATATATTATATGATTCTATAATTTTTCTATTTCGTAGAGGACCTTGCTGTTTGGGAGGAGGTGGCCGGCACGACACGAGGGATACTTGCGTAGCCTCGGCACAATCGCTCAGATACCTAGGAGGATCGAAGGATATGCAGACGGTCCATCTGCTACGAGCTTATCCGCTGCACCTGATATGACGCAACTATCACAACAGTTATCGGAGCAGATATCACGACAGGTGTCACAACAGTTGTCGCAGCAGTTGGCTCCGTTGCAGGCGATTCAGGGATTGATCCTGACGTAGAATCCATCCTCGCGAAGCCATGGACCGAGCACGTCTGGGTCGAACATCCGGAATGATAACAATAACTCCGAAACTTAGGATAAAAACAAACCATGAATACAAATTATGTTTTTGTTACTTATAGATTTAGATATACATATAGTTTGTTAGTTCGATTTATTACTTTTCGTATTCTTATGTTAAATATTATGTATGTGATGCTTTTATATTGTCTGTGATGAATATCAATGCATTTTTATATGCATTATATAATTGTATGGTGTGGGAAGGAGAAAAATAAGGCTCGTATGGGTAAAAAAATATGCAAGTAGCGACTCTATAGCGTCTCATTCGCGTTGCAAAGGTAGCCGACGCTGAGTTAAATATATCGTTCTTAGCGCCATATTCGCGTCTCATTGACGACGCGTATACCATCATATTTGCGTCACTTCAGCGCCTTCCCAGTGCTTACATTAGCGACTTGTAGGCGTCGGAATAGCGCCTCAGACCTAACGCCACTTGCGCGTCGACATAACGACGCATTTCTTCTGCGCACAGCCGGAAACCACGCTTCTTAATAACGTCGAGATAATGTCTACACGTGGCACTAGTAGCGTCTCATCTCCTTTGACTCTGTTGCGACGCCAGTAGTCACCGATTTTCAGCGTCCCACAAATGCGGCGCTAGTTGGACGCGAATGAGACACTCTTCATCACAGAGACGTAATAGCGCCTCCCTAGCATCGCTAGTCTTGGGTCGCTAATCGCTAATTTTTTTGTAGTGCATTATTATTAAGTTAAATACATATATACATTGTTGATATCATAGATAATTTTGCATTTTTTTTGTTTCTTTAGTTTATTATTTGATTGCGAAGCCTACTAAAAATTACCTCAGGCGTTGTTCCACCAAGCAACTAACTAAATTAAATATGATGCATATGTGGATATGATTTCTCATGATAGCAATGATGTTGCACATGAGTGATCATATAGTGTTCCTTTCCTATATTGTCATTTAGATTCCTAAACTTCTTCGACTATATTAATTTATAAATATTTTTGTTCTCTATATTAATCTATGAAAACTTTTATTCTCTCTTTGTAATGTTGATACTAAGTTTATTATGATAATCATGTGGAACTTTCATTTCTAATAATTATTTTAGTTTTGTTTTTAAAATCTTTTGCGCTTTTATAATTTTGGTCAAATAATTCATGAAAGTCAATAAACTGGATCAATGTATAGCTAATAGTAGTTCATGGATTGGATCTTGTCGATTGAGGGTGTTACAACCTTAAATCAAACTTTGAATTGTTAGCCAAAAAATTTTATGCCGACCTATAAGAATATATGCATCATCAAGCGAACTCAGATTTTGTCAAAAGATCAATCAATTTAAGAGTTAATTGATCACTTGTAGCTTGCACATTAAGCTTTAATTAAATGTACAATAATTAAAGTGCATATATTTTTTTTAGGAAGCTACTCGGAAGCATCATTCTTTTCCTTTGTTGGTAATTAGTACAATAATTAGTAGCCTCCTTCTTCATCACCTTTTTCTTTTTTTTTCATTGTAGGATTATCAACCCACTTTTTACATCTTCAAGACCCTTTTATTGTTTCGTTCAACATTAGTTACCAACCACCCCACATTAGTCCACTTTTTCACATGCCAAGTTTTGGGAAGAAAATAATACACTCAATAGTTATCATTAAAAGATTATTATTATTATTATTATTATTGCCTAAAAAAGTTTTAGTTAATGGCATATGACAGTTTAAAACAGAAATAAGTGATAATGCAAAACATTTTGCTTCACATCTCTAGAAGTTTTAAACCTAAGTTGGAATCCACTAACCTCTTTAAAATATGCTATGTAAGTATGTATAGTATGATATAATATACTATGGAGCTATTGAATTGGATATATTATGACATAATATTTACGTTATTCCATAGAAAAAAATGGTCTAAATTACTAATCAATCTTTCACCTTTCCATAGTAGGAAAAAAAAGCTTCACTTAAAACTCATTTCAAGATCCTTATGCTTCCAAAGCATACATTTCTTGTCCTTTCCTTAATACTAGGACCAAGTATAATACTTTTTTTTGGCTTTAGGTCCACCATCTTATATCTATATTGTATATAGCTACATATATTTTATTTTTAATATAATTGTGTTGCTCTCATGCCTTTCACAGGGCAACACGTCACCGAACAATAAATTTATTATTTCTTTTTAAAAAATAATGCAATGAATCAACACAAAGTGGCAGACATTTTTATTAAGTTATAAGTAAGGCAATGTCCGAGAAAGTTCGTACTCTTATATTGTTATTGTTATATGTTATAAATTAGAAATATAATAATTATTTAATAAGTTAGCCACCCGAATTTTGATTAATTAACATAATCACGTTTTAATATTTTATGCATTCGCCGTCATTACTTTGTTAGACGATTACGTAAAGCAATCGGAAAAGAGTGCGCAGGGACCGAGAACTTGACCCCATATCGAGCTCTTGACGTGGCCGTGCGACCTCCTGGACGTTTCTATTGGCTGATAGGAGTTCGGGTGTACATATGGGTGCAAGTGGAATGCTTTTTTATAAGAACAAAAAGTTTGTTTAAAGACGGAGATCGTAGCGAGCAAGAAAGCGATCGGGACTCTGAGTGGAGAGGTCTTCTACGATTCCCCGCTTGCGAAACCCAACTTTTTTGCGTAGAAGGTGCTCTACTCCTCTTCTGGACTTGATTCTTTCGTGCGTAGATCGATTTCGGGGCTTTCGTGGTCCTTCTCCCGTTCGGGCGGATCGATTTGGTGGAGAAATTGGTTTGTTTTTTGCGTAAATTTTTTTGTTTAGGGTTTCTGGATTTTGAGCCTGAGGCATTGGTGGTTTCGGGCTTGTGAGCGAAGGATTTGTGCGAAAGATTCGTTTTTTATTTGATTTCTTGGCGATTTTGTGGAGGCTCTGTTCGGGTGGTGGTATATTCTGGATGGGGAAGGGAGGGCAGGATGAAGGGAAGACAGACGGATTGGAGCCTCCGGCGGCGGCGGCGGCGGCGGCGGCATCCACCTTCCCAGCCTGGGCGAGGAGCGTGCAAGATTGCGAGGCCGAGTTTAAGGTATCAATGGAGCCCGGGCTTCGCTCCGACGAGGTATTGAAACGGCGCCAGATTTACGGGTGGAACGAGCTCGAAAAACACTCTGGCCCTTCGATCTGGCAGCTCGTTCTCGACCAGTTCAATGACACCCTGGTCCGCATCCTACTAGTTGCGGCAGTGGTTTCTTTCGTGTTGGCTTGGTACGATGGAGATGAGGGCGGGGAGATGGGGATCACCGCCTTTGTTGAGCCATTGGTCATATTTCTCATCCTAATAGTTAATGCCATTGTTGGGGTCTGGCAAGAGAACAACGCTGAGAAAGCCCTAGAGGCTCTCAAGGAAATCCAGTCCGAGCATGCTACCGTCAGGAGGGATGGAGAATTGGTATCCAATTTGCCTTCCAGGGAGCTTGTGCCAGGTGACATTGTGGAGCTCAGGGTTGGAGATAAGGTGCCCGCAGATATGAGAATTCTGTACTTGATTAGCTCCACTGTGAGGGTTGAGCAGGCGTCTCTGACAGGAGAAAATGCTGCCGTTAATAAGACCAATCACCATGTTGATTCAGACGATATTGACATCCAGGGGAAGGAGTGCATGGTCTTTGCGGGTACAACGATTGTGAATGGAAGTTGCGTGTGTTTGGTTACACAGACAGGAATGAACACTGAGATCGGTAAGATACATTCCCAGATTCATGAAGCCTCACAGAGTGAAGATGATACACCACTGAAGAAGAAACTAAATGAGTTCGGCGAGACCCTCACTGCCATAATAGGTGTTATTTGTGCTTTGGTGTGGCTCATCAATGTGAAATACTTCTTTAGCTGGGAGTACGTTGATGGCTGGCCGAGGAACTTCAAATTCTCCTTTGAGAAGTGCACTTATTACTTTGAGATTGCTGTTGCCCTGGCTGTTGCTGCAATTCCAGAAGGCCTACCTGCAGTTATCACCACATGTTTGGCACTAGGAACAAGGAAGATGGCTCAAAAAAATGCATTGGTACGAAAGTTACCAAGCGTGGAGACTTTGGGATGCACCACTGTGATATGCTCTGATAAGACTGGAACGCTGACCACCAACCAGATGTCAGCAGTAAGGCTTGTTGCAATGGGCAGGTGGACTGATTCCATTAGAAGCTTCAAGGTGGAAGGTACTACGTATGATCCTAATGATGGAAAGATTCATGATTGGCCGAAGGATATGGATGCAAATCTTCAAATGATCGCTAAAATAGCTGCTGCTTGTAATGATGCAAGTATTACACACTCTGGTAATCATTTTGTCACCAATGGAATGCCCACAGAGGCTGCTCTGAAGGTAAGAATTTTAACCTTTCGTGGCTTCTGGTTTTTTGGATATCCCATTTTTCCCTCCTATTCTATGCATTTAAATCACAGTGATCTTGAATTGAATTTGTCGAACATTGGCATTACTAATATCATATATGTTTTGCAAGTTTCAGACAATCTACAAGTTTATGTGAGATAAGAGAAACTTTGGCAAACAGTATTCATTTTTGTTGTGTCTTTATATCTTTTATGTTTTGCTTTTCATTGCTTTTCATCTTGAGTTTGTGAAGAATAATCTATTCTGAATGGAAACTTTGCATAATGTTCATTTTGCGTCCATTTATCTTGGTGTTATATACTGTACTTTATATATTGCTAATAACTAATTACTTAATGTAATCAGGTTTTGGTGGAGAAAATGGGACTTCCTTCTGGGTGCAATCAATCGTCATCTCGCTCGTCTGAGACATTAAGTATGTGTTGCCCTTAATCTCAAGTTATCTTAAGATTTAAATCTTGCACATGATTAATATGCTCAGGAATCTATATATGATTATTTGAATAAAATAATTTTTGTTGATATTGAAGAATGCTCTACATGGTGGAACGAGGTTGCAGAGAGAATTGCAACTCTTGAGTTTGATCGCACACGAAAGTCAATGGGTGTTATCGTGAAATCAAAATCAGGAAGCAACTCATTACTAGTGAAGGTTCTGTCTCTTCTTTTTCGATTACGTATTTTTCCATATTGCCATTTAAAGAACAAGATTATCCTAAGGAACTGAAATTGAAGCTCTTAGGTTGCACAAAAGTACTCTATAAAAAAAAATATATCGAGCTCAACATCTTTTTCCTCAAGCTTTCCACATTATTCTAAGTTGATTCCCTCACAATTATTTTAAATTGTGCCTCGAGTTTTTGTTGTAACATTTTCATATTACCAAGTTGCATATCTTATGAGCATGTTCATAGTACAAAATCGTTATACAATCCAATGTCTTGTGCCTTGGCTTTGGAAGACTACATAAGTGACTTGAACTAAGAAATGACATCATAATGATTATTGTGTTTTCAACCTCTGTGTTGCTACCCAAGCTTGGTGGCCATTCGCTATTGTTCCTCTTTTGATTTTCTTGTTTTTATTACACACATATAGATCCACATTTTTCATGTCTTAGTACATCATGGATAGCTACCCGAGCTTGGTAGCCATCCCTTTTACCTCTCAAATTAAAAAAAACCTGAGTGTTGCTGGCTCTGGGTTCTATAGGTCGTTTGTTGTTCAAACTGCTTACTGATTGCTGCTTTCTTCTTCAATTCATTTGTTTCTAGAAGTATAGGAATTTGAAATCTGATTCTACTTTATTTTCTGAATCTTTTTTACAATAGCTCATGTAATCATTAGAAGTTCTCTTTGTTTTGAGAGAGATAGAGAGAGAGAGAATCACTAGCAGTTCTGTAAAATAAATAATTCAAAGTTGAATATTGCAGGGAGCTGTGGAGAATTTGTTGGAGAGGAGCTCCTATATTCAGTTACTTGATGGCTCTGTTGTGATGTTGAATGACAATTCAAAAGCTCTTATTTTGAATGCCCTTCATGACATGTCAACAAATGCTCTACGATGTCTTGGTTTCGCCTATAAAGATGATCTAGCTGACTTTGCAACATATGATGGTGAAAACCATCCGGCTCATAAGCTTCTACTCGATCCTTCTAATTACTCATCGATTGAGAGTGGCCTTGTATTTGTTGGCTTAGTTGGGCTCAGGGTGAGCATTACTTTACTGGCCTTGCAAGTCATATTATGTTTTTTTTTTGAGAAATCATATTATGTTGTCTCTCTATAACAAAATTATTTTGTTCTTTTCATTTGATATTGAGCCCAATAACATGTTATTCATAACCATCGTAGGATCCACCTCGCCAGGAAGTGTATAAAGCAATTGAAGACTGCAGAGCAGCAGGCATCCGTGTTATGGTAATTACTGGAGATAACAAAGAAACTGCAGAGGCAATTTGCCGTGATATAGGTGTCTTTACTCCTGATGAAGATATCACCTCCAAAAGTTTCACTGGGAAGAACTTCATGTTGCATCCCCAAAAGAAGGAACTTTTGAGGAAAAGTGATAGTCTTCTTTTCTCTAGAGCAGAGCCAAAACATAAGCAAGAGATTGTGAAATTACTGAAAGAGGATGGTGAGGTGGTTGCAATGACTGGGGACGGAGTGAATGATGCCCCTGCTCTGAAGTTGGCTGACATTGGTGTGGCAATGGGAATTACTGGAACTGAGGTATGTACCAGTCACTTTAGTTCATAATTGATGAAACAGTACAGAACATTAGTTTCTCTCAAAAAAAAAAAAAATAAACAGTTTTGTTACTACATTCAGTTACTGGCAGTGCTTGGTCAAAGGTCCTCATATGTCTGTCCTTTCTCTAGAATTAGTCTTGTGTTATTCATTGGTGTTTTCTCTACCGAGCATGGATTTATTGTTCCAGTGTTCATTGTTCTTTTTTTTTTTTTTGTGAAACGAATGTTCATTGTTCTTGATGCTGTTTACATATTCATTGGTTACTTTAACCTTTTAGTTCCTTTATATGCTCCTTGGAGTTACTGCAATCAAGATGATTGAAGCCAAGAAATGTTTCTAATTGCATTTCTACAGCTTTGTTGCATTACCTTGCCATGTGACAGTAATTTCGCATGATTTGTGCTAGGTTGCCAAGGAGGCATCAGACATGGTTTTGGCAGATGATAATTTCAGTACCATAGTTGCAGCAGTTGGGGAAGGAAGATCAATTTACAACAATATGAAGGCTTTTATAAGGTTAATTTTGTTCTGTCTTATGCCATATTATGTTTACATCTTATGCATTAGTAAGTCTAATTTGTTTAATTGTATTATCTTATACATATAAGATGCCTGTGTTTTTCTTTTTTTTTTCTCTTTTTTCTGTCCAACTAATGGAAATTGATGTTGCATGTGACAAACGATTTTCCTATGATACTTTTCACCAGAAGAATCTAATACTAAACTTTTGGTTGAGAACTGGTTTCGGCTGATATCTGCTTCTGGATTTGGCCTTAATTAGAGGTTTTCTTGAATAAGCCGTTCTTTAAACTGTTATATGATGTATGTTTGAATTATGATAACTGTATAATTAATAAAATATGAGATTTAGCTGCCCAATGGCATCTTTGGATCGGACAATTCTATATGTAAGTTATCACATGCAAGTATTACCCACAAGCGAAGTTGAGGCAAACTTATGCCATCTGAACACTATGTCTTGACCTATGTTCTTGTTTCTAGTTTATCTGCTCACTAAGTCTTCCTTAGAAGTTCACTTGTAACATTAGAACCTTCTTGCTTAAGATATTTCTTTCTTACCTTTGAATAATTTTGAAGTCTCTGAGACCTTTGTCTTTACATCCCTTCTAACTGCAGATACATGATATCCTCAAACATTGGTGAAGTTGCATCTATATTCCTTACTGCAGCTCTGGGCATTCCTGAGGGACTGATACCGGTACAACTTTTGTGGGTCAATCTTGTTACAGATGGGCCTCCTGCAACAGCCCTTGGATTCAACCCACCTGATAAAGATATCATGAAGAAACCACCTCGGAGAAGTGATGATTCATTAATAACACCTTGGATCTTATTCCGTTACATGGTATATGATGCTCTTCTGATATTTCTAATGCCACATTCTCTGTTTTTTTTTCATTTTTATCTCCATGAATAAGTGAGTGGGTTTTGATGTATAGCTTCTCTTTCTCTTTTGTGAAGAGCGATGTTGAGGCTATTGTACATCACTCTTCTGTCCTCCTTCAGGATTGGGGTTTTTGCTAGGTGACTTGCGCCTTCTTTCTGTTCATGCTCTCCTCATGAGAGCCCACACTTGTACATGTTAACCATTCCACAGTGATATATATATATATATATATATATATATATATAGTTATATATATATATCCCTGGATGTCAATCACAACTTTGATTGACATCCTTTTACCCTAAAAAAATTTAAATTAGCATGTTTCTGTTCTTACATTATAAAAATATTGCCAATTTATATTTGCATTGGAATCAAAATCTATTGCGGCTTTATGATGCATCAAACCACAATCATGTTGTAACTTGGATAGTACTGTGCTCTGACCAGTTAAGCAAAACTTATTAAGTGAATAAATTCAACATTCCCTTTGTATTTTTTTGTTGCCCGACACATTTCATTATCAATGGACTAAAATTTGGAGTTTATTCATGTTATTACAGCGGAATACTTATTTGTATAGTTGTGATTGTCCTCATGCTTTAGTTTCTTGCTTTTTATATTATTTGTACTTCAACATATCATCTTAACCTCGATACTTGGGCCTTCTAAGTTGGGTATGTGTACTTGCTTTTTGCTTAGACGTTTGGCCAGAAGCAGATTTCCCCCTTAAAATAAAATATTCTCAATCCCAGCTTCATCTTTTTTCCTCTTCTTTTTTATCATCTGGTGATCTGCCTCAAAAAAAAAAAATCATCTGGTGATTAAATCATTTGCTGGATTAAAATATGTTTAAATTTCTTGAAGACCAGAAGCCCACTTAGTTTACAAAAAAGGACCATATGAAATTGACATCTTTTGCTCTAAAATGCAGGTCATTGGGCTCTATGTGGGACTTGCAACTGTTGGAGTTTTTGTGATATGGTACACTCATGGTTCCTTCATGGGAATTGACTTGAGTGGTGATGGGCACACCCTCGTTAGTTATTCCCAGCTGTCCAACTGGGGTGAATGCTCCTCATGGGAGGGTTTCAAGGTTGCTCCGTTCACTGCTGGAGCACGGAAGTTCACCTTCGATTCTAATCCTTGCGATTATTTCCAGGCTGGCAAAGTGAAAGCAATGACCCTGTCCCTCTCTGTTCTGGTGGCCATTGAGATGTTCAATTCACTTAATGCTTTATCTGAAGATGGGAGCCTTCTCAGCATGCCCCCTTGGGTTAATCCATGGCTTCTCTTGGCCATGTCTGTCTCATTCGGTCTGCATTTCTTGATCTTATACGTCCCCTTCCTTGCTCAAGTATTTGGAATCGTACCTCTCAGTTTGAACGAGTGGCTCTTGGTACTGGCTGTTGCTTTCCCGGTTATCCTGATCGATGAGATTCTCAAATTTGTGGGACGCTGGACAAGTTCTTCAGGTGCAAGGAGGCGACCTCGGAAGCACAAAAATGAGTAGATGCTAACTTGAGATACTATGAAACATAGAGGAGCTCTGCTGCAATCGTGTATTTTTCTTGGCATGCATTATTCTTTTCTGGACCTGCAGTGTGCAACTCAGGACAACCAGCACAAGTTGGTTGCTAGGATAAGGACTGAAACGAAAGAAAAACATTGCCAACAATTCATCATTGGAGCCACACCAAATGTTTTATAGATTTTTATGATATTTATGTATGCAGACTAGATATCGAAGGTTACTGTGACCTCGGCACGCTCTTGCTACGAGTGTGCTTAAAAATTTCCCTTCCGTCCCCCTCTTTTAAGGTAGCATTGAAAATAAGGCCACTTGTATGTCATATTCTTTTACATATATTTGACATCAGCCATCGTTTCAATATTGAGAAACCATTTTTTTTCTTTTGAGAAGGAATATCGAGAAACCATTTTTTTAAACGGGCTCCATCAACATCTTGTGTTCTGGAGAAACTGTCTCACTGCTATATGATGATGCAACTTGCACTGTCACATCTTTTTTATGGTCTTATGTTTCGCAATGTAATACTTTCTTCACCAACAACTTTTAAGTTCTCTGTGTTTGCTAAAAAAGATAAAATTTTCTCAAATACGCCAAATAATTTCGATTACGCACTTCAGATCTAAATACAAATATCCAACTTTTATGCTGGCAAAAGCCGTTCAGACTATGATGAGAAGATTGCATTCATCGTTGTGCAAAATGAGCAAGAGTTGCTTTACAACTACCAGGAAACATGATGTATTCGACTGTGCAGCAACAACAAAAGCACGAAAAATGCTATAGCCTTTTGTGCTAGTTTTCCACGCAAAGTTGCAAGATTGTAAGATTTGGATTTACATATACATGAAGAAAGCGTGTTGCCTAAGATAAATAATTCCAACAAAATAGTATGACATTGAAGAAACAAAGTGTATACGGCTCTCCACTTCAATTTCATCAAAAAGGCAAAAGAAAAGAAAATCTCTCTTCATCGCAACAACTAAGCAATTGGTATTCACCTTCCTTCTGATTTTAACAACTGCGAGAAGACTTTGTCTAGGGATATATCAGAATCATCATTGATATCCAAGGTTCCAACTTCATCTGCAGCTGCACTCTCTGGGATGCCAATGTTCCGAACTTGTGAAGCGAGTTCAACTACACGATTCATGCTATTGACGTTGGATGCATCACTGTCTGCCTGTTGGAGTTGTAGAGTGTATTCCAAGTTCCAGAGGACATCTCCCATGGAGGGCCGTTCAACACCAGAATCCGCAAGGCATTTCCCAATCGTCTCTCCAAATTTCCTTAGAGATTCGGGCTTTATCGATCCTGCAATTCTCGAGTCAACTATCTGGTCCAGCTCTCCTCTCTTCTGCCATTTTATTCCCCATTCTGCTAAGTTCACCATGTCTCTCGGTAAGGTAGGATCAATGACCGGTCTTGCACAAAGCACTTCAAGTAGAACTACTCCAAATGAATATACATCAGATTTATCAGTTAACTGCTGCCTGCGGAAATACTCGGGGTCAAGATAACCAAAGCTCCCTTTCACTGCTGTACTTACGTGAGTCTGATCCAGCTCTGGTCCAGTCTTTGACAGCCCAAAGTCTGCAACCTTCGCCAAGAGATTTTCATCCAGCAAAATATTTGCAGATTTCACATCTCGGTGGATGATAGCCTTGGCCTGTCCAGTATGAAGATAGTGTAGTCCTCTAGCTGCCCCAATACATATTTCTAACCTCTGTTTCCAAGGGCGTGAAGGAAGATCTGAGCCATAGAGATGACTCTTAAGAGTTCCTTTTTCCATGTATTCATAAACCAGAATCATCTCATTCTTCTCATCACAATAACCAATGAGAGAAACCAGATGACGGTGGCGCAACCGTGACAACAATTCTATTTCAGTGCGGAACTCATTAATGCCTTGCTGAGATCGCGGATTACCCCTTTTCACAGCGACCTTTGTCTCATCTCTTAGCACCCCCTTGTAGACCTTTCCAAAACCTCCGACTCCAATGACCCAATTCTCGTCGAAGTTGTTCGTAGCTTCTTGTAGCACCAGTAAGGAGAAGCGAAAACCAAGGCTCCCATCCTGCCCTGATGAGGAAATAGTTCCATTGGAAGTTCTTGATGCTTTGCTTCCTGTGGTAAGGGAGGTCAAACCATTTATGGAGAAAGGCATCCAAATCTTTGAATCCTGTCTAATTGCCTCCTTCCTTCTCCTGCTCACCAAAATAAGTACAACCACAACAATGACCAAGGCGGCTGCTCCAAGGGTCGAACCCAGTATGATGCCTACATTTGTCTTTGATGGTTGGACAACAACAGCAGAACCAACAGAGCTGTACATCTTCATAATCTCAAGTCCATTTAGAATGCCATCAGGCAGCACATTCAACAATGTCGAAGGACCAATGCTAACATTAAGCTTGCTGGATGCATCATTAGCATCCAGGACACAATCCAAAATGTAAGGTGAAGCTAGAGTAGATACCAAACTAGAAAGATCAAGATTACTAGCAACCATCCAGTTGCCAACATAAACGTTGAAGTACAGTTGATTCAGTGTACTGCTCACAATATCACAGAAATGGAACCTTATCAGATAGCTAGAACTAGCATCCACATTGAATTTCCATGTCACATTAAACTGTGCAGCGGATGTGTTTGAAGATGATGCCAACTCCCTTGCCGTTCTATATACGGTTTCAGGAGCAGTTTCTTGCGTAGGACCTCCTGATAAATACTGAATTTTTCCAGAATAAGTGTAATTTTTTGTGAGGTTAACACTGGTCAAAAAATTATCATCATTGTTCCAACTTCTTGACAGAGTATCAACATCCGGAGAGACCTGTGGGCCACCCATGTTTATCCTATAAAACGTCTCCAATATCATCCCTGAAACACCCTGATAAGTGCCTCGGGGGTTGATCCTCTGCACGCTGTCGACAATTAGAGAATCAGGAACTGAGATGATTTCTACAGCATTTATGAAGGCAAGGGAGGTGCTTCCTGATGGAGCAAATGAGAGGATGAGGGTGCCCTGAGTTGAGTTCACTGAGTACTCCTTCATGGCAGCCGAATTCGCCTGGGGCTGGAAATCCTTGAGCAAGACGGCATCCTGGGTTGACACAGTGAAGGTGGCAGCAGTGAGATTGTAACTTTGGAACACAAATGGGAAGAAGTGCAGGCGAATGAAATGCCTGCCGGCCTGGATCCGGAAAGAGTAGGAAGACTGCCCTGTGAAGACCCGGGCGGTCTGGTACAGGGCTGGGCTACTGGACGACGGAACTGAGTTGTTGGTGCTTACTAAGATGTTTTGGGAGGTGGTCAGGATTGAAGAAAAGGATGCATCGGCAAGGAAAACCCTGTTGCCAACGGTCGTATTGGTTGATGACCCGCAATCGATCAGGTAATTGTCTGCTGGTGTGTATGCACAAGAGTGAGTTGATATGATCGCAAAGATGGCGAAAGCTAATACGAATTTCGCCGTAGCCATCAAGAACAGGCACAATAAGAGCAAACTACTGAGGGAGGAACCAAAATATACGAATTTAGATTATAATGCAACTGTTGGAGAAGGTGACGCAAACAGCCTCGTCCAGGTCGAATTAGAGAACAGATGCAAGAGAAGGAAGAACAAATTTGGAAAGGAGACCGATGAAAATCTGATCTTGGAAACAGTAAAACCCTATGCTGTCCCTGGTAATAAGGTCACACCTCGCTCGGTGAGCCCCATGAGGCCATGTATGTCCACCAAGATTCATGACACGGAGACTAACAAGCATACAAAGATTCAATCTCTGGACTCGGCCTGCTACAGGAAGAGAGGAAAGTGCAAGAACCACCGAGAGGCAGCTGAAGGTAACAGCGAAAAGCAAGACTTCACGCAGGAACCGAACCGACTACCCTTTTCCCTGCAGAACGCAAAAGGAGGAACTTTAGGGGTCCGAAATCCGAATCGCTAGGAGCGAACAGGAAAGATTTCAGCAGGCAAAAGGGAAGAAAAAGATGACACCTTTAGGCTGTCGCGGGAGAGCGAAAGGGACCGACCGGCCGGCCGGCGTCTGCGACGAAGAAAAGTGCCAAATGAGCTCCCTTTCCTTCTCTTGTTCGTCGAAGCCTCAATGGACAGGCAGGCAACCTTTCAGGTCGATTACGGAAGGGGACGAAGGCGAGAGAGAGAGAGAGAGAGGGTGGCTTCTGAGTTCTGACGGCTTTGCGGAAAGGAATGCAGGGAAGGGAGTTGGAGTAGGGTCAATGTTCTGAAACTGCCATCTCTGAAGCATTAATGAAACCAGGGGATCTAGGAAATGGTAAATATGTAATCCCATTTTTATGAGTGATTCCATTTTTATGAATAAATTTATATCAGAGAGAGAGAGAGAGAGAGACCCATTTTTATGAATAAATTTATATCAGAGAGAGAGAGAGAGAGTGTGCGCGTCGGTATCAGGCCACCACTTTCTCTTTGCGGAAAGACTTTTGGCAAAAGTTAAGAAACGTTAATAAAAGGGTGATTATTATTTTAAAATTATACAAATCCTAAATACTGTGTCACCACTTAAATAAATTATTATTATCTAAATTATCGATACAATATAGTGTTTGATAATAGTAATATAAATAGTTAGAGAATAAATTATCAAAATACCTCCTAAAAATTATTTTAAATTTTATTCACATATTATTATAAATAAAAAAAATAAAATTGAAAAATGAATATAGATAAGAAAAATGAGGCGTATAATATTTTAAATAATAAAATATGAAATTAAATAATATTTATTTATTAAAATAATTAAAAATTTAATTGAATGAATATTTTATCAAAATATATTAAAATCAAATAATATGAAAAGTCACATCTCCCGTCTATTATTTACACGATATTTAAAATTATTTAAGTAATCAAAATTATCGATAATTACTCATAGTCAAATAAAATAATGTAGTTCACCTTTCTATAATCCAAAAAGAAATAGTGAATCACGCTAAAAATTGAGACAGAAGTTGTTGAATATATTTTAATTTAATGCAGTTATCGATCACTTCTATTTTTTTCTTTAAATGTTAAACTATATAATATTTCTACTTGGCCTTTAAAATCAACTTTCTTTGCTCAGCAACTTTTTGAACACTTCACCGATCAACCCCCAATTGACTGGTTACTGATTACTTTGGTACATGTAACAAAAAATAAATTAAAAAAAACAAAGGTTTGAGTCTTAAAGGTGATATAGTTATAATTTTGACTTAGTTGATAAAAAAATATTGATACATCATAACGTTGATAAAACAATTTGAGTGTTGAAGTGGATTTTAAAAAATAAAGAATTATACGTTTAGATAAATGTGTTGATATGTATGGATTAATAATAAATTGAATAAATTACTTTTATAATAAGAACGTTAAAACATCCTTGAAATATGTAAATATAAAAATATTTTAATTCAAAAGTAATATATAGACAAAATTTGTATGTTATGGTTTACTATATGCATTTTAGTATTAATGCTAAATATTTTGATTAAATAAGAAAATGAAGGAAATGCATTCAGGAGAAAGAAATGAAACAGTAAGGAAAATATAACCTGAAGTTTCCTGTTATTATTTTTCAATTATAAGTTAGTAAAATAAGAATTTATCTTTTCAAAATTTGCATAGAAAATACGGAGTCATTTTTTTAAAAAAATATAAATCATTTTGACTTTTATAACTTAAGGACCCACTAAGTCCATGGTCTCTCTTAGCAATAGAAGAAAAAAAAACTTTAAAGTTTAAACACTCCACTTAACTCTTGAATATCCAACATCATTAACTTTTTTACTTTTTTTTAATTATGCAATATACATTCTACACTTCTTCAATATATAAAAAATAAGTGGGACCCATCCTCACTTCCTGGTATATTCTATATTTTTATTTTTAAAAATTTTCAAACTAAATATAATTTGAGGTAGAGTAGAAAAAATGCATAATTAAAATCAATGAAAACAAATTAATGATACGTGAAACAAGAGTACTAATAAATTAATAATTTTGCGTTTCGAGATATTGTTTCATATAATAAATGCGTGCTTCTTCACAGAGATGATTTTGTATACATACATATATACCCCCACTAGCTAGTTGCAATTTTCAATAAATTTGTTTACGGCCAAGATTGTTGAATAATTCAATAATAAATTGATTAATTCATATTTAATATTAATCGTCGATCAAACTCAATTAATTTAATTAGTTCGTCTTGAGTTGCATATTTAATAATAATAAGTGACGTTTTTAATAATAAAAATTACATTCAAGTCGTTTACCACTCTATAATCCACCGCAAGCGTTGTTGGTGGAGATGCTTAAATTACCACTCGAGTTTCATCTTAATTAAAATGCTGTCATGCATCCTTTGGTGTCATTTTTTTTATCTTTCGTGTCTATAAAGATGTGCCCACAATTCGTGTGGCGTTAAAAAAAATGTATTATTGATTGAAAATGATCCATAGTTTAACTAATTCGATTAAATTTATCCTGTATCACGTATATAAATAAAATTTCCAATAAAAATACTCGATCATAAAAATTTAAATTTGAAATCTGGTCCCGCCACTTATGTGCAAACGTCTCGATCATCTTTGTAAGCTTTTTCTTTTTTTTTTTTTCCTTTTTGTTTGTGGCTCCACATCTACATGACTACATCTAAAGCATGAAAATGAAATTAAACGGAACGCATACAACCTAAGTGTCTATCTATACATTTGTATGTTTTGACTTGTTAGAAGTTTATAACTTAATTTTTTTCGAAATAATTATAAACAATATATATATATATATATATTCATGAAAACTAGTAGTTGAGTTCCATTAATAATATATAATATAATTCATGTATATATCATGACATCGTGTTAACGAGTTCAATGAAAACTTGGACGAATTGATGATCCCGGTGCACATTTTCCATCCCTCGTCATGGTAAGCAATTTGGATCGACAAAGGAAAAGCAATATCTAGATAAATTGTTCTTATCTCGTTAAAATATCAAACTAGATATATATGTCACCGAATACCTAACCAAATTTATGTCAACAGTTAAATAATATTGTGATTGCGATTGTGATCATGATTCATGAATATTGTTGAATAATACGGTGGACAAAGACTAATGTAACTGAAAGAAACTGAACTTAATGCTGCATTAAAACAAGGTAACATCAACACGTATATTATATATATGCATCTCCCTTGTTTTTGCTTTGGCCCACGCAAAAGCATGCATGACATTAATTGTATTGAGTTATATTTAAAATTTTACTTCATTTCGAAACCATGCATGATGCATGCATAATGACACAAAGATGTGATAGCCAAAGACGAGGTAATTGGAATCAAAGTTTGTTGAGTAGTCCTGAAGTCATAAAGTTGGTAAAAAAAAAATAAGTTATTAGTATTTAGTGTCGAACATTAACTCCCAATTAATCAAACATTAGTAGCTCCGGACATTATTGGATTACGGAAGGAGAGAGAGAGAGGGCTTCTGAGTTCTGACGGCTTTGCGGAAAGGAATGCAGGGAAGGGAGTTGGGAGTAGGGTCAATGTTCTGAAACTGCCATCTCTGAAGCATTAATGAAACCAGGGGATCTAGAAAATGGTAAATATGTAATCCCATTTTTATGAGTGATTCCATTTTTATGAATAAATTTATATCAGAGAGAGAGAGAGAGAACGAGACTGTGCGTCGGTATCAGGCCACCACTTTCTCTTTGCGGAAAGACTTTTGGCAAAAGTTAAGAAACGTTAATAAAAGGGTGATTATTATTTAAAAATCATACAAATCCTAAATACTGTGTCATCACTTAAATAAATTATGATTACCTAAATCATCGATACATTATAGTGGTTGATAATAGTAATATAAATAGTTAGAGAACGAATTATCAAAATACCTCTTAAAAATATTTTAAATTTTAATAACATATTATTATAAATAAAAAAATAGAAAAATGAATATAAATAAAAAATGAGGCAAATAAGATTTAAAATAATAAAAATATGAAATTAAATAATATTTATTTATTAAAAATTTAATTGAATGAATATTTTCTCAAAATATATTACAATCAAATAATTTGAAAATTTGCATCTCCTATCTACTATCTACATTATTAATAAGACATAATTCAAGATTATTCAAATAATTAAAATTATCGATAATTACTCTTTGTCAAATGAAATAATGTAGTTTACCTTTCTATAATTAAAAAAGAAATAGTGTATCACCAGGTCGGCCGGATCGAGTTTTCGGTTTAAAAAAATCAATCGTTATTTTTTGAATCGATTTTTAAAATTTAAAAATTACTATAAATTATTTTAAAAATAAAAATCATCCTCTAACGAATTAATTTTTTCGGGCTCCTATTTTATATAATTATATTTTAAAAAATTGGGACAGAAGTTGTTGAATACATTTTAATTTAATGCAGTTATCCATCACTTATATTTTTCTTTAAATGTTAAACCATATATAATTTCTACTTGGCCTTTAAAATCAACCTTCTTTGCTCAGCAACTTTTTGAACACTTCACCGATCAACCCCCACTACCCTACCCCCCCCCCCCCCCCCCCCCCCCCCACCCAATCAGCTAGGGGGAAATGGTACACCCATGTTGATTCGGATCCATGATTTATATATGTTTTCTCTTTTTTTTTTTGTTTTGCATACCATGAAGAATGATACATATACCAGGGACTCATTCGCATGGGTGACAAAAGCTATGGGGTGACTACGAAAAGTCTTAGAACTCAATACGAGGCGTATGATGAAGACTAAAGAGAACATTGCATGTTGTATACATGTGATATATATGAAGCTGTTTCTTGCAATGTAAGCATTCAAATTTCTTATGATGCAAGATAAAAACAGTCCTGAGCAGATCTACGCGAATGGCAATCCATGGTACTGTGCATAGTTGACCGTTGTTATGAAAATTTAAAAGTGATGGCATTCTACGATGATAAAACTAATGGATGAACAAATTTGATTGTAACAGTTAGTTAATTAATTAGTAAAACTAATTTGAAAGCAGTCAAATTATCAATTTGATCAAGATAACATGGTTTTATTTTTTTTATCCACCAACTTTGAATGAGGATATTAATAATCTTGTGAATACTAATTAAACCGATATCATAAGAAAATAAACTAATGGGTGAGAACAACTGTGCGCGCATCAAATGTACTCTTCATCACCTACTCTACGAATTCTTTTATATGGATATATCTATTTATCTATATACACAGGGTGATGCTCCATAAATTTTTAGAAGATTATCATATAGTGGGATAAGGCTTTGTTGTTGTTATAAGTTAATAAAAATAAGAATTTATCTTTTCAAAATTTGCGTACCAAATACGAAGTCATTTTTTTTAAAAAAATTATAAATAATTTTGACTTTTATAACTTAAGGACCGACTAAGTCCATGGTCTCTCTTAGCAAATAGAAGAAAGAAAACTTCAAACATTCCACTTAACTATTGAATATCCAACATCACTAACTTTTTTAACTATTTTTTTAAAATTATGCATATACATTTCTACACTTCTTCAATATAAAAATAAATAAACAAGTGGGACCCATCCTCGCTTCCTGATATATTCTATATTTTTACTTTAAAAATTTTCAAGCTAAATATAATTTGGGCAAGAGTAGAAAAAAAAATGCATAATTAAAATCAATGAAAACAAATTAATGATACGTGAAACAAGAGTACTAATTAATTAATTAATAATTTTGCGTTCGAGATATTGTTTCATATAATTAATGCGTGCTTCTTCACAAAGATGTTTTTGTATACATACATATATTACCCCCACTAATAAAGATTGTTGAATAATATAATAATAAATTGAATGCTTTCTGCCTAATTCGTTTAAACATTATGATATATTTTTTATTGTTATGTGTCATTTTGAGTCGTGATCAATCATGATCAACTCATATGAATTGATTGAGGCGCATGGGCGTGACTATATAATTTTTTTATAGCTGGTCCTAGAAAGTGGTGCCCATAATTTAATTTGTATTATTTAACAGTGATAAGTGATACTTAAAAATTATAAATTTATTGATGGAGATGACTAAATTACCATTTGAGTTTCATCTTAATAAAAATGTTGCCATGCATTATTTTGGAAAAGGACGTGAGAATTTTAAGTTCTCATTTAGTTTTTAAAAAATCAATCGATTAAATGAAGTTGAATAAAAAAATGTAATGATAGAATTTAAAAAAATGAATTTGATAGGTAAATTTTGATGAGTGTTTAGATAAAAAAATAAGACGATTTATTTTCTCTGAGGTATAAAATTATAATAAAAAAATTAATTGTGTTATTTATTTTAAATTTACATAAATCTTAATAATTAATATAATGTCTACAGTTAATTATTAGAACTAAATAATTCTAAATTTTTAATTAATAAAATATTTAGAATTCAATTTATAAACTAAATAATAATAAATAATTAAATAATAATTAAAAAGTAAAAACAAAAGGTAAAATAAAAATAAAAAGTAAGTTTTGAAATTGAAAAATTTTCCTTTCAGCAAGAAATTTTCAATTCTGTCTTCTCACGAAAATTTTGAAAATTCTAAAATCACAAATGATATTTGATAAAACTTGAACAAGTTCTGTCAGCTAAACTCAATCTTTGTGTCCCATCACTTCTCTCTGCAAATGTCTCGTTCATCTTTGTAAGCTTTTTTCCTTTATTTTTTCCTTTTTGTTTGTGGATTCACATCTACGTGACTACATCTAAAGGATGAAAATGAAATAAAACGGAACGCATACAACCTATGTATCTATCCATCTATATATTTATACATTTGTGTATGTTTTGACTTGTTAGAAGTTTATAACTTGGTTTCTTTCGAAATAATTATAAACAATATAATTATTCAGGAAAACTAGTAGTTGAGTTCCATTAAGAATATATAATATAATACATGTGCATATCATGACAATCGTGTTAAAGAGGTCAATGGAAACTTTGATGATCCCGGTGCACATTTTCCATCCCTGGTCATGGTAAGCAATTTGAATCGACAAGGAAAAGCAATATCTGGATAAATTGTTCTTATCTCGTTAAAAATATCAAACTAGATATATATGTCACCTAATACCTAACCAAATTTGCGCCAACAGTTAAATAATATTGTGATTGACATCGACGTAATGACCTGAGTTTAAGAATCAAGATACTCTCATTAAATAGTTCTATATAGACTTATATGTAGTTATCTCTTCATCTATAAAGACACATTTTAAATTCGTGCGAGTCGAGAGTCCAAAGTAAATAATATTTTGATTGGGCCGAGGTGATATAAAATGAAATTAGAGCCGACCTCGCGTGCTCGCTTGAGTAGTGTGAAAAACATGAGCCAACACAGGTCACGAGCTAAAACGGACCCCGCTCAATGAAGATGTTGAGTCTTTGATGGGAAAAAGATTATAACGATATGAGGTTTAAAAATCAAGATTGTGTCATTAAATAGTCTCACATGAACAAAACATATAGATGATCGTGAACTTATACGTAATTATCATTTTCACTTATTAAGATGTATTTTAAATTCGTATAAGCTGAGAGTCCAAAACGAATAATATCTTAATTGACCGAAGGTATATTGATGTTACCTTTTTTTTAATGCAGCATTGAATTCAGTTTCTTTGAGTTGCATTAGTCTTTATCCACCGTATTATTAAACAATATTTATGAATCATGATAGCAATCACAATCGAAGTATTATTTAACTGTTAGACATAAGTTTGGTTAGGTATTAGGTGGCATAGCTAGTTTGATATTTGATGTGCCGCTTCCCCAGGCCAACTCTAATGATATGCTGGCCGTTTTTTTTGCTTTGGCCCACGCAAAAGCATGCATGACATTAATTGTATTGAGTTATATTTTAAATTTTACTTCAATTCGAAACATGCATGCATAATGACACAAAGATGTGATAACCACAGACGAGCTAATTGGAACCAAAGTTGGTTGAGTAATCCTGAAATCATAAAGTTGTTAAAAAAAACAAAAGTTATTAGTATTTACTATTTAGTGTTGAACATTAACTTCGAATTAATCAAATATTAGTAGCTCGGGACACCGGATATCTGATATGAATCCAGGCTGACATAAAAATAGACGAGTAGGTAATTGGGAAATTTGCTTTCTATTTTTCTTAAGGATTTTTATGGGTCAGATATTCAAAAAAAAATTTGACTTAAGAAAACAGTTAATTTAGGAGCAACCTTTACTCCCAGAATGTACAGTATCTAAATTTTGAATGCATAATAATAATGACAATGGAGATGGAATGTGTATTATTCATAAAAGTAATAAAATAGAATAATTAAGAATTATGTAACAAAAATAAAATTATAAAATCGAACGTATATATCCTCATATTAATTATTCAGGAAATAGGAAAGAAAGCATAATTAAATGAAAAATAGTCAACGATATTATACCACGAGGAGCGTGAAGAGAAAAAGGCGTGTCTTCTTATCTCGTTCCTCTCTCATCTCTAAGGACAATAATAACTCCGAGACCAGCTTTAAATATCAGGAGTATTTAAAGCATAAATAAAAATGAAAGGCTACTTTTTAATTTAAAATTTCAAACTAAATCACCTAATAAAAATTAGAGTTACCATAAAACTTCAACGCATGTAACATGCAACTGTACTTGAATCGTTGAATTCTACATAGTTTCAATTTTAAACTCCCAACATAAATGGTAGAATTCTGGTGGCCGCCTTGGAGATAAAATAATAATAATAATAATAATAATAATAATAATAATAATAATAATAATAATAATAATAATAATAATAATAATAATAATAATAATAATAATAATAATAATAATAATAATAATAATAATAATAATAATAATTTGTAACATGCAACTGTACTTGAATCGTTGAATTCTACATAGTTTCAATTTTAAACTCCCAACATAAATGCTAGAATTCTGGTGGCCGCCTTGGAGATATAATAATAATAATAATAATAATAATAATAATAATTATAATAATAATAATAATAATAATAATAATAATAATAATAATAATAATAATAATTATTATTATTATTATTATTATTATTATTATTACTACTACATCGATGACAAGAAATATACGATTGAGTTGAGTGCTGATCCTCTCATTGCCATTAATGATAATAACTCGATGAATATCCGAAAAATAAATAAAATATAATCAAAACTTCTCACTCATTATAGTCAATCAAATAAAATAAGAAAAAATAGCTATGTTAGTTTGTTGATGTCTTGAATTATGTATCATGTATTTAAAATTATGAAAAAAATAAAAAAAAGAAAAAAAATGATAATCTACGGTGAAGTCCCCCGTGATATGGATCTTTACATATGATGGTTAAAATTTTATCTTTATTTTGTTATAGTGAATTTCTTCTGAGGATGGTCTCATTTGTTTGTGAATATTTTTTTTTATATTGATTAAGATAATTTTATTACGTTAAATTATGATATTCATCTTTTCTTTTATTCCTTTTACTTCATTGCTTCGATTATTCATCGATCATCGGTATTCTATTTCCAACCGAAACATTAAATTCTAAAAATAATAGTGGTCCGAATTAAAACTTAATTCTCATCTACAAGAGTTATTATTATTATTATTAGCATTATTAATTAATTCTTTTACAAGTGAGTCGGAAATGGAATGGAAAGTGGTGTTAGAAAAATTTGACCACCCCCAATAAAATTAGACCCGATTGACAAAAAAAAGTTGAGAATTCAAATGTATTTTAGAAGGAAAGAAAGCTGACTAGGTCATGAGCATATGTAGGGTCTGACAGCAACATTACCTACGTACATCAAACGCGGTTAGGTCATGAATTCCACTCCCATTTATTTATATATTGTATAATACAATATAACACCATTCTCACTCTTCTTACACGTTATAACAAGAAAGCAACAACCCGAGAAGAAGCCCCCCTGTGTTACGTGCAGGCCATATACGATAAGATACGAGAGGAGAGAGTACATGCATGCAAATTTAATTGCATGCTACATATATTAAATTATGGGAACTCTTTTTTTTTTTTGGGGTAACGTGGAGAGATTCGAACATTAATATATAGTTTCCGAATTTAGTTTCTGTTTGTTTGTTCTACGACCCCCGAACCAACTAAAAATTCAATGCCACTATATACTATATAATGAAACAAAAAAAAAAAAAGTTGTCTTGTTTGAATATATGCTAAAAAAGTTGAATATATAATTAAAGTTGTCTTGACATCGTGATATATTTTTTTGTTTGGAATTCTTGTCTCATAGGAAGAATTTAACCCACGTTTTTCGGTCCTTTTTTTTCTTTCTGAAAATTTTTAATATATATCGAACCCAAGGAACATTGGAATTTACATGAAATTCATAAACAGTTGATGGTAATATATATTACATAAAGTTTTAATCAGAAGCTCTTTTATATGTGCATTTTAGTTAATTGATGAATGTTGGATAAAAAAAAATATTAATAGTTATAAGCAAATCGAACGATCATTGTGTTAAATAATAAAAGTTATTGATAATTTTGATCAAAATTTGCTTGGCTAGACGTGAATTAAGTTTTTCTCAAGTTTTGTGAACAGGAAGTTTTGGACAAAAAGAAACATTGGAGAAAAGTGAACAAACAAGGAAAGGAAAATTGATTTTTATAATTTCCAACTTTATCTCGAAATTAATTAAATATTAATAATTCTGGATACGTGTATATATACGGAGGGGGGGGGGGGGGGGGGGGGGGGGAGAGAGAGAGAGAGAGAGAGAGAGCTTAAGCAACATCGCTTGAGATCCCATTTCGTTTAACCAGAGCAAAAAGAAAATGTCAAGATGAGAAGGAAAACGTGTGAGGGAGCCAACCAACCACATTCCACCCTATATTTACACCACATTCCGCCACACGGTTTCAGTTTTAGAATTTGTTCGGCAAATAACTAGTGTATTTATAAAATGAAGGTGTCCATGTTTATTATTTTTCAATACTGTATTAATAATTATGAATGATATTTCATTTATTTTCATTTAAAATTTTGATGGGATATATATATATATATATATATATATAACCCTACTAAATTAATCTTGACCACAATTTCGATTGTCCAATCCTCGTGAGTTACTTTTGTCATATAGTAAATGCATGAGGCGATCAATAGAAAGGAAAAGGAAAAGAAATGATTCTCATTTACAAAAAATCCACTTAATGATGATGTCATTTCTTTTCTTTAAAGAACTAGTATTTCAATTTCTTTTATTATTTATTAAATTAAAAATAAACGAACTAAAATTTAAAAAGTGAATAAAAATGGAGATAAACTTTTAATTGAATGATTAAAAAATGGAGGACAGGACTTTAAATAGACACCTCTGTCAAAAAATAATAGCGAAAAGTTGGCTTGAGTTAGGAGCTCGTCAAAGGAAACGTCTCTTCAGCCCACTCAAAGTGGCCCAAGATTGATCCAACCTCCACGTTGGATAGTATGATTAATGTTTCCTAAGAGAATGAAATTGTGGAGTTTTTTTTTTCGACAGTCGGGTGTCGGTACTTGAAAAATGGCGTCAATTGTTTAATTCGCACTGCAGAGCATAAATTGAAAGGTCGGTTCACCATCGTCTCGAATCGTATAACTAACAGTATAACACTTCAATATTTCAATAGGGATAATATAGTAATTAATTAATAAAAGAGATTAAAAATTTTTTGAGAAGAAATAGAGATATAATTAAAAAATGAATATGAAGCAAAAGGAATACGGAATATGAATTAAAGTAAGATTAGAAGTTGTTAGTAAGGGAAAAGGAAAAGAGAGAGGAATTAGATCCCTATTGGTAGGAGGAATCATAATTAGATTGTTATTAGATTCTTCGAACACGACATGTGCGCATGATCATGGAGGTGAACCAGTCAACTCGGTCCAGGTTAACCATACACCAGCTTGGGTACTGCCCGGCCAAGGCTTATAAGAGTTATCGAAACATGGCCCGGGTTCCACCCGACACGGCCCAGGGTTCTGAGGGCATAAAAATTACTTTAGGTATTTTATTATAAATAATTGGAGAATTATTATGGTATATTGTTCTTGGTCTCTAATTACCATCTTGATTATAGTATTATCATATATGATCACATTGCAATTATTATATCTGATTTTGATATTGATCATATTATTGATCCTATGTAGAGGAGGGGGGGCTTGCCGCGTGGGAAGAGGGGTGTTTTTCTTTTTTTAATTATTTTTATATTATTTTATGTAAAAATGAAATTCAATTCAGAATACGGGGTATAATGAACTTTTCATAAATGAGAAACATAAAAAATAACGAAGAAGTTGACGAAATTGGACGGAAGGATCAAATTAGAAAAATCGTGATAGTTTAGTACCCAGAAAATGAAGTTCGTAGTTTGAGGTTAGATGTGAAAATTCACGATAGTTTAGGGGTGATTAGAGGAAATAACCCATATTTATAATTACATTGATATATTGGACCTTACCTACTCTCTCACATTGATTTATAATCACATTGATTTATTGGCACATTGATGAGATATTGAACATTATCAAGTGATAATTGTTATTGATATTGATTTATCTTTTGACCCTATCTTGATCTATTGATAAATTGATATTGTAGTTTGGTTTCGATCCATCATAATGATATATTGTTCCATTGATGTTGATCCATGACTATATTGAATCATTGTTTATTGACCCATTGATCATCATCTAGCATTGTTCATTTGCTCAAATTGATTTATTAGTTCTATCTTAAGCATTATTGATTTATTGATAAATTTATATTGCTAATTATTGGTCTTCTGACCTTCGCCTGGTTAATCCTATTAATCTATTGTCATATTGATCCATCGTTACATCATACTATTGCTATGTTGATCTATTGATTCATTGTTATCAATTGATATTTTTTTCGGTCATGGTTAGTGACCCACCGGTGTCCGGGGCTACTAGCACCCGACTAATCCAGTGTTCGGACTCAAGCGGCAAGGAATACCTGGCCAAGGGTGACGACTCTGGGAATCGAACCTGAGGCTACTGGCACCCAGCGTCCCGAGACACAAGCCCGCTAGCCGGCTGTGCCAACCATCCTTAGTTTGTTATCAATTGATATATTGATTTATTGTTATATTGGTCATTGTTATATTGATCTACCATGTATCACATAGTATTATTTATTGCTCAACTACTTTATTGATCCTACCATTTGAGCAACATTAATTATTATTATTGATCACTGTTAAACCGTATTGAGTATTTTTATATTCATAAATTTTTTTAAATACTAGATCTGTGCAGGATGAGATGATGACGATGGTGAGACGAACGATGACTCCTCTAACGAGTGATATGCACATAGATATAAAATATATTGTTGTATAGGATCTTACATTATATAGTCGTGGGTCTTACCCTATATGTTATTGAATATTGTATAAGTAGCTTCCGCATATTGTATAAATTATTTTAAATACCACTGATGTAAGCCAATATGCCGGTTGACTATAGTTAAGTCAAAATATAAAATTGAGTGGCGTCGTCGAAATAGTCTTCTGAGTAGGCAAAGAAAAAAAATCTTTATAGACAATAACATGTGAGATTTTTAACAAAAAAATTACATTCACAAATATTTTAATTTGAGATCTTATTTAAAGAAGGTTGAATCATTTACCAGTAGACTCCAACTCTTAGTAGGTGAAATTGTGAAGTTTTAATCCCATCCAATAGAATTGTGTGACTCGAGTGTAGGTTCAATTTATTGAACCGGATCGAAGTCACTTGAACCGCAAGTTGATTTACGACTCCCTATCTACTATTGAGTATTATGGATCTTCAATCCGACAAGCAAGATACGAAGATGATACCCACTTAAGTTCACATTAATTAATCCTTATAAAAAAAAAGTATTAAGATTTGAAAGACTCACGAGATGACTCGTTTAAAATCCGAACCTTAAAGCAAAATTTTAACAATTCAATCCATCGGTCTTCCATACACCTTGCTTAAAGCCAATCGAACTAAAATCTTAAATTCAAACAATGGTAACTAATCTTGCCATAAATATGATTAAGCTAATTAAAGTAATCTTAACTAATTAGTACGATGATGCGTAGACGCGCAATAGACCTCTCGTGTCCGCCGGGGGGACGTCGCTATACGGCGCCTTTTAATTCGGCGGCCGTCGTTTCTGACCGCTCCACCTCTACCTGCATGCATCAGAATGCTGAGAGAGAGAGAGAGAGAGAGAGAGAGAGAGAGAGAGAGAGAGAGAGAGAATTGCACAACAATGACTCACTGTGCGAGCGAGCGAGAGAGATGGTCATTTGACCTGAGGGTCATCGTGTTGTTCAGTCAAGAAATATGGAATATGGATAAAAGCACCGAGAAGACTTCTCCATATGAACGTGAGATCTTAACTTTAACTTACATGCGCGTTGATTCTTATCTAGCTGTACATGTATGTATGATTAGTGTAGTCCCAATAGATAATGGTGGCATTTGAGATCATGCTGCACCTTCAATCATATGCAGAAACAAGGCGCCAAAAATTCTGCACACACTTGTTATTTGATTAATTAAGGTGATTTGTCTTCATGTATGACTTCAAAAAATTGTGCTGTATCCCAATTCTAGCCCGCCTAACTGATGCAAATGTTCTACGAAAGAACACATTAGTCACCTGTTTTGCCTTTTCAAGCACTTGGTATTACACAGGAGAGTCTTAATCCCTTCTTTGACCCACAGAAAAAAAAAAACTTATACGATTCCCGAACAAATAATTATTTATTTAGAAAATATTAAAAATAAAAAATCATGGATATTAAGCTTTTAAGAAAATTGATTGGCACATCAAATTTAACAACATATTCCTTTTACATGGTCAGCTGCTGCGCAAAACATCGTTGGTGTATAGATGATGTCTTACTCAAATATAATAATGCATGAGACTTCTCGTCACCATTGTATTCAATTTTTTCATAATTATCAGCAAGGAAATGTCATGGATCACATAAGTCAGCAGTCAACCCTTGCAAATTAAATTCAACGCTTGATGCATCTTCCCAACATACATACATATATTGTTCAGCCAGCTCTCCTTCTCTATCCGCGGCAATGGCCAGCATGCAACATTGTTCTCTCAATCTCTCTCTTGCAACATTTGCACTTCTCTCTCTTTTTTCCACCTTTGCATTAGCGGACGGTACCATAGCTCACAAATCCCTGCAACACTCAACACTTTTAAGCATGCAAACGTGCATTCTTCAGATCTTTAATTAGTTTTGTAGTTACTGCATCAGCATGCCAACTTTAGCTAAAGTTACAATGCTAATTAATCATATATGTTGCATTTTTTTCCGTAGTGTTTAATAGCATAGACTGTGGGACGTCGGACACGTACACCGACGACAATGGCATCCTATGGACGGGCGATGACCTCTACGTACAGCACGGGCGGAGCGTGGCGGTCAAAAGCCCTACAGGGGGTTCGCTGTCGAGGGCCATGACCACGCTCAGGGCCTTCGACTCGTCGAGGAGGAAGAACTGCTACGGCCTCCCCGTCAGCGGCGGCGGGCAGGTGCTCGTCCGTGCCAGCTTCTACTACGGGAACTACGACGGCAAGTCCTCGCCGCCCAGCTTCGCGCTGCAGATTGACGGGAGCGAGTGGGCAACGGTGGTCACGTCGCTGGACCAAGCGGTCACGTACGAGGCGATCTACGTCGTGAACGGCGACGCGACGAGCGTGTGCGTCGCGCAGACCCAGCCGAACCAGTTGGCCTTCGTGTCCGCCATCGAGATCCGGAGCCTGGAGGCGGACATGTACGGCCGGGTCAACGACAGCTACGCCTTGTTCTTGCGCAGAAGAGTTGCCTTCGGTGCTCAACAAATTGTGAGGTATGTTCATCGTGTCGTGCGCTTCCATGATCTTATATCGAGTTTTTCGGGGATCCTGAAAACCTGACATACGTGTATGTATGTGGTCGAACTGGGCGAGCCGCAGATTTGTGGATGATCCATATGATCGCATTTGGAACCCGAGCGTCGTGGCGAACGGGCTGACGGCGCTCGTCAACGACGCGATCATCATCAACAACAGCATAAGCGACATTCCCCCGAAGAAGGTGCTTCAGACCGCCGTCGCGCCGGCGAGCGCATCAGCCTCCATCTTGCTCGCCACCAATCTCCCGGCGTCTTACGTGCCCATCTACATAAACTTCTACTTCACGGAGGTCACCCAGCTGAACTCCTCCGACAAGCGTTCCTTCAGGATCTACGCGGACGGGGCGCCCATCTCTGACGTCGTCCTGCCGCCTTACGGAGGAGTGACCGAGTTCACGCTGAGCGATGCCCTGGCGAACTCGAGCACGGCTTTCGCCTTGAAGGCCACTACGGACTCCACTCTGCCTCCGGTCATCAGCGCCATGGAAGTGTTCGTCATTGGCGACGCGCCCAAGAACGGAACCAATGCCAACGATGGTGCGCTCTTGTCCTTTCAAGAATTGTATTTTACTCCATGAGACTTTTGGTTGAGCTGTGACGTGCGTGCAGTTGGAACACTTGGTCTCCTTCAGCAGCAGTTCGATGTGCTGCAGGACTGGGCCGGCGATCCGTGCCTCCCGGCGTCCTACAACTGGGAATGGGTGAACTGCAGCGACGGGGACGTGCCTCGCATCACTGCACTGTGAGTTGGACATTTAGATTTCTGAACTATTCCTAGAGGCTGGTGATCAGACGATCTCATGCTTCTGAGTCGATCAGATTACTGACTTGCTTCACTGGATTCTGAACACAGATATCTTTCTGGCTTTGGGTTGTCTGGCTTCCTTCCTGACTTCAGTGCATTGGATGCTCTGGAAACTATGTGAGTACAATAATGGTGCAAGATAACTTTTAGCTGATCATTTCCTTTTTTACTTCAAATAAGTTGCTTACTTGCTGTTGCTGCTGTGCGACAGAGACTTGCATAACAACAGCCTCAATGGAGAAATTCCAGATTTCCTTGGCAAACTCCCAAACCTGCAAGAGCTGTGAGTGCTCGAAATTACATTATGCATTTGAACTCTCGAGTCGAGTTGTTTCTTTAAACTTTTGTTGCAGACAAAGCAAGCTCTATGAAATTTTTACAGGAACTTAGCTGATAACACCTTCAGCGGAGCTGTTCCCTCCTCCCTGACACAAAATTCCAAGCTCAAATTGGAGTAAGCCTCGATGGATTTCTTGATATGTTAATCTGTTTAGACTTGCTCCATGAATCCGTTCTTTGTTGTTTGACTGTATGATGTTGCTCAACGATTCCCGTGTGTTCTTTCTCTCTCTCTCCTTCCAGTGTCTCCGGGAATGCAGACTTGTGCACCGACCAGTCATGTCAGAGTTCTTCTGGGGGCTCATCGACCTTGCCATCCAGAGGCAAGAAGAAAAGCAGCAAGACAGGGCTGGTGCTCGGCCTCACTCTTCCTTTCTCCTTCCTGTTCTGTGTTGCAATAGCTGTTGTGCTCTTCTTTCAGAACAAGAGAAGGGCGCAAGGCTCTGCTCCAATCGGCACAGGTACTAATCGATGTTCTCCATGTTGGAGCAGGCTCACTCCACGTACGTGATCTGACACAATAATATAATGTGCAGGGGTCAATGGCGGCCATGGCAGCAAGCCCGGTGCTCCTGCTCAAGCAGCACCCACGTACGGCGTGCAGGCTCAGCAGCAAGCGAGTGGTGAAGATTACAGGGTGGAGATCGAGAGGCAGATGGCGTCGGAGATGGCAGATTTGATGCAGCAACAGGTGCAGGCGTTCATGGAACAGAGGAACGCTGCTGAAGATGAACAAGCTCTGAGATATTGAATCAAATTTGCCCAAAAGAACAAAATAATTTCATTGATTGTCAAGTGAAGAAGTAAATTGTAATTTTTGGGAGTGATAGAACTTGGAAGTATAAGAAAAAACAGAATGTAATGTAACACAAAATTTAGCATTTGAAAAAGAACACGATGTAATGGCTAAGACTTTTTTTTCTTTTTGAAAAGGGTTTTGCTATATCCTCCTAATTTAGGAGGATTTAGCCTCCTAAGTGAGTCACAACGGCACACTTGTAGATTAGTCAATTTTTTGGGATAATTAAAAAATATGAGTAGTAGGAGGATTTTTAAGTTGAAGTTTTAGGAGAATTTAACATTTTCCTTTTGAAAATTGAATGTAATAAAATGATTCAAAATACGTTTTTAAGGATAAAACTCATAAATAACTTTTTGCCTTATTTCATAAAAAATGAAGTAAAAAAAAAGACAGATCATTATTCATTACTAGAAATGGTAGTAAAGATGGGAAGAAAGGAAAGAAGTGTGCGTGGCTTGAAAGAAGAAAAATGTAGACATTCTTGATCTATGTAATTTCAAAAAAATAACTTCACCATCAAACATTAATAAATTATTTGATATAAACTTTTAATCAATTTATTCTTTTCAAAATTCACGTTAAAATTTATTATATTTTCGAATGTGTTAGTTTATGTATATTAATCTCCATTATACTTTTGTTGTTGACTTTTTTAATTCTTATTTTTTTTTTCAAATTATCATTTAAGGATTATCTTAAAATTTTATCAATCAGTAAAAGTAGGCTTTGTATATAATATTGCATTTTTTTGCCTCTTATGTATTGAAACATTTAATCTTTATTGTTCATTTTTGGGATATTAATTTTTTCAATAAGTTAATTTTCAATCACAAGTGATATATTTGATGAAATATCATTTTGTATTTCAAATATATATTGTTAATGGCTCAAAGTCATTCTTATTTCAAGTCATTTGAATTTTAAAAGCATAGCTCAATTCTTATATTTTTTTATTTAAAATTCCTTGCTTAACTTTTCATTATCTTGTCAAGTCTTGTGGCATCATTTTCGGTGAATAATATATTATACTCGTATACATACATTATCACAAGTTTGTTCCTAATATTTTGATACAGATACAATAATTCAAATTTATTCACATATTATTGTTGTTATTTTCGAGAAGGTGTTTTATAATGTCTTTAATGCAGAATTTTCTTATACATATTATTCTCCAAATTCTTTTGCCTAAAACTATCAGGTTTGTCACATCTTAATTCACTCAATTCTTCACTATAAATAAATAAATAAACCAATTGAAATAATTTTAAATCCTTATATGTGACCATTGTTAAGATCGTTATTCTCTATGAATACTTATTATTTAAAGAATATGTTATCTGAAAAGTTAGTCTTGGTTAAGCGAGTATAACTCTTGGCAGCACGTTTTCTTTATTGTTATTCACTTGAAAATATATCATATACTCAATACTAATAGTACATTTTATTGAATACTTATTTTTATCCTATATACCTTGCTTACTTCTTGTAAGACACATAGTGTTCGTCGATCATTTGAGTCCAATTATTTTAATCATTCATGATTCTGGACTACCTAGAAGTCATCAATTGCCTGATCAATATATCAATGTCAATTAACAGTTTCTATTTCGATAATAATTGATCATTGACCAATAATAATTCAATCCAATAGGATAATAGTAATTGCCAATTCAATGTCAATATATTCAAATGACCATGATTCAATTTCATTCCATTCAATTTACAATGTTCGGATTATCTAATTCAATGAAGAGCTCTCAGTCAATTAAGCAGTCAATTAAGGAACACCATGACATTTTCATATGCTAGTGGATGATCAATGCTACGACAAGCTCTATTCAATTCAATGAATTCATGTAGGGTAGGAGATTAGTGATCATACACGGGACAACCATAATTTTCATACTATTTGACCTATTTAATTGGTCTCGACTTAATGACAATCAATAGACATGAGCCATGATAGCTTTTGATTTTTATCTTGTTTATATAAAGTGTCTATCTTTGATAAATTTTCAATTAGGTTAGACAAGATGTAGACAAAAAAAAACTAAATAAGCCAACAAAACAATCAGTAATAATATAATCAGAACAATTATTAATAATACAATCAATATACTAATATAATGATAACAAGATAATCAATGATAAACCTGTTAAATTCGTAAAATAACTCTCATTTTTTCTCTCTCTCCCTCTTTTCTTCTTTCCCCCTTTTTTTCTTTTGTTTTTACTCCCCTCTCTCATCTCACGATCTCTCTTTCTATTGGCAGCCTTATGTTCTATTTTCCTTCTTTTTTTTTCAGCTCTCACCATGTTGCCTGACCATCTTTTCTCTCAATACTTTTTTTCCTCTTTCCACGCCCGGATTTCCTTCACTAGAAATAGTGATAAAAAAAGAAAACTTCTTTCCTTCATTTCGGTGTGAACTATCTTGTCATGTCCCCTTCTTTTATTATTTTATTACGTACTTTAACTCAAGGGAAAACCATATTTTCCCACATGATAATTAGTGATAAAAAACATCTGACTAGTTTCACAATTATCTTTTTTAGAAAACAAAAATCACATCATCTATTAAAGGTACGATAAACATCTTGATACATTAATTGAGAGAGATCCCCGGAGGGGGTTTTTTCCAAAAAATATCAGCTGTGGCATTACAGCCCAAATTGGGCAACTGATCAATAGGTTGATTGGTCTCTCTAAAAACATGAATAATAGTCCAAGCGTCAAACATATTAAAAAAAACTTTGATGTCAATGACAAGGTTATGAATGCCATGGAAGGTGGCTGGTGTTGTTGAGGATCTGAACTAAAGATGTTGTGTCAGTTTCAATATTGATTCGCATGTAACCCTTTCTAGACGCCGATCTAATCCTCGTGAGAAGCCCCCATGACTTAAGTTCCAAAATTGAATGCACTTACCTACTGAAAGCCCCTGCAAGAATAAACGAACCATTAGTGGACCAAAGTAAGTATTCATCTCCCCCCCCCCCCCCACACACACACACACCTCTATCCTGCTAAAAGAGATCCATCAATGTTAAGTTTAACCCATCCGGAGGTCGGGGGCACCCACTGGACCGGATAAGGTCATTGGAGAAATCGCTTCAAGAGTGTGGATTCCAATGTTAGCATTGTACTCAACGCCCACCCTTTCCCAAATTGTAGGAATGGTTGATTGTCTGTCCTTGAAGTGGATATCATTTCTAAAGCCCCAAAGATGCCAAAGGCTGTAGGAGAAGAATGATAGTTTTTTTATCCTCGAGTTGCCAACAAGATTAGAGCCCTCATGCATCCATGAACCAGAGGTCCAACTACCCATCAACTCAAAAGTAAAATCAAGAATAGATTGGAATATAGACTAGAGGTGGCGAGCAAATAGGCATTGAAAAAACAAATGAGAAGTGGTTTCTACATCCAATCCATAGAGAAGACAAGAGGGAGTAATAGTAGGATTGAAACGGGCAATGATATACATAGTAAATATGTTGGAGTTGATGAATACTTCAGGGCTCCTCGTTTCTCACACCGGGTTCGTCCACGTGAGCTTAGGGGAATCTGAGTATTACCCGATTGCATGTGCTGCTGGCGTACGAACAAAAGAGGGGGTTCGGGGGGCATCGCCCTCCGACAGCGTTTTGGGCTTTTGTTTAGTCGGCCCGTGTGGTTCGAATTATATTTTTTCTCTGTTTGAGTCGAATTTTGAACCCGTTTAGGAGAGGCTTATTTATAGCTTATTTTCAAATGTAATTTGGATGGCGGCTGTAAACCTAAACGACATAGTGGAACCTCTTTGCAGGACGTAGCCCTAATCTCAAGGGTGAACCTGGGTAATTTGTGTGCCTCCTTTATTTTTTCTGCAATCTCTTTGCGATCTTCTCTTCCTGTTCTCGAATTTTTCCATCAATTGGTATCAGAGCACAGGTTGTTCGAGGAATTAGGGTTTATTCGAGATGCCGGGAGGATCGCGGATTGAGATAAAAAAATTTGATGGAACACGTTTTGATCTCTAGAAGATGAAGATGGAGGATCTCCTCTGTGATCGAGATCTTTGGACGGCAATCGAGAAGGAGAGGCCAGGCATGGAAGCGGCGAAGGTCGCGGATGGGGCTTCCTCCAGTCAGGCAGATCCAAAGGCGATCGAAGAGTGAGATCGGATTGATAGAAAGGCGAAGGGTTTTATTCGGCTTTGCCTCGCGGATTCAATTCTTACGAATGTGATGAGCGAACCTACAGCCAGAGATCTGTGGAGGAAGTTGAAATCCCTATATCAAAGTAAGTCACTGGGTAATAAGTTATTTCTGAGGAAGAAACTGTACAATCTTCGGATGTATGAGGGTGACTCATTCTATACACATCTTTATAACTTTAACACGGTGATAAGTCAACTTGTATCAATCGGTGTTAAGTTTCAAGGTGATGATAAGGCAATAACATTACTCTGTTCGTTGCCGGATTTATGGGACAATCTGATTGTCGTGATTAGTGGCGGGGATAAAGAATTTTCGTATGAAAGTGTATGTGCTGCCTTGTTATCAGAGGAAACACGGAGAAAGGGATCAGCAAATTCTGGTAAAGAGACGCTGACGGCTAGAGGAAGATAACCAGAAAAGACTCAGAATCAGAGAAGGTCCAGGTCCAAATCTCGTGGGCATTCGAAGAGTAGAGATAAGAAGGTGCAATGCTGGAGATGTTAAGAGTGGGGCCATCTGAAGCGAGATTGTAAAAATAAGCCGGTTCACAAAAAAGAAGCTGAGTCATCATCGGATAAAAAGGAGGCTGAAACAGGGGATATGTATCTGACTTTTGCATGTATGGCACAGTCAGATAAGGATGTCTGGCTCATCGATACTGGTGCTTCGTACCACATGACACCTCATAGACACTGATTTTGTGAATATGAGGAGTATAATGGTGGGGATGTCATGCTCGGAGATGATACTACGATTCAGATTATTGGGCGTGACAAGGTGAAGTTGAGAATGAATGATGGCACGATGAAGACTCTACCAGATGTGATGCATATACCATTTTTGAGCAGTAGTCTATTATCTGTTGGTACAATGATCGATTCGGGTGTTATATTTAGTTGCGACAAGGATTCGTGCAAGATCAACAGAGGGTCTATTGTTATTGCACGATGGGTTCGCTATGACACATTGTACAAGTTACTCGGGGAGACAATATTTGTGGGCTGCAGATTTATTTCTGAAGAGGTCAAAGAAGATGAAGACAACACATCTATGCTGTGACATCAGAGATTAGGCCATATCAGTGAGAAATGACTTTATACCATAGCATCAAGTCAGATGGTAGAAGGAGTTGCAGATTATTCTATGGGCTTCGGGTTCTGTGAACATTATCTCCATGGAAAATAGAACCGAATAAGTTTTCAGCACTCAGGAACAAGAGCATCGAAGATTCTCGAACTGATCCATAGTGATGTCTTTGGACCAACTCCGACTCCATCTATTGGAGGGTCCAGGTAATATGTCTCTTTCATAGATGATTTTTCGAGATACAATTGGATTTATTTTATCAAAAATAAATCAGATGTATTCGATAAGTTTCGAGAATTTAAAGTTTTGGTGGAAAACTAATTGAACAGTAAGATCAAGGTCCTTCGTACAGATAATGGAGGTGAATTTTGTTCAGATAAGTTTGAGCAATTCTGCGTGGACAATGGTATTGCAAGGCAGAAGACAACTCCATATATATCTGAGCAGAATGGAGTAGCTGAAAGGTTAAATCGGTCACTCATAGAGAAGGACAGATGTATGCTGAGTTGGGCTGAATTGGGACAAGAATTCGGGACGGAAGCTGTAGCCACAGCCAACTATCTAAAGAACCGTTCACCGACCTCATCAGTGAAGGTTCAGACGCTTTATGAGGCAATGTTTGGGAAGAAGTTAAATTTGTCTCATATACCCAAGGAAAAGCGAGGTAAGCTTGACAGTAAGTCTGAGAAGAACATATTTGTCGTATACAAGGAAGGGGTCAAGGGCTACAAACTATGGAATCCAAGGACAAGGACTATCGTATACAGTAGGGATGTTATTTTCCATGAAACACGATCCCAAGTTGAGGCTCAGGAAAATGATGAACCCAAGAAAGCTGTAATGTTTGAAGAAGACTTTGATTCTGAAGCTGCAGAGGTGATTGCACAAGATACTTCAGTTGAGTTTGTTCCATAATCTGATCAAGAGGACTCGATTAATGAAGTTGAAGATGCAGATTCAAATGAAGACCCAAACGTTATTACCATACCAGTTCTCAGGAGATCAACACGAGAAAGAAGAGCACCTCTTAGATATTCTCTTAGTGCTCTGAGTTCGTTTCATGCTTTGAGCATCATCGGAGAAGAACCTAGTTCTGTAAAAGATGCAAGGTCTATGGATGATGCAAATCAGTGGGAGCTTGCTATGGCAGATGAGATGCAGTCACTGGATAAGAATGAAACATGGAGCTTGTGTAAATTACCTAAGGATAGAAAGGCAATTGGTTGCGAATGGGTGTTCAAGCGAAAGCTGAAACTGGATGGGTCTGTAGAGAAGTACAAGGCAAGACTGGTAGCTAAAGGGTACTTTCAGATTGAGAAAGTCAACTATGATGAAATCTTTTCTCCCGTGGCAAAAATAAGTTCAATCAGATTTGTTCTATCTCTGGCAGCAGCATATAATTTTGAGGTAGAGCAGATGGATGTGAAGACGGCATTCCTTCATGGGGACTTGGAGGAAGAGATATATATGAGGCAACCAGAAGGCTTTGAAGTTCGAGGTAAAGAAAATCTGGTGTGCAAATTGAAGAAATCTTTGTATGGATTGAAGTAGTCGCCAAGGATGTGGTACCAGAAGTTTGATATGTATATGCTCGAACTCAACTTTGTACGTTCAGATTCAGATCATTGTGTTTACATGAAGAGAGTTGGCGATCAATTTGTCATTCTTACACTGTATATGGATGACATGTTACTAATTGGAAACAACATGAAGATGGTGAATTCAGTGAAGGGTTTCTTAGTCAAGAAATTTGAGATAAAAGATTTGGGGGCGGCGAATTTTATTTTGAGTATGCAGATAAGAAGGGATCGTCAGAAGCGAAAGCTGTGGCTAGGACAGGAGAAGTACATAAAAGAAGTGTTGAAGAAATTTAACATGTCGGACTGTAAGTCAGTGGGTACTCCTATGTCTCTAGGAACCAAACTTTCTACAGAGCAATGCCCAAAGATGGATGAAGAAGCCGAAGAGATGGACCATGTGCCATATGCAAGTGCAGTGGACAACTTGATGTATGTCATGATGTGCACGCGTCCAGATATAGTCCAAGCAGTGGGAGTCTTAAGTCGGTATATGTCTAACCCAAACAGAAAACACTGGAATGCTATCAAGAGAGTTTTCAGGTACCTTCGTGGAACTTCAGATTTTTCTTTGTGTTTTGAAAGTACAGGGAAAGAAAAGAGGCTTGATATTGTAGGTCTTGTAGATGCTGATTGGGGTGGAGACATTGATAGTAGACGGTCCACTAGCGAATATATTTTTATATTATTTGGAGCTGCATTAAGTTGGATGAGCAAGAGACAAAGCGTGGTAGCACTTTCTTCTATAGAAGCTGAATATATGGCTCTTACTTATGCTGCAAAAGAGGCCATATGGCTACGGCGATTGTGCTTCGAGCTCGGATTTGAGCAAGGTGCCATGGAGGTGAGATGTGATAATCAAGATGCTATTCAATTAGCTAAGAATCTTGCATTTCACTCACGCACAAAGCATATTGACATCCAATTTCATTTTATCCGGGAAAAAGTGGAAAAGAAAGAGGTTCAGGTTGAAAAGGTTGATACAATAGAGAATAGTTCTGATTTTCTGACTAAAGCTGTTACATGTGTAAAGTTTGAGTGGTGCTCTACTGCTGTCAGATTGAAGAAGAATGTTGCTGGCAAGGCTCTCATTGGTGTGAAGTATCCACCAAGTGGGAGAATGTTGGAGTTGGTGAATACTTTAGGGCCCATTGTTTCTCACATCGGGTTCGCCCACGTGAATTTAGGGGAATCTGAGTATTACCCGATTGCCTGTGCTGCTGGCGTGCGAACAAAAGGAGGGATTCGGGGGGCACCGCCCCCCGACGGCTGTCCCGCTCGTGTGGTTCGGATTATGTTTTTTATCTGTTTGAGTCGGGTTTTGAACCCGTTTAGGAGAAGCTTATTTATAGATTATTTTCATATGTAATCTGGGTGGCGGTTGTAAACCTAAATGATATAGTGAAACTTCTTTGCAGGACGTAGCCCTAATCTCAAGGATGAACTTGGGTAATTTGTGTGCCTCCTTTATTTTTCCTACAATCTCTTTGCAATCTTCTCTTCCTGTTCTCGAATTTTTCCATCAAAATAACCTACCATGGGAAAGCTTCCAGAGAAAGAGATGGATCTTTGGGGGCACTGGGATTTTCCACACGAAGCGACTGACTGTCCATCCTATTTCTAGCGATGGCAAAGCACGTCTATAGAGAAAACTATAAACTAAGGGAGCATTAGCAATGCCATGGAGTCATTCTCCCAAATCCATGTGTCATCATTGGCATTAGCAGATAATAAATGCAGAGAATGTGGGAGGTCAAGAGTTTGCCAAAACAAAGATGCGATAAGTTAGAATCCCAAGAATGATTAAGGATTAAATCACTAACTTTCATCATGCAGATGTCTTGGATGATATCCATATTAATAAAGGTGGGCGTCCAAGCAATTGGAGTGCAAGAGATCCAAGAGTCAAACGACACACTAGTAGAAGAACCATTCCCAATCAACTTCATCATACCACACCTAGTTTCATTTAGAGAGTGCAGGGTGCTGAGGGTATTGCCAGGGGTGAAGCACCCCATACTTGTTTGTAGCAAAGGTTGTCCAAAGAGAGGGATCCTTGTTAAGCAAATTAATTATACGTTTAGCAAGAAGTGCATGCCCAATAAGAGAGACTTTCCTAAATCCCAACCTGCCATAGTCCTTGGGCAATTGAATGGTATTCAAGTTAATTAGATGGATACCTTTTCCATTCTCATTAGAGTGCCAAAAAAATGCACCGGAGGCTTTCTCGATGGATCTGAGTAGACCGGGGAGATAAAAGTAGAGCTGAGGGAATTACATAGGCACAAAATTTATAACTAAGGAGATTAGAGTAGCCTTGTCGGCTTGGTTGAGGAGCCTACCATTCCATGCATTAATTATAGACTCAATCTTATCTGTGAGAGCTGCTTGAGATCTGATAGGCATGTACTTGTAGGAGATATGCACATCAAGGTAATTGAAGGGATATCGACAAGCTTTGATATAAAAAAATTCTTTTAATAATTTTCCTACGATGATGATTGAACTTGACAAACATATACAGTTCATATTTGGAAGTATTCAACCTCTAGCCAGTGAGTAAGTTATATAGTCTGAGGATATCAGAGAGCCTTTTACAATTTGATTTGGTGGCTTTAATACAGATCAAAAGATCGTCAGCATACATAAGGTGACTGAGGGTACACATACTAAGAGAAAAAGGGATAATTGCTCCAGAATTAACTTTTTTATTTATCAAAGTAGATAATACTTGCGAGACTAAAATAAAAGGATAAGGGGCAAGCGGATCCCCTTGTCCGATACCCTTAAAGTTGTTGAAGTAATTAGAATTAAGACCATTTATGAAATAGTTGAATTTGGGTGACTGAATACATGCAACAATCTAGTTGATGAAACAAGTAGGAAATTTCATTAATGTTAAGACATTGATGATTGAGTCCCAACTTACTCCATCAAAGGCCTTTATCTAGATCAGCTTTTAATACAAGGTACTTGTTTCTACCCCTATTAATAGAGTGTACTAATTCATGTACTATAAGGATATTATCATGTATCTTGCGCCCAACTAAAAAAAGCAGATTGAGTAGAATTGGTTTCAATCTATTAGCTAGTATTTTGGCAGTCAATCTGTAAAAAAAATTACATAGTGAGATGGGTATGAAATCAGTGACTAGCTTAGGATGGTGCTTTTTGGATATGAAGATCAAGGTGGTCTTTGTCCAATCCTCAGGTAAGATATCGGAGGAGAAGAATTGTTGAATAGCAGAAGTAATCCCTGGTCCCACAATGTCCCAGACTTATAAAATTCAGCGGTGAAGCCATATGGTCCTGAGGCTTTCTCAGAGCCCATGATCTTAACTTCCTAAACAATAATGAGAGCAGTCAATTTATCGTACCAGGAGTTGTCTAAGGTTGGGAGGTCCGACCAATGGGCTAGAGGGATGCTAGGTTGAGGGTCTTATTTCCAGAGGTGCTCGTAGTGGTTGGCAAAAGCCTCTATAACTAGGTATTCTTATGTAATACTATTGCCCTCAGGGTCCTAGTGATTCTATTACTTTTCTTTCTAATAGAAGTGGATAGATGAAAAAAATTAGAATTCCTATCCCTATGATGGTGCCAGTTGATTCGTGACTTGCTCTATCACTTAAGAGTGATTTTTCTAAGATAAGCTTAGTGTTCCTGATAGGCAGATCTAAGCTGGAGCAACTCAGCCTTAGGAAGCCAATAGTACTATCCTTAGTTTCCAAAGTGCCGATGGTAGCCTTAGCAGCTTCGGCCCTCATCTCCAAGAGCCAAGGTAATGGCTATTCTTGTGTAGTGTTTTACATTTAATGGCCTTAAGTGATGAGAATATGTTGTTGTGAGACCACTCTACCTGCACAATGGATCTAGGCTCACTGCTCACTGTGTTCTAGCAAAAAATGCTCGTATTTGAAAGTGTGTGATCTATGTCTACGGAAGTTAAGCAGCATGGGTGAGTGATCAGATGCAGTTCTAGGTAAGGTATTTACCTCTAGATTTGGAAAGGTTGTAAGCGAATGGTGACTTACAAAAAATCTATCCAGCCTGCAAAGGATCCTAGCGAGGCCCTGTCGGTTATTACACCATGTGAAGCCATTACCTGTAAGAGTAAAATCCATAAGGCTATGTTTGGCCATGAGAGAGCGAAGATGTCTGATAGATTTTGTAAGTCTAAAAGGCGCCCCTCCCCTCTTATCCTCGGGGGAGAGGATGTTGTTAAAGTCACCAGCAATAACCCATGGGACGTTAATACAAGCAATGCTATTTAAATTATGTCACAGTGATTGGCATAGTACCGGATTAGTACTCGCGTACATAGCAGAGTGAAGAAATGAGAAATCATTAAAACTGACAGCCAAGTGGACAACTTGCATATTAGCATAGAGCGAAGTAATTTAGAAGAGCCGATGCTGCCAAACGACAATGATACCAGGTTGCACAAAACCACCCCATTTCACTCCAAGGCGATTGATGATTCTTTTGGACTCGTGTAGTGTTCTTATACTAATAGGATGAAGTCAGAGTGGTGATTCTTTAGTATATCGAGGAGTCGGTCCCTGACCCGAACCCGCCCAACTCCTTAACAGTTCCAAGCAAGAATTTTCATGGCGCATAAGTGCCCGCTTCGCCCTCCATTGGAACCTGCTGACTAGCGGATAGTAAGAATTTGGTACTATCGAAAGATTTTTGCTTACTTACTGGCTTAGCCTTGCTCTTGATCAGGGCTACTTTGGATTTAAGAGCAAAGGTGGCGAGAGGCTTCGATGATAGTCTTTCTTCTTCTTCGAGTGTACTACAGGGATGATTTCAAGGTCAAGGAATTGACTAGTGAAGCTCGCCAAGATCTCCTAGACCGTGACCTCATGTTTCTCCTTTTGGGTTATGGAGCGAGGGGGTGGGGTGGTGCCACTGCAGAGGGTGATGAAACTCGGGTCGTGGTGGATGGTAGGGGTTTCACAGATATATTGGAGCTTGAAGGAGGGGGGAAGGAGGGGTGGGATGTTGAGAAGGCGGAGAATGTAGGATTTTTGCTTGGTGGTACTGGGAGAGGGATAGGTGTAATCACATCAAAGAGTGGGGGAGGTCGTGTATGGCGGAGATCAACCCTAGTATTGCATATCATGCGTCCCCGCTCACGAGGTTTCTAAAGATTGTTACATGGCTGAAGATCTAACCCTGGATGAGCGATGCGCAAATCCTTTCTGTTGGTCCTCTAGCTTTAGTGCACACCAGCTTTTCCCACGTGGGTTCAATCCAACCATTCCTGTGCCTCCCTGTGATCTTGGGCGTCCGCGGTTGGGGCAGTTTTGAGACCATGGACTAGTCTGGTTCCTTCTTCGACGGCACGTGGTGGCGATGGCCGCCAACGCGATCGGCTCCAACTACATCGTGGGATGCCTTGACCAGCATGACGGCCCAAATTGAAGCCATGTGTCACAATCTTAAGCTCCTTGACTCGAACTCAAGCGTGCCGCTCGGTCAAACCCTGCTCAGTCGCCGATTAGCCCCGTTCGGACGTGTCCCGGACGCGTCCTAGATGCACAACGAAACACCCACCCACTCGGAGAGAAGAGAGACTTCATAAGATTAGAGGAAAACTAGAGAATATTATTGAGCAATATCAGATTATCCAGGATGATCCTCCAAGCCTTGATTACAACTCCTTTTATAGGGCCTTGGAGAACAACTCCTACTCTAATTTAAGGACCTAATCCTACTAGGCATGCAAGTCCCTTCTTTAGAAAAACCTCCTTGGACTAGGAGTAGAAATCCAATATCCTGAAGACCAAATAAAATTCAGTCAGCACATCCTTCAAAGTCCATCTTGAAGTCAAACTGGTCAGGCCGCCCTCCTAGCGCCCTGCCATGTCCGGGGCGCGCCCTGGGCGCGTCCGCCTGGACAAGTCCGAGTCCTACTAGGACTCGGACTGTTTTCCTGTGGCCTCTCCCCTTCTTCAGTCCTCCTATGATTAGGACTTCAACTCCAAGTGCTCCTTGGTCCCTGAAGGAAGCTCAGCCTTCCACGAATCCGCCATGTCCTTCTCGACATCGGAAACCGACCGACTCCTATTCCTACTAGGAGTAGGAATCCTTTCAAACCTGCACTCCTCGTCCAAGCATCTCTCGAAGTCTCCCTCCTCGTCGACCTTCGAGATCTTGGAGCTGCTCCGGCCTGAAGACTCCACCCGCCACTCGATCCGCATGGCCGTCCAAGTCCTACTCGCATTAGGACTTGTCCCGAGCATGACCGCCTCCTCGCGTCCATCCTCCTAGCCTGCATGGTCCCTCCTCGGACTTGGATTTCTTGGCAGCTATCCTCAGCCTTCCGCACTCCGTTGCCCTAGTCCAACTCCTATTTGGACTAGGAGTCCTACTCCTAGTAGGAGTAGGAGTGCACCGTGCCTCCTCGCCCGTCGCACGCCCGCCATGTCCCAAGTATGCTCGGAGGCTCCTCCTCGATCCCCTCGCATTCTTGGACACCGACGCTCGTCCTCCAAAGCCTCCTGCTTTGGCTCCATGCCCTGGATCGCCACGCGCGTCCCGGTGCACCTTGCGTCGCCCGCTGTCCCTGCGCGTCCAGCTTGCGGCCGCTTCGTCCCAGCTTCGTCCTGGGATGTGGCAGAGGCGACGCGTGACACATGGGCCATACAAGAGTACATGCGAATGGCCATCGACACGCCGAGTGCACTACTCAAGTCAGTGACCTGCAAGACCACACCGAAAATAAAGCATCGGAATAGTTTCATAATGTACCAATTGGAAGTACCTATTTCCATCGGGAGTTTTCATCCAAATGCCTTGCTTGAGTGGGTGGTTGAGGTCAACTTCAATACATACTCTAGCGAAACGTCCGTTGGCCCCAACATGCTCACCCGCATCCAGCTTGAGGGGGATACCAAATTGGCTTGCAATTCACAATTAACTCATGCCTGCCTTCCTTGCTGTTGCCAAGAAGTCATGCCCGTCACCGAAGGACACCACGGGCCGAGAAGGATGAAGAAATATTTTTTTGATTGAGAGTTAACCAACTCTAAATTCTTAATTACATTCTAACTATAATATCTAATCCCATCCAAATTTAATTCTCTATTTAATCTCTTTAACTAATTCATATTTATTCTATTTTAAATAAATAAATTCCGAAATTTAATTAATTAATCCTATCACCAATCAAACTCATCTACAATTTTATTTTATTTTTTGGAATGATTAATATAATAAGATTACTAACACTATTTCCCAAAATAAAATTAATAAAATATTCATTTATTAAATATAAAAAATCGGGGTCGTTACATAACAGGAAAGCAACAAACCAAGAAGAAGCCCCCCTGTGTTACGTGCAGGCCATATACGATGATATAGCAGAGGAGAGTACAATGCAAATGTAATTGCATGGTACATATATAAAATTGGAACTGGTTTTTTAAATTTTTTTTTGGGTAACGTGGGGAGCTTCAAACAACAATATATACTTTCCGAATTTAATATTTGTTTGTTCTACGACCCTCGAACCAACTAAAACTTAAATGCTATTATATATACTATGAAACAAAAAAAAAGTTCCCTTCTTTGGATATTTGTCTTCCAATTAATGTTGTGGATTGCATATTCAGTAAAACAACGAAACGTAATACATGAGTATAAGCATACGTTTGGAACATCATGATATATTTTTTGTTTGAAATTCTTGTAGTTAAATGGATTATTCATCTTATTCTATAGGAAGAAATCCACGTTACTAGGTCTTTCTTCTTTCTGAAATCTTTTATCTAACTCGTAAACAGTTACATGATAATATCACATAAAGTTTTGATAACATCTTTTAATAATGCATTGAATTATATCCCAACCGAAAATCCGTTTAGACTCCAAGATATTTCGAAGTGAAAGATGCCTTGCACTACGAGGGTCTCGTTATCTGATCAGCGAGCATGTGGGTCAAGAGGAGATCTAGAGGATGCACCCGTCGGGGATGTGGGAGGGGAACCTCCTAAACGAAAATTTTATGAAATATTTTGTATATAATTTGAAATTGATTTATTTTTTTATCATGAAATAAGTGTCCTAAATTTGAGAGATTAATCCTGAAATTCCTATCGTATGTAAAGAGAGTGTTTATATAACTTTCTAAAAATTTGAACAGAAATAAATTTGATTTGTAATTCTCTTTTATTTTCATCAAATAAAACTTTTGCGTCGCTTTAAATTCTTGATTTATTTTTTTAGTGCATAATTTCTCTATCCTAACAACATTTTACGTGTGTGTGAGAGAAGTTAGGCACAACTCGAAAGCGACATCATTTGAGATCCCATTTCGTTTTATCAGAACAAGAAGAATATGTCAAGATGACAAGGAAAACGTGTGAGGGAGCCAACCAGTCGACCTTGAATTTACACGCTAGACACGTTTCAGTTAGTGTTTACATAAAATGAAGGTCTCCATGTTTATTATTTTTTTATTATTGGATTAAAAATTATGAATGATATTTCATTTATTTCCATTTAAAATTTTAATGGGATATATATATATAATTTATGAATGATATTACATTTATTTCCATTTAAAATTTTAATGGGATTCATATATATATATATATATATATATATATATATATATGTTATATCAAATTAATCTTTGACCACAATTCCGATTGTCCAATCCTCGCGAGTTACTTTTTCATATTGTAAATGCATGAGGCGATCAATAGAAAGGAAAAAAAATTCTCATTTACAAAAATCCACTTAATGATGATGACATTTCTTTTCTCTAAAGAACTCGTATTTCACTTTTTTCTTATTTATTAAATTAAAAAACAAAGCGAATAAAAATGGAGATAACTTTTTAGTTGAATGATTAAAAAATGGAGGACAGGACTTTAAATAAAGACACCTCTATGTAAAAAATAATAGCGAAAAGTTGGCTTGAGTTAGGAGCTCGTCAAAGGAAACGTCTCTTCAGCCCACTCAAAGTGGCCCAAGATCGATCCAACCTCCACATAAGATAATATGATTCATGTTTCAGAATTGTGGAGTTTTATTTAGTCAGCTGCCTTATTTGAGAAGTGACATCGATCATTTAACTTGCACGGCACTAGATTGGAAGGTTATTTCATCATCGAATTTAACTAATCTGATAAGATCACTTTAGATATCAACGTATCTAAATGTGGCATGTGAGACTCTCAATAATATTTTTACATTAATAAAAACTCAAACTCGAGACATTAACGAGGAGTCATCCTTACTCTTATTGGTGAAATTGTGAGGTTTTAATCCCACCCAAAAGAATTGTTTGACTCGAGCATAGGTTCAATCGATTGAACCGATTTGAAGTGACTTGAACCACAAGTTGATTTACGACTTCCCTATCTACTATTGAGTATTATGGATCTTCAATACTACAAGCAAGATACGAAGATGATACCTATTGAGACGCCTCCACCGGAGCGTCGGATCGTGATCCAACGCTCCCTCTTTCTCTTCTCTTTTTTTTTGTTCATTGCTTCGCCGGCGATGGCGAGGCGCATAGGAGAGAGCGTCCGCGACGGCGAACGCGACACACCTCAAGCTGGTGGCCTCGAGAGAGAAAAGAGGAGAAAATGTGATGGCGTCGACAACTTGAGAGAGGAGAGAGCATGCGTGAGAGAAAGAGAGAGAATCATATTGCTACTCACAATTGCCGCCGCCAATCGCTACTGCCCACGAGTTGAGCGCCATCATCGACTACGAGTGCCACAGCTCTCGATCCAAATCCACGACAAGCCCCCATCGTCGAGCCCGTCGTCATCAAGGGGAGAGGGGAGGTCAATGGGGGCGGGTGGTCGCAGGGGAGAGGAAAGGGGAAAAGGGGGCGGGGCCGTAGGAGAGAGGGAAGGGGAGAAGGGGGTGACAGTCATAGGCGAGAGGGGGCGGCGGAGAAGGGGAGAGGCCGTCGCGACAGAATGAACAAAAAAAAAGAGAGAAGAGGAAGAGGGTGCTGGGAATTTAATCTCTCTTCTTATGCGTGAATTAAATAATATAAATCAAGCACGATATACAAGAAAATAATAATAGACAAAAGAGACACCAAATTTACGTGAAAAAATTTTCTAATGAGAAGGGAAAAGACCATAGGACAATCACATAGCAATATCACTAATCCATAGAGTACAATATCTTTTAAGTTTTGCCCAAACCCAAATAATAATTCACTGGGATAAATAGTTCTTCTCTAAAAAATATTGAAATAATAGTAGGAATAATATCATCTGATTACCACAATTCTCTGTGATAACAGTATTCTCTATAATTTCTGTTGATGTGTCCCTCTTTGTCATAGTGATAACATATAAATTTTTCTCTTGATTGTGACCTATTGTTTTCACGACTTTTTGATCCTCTATTTCTATTCTATCTCTATTCTCTGTGACAAGAATTTGTGTAGTATTTGTTCACATGCTTTTCCTCCTTATTTTTTCATTGAACAAACAATTTTTAACTATGATGAGTGATACCACACCATTAGAAGCAGAATTACTAAGTGCTATCATCAAAGTTTTTCATGAAGATGACAAAGAACTCAGGAGCATTAATCCTTGCGTCTCATCATCAAGGATTATTTTCATTGCTCCCAACTGATTTACTATTTCCTGAAATTCACTCAAGTGTTCAACAGTAGAATTTCCATTTTTAAACTTCAAATTCACCAGTTTCCTGATCGTGAAAGATTTATTCTGAGCAGTATTCCTTTCGTATAAATCTTATAACTTGTTTCACAAAACTTGTGCATCTGTCTCTTGAGCAACATAATGAAAAACACTGACATCAATAAATTGCCTAATTATCTCATTTTCTGTGCATATTTTTCCAACTTTCATCAGTTTTTCAGTCGGCTTTTTATCTCCTAATTCAATGGGATCAAACAAGTCCTTGTAGTAAAAAAAGTCATCCATCCTGACTTTCCAAACTGAATAATTATTCGATGTCAGCTTGATCATCCCGTTAAAATAGTTTTCCTCCATTTAATTCAGACAAAAGAAATCTCAACTAACATCGCTCTGATACCACTTGCAGGGAATTTAATCCCTCTTCTTATGTGTGAATTAAATAATATAAGACAAGCATGATGCATAAAAAAATAATAATAGGCAAAAGAGATATCAAATTTACGTAGAAAAACCCTCAAACGAGAAGGAAAAAACTATAGGGCAATTACAGAGCAATATCATTAATTCAAGAATAGAGTACAATGTGTAAGCCCCCAAATCGACCTCCGCCACGTGGCGAAGACCAATCTGGAGACGCTACGGACGCTATGACTTTGACCATCATATTGGTCATATCTCAGTCAAGAATCGAGACACGTCAGCGAAATAAAGAATAATAAAGAAATAAAAAAAAATGATAACTTTAATTGCGGAAGTCTAAAAGTGACTATATCATCTTTAGGACATAAAATAAAGTTCTACATCATGAATCTATAAATGCGGAAGGAAAAGAAATCTAATAAGCCATGTGGTTCATGTGCTTTCTTATCGTCAGAGTTTTGTCATCACACACCTACTCCACCTCGTCACCGACCTGCTTTTGTGAAAATTAGACACAGAGGAGAAGGTCCTCCCGTAAGCTTTATAGTCTAGTAGGGGACCACATAATATACAATGCATACTCATGAATAGAATAATCAGAGGTAAAAAGACATACTTAGCTTGACATGAAATGTGAAACATAGAGCATCATATATAATCATAAGAGATATACGTTGATAACATAAAGCAATAGAATTAAATGATGCTAGAATCTTATAATCATGACATGAGAATATCGATAACTTGACTTGACGTTCATGCTTGCTTGTCTTGTTCATGCTTGTTAATCTTGGTTCATATTTAGAAATCAGGATGACTTTAAGTGCCTTTAATTCTTGGGGTATGCCGAGCAAACGATACAACCTTGTGCAGGTCAATGGGTGATCAAACCATGACCAATGGAGCGATCCTTATCTTGAGACACTTGGCTTGAACTGACAATCAATTATTCATCTTCTATCTGAACTTATTAATAGCTTTGAAAATCTTGTTATTCGTTGTTCAATCATAACATGGGAACATGAAGGATTAGTGGTAGAAATTAATCATCTCGTGAATTCGTACTTTGAATCATAGTCAGATCATGAATAAATCATATACTAATAAATTAGTCAGTATTATCATAAATCGGTTGGGAATATGAAAGATTCAAAACAGGCTCAAGAATAAATGTGATAAAAAGAAGATCAGGGAAATTGGTCGACCGGTTCTGGGAACGGTCGATCGGTAGGCTTTGGGTCGGTCGACTGGTCAGTTTGGATCGGTTGACCGGTGGATTTAACAAATCTAACTCTAGGATGGATGGACCGACCGATTGACAGTCATAAGCTTGGGGAATCGGTCGATCGGTCGATGCCTAATGAAATCAGATGTGGTCCAATGAATCGGTCGACCGATTATTGACAATTTATATAGGCCGGTCGACCGGTCGACATCCTGATGGATTTCAAAACTCGAAAATTCTCTAAAAACCCTAACATAATTACATCATAAACTATTCCCTACATCCTAACAATCAATTAAATAGTAATCGAACAATAATAAATCTAAACACATATGCAATTTAATTTAAACAATCAAGAATCACGAAATCAAATGATCAAGTAATAACTTTTTCTTCCTTTCTTCTTCTTTACAGAATCAATAGGGCAGAATCAAATCTATTCAAGGATCATGCAAGGTGATTTCAATTCACCCACCTCAATTCATGTTCGTTTCCTTGTTCCGATTTGTCGATTCTCTATAATCTACCCTCTGCGTTGACCCGAATCAGCGGCTTCCCCCTCCAGGTGTCCTTCGCCAGAGATGATAGAGGAAGAATTTTACTTCCCTGTTTACGCACCAATGGCCGAACAATAGTATAGAGAGGGGAGTTCGTGAGTTCAGGGAAAAGAAAAAGATTTGTTTCTCTTATAGGACTCGTCTTCCAATTAATCTAATTAATCTTGATAAAATTTCCCTCCCTGTTTTGGTTTTTAACTCCTAATAGGATAAGTTTTTAGTTTTTATCTTTATGGTTGGCCGATCAAGTTTAAATTAATTTGATTTGTTATATTCTTATTTTGCCGGTTGTTACACAATGTCTTTCGAGTTTTGTCCAAATTCGAATAATAATTCGGATAAATAGTTCTTCTCTAAAAAAATACTAAAATAACGGTAAGAATAATATCACATGATTACCATAATTCTCTGGTATAAGATTCTCTCAATATGACTCTGTTCTTAATTCTTCGCTCTTCAATAAAAAATTTTCTGTGTTCTTTTTTAGCCCTTTTTTTTTTCTCTTGCTCTTATTTTCTTTATTCGTTGCCCAAAGAGAAAACTCTTATTTTTTTCAAATCAACTCCATATCCCAGAAAGAAAAAAAAAAACAATACTCTCGGTGGCTAATGAAGCAGAAGAGAAAAAAAACCTTTTCTTTCACCGTGGCGGCCACCAATTCAAGAGAGAGAAAAGCATCATCTTAAGTTAATTAGATTTAATTAACTTAAATAGATTTATCTTCTTAATCTACCGGATTAATTCCAAAAGCTCAACAGAGAGCGTGGGATTGGGATCCGATGTTGCGCGCATTAAATCCTTAAAAGATATTAAGATTTGAAAGACTCGCGAGATGACTTGTTTAAAATCCGAACCTTAAACAAAATTTTAATGATTCAATCCATCGGTCATCCGTGCACCTTGCTTAAAGCCAATGGAACTAAAATCTTAAATTCAAAAAATGGTAACTAATCTTGCCATAAATATGATTAAGCTAATTAAAATCATCTTAATTAGTACGTTGACGCGTAGACGCACAAGTGACCTCTCGTGTCCGCCGGGGGACGTCGCTATACGGTGCCTTTTAATTCGGCGGTCGTCGTTTCTGAGCGCTCCACCTCTACTTGCGCCTGATCAGAATGTTGAGAGAGAGAGAGAGAGAGAGAGAGAGAGAGAGAGAGAGAGAGAGAGAGAGAGAGAGAGAGAGAGAGAGAGAGAGAGAGAGAGAGAGAGAGAGAGAGAGAGAGAGAGGATGTCTGATACGTTTGGACAACTCGGTGTTGACCTCGATCATCACGAGTAGATTACGGTTGATAATTTCATTTTTCGAAGACAAACAGAAGAACAAGTACTTTGAATATCAGACGTGGTTTTAGCATATTATAGTCTCATACGAAATTAATATGTCATGCTCATTGCTCTCTACTTATTAATACCAAATGCGATGAATTACAAAATAACAAATATCTTGTGTATATATACAATAATTTATATTATTTCCTGCCATCTTGGGATTATATATATATATATATATATATATATATATATATATATATATATATATTCTGGATTAAAGGAAAAGAAAGTGAGAAGTTGAAATTGAATCTTCATTATTTGGATGCAAATTTTGGAGAAAAAGAAACATATTAATATCTTTTTCTCTTCAAATAATCTAAATTAATTTATCTCAAATCAGAATTTAAATTTCTCCTTTTTTCCTTTTACTTCTTCTACCTTCCCTTCTCTTTCATTCCCTTAATTCCAATTTCCAAATAGAAAAGAAGTCTTTTGATATTATTAACTTGTCATTTTTTATGGACAAATAATTCTAAGTACTTCTTCTTTGGGATGTCCACTCTCCAACATGCATGTTCAAAATTATTAGTATTTGATTAATTCTATTTTTGTATTGAAATCTGGGAGTCCTGTTAAAAAACTTCTATTTGTAATCTTCTGATTAATTCACTTGGTGATAATTGGGTTTAGGAAGTGATTAATTAACTTGGTGCATTTCCATATTCATTTCCATCTCGTGAGTGTTTGAAATAATGAACACAATTTTACAAATAAAATAAAAATAAGTGAATTAATTTATCTATTTTTTATAAACACTTCCGAATATTAGAAATTAGTTCTCGAGTTATACCTATAATTTCGTTCCTGAAGATGTGATACAAGATGTAGCCGAACGTCAGGTCGAAACATCGTCAATTTAAAATTTTGTATCAATTGTAAATTCGAAGTGCATTAAATTTTATATCATTTAGATGTTTCGTTTTGGTAAAGAAAAAAATAAGGGAAAAGAAAAGGTCGTTCCTAGAAATACTTCTTTAGAAGGAGTACCTAGATGAGTCATGGTCATTCGCATAATTGAACGACAGTCTCTCGTCGGCTCCTTCCTCTCACGCTGATATTGCGGACCTAGAGACACAATTGCTGAAAGAACCCATTAGAGCTCCTGATTCTGTGGAACCCTCAGATGCAGTCTCGTCAAATCGTGTGTACAAAGCATACGCACAACCATATGATAATTTAGGGTAAGTGTTATTTTATGCCTTTCGAAACGTTTACATTTTGTGATTCATACATCGGATTTTATAATTTCGTATTTGTAAATGTTTGTACTGTCGAAACCCGCGGCTACTGCAATTACTAATGTGCTACGGCATAGGTATACTAATGCGTGGCTTACATGGAGGGAAGTTCCTTATGACACGAAACAGATGCTATTTAATGAATTCCAGGTATTCTCAGAAGCCAACTTGGTCATTTAAATTTATCTTCATACTCATTTAATTACTTTTATGTACATGCAGATTGATGTGCAGTAGGATCTCGAGCATATGGAACAAATGTGGAAGGCTTTTAATTCTCGGTGCTCAAAGAGATTATTCGCGATGCTTTCGGAAGCTCGAGCTACAGGAGAACGACCCAATTAGATCCCTGAGGCTATTTGAATTGAATTGCTACGAAAGTGGTCTACCGATGAGTACAAATCAAAGTGCGAAAAAGCGAAAATAAGTCGAGAGTCCGACCAGGGAATATGCTTGCATTTGGGTGGATGTATATCCTCGAGCACGATTGCGAAAAAATGATAAAGTCTTTCAATATTGCGTTGACAAAATATTATACGTTATTTGACATTTTTAACTGCAGGAGAAAGAGACGGGTAGACCACCTATTCAGGACGAAATATTTCTCCGAACACATTAGAAGAAAAATAAAAAATGAATTTCATCATTTGCTCGGGAGACATGTAAGTAAATCTATTTGATGTTATTTTTTTAAAATTTCAAGTAAATCTATAAGATAGTAAATTCGTCATTATGAATAACATAGTTTATTTGTCTTTTTTTAATTTTAGGAGGGTTACAAAATAAGAGAAATCGAGCACATTACGCAAGTCACGCAGGAGGGGACCACACCGCTAACCCCAAGATAACTTTGGACGGACCACGTCGATTAAGAAGGGTCGCATTTACAGCCTCGGATCATCTGTTAGTAGTGCAGATATTGGATATGGTCATAAATTGGTGTCAGGTTCCTCTGGTCAAAGTATGCAACAAATGTTTGGCTTGATTAGGCAAGAGATTAGGCAAGAGGTTACGTAGGGACTCAGAAAAGAGTTCGAAGAACGTGAGCATCGTAATTTATTAGCTCAGAAGAAACAGATAAAAAAATGACGCGTGACATGATGCATGGCGAATTCGACGACGAGGATGATGTATAACTATAGCTTCTTTGTGTTGTGTTGGACATTTGATGATGTTGTGTTGGACATTGTGTTTGGATTTGATGATGTTGCATTTGTGTTGTGTTGGGCATTTGATGATGCTGCATTTGTTATTGACATTTGAGCATTTGATGTATTCACGTGTTTGGACATTTAATTTGTGTCAAATTTTTTTATATTTTTTAAATTGTTCTGACAGTTAGAACCGACGATAATCATCGACGTTAAACCGTCCAAAATTATAGACGGTTTTAACCGTCAAAAGTTAACGTCGGTTTGAGCCGTCGAAGCTCAACAGTTTTATCGACGGCTTAAACCGTCGATTTAAAGTTTCGACGGTTTGAACCATCCATAGTATCGACAGTTCAAATCGTCGATAGTATCGATAGTTCAAACCATCGATACATATTGACGGCTCAAACCGTCTTCAATCTTCATCGGTCGACGGCCGAGCCCGCCAGCTGGACCGTCGAAGATTTTGATGGTTTTGAGATAATCGTCGCAAATCATTTTCGATGCGTCATTTTCACACGGACGCTATCCGTCAAAAAATGTCATTTCTGACGGTTCTCAGTAAATTACAAACGGTTCTAACTGTATGTAATTGGCTATTTTCTTGTAGTGAGAGAAGATAGGAGAAAAGGCGATGGCGTCGACAACTTGAGAGAGGAGAGGGCATGCGTGAGAGAAAGAGAGAGAATTGCGTTGCTGATCACGATTGCCGCCATCAATCACTACTGTCCACGAGTTGAGTGCCGTCATCGACTACGAGCGCTATCGCTATCGATCTAGATCCATGACAAGCCCCCGCATTATCGAGCCCATCGTCATTAAGGGGGGAGGGGAGGTCAATAGGGACGGTGGTCACATGGGAGAGGGAGAGGGAAGGGAAGAAGGGGGCGATGATCGCAAGCGAGCGGAGAAGGCGACAAGGGGAGAGGCCGTCGCGACGGAATGAACAAAAAAAAAGAGAGAAGAGGAAGAGGGAGCATGGGATTGGGATCCGACTTTACGCGCATTAAATCCTTAAAAAATATTAAGAATTGAAAGACTCATGAGATGACTGGTTTAAAATCCGAACCTTAAAGAAAATTTTAACAATTCAATCAATCGGTCATCCGTGCACCTTGCTTAAGGCTCTGTTTGGTTGGGAGTGAAAGGAGGGAAATCAATAGAAGGGAAAGAAAGTGAATCAATTCCCCTTGTTTGTTTGAATTAAGTTGGAGGGGAATGGAGGGGAAAGTCCCCTCCTTTCCCCTTCATTCTCCTCCAATTCTTTCCCCCTCAAATCAGGGTGAAAAGGAGGGGAAAGAGATACTTAACACTTATTTCTATTTTAACCATATAAATTAAAAATATAAGTATATATATAAAGGATAGAATCGTCCAAATGAAATTATCACTTAACATTTATTTTTTTCCCTTCCCTTTAATGATGTGAACCAAACAGAGTAAAAATTCACCCTTATTCTCCTACATTCCTTTTCCATCTTTTCTCTTCTCATTGTTTACATTCCCTTCTCTTTAATGAAATTTGAACCAAACATACCCTAAAGCCAATCGAACTAAAATCTTAAATTCAAACAATAGTAACTAATCTTGCCATAAATATGATTAAGCTAATTAAAAAAATCTTAATTAGTACGTTGACGCGTAGACGCGCGAGTGACCTCTCGTGTCCGCCGGGGGACATCGATATATACGGCGCCTTTTAATTCGGCGGCCGTCGTTTCTAAGCGCTCCACCTCTACCTGCATGCATCAGAATGGAGAGAGAGAGAGAGGATGTCTGATACGTTTGGACAACTCGGTGTTGACCTCTCGATCATCACGAGTAGATTACGGTTGATAATTTCATTTTTCGAAGACAAACGGAAGAACAAGTACTTTGAATATCAGACGTTGTTTTAGCATATTATAGTCTCATACGAAATTAATATGTCATGCTCATTGCTCTCTACTTGTTAATACCAAATGCGATGAATTGCAAAATAACAAATATTTTGTGTATATATACAATAATTTATATTATTTCCTGCCATCTCGGGATTATGTATATGTTTTCTAGATTAAAGGAAAAGAATTAAAATGAGAAGTTGAAATTAAATCTTCTTTATTTGGATGCAAATTTAATGGAGAAAAAGGAACATATTAATATATTTTTCTCTTCAAATAATCTAAATTAACCTATCTCAAATTAGAATTTAAATTTCTCCTTTTTTTCTTTTACTTCTTCTACCTTCCCTTCCCTTTCATTCTCTTCCCATTTCCAAATAGAAAAGAAGTCTTTTGATATTATTAACTTGTCATTTTTTTATGGACCTTCAAACAATTCTAAGTACTTCTTCTTTGGGATATCCACTCTCCAACATGCATGTTCAAAAGTATTAGCATTTGATTAATTCTATTTTTTAATTGAAATCGGAGAGTACTGTTAAAAAAAAGTTTCTACTTGTAATTTTCTGATTAATTCACTTGGTGACAATTGCATTTAGGAAGAAAAAAAAACAGTATGTACTTAGTCTTCTTCGAAGGATGTGAATTGTGGACATCGATGTCTGAAAACATGCAGCCCACAACATTTTGAGAGAGAGAGAGAGAGAGAGAGAGAGAGAGAGAGAGAGCAATGGTCATTTGACGTGAGGGTCATCGTGTTGTTCAGTCAAGATATATATGTGGAATATGGATTAAAAACACTGAGAAGACATCTCCATATGGACATGATCTTAATTTAGCTTACATGCATGTTGATTCTTTTCCAGCTGTACATGTATCATGTATGTATGATTATTTAGTGTAGTCCCAACAGATAATGCATGATGGCATTCGAGATCATGCTGCACCTTCGATCATTATGCAGAAACAAGGCGCCAACAATTCCGCATACACTTTATTTGATTAATAAGATCGTTTGTCTTCATGCATGTAGACTTAAAAAATTGTGCTGTGTCACAATTCTAGCCTTCCGAACTGATAGCAAATTAATGTTCTAAGAAAGAACATATTAGTCACCTGTTTTGCCTTTTCAAGCACTTTATATTACACAGGAGAGTCTTAATCCCTTCTTTGACCCATAGAAAAAAAAACTTATACGTATTCCTGAACAAATATTGTTTATTTAGAAAATATTGACGTGAAACTTTATCTGTAATTGCAGTGCAAGGTGACCATTTCTTAGGGTCGCCAATATTTATCTAATTCGATTGAAAGAGAATTAAACTAAACCAACGTATTCAACTTACATTGTCATCTGCACACAACATTGTTGGTATATAGATGATGTCTTACTCAAATATAACAATGCACGAGACTTCTCGTGTCCATTTAATTCAAATCTTATACATGTTTTTTGCCATAATTGTCTGCAAAGCAATGGCATGGATTACATAAGTCAGCAGTCAACCCTTGCAAATTAAACTCAACGCTTGATGCATCTTCCCAACGTATATATATTGTTCTGCCTGCTCTCCTTCCCTATCAGCGGCAATGCCCAACATGCAGCTACATTGTTCTCTCAATCTCTCTCTTGCAATATTTGCAATTCTCTATCTTATTTCCACCTTTGCAATAGCGGCCGGTAAGTTGACAAATTCCTGTAATACTCAACACTTTAATGCATGTGTTCATGGATTCTTCAGATCTTTAATTAGTTTTGTAGTTACTGTCAACTTTAGTTAAAAGTTACAAATCATATATGTGGCTTTTTCCAGAGTTTAATAGCATAGACTGTGGGTCGTCGGACACGTACACCGACGACAATGGCATCCCATGGACGGGCGATGACCTCTACATACAGCACGGGCGGAGCGTCGCGGTCAAGAGCCCTGCTGCCGGCTCGCTGTCGAGGGCCATGACCACGCTCAGGGCCTTCGACTCGTCGAGGAGGAAGAACTGCTACGACCTCCCCGTCAGCGGCGGCGGGCGGGCGCTCGTCCGCGCCAGCTTCTACTACGGGAACTATGACGGCAAGTCCTCGCCGCCGAGCTTCGCGCTGCAGATTGACGGGAGCGAGTGGGCGACGGTGGTCACGTCGCTGGACCAAGCCGTCACGTACGAGGCGATCTACGTCGTGAACGGCGACGCGACGAGCGTGTGCGTGGCGCAGACCCAGCCGAACCAGCTGCCCTTCGTGTCCGCCATCGAGATCCGGAGCCTGGAGGCGGACATGTACGGCCGGGTCAACGCCAGCTACGCCTTGTTCTTGCGCAGAAGAGTTGCCTTCGGTGCTCAACAAATTGTCAGGTATGTTCATCGTGTCGTGCGCTTCCATGATCTTATATCGAGTTTTCCGGGGATTCTGAAAGCCTGACGTACGTGTATGTATGCGGTCGAACTGCGAGATGCAGGTTTGTGGATGATCGATATGATCGCATTTGGAACCCGAGCGTCGTGGCAAACGGGTTGACGACGCTCGTCAACGACTTGATCTTCATCGATAACATCATAGACGACATTCCCCCTGAGAAGGTGCTCCAGACCGCTGTCGCGCCAGCGAGCGCATCAGCCTCCATCTTGCTCGCCACCAATCTCCCGGCGTCTGACGTGCCCGTCTACATAAACTTCTACTTCACGGAGGTCACCCAGCTGAGCTCCTCCGACAAGCGTTCCTTCAGGATCTACGCGGACGGGGCGCCCATCTCTGACGTCGTCCTCCCGCCTTACGGAGGAGTGTCCGAGTTCACGGTGAGCGATGCCCTGGCGAACTCGAGCACGGCCTTCGCCTTGAAGGTCACTTCGGACTCCACTCTGCCTCCGGTCATCAGCGCCATAGAAGTGTTCGTCGTTGGCGACGCGCCCAAGAACGGAACCAATGCCAACGATGGTGCGCTCTTGTCCTTTCAAGAATTACATTTTACTCCATGTGACTTTTGGTTGAGCTGTGACGTGCGTGCAGTTGGAACACTTGGTCTCCTCCAGCAGCAGTTCGAAGTGCTGCAGGATTGGGCCGGCGATCCGTGCCTTCCGGCGTCCTACAACTGGGAATGGGTGAACTGCAGCGACGGTGACGTGCCTCGCATCACTGCACTGTGAGTTGGACATTAAGATTTCTGAACTATTCCTAGATGCTGGTGATCAGACGATCTCATGCTTCTGAGTCGATCAGATTACTGACTTGCTTCACTGGATTCTGAACACAGATATCTTTCTGGCTTTGGGTTGTCTGGCTTGCTCCCTGACTTCAGTGCGTTGGATGCTTTGGAAACTATGTGAGTACAATAATGGTGCAAGACAACTTTTAGGTGATCATTTTCTTTTTTACTTCAATTAAGTTGCTGACTTGCTGTTGCTGCTGTGCGACAGAGACTTGCAAAACAACAGCCTCAATGGAGAAATTCCAGATTTCCTTGGCAAACTCCCAAACCTGCAAGAGCTGTGAGTGCTCAAAGTTACATTATGCATTTGAATTCTCGAGTCGAGCTGTTTTTTTAAACTTTTGTTGCAGACAAAGCAAGTAATGCTTTATGAAAAAATTTACAGGAACTTAGCTGATAACAGCTTCAGCGGAGCTGTTCCCTCCTCCCTGACACAAAATTCTAAGCTCAAATTGGAGTAAGCTTCGGTGGATTTCTTGATATGTTAATCTGTTTAGACTTGCTCCATGAATCCATTCTTTGTTGTTTGACTGTATGATGTTGCTCATCGATTCCCTTTTGTTCTCTCTCTCTCTCTCTTCATCCAGTGTCTCCGGGAACGCAGATTTGTGCACTGACCGATCATGTCAGAGTTCTTCTCGGGGCTCATCGACCTTGCCATCCAGTGGCAAGAAGAAAAGCAGCAAGACAGGGCTGGTGCTCGCCCTCACTCTTCCTTTCTCATTCTTGTTCTGTGTTGCAGTAGCTGTTGTGCTCTTCTTTCAGAACAATAGAAGGGCGCAAGCCACAGCTCCAATCGGCACGGGTACTGATCAATTTTGTCCATGTTGGAACAGGCTCGCATACATGATCTGACACCATATTATTATGTGCAGGGGTCAATGGCGGCTATGGCAGCAAGCCCGGTGCTCCTGCTCAAGCAGCGCCCACGTACGGCGTGCAGGCTCAGCAGCAAGCGAGTGGTGAAGATTACAGGGTGGAGATCGAGAGGCAGATGGCGTCGGAGATGGCAGATTTGATGCAGCAACAGGTTCAGGCGTTCATGGAACAGAGGAACGCTGGTGAAGATGAACAAGCTCTGAGTTATCGAATGAACAGACGCCAATGCCCATTTGAAGAAGTATTTGGTCATTTGCCCTGATGAACATAAAAAATTTCATTGATTGTCACGAGTGAAGAAGTAATTTGTAATTTTTGTGGAGTAATAGAACTTGGAAATATACTTTAATAATGGGTAAAAAAAGAATGTCATGTGACACCAAATTTAGCATTTGAATAGAAAACGATGTAATGACTAAGACTTTTTCTTTTTAAAAATTGAATGTAATAAAATGATTGAAAATACATTTTTTTTAAGGATACAGCTTTTTGCCTTATTTCTATTAGGCTTATGAACATATATATATATATATATATATATATATATATATATATATATATATATATAAGAGAATGTGATCATGACGAGAAATGGAAGAAAAAGAAGTGTGCGTGGCTTATAAGAAGAAAAAAATGTACACATTCTTGATCTTTGTAATTTTAAAAAATAACTTCACCAGCGGGTCGGGTCGACTCACGAACCCAATGACCCGACCCGACCCAAATCAGTTTGGATCGGGTCGGATCGGTGGTTAGGTCGAACCCGAACTTGACCCGACGGGTCGGGTACGGGTTGAAATTTTTCAACCCGAGTTGACCCGACCCGACCCGATTGATCCGATATTTTATTTTTTATTTAAATTTAAGCTTATATTTGATTTAAAATTTTAAAAAAATAAAATAAAAATATTATAAGTGCATAAATAATATTAAATTGTTTAAAACTTTATTTTATGCTTTAAAATAAATATTAACTAATATTTTTTATATTAAATAAATATAAAAACAATAACAAAATAATTTTAAAAAAAAGAAAATTGGGTGGTCGAGTAACCCGACCACCCGACCCGCCCCCAAATCCTCTGGACCCGACCCGACCCGACAAATTTGGTCGGGTCGGGTCGGGTTTGTTCACGGGTCGGGTTACCCCTACCACCATCAAACATTAATAAACAATTTGATATAAACTTTTAATCAATTTATTCTTTTCAAAATTCACATTAAAATATATTATATTCTCAAATGTGTTAGTTTATGTATATTAATCTCCATTATACTTTTATTTCTATTTTTAATTCTTAATTATTTTTTTCAATTTGTCATTTAAGGATTATATTAAATTTTTTTTAATCATACTCACTATATAAGTGAAAGTATACTTTGTACGTAATATTGCATACATCAAACTTTTACCTCTTATGAATTAAAACATTTAGCCTTTATTGTCCATTTTTTCGCTGAGTTATTTTTTAATCACAAGTGATATATTTACTGAAATGTCATTTGTATTCCAAATATCAATAATATATTATTTAAATATTATTAGTGGCTCAAACTTAATGTTCTTGAATTCTTAATTTAAGTCATTTGAATATTAAAAGCATTGCTCACTCCGTATATATTTTTCATTTCAAATTCCTTACTAACTTTTCATTATATGTCCTATGACATCATTTTCAGTGACCAACATGTTATACTCCTATGCATACATTATCACAAGGTTGCTCCTAATATTTTGATACAGACACAATAATCCAAATTTGTTAACATATTATTAATGTCATTTTAGAGAATTATAATTGAAAGTCCATCATTGGTGCTTTATAATGTCTTTAAGGCATAATTTTCTTATACACATTATTTATCAAATTCTTTCACCTAAAACTATCAAGTCATCACATATTAATTTACTCAATTCTTCATTGAACAAAATAAACAAATTGAAATAATTTTAAATCCTTATATGTGACCATTGTTAAGATCATCATTCTCTATGAATACTTATTATTCAGAGAATATATTATCTAAAAAGTGAGTCTTGGCTAAGTGAGTATATAACTCTTGGCAACATATTTCCTTTATCTTTATTCAATTGAAAATGTACCATCGACTTGGTATCGAACAATGCATTTTATTGAATATTCATTTGTACCCTATGTACCTTGCATACTTCTAGTAAGTCACATAGCGCTCATTCATCATGTTAGAGTTGGTGAATACTTCAGGGCCCCTTGTTTCTCACACCGGGTTCGCCCACGTGAGCTTAGGGGAATCTGAGTATTACCCAATTAACAGTATTGCTGGCGTATGAATGAAAGGGAGGGTTCGGGGGGCCCCGCCCCCTGACGGCGGTCCCGCTCGATTCGGATTGGGCTTTTGTTTAGCCGGCCCGTGTGGTTCGGATTAGGTTTTTTCTCTGTTTGTTTGGGTTTTAAACCCAATTTGGAGAGGCTATTAATAGCCTAATTTTCTGATGTAATTTAGTGTGACGGCTGTAAACCTAAACATATAGTGGAACCTCTTTGCAGGACGTAGCCCTCATCTCAAGGGTGAACCTGGGTAAATTTTGTGTGTCTCCTCTATTTTTCTGCAATCTCTCTGCGATCTTCTCTCCTTGTTCTCGGATTTTCCCATCAATTGGTATCAGAGCACAGGTTGTTCAAGGAATTAGGGTTTATTCGAGATGTCAGGAGGGTCGCGAATCGAGATAGAAAAATTTGATGGAACACGGTTTGATCTCTGGAAGATGAAGATGGAGGATCTCCTTTGTGATCGAGATCTTTGGACGGCAATCGAGAAGGAGAGACCAGGCATGAAGGCGGCGAAGGTCGCGGACGAGGCCTCCTCCAGTCAGGCAGATCCAAAGGCGATCGAAGAGTGGGATCGGATTGATAGAAAGGCGAAGGGTTTGATTCGGCTGTGTCTCGCGGATTCAATTCTTACGAATGTGATGGGTGAACCTACTGCCAGAGATCTGTGGAGAAAGTTGGAATCCCTATATCAAAGTAAGTCGTTGGTTAACAAGTTATTTCTGAGGAAGAAATTGTACAATCTTCGGATGCAGGAGGGTGACTCATTTTCTACTCATCTTTATAACTTTAACACGGTGATCAGTCAACTTGTATCAATCGGTGTTAAGTTTCAAAATGATGATAAGGCAATAATATTGCTCTGTTCGCTGCCGGATTCATGGGACAATCTGATTGTTGTGATTGGTGGCGGGGATAAAGAACTTTCGTATGAAAGTGTATGTGCTGCCTTGTTATCAGAGGAAATACGGAGAAAGAGATCAGCAAGTTCTGATAAAGAGGCGCTGACGGCCAGAGGAAGGCAACCAGAAAGGAATCAAAATCAGAGAGGGAGATCCAAATCTCGTGGGCGTTCGAAGAGTAAGGATAAGAAGGTGCAATGCTGGAGATGTCAAGAGTGGGGCCATCTGAAGCGAGATTGCAAAAACAAGCCGGTACATAAGAAAGAAGCTGAGTCAACCTCGGACAAAAAGGAGGCTGAGGTAGGAGATATGTATGTGGCTTCTGCATGTACGGCACAGTCAGATAAAGATGTCTGGCTTATCGACACTAGTGCTTCGTACCACATGACGCCTCATAAACACTGGTTCTGTGAATATGAGGAGTATAATGGTGGGGATGTCATGCTCGGAGATGACACTGCGGTTCAGATTGTTGGACGTGACAGGGTGAAGTTGAGGATGAATGATGGCACGGTGAAGACTCTACCAGATGTGATGCATATACCACTTATGAGCAGGAGTTTATTATCTGTTGGTACAATGGCTGACTCGGGTGTTATATTCAGTTGCGATAAGGATTCGTGCAAGATGATCAGAGTGTCGATTGTAATTGCACGAGGGGTTCGCTATGGCACGTTGTACAAGTTGCTCGGAGAGACAATATCTGTGGGCTGCGGATTTATTTCTGAAGAGGCCAAAGAAGATGAAGACAACAAATCTATGTTGTGGCATCGGAGATTAGGCCATATCAGTGAAAAAGGACTCTTCACTATAGCATCAAGTCAGATGATAGAAGGAGTTCCGGATTGTTCTGTGGGCTTCGGGTTCTGTGAACATTGCCTTCATGGAAAACAGAACCGAGTCAGTTTTCAACACACAGGTTCAAGAGCAACGAAGATTCTCGAACTGATTCATAGTGATGTCTTTGGACCAACTCCGACTCCATCTATTGGAGGGTCCAGGTACTATGTTTCTTTTATAGATAATTTTTCGAGATACAGTTGGATTTATTTTATCAAGAATAAATCAGATGTATTCGATAAGTTTCGAGAATTTAAAGTTTTGGTGAAAAATCAATTGAGCTGCAAGATCAAGGTTCTTCGTGCAGATAATGGAGGTGAATTTTGTTCAGATAAGTTTGAGCAGTTCTGCGTGGACAATGGTATTGCTAGGCAGAAGACAACTCCATATACACCTGAGCAGAATGGAGTAGCTGAAAGGTTAAATCGGTCACTCATAGAGAAGGCCAGATGTATGCTGAGTTGGGCTGAATTGGGGCAAGAATTCTGGGCAGAAGCTGTAGCCACAGCAAACTACCCGAAGAACCGCTCACCGACCTCATCAGTGAAGGATCAGACACCTTATGAGGCAATGTTTGGGAAGAAGCCAAATTTGTCTCATGTTCGGGTGTTCGGATGTGACGCATATGTTCATATACCCAAGGAAAAGCGGGGTAAGCTTGACAGTAAATCTGAAAAGAACATATTTGTCGGATACAAGGAAGGGATCAAGGGCTACAAACTGTGGAATCCAAAGTCAAGGACTATTGTTTACAGCAGGGATGTTGTTTTTCGTGAATCACGTTCCCAAGTTGAAGTTCAAAAAGGTGATGAACCTAAGAAAGTGGTAGTGCTCGAAGAAGATTCTGATTCTGAAACTTCAGAGGTGGATGCACAAGATACTTCAGTAGAGTCTGTTACAGAACCGGATCAAGAGAACTCGGTTAATGAAGTTGAAGATGCAGATTCAGATGAAGACCCAGATATTGGTACTACCATACCAGTACTCAGGAGATCGACACGAGAAAGAAGAACACCTTTGAGATACTCTCTTAGTGCTCTGAGTTCGTTTCATGCTTTGAGCATCATCAGAGAAAAACCTAGTTCTGTAAAAGATGCAAGGTCTATGGATGATGCAAATCAGTGGGAGCTTGCTATGGCAGATGAGATGCAATCACTGGATAAGAATGAAACATGGAGCTTGTGTCAATTGCCTAAGGATAGAAAGGCAATTGGTTGCAAATGGGTATTCAAGCGAAAGCTGAAACCGGATGGGACTATGGAGAAGTACAAGGCAAGACTGGTAGCTAAAGGGTACTCTCAGGTTGAGGGAGTCGACTATGATGAGATTTTCTCTCCCGTGGCGAAAATGACTTCGATCAAATTTGTTCTATCTCTGGCAGCAGCATATAATCTTGAGGTAGAGCAGATGGATGTGAAGACGGCATTCCTTCATGGGGATTTGGAGGAAGAGATATATATGAGGCAACCAGAAGGCTTTGAAGTTCAAGGTAAAGAGAAGCTGGTGTGCAAATTGAAGAAGTCTTTGTATGGATTGAAGCAGTCGCCAAGGATGTGGTACCAGAAGTTTGATACGTACATGCTCGAACTCAAGTTTGTACGTTCAGATTCAGATCACTGTGTTTATGTGAAGAGAGTTGGAGATCAGTTTGTCATTCTTACACTGTATGTGGATGACATGTTGCTGATTGGAAACAGTATGAAGATGATGAATTCAGTGAAGGGTTTGTTGGCCAAGAAGTTTGAAATGAAAGACTTGGGGTCAGCAAATTTTATTTTGGGTATGCAGATTAGAAGAGATCGTCAGAAGAGAAAGTTGTGGCTAGGACAGGAGAAGTACATAAAAGAAGTGTTGAAGAAATTTAACATGTCGGACTGCAAGCCAGTGGGTACTTCTATGTCTCTAGGAACTAAACTTTCTGCAGAGCAATGCCCGAAGACGGATGAAGAAGCCGAAGAGATGGACCGTGTGCCATATGCAAGTGCAGTGGGCAGCTTGATGTACGCTATGGTGTGCACGCGTCCAGATATAGCCCAAGCAGTGGGAGTCTTGAGTCGATATATGTCTAACCCAGGCAGGGAACATTGGAATGCTATCAAGAGAGTTTTCAGGTACCTTCGTGGAACTTCAGATTTTTCGTTGTGTTTTGAAGGTACAAGAAAATGAAAGATGCTTGATATTGTGGGCCATGTAGATGCTGATTGGGGTGGAAACATTGATAGTAGACGATCCACTAGCGGATATATTTTTACATTATTTGGGGCTGCACTAAGTTGGATGAGCAAGAGACAAAGCGTGGTAGCACTTTCTTCTACAGAAGCAGAATATATGACTCTTACTCATGCTGCAAAAGAGGCCATATAGCTACGACGATTGTGTTTGGAGCTCGGATTTGAGCAAGGTGCTATAGATGTGAGATGTGATAATCAAGGTGCTATTCAGTTAGCTAAGAATCCTGCATTTCACTCACGCACAAAGCATATTGACATCCAATACCACTTTATTCGGGAAAAGGTGGAAAAGAAAGAGGTTCAGCTTGAAAAGGTTGATACAACAGAGAATAGTTCTGATTTTCTGACTAAAGCAGTTACATGTGTAAAGTTTGAGTGGTGCTCTACTGCTGTCGGATTGAAGAAGAATGTTGCTGGCAATGCTCTCATTGGTGTGAAGTATTCACCAAGTGGGAGAATGTTAGAGTTGGTGAATACTTCAGGGCCCCTTGTTTCTCACACCGGGTTCGCCCACGTGAGCTTAGGGGAATCTGAGTATTACCCAATTAACAGTATTGCTGGCGTACGAATGAAAGGGGGGTTCGGGGGGCCCCTCCCCCGACGGCGGTCCCGCTCGATTCGGATTGGGCTTTTGTTTAGCCGGCCCGTGTGGTTCGGATTAGATTTTTTCTCTGTTTGTTTGAGTTTTAAACCCAGTTTGGAGAGGCTATTAATAGCCTAATTTTCTGATGTAATTTAGTGTGGCGGCTGTAAACCTAAACATATAGTGGAACCTCTTTGCAGGACGTAGCCCTCATCTCAAGGGTGAACCTGGGTAAATTTCGTGTGTCTCCTCTATTTTTCTGCAATCTCTCTGCGATCTTCTCTCCTTGTTCTCGGATTTTTCCATCACATCATCGATCATTTGAGTCCAATTATTTTAACCATCCATGATTCTGAATTCCATAGAAATCATCACTTCTGAAATAGAATATGTACAATTTTTTATAAACATCATGATATAATATGAACTCTCGTACGCGTATAGTTTTCAAATGCGTGAGTTTCGCTGAAATCTCTTATTGTCAATTATACTCATGAATAATATTATATTTATCCACTTCTTCTGAAGATTTAATTCATCCTCCATGCTTGGACCTATGTCCAATATGTCATTTTTAGAGTTAGCTTTAATCATTCATACACCTTTTATTTTTATGAAACACTACATCATGATCATGTTTAGAGAAATTTTATTTGTGAAAGAATATTATACCGTTTGAATTTAT